>CM032472.1:25886396-27206704 GCA_019059595.1 Marasmia exigua | reverse complement strand
AGATTATTTCCTCACACGGACAAAACACGTGCGCCTACTTCAATGGCTTGCGCGGCACTGAGGCCTGTGCGGGGTGCGCTTTATATTATGATCAAAAAGAAACACTGTCAATACGTTTAACATAGAGCATTTGAAACCGAGGCTTGTATCCGTCTGAGGCAACTATCCGGCTTTTACCCTATATATATATACTTGTCAAAAATACAGTTACAAAACTACCTAGCTACTCGCTTACAAAACTACGCAGGCAACTAATAAAAAATAGGTACCTAGTATATACGATTGCCATTGAAGCCACTTCCAGGATAATCTCGATAATCCAATATAGTGTAATAGGAATGTCGCAAGGTGGTAGCACAGTGGAAGGCCAAATTTCCACGTAACTCGACATCAAATTTATTAGGGCGACTAAACAGACTCCTGATTTTTCACAGTACGGTCCTTGCGGGACAGTGGTAATAAGCTGCTGGCATGATCATCAGCACCCAGAGAAAGAAAACTCTGCATTTATATCAAAACCCTCGCCAACCCGTCTGCCAAGCGGACAAGGGAGGCCCGTGCCCCAGCAGTGGGGACTTAAATGGGCTGAGGATGATGATGAAGGACAGTGGCTCCAGCTTAACATGATCTTCTTCATATTAGAGTGTAATTCTCGGTTGCATTCAATGCTGACTCTTTGCCCAGGGTACGCTTAGACCATGATTCAGGATTTGGGGAATCTGGTAATTATAATGATCCTTCGTAACCATTTCAAAGGAGGACCAGACCAACTAAATGATTACACGTCTCGGGAACTATTCGTTTCCTAACGGTGTTTTCCCTGACCACCGAGCTAATGGTAGAAATAAGCACCTATAGTGGTAAAATCCAGAGATGCATGCTCGGATGCGACCCCCCGAGAAACTTCAGGTCACCGATGACCTGAAGTTTCCAATAATTGTTAGGAAACGGATTATGTCATGCTACTGGTTATCTTGATGCCTGATGAATTTCAAGCATGACATTCAACAACCAATCTGTCAAGTTTTCACATAATATTGAAATCAAATTCTAATCACTTTTTAACCGACTTAAAAAAAAGAGGTTCTCTATTCGACATGTATAGGTAAATATATTTTTTTATGTTTGTTCGCCGATTACTCTGCCATTTATGAACCGATTTAGATTATTCTTTTTAAGTCAGAAAGTAGATAGTCCCGTATTGGTACAATGATCAGGATATTAGGATCTGATAATGGGATCCTGGAAAAATTGAGGGGAACAAATTTTATAGGGACCCGTAATATTTTTCTATCTTTTTTCAAAACTGCATCAGTATTTACGCCTGACTGCATTAACTTTGTGGCTCTGCTGATCAAAAAGTGAGACACTAATGCTTAAAAAAAATTTTTTTCTGTGAAAAACAAAACCGCCTTGAAAAACCACGAACACTTTATACACTTGAAATAACATTTTATAACAGTACACTCGAGAAAAAAGTCGGCGCCTAATCCCTGTTGAATAATTGAATGTTGTATTAAATTACAAGATAGCATTGGGCGCCAACTTCGGTAACACCTTTTCTCGAGTCTACTGTTATAAAATGTTATTTGACACTTCAAATAAAGTGTTAGAAATATTATTTTACTCTTTTTAGTTCGTGGTTTTTGACGGCGTTTTTTTTTCACCGGATTTTTTTTTTCACAATTAAGAATTCACATAATATTGAAATATGTATATTGTAGGTAATGGGCAGTCTTTTACTAAACAATTACTACTAATTAATAGTAAACGCAACGAGTATTTCATGAATCTGGGAGTCTTTGCTACCGATTGTTAGGAGTATTTGGCTCCAGCATAGTTGCAGCATGGTTAGTTATTTTAAACCTGCTGACCATTTTAAACCACCTAACTGTGAAATAGTGTGTCTGATTTTTTTCATGTGATAGGTGGCAGACGAGTAGATGGATAGCCTGATGGTAAGCGATTGCCGCCGTTCATGGATACCTGAGACATAGATAGATTGATATACTTTATTGCACAAAAAAAAACACAACTTAAAAAAAACTAGGCATTACGGAAACTTAATTGTACAATTTCGACGGTCTTATCGCTGGAAGCGATTTCTACCAGACAACCTTCAGGCAAAGAACATTTTGATAGTAGAGGAGGGGAGACATCAGTGGAGTTACAAGTGCGCTGCCAAACAATGCAATGCTTGTTTGTTTGTCATTCACGGTAAAAAGGAGCGATGAATTTACATATTTTTTTAAGTGGAACTCGAAAGGAAGGAGAGTAACATAGGCTCCTTTTTGTCTCTTCCTAACCCCTCATTTGGCTAACCCCTCGGTTAGAAAGGGAGGTTGTGAGAGTGAGGGTACCAAAATCCCAATCCGGGGAAAGGGGGTTTAAAGGTTGGCAGCGCACTTGTGACTCCACTGGTGTCGCGGGTGTCCATGGGCGGCGGCAATCGCTTACCATCAGGTGATCCGTCTGCTCGTCTGCCACCTATCACATAAAAAAAGGTGGAAGTTTATATATCTAGGGCATTTTACATTTTCAACGTAGAAAGCTAAAAATCGGTATGCGGTCTATTTGTGACTAACACGCTACGCTTCCGCATGAATGGGCCGGCTCGACCAGAGTAATAACACGGCCTCACAGAAAACCGGCGTGAAGCATCAGTGTGCTGTGTTTCGCTGCGTGAGTGAGGGTACCGGATGCTCCAATCCAGGGGAATGGGGGGTTTAACAGTTGGCAGCGCACTTGTGACTCTACTGGTGTCGCGGGTGTCCATGAACGGCGGCAATCGCTTCCGTCTGCATCCGTCTGCACGTCTGCCACCAGTCACATAAAAAATTAAAATAAGAAAAAATCAAACATATTTTTTGGGATTTGTTGAACTCGACGCGAGCAAAGCCACGGGATGTATAGCCCGTGGCTTTGCTCGCGTCGAACATAATCCAATGAAGACCCATAATCAAAGATCACTTTCCTAGATAAGGTGAGTATCTTCGTATCATAACGAGGAGTTGCAAGCTTTCAGACATCTGCCAATTAATTTCTTACGAGACTCCCATTGAGTCCCAGTCCCATTCAAGTATGTCTCAACTACCAATAGGTTTATGCAAATATGCAAAATTGCTCCACCTACGAGTAATCTGAAGTAGCAAGCTGTAGCCCTTTATAATACATCACGTATGTCGAAATTACGGGCCTCAAAGCTATTTAGTTTGGAGTCCCGACTGAGTGGGCTACAGTAATCTTTTCATTTGCGGTTGCCATATCCATACGGTTAAGGTGATCGAGGGAAGATAACGTGACCACTGAAGATTAGAGAACATAGATTTAGAAAGTTAGATGAGACTATTCAAAATACAGATCGATTGAATTTATGTAAAAATAATGTAATTAGAGTCAACCTTCATAAGTAAAGTCCGCGGCATGTAACTGTGGCGATAACGGTTAGTATGCGAATTTGTCAAATAGATAACTTTCTATGAAAATTGGTTGCTGCGTAGGTACTCAAGGACAACGCTAAAGTTGCGTACCGCGGGCTGTAAACAAGTAAACAATTACTAAGTATTTAAATATTAATAAGTGTCAGTAAAATCTTTATGTCAACGAGAACTACTGCCGACAAACTGCTTCACAGTTTGGCAGATATGAAAATTGTAAATTTACTTTAAATAAATAAATAAAAAAAAAATTATTTATTTCTTGAAATAGGCACACGAGCTTGCAGCCCATCTGATGGTAAACGGTAACCGCCGCTCATAGACATCAACAATGCCGGTTTCACATTTATAATGCGGACAGCTAAGGAATGGAATTCCCTGCCGAGGTCTGTTTTTCCAGACCACTATAATCTGAACTATCTTTAAGGCAAAAGTGTTCACTCTTCTCAAATCTTTGAGGCAAACGCGTATGATCTTAGATTTCATCGTCGCTTTCCATCAGGCGTGATTGTGATCAAGCGTTAGCCTATCATAGACATGCACCCTAATGCACCTAACAGACTGTGTCCTTTTCATAGAAAGCCATACTTCTGATTGTGAGTAATTGAAAGTTATTCCTTAACTCCTTACCGTTAAGGAGATGACCTTCATCATCAGCAGAGCCACAAAATTAATACAATCAGTCGAAAACACTGGTGCAGTTTGAAAAAAAGAAACAAAAACATTACGTGTGCCTTTAAAAATTTGAGGGTTCTCATTTTTTGGCAGCCTGTTCATAAATGGCAAGTAATCGGCGAATCAAAAAAAAAAAATACATGTCGAATTGTGAAACTCTTTTTTTTTTAAGTCGGTTAAAAAACTGCGCGAAGCCGTTAGTGCTGGGCGACGTTCTTTCTCTACAGCACCCGTATAGAATCTGCGTCAGGGTTGGCTGGATCTCTTTGACACCCTGTGACATTTTTCCGAAAATAGTACATTCTGCTGACTTCTAGGTCCATGTAGCCTATAGTCTAACAAAAACGAACATTTTGGACTGACAACATGATAGATTTATCCATAGACCCAGCCCAGCTGACGAAGGAAGCGCCATGCTGAATCCGCCCTTATTACACATGTAATTTATGTGGGCTGTTAAGCTGTTAGTATCAAGGTTTCAAACCCTCCTAAAGGGCCACAGGAGGTTTATTAACAAACAGAACAGTGAAGCGTGAAGCAAAACTGTGCTGTGTTTCGCTGTGTGAGTGAGGGTACCGGAGGCCCAATCCGGGGGAAAGGGGTTAAAGGTTGGCAGCGCACTTGTGACTCCACTGGTGTTGCAAGTGTCCATGGGCGGCGGGAAATGCTTACCATCAGGTGAGCTGTCTGCTCGTCTGTCACCTATCACATAAAGAAAAACTGGTAATGAGCGACGCCTTAACGTGCCCTTCGAAGCACGCACGATATGATCTTTCTTTCAAATAATCTGAGGGCTTACAATCAAACCTGTCCCGTTATGAACGAGAATATATATGTACTTGTAACATCCAAACAAGAGAAACAGCGTGTGAAAGGGACGGCGATAAGCTTTGGTCTTGAATTTCGTTTCATTGTATGCGCTCTGGTTTATGCTTGCAAATGTCCCAACCAAACTGGGGCCGCTTCGATACAGACAGTGGTAGGTTCCCCGCGGGGTTTCAGCCCACGACTAGAGAGACAAAAATCGAACTTAAATATAAATCCGTACAAGCAAAAGCTGACTGACCGACCGACTGACTGACTCACATTATCAACAACATCATCATCAGCCCATTTAAGTCCCCACTGCTGGGGCACGGGTCCTCCTTCAATCACATGAGGGGTAATTGCCATACTCACCACGCTTGGCAGACGGGTTGGCGAGGGTTTTGATATAAATGCAGAGTTTTCCTTCTCTGGGTGCTGATGATTCATGCCAGCAGCTTTACCTTAGTCGCCTTTTACGACACCTCGGTAAGAGTGAGGGTCGCCTATTCTACTCTGCCGGGGACCACACGGCGACACTGACTGACTAATGTTGAATAGATCAGTCAGTAAGTCGGCCAGTCTGCCTGCACCCTGCGTGAACTGTAAATGGTTTAGAAACTTTAAACTTTACATAAGGGTTCCTTTTTTCAGCATTTTTTTTTATATGTGATAGGTAACAGACGGGCAGACGGATCACCATGATGGTAAGCGATTGCCACCGTCCATGGACACTCGCGACACCAGTAGAGTCGCAAGTGCGCTGCCAACTTTTAAACCCACTTTCTCATGCAGCGAAACCTAGCACAGAGCTGCTTCACGCCGGTTTTCTGTGCATAAATGAGCACTAAGAAAGGATTTTTGTTAATTAAGGTACCTTTAAGGGGTAACCTAAGGTACCTTTAGGGGGTAAGGGGGTAAAACGGGGGTTTGAAAAGTAGTCTATGTTTGGGCCTCGACACGTCATATTCCAAAACATAAGAAATATTCGTGTTGGGACTTCACTGTGCAGAATGAAGTCCCGAAACGAGGTGAGGGCGGACCACAAGTTACCTGTGTAAGTAGGTGTTTACGTGATTGATGGGTATCTCAGGGCGTGAAATAAGTTCGTAGGCACGGTTAAGGTAGCACAGTTTTTTTTGGTTTATGACAAATACAGAATTACATGTGAACTTACAAACAATGGTGAAATAATAACAAATACACGGGAGACTTAAAACGCGCGCGTCGCGGCCATAGGCGGACTGCTGATCGAGCGCCCTCTGTCGGGCGTCGGGCTAGTGTTGGCTCGGAATATTAGCGGAAGCATCAGTTTGTAACAACCATAGAGCGCGAGATAACTGCGAGCACGTTCACGTACACCTGTATTTTAAAATTTAACCCAAAACATGCAAATAAATGTATTATTATTATATATTATTAATTATTATTATTATAACATCACCCGCATATGCAAATGGTACATTAAACCAAGCATTCCAAAATCCAGAGCAATCTCATCCGAGCATTTATATCCTTGTCCCGGATTTAGGACAGATTAGGGTGGACCGTGAAACTAGATGGGGCCACGGTTGTTTAGTCAGGGCAAATGTCCATTTACGTCCATACAAAGCGACCGCCTTGTATTGGTTCCAAATGACTTCATATATGTACATAGATTTGTATGTATATGGTATTAGTAACTGTGCAGTTTGCAAATATATGGTGGTGTTGTTGGTGGTTTGTTAGAAATGTGAATCGATGTTCATTATATTGAAGTTAATGATTTTGCCTAGATATTCGTAAACTAAAATTATCTAGCAGACACAGAATAATATAGTTCAGCTATAGAAGATAAGCTTTAAACAAGATAAAAATCACAAATAGTAAAATAATTCTTAAGCATTCAATAAGTAATACTCCTATTTTAATTGACCTGCACTGCCCTGTCCACCCTGCACCCATTTTAACCTGCACCCTTTTAAATTCTCTGTCGGTACTTCTGTCACAAAATTGTCTGAAAGACATCGCTTATAGCTATAAGACCGTCGGGATTGTGTTGACATATAATAAAGTTCTGTAACCTTTTTGTGCAATAAAGAGTCATCATCATCATCAGCCCATTTAA
The DNA here is from genome assembly GCA_019059595.1 of Marasmia exigua. NCBI lineage: Eukaryota > Metazoa > Arthropoda > Insecta > Lepidoptera > Crambidae > Marasmia > Marasmia exigua. The sequence continues at coordinate 27,199,681 of CM032472.1, read as the reverse complement.
GTCCCCACTGCTGGGGCACGGGCCTCCCTCAGTCACGTGAGGGGTAATTGCCATACTCACCACGCTTGGCAGACGGGTTGGCGAGGAATAAAGAGTATCTATCCATATATGTAAGATTGGCCGACCGTGGCCCAAAATAGGGAGGAATGGCGACTTGCTTTGTCGAAAGCCAAGATCCACTACGGGTCGTCATGAGAGACAGAGAAAGAGAGATATATCTAAGTGCCTTGGAGTGGGGACCTCAGTATTTTTTTTTATATTATGACTCTACCCAAATATATCTTGTCAATGTCAATTAACTTATTGAGTATAGGTAAAAAGAATCATCTAAGTCGGTTCATAAATGACAGAGTAATCGGTGAACAAAGATAAAATATATCTATATATACATATGTCGAATTGAGAAACTCTTTTTTTGAAGTCGGTTAAAAACCACTATATAATAATTTAAAACCTCTGAATTTCATCAGACTACGCGGAGTTAGGCAAGAGAACGTGCCACTCGTTAAACAGCTGACCTACGGAATGCTTTCTTTCATGGAAAGAGCAAGCGAACTGGGGGATATCATCCCTTCTTGGTGAATATTCCTCGATTGCGTACAAAGCGCTTTTTCTCCTCCTTCGTGATGCGCACAGGCAAGGAGTGGAACAGCCTACCAGCGTCTGTTTTTCCCAGTGAATACAACCCCAATATTTTCAAAACTAGAGTGAATAGGCTACTTTTGGGTAAGCTCGCTCCATCATAGGTTTCCTCTCAACTATAAAGTTCAGTGTGAAGCCAAGAGCAAAACATCTTCAATAAAAAAAATGTTGACTAAGAAGACTGCTGTCAGACTAAGTAAGAAAAAAGTCTTACGATCAGCAGTCGACAGATAGAGAGCGTTGAATGCTTCAAGCATTCCATCATCATCATCATCATTTCAGCCAATAGACGTCCACTGCTGGACATAGGCCTCCCCCAATGTTTTCCACACAGATCGGTCCTGTGGCGCCCGCATCCAATGGATTCCCGCGATCTTCACCAGATCGTCGGTCCACCTTGTGGGGGGCCTGCCACGTGAAGCATTCCATAATACTTTTAAAAAAATAAGCAAGCATTTGTGGTTCGTAAAAAATAACTTAATTAGAAAAACTCATAGTCAGCGAAGTTGAACTTCTACCAGCCAATCAAAGTGTGCAAATAGGCTTTACTGGGTAAATATTTGTTTTTCTAAGTCTAATAATACATATTAAGCAAAATTAAAACAAAGTGTACTCCGGAGAATTTTCATGTTCAGCAATTAAAATGGAATTAGGACAGGGTTTCTCAAAGTGGGCGCGTTAAATATAAGACCTTGTCCTAATGACGGGTTTACTCGATTTTTAACTACTTTATCTTAGCGTGCAATTCCCAGTTGCGTCCAAAGCTGTCGTTTCGAAGCCCGAGTTACGCTTGGACCATGATTCAAGATTTGGGAAGACTTAACTGGAATCATGGTTACACGTTTCATAAACTCGAAACGTGCAGGTTTCCTCACGGTGTTTTCCCTGATTGTCGGATCGAATCTGCACACATGCTCGGATTCAAACCACGGCCACCACTGTTCCATTCCACATGAAATTTAATATTTTTTTGAGAATAAGATTCACAGTCCGAGAATTTAGCACAGTATGTAGGTAAATGCCCTGTAAGGTAATTGATTTAGGTACCGGGTCGTGATCTCGAGTTACTGGGTCGATTTCTGGGTCGAGCAAAAAGTATTGTTTGAATTTTTCGAACCTAGCTCGGCTATGTGATATTTAATTCATTACCGACAATTGGGCTATTTATGTTGATATTATCTGTCGCGCTTATTTTTATTTCTTTTTTTTTAGTTGTAATTAATTAGACAAGGATTGTATTCTTCTGCCTTTTTATTGTAAATTATCCGTGAGTGACTAATGAACATGAATGTAATGTAATAATGTAGCCTAACCTTATACTGCGTTTTGGATTAATTTCTGTTAGCTTTTAAGGTGTCTGAATAATAAATAAATAAATTAGGCAAGCGTGGCGATTAAGCCTACACAAATCATAGTAGCGATGATTTGACCCTTTGCCCTGCAGGGGGACATACTTCACTATTTAGGTAGAGTCAAACGTTTGAGAATCTCTGTATTAAAAGAAACGGAAAGTAGGCAATTAGCTCATTGTGAGCAATTTGTAGGATCCCCGATCCCGGGGCTGGGATTTAAATTACATTTCTTTTATGCGGTTCCTTGATTTAAGACGTAAAAATAGAACAATTACTGACCGATTAATATGGAAAGTCTTTTGTGATATAGCGCGGAATCTGTCTTAGATAGAGCATTAATCCTGAGATATATAATATGGTGATAAAGGGAAAATTGAAAAATAAGGGTCGCAGATTGGTCCCCACACTGATACAAATGTTAATGAAACAGATATTAATGTTAGGTGTGTCCATTTTTATGTCATAGTTGGCAGGTGGGCAGATGTATCATCTTATGCTAAGCGACTCCCGCCGCCCATGGACACAAGTGCCCTGCCAACCTTTAACCCCCCATTTCTCCCGGATTGCCTATTTTTGATTATCTGTCCTCATTATATGTCCAGTCCAATAGCATTTCAGTTTTCTTATTGTCTGCAAAGGACCGAGAACGAAATCGAATGGTACCCGCGAAATGGGAAAAGACAACAAGGATGCCAAATCGAACGTTGGGAGGACGACTTACCAAAGGGGTGGAGAAGATATTTTGTTCGGGACAAGTCGAAGAAATTGGGCGAGGCCTATGTCAAAGGACGACCTGACCAAAGTGGTTGCTGAAGCTGAAAATTTTGTTTTGTATTTTTCTGCAAATAATATTTAAGAAGCCAAATGTTTTTTTTATAAGTAGGTATGTTGTATGGTCAGAGATTAAAGGCTTTTTTATTTTTATTTATTTACCCGTTTCACGATATTTTCCCTCACCGCCGAGCTAATGGTTGAAATACGCATACGCATATAGATTTGAAAAAGCCGGAGGTGCATGGATTTGATTGAACCTGTAACATCTCGGATGGAGGGCGCGTTCTTATCCACTTAGCTTCCATCGCTTTGACGAAACTAAGTTAGACACATGATATCCTCATCTGATAAAGATGAAGGGTAGCCCGGAAATTTTTACTCACCAATTACTAAATTGTTACTCACAGTAGAAAGACGATAGCTAAATTTGTACGGTCAACTCTAAAGCACCAATACTATTTTGATAGTTTTTTTTTTATGTAATAGGTAGGCAGACGAACAGACGGATCACCTGATGGTAAGCAATTGCCGCCGCCCATGGACACCCGCGACACCAGTGGAGTCACAAGTGCGCTGCCAACCTGTAAACCCCCCTATCCCCCGGATTGGGATTGGATTTTGGATTGGATAGTTCATGAATCCAAACCAAGCCAAAGTTTGTAGATTCAGTACCGACATCAAAATGGTTGTGAAGATCTTAATTTTACCAAAAAAGCAAACCTTCAAGAAAAGAGCGTATTCCTTTTTAATAGGTCGGCAGCGCAATTGTGACTCCTCTGGTGTTGCAGAGGTCTATGGGCGGCTGTAATCGCTTACCATCAGGTGTTCCGTCGGCTCGTCTGCCCCCTATCTCATAAAAAAATATTATAATCATTATAGTTAGAATTTGAACTATACCATGGAAAAATTATAATATTTAACAAAGTCAATTCAGATTTAGAGAACCGAAATAATTCAACGAAAAAATCCCTAAACCATTTTATTATACTGTTAAATTAACCACCATTATCTATAGTATAAAATTTAGCTTGATTAGAATGACAGCTATTAGTTCAGAAAAAAATATCTTTAGGTAGATAATAAAAATGTATGGAAGAAAACTTCGTGAAACGATAAACCTTATGATCATTAAAATAAAGGTCAAGTGACATCTGTCATTCTAATGAAGCTATATTTAACGGAGTATAGTTAGTTATTCTACCAGTTTAAGGTGACGGGTAGCGCACACTTCGATATAATATTCGTAATAATTCGATATTTTGTCCGTGCAATCATCTGTTAATTCGATATTTAGAACGTTCGATGTCTTGACTTTTCGATGAACAGTGTTCGATCATTAGGTATTCGATCCATTGGCATTCGATATGGCGAGGTAACCCACTAGCGATGCCAATCGATTTTTATTTTTAGCTACTAAACTGGATCTATTTTAAACAATATCTAGGTTACAATATCTCGGCAAACACTTATACTATTTCTTTAATACTTATAGTTAACTGTTTGGTCTGCTCTTGCACGCAAATTTCGGATTACCGCCAAAAGTGGCCGCTTTTGGCGTGAATCAATTTTTCGCGTACACGAAACGGATCCAGCATCTGTGCATGGTTATTGAGTAAATAATATAAGTGTTTGCTGAGAGATTGTAATCCGGAAATTGTTTAAAATAGATCCTGGTTTAGTAGTTAAAAATTAAAATCGGTGGCGTCGCTGGTGTGCACTACCCGTCACCTTAAACATTAATAATAAATATCCTCAAACCGATTTCGGCTAAGGCTGCCAATCTCAACGATCAGCCACTTACGCAGGATATATTATAGTGCTCAAGTGTGTGCGCTCCGATCGTGACACCAGTGTGTCACGATCAAGGATCGGGCCGGACACTATCATCCGAGCGGAGGTCATCTCCGGCGAGGAAATTTTACATTTAAACATTACACTTTTGAATATAACTCACATTTACTTCTAAGCCTGCACTAGTTCGCATACTAGTAGATCATGTTATAATATTAGACCTTCGATGTATGAAGGGCAGACAGGTTGTGTTGTTGTATTCAGCTGATTCATAGTTTATTTATGAAACTTAAAATATCTATTTGAAGAATAAAATTCTAAATAATTTGTGATATGGATTGAAATAAAGTCTCTACCCTTACGCCTGCACCTAGATAGATAGATATACTCGTAGTTACTTTATTGCACAAAATACACATCTTAATTACTAGGCATTACAGATATTTTAGGCATTACAGTATGTTGCTTCAATCGAATATTTTAATAATTAAATGGGGTAGAATAATTTTAAGTGATTCTTCACTAACAATACTGTTTTCTGAATTTCAAAGGCTGTAAATGTAAATTTGACTTGAATTCCTAAACTCTTTAGGAAGTGTGGAAAGATAGTAAATCCTGATAAAGATGAATTTTTATTCTAATATTAATGTCCGCCAAACCAATATTTTGGTTATGGCGCCCTATCTCTGCGATTAGCCATCAACGCAGGACATATTATAGAGCACAAGTGTTTCCGCAGACACAAGTGCATTCCCTTACCATCATATTTTGACGGGACACCAGTGTGACACGATCAAAGAGGAATCAGGTACAGGACTAAAGGCTTAACATGCTTTCCGAGACACAGAGTTAAAAGATGGCCAACTTCCAGACTTCGGGCTGACACTTTTTTTAACAGAAAACCTCAGGTCCTCATCCTAATGCTGTGCTGTCTATGCGTATGTTGAACTATTTTAACAGTTGGCGTCTTTTTAATTACTTTACATTGTCAAAAACCGTGCTCACGTCACGCTACAATAATCATCGTCATAATTTCATCCAATAGACGTCCACTGGTGGACCTAGGCCTCCCCCAATGCTCTCCACACAGATAGGTCCTGTGCTGGCCGCATCCAATGGACTCCCCCGATCTTCACTAGATCGTTGGTCCACCTTGTGAGGGGCCTGCCACGGCTGCGACTTCCTACAAGCCATAATAAAAATAAATAACCCCCCCCCCACTCTCCCCTCATTTCCCGTCCTATCAACTTCCCTTTCCTTTTGACCCTATCCTTTTCTTCATATATAAAGTATCTATGTAATTATATTAACCTTTATAATATAAGACTGTTAAATAAATTAAAATGAACCTCCCATTTAATACTGTGTTATCTATATATATATATGTTTTGGTTTGTTATAGGTCGTGATTTTCAAAAAAAAAATTCAATTCATTAATAAATTTACTCAAATTACCGGTCAATTCAATTCCTGATATGTGTCTCTCTCTACACACTTGACATTGGCAGAGTTGACTACGTCTCTGACGTACAACACTACTAGCAATTAAAAAATAGATAATAATAAAGCGTCAAACAGGAAAAAAAAGGTTTTATTACAAGTACACATTAAGGTTGACTGATAGAGTAAGCCTCTGGACATTAAATTCGACTATGGTATCGTTTGCGCAGTAAATTTTTAAGAACTTATATAAAATAAATAAATAAATGGGATGCGTAACATTAAGCCCAAAACAGTTATACCAAAATAGCGCTGTGGAACAAACCAGTTGTTATGTTAAGGAATCTAAGATATAACTTTTATAAGTGGATCTTGCAATTACTTAAGGCCGCCTTCGTTGTACATTATCCTGTAATACCTAATTTTTATGTTTTCATACTTTATTTTGCGTGCACTAAAAGTATATTCATCAATTCATCAATTTATACTTTTTCCAACATATTCACCAATTTTCTATGCAATATAAAAACTTACCAGTGACTAGCCGAACAGGTGAGCGAAAATTTACAATTCCTAACCTCCCACCGAGAGCGCTTAGCGCCATTCGTACGTACAACGGAACGTTTCAACAGCGCTTCACAGCACAGATAAAATATTATTATGACCCAAATGTGAATGTCAGTTACCGTATAGGTACGAGTGTCTACCTAACATTATGCCTATGAGCTTCGAAACTTGGAACCCCGCCAGGCCTCCGTCGAAACCGAGCTCGTAGGCTTTTTCAAATATCGAATGGGTGTTCTAAATTTAAGATTGCCACAGATATACTTAATGTTTTCAGCAAATAGGTTTTATGTCTTAAGTTGTGGTAGTTTTGTTTTTATTTATTAGTTTTAGCGTTGTACCATAGAGTAAGGTAATAATACTCTGGTTTGTACTCTGTTACGGTTAGGTATCCAACACGCCATCGACTTAAGTAACGAGATCAGCATCATACAGATCTGCAAATCCAACTTCACAAGAGAGGAAATTTGCAGTGGCAAGGACTTGCTCTACACGACGCTCGGCATGGCCGACCGAATGTATGACGATTTGTAAGTGCTGTGTACAAGACAATGCAAATAAAGAATTATTTGAGTTTGAATGCCGTCTCGCAGGAGGGACGAAAAGGGTGAACGAAATCTCCAAGACATCATTACGCTGTTGAAGGAGACCGACCCAGACGATGTGCCAGCGTTTGTTGCCCTCGTCACATTCGACCACGTCGACGTTACCAGGCTGGTGAAGGACATCACGACCCTGAAGACGAGGCTGGCCGAGGGATTATTGAAGGTAGAGGCTTCGGAAAGTATTTTATTTTATTATGTATGTATGTTAGGCTGTAAGGTATTTATTATATGGGCCAATGAAATATTTTTGGATGTATCTTGTTGCCCGAAATAAACGAATTATTATTATTAGGTAAATCAGCTATTTCGTTACATATTTTTTATTCCTTATAGGCCGCTTTCATATTCATTCACATCTCACCTAACCTGTTACCATATTATTGTGGGCTATAAAGCTAACAATTAAAGCTGAAAGCATTTATTACCCAATCAATCATAAGATTATACAAACACCACGGGAAACCGTGGGACAGCCACGCTTTGGCATGAATGGGCCAGCTTGACCGGAGTTATACCACGGCCTCACAGAAAACCGGCGTGAAGTAGCACTGTGCTGTGTTTCGTTGCGTGATTGAGGGTACCGGAGGCCCAATCCGGAGGAAAGGGGGGTTTAAAGGTTGGCAGCGCAATTGTGACTCCACTGGTGTCGCGGGTGTCCATGGGCGGCGGCAATCGCTTACCATCAGGTGATCCGTCTGCTCGTCTGCCACCTATCACATGACAAAAAAAACACGTTTTATTTTATTTCAGTAAAGAAGATTCACGGAAAAAACTGTTGTTCCATACGAAATAGAAAGTTAAAAATTGACTGAATACATTCCTAATTTCCTATCCTACCTCTTAGTAGAGTTTTTTTAAAGCATAGTAACGTAAAAGAAGTTTATTCATAACAGTACACTCGAGAAAAGGTTTTAGCGAAGTCGGCGCCCAATACTATCTTGTAATTTAATACAACTTCGGTAAAACCTTTTCTCGAGTGTACTGTTATAAAATGTTATTTGAGGTGCATAAAGTGTTAAAGATATTATATAACACTTTTTAGTTCGTACTTTTGAAAGCGGTATTTTTTTCGCAGCAAAATCTTTTTTCAAGGCTTTTAGTGTCTCATTTTTTGGCAATGATCCTAATATCCTGATCATGGTACCAATCCTGGACTATCTACTTCCCAATTAAAAAATAATTATCTAAATCGGTTCATAAATAGCAACGGTATCGGCGTATTAACCTTCTTTTTTGAAGTCGGTTAAAAACAGTGTTTTTAAGCAGTTCTCGTTCTTCGAAAATTTTGTATGATCATTTTTTTTTAATCGTCAAAAATAAATAAATATTTCACAACATCACATACATTGATCTGACTCCGAGATAGGTAGCTCAAGCACCCGTGTTACAACAACGTTATCAACAACGGAAAAATGCTCTATAACACCGTTTAGCTAACAACGGTTTATAGAACGTTTATTAATAAAGCCCTTTGATTACTTGTACTCTATTGTTAAATTAATTTATCTTCATGAACCAACATTGTGCATGACACGATCATTTTGGCTCGGCTGCGAGGGAGTGGATATTGGCATCAAACCAAACTAAGCGATCTTAATCTAATAAATCCAACTAAGTGGTAGAATCGCATTATTGACGACCCAATTGGAACAGTGGTAGTGAACGCTGCCTCTGATACAAGGGTTGCGGGTTCGATCCCCGCACAATACAAACATTTGTGTGCATGAACATGTTTATTTGTATTGGTCTGGCTGTTTACTATGTATTATAAGTATGTATTTACAAAAGAAAAGTATCATATATATATATTTGTAATCCCACTGTTGATTCTGATATCCGTAACACAGGTGCTTGAGCTACCTATCTCGGAGTCAGATCCATGTATGTGATGTTGTGAAATATTTATTTATTTATTTATTATGTTTTCTTTTTTTGTAAATTTTATGTATCAACATATATATGTATTAACATGTAAATTATACATAAGTACTTACAAATAGTTTTAAGTCATTCAAATGTATGACGATTTGTAAGTGCTGTGTACAAGCCTATGCAAATAAATAATGATTTGAGTTTGGTTTTTAATAGAGAGGTTTTCAGTCAATAGTGCACGGACCTGGGATCATTGATGTTGACCCTTTAGAACACACCAGGGTAATTTTACGTAGTACTTTTCTACTTAGTATGCGAAATATAGTTCAGCGGTTTTCTATAGATGGAACTTTTAAAAAGTAGATATAGCTTTAAAAAGTAATCAAGCATTAAGCAAGTTTCGATAGATGTCACTATACATTTTTACATCGCGCTTGATTCCTGATATTTTTTTAATCGTCTCCCTGACTGAATCTCGAACATGCCCGTACTACATAGCCGTTGAGTATTGGTCGTTTACCTCTAGATGGCGCTAGCACTGGCTAGCCGACTGATGCCTCGATCTCAGTATTATATGAGTTACTCTATGGAATATACCGAGCCAATAGCTGAATGATCCAGACTGTCTCGCGTTTGGTAGAGCTCTATGACCAAGGTGTCCAGTACGGATTATTTCATTTTCAAAGTCAAATAATTCTTTAATTGCATAGGCTTGTACACAGCACTTACAAATCGTCATACATTTGAATGACTTAAAACTATTTATAAGTACTTATGTATAATTTACATGTTAATACATAAATATGTTGATACATAAAATATACTAAAGAAATAAATAAACATAATGCGATTCTACCACCGGCTCGGAAAGTTGTTTCTGGTCGAGAAGATCCGGCAAGAAACTTGCCAGTTACTCTTTTTAATCGCCAAATTTTCAAACAATGTTTCATACATTGTAGTTTCACTTCCATGATTCCAGAGGGATCATACAAAACTCTTGAGTTTTGCATAGTTTGGGGGGAGGTTATTAAAAGACGCTTTAATTTCTATCTGTTAAAAAACCACAGGGACTGTTTTGGATCAATTTCTAAATGCTCTATCCTCCGTATTTTTAAAATTTTGTATGTTGCCACATCACGGGGATGGGAGCGTACTTAAACCATCAGTACTAATGCCAACTATGACAGATTAATCATGCAATAGACCTTTTGGCATATAAGTAAAGCAAGTGATAACAAAACACACTCCTCTGTTTCTTCTTTAAATAACTTAGGGCTAAATTCAACAACTTTTCAAACAACATTAATCACGCTAGCTAAATTTTAGTTTTGTTAAGTGCAAGCAATAGTATTCGTACTCAATAAGGTAAAAGCACTGTTTCAGCGGTTCATTTGCATTCAATAAGGGCGCAAGTATTTTAATACTGATGGTCCTCCTTCAGTCGTCACCAGCAGTTGATATTCCTATATCTCCTAATATCCTGATCATGGTACCAATCCTGGACTATCTACTTCCCAATTAAAAAATAATTATTTTATAATTAGTTGATATTCCTATATCAACTGCAGGTGACGGAACGGAGGATACTCCGAAAGATTCTGGGACCAACCAAAGGAGAAGATGAGTGCTGGAGGCACAGGTTCAACCAGGAGATCGAAGACCTGATAGCCGAGCCGAACATCATCGGGGAAATAACATCATCCCGACTGCGCTGGCTCGGACACGTGGAGAGGATGGGAGAGGATCGTGCAGCCAAATGAGCCTATCTGGGACGACCAATGGGGCGACGTCCAGTGGGCGTCCGAGATACCGCTGGAGGGACGAAGTCGCCAAAGACCTCAAAGCACTCAACGTGCACGATAGGGTATTTGACTAAGCTCGAGATTTTACAAAATATAAATATTTTATCAAAATATAGGTAAATATGTGCCAATGGCAAACATTCTCAATCAAAAAATAACGTCTAGCCGGTTTTATGGTCATTCAAAGATTCATGGGCAAGTCCATTTTAAAAGTATGAAATTAAAAAAAAAAAATTATACCATTGAATAACCCATATAATTTACACCAACTATTATAATGGAACCATTGACATAAACGAAACATTTGATATAGCTACCATACAAAATTCAAATGAAATGCATACAAAATACTTGCGTGTGACGTCACATCTCAGTAGCCATTTGTATGGAGCGTTTTGGGTTTGCCCAAAATAATGTGATTTTAAAGTTGTGATATCTCAGGTAGTTTAAATGAGAATCAAATAATTCTTTCAACGATGTTTCTATCATTGAGAGGTCTTTTGATTACACAAATGAAAAAAAAATAGTCAAATACCGTATTGGGCGGCAATGGCACAGGACCGCAAAAAATGGCGAACTTTGACGTCGGAGGCGAAGACCCACTTTGGATCGCTGAGCCAGCGTAGTAAGTAAGTAAGTATTTTAATACCAACCGTTTATTTAGCTTCAAAATTCCTATGCACTCTGTTTTGAATATTCACTGGAGAATATGGAAACTGAAAATGCATGCGGTTGCATTTTAGGCCAATTTATGTGAAGAAAACGAGGTCTAATTAGAATAGCGACTACTTAAAATTTTAGTATGGAGATTTATTATAAACGTGGTCAGCGGAGTCAAATTGCATGGACGTTGATTTTAGTTTTGTTAAGTGTTGCCGGATAATCGACTTGTACGTCGATTATTATTCTATTATGCAAATGGGGACCAAATAATCGAATAATCGATTGTACTATCGATAATTAAATCGATTTTATTTTTGTTCGATATATTCGATTATAATTGTGAAATCGATTATAATAGTTTAAATTGACTATACTATCGATACCGGAATTAAGCCGATGCTATCAATTATATCGATTATCGATTAATCTGCAATTATTTCTAGATATAATCGTCAATCATACAGAAGATATCTAATAAGGCATAATGTAAATGACCATATGCCGAATAATCATCAATCGATTTAATCAATTAATAGATATAAAGTATTCTGTTAAAATTCACTTTTATCACAAAAGTTTGTTGTGCAACTTTGTAGGTGTACTGTATCTATTTTCATTAGGTGACTTTTTTTTCTCGAACAACAAATGATTATACACGTTGGCGTTTACTGACAACCACTTGTCTTGTCTTGAGTGAAAAGGCTGCTACAAGACAGACAGAATCCATCATCGGCCACATCATCATTTACCATCAGGTGAGATTGTGGCAAAATGTCTGGCTATCCTAATTTAAAAAAAATAATTTAATACTGACTATACCACCCGTAGACTTGGCACTAAACCCGTATGCAAATTGGCTGACCATCTAAACGGGTGGCCTACATAAGAAAAATCTCTAGCAAAATAGTCTAAGGACCGAGTTTACAGCTACAAATTTGGAGACAGCTTCCAGCTCAAAAATGAATGATGACTATAATTTATCATATGATTCATTACTTGTTTACTTCGGCAGCTCAATGAGCCGAAGCAAACATTAAAGGCCTTCTTTCCATTTTACATAACAGTTGGTATATAATGTATTTATTGTCAATCCGAAGTGACGCAGCTTAACATGATGGATAGCGTTGCTGAACTATCGATAATTTTCCTATCGATAGTTGACCTCGAAAATCATCGCTTAATGTTATTATTATGTGCGTCGGTACACGATAAGAGGGGTACAAATATTTAGTCAGCAACAAATCAATAACTGAAAACGTGAAAAGACTTATGGGATTGCTAAAATGAGAAAAAAATCCCATCAAAACTTTTTTCTTCAGAGTTGATATTTTATAGCAATCTTTTGCGATTTATTCTTAAGTAAATAACAGCAAGCACGGTTAAAGTGTGGTTATCGTTGTTTTAAAGCCTTTTACACGAGATGACATTTTTAAATGTGTAATTTTTTCTTCAGATTTAATATATATACTTAATACAATTGAAAACCGTGTTTTAATTTTCTGATATAACGTTAACTGCGCCGAAATATCGGAAACACTTAAAAGTAGTAGTAGCAATAATAATATTGATCTTTCGTCCACTTATCCCTCACGATCAAACTCAATTACAAAGAGGACAAGTCGCCTCAACTTTCAAATACATTGTTAGGAAGTAACAAAACTTAATAAATTCTTAAGTAAAAGTAATTGAGGCAGTTAATAATAGAGCTGAAAGTCGCTAAAGGTCACACGAAGCATGCCAAGGTCAGGACGGCTCGAGCACTCTCCACTGAGGAGGTGACGCGTTACCAGCCTCTAATGGCTCTTGGGCTAATTCTGACGGGAAAAGTTACATCTTATATATGAAACCTGCTTTAGGAAGACGGGTTTTTATGAGAATTGTGTCGACTAATGTTTTATTTGTTGGAAGTATAATAACCCATGAAATAAGGCATGAGGTATCTACTGACGATAACTTACATGCCAGTTGTCCTCTCGAATTTCAAAAAATATATTTTTAATGTATGCATGTATGTACTGTCAAAGAAGGAAATGGTTCGCCAGTTTTCAAATTAATTCGTTAATTTGTCAGAGTAATACCTGTTGCACAGAAAATTATGCTTAATTGTTAGATTTAGAGTTCAGATTTGCTTGTAGCAACATCGATTCCTTTTGATGTAAAGAAAATTGAAAAAAGGATGCAGATCTTTTTAAGACGTATTGTTGGTAAAGGTAACTGATTCTTGCCGTGCAAGCAAAAATGTACCTTAAGGTGAAACTTTATTATCTGTGCCGTGCACCTCAATAACTTAGGAGTGGATAAGTACTTTTCGTAATTATATCCAAACGAAGTGATGCCTTGACATCGCAACATAGGCTCTCATCTGCACATCTTGCACATTGCTTACCATCAGGCTGAGGATAGCCAATATTTGTATCACTATAAAAAAATCTTCAACCAATTCGGCTACGGTGGCTAATTTTAACGGTCAGCCACTTACGCACGTACGCAGGATATATTATATTATTATAGAACTCAAACATAAGTGCACTCTCTAATCCCTGAGGGTAAAGGAGGTATTTCGGGGCACGAAAGTTACATGACCGCAGAAGAATGCCTCGATCAGGTCGCAGGACCAACGGCTTAGCGTGCTTTCTGAGGCAAAGTGTACAACCAACTTCCAGACTTCGGGCTGACATTGAAATTTTCTCAACAGAAAAACTCAAATTTTTCGCCCTCAGGCTCAACTCCGGAAGCCCAACCGCAGCCAACGCTATAGAGTGCCACCCCAATACCCACTGTGCCACCGAGGCAGTATTTTTTTTTGTAATACAGATTGTTAACATAGCCATTAACTCGACTTGTACTATTATGGGTTAACTCTAAGGTAAACATCGAAGTGGAAGGAAGGGCAAAGATATCATCCCATCACCCTCATCTCGAGTGTCCAATTTATCGCACCCCAGTGCTGATTAGTCACACTGAGAGCCTCTCCAGCGTTTGCTTTCATCATGATCTAATTTCAGCTAGCTTAAAGGCGGAAGCACTATAGGCGATTTATCTCGATCTAAAAAGTTTGAAAGATCCTATTTCAAACATACCATAAAGAAATGGAACTTATTGCGGGTACATGTGTTTTCTTCGTTCTACAATATGGATTCCTTTGTTCTACAAATAAAGCGTGAAGAAGCATCCCATGGTTTTGTTTTGTTATCTTCTGTCTTGCATGTCAATATTTATATTTCTTCTAATGCAAAGGCGTCACCCAAGGTCCAGCCTGAATACCAGCGCTGCAGATTTTGCTTGCGGCAGTTGCAGCATATGCTGAGGCAGAGCCTTGTTGGTATGATCCTGAATGTATGGTCCTGAAGACACAATATTGTAGCCGTGTGTCCCCGGCAGAGTAGAATAGGCCACCCTCACTCTTACCGAGGTGTCGTAAAAGGCGACTAAGGTAAAGCTGCTGGCATAATCATCAGCACCCAGAGAAGGAAAACCCTCGCCAACCCGTCTGCCAAGCGTGGTGAGTATGGCAATTACCCCTCATGTGATTGAGGGAGGCCCGTGCCCCAGCAGTGGGGACTTAAATGGGCTGATGATGATGATGATAATAACTGGTGATGAAAAGTGGATCACGTACGACAAGAACGTACGAAAACGGTAGTGGTCAAAGGCCGGTCAGGCTTCACATACTGTGGCGAAACCCGGGTTAACTCGAAATAAGGTGATGTTGTGTGTGTGGTGGGATTGGAAGGGCATTATTCATTAAGATCACCAGGCAGGACTATCGATTCTGAACTCTACTGCGAACAACTTATGAGATTAAAACCAGAAGTTGAGAGAAAACGGGCGGAATTTATCAACAGAAGGGTGTTTCATCATGATAACACCACCACCTTCATGGTGGGAAGGTGTTTCATCATGATAACGCTAGACCTCACACATCTATAGCCACCCAGCAAAAATTAATAGAGTTTGGCTGGGAGGTGTTAATGCGTCCGCCGTATAGTCCTGACCTTGCACCTTCAGATTCCCACCTGTTTCGGTCTCTTCAGAATTCTTTAAGCAGTGTTAGGTTAACATCACGAGAGGACTGCCAAATCCACTTGTCGCGGTATTTTGATGAAAGGTCTTATAGCAATGGGATCATGTCCCTACCTACAAGATGGCAAAAGGTTATCGAACAAAATGGTACACACATACTTTAGTTAAATGTAAATAAACTGTATTAAAAAATGTTTTGAATTTTCTTAAATAATATAGTATTCTTTCTTTTTTTTCATGGGCAGTAGTGCCAACATAAGTGATGCCATACCATCGCGTACGTTGTAACTGCAACGTGGGCTCTCCTTTTGCTTACCATCAGGCTAAGGCAAGCCATTAAAAAAAGATAAGCCTTTCTTAATTTACTTAGGCTGCACTACAGCGTAGAGTTTTATGGGTGCGAATATCAATCTAGTCATCTCTCGTGTTCGAGTCAGTGATAGTGCAGCCTAATGTTACAGAATGTCGGTCAGGTGGCCAAATAACGTGGTCATAGAATGGAAATCTTATTTCGGCCACATAATGCTAAGAGAGGATGATAGCCTTGAAAAACTGGTCATTGTTGGCAACACTGAAGGCAAAAGATCACGAGGCTGATCACAAGCACGATTGGTCTGACCAAATAAAATGAGCTACGTCCCTTCCAAAGTTCAACGACGTGGTAAAGGCTACTTCCAATCGGAACCAATGGAGAAAGTTTGTTTGGTTGATGAGTTCCAGTGACCACGATCCTCAGTAATGAGGCACCGACTAGAGAGAGAGAGAGAGAGAGAATGGGAATAAGTATTTATTCGGGCAGAGCTTTGCCTTACGCAAAAACTCGATATGAATTGAATGATGAAATGAGCTGACGCCATGCTTTTATAAGAAAAATCCATCGTACTAGGAAAGTCAAAATAATTACATTTTAAGTTTAGAATTTAGCAATATAAATTAGCAATAATTTTATGTAATTAAAATAATAATTAATTATAAAGATAAAAACTATTATTTTAACATTTATTAATATGAACTAAATTATATACCTTATAAAAATCAGCAGATTTTCCGCCAACCGGTATTAGGCTTCCCGCTATCCGCTAGTATGTTAGTAAGTTGTGACGTAGCCGCACCGGAAATGGCTGGTAACATAAAGTATTTAAATTTTCTCACTTCTTTGTACATTGTATCTCCAACATGAAGGTCGCCTCGTTTTGTTTTGTGTTGAGACTGCTCTGCGCGAGCTGCTGGTCAAAAAATAGCGCAGGTTCGATCGAAGTGGCGATCTCTTGTTTCGGAGGCCGACACTCTATTTGGGTCGCTGAGACAGCGGAGTAAGTGAGCTCTCCAAGTTTTCACCACATAATTCTATCGTCTGTAATTACCAGACTGCCCAAATCCTGAATCATGGTCCAAGCGTACCCCGGGCTCTAAAACGAAAGCTTTGGATGCAAACGGGAATTACACTCTGATATGAGAGTGAGAGAACTCCTATCGTCTGTGTTTCTTTAGAAGAAAGTGATAAAAAATGATTTATCGTTTTATAGTAAAAGGCAGTCTCTCAAGGAAACGATGTTATAACTCTATTTGAAGTGGAATTAAAATTTTCTTTACACTATTTAAACTTGCGAACATAATTAAAAAGTCATTTAAGGCTGCTTTGAGGAGGAACGGTAAAAACTAAGCAAAGTTAATGAGTTGTTGAGCTAATGAAAGTTTGGATTTAAGAGATGTGATTATGACACAAAACGAATAACACTGTGAAAATGGCCAAGTGTGAGTCGGATTCGCGCACGTAGGGTTTCGTACTAAATAGGCAAATAATTGCGTTTGTTGGAGGGACCCCTCTTAAATATTTATTTTATTTTTAGTATTGTTCTTATAAAGGCAACAGAACGCTGCAGTGAGATTCCATCGACCAGCTTATCAAACGTCGCAAATGGAGCTGGATCGGCCACACACTCTCTAGACTCGAACCTGGCGGCGGACTATCTCTGCAGAAGCGCAGGTCCTAGGACTAACTTGGAGCGAAGTAAAGCGAGAAGCTCAAGACCGTTTGAAATTGTGGAGCACTGTGGACGCTGTGTGGATGCACTCTGCTCCATTTCGAGGACATAGGACAATAAGTCAAGTAAGTCAACAAGCGGTCTGCTGGGGCAAGGTATCGCCTTCTGGGAATTATCCAAAAAAGCACGTCGAACATTTTGTTCACGCGAACACGTTCATAAACCTTAGTGAACACGGTAACTAGCGGATCATCGACCACCTATACCACTAACGCAGAACACGGATCTGCGTAGCGTCCTTTTGAGAGTACATTTCAAGCTATAATATCAGTCCTTGTACAATAAGGAAAACCTTTTTCGTAATATGATTACAATTTGCTCGTATGTTCCAACCATACGGTGGTTTGGCCTCAAGAAAATACGATATTTTTTATATCTAGTATCAGTCAATAGCCAAAAATATCTAACTTTGTCTGGTTATGTTTTTTCTTTAGAGAAGTTCAAAATATAACGTTTTTAGTTAAATGTTTAGGTAAGTAAGTAGGTAGATTGAGTACCTAACACGTAAATGTGTAACGATGCCTAATGAATTCGAATCGATCGAATGATGGATCAATTTTAAATTTTGAATGAATGCATTGCGAGGGACCAGTATGTTACATTAATGCCAGCCAGTGGGTTTCCAGACTTCATGGAGGTTCAACTATCCATGAAGACTAAAAGACAACGGCATCGTTACAATATACCTTACTAGCTAATATTAGAGTACATTTTTAAAGTATTTTAGAACATATGCAACCTTATTTAGACTTTCGAATAGGTAGGCGTTTTGGGCAGACCATGTGGCTTTCAAATTGCCGACAATTTATGAAATTGCTTGCACCGGTGGACACGAATTACGGTCAGTAATTTTAATTGGTTCTTTCAAGATTAAATTTCATTTCAAATCAGTTCGTACAAATGATAATTTTGCCAGAAAATTCATACCTATTAGTTAGCTAGTTTTAAACTAGGGCATTTTCTGTTCCACGTGTATTAACGCTAAGGATTTGCTACGGGCACAGATAATATAATACTATACTCGCTTTATCATGATATCAGTGACAGCAGGACAAAGTTATACGTTAGTCACACTTTAGAAAGAGACTTACGTAAAAAATGTATAGATTTTGGATTCGGTGGGTAGGGCTAAAACAAGCCGCGTGGGCTGATGCAATTAAAGGTTTTATATTAGTGTCTAGTGGTTTTTAGTGTGCAAATTTGGTGTTTATTTGTGCAATGAAGTGCCACAAAGTGATCCTAATAATAAGAATCGTTGGATGTATCGTTTTTAACACTGCTATTGTGTGTCGAGTGCGTTGTCTCATGATAACTTGCTTGGTCCTAATAGAGTCTTAAACAAGCGTTAGATTTTAGGCTGATATCCGCTTAATGCGTAGGTAAAATAAAACGTAAAACAACGGCGTTTTATTGAGTGACTGTGACTTAAACTGACTTCGACTGTTGACTACCTACTTATTCTCAATAAGTTACTTGACATTGGCGAATTAACTTCGGGTAGAGCCATAACAAAAAAAGTATAGATTTTGACATCTGTCACCCATATTATGCTTAAACGAAAGGAGTATAGTAGGATGCCCCACTGGCATCCTCTTTTTTGAAGTGACCAGAAAGATTTTTGCTGTATTCTGTTTTTGGCCGGCACTGTCATATTTGGTTGACTGTCTCGGTGGCGCAGTTGTTAGCTGATCGCACTTTAAAGCGACGGCTGCGCAAGAGGTCCTTGGTTCGATCCCCGAGTCGGGCCAAACATTTGTACCCATGTTTTCGGTCAGAAATTCTTTGTGACAGCCCGGAGTCTGGAAGTCGGCGTTCATGTACCCCCGTGCCTCGCAAAGCAAGTTAAGCCTATTAAGTTAGATCTTGCGCCCAATATCTCTCTAGTCGAGTCACGCTGGTGTCTCATCGGATTATGACTGTGAGGGAATAGAGTGCACTCGTGTTTGCGCACACACTTGAGCACTATCATCATCATCATCATCATCAGCAACCCACACTCGTCCACTGCTGGACATAGGTCTCCCCTAACGCACGCCACTGCTCCCCATTTTCGGCCACTCTCATCCAGCCCACACCAGCCAGCTTTCGAATGTCATCATCCCATCTTGTCGCAGGGCGTCCTACACTACGCTTACCGAGTCGCGGTCTCCACTCAAGGACTTTACGGCTCCAACGGCTGTCAGTTCTGCGGATAATATGACCAGCCCACTGCCACTTCAGTTTGCTAATTCGGTGGGCTATGTCGGTGACTCTGGTTCTCTGTCGGAATACATCATTTCTGATGCGGTCCTTCAGAGATACTCCGAGCATAGCTCTTTCCATAGCTCTTTGAGCGACTTTGAAGCGGTGGACTAGTCCAGCCGTGAGTGTCCACGTCTCATATACATATATTCACTACTTACTTATACACTACATATATATACTTGAGCACTATACTCATATACATATATTCTGCGTACGTAACTGATCGTTGAAATTACAAATTGATTGAGATCGTTGGAGGAAGTTATTATTGTTAGGTAAAAAAAATGTTGTTTGGCTTGTTTTGATGTTGCAAAATAAATTGCGTTTATCAAATAAAAGTTTTATAGTAGGTTCGTCTAAAAAATTGCACTTAACGAATATAGTGAACGGCTGCCCTTATCTTGCTAATTAAAATGAAGTACCTTAGCAAGGCTTAATTAGCCTTTTACGGTCTTCATAGTTAAGAACTAATTAGAGTTGTTTAGTATTTCTGTAAGTATTTTAGATAACAATTATAAAAGAAGCACTACTACTACTACGCTGGATCAACGACCCAAAGTGGATCATGGCCTCCGACAAGAGAATTCGCCATTCTGTTCTGTTCTCAGCCACCTGTCGCCAATCCCGCCTTTGTAGGTAACCGAGATCTTTCTCGACCTGGTCTATCCAGCGACATCTAGGGGGCCCTACATATAAATAAATAAATAAATATTTCACAACATCACATACATTGATCTGACTCCGAGATAGGTAGCTCAAGCACCTGTGTTACGGAAATCAGAATCAACAGTAGGATTACAAATATATACATATAATACTTTTCTTTTGTAAATACATACTTATAATACATAGCAAACACCCAGACCAATACAAACAAACATGTTCATGCACACAAATGTTTGTACCGTGCGGGAATCGAACCCGCAACCCTTGTATCAGAGGCAGCGTTCACTACCACTGTTCCAAGCGGGTCGTCAAAATAAGAATATATTTATTGTCTATTTAAAACACATTTTAACATAATAAGTAGAAGAAACAAATATAGAGGCATAAGTAACATGCATGATGAGACAAAGGGAAGGAGCTCAGTTGATCTTGCCACGAGCATGTGACGGCACAGCTGGTTTTCAGCTACTCCCCTGCTCTCTGATATATTGTTTGAAGGCATAAGTTATAAAATATGGTATAAAACAAGTTAGAGGATATTTTTTTGATTACATATCAAATAATATCTTGTGCATATTTCTACCAACACCTCGGCGTTGGGGAACATCGTGAGTAAACCTGCACGTTTTGAATAGTATCTAAAACATGTAAATATAATTCAGTACCCCCTGCGTAGCGTATGCTGCCAAAGCGTAGTGTAGGACGCCCTGCGACAAGATGGGATGATGACATTCGAAGGCTGGCTGGTGTGGGCTGGATGAGAGTGACCGAAAATTGGGAGCAGTGGCGTGCCTTAGGGGAGACCTATGTCCAGCAGTGGACGAGTGTGGGTTGCTGGTGATGATGATGATGATGAAACCCCCTTTCCCCCGGATTGGGCCTCCGGTACTCACTCACGCAGCGTAATACAGCACAGCGCTGCTATACGCCAATTTTCTGTAAGGCCGTGGTATCACTCCGGTCAAGCCGACCCATTCATGCCGGAGCGTGGTTCCCCACAAATATTCGGTCAAATTGTTAAATTATTACACAACTACTCTCCCACATTGTATCACTTAAGTGAGCATCACTATTGTTCCACATGTCAGAACAAATGTTATAAAATGTTAACGTGTTACACAACGTTTTGTAGCGTTACATAACTGCTATGTGGGAGTTTGTTTGAATAAGTAATGTATGTTCGTACCAGAAACATATGTACCTAATAATTACAATATTAGCTTAATTGATGCCAACCTGCGGCACCTGTTTCAAAGATTAATGCTTGTATTCGATTCGGAAACAGTAATTACTATTACACTTATGTAATTAATACACTGATATTCAATTTGAGATCTAAAATAATAATGGTTAGATATTATCATGGTACAATGCTATTCAATACATGATTTATTCGCCGCTTAAATACATTTTAATTCTATCAGAGGCGATATAATATGTCTTATTGTAATGTAACAGTTATTTGATATATGATATAGAAACCTATGTGTTTATATTTTTGTTTCTATGACTTAGATTTTTTGTTTTTAACCGACTTGAAAAAAAGGAGGAGGTTCTCAATTCTCCGGTATCTTTTTATTTTTTAACAGAAAACTGTCCATAATAATTACCTTTCGTAATTGTGAAACCCATGTTATTAAAGTCAGGGCGGTTGATGCACTTAACAAAGCCAAAATCATAATGGAACACCTGGACTGCATAATAGTTGATTTAACTTTGGAACTATCAAGCAATAATAAAAAATTTTGAGAGGTTCATCATCATTATCATCATCAGCAACCCACACTCTTCCACTGCTGGACATAGGTCTCCCCTAATGCACGCCACTGCTCCCGATTTTCGGCCACTCTCATCCAGCCCACACCAGCCAGCCTTCGAATGTCATCATCCCATCTTGTCGCAGGGCGTCCTACACTACGCTTACCGAGTCGCGGTCTCCACTCAAGGAATTTTGAGAGGTTATTAACTGGTATTACCTTGTGGATTTCCGTTCGATGATAATCAATACGCACTATGTAACCTGTAACTCCATACATAAACCCAACATTTATTTGGGGATCGAAATTCAATTCACCGTACACGAATGACTTAGGCACATAAGTAGGTATAATTCAGTGGGACTTAGCCGACTCATTTATTACGGTCGAAGTAAATGCTGATAAATAATTGATATTATACGTGAATTCTGCTACAGACGGTTATTAGTGTAGGATGGAGTGACGACTTGCATAGAATGGTTTGTAGAAAAAGTGATGAAATACAAGTACATTTTTATGAATATTAGAATAGTTTTTTTTTACGCTAGAGGCAGACAAACGAGCAAGCGAGACCTGATGGAAAGTAATCATCGCCGCCCATTAAGATCCGCGAAATCGGAGAGATCGCTAATGTGTTGCCGGCCTTTTTAAAAAAGAGTACGCTCTTCTCTTTATTTACGGAATTTCTACCATGTACATTATTTTTGAGTTTCAGATAGTTTGGCACTGTTGCAGGCGCCATGGTCACGGAGTAACTGTAGTTTTTGCGGGTTAGATGTGACTGGTAGGCAAAACGGTCTACCCTCCTTCGCAGTCTTTTACTACGCGCACCTACCTACGTGACCATGGCGCTTGCAACAGTGCCGAAATATTGGAAACTCAAAAATAAGGTACATGGTAGAAATCTCGTAGATGACTATTCTAATGTTAGTGACCATGAAAGTTTGAAACAATATGTTTTTAAGAATACATTCTAAATTGTAACTTAATATCTAACTTCATCCATAACCCACGATTTACTCCGGGATCAAAGTTCGATTCATCGTACATGAATGACATAGGCGAGCCAACTGTTCCAGTTTAAGCAAATGCTGATAGATTACTGATATTAAACGTGAATACTGTTAGAGGCAGATGAAGAGATTCCTAATGCACCCATTTCGTAGATAAGACAGGATCTGATGAAGTCATTCAAGATTGAATGAAGGCTTAAGTCAAGATTGTTTTAAACTGTAGATAAAATTTAAGAACTGATCCTTATTCTGATTGCAAGAGGCTCAATCTCACGTACATTTTCAAGATTTAATATTAAATACACGAAAATAAACGGGCAGGTAATGGCAGGTAGTAAACTGTTCTATTTTTTAATTTTTTTTAATATGACTCTACCCGAAGATAATTTGCCAATGTCTAGTAACTTATTGAGAATAAGTAAGTAGTTAACAGTCGAAGTCAGTCAAAGTCACAGTCACTCAATAAAATGGCGGTGTTTTTTCGTTTTATCGACCTACGGATTCAGCAGATATCACTCTAAGAGCAATCGCGGGTTTTAAGACTCGATTAGGTCCAAGAAAGTTGTCACTAGACAACTCACTCGACACACAATAGCAGTGTTAAAACGATACAATTCAACGATTCTTATTATTAAGATCACTTAGCGGCACTACACTGCACAAATAAACACCAAATTTGTACACTTAAAACCACTAGACACTAATTTAAAACCTTTGAATTGTATCAGCCCACGCGGCTTGTTTTAGCCCTACCCGCCGAATCTAAAATCTTCTAAGAAACAAAAATAAATTTGTTTGCCACAAAGTGGCTTATGTCACCCTATATCCCTTCAGTCGTATTGATTAATTTAATTTCTAAGTATAAAACTAAATAAACCTGTTCTCATAGAGTGTATGAGAACTGATCTGAACTCTACTGATCACTTTTGTATGGAAAGGTGATTTTTTTTTATCTGAATTTAGACCCATTAGTTCCTTGGAGGAAAATGATTGTTTTCATAAGCATTGTACCCTTGATAAGGGAGTAAGACGATGAAAAAATCACGATGTATATTGACATCCACCTGGCTGGTATTAAGATTTCAACAAGAAACTTCTTTTTGTTGATGTAATACAGCTAAAACACTATTCCTCTTATTACAAAAAGCTACTCTGATACCGGATTTAATCATAAACTGGCAAGTTCATGATTATTACGGAATAACATTAATTCTTATTTTTTAATTACAAATCCTCGACTAACCATAGACCACTTAGTGCCGCAGGATAATGTCAAAATTGATCGAATCATTCAATCATTCGTTCAGTGACGTTTCGATTTACATAATCTTGTTTTGTTGTCTAAAGTAAAAATATTTTAGAATTTTTATGCAACAATAAATTAAAATATTGACCTAAGTAAGGTTTCCAAGTAATATGCATTGGAATTTCTTTTTTTTTTTATTTGGATTAAATCACAAAAAATAAATTGACTACTTTCTCACAAGTGACTTTGGTGTAAAACGGAATGAACTGTCACAGGGATAAGTTGTCATGGTTACTGAATCGATACTTTGAGGTTATTATTTTAGTACTTATCTTAAACTAGGGGTCCGGGTGGTTTAACTTGAGTATTAAAGTTGATATACTAAATAACGTTATTCTTATTTTTGTAATAACGTTTATTCTAGTTCTTCAGTTATAACCAGTATTAATCGCACTACTTATTTTAAGCCACGTTTTGGAATAAGAGGGTTTTAGTTTATCACTGCATAGGTTATACACTGTTACTTTTTATCGTTTACGTCCCGAAAACCTAAAAATAGGTATCGAGTATAAAGTCCATTTAGCATGTTAGATCAACAAAATAAGCGAAGTCTTTGCGTCGAAAGCTGTTCCTTCGGAGCCTGGGGCATGGGATTAGACTTTATCTGTGTAATGCAACGCGAAAGTTTAAAATCGTATAATACTAATTCCCACGTAG
The DNA here is from genome assembly GCA_019059595.1 of Marasmia exigua. Taxonomy (NCBI): domain Eukaryota; kingdom Metazoa; phylum Arthropoda; class Insecta; order Lepidoptera; family Crambidae; genus Marasmia; species Marasmia exigua. Next base: position 27,174,465 of record CM032472.1, on the reverse strand, counting down.
AAGGTTCACTTTCAAGTTTAGACAGTATAAACTTCGTTACAACACTAGCTCCTGCAGCTTTGATCGCGAGCTCAATTCTTGACAAAGTCTTTATCGCATCTTCCGCAGATTACGCGATCGGTTACGAAGTTTTGACGTCCAAGGGAAACTGTTGCTGAACTGCATGAAGCTACCCTATCGGTAAGTTTGCTAGATTTTCTGCCTGTGGTGATCTGACTGAAGTTTTGGTGAAGGGTAAAACATCCACGGTTTAAAGTTTCTTATTTTTAATTCAATCAACAAACATTTTCGACATTACTTTATAAAGAAATGGGTGCAATAAGATAAAAAACCGGCCAAGTGCGAGTCGGACTCGCACATGAAGGGTTCCGTAGCAGCAAGTAAGATATATGGAAGGTAAATTGCGGTTTACGGTTTATAACGTATTAAAAAAAAACTACTTACTATATCTAGTTCAAATCAGTTTTCGTTGTTAGTTTTCATGATTATGTACATCATATATTTTTTAGTTTTATAATTCATTTATTATAGAAGTTAGAGGGGGGGGGGGGGACACAATTTACCACTTTGGGAGCGTCTTTTGCGCAAAGTATTGTGTTTAGAAAAAAATGATGTTAAAAACCTCTACATATTTTTAAAGACCTATCCATAGATACCCCACATACACGTATAAGTTAGAAGATAAAAAAATTTTTGAGTTTCAGTTTCAAGTAAGGAGACCCCCCATTTTTTTATTTTTTCCATTTTTTGTGTAAAAATCGTAATGCGGTTAACAAAATACATCTATTTACCAAGTTTCAATAGTATAGTTCTTATGGTTTCGGAGAAAAGTGGCTGTGACATACGGACGGACGGACAGACGGACAGACATGACGAATCTATAAGGGTTCCGTTTTTGGCCATTTGCCTACGGAATCCTAAAAAGTACTTACACAAAGCGATATACGGCAGGTGAAGGTAAAAAATATGTCACATATTTAATTTGATTATTAATGACTTGGTTGCTCATTTGGTACCGAGCATTTTTTCATTTGATAGCTTTTACCAACAATATTTCGAAATATTATTTTACTACTTGGAACGTTTTCATTAATGATGTCATAATCATACACTAGTAAGTATACGTCTCTCGTTCTTAATTACGTCCAATTTATAGTCGTACAGTAAACAGCTGAAGTAGGTGCACATATTACGCAGTTTGTAGTTCTTATTCCGAGGAGCATAAGAGTCACTAGCTGCGAAAAGTGTGCATCAACTTTTGCTGTTGACTGTACACTATACCCACAAACTACGGTATAGGACGAGACATAAACTGCTTACGACTGGATCGATTTTTATGAACCCATATTCAAGGTCAATTGCTTACCAATACAAAAATAGGTATACACCGTGGTTTTTAACCGTCTTAATCACTAATCGAGGGCATTATATTGATGAAATTCAACATTTTCCTCGAGGAACATAGGGACTAATCTCAGATGAAAAAAAAGAAATTTACGAAAAAATACCATCTTTCAAAACCATGAACTAAAAAGTGTAAAAAAATTTTTTTAACACTTCATACAATTAACATAACATTTTTTTAGAATAAAAGATTGTTACACAGACTCTTGGTCCGTGCCTTTTTTGCTTTATTTTTATTTATTATGTTAATTAAATTTTGGTTTCGAGCTCCGCGGTTGCTCATTCTCAAAACGAAATTACTAAATATTAATGGGAAATAAGGGAAAAATGAAGGGTACATTGGTAGTGACCCTGCCTCTTACGCCAAAGGTCGTGGGTTCGATCCCCACCCTGGACAAACATTCGTGCGATGAACACTTGTGTTTGTTCGGTGTCTGGGTGTAATATATGTATTTAAGTATATATTTGTGTTCCTCTGTTGTCTGGTATCTGTAACACAAGGGCTTAAGCTACTTAGTACGGGATCAGAACAACGTATGAGATGTTGTAAGAATATAGAATTGTACTTGAGTATCCGTTTTTTTACATAATACTGGAAAAAGGTGCATTATTTTTATAATAATTATAACATTTATTAATAACATTATTAACATAACATTTTATAATAGTACACTCGAAAAAAGGTGTTACAGAAGTCGGCGCCCAATACTAGATATCATATTAGATACTAACCATGTAATACAACTTTCAATGGGTTAAATTGGTTGTGATTCCGACACCGACCTCATTAACCCCTTCTTTTTGAGTGTGATTATATAATAAAATGCTATGTGAAGTGTCTGAAGTGTTAATTAAACACTTAGAAAAAAAACAAAAAGTTTACATGTCCCTATAAAATTTGAGGGTTGCCCTCGATTTCTTTCATGGACCAATGGGACCAACTTGGGAAAGTGTTCTTTTATATAAAAATGAATTGTGCAAATCGGTCAATAATTAGCGAAGAAATCAGTGAACATACATAAAACATTAAAAAAAACCACAAAAAAACTTGTCAAAACATCCAAGTCTCGCACTCAGTTCTTCTACCATAAAAAGGTGTGACCAAGTCGGTTATTAACTTGGCAATCGGTTATATATTTGACTCGGCCATTGCATGAAAACACAACCGAGTGCCACGTATTTTTCACGGTAGAGCAACTGAGTGTGAGACTTGGATTTTTTGACAAGTGTTGTTTTATCGGATATCATTTCTTTTTGTAGTCCATCTACTTTTTTTCTTTCCGGTACATTCACCTTTAACTGCAAACGTAACTTTGTAACCCTATTCATTTATATGAGATTACAAAGTTATTCATGCAGTTGATGTATTTAGAAAACTAGACCGAAATTACAAAAAAAAAGTCTTCTCATAATTAAGACACTAAATTTGAAGCTTCTATGACTGCTAGAAGTGCCCTGGTACTTTTGATGAACGGTGAGTCAGTCAGTAACAAAATTCAGAAACAAGTTGTCTTTTTTTTAAGCTACTGGTTCAAATTGACTGAAATTTTAAATATACTGTCTTTATACAATGCCTGATTAGTTACTGAAAATTCACAACGAAATTATAGGGGTCGAAAATAGCCTGAATTGCTTCGAGAAAAGGATGTACGGCCGTGCCGCTTTTTTTGCTCGACTTGTGGGGGACACGGCACAGTCAAACATAGGACCTCCTCCTTTTTTGAAGTCGGTTGAAAAATTTGCTTCCCATACCAATTGCTCCATACAGCTGAATCACTTTTGTATGCGATGCTGATTTTTTTATATGACCTTACTTTAACAGGTTCAGTGCGATACAGGGCTTAAAGCACCATGTACGTATCTCGTCGTTATAGCGGCAAGGAAAAACTTAAGCTACTCTGTCGTGCGAAAGGCAAAACTTCTATATTGTTCAGTATAGGAAAGAGATAACGGTATATCTGAGCTGTGCTATTGATTCCTTGTTCTATGGTATACCTACCTTAATACCGGGTTTCTTAGACCTCGTGCCGCACTTAACAATTAGAATTCAAACATAGTGCGGAACGAGGCTGCAAACACCTCGTACCCCCGCGCACCTCGTACCGCACTCACGTTAGCTTCACACGGTTAGTGTTGTGCAACGTGTTCGAGGCTGCACACGCGACGACTGCTGCCATCTCGAAACGTTGCCGAAGGAAGATCATAATATAGGATGATGAAGATGTACCGGGTGGTGACTCAAAACCACATCTGGTGTTTCAAAAAAAGGTTAATATTATAAATATTCATACTCCATCTATGCGTAGGTGATACAATGATGTATTTCTTTTGTTTAGGGATTTGCAACTTTAATGAATTGTCTTCCTCATTCTTATTAACAATTGTAATTTATAAAGTATTCATTAAAAATTGATTTCTTTTCTTCAGATATTTTTCATGCCAGGAACTAGCGAAATGTGTGAACTATTATTTTTATTACCATCCTTTTTTTGTTTAACTGGTTTTAATGAAAAACATCCATCATATTTTTCTTTACTTTAATAAATAAATATAATTAAATAAAATCGATATTTATTTTCCCATCACTAAACAATATGAAAATCTGCCATTTTTCAGTGCAGTACGGGGTGCATCAGACCCGCATTTTATTTTCCCTATAAAATCTAAACTTACTCACTTTACCACTGGCGACGGCAACCATAGGTTAAATCTACTCTGTGTTATAAAAATCACAACAAAAACCGTTGAATTTGTCTTCTTTGGCGCGAAAATAAGGATTCTAGTTTTTTACGGGCGGTGGGGTTTAATAGGCCTCGTGCCGTCACAATATCTGGTTTAGGACAAGGTCTATAACGCCCCGTAACGCAGTGATGGAAAGAACATTTAAATCTGTGCCTTTTAGAATGTGTTAAGACCTTACTTTCCTTGGAGAAAAATTTTTGTGCTCATCAGTATAAGTATAAGGCCCTGGATAATTGAGTAAGACAGTAAAAAAACATGGTGTATTTACGACAAACAAAGATAATCTCATACAATTGTTTGTTGTTGTTTGTTGTATATACTATTCTTTTGAAAGCTGTCACTACTCAATTAGGAGGTAGAAATGTATGATTGATGAAGTGCGTCGACGCATAGGGCTTTTCTGAGAACCGACATCCATCACGTTTGGTGTCTGATGAAAAACAAATTACATCTTGTGAAAAATTGTACCTACAATGATTGAGACACTTTGCTAAGTAAATATTCTAATACAGTACAATCAATCGTTATTATGTTTGCTTACAAAAGAAATAATTCCTAGTATTTTGTCTGTGGCTGTTTTTCAGCAATCAATCTCAAAAATGATAAATGATAGAAGTGAAATTTGAAAGTGCATATAATAGGTTGATGATGGAGTCCTCACAGACGATGGATGGTGGCCTCACAGAACAGAGTGAGGGTACCGGAGGCCCAATCTGGGGGAAAGCGGGGTTCCTAGGTTGGCAGCGCACTTCTGACTCCACAGATGATGGTAAGTAATTGCCGCCGCCCATGGATGCCCATGGGCGGCGGCAATTACTTATCATCAGGTGATCCATCTGTTCATCTGCCACCTATCATTTAAAAAAAAATATTGATACAAGGACCTATTGAAACGTTGATCAAAAACCTCACTGGTTTTCGGTTTCGGTTTCGGGTCTTAAGTCAATATTAGTACGCACATGTTTTGACGACCCGTTTGGAACAGTGGTAGTGAACGCTGCCTGCCTCTGGTGCAAGGGTTGCGGGTTCGATCCCCGCACAGTGCAAACATTTGTGTGCATGAACATATCTGTTTGTATTGGTCTGGGTGTTATCTATGTATTATAAGTATGTATTTACAAAAGAAAAGTATTATACGTATCTATTTGTTATCCCACTGTTGATTCTGGTAGCCGTAACACAGGTGCTTGAGCTACCTATCTCGGAGTCAGATCAATGTATGTGATGTAGTGAAAATATTTATTTATTATTATATTATGTTATAGAACTTTTTAAGATTTTTTTAAGAGATTGTGGAACGGCTTACCACTATGAATAGGGAATCTACTCTAGGGTCATTTCACTAAGTACTTTTTTACTTAGTATGAGAAAAATAGTTCAGCGGTTTTCGTTAGATGGAGCTTGTAAAAAGCAATCAAGCAGGTGGTTCGGCATTGTTTCGGTAGATGTCCGTTATGTTTTTTTATATCGCGCTAGTGAAGAGTGTTTCTGAAACAACGACCTCAAGCCGTTTGCCCACATTATCAATTTTAAAAAAGGAAAAATAAACCAGCGATCTATTAAAAATTTAAAGTACCTAATTAGAATTTTGCTATACAACAATATATATTCCCTGATATTTTATTTAAGCGTCGCCCTGACTGATTCTCGAAGGTGACCATACCCACATAGCCGTTGAGTATTGGTCGTTTTTCTCTAGATGGCGCTAGCCTAGGCTAGCCGACTGATCCCTCTATCTCAGTATATATAAGTTACTCTATCATCTACTCAAAGTCTTGCCACTACAAAAGCGTATACTGTGCCATAACCCTACGCCTTCTCGTATCTCCGCCCATATTGCGTTCGTAGGTGGTAATTGAAAGCGGGCATTAAGCCCTGTAACCCTCGCCGTGAGATGTGCATTAGTGCCTAGTAATTTGTTTGCCTACCTGCTAATTATGGGCATGTGAGGTTGGATTACTCAGAGACACGCGTGTACAGACATATATACCGACTGTATACAAACTGGTTTAAGGTGACGGACTGGTGTAGGGCACACTAGCGATGCCAATCGATTTTAATTTTTAGCTACTACACTGGATCTATTTGAAACAATTTCGGGTTAGTAAGTAAGTAGTAGGAACAAGTTACCATCTCTCGGCGAACACTTATACTATTTACTAAATAACCATTCCCCAATGTTGAGTCCAACGCGTACGCGAAAAATTGATTCACGCCAAAAGTGGCCAGTTTTGGGATGGCCAATTTTTCGCGTACAAACGCAAACCCAACATTTGTGCATGGTGATTTAATAAATAGTATAAGTGTTTGCCGAGAGGTTGTAACCCCAAACTCCGAAGTTGTTTAAAATAGATCCGGTGTAGTAGCTAAAAATTAAAATCGATTAGCGCCGCTAGTTTGCCCTGCCTGTCACCTTAATGTGTAGAAGGCATAAGGATCAAGGTGTTTCTTTTGCAGATGCCTTTACATGGTGTGGGCCATTTAGTAAGATGAGTTGTAGTGAAGAAAAGGTTTGAAGACATTAGGTACATATCTAAATCTCACTAAAACTCTTAGAAACTGCTATTTGTCAGAACATCTGATAATTGCGTAGCCGGTCATTTCCTGTCATTTGAGTAGTTATTCAACCTCGTAAAAAGTATACCAGAGTATAACCGCCCAAATGCCAACGATTGTGTTGATTGTGTTTCCGAACAGATACGGCCTGGTGATCTTGAAGAAAGGACTTCATTCCTTCATTAAGGCGACGGGTGACCCTAAATAGCGATGCCAATCGATTTAAATTGATAGCAACTAAACCGGATATCTTTTTGACGATTTCGAAATTCGAGCCTCTCGGAAAGAATATATACTATTTATTTAATACTTATAATCAACCATTTGATCTGTTTTTGCACTCGAGATCTAGATTACCGCCATAAGTGGCCACCATAAATTCATATTTCGTTATATTGAATAAATAGTATTCGTTCTTGTCGAGATGCTCAAACTTCGAAATTGTTAAAAAGATATCCAATTTAGATGCTAACAATTTTCTACCACTACCCATCACCTTAAGACCCGGCAACGTATCTGTGATGCCTTATATGTTCCATGGACAGCGGTTATTACACCTATAGATGAGTCGTATGCTTGATTGTTCGCCATAATGTAATAAAATTATAAAAAGAATAATTCACTCTTAAATTAACTTAATATCCTCCAACCGATTTCAATCTCAACGATCAGCCACGTACGCAGGATATATTATAATGCTCAAGTGTGTGCGCAAACACAAGTGCACTCTCTATTCCCTTACCCTCATATTCCAATGAGACACCAGCGTGGTATGATCAGAAAGGGGTTGGGCGCAGGACTAACGGCTTAACGTGCTTTTCGAGGCATGGGGGTACAAGACCGCCAACTTCCAAACTCCGGGCTGACACTAAGAAATTTTTACCGAAAACTTTATAAGTTAGCTTATTTTACGACTGACTGTTAAATCAAATTTGAAGCTTGTAACATTGAATCATCAATTGAAAAAGTAGTATTTTAATACAGTTCGAGTTAGGGCTTTGAACGCATAGCTGTGTCCGACCATCAGAGGAGAATAAAAATAAAGATTATGGCATACGACCACGGCATAATAATTTCAGTAGAGACAATTTTCTTATTTCCTACTATATAGACCGTGTTTTTTTGGTAGTCGGGTTTTAGTTTTTAAATATATTTTTAATTGACATATTTTTAGTTTTGTATCTAAAATTACATATTTGGAATGTGCTGAAAAAGCTCTTTGATACCGTCAAGCAAACATTTTTTTTAGTTCCTTACTCTAAGTCCCTGTAGAGGGCGCTGTAGTCAATTTAACGTGACGTCATCTCGCCTATAACCAGAAAACAATCAATACGCTTGTAACGACACCTCATTTGTTCAAATAGGATAACTAGTTGAGAAGCTATGAGGGAACAGATGAACAACCGTACATACATACAGGTCAAAATCATAACCCTCCTTTTTGCTTCGCCGTAGTCGGGTAAAAGAGATCATTGCTTTATCTGACTACAAATAACGTGAGATCAGGGGCCTAGCAACAAGTGACTTTGCTTCTTTATATATACAAAAATAATGCGCGCTTATCCGGGCCATCAACAACAATCTTCCTTAGCTATCCACACAACGTGGTAATCCAGTCAGTTATTATAAAATATTGGATGTAATATTCTTAGGGCGGTATAAAAATTGTTTGGTAACAAGCCGAAATTTATCCCAACATTTTGAGCAACTTCAAAAAAAGGATGTTATGTCTATATTCTATGCGTTATTTTTTGTAATAGCAGTAAATATTTCAGCTTGTTACTCCATTCACCAAAACATTAATATCATACAAATTTAGTGATGTAATCAAATGTAGGTACTTATCGGTGAAACAGATTCGAGTAATATGTTGGAACATAGTACGTCGAATAAATGTACTTAACCTACTAAGGCCCGATTCGACCAATCTTTATCTGTGGAGAAACGTTAAGTTTATCCATACGTTGGTCCTGTGCCCGATCTCTCTCCGGTCGTGTTACACTGGTGTCCCATCGTATTATGAGTGTAAGCGAAAAGAGAGTGCACTTGTGTTTGCGCACACACTTGAGCACTATAATGTATCCTGCGTACGTGGCTGATCGTTGAGATTGACCGCCGTAGCCATAATTGGTCGAAGGATATTATTTATTATTATAATACGTGAATTTTATGGTAAAACGTCAGATTTGTATGGAATGACAGCGCTATGCTATAGATTTAGTATCAGAATAATGTTAGTCAAATTGGCCCTTACAGAGATTGTTTTCCAGTCTAGCAAATATTTGGTGTTTCTTTAGCCTTTAAATAAAGACAAGAGGGCCTGCGAGGCATGGTAAGCGTCGCGTCGCTCATTATTCGCCAATAACGCCATTGCACAATGATCGGGCCGTGATCTCGGGGTCCTGGGTTCGATTCCCGGGTCAAGCGAAAAGTATGTTTCGAATTTTTCGAACATAGCTCGGGTTTGTGATCACCAATCCGCATTTGGCAAGCGTGGTGATTAAGCCTAATCCCATCATAGTAGCGATGACTTGATTTCTATGATGGAGGCCTTTGCCCTGCAGTGGGACAGTTCATAGGCTGATACGTACGTGTACGTACGTACAACGATCAAAAATTCTGCGGCTGGGAGCTCGATCCAGAGCTTACACGAACGTGGGAGAAATGAAGCTTACCAGTATACCTGACAATCTTTGTTATACTGCGCAGTTAGTATGAATGGTGCTTACCGCGGCTTTTAGGCGGCGGCGGTTTGTCAGGAATTAAATTATACACTGAATTTATGATTTATATCGGCCCGCCTCCACTTTGTTTCAGGATTAATTTTTGCTATTCGTTCCAAACATTACTAATAGATGGCGATAGGTGTCAATTACCTCGCGCAAGGGTTTCGTTTTTCGGATTACCTATATGCCTTGCGTGGTCTATGGAAAGAAAGAAAGAAAAATATTTACTGCCCACAACACATAATACTTACATAAAACAAATAATAAATAAAAACGGTATAGAGGATAAAAGTTGCGGCCAACAAGGCTCAGCCTCAGCATATGCTGAAACTGCCGCAAGCAACAGCTGCAGCGCTGGTATTCAGGCTGGACCTTGGGTGACGCCTTTGCGTTAGAAGAAATATAAATATTGACATCTGGGATTTATCTGGATTTACGTCTTTATTAGACTACCAATACATAAAAGTGTTGCAGTCATTGTACGGAAACGCCACAATGTCAGTCCGTCTTCAGGACCAGGAATCAAAACCCATTCCTCTCCAGCGAGGTGTGAGACAGGGTGACGTTATATCGCCGAAACTGTTCACCACTCTGTTAGAGGACGTGTTTAAACTTCTGGACTGGGATGAACTTGGCATCAATATACATGGTGAGTACATGACGCACCTTCGATTCTCTGATGATATCCTAGTCATGGCTGAGACCTTGGAAGACCTAAGCACAATGCTTGACAACCTCAGTAGAGTCTCCCAACAAGTGGGTCTGAAAATGAACATGCAGAAGACGAAAATCATGTCGAATTCCCATGTCGTACCCACTCTTGTAAAGGTTGGAAGCTCTACACTGGAAGTTGTAGACGAGTACATCTACCTCGGACAAAAAGTCCAGCTTCGTAAGTCCAACTTCCAGAAAGAGGTCGATCGACGAATCCAACTCGGCTAGGCAGCGTTCGGCGAGCTACGCAGCATATTTTCGGCCCACCTACCGCTGTGTCTCAAGACGAAAATGTTAATGCGTGTGTGTTGCCAGTGATGACATACGGAACCGAAACATGGCCGCTTAGAATGTGCCGATTAAGGAGTCACCCAGAGAGTAATGGAGAGGGCTATGCTCGAAGTCTCCCTACGTGATCGTATCAGAAATGATGAGATTCGCAGGAGAACTAAGGTTACAGACATAGCCCAAAGGATTGCATGCCTCAAGTGGCAATGGGCAGGGCACACAGCGACGAGAACAGACGGCCGTTGGAGCGGAAAGGTCCTCGAGTGGAGGCCAGGTACAGGAAATCGCAGCCGTGGCAGGCCCCCCACAAGGTGGACCGACGATCTGGTGAAGATAGCGGGAATCCATTGGATGCGGGCGGCACAGGACCGATCTGTGTGGAGAACATTAGGGGAGGCCTATGTCCAGCAGTGGACGTCTATTGGCTGAAATGATATAGATCCTTCTTCTTGTGTCGATGACCTCAATGCTGAGGCTGAGACCCCGACGTAGCACGCTTTCCAGGATTTTCTTTCGCCAGCTTGACCTGTCTTCAGTGGCGTGAAGGCACTGAGGTGTTTAGCGTGGTACTGATTTGGACTGACCATCGCGTTGGGCTTCTTCCTCTCGGTCTTTTCCCGCTAACTTTGTCTGTCATAAGCAGTTTCTCCGGAATGTCCCCTCTTTTTCTGGCGACGTGTCCGAAAAACTCGAGACTCCTTCTGAGACATATGGTTGAAAGCCTCATTGGTATTTCGATTTCAGCAAGGATAGAGGCATTGGTCCAGTGGTCCCCAAGCATTTTACGCCAGCACTACATCTCGAATGCGTCAATGCGTAGACGGTCAACCTTTTTAGGGTCCTTGTCTCCGCTCCATATAGGACGATAAACAAAACTAGCGTCTGCTAGTTTTCTGCTTCTGCTTCTATCGGTCCAGATTTTTTGTAATTGGGACATAGCACTCTTTGCCATGCCAATTCGTTGTTTAATATCAGGGGTACATGATCCGTTGTTTGTGATGACTAAGCCCAGGTATATGAATTCTTCGATCATTTCCAAACCAAGGTTCCGGTAATGGTAAGAGATTTACTGAGTATATATAGATAATATTTCTTAATTTAAACAGTAAATGAATCACCTCGATCGATAGATAATGAGACTGCCTCTTGGTGGCACAGTGGCTAGTGAATAACACTTTTAAGCTCCGGTCCCCGGGTCGGGCTAAGACTTTTTGTTCATAGCTCAGTGCACTGGGAGATTATCGCAATTTCAAGCGGGTGATTTGATTAAATACCTATCTCACAAAAAATGTTTACGAGAAATTAGTTTTACATCAGACAGCTACCGGTGATGGATCTCGACAGGACCGGGGCGGGAGCTGACAGCCGAGCATCAGTCAAACTCTATCATGTTCTAATTGAGAGGAGACCATGGAACTAGAAGTCAACGGAATGTGCCATTTTCTAAAAAAAACGTCAGGGAGTGTGAAAGAGATCCAACCAACCCCGACGCAGATTCTATAGTGCGGTAGAGAAAGAACGTCACCCAGCACGTCACCCCAGTACAAACGGTTCGCCCATTTTTTTTAAGTATAGCTTTCTTTGAAAGACCACAGTCTGCTTAAGGTACATGTCTATGGAAGAGACATACTAGAATAGAGTTTCCAAAACTGTGGGTCACGAGCGAATATTGATACCTCCCACGTAAGTGGTTGTAACTCATAAATAACTTCATCATATGCCACCCACTGTAGGAAAAAAAATTCACGGCGATACGGCATAATAACTTCAGCGGAGACAATTTTCTTGTTTCGTACTTTTTAGAGTGTGTCTTTTTGGTAGTTGGGTTTTAGTTTTTAAACTTTGTTTTTATTTAACATTTTTTCGTTATGTAAATAAAATTACATATTTGAAATGTGCTAAAAAAGCTCTATCATTTGATTACCCTACACGGTACCATCAAACTAATTTTAGTCAATTTAACGGGATGTCATGTCGCCTATAACCTGAAGACAATCAAGACGCTCACATCTTACTTGTTCAAATATGATAACTAGTTTAGAAGTATGAGGAAACAGATTAACAACCATACACACATACATACAGGTCAAAATCATAACCCTCCTTTTTTCTTCGCCGTAGTCGGGTAAAAATGAAAGTTGCCTGCAGAATTTTGACCGTGGGAGAGCCACGCTTCGGCATGAATGGGCTGGCTCCGGATACTACGGATACCACGGCATCACAGAAAACCGATTTACCTTCCATATATCTTACTTGCTGCTACGGAACCCTTCATAGGCGAGTCCGACTCGCCCGGTTTTTTTAATAAGGGACTGAGGAGCGAATCGGACCAAAGTTATTCAGAACTGCAAATATTTACGGACGTCCTGCCTCGTCATAAATTTCTCACAGTCGCAAAAAAAGTCGCTGTCCGACCCCTTTACATTTTATAATGGGCAAAAGTAAATCTTTTCCAGCCACACATAAATAAGGCCAGCGCAAACATTGGGAAAAGTCGACACACCCATAAAGTCCATACGTCCACATCGATCATGTTTGCAATCTGTTCCTTTAATACTTACGAAAAGGGATGTTATGTACCTGCGTGAGTATGACCGAAACTATCGGACGTTCAAAATAAAAAATAACCGGACTTGAAATAATAGTTTTGAGTTCTGACCATGGGTGAGCCACATTTCGGCGTGAATGGGCCGGTTCGAGCGAAGCGATACCACGGCCTCACAGAAAATCGGCATGAAGTCGCATTGGGCTGCGTTTCGCTGCGTGAGTGAGGGTACCGGAGGCGTAATCCGGGGGAAAGGGGGAGTTTAAAAGTTGGTAGCGCACTTGTGACTCCACTGATGTAGCGGGTGTTTATGGCGGCGAAAATTGCTTACCATTAGGTGATCCGTCTGCTCATCTACCACGTTTGAGTCTTCTCTTATCCGGGTTTTAGGAGAGATGATGGTTGAAGAAGCGTAGGATGCCTAGCCTAGCCATACCTGTCGCTGGGGAATGCCGCCAGCCCGGAGTGCAATGGGCCGACATCGGCGCCTTTGGCGGCGTCTTATGAATACCATCCCTTTGAGGAGTGGGAAGATTATGACGAGCTCTCATCTAATAAATAAATAATAAATAAAACTTTATTGAAAAATCATTAGAGCAACGTGATACTTATAATCTACTTATACTAAAGAATCAATTTAAAGTTTACTGACTCAACTAGGAAAATCCTGTATCTCAGGCAAAAACGAACATAATTAAGGACTTAATTAACAAATTAATTTTAACAATAAAGATAACGAAAACGCAGAGTACCTAACCTAATTCTCTAATAAATGATGTTAACTAATTTGACTAAATTAAAAGTAAAACTGATTATGATATAAGAAACATTGGCCCGGGGAACAATTTGATGACGCTAATTATTTCGTACCTACATACCTGCGTACCTAAATACGTAAATTTTTGTCCAGGGTGGGGATCGAACCCACGACCTTTGGCGAAAGAGGCAGGGTCACTGCCAATTGCGCCATCCGGTCAGTCGGTCGATTTACCTAGCAATACTTAATACTTAAATTAACCTTAAAAAGTCTATGATTTATTAGACGATCTGTTTGGAACAGTGGTAGTGAACGCTGCCTTTGGTCCAAGAGTTGCGGGTTCGATCCCCGCACAGTACAAACATTTGTGTGCATGAACATGTCTGTTTGTATTGGTCTGGGTGTTTGTGTGTATTATAAATATGTATTTACAAAAGAAAAGTATAATATTTGTAATTCCGCTGTTGGTTCTGATATCCGTAACACAGGTGCTTGAGCTACCTATCTCGGAGTCAGATCAATGTATGTGATGTTGTAAAATATTATATTATTATATATATTATATTATTATGATTACATAATAAAAACCCAAGAATATGTCTTGGAAAAAACTTAAAATATATGAGTTAATTAACGTAACCTAAGCTATTGCGCTATTAGGAGCCTTCATAATCAATTGAACTTATGAATCTATTTTCCGCTAATTATCTAGCCGAACAGTCAGGGTCCCCCGTTTCATGGTTGATCTGACGAGGTTAAATGATGTTTGGTTGGACTGCAGGTTAGGTAAGGAGAGTAGACTGACTGCCTCGGTAACGCAGTGGTTAGTAGGTCGCACTTTAAAGCGACGGCTGCCCAAGAGGTCCCAGGTTCGATCCCCGAGTCGGACCAATAAATTGTCTCTAAGGTTTCGGAACGGAATTCTTAGTGACAGCTCGGAGTCTGTAAGTTGGCAATCTCGTACCCCTGTGCCTCGGAAATCACGTTAAGCTGTTGGTCCTGCGCCTGAGCCATCTCCGGTCGTGTCACAGTAGTGTCCCATCAGAATATAAAGGAAAGGAAAGAGAGTGCACTAGTGTTTGCGCACACACTTGAGCACTATAATATATACTGCGCACGTGACTGATCATTGAGATTAGCCGCCGTAGCCGTAATCGGTTGGAGGATAATAAGGAAAGTAGTCAGTCATTCAGTCAGTGGTACAGCATAAGGGACGCCTACTTTTAGCTGAGGACAGATAAACGAGAAAGCAACAAGATTACAGATTTATAAAATTCACCTTGGAGTGAGACGCAGCTCACTACTATTTGCGACATCGAACCAGTTACTTTGTACTTTTGTGTTGTTATGAACTTTTTTTTGTTTTATCATGAACTTTTTTTGAAAATACAACTTCAGTATTTTTCATGGATTAAATAATTTGCGGACTTTTTGAAATTAGTACTAGATATCGACATAAGCTGTTTTAAATAATGTCATAACCAGCGATAAAAAGGATGCAACTTTTCCGATACATTTCGAATTCGCATTCACCTCCGAAACCGAAATATCCTATTAACAACCCTTTTGCAAGACGCCGAAATAAATCAAATCTGGTTCGCTCCTTCATAAATCCATCCCTTATTATTTATCGTCCTCAAGATTGATGTCGCTTGAATCTGTTCGTTCGCCAATTAGTGTTTCGACATGCAGACGTGTATTGGATGTTGACAAGGGTATCGTTGAGCGAGAACATTCCTCTTTGTCGCTTCCGTGATCTAATGATTGCGGCCAAACGGACTTGTACTCGGTTGTGGTAGTGGTAATCCTCAAGGGAGCTAAGGTGCGTCGACCTGCTAGTGTGGTCCTATTGGAAATCAGATCCAGCCTGTTTTAACTAATATCAGTTGGGGTCCGGTGTTCGCCGGGCAACGGCGGCGGCGGCGAGTTCTAGGACCAAAATTGCATAATGCATTAAATTAAGTTCTTCCCCAAAATACATTATTAATAGACAAATAAAAGGACAACTCTACAAAAGACAGATTAAAGACGCTTTAATTTAAAGCCAATTTCAGAATGAGATGCGTCTTTTATGAAAATGACAGAAATAGTACCGGGGCTGTTCACGAGCAACGAATTTTAGTACGGAAAATTAACTCAAGAAATATTAAATAACAATCAAGATCACATACATTGACCTGACTCCAAAGTAAGGCGTAACCGAAAAATCTACTACTACTACTGATATCGTCGCACTTGGTGCGGTTCGGGTTTCGGGGTAAACCCTTTACCCGGGCTGCATCTCGCGCCATTTCTTGGCGCGGTGTTTTCGAGGAGTCCTTCCGACACTGCGCTGTTAGGGCGGTCTTCGACCCCTAAAGTGGGGCCTGCCGGCGGCCTATCTGGCCCTGCCGGCGGCCTAAACACTTGAGCGATGTAATCAACACCCTGCGCCATCTATTGGTAAAGTTAGGAAGTAATATAGGTAGAAGAGGAATCATTTTTCACGAATTAAGGGCGGGCCACTCATAAAATTACAGTCAGATAAACCGTGAAGTCGTTATAATAGGGTCCCGTGTTTACCCTTTGGGTGGCGGTACCCTAAAAATGAAGCATCAATAATATCGATGCAAAAAGGTAGCAAGAAAAAAAAAATTAAACCAGCAAATATGCAAAAGAAGCCAAAAACCAACATGACGATAAACTAGGAATCCCGGTTAAGGTGACGAGTAGGCCACACTAGCGACGCCAATCGATTTTAATTATTAGCTACTAAACTTGATCTATTTAAAAAAAAAATCGGGGTTACAATCTCTCGGCAAACACTTATACTATTTATTAAATAGCCATGCACAAATGTTAGGTCCGTTTTTGTACGCGAAAAATAAAATTGATTCACGCCAAAAGCGGCTACTTTTGGCGGTAATCCAAAATTCGAGTGCAAAAGCAGACCAAACAGTTAACTATAAGTATTAATTAATAGTATAGGTGTTTGCTGAGAGATTGTAACCCCGAAATATTTTAACAGATTAGGTTTAGTAGCAAAAAATTAAAATCGATTGGCATCGCTAGTGTGCCCTACCCGTCACCTTAAGAAAAATATTGTAGTAAAAGAAAAGTGTTTTTTCTCACGGAGCTTTATACCACGTACCTCAGTTGTGTGGAACAGTTTGGCTGAAGCAGTATTTTCCGCCGGCTACGACTACTAAAAGGTAAGAGCAAAGCAGCAGCGACCTCTCTGATTTCGAAATTTCGGAGGCGGTGATCATAAAAAAAACCATCCCTCTTCCACCTTCGCCAAATAACTAAAAAACGAATTGTGAGTACAGTATTGAAAGAATTGTCCTTTAACTCCTTACCGTTGAGGAGTTGACCTTCCGTCATCAGCAGACCCACAAAATTAGGACATTCAGGCAATATTAGTGCAGTTTTGAAAAGAGATAAAAAAAATTACGGGTCCCTATAATAACAATATCCGTAAATTTATCAATTTACTAGGAAGTTTATAATAAACTTTCGTAGGATTCTAAACGAGAGATAACTTTTATTATTTTACGTCCACATTTTCGTACATTGATAAACTTACTTAACTCGTAAAATAATAAGTAAGCAATATCCAAACGCTACGCACGATCTGATTGGCATTGCCACTATAATAGTGTGTTATTTTACGTATTTCAAAGATTCGTATATTTAAAATAGTTTCTGTGATTGGTCGGACCATATAAAATAGTTTATAAATTTACCGTGTGACGTCAGAAATTGATAAATTTAAGAAAATGTGTACGTAAAATAATACATTTTATCTCCCGTTTAGAATCCAACGAAAGTTTATAAACTTCCTAGTGAATTGATCAACTTACGGATCTTGTTACTTTCCGGTGACATATACATGTCGAAAAGAGAACCTCCTTTTTTTTGAAATCGATTAAAAAATAAAATGTTTTGGTGATTAGTTGCTATCAGGTAACCCGATTCATTTGTCATCGAGCATAAAATACTACATATACTACGCACCTACTACTTACTGTACACCTCGTCCTACAGTTTATTAGTATTGGATTAAGTAGGTATTATTATTTGTAACCTGTGAGGGAAACTTGCATGCTCATGCTCACTCAAATGTCCCTGGGGTGGTGGCGCTATGTGGCGGGTCATTAAATTCCCTGTAATATTGTAGAGTGAAATGATGGCTGACACATACGTCATACTTGTGAACAGGTGCCCACCTTTGGGGACGGGTCTACTTCGGTTTACCTCATATTTCGCTTTTAATTTGCTTCATTCTATTTTTTGTTGTATTAGACTGTATAGCTTGGTATGAGGATAATAAACCATTGTATAAAAAATGGCGATTAAAAAGAGTAACCGGTGAGTTTCTTGCCGGATCTTCTCGACCAGAAACAACATTCCGGGCCGGTGGTAAAATCCCATTATGTTTATTTATTTCTTATTATATTTTATGTATCGGAATATATATGTATACATGTTTATTATTATTATACTTATTAAGTTTCAAAAATGTTAATGTATGACGATTTGAAAGTGCTGTGTACAAGCCTGTGCAAATAAAGAATCTTTTCCCGCTCGCATCTTAACCGTCGCTGTTCAGTATCAGCAATGGAATATTCAATAAGTTATTTAGCGAAATTCTCATTTTATTAGCTCTGAGTGGAGTGTTCTGTAGCCGTCATCAAATATTTACCTGTATTTTATTTCCACTGAGGTATAAAGATGGCGGTCCTATCAATTAGTCTGTATGCATTGAATGGTCCGTATTTGAATGCAATAGTTAAAATATAAAACCAATTAACTTTTATTTCAAACATCTAGGTATTGCATTCATTCTCTTTAACTGTATTTATTTAATTTACTTATTATTAGTATTCGTCTTTAGGTATTGCGTAGATATTTTATTATAGTAAAACACGTTTTAACAATAAAATTAAACCGCCAAAAATTTAGGGCATACAGTAAGTTGAACAGAACTGAAGAGTAAAGAATATAAGTGACTATAAAATGCATGTGTCGTCTAATTTATTGAATCACAGAAAACCGGCGTGAAGCAGCACTGTGCTGTGTTTCGCTGCGTGAGTGAGGGATGGCGTGCGTGATTTAAAGGTTGGCAGCGCATTCCACTGATGTCGCGAGTGTCCATGGGCGGCGGCAATCGCTTACCATCAGGTGATCTGTCTACTCGTCGGCCACCTATGACATAAAAAAATCAATGAGTTCGCTATACGCTTACACAATCTTCCTCATCCTCGTGATCTTAGTCTGTAATTCCCGTTTGCGCCCTTTTGCTCTGGAGCCCGGGGTACGTTTAGACCATGACTCAGAATTTGGGCAGTCTGGTAATTACAATCATCATCATCATCATCATCATCATCAGCCTATCGCAGTCCACTGCTGGACGTAGGCCTCTCCAATTGTTCGCCACTGTGATCTATCCATGGCTTCTCGCATCCAGCTCTTGCCAGCCATCCTGCGCAGTAACCCATCGGTTGTCGGTTCTGCGGCTAATATGGCCAGCCCACTGCCACTTAAGCTTGCTAATCCGGTGAGCAATGTCGATGACTTTGGTTCTCTGCCGGATCACCTCATTTCGGATTCGATCTCGGAGAGAGACGCCGAGCATTGCTCGTTCCATAGCTGGTAATTACAATACGCCGACACAATAGCTACTATAAAAAAGTAATTGAATTACTTTAAAAATCTTGCTCGTCTAACTTTGGAGAATAACCTTTGCACTAATGATTTGCCAGCATCCCTCTATTCACAGTCCAGAACAATCGTTTTTTAAACAAAAATCCATTCATTCCAACCAGCTAAAACTACTGTGTGAATAAACATACATACGTACTTTATTGTTCTCTTCTGCATATTTCATTTTCGCTTCTCGTTTTAGTTACCTTTTGAAATTTCTAATGAGGAAAATGTATGCGAATAATATGCATTTTTTGTAAAATTGTATTTAAAAGACTGTGAAGATGCCACTCAAGCGATTGACTGACGACATTAAGGAACACGCGGGCGTAAAATGGATGACCAAGACCAAGGCGTCTAACCGCTATGCATGAAACAAGATGGGAGAGGCCTATATCCAAAAGTGGGTCATTAATGGATGAAGATTTAAAAGACTGTGAAGATGTACAGAACCCTAAAACACTGAAATTAATAAATAAACTGAATGCCAACACCATTATACCACCGGATCAGAAAGTTGATGCTGGATGAGAAGATTTGGCCAGTAACTCTTTATAATCGCAAACTTTTTTATTATCCTAGTATGTTTTATTCCTGGGTTCTGGAGTGGAGACCGCGTCTTGGCAAACGTAATGTAGGGCGCCCTCTGGCTAGGTGGGGGGGACGATCTGCGCAGGATGGCTGGCAAGAGCTGGATGCGAGAAGCCATGGATAGATCACAGTGGCGAACAATTGGAGAGGCCTACGTCCAGCAGTGGACTGCGATAGGCTAATGATGATGATGATGATGATGTTTTATTAAGTTAAAGTCACGCAGAGAGCAATAGAAAGTTCCTTGCGTTATTGTTTCAGGAATGATGAGAGCTGCAGGAGAACTAAGGTCAAACACATAGCCCAACGAATTGCATGCTTTTAGTGGCAATGGGCAGGGCGCATTGCGAGGAGATCAGACGGCCGATGGGGCAGAAAGGTCCTTAAGTGGAGGCCGCGTATAGGAGGTCAAAACCGTGGCAGGCTCCCCACAAGATAGACCGACGATCTGGTGAAGGTCGCGGGAAACCCTTTGATGCGGGTGGCAAAGGACCGTGTGGAGATCATTGGGGGAGGGCTATGTCCAGCAGTGGGCGTTTATTGGCTGAAATTATGATGATGATGTTTTATTATCCTTGTACCAAGTCACTAAGTAAAGCAATACACGATAAAATGAAGCAAGTACAAACATAAATATGAGGTAAACTGAAGCAGACCAGTCCTTAAAGATGGCACCCGTTCACAAGTATAACGTATATATCATTTCTCTCAATGTGTCTTACCCTTCGTCTTAAATGGCGAATCACTTGCACGATGCAATCGCGCAATCAGCGCCATCTTTTAATACAGTTTGGAACTAATTTATTCACCAGCGCTGAGCGCCACGCAAAATAATGTCTCGAAACGGCCACTTAGTATACTACTCAGCAGGAGATAGTATAGCACTTAAGGCGACGGGTAGGGCACACTAGCGACGCCAATTGATTTAAATTGTTAGCAACTAAACCGGATATCGTTTTTACAAATTCGAAGCTCCAGCCTCTCGGAAAGTACACTGCCCTACACCTCCATCAAGTTTCCTTACCTAAAGGTTGCCTGGAAGAGATCGCTCATAGTGATAAGACCGCCTTTGTTGTAAATAATATCCTATAATACCTAGTCTTAAGTTTTCATGAGGGCAATAAAAGTATATTGATTCATTCGGCCTGGAGGCCAAAGATGGAGGACTTCAATGTACCTAATTAGTCAACTTATACTGTACCTATGTTATACAGATAAATGATTATATCTATCTTTCTATCTATTCATTCGTATACTATTTATTTCACTTTTTTAACCGACTTCAAAAAGGAGGAGGTTCTCAATTCGACCCGTATGTTTTTTTTTTGTATGTATATTTCTCGATTTCTCCGCCAATTATGAATGGATTTAAATGATTCTTTTTTTGTTTGATAGGCCATCATTCAGAGGTGGTCCCATAATTTTTTTATCAAAATTGACTTAGTGGTTTTTGAACAAAACAACAATAACCAAAAAATACAGAGATTACGTCGTTGTTTGGAGATGAAATTCGGTATATATATGAAGTTTGCGGTCTGGAATTCGGGAAGTGTGCGGTCTGGAAAAAGTAATGGTGGAAAAGTGGTGGGAAACCAGGATGTAATGGTGGAAAAGTGGTGGGAGACCAGGTCAAATTCAACAACCTACAGAATTTATAACAGATTGAGTGGCAGCTTCCGAACAATTATTACTATTTATTATTATTATTATATTAGTAAAGAATATTTAGGAGACCAGGTTATGGTGAACAGTCCGACACATAGAAAGGTGGTCCTAAATAAATATTATTCAAAATCTTGGGCAAATGCTAAGTGGTCATTTTCTTTTTCAAAATGGCCTCCATAATTAACATCACTCTCAACGACTTGAAAATCAGTATACAATATGAACTGCATGATCATAACTAAGAATTAGGTCCCAAAGTCGCAAAAGTGGTGGAAAACCAGCTTATGATCAATGGGTCACCAAAATGGTAACAGACTGGGTGGAGGCTTTCGAACAAATTGTAATTAAACTCTTGGGAGCGTTGCAAGTTCTCGAGACTTTCCACAACCAGAACTAATCCCACTTGGTTTGGCGCAAGTGGTAGTTGTTCCGCAACTTCAACTACGTCTTTCGCAAACAAAGTAACTTGTCCCTTGCACCAATCTTGACAGAAACGGTTTTGAAGCTTCATTCTTTTAAGAAACGGTACAACACGGCATCAAAATCGTTCTTCAAGTTTGGTCAAGGTAGCTAGCTGTTGAGGCACAGTCGCGACTGTCATTTTGTTCCAGAAAGCTACCGACGGAATTTTCCTGTTCCTAATATTATTTTGACAGCGAGAACATGTTACGATATTACCCTGAGAAACCAATTCTTCGGGTAATAATGCACTGTACATTGCAGTATGCAAATTACAACGTTGTGGTGGATATAACGCTTTATTACAAATGGCACATGGAACGTCTGCAAAAATATTTATAGCCTCCTCAAAATCATTAATACAACATGCGTTCCTGCGGTTGCGAGCGGTTTGTCGCAAAGCATCTAATCGAGTCGCTCTGGATTCGGCAGATTCATTTGATAAACGATCGCGTTGCAAATTAAGACGATAAGAACGTTGCTCTTCGGTCTCTTTTGATAAACGCTCATGAATCAAGGCAAGGCGATGAGAACGTTGCTCTTCGGTCTCTTTTGATAAACGCTCATGATTCAAGGCAAGGCGATGAGAACGTTGCTCTTCGGTCTCTTTTGATAAACGCTCATGAATCAAGGCAAGGCGATGAGAACGTTGCTCTTCGGTCTCTTTTGATAAACGCTCATGAATCAAGGCAAGGCGATGAGAACGTTGCTCTTCGGTCTCATTTGATAAACGCTCATGAATCAAGGCAAGGCGATGGGAACGTTGCTCTTTGGTTTCGTTTGACAATCTTTCATGTTTTAAACCGAGTCGTCGAGCGCGAATTTCTGAAGTTTCATAACTTCTTGACAAATTTGTATATGTCCTCATCAAAGAAAGTCTGCGAGCCCGCTGCTCCTCACTCTCATTCGCAATGGTCATAGAATTTCTTTCCCTATTCTTTTGTAAGCGATCTTGCCTCTCGGCGTCACTCTCCTCTAAACGACCCTGCCTCATTTATTTTATGTTTCTTTTTTGTGTTATTAATAGATAAATTATTATATTGTCTTCTTTTCAACTATCGGTTGTTTTTCAATTATTTATGTAATTTCTTTTTGTGTCATTAATATATTGTTTTTGTTTTGGCTGGCACCGACTCCAAAAATAACTGATTTTAAAATGTAAATAGTATGCATAAGTATTAATAATTTCCTTGATTTTTCTTTAGTGTTCTTTGGCTTGTAATTAAAATATTATTTTATACTTTTTAGTTCAATTGTATATATTGTTAGTGTAGTCTTGAAGTCGGTTTTTATTTTTTCCAAAAATTAATTTTATGTACTCGAAATTTGAATTACCGCCAAAAACGGCCACTTATGGCGTTAATCCAAATTAACTAATTTATATAATTAATTTATTAAATTAATACGATTATTTTTTGCTTAGAGATTGTAGTTTTTTAAGATAGATCAGTTGATATTTTTTATAGCAATCATTTGCAATTTATTCTTAAGTAAATAACACACTTAAAAATTTCATCTCGTGTTCAGGTGGGAAGATTGCTATAAAAAAATAGCAACTATTGATTTAGCAGTCTCATCTTAACTGGTGGTCAAATATTTGTAATAATATGTCCACTGGATTTTGTAAATATACCTACAATATTGATGAGACCATCGACAGCTCATGTCGAATCATGCACTTACAAATTTCGTCGGGTTAGTAACGCGTTCAGTGGTCTAATTGGTAGAACATTCACCCGGATTGTGAAAGGTGTGGGTTCGAGTCCCACCTGAACACGAGATGAATTTTTTAAGTGTGTTATTTACTTAGATTAGTTTAGTAGCTTACAATTTATATATAATATAGGGGCACCCGTCGCCTTAAGGTGATGGGTAGGGCATATTGGCGACGCCAATAGATTTTAATTTTAGCTAATAAACCGGATCTATTTTAAACAATGTCGGTATTACGACCTCTCGGCCAACACTTATCTTTAAAAAACCATGCACAAATTTTAAGTACAACGCGTACACGAAAACTTGATTCATGCCAAAAGCGGCCACTTTTGGCGGTCATCCATTTTTCGCGTACAAAAACGGGCCCAACATTTGTGCATGGTTATTTAATAAATAGTGTTAGTGTTTGGCGAGAGGTTGTAACCCCGAAATTGTTTCAAATAGATCAGGTTTAGTAGCTTAAAATTAAAATCCATTGGCGTCGCTAGTTGACCCTACCCGTCGCCTTAAGTGTTTCTACATATGTGAGATTGAAAAAAGCTGCCCGTTCTTCCTCGACAATCACAAGCAATAAAACACTAAGTGACCACTCTTGTACCAAAAACCTAAGAAATAAATTGTCCCCTGACGTTATTATTACAAAATCGATGTCGATATTTCTAATAAACTGCTTCGAAACATCAATAGCTTCATACCAATATTGTTCTGTATCTGTTATTCAGTTAAGGGCCAGTTCAATTTTCTAAAATTGCGTCGATGAAATTTGTAACCGGATTCTGATCAGTACACTTACCATGTGTTTGAAAAACTGTTCTCGCTATCGAAAACTATCGCTTTGTCCCTTTCATTGTGGTGGATGTGAAAGAGACAGAGCAATAGTTTTAGATAGCGAGGATAGTATTTCAAACTCATGGTAAGGCCTCTGAATGGAAAACTATTGCGGATAGTTTATTCGATGCAGTGGCCAGTTAGGTTTGTCAAAGGCCAATATTGCATTTGCAATTTTATGTCGAAACATTTTCGATAATACGAGAAGTATTTTTTTACCGATGTCAAAATCGGAGCTAATTCTTTTTTATTACCGACTTTAAAAAAAAGGAGGAGGTTCTCAATTCGACGTGATTTTTTTTGTTGGCTCGCCGATTACTTACTTTGCCATTTATGAACCGATTTAGATGATTCTTTATAAGTTAGAAAATAGATAGTTCCGGATTGGTACCATGATAAGGCTATCAGGATCTGATGATGGAATCCTGGAAAATTTGAGGGGAACCCGCAGATTTAAAAGGTACACGTTTCGAAACTGCACCAGTATTTACACCTGACTATTAATTTTGTGGCACTGCTGATGATGGAAGGTTAACTCCTCAACGGTAAGGAGTTAAAGGATAACTCTTTCAATACTGTAGGTACTCATCGTCGTCATCGTCAGCCCATTTAAGTCCTCACTGCTGGGGCACGGGCCTCCCTCAATCACATGAGGGGTAATTGCCATACTCACCACGCTTGGCAAACGGGTTGGCGAGGGTTTTGATATAAATGCAGAGTTTTCCTTCTCTGGGTGCTGATGATCATGCCAGCAGCTTTACCTTAGTCGCCTTTTACGACACCTCGGTAAGAATGAGGGTGGCCTATTCTACTCTGCCGGGGACCACACGGCTGTAGGTACTCACAACTAGTTTATTAGTTTTATTTCGAAAAAATATTTAAACAATGCGCTGTATAGAAAATTTGTAGTATATGTAATATCAATGTCGCTCTTTACGTAGTTATCTTATGGGGCTGATCCACAAGTTCAGCCAGTTGAACTTGAGGATGAGCCCCAGAAGATAACTATGAAGTGGAGTGTTCTATGAAGTTTTTTTTTATGTGATACGTGGCAGAAAAGCGGACGGATCACCTGATGGTAAGCGATTGCCGCCGCCCATGGACACCCGCGACAACATTGGAGTCACTAACTGAACTAAACGCTTTCAGCTATAATACCGCTGAAATTGTACACAAAATGTCTGTAATGCCTAGTACTTAAGTTGTGTATTTTGTGCAATAAAGTATATCTATCTATCTATATTTGCCGTGTGGTCCCCGCAGAGTAGAATAGGCCACCCTCACTCTTACCGAGGTGTCGTAAAAGGCGACTAAGGTAAATCTGCTGGCATGATCATCAGCACCCAGAGAAGGAAAACTCTGCATTTATATCAAAACCCTCACCAACCCGTCTGCCAAGTGTGGTGAGTATGGCAATCACCACTCATCTGATTGAGGAAGGCCCGTGCCCCAGCAGTGGGGACTTAAATGGGCTGACGATGGTGATGATGATGATGATGATCTATCTATAATATTCGACATTCATAAATGTTCTGTATGGACTTAAATTGAATAAATATATTTTAGTTTTTTTTAATATTCAGAGCCAATCTAGGGCATCTGTCAACACCATTTCCTACAAAAATGTATTCTTATATAATTCCTAATGTGACATGATCACTTGTTCCGGCATAAATGTTTTATCCAGGTTAAGTCCAGACGCGGAGTGGCGCGCGGCCGCTTGAGGGCGCCACTTATGCTATTTCCGCTTTCCGGTCAAGGCTTACATGACTGTTCCATCGTTCTCACTCTTTGAAACGGCATCGTGTTTTAGCAACTTTATTTTTGTATTTTTCTGACAAGTTTAGCATTAAAAAATAGTTCTGGTAAATAACAAAAATCGTTTATTGCAAATGAAGGGTTTACAACTTAGGAATCACTTGTAGACCCCTAACTAGGTAATCCTGAGTGAGTTTGAGTATATAATTTTTAGTTTTTTTTAACATTCAACAATAACATATCTAATATTTAAATTAAGTGTGTCATACAATTCTTGTCGGTCTATCCTTGACGCGGTTACACATGCGGTTACACAACATCACATACATAGATCTGACTCCCGAGATAGGTAGCTCAAGCACCTGTGATACGAATATCAGAACTAACAGCGGAATTACAAATATAGACATATATTACTTTTCTCTTTTAAATACATACTTATAATACATAGAAAACACCGAGACCAATACAAACAGACATATTCATGCATACAAATGTTTGTACTGTGCGGGGATCGAACCCACAACCCTTGCACCAGAAGCAACGTTAACTACCACTTGTTCAAACGGGCGTCAAATAACCCTAATTATGTGACATTCACATAAACTACTAGTATACAACGGTATTTGCTGCGTTAAAATGAAACATTGCCGACTTAGCTTCGCAACCATTAGACAAGAAAACCAAACTGTTTGGATATGTGGGACTAGGAGATATTTCTTTTTCATGTCCAAAGTTCGCAAACTCTTTGCATTATTGACTCGATCGCGAATGTCCAACTATTTTCGATTTCACGTTAAATAATTAATCAACTAAGGCCGTATTGTTCAACGAAGCCTCGCTGGGGATTCCTTTATTTGGGAAATATCCCGCCCCACAGTTTTTGTGGGCATTGATGTCAAGAACAGGGCAACGTACGGTTTTAGACTTTTGCGCTGCATTATTCAATATACAGTCTGCAGATACAAAATTGATAACTAACTACATAATAGCTGTACTTATATTGTATCTGTAAACATTTTCATCTCTTGTACCAACCATTTTGAACAACATTAGGTCTATGACTTAGGAGGAAATTCGCATATGAAGTTAAATAGCGCACTTGCATTAATGCACTGCATAATATAATTAACATATTTTTTTTGGTCACATGACTTGATAATTTTTTAAAGGGAATCGAAAAAAGTTTTTTTTTATGCTAGAGGCGGCCAAACGAGCAAGCAAGTCACCAAATTTCCAAAAGTCGTAGAAAAAATATTGTTTAAAATGGTTAGGAGATTGGTCAAAATGATGATTTTTTTGCTGATACACTGTGTGTAAACATTTGATTCGAAAACTTAAAAAAAATAATTCAATAACTGTTCTTCTTCTCCTTCTTCATCGGCATTCCTTCGCCCACCGTTGGGCATATGCCACTCGGAAGCACCTCCACTCGGCGCGGCTATTAGCATTCGTGGTCCATACGATGCCTGACTTCTTAGATCATCTTCCCATTTGACTGAAAAAAAAAACTGTTATTGTTACATAAAATAAAAATATTAGAGCCTGGCAAAGAAGCCGAAGATCGATCAAAATGGCAAACATTTGAGAGGGTGTATCCAGCTGTAGATTACGAAACGCTGAAATTGGAAAAATAAAAAAAAAGCATTTAAACAATTCAGTCTACCTCAGTTACTATTATTAATATTAGTATCTAAGGTAGTCTCAACATTCTAATTGCTTTTATACCTCAAACTCGAACAATTTAAACTTTATTCTCTGACCCGAGAGGAACAAATCGCAAAGATCACCAAACTAAAACTTCATTGTATAATATCTCCCTAGAGATCTGTTTCAAAGTAATCTATACAACGCTTTAATTAATAAGGCCATGCCTGAGTGGTCGTTTGTTATAGTTACGAATTTCAGGTAAATACGATTCGTATAACAAGGCTGGTTCATTTTGAACTCTAGGTACTTATTGAGAAAGTCTTGTCAACAGTTCCTCAGTTAATAGGAAATATTTTAGAGTAAATTGATAGGGTTTTGGGGATAATTTACGCGACCCGTTTGATTGCTTTATTAGTCCAACAATAAACCATAGAGAACCATTCTATCCAGAATGTGTAAATGCTTCCCACGTTTATATCATGATATAATCTAAAATGGTGAGGTATACTGGCAGGTCTGTAGTATGTTTTTATGTGATAGGTGGTAGACGAGCAAACGGATCGCCTGATGGTAAGCGATGGCCGCCGCACATAGACACCCGCGACACCAGTCCCCTGCCAACCTTTAAATCCCAATTTATCCCGAATGGAGCCTTCGGTACCCTCACTCACGCAGCGAAACACAATGCAGTCACGCCGGTTTTCTGTGAGGCTAGTGGTATCACTAGGTAGGTTAATGCTTTAAAGACACGTTTCACGTTTTAGTTTCACGTTTAAGAATAGTTTCTTAAACGTGAAACCATGATTCAGTTCCGAAACATGTGTAAATTTCCTCACAATGTTTTCCCTCATCGCTAAGTGAATGGTAGGAAATAATATATTTGAATTATAAAAAATTGAAAATTTAAAAAACCCCGACACAACTAAAGCTCTTTCATTTGCTACCTATATTGAGGCAGTTGGAACAACAAATAGGTTATTCGTCATTTTCTGACGGCGGCCATCTTGGATTTAAAAATTTTCACAATTAATATATTCTGCTACTCAAGCCCTTTTATTTGATACCCATGTTGTGGGGTTTGTGTTAAAACATAAAATCCAAATCTTTGTGACGGCGGCCATCTTGGATCAATTTTTATCCAACATAGCTAAGGACACTTCCTTTATTCATCTTTTAAACAAAACAAAACAAAATCAAAATCGGTTTATTTGTTCGGGAGACAGACACACAGAC
The DNA here is from genome assembly GCA_019059595.1 of Marasmia exigua. Lineage (NCBI taxonomy): Eukaryota > Metazoa > Arthropoda > Insecta > Lepidoptera > Crambidae > Marasmia > Marasmia exigua. Next base: position 27,145,148 of record CM032472.1, on the reverse strand, counting down.
ACGTCAAACTTATAACACCCCGTCGTTTTTGCGTCGGGGGTTGAAAATACTGAGGTACATGCTCGAAATCAAATCTGCGACCTCATTCCAGAAGGCGCACGTTTCTGAGTTAAGCGCACGTAACTAATACTTACCATCGCTCAGTATAATTTTCCTCATCTTAGCGTGTAATTCCCGGTTGCGTCCAAAGATGTCGCTCTGGAGCCCGGGGTACGCATGGACCATGATTCCAGATTTGGGGAGTCTGGTAATTACAATGAAGTGACTGCCGTCTAACCATCACACATTTTACAACTTACTTTAACAGGGGAACCAGACCAACTGGATCATGGTTACACTTTTCAGAAACTATCCAAACCGCGTAGTGAAATGTAACCTTTGCTTTTAGAAATAGCTTTACATATTATACTAGAAGCAACAAACAAGCAAGCGAATCCTGATGGAAAGCAATCATCGCCGCCCATGAACATCCGCGGAATCAGTGATATCGCTAAAGTGTAGCCGGCCTTTTAAAAAAAGAAAACGCTCTTCTCTTGAAGGTCCTTATGTCGTAGCCGTCGGGAAATACTCCCGCAGGCTAACCGTTCCACAGAACTGAGGTACGTGGTAGAAAGTTCTGCGAAAAACGCACAATATTAGACAGCCATCAATCGAGATGATAGCTTACATTTCAATAGGCGAAAGAATAGGATGATACCTTTTCGAGTGATCCAGTAGTAAGTAGTGGTAGTATGCGTAATTATTTGTATTGTTTAATGAATAATTATACAAAGCTACGTGATATTCGAAGCGGCAACTCAAAGCGCTTGTTTGAACAGTTGTTTCGAAAGTTTTTAATTGGAGCCAAAAATTAAGATTTGTAATTGTTATACAGGACGTCCCACGGCCATGCCACACTGGAGGGAAAGTACCTTTAATATTGTAGATGGAACATTTTACTGAAAGAAGGCAAAGAGGTTTGAATCCTGTTTTCTTATTCGTACTGCGAAACAGTGGAATCAGTTGCCTGAAGGGGTGTTCCCTAGTGGCTACAATTTGGGGGTTTTCAAAGCGCGAGTGAATAGGTATCTTCTAGGTAATCGTGCTACATCTTAGACCATATTATCACCTACCATCAGGTGAAATATGGTCAAACGCTTACCTATCTACAGTAAAAAAAAAAAAAAGGCATTATTTTAATTTCAGAAACAATCTAAACTGCATTCATAGATTTTTAAATAATTACACGGTTGAACTGGGAATTGTAGTATTTTTTTCTTATGTATTTTACTTTTTTGTTTACAGCTAGACTTTGTATATATTTATATATGTAGGTATGTATATAATGTAGTTATTTAATATTAGTGTTTTTTTCTTTAATAGTAACTACAAATTTTCCTATCGTCGCACCACTGCACTTTCTGCATGACCCAAAGGTTGACTGGTAGAGAATGCTTCTTGGCATTAAGTTCGCCTTATTGTATCAGAATTTGTGCAATAAAGTTAAAATAAATAAATAAACCCACTACACGAGGAAAAAAATGATCCTGTAGTTTTATCACACCAATCGGAAGGCTTTATTATAAGGATTATTTTTTTGCTAAATAACATACTTTCAGAAATCAAAGGAAGACCAAGTTCTCGATAAGTATAGAAATTTATTAAATTTTCGCGTTGCATTATAAGTATAATTAATCAAGGTGGGAATTAACACGATATTTATTATGTGATACAACATTGTGTACTCACATATTTTACTCGACGTTACAGCTCATCTAATAAAGCGGAGGTTAAAGGGCGATGATGATTAAAACATGTTATCTCGTTGATGTCCGTTTATTGAGTAGTCTCAAAAATACACTTCAAGCAAATCAATTAGTACTTATCAATAATGCTTACTTCGCAAATAATTTAGGTTATACGCGCGTGTATGTTCGCTTGCGACATGACCTCTTTACACTTGCGTTAGGTATACTACACTCATTTAGTGGCGAAAAACGTAACGTAGTGTAACGTAGCCGAAACGTCGAGTAAAATATATGAGTACACAATGTTGTATCACATAATAAATATCGTGTTAATTCCCGTCTTGATTAATTATAACTACAGAAGTACTATTAACAATTGAATTAAATTATAAATTTAACACAACTTCCGCTTAATATAATAATATCGTTACTAATGGTAACGATATAGTTATCAATTTTGTTTTCTTTTGCAAGCTGGAGTGGATCTAGCATTAAGGCAGTCTAAGTATCTGAATACGCGCTTAATAATTAGGCTACAGTTTTACCACTCTAGCCAATTAATACACCTAGTACAGACGTACATCCATCATCATCATCATCAGCCCATTTAAGTCCCCACTGCTGGGGCACGGGCCTCCCTCAATCACATGAGGGGTAATTACCATACTCACCACGCTTGGCAGACGGGTTGGCGAGGGTTTTGATATAAATGCAGAGTTTTCCTTCTCTGGGTGCTAATGATCATGACAGCAGCTATTACCTTAGTCGCCTTTTACGACACCTCGGTAAGAGTGAGAGTGGCCTATTCTACAGACGCGCATACTGTAGTACTTTGCTCACGTCTACAGGCGTGATAACGAGTCGATAGAGCGGCTAGTGGTTCAGGGATAGACGGATCCAGATCACGCGGCAGATCACCGATGCGCTGGACTGATCAAGTAAAATCCGCAAGAGGAAACCCCGTGTCAGACTGTGCCAGAGAGTCTGTGAACAGAGGGAGATGGCGAGAGATCGCGAGGAAAGCTGTGCCCGCCTCCAACACCATCAAGGACGCCTCAATAGTTTGTTCAATGAATGCTCACAAGTGGAGTGTGGATGGAAAACCCCTCTGAGATGAGCCCAAGGGGGGGGCACAAAGAAGGTCCCATTTTGTTTGTTTTTTGCTTGCGTACGAAATTTTGTTATACTACGTAATAAAAGCTAATTACATTTTCTACAACTGTGTCTTCCTTTTTTCCTTAAAGGTCGCATTCATTCTATTATTTTTTATTTGTTTTTTTTTCTTTTTTATAGTTATAGGTCGCGGACGAGCCGACGGATCACCGATTAGCGATGGTAAGCGATTGCCGCCGCCCATGGACAGTCACAAGTGCGCTGCCAAACTTTAAACGCCCCTCTCCCCTGGATTGTGCCTCCGGTACCCTCACTGACGCAGCGAAACACAGCACAGTGCTGCTTTACGCCGGTTTTCAGTGAGGCCATAGGTATCACTCCGGTCGAGCCGGCCCATTTATGCCGAAGCGTGGCTCTCTCACGTTCAAAACGGTTTATTTCACGGTTAATTAATATTGGCGCGTTACGGAGCTTACCTAATTATTACAAAGAATCGTATATATTTAAAGAAGAACCTTCAACCAAAGTTAATTGAATCAAGTCTCATCAAGTCTGAAAAATTAAGCCCTCACACAGCTCTCATCAAGGATAAGTACCTTACCTGTCACTAATTCGTCCTTGTTAATTAAAACAAAAACATCTCCCGTCCCTGTCCCTCTAGGCCCATACTCTCCCCTCCCGCTCCGTCCCAGATGCCTCCGTCCTAATTGCTCCCTTCAGAACTTAATGACTTCCTCAATTTTCGCAGAGATTTTGTTTTAAAATGACTTGGAGCTCACGGTTCTTTTGTTCAGTGCATTATTGTGATTCCATACGGCTAGAATTGTGAAGTTGGACGAACAACGATAAGTTTTTAAAAATAAGAAATATGGAAACTTTTGAAGCCGTGATTTATATTTTTAAACTACACTGAAATGATTTGTAAAATTAAAAAAAAAATACACGAGTATAAAATGTAGAAATCACTCATCCTTTTCTTATAATAGCACAAGAGACGTACCCCGGCTTCGGTTTGGTGCAATTTTATGCATGTATTATATTATTATACTTAAATAAAAACCTTCCTCTTGAATTACACTATCTATGAAAAAAAAACCGCATGGAAATCCGTTACGTAGTTTTAAAGATTTAAGCATTACATCCCCAGCCTATTCCATCACCGGACGACAAGGCGCGGCGAGGGCTTTCATCCTTATGTGGTAGATCTACCCCTTATCCGCACGAAGCGATTCGCTCCCACATTTATAATGCGGACGGCTAAGGAATGGAACTCTCTGCCGAGGTCTGTTTTTTCTGAACACTATAATCTAGACATCTTTAGGGCAAGAGTGAACAGGCATCTTTTAGGCAAACGTGTATCATCCTAGATGTCATCGTCACTTTCCATCAGGTGCGGTTGTGGTCAAGCGTTAGCCTATTGACCAAAAAAAAAATAAAGGGGACCGACAGCGAAAACTACTTTGTTACTATATAATGATAAATGATAATATGTTTATGTTGGACTTAATTTGAAAATTAGTTATTGCCCTCGACTAGAGAAAGATTCGATCTAGCTACCCTAATTACAACTGAATTAAAGGAGGCAGTAGCTTACGATTGTGGATGAGATAAAATGTCCTATCATTAAGAAACGAGGTTCTAGCTACGGAAACATAAACAGTAATGCCCCTTAATACAACTGATAGGGTCGTCTCTATCCGCCCGCTGATAGGGGCTATCTCTTTAATGACTCTAGTTAAATAACAATATGTATAGGTTATCCTACTGGCTATTTATTAGTATTTGAAAACTATGTCTCCAGAAGAGGAAATGAGTCCATAGTACAGGGCAAAGTAGAGGGTACCAGACCAAGCGGTACCCTCTACTTTGCCCTATTGCCCTTAACGTATTAAATACCTACTTTTATAATAAGTATATACATTAGTGACAAACTTGTTACACTTATACTATTTATTAAACAACCATGCACAAATGTTGGGTGCAACGCGTACGGGAAAAATTGATTCACGCCAAAAGTGGCCGCTTTTGGCGGCAGTTCAAATTTCGAGTACAAAGGCAGACCCAAAAGTTAAGTATCAGTTTACAATAAATAGTAAAAGTGTCGATACCGAAAGGTATCGACTGATAAAATCTACGATCCGCCCTGTAGCCATCCAGATTGAAAACCCCGAAAGCTTTCAACTCGAACTGGAAAATCGCTTCGATTGCCTAGAGAGCTGTTCAGATGTGGACAAATATAATGACAGGCTCGTAGAAGTCGAACCCTCCTTACGGCGGGTGCAAAGGTCTTCAGACCCAGCCGTACGAAAAAAGGGTGACGTTATATCGCCGAAACTGTTCAGCACTCTGTTGGAGGACGTGTTTAAACTTCTGGACTGGGATGGACTTGGCATCAATATAAATGGTGAGTACATGACGCACCTTCGATTCGCAGATGATATCGTAGGCACGGCTGAGACCTTGGAAGACTTAGGCACAATGCTTGACGATCTCAGTAGAGTCTCCCAACAAGTGGGTCTGAAAAAATAACGCAAAATAAACATGGACAAGTCGAAAATTATGTTTAATTCCCATGTCGTACCCACTCTTGTAAAGGTTGGAAGCTCTACACTGGAAGTTGTGGACGAGTACATATAACTTGGACAAAAAGTCCAGCTTAGTAAGTCCACCTTCCAGAAAGAAGTCGATCGACGAATCCAACTCGGCTGGGCAGCGTTCGGGAAGCTACGCAGCATATTTTCGGCCCATCTACCGCAGTTTCTCAAGCCGAAAGTCTTCAATGCATGTGTGTTGCCAGTGATGACATACGGAACCAAACCGTGGCCGCTTACAATGTGCCGATTAAGGAGGCTCAAAGTCACCCAGAGAGTTCAGAGGCTTTTTTAACACTTCCATCTCATCGAGGGAAAGACACCAAAGCGTGGCACTCTGGCGTGGTGAGGCTTTTCTTCAAAAATGGTGACAAATCCCAATTGAAGAATTAGAGATCAGACGGCCGGTGGGGCGGAAAGGTCCTCGAGTGGAGGCCACGTACAAGAAGTCGCAGCCGTGGCAAGCCCCCCCCAAGGTGGAAGCCTACGACCTGGTGAAGATCGCGGGAATCCATTGATGCGGGCGGGCACAAGACCGATCTGTGTGGAGAACATTGGGGGGGCTATGTCCAGGCATGGACTTCTATTGGCTGAAATGGTGATAAGTGTTTGCCGAGAGGTTGTAACCCCGAAATTGTTAAAAAAAGATCTGGTTTAGTAGCTAACAATTTAAATCGATTGGTGTCGCTAGTTTGGGTAACCCACCAATCGATTTAAATTGAAACGTCGCCTTAAAAAGAGAGGCCAAAGGTTCCGTGGTGAGATACTTATCTGCATTTTGTTTTAATTGAGTTTCCACCGTACCTAAAATGAAACAATACCATTTATCTAAAACGCATAAGTATATAACTAATTATAGCCAAAGGCTGGCAGCCACATCGCCCAGCGAATTTCCATCGAGATCCAGCGGGGTAATGCTGCCAGCATTTTGGGGACACTGTCACCTATTTTGTTTTAACTTTCCTTTTTATTTACTTTTAGCATATTTTTCTTTCAGTTACTGTCTAAAAATTGTTGTGTTTTTGTTTAATAAATAATTACTATTATTAGTAAGAAAAAAGGTAAATACCACATTTTTTTTTATTTAGTCTGCAGAGTCCCACTGCTGGGCACATTTTTATTCCATAATAAATATTTTATAAAAGAAAAGTTAAAATGACAGATAATCCTCAGAAATGCCGGGAGCTCGCTGTATAAAAAAACATATGCGATCATCCAAACATCTCCACCTTAGATTTCCTCCCCATTCCACTCATTCATATACTCAATCCTTTACAGTCCAGTCAATTCGCCTATGGAACTCCCTACCCCTACCAATTAGACAGTCCCCATCCCTGCCCATCTTTAAGGCTCGGGTCAAAGCACACTTCCTTGAAAACTGAAACCTTCTTTATTAACATCCTTTTTTATTAACTTCACCTGTCTTCCTTTCCTGTCATTGACGCTCGTGGTCGTTAGTCCTCTCCCAGATCCATCCATATATTGTAGGTATAAAATATATCTTCTCTATTATAACCTTATAGTAGTATATTTTATATAATTTTATATAATTTGTGTAGGTTATATTGTATTATAGTAAGTTAACATTCGTATATATTAGTGTATGATAACGTGTTTATTTATTTATTTATTATCTAGATATATGTATTTATACTATAAATTTACTTAATCAATATTCAAAATCAAAAGGATTGCACCACCCTCCCCTCTTCTATCTAATGTCCTTTACCTGAAGGTTGTCTGGTAGAGATCGCTCCCAGCGATAAGACCGCCTAAATTGTACATTGTATCTCTGTATACCTAGCTTTTAAGTTTTGTATGTTGTGCAATAAAGAGTATCTATCTATCTATCTAATTACCTGCTACTTGTAAAAACTAAAAAGCATACCATAGTCGAGATATTCAGCGAATCTCTGAATATGATTCACTCTAGTCTATGGTTTGTGTCATCTAAAGCGTCACTGATTCTAAACCAAGGAACCAATAAAGTTAAATATAAAAAACCCTTCCTAGATCCACGTCAATTGGTTCGCAAATTCCTTTAGAATGTCATGCAACGGGGGAAACTCTCTCGTCGAAATTTGACCGTAACAATACCCCGTGACTTTTTAAATTTTTAAGTTTGTTTTCATTAGTATAATGCCTTTGAGAAACTTCTCAAGGGCAATATACCAATGAAAACAATCATTTTCCCCTAAGAACATAAGGTCAAAACTTAAAAAAAAAATTCACCTCCCCATACTAAGATGAAAATTTGTATAAGTAGGCTTTTTTTTCTTTTTTTTTTACATTATAGCGGACAAACGAGCAGACGGCACACCTGATGGAAAGTGATCACCACCGCCCATGGACATATGCAACACCTGAGGTATCACATATGCGTTGCCGGCTCTTAAGAAAGGAGTACACCCTTTTCTTTCTCTTTCTTTTTTTTTAACTGAGTCCCGGTCTTCCTTGGTAAAATGAATGTTTTAATGATTAGGTATAATGATCAAGAACTTTATTGGTTATTAAAAAAAACACGGTGTATAGCAATTTTTCAATTTTCCATCGATACAATTTGTCGGTTCTTTTTATTGGAAATTAAGTCGAAAATGGTTTTGCGTATAATTGCATTAGAAGCAAAAACACTAACGTCGTTTTAAACTATTTCCATTGTAAAACACGTCCCACATACATTAGCAGACGTAACCTAATGTCAGAAAAGCTGCCTGCGGTCAAATCCGTGTTTAACTTTTAATACGTAGCGTTTCAGCGCGTTGTAAATAGAGTCCAGTCATGCCACAGGGTTGCATATAATGGCTTTATTATCATAATTTCAAACAAAATGAATGGAGTCTGTTAGTGATGTGCCGAAAAGCGAAACCAAAATGGAAGTGGAATACTTAGATTCCTCTGTGCCTAAATGCTTTTGGACTTTAAGAACATCATGTAAAATTATTGGTCGGAACACTTAAATGGGAGGTCGGGTGAACCTGTTTGTCACCCGGTGTTCTGTTTTTTTTTCAAAGTACCCTTTTATATACACATTTTATTTTTTATTTTTTTGTTTTGCTGTTGTTTTGGGCTTTGTCCGCCGCTCTGTATGATTTATATTTAAGTTTTTATTATTGTTAATGTACTCATGTAAGTGACATTTATATGTTTTAATGAGTAAATAAAGTTATTTCAAACCTAAAAACCTCACACAAATTCATATGCGTATTTATTTACCATTAGCTCAGAAAAAAAAAACATCACAAGGAAACCTGTAGGTACGTTCCTCCTAAAATATTATGGAGCCCAGTGTGAAGATCGGGAGTTGTGTTTAGAGATAAGGTAAACTCGCAGTCCAAAGTCGTAATGATGATGTTCCATACTAAGCCATCGAAATGTTATGGCATATGAAACGACTGATAAGTTTTTTATAAGTACGTCATTATGTTCCATAGGAAAACTATCATCATCATTTCAGCCAATAAACGTCCACTACAGGACAAAGGCCTCCCTCAATGATCTCCACACAGATCAGTCCTGTGCCGCTCGCATCCAAGGGATTCCCGCGACCTTCGCCAGATCGTCGGTCCACCTTGTGGGGAGCCTGCCACGGTTTCGATACGCGGCCTCCACTTGAAGACCTTTTTGCCCACCGGCCGTTTGATCTCCTCGCAATGTGTCCTGCCCATAGCCACTTGAGGCATGCAATTCTTTCGGCTATGTCTTTAACCTTGGTTCTCCTGCGAATCTCATCATTCCTGATACGATCACGTAAGGAGACTCCGACCATAGCCTTTTCGATTGCTCTCTGCGTGACTTTGAGCCTTTATATAGTATACTATATAAAGGCCCAAAGTCACATATGTAGTATTCTTATGTTTTTGGTGCTATAATAAAAAAAAACCTATTCAACTAGCTAGGCACATCACTAATCTCCGTTCGTGTTCCGACGCCACTAATTTTCCTTAAAAATGCGTCTCTATAATCAGACGCATGATTTGTTTTGACACAGATAGCTCCTTATTATTGGGCTAATGGGAACCAAAAATGTATTTTTTATTTCGATACCTTTATAGGGTACTTACCAAATTAGGATTAATAAAGATATTGTACCTGTAACAAGAAAATATCATTGAATAGGCAGGCAGTATAGTTACGATTTCTGAAAAAGGGATCAAGTTTGCTTCTAAAAATGTTAGTTCCAATATTGAAATCAACAAAACATACTAGGGGATCAAACGACCCAAATCTGTCATTAAAATTAATTGGCGTTGGCAATGAATTTGAAATTGGTCGAGGGTGTCATATTTGGGTACGTTAATGTCTTAGCGTAATTCGAACAGAATAACAATAAAATAATATTAGAATCTCCCTTTAATATTATGACGAGTTTATGTATGTTTTTTCTGTCTTGGTTTTAGATGGTGCTTGGTGCAAAACTCAATTTAAATTGACATAAAAACGATTTTTAAACTCGCCACAAAACAACACAACTTAAAAAAATTAGGCATTACAGAAACTTAATTAACAATAACCATAAAATTAACGTGTCTCTATAATCACTCGACATAGGCAGAGATATTATGTGTTCGCCGTAAGCAACACAGTAGTAGCATAATGACTCAGATATGACTGACCGGATGGCGCAATTGCTAGTGATCCTGCCTCTTACGCCAAAGGTCGTGGGTTGGATCCCCACCCTGGACAAACATTCATGCGATGAACACTTGTGTTTGTTCGGTGTCTGGGTGTAATATACGTATTTAAGTAAGTATATATTTGTGTTCCTCTGTTGTCTGATATCTGTAACACAAGTGCTTATGCTGCTTAGTACGGAATCAGGTCAACGTAAGAGATGGGAGAATTATTATTATTATTATATATATCCATCAGGTCTCTGATGTATGAAAACCGACCAAAAGTACATAACGGACCACTTACCTACTGCCGCACTCAGAGACGTCAAATTAACTTTATTAGTTACTTAAGAAAAAATATTGAAACTTATTTTAATATGCATAAAGACTATCCATATTAATTAATAAACATTCAACTGAATTGAAGTCTCTGAGGGCGGCAGTTACACTATTACGATATACCGTGGTAATGTCACGACATTTACACTGACAAAGAACACAGATGTGAAAATACGAAATTAAGACAGCTCACCGCCCCCAAAAATGGACACTCCACAAAAATAGCGGGATTAAAATAAAACGTTGCCCACCAAATAGGAAAGCGTCTCTAAACTGTAGAAGGTAAGGTTGGTAATGGAATGGGGGAAAATAACGGTTTTTAAAGTACGGCAACACTTGACGACGACTCATTACCGTTGTCTTCAGTTGGAGAGGATTGCGGTTCCTCTTAAGGTCAAGACTACACGAACGTAATACTTAAAATGCCTACTTATGGTTTGGATTGGTTTTTATTGAAAATTGGATAGGATATTTTATTAATCAGTAGAAGATATTTTAGGGTTTTCGAAAAGGAAAAGTCCGCTAGATTGGGTAATTAGGTCGCTCCACAAGGGGTGTGGTTGCTAAAATGATGGTGGCCAATGACGTTGAAGTTTAGGTTCAAGTATTTTTTCTAAATATTTTTATTTTAGATCTCATCCATCCCTTGCACTCAACTGGTCCAAAATTACACTTTATTTTGTATACAAATAGGTGTTATTATGTACACCTGAAGAATATTTTATTTACTTTTATTTCACTTTAAACATAACCAATTAAGGCATTGACGGTTGAAAAGCGTACTCTTTTTTAAAAAGGCCGGCAACACATTAGCAATCTCTCTGATTTCGCGGATGTTCATGGGCGGCGTTGATTGCTTTCCATCACGTGACTCGCTTGCTTGTTTGTCCGCCTCTTGCATAAAAAAAAAACAAAAAATATTCATGTTAAACTTCCGACTGAAATAAATAACCGATAATCCGACAAATGTATTTCTGCAACACCAAATGAAAGATAGTTCCAGGATGTAATACTGACAGATAGTGTTATGAATAACTATGCGATACGCAACAGCAGCCAAGCATGAAATACTAGTGCAGTCAGAACTATATCTACGATTTGTAAATTAATAGATAATAAAGGTCGGACATAATAAGACAAAGGACAAAAGTCTTTCATACAACTCAAGGAATCAACACGTTGAATTTTTTTTATTGCGAATCATAGGCAGACGAGCATGCGGCCCATCTGATGGTAAATAGTAACCACCGCTCATAGACAAACAATGTCGGAGTCTCTTTTCGAACCTCATTCAAAGAATAACACGTTGTAGCGATCAGCTGGAAGCTCATTATAGAGTTTGCACGAGCGTGAAGTGGCACGAGATTGGCCACGTCTGCCGTAGGATAGAGAATCATTCGAGCCTCGTAGTGGAGGCCGAGGTTTTCGCTTAGGACGCCTACCACTAATTAGTCTGATTTCGGAACAATCTTTTGCAATAATGATGAGGAAAGGGACTGGAAAGGATATGCCAGCATGAAAGAGGCGATACGAGAAGTGGACGAAGCGTGGTAGATATAGGCTCCAAGAACTCCAAACGTTTTCTCTAAAAAACACTGTTAGCGATATAACCGCCGAGATTCTACAACAGATTACAGAGCTTTATAACATACAACAATAACAAAATTACCTTTTATTTTTTAAACACACAAAATATACCTAAGTAAAATTTTTTTTCGCTCGTTATTTTTATAATTCAGATTGTGTGATCTCGGCCTAACTCGGATGTTTCATCATGTACCCAGTTTTGATGAAACCTTATACGACTGAAGAGCAAAAGTTAACCTGACCGAACTCTGTCCTCAATTGAAGGATTTCCTTTTATTAAGATATTTTTTCGATGGCCGAAGGGCCGAAGAAGATACAAATTAAAGTATAATGACCGAATTTTAATACAAAAGCGGTCAGGCACCATCAATGCTGTAGAAAATGAGGGAGCGTTTTTTTTTTCAATACAGCATTCGAAAGTGTTTCTCTTGTTCAATTTTTTTGTTTTCACTTGCGAGTAGTTATTACAATATTATGAATGCTATTATTTATTTTGGTCTATATCCTTTCACTACATAGATAGAATAAGAACACATCAGGTACTGTTCATGATTACGCTTTCGTCAAACAAATTAAAACCATAATTACTAATAAACATACCTACATTCAATTGCAAATGCTCCTCAGTAAATCTAGGTCAATAACTATAAGTCGGTTTTCGACGCAATCGTTCGCAAGGATCGGTCGGCACACGACGCGCGCGCGTAGCTCAATATGGCCAAAATACTACCACTACTATGCCTTATCGCAATGATATCAGCCCAGCTGGACTTCGAAGACGACGAACCCGAAGATCTATTCGACAACAGCTTCACCAGAGACATGTCAAGCCTTTTCTTTGGTGATACCACAAGGACTATAACCATTTACTCCGACTTCGACAATCCAAACGACCGGTTCTTCTTCCAAAATATACTACCGTGGTTAGTGGACAACATCGGCAACTACTTACGGATAAACTACCGGTTCAGGAACAGTGCAAGGAGTTCTGGACCAAGAGCATGCAGTTTGAGAGCTCTGAGGTCGAACACGTACTTGCAAGCAGAGTTCTTGAGATGCGAAGCACAAGGAAATTCAGTCTCCTCTTGTATAGATCAAGCACCGATTAACAGGAATAACTACAACCGTTGCGTCAAACGGCGAATCAATGGCTACGTGAGGAATTCTCAATCAGACTTTGATAGGATAATATCCGATCGGACTCCGATTGTTCTCGGTTGGAAGAAGGAGGGAACTTACCGCTACTGACCCCCGTAGGCTTTTAAGACTTCTCTGCCAAGAATTCGGAAGATTGAAACCGACAGGATGCGTCGGACCTCGACCGTTACCAAGGGTAGCCGATAGAAACAACATTCCAGCTCCGACTAACATAGCAGAAGTTAGAGACAATGGAGATGTAGCCCCTAATTGAGTCTGCAGCAACAAATCATTTTAGCGGTAAGCGATTTTGTAACTACGATACAAACAAATACTGTTACGATAGCTGCTGCTACTACTAAACAAAGTAATACTTTTAGACCAAATGATGCTTTTTCCACAACTGTTACCAACATTAGTGAATACTGCACCAGAAACGAACGTTATACCGATTACAGACTCTGTGAATCAATTTGATTCGACACTACCTACAAATTTTATACCTGTAACTGATGCTACCAGTTAAATAGATTAGCATCCCTAGCTTATCCTTGGAATAATAGTTTTGCGAGGTTAAATTAAAGACCTCGAAAGGTAATGTTACAAAGCAAAATGATTTATTCAATACCAGATACATAATAAATTTCCTCAATATTAATCACACATCAAAATACAGCAACAATATAGTTAAAAACTCATTTTTTTTTAATGAGCTCTTAATAAAAGGAGAAGAAATAAAATAATAGATTGTCTTGCAGGAATTTTCAAACTTCCTTCTGAGGGTTAATTATTATTATCATGTGTAAATATTATATCAATTAAATATTTAAACAAAATGCTGGTGTAATGTTTTTTACCTCTTGCACTGCCTTGTTTGCACGTTTCGCATTGGGATATAGGGTGGACTGGACAAGCATGTTCTACAGGCAATAAATCTTAATTTCTACTTTATATTTTTTCAAACGTAGAATAATTGTAATACGAGTAAGAGTTTTTTACCTCTAGAAATATATACCTCTTTAGTTTCTGCTAACATTGTGTGCTACTGAGATGTAAGTAGACAAATAGATCGATTTTTTTTATTGCACAACACATAAAAGCTAGGTTTACAGGGATTCTATGTACAATTTAGGTTTCAAGGCTTGTCTTTGCGACTTATAATATCATAGATGGTAGTAATCTCATTTTTCATGCAGTTGGAGGCAACTATTTCCCAGAAGACTTCATCTTCACACAGTCTCGTCTGTATCATACTTTTTCGAATCTAGCACTTGGACCTGAAACTGTATTTGGTAATCTGTAATTTGACGTCATCAGTTTTATTATACCGATATTTTAATTGCGTATCATGTTAGGTACCGCCCTTGTACTTTATACCTTCCTCTTCTATCATCTTAAAAATAAAATCATCATAAAGCCGCAAAAATTACAGTAAATACTTTCACCATTTGATCATTCAAATTATATGATTGACAGAGGTTGTATCGTCAGGCAAGTGTTAAAAGTTTCTACTTACACAATTTACCTAAACTATCAACATTGTCCAACCAGGTGCCGTCCCCAGATCTCTACTCCAGTGCTCCACCAGTCCATTTGGCGAAATCTTCACTAGTTCAGCTGAGTCTACATTTGTTACCTTTACTATTACTGTTTATTTGAAAAACTCTTTTGTTTAAAATTTCATAATATAATAATTTAAATTTTAATCCCATCAGTAATGTTAAGAATGAGATGTGTTAACTTGAATAGATAAACAATATCTGTTGCCAATTTTCTTTTGAATGTCTTGATGTCAGTTACTGTAAAATCTTGTAAATATTTGCTTTGAATTTAGAAACTAAAATTTTGAATATGTTTTGTATAACGTGATGATAGCTGAAGGATGATTACAAATAAAATTCAAGTAGATTTAATAGTGATAATTGTGTAAGTATTAGTAACTAGTAATTAAACAGTTTTGTATGAGTGAGATTGTGGTTCGTGCGCCACGCATGAGTGAGCGGTATTTCTTCAAGGTATTATTATTTATCAACATTCATTGATAAGTTATATCCAATTTAATGAAACTACTTGTCCTTAAATCTATAAATCTTATAACTACATACAATATAAGTATCTATCCCTACAAATAAAACAAATTTAACAATGTCAGGGAAAAGATCTCAGTTAGTTTGCTTTCCAGTGATTCGGGTAACCTAGTTTTATTCAATATCATCTTCAGGTTTTAAACTATATAAATTGTGCTAAAATAAAATAAAATAAAAAGTACCTGACTAAATATTACCCCAAAAGCAACAATGCTTGCAAACAATTATTTTGATTTTTTAAATTTTAAGTACACATGCGAATTTGATTTTAGTTTTTTCAAACCACTATTTTACGATGGCGCCTAAAAACATACATTCCCATTTTTCAACTGTAACCAGTCTACCTTCATTACCATAGGTCCTTATTTTTTTGGGTGAGTGAAATTTTTCCCCAAAAACTTTTCTCCTTTTCCCCCTGACAAAACCTCGGATACGATTTAAATTACCCCACCAACATTAAATTCAATGCATAAAATTATTGTCTGTGTCCGTGGAGTCTTAAATAAAATTAAACTGTTTTTAGATGAAGTTCAGCAGCAAATCAGCAAGTTTATAAAACTTCTCTTTGGTGTTTCCAAAAAGAAATGTTTGTAACTTTCTTGGAGTTTCATGTTTTGTGAGGCCGATTCTTGTGTTTAGCAAGGAGTTATTTTGAGAATTATATTTTAAGAAATGATGTTATGAAATAAAATGAAATTACAGTTTTTTTAAATTGTATTCGACTTTATTTTTTTGCAAGATTGTCCTACTGTAGAAGATTTATACCTTCTACAGACCGTGATTTTTTTAATACCCGAGAAAATTCTCAAAGGTATCTATCAACTTGAGATTCAAACTTATGTTCCTTGGAGAAACTGGTTTGTTTTCATTAGTATAACGCCCCTAAGAAGTTTTGTGGAAGTACAATTTTTTTAATTTAATTCAAACTAAGATGGGGAGGGGCAGTATGCTCACTAGCACTGTATACCACTAGTGACGCCTATGCATTTTTATAAATTGTCATTTGAATTAATTTTCTCTCAATACGTAAGCGTTAGCGAGCGAGGGAGATGGGTAAAAATAGCAAGAAAACAATTGAAATAAAATATATTTACGTACCATTTTGCACCAAAACAAATCAATGACAATATAAAAAACGTCAAATTGAGAAACAAAATAAAAACGAAAATAAAATGATTTACTTAAAGAGGTCGGTTTGCCACATTAAGTATGAAATTATATTTTTTGTTGAATTACATTGAGTATAATTAGCAATCAGATTACAACTATATGAGTAGATCTAGTTAGATAGATAGATAGATAGATATTCTTTATTGCACAAAAATAAAATACAAGCATGATACAACAGCAACAGACAGTACAATAAGGTGGTCTTATCGCTTGTAGCGATTTCATCCAGACAACCTTTGGGTAGAGGAAAGAAATATCGTATTCGTAATAAGGGAAGGCAGTGCAAAGTAATTTAACGAATTAAATTGAGAATGGTAGAAATATACATTATTTTATATATTAATATTATTACATTACATAAATAATAATAAACAATACATACATACCCAATAAATAAATAAAATAAATATTTCACAACATCACATACATTGATCTGACTCCGAGTTAGGTAGCTCAAGCACCTGTGTTACGGATATCAGAATCAACAGTGGGATTACAAATATATACATATAATACTTTTCTTTTGTAAATACATACTTATAATACATAGCAAACACCCAGACCAATACAAACAAACATGTTCATGCACACAAATGTTTGTACTGTGCGGGGATCGAACCCGCAACCCTTGTATATATACCCAATAATATATACATAGATAATTTATAACAAAAATTCAATAAAAATATTTCTTATTAGATAGGTATAAATGACCAGAGAGCAGACCACATAAAAAAGGGAAGAAGAGACAAGGAAAAAACAGTGTACCTATTTATAGAGATAGGAAGTGAGATTTGACACGGGACTTGAATATAGGAAGGGATTGTGATTTCCTGATTGGAAGGGGTAAGGAGTTAATTAATTAACTCTAAAAACAAAAATACAAATATCCCACTCAAGTGCACGGCAAAGTTGTAAGAATAAATACACCACAAGCAATAAAAATGCATTGGCATCAATCATATGCAGACACGCTTGGACCATGATCCGTTGTTTCATCATCCATCCTATTATACATCACATGTAAATATTCAGGTCAGCCGATATGATTGAATAAACCAATATCAATGAGTTACCTATGTGTATTTTTTTCGCTCGAACCTTGGTTTCGCCCTGCAATTTCATGTTACTTAATTTCCTGTCCCGGTTTTTAATAGCACAACTGATTCGTGCAACAAAAAGCGATAATTGTTTCATAAAATCTCGGCAATTTTATAATGGGTTGGTAATTCTTGGTAAACGCTTCTTAGAATTCACCTATTTAGCGTACTAAACACATAATGGCCGCATGCTCGTATATTTCGCAATAAAAAACTAAAGGTTGAGGATCTTAACATTTTGATCGAAGATGAGTATGCATTTAGAAAATAAGACTTGTGTAGGTTATTTTTTTTTTCTGTTCTCTAAGGAGATCTATATGTGATTTTCTTATTGAATTAGATTTTTTGTAAACCAAAATTTTCAGAGATATCATTTATTTTATTATCTCTTTTTATTGCTTACTGGAGAATATTATAAATATTCTGTGTGTTTTTTCTGACTAAACATACGAAAAATATGTACCGCATTTTATTCATTTTGAAATTTATTTTTCATAGTAGGTACATTTCTAGTAACTTCTGCTATATTTTGTGCTTCTCTTTTCTCTGATAGGTCTATACCTTGAACCCGTATCGACAGACACAAGTTACAAAAGTCCTAAAAATATTAAGGTACTTATAAAAAAATTGATAAATTTTCGTAATTCAGTGTAGCATTACCCAGGAAAGAAACTCCATTTCGTCTGATTCTAAGAACTAAATCTGATAAAAATCCAAATCTCTTCAAATTACTCCAAGCAGTACGACGTGTTACTCATTCCACTACCGTTCTCAAGTAGACGAAAAAAATCACTTCAAACAAGTAGCATTAGCAAATGTCTTTGCCTACAACCCTTTGTACTAAAGGATTATTCAGACAGACTCCATTCGAAAAAGGAATCTATTCTTTACGTGCCAGAGCACTATTCGTCTCGTTATCTGCTCCTTCAAAAGAACGTGGTCTTGTTAACAGCCGGGACTTTTTCGCGTGATTCATGGTGGATTTAAGATATTTCATGTAGAAATCTGGGGCGTGCATAAATGTACTCCATGCCGGCTTTCTTTATGGTAAGAACTTTTTTTAGTTAGGATTAATAGTACTTGGTGACACGTACGAACGATGCATTAGCGTCAGACATAAAGTTACAGAGGTTTTATAAAAGTGCCAGAGAATTTAGCCAAACACGTACGTAGTGTTATGGCGTAATTTATGATATAGCATTTGTATATTCGAAAGAAGTCTCTAGAAAAAATATTTTCATAGCAATGAAAATAATTTTATTCCGGATGCAGGATATAACGTTTATAAAAATTTAGGTGAATCAAATGTGTTAACACCTAAATGTCAAGAAGTAAATAGAATTAAGTATTAATAAGTAGAATAAAACAATGAGTATGGTATTCAGGCACAAACCGAAGGCTAATGATAACATTATAGTAATTTTTTGTAATTTATTACTTCATCATTTCAGCCAATCCGCTGCTGGAAATAGGCCTCCCCTAATGCTCTCCACACAGATCGGTCCTTTGCCGCCCGCATCAAAGGGATTCCTGCAACCTTTACTAGATCACGATCCACCGTCACGGTACCTGTGACGGACCACCTAGAGCTCCTGGGCTTGGATCTGTCCGCCAATCTCAATTTCGGTCGCTACATTGAGTCCATAGCAAAAACAGCTGCAAAAAAACTAGGCATTCTTTGGAAGGTCAGACGCTACTTTAAGCCTCAGCAGCTCTTACATCTTTATAGAGCCCAGGTTCGCTCCTGCTTGGAGTACTGCTGTCACCTTTGGGATGGATCTGCCCGGTATCAGCTGGATGCTTTGGACTCGATAGAGCACCGTGCGAAGAGACCTATTGGTGATGACGTACTCTCAGGGGCTGGCTTGCAGAGCCTTGACCACCGCAGACGTGTGGCAAGTCTCTCAGTCTTCTACCGGATTAATTTCGGGGAGTGAAATGAAATGAAATGAAATGAAATGAAATGAAATGAAATGAAATGAAATGAAAATTGTTTATTCAATTTAGGTCCATACAGAACACTTATGAATGTCAACATGTTTACCACTGGTTCGGAATGTAGTTTTCTGCCAAGAAGACACCAGCAAGAAACTCAGCAGTTACTCTTTTAAAAAAAAAATGTTTTACAAAATGTCACCATTAAATTAAAATATAGTACAATTTTTTGTGTTACTAATATGTCCCTAAATTATTGTCATTCAAAAAATCGTCTATTTTATAATAGCCTTTCTTCATTAAACAGTTTTTTATATACAATTTAAACTTATGTGTGGGCAAGTCAATAATAATCTGAGGTAACTTATTAAACATTTTTATGCTCAATCCTATAAATGAACTACCAACCTTATGGAGCCTGATATTTGGAACGGCCAGTCTGTGCTTATTTCTGGTGTTAAGGCTGTGACAGTCGGACTTCTTCGAGAACAGATGGAGATTCTTATGAACGTACATAAGGCAATCAAGGATGTATTGAGAAGCCACGGTAAGTATGTCGATTTCTTTAAACAAATCTCTAAGGGAGTTGCGCGATCTAAGGCCATAAATGGCGCGGATGGCTCTCTTCTGTAATACGAAGATAGTCTGTATATCAGCAGCTGATCCCCATAGTAATAGACCATATGACATGATGCTATGAAAGTAGCTGAAATAAACCAGCCTCGCCGTTTCAACATCAGTTAGTTGTCTTATCTTTCTAACTGCATATGCAGCAGAACTAAGTCTACCTGCCAGGACATCAATATGGGGACCCCATTGCAGCTTAGAATCTAATGTGATTCCTAGAAATACTGTTGAATTTACAAGCGCAAGATGCTCATTATTGATGGTTATATTTGTATTAACCTGCCTCACATTTGGCATTGTGAATTTAACACATTTAGTCTTTTTGGCATTAAGTAGTAAATTATTAGTTGTAAACCAATATACCACTTGTGAGAGTGCATCGTTTACGTCGTCGAATACTTGCTTAAGCCTATCAACTCTAAAAATCAGAGAAGTGTCATCGGCAAACAATACAGTCTCACATAGGTCTTTTGTAAAGTGAGGAAGGTCATTAATATAAATTAAAAAAAGTAGGGGTCCCAATATGGAGCCCTGCGGCACTCCCATGAGTAGAGGGGCGCCAGTAGAATTTATTCCATTAACACTCACTTTTTGGATTCTACAAGAAAGGTATGATTGCAGTATTGAAAGTGCATTGTCTGAGACACCATAATGCCGTAGCTTCATTATTAAAGTTTCATGGTTAACACAATCAAAGGCTTTTGATAAATCGCAGAAAACACCAACAGCATCTTGCTTATTTTCCCACGCATTGAAGACATGTTTCATTAGTGCCACTCCTGCATCAGTAGTGGATTTCCCTTTAGTGAATCCGTACTGGTTATTATGAAATAAGTTATTTATTTTGAAGTGAGCTGCTAATTGAGTGAATATTATTTTTTCAAAGATCTTACTCACTGCTGGTAATATAGATATTGGTCTAAAATTTGATGGGTCATTTTTGTCCCCTGACTTATGCAGTGGTACAATTTTACTAAATTTCATTAAATTCGGAAAGTGACCCGTATCTACACATTTGTTAAATATAATAGTTAAATGTGGGGCAATAGTAGATATAATAGATTTTAAAATTTCTGTTGAAATACCCCATAGGTCCTCAGTTTTTTTTAACTTAAGGTCCTTAAATGTTTTTATAATTATATGGTCAGTAACATGACTAAAGCAAAAAGTAGCTTGACACTTCTCCACACAATCTTTCAGCAGGGACTCAGCAAGATGTGGACAAGAATTTAATGACTGAGTAGTAGTGAGTGCTATATTGGAGAAAAAATTCGTCCGCTATTTCAGCATCAGCGTAAAGATTTTTATTATTTATTTTAAGAGAGATCTTGGTATCATATGATTTTGTTTTGCAAGTCTCTTTATTAATTATACCCCAAGTAGCTTTAATTTTATTGCCAGATTTACTTATTTTTTCTTTTAAATAATTTGCTTTAGCAAGTGCACAAACTTTCTTAAATATTTTAGAGTATTTTTTTACATATTCAAGCATTCTAGTGTTACTAGAAGTTGCTTTAATGGAGTATAATTCAAATAATCTTGTTCTACTTCTATAAATTCCCTTTGTAGCCCAGTCACTAAATTTCGTCTTAGTATTGTCTACTTTAAAAGTTTTCTTTGTAAATATAGTATCAGATACAGATTTTATCGCACTGAATACTTGTTCATACAGTTGGTCAGTAGTATTATTATCATCAAGTGGTAAAAAGGAAAAATTTTCTTGAATTTTTTCTTTAAAATTTTCCATTCGATTTACAGTAATAGGTTTGTATACAAATGTCAATGAAGAGGGGACATCATGATGTTCAAAGACTACTTCCTGCCCACTGTGGTCGGAATTTATAAAGTTTATTATAGATTTTGTGATTGGTTCAGAATCACAAAAAATATTATCAATGCAAGTAGCTGATGTAGGAGTTACTCTAGTGGGTTCAATAAAAAGATTATTTAAATTAAAAGATTTAAATAGGTTTAAGTGTGCGGAGGTTCTGCATAATTTGATCCCCCCTAGCCCATTCCACCACCGGACAACAAGGCGTGGCGAGGGGTTTCATCCATACGTTGTTGACTTACCCCTAATCCGCACGAAGCGATTTGCCTCCACGTTCATAATGCGGACAGCCAAGGAATGGAACTCCTTGCCAAGGTCTGTTTTTCCGGACCACTACAATCTGGACATCTTTATCACTTTCCAACAGGTGAGATTGTGGTCAAGCGTTAGCCTACAGTTCATAAAAAAAAAAAAAAAAAAAATAAACCTTGTGGGACGGCCTCAACCTCCACTCGAGGACCTTTCTGTCCATCGGTCGTCTGATCTCCTCGCAATCTGCCTCGCTCATTTATTACTTACCTACTATCATTCTCAGCTTAGTGTATGATTAACAGTTACGTCCAAAGCTGACACTTTGGAGCCCGGGGTACGCTTACACCATGATTCAGGATTTAGGGAGTCTGATAATTAGAATGAAGTGACTGCCGTCTGACCTTCGCAACCTCTTAACAAAATCATCACCATCGTCATTGTCAGCCCATTTAAGTCCCCACTGCTGGGGCACGGGCCTCCCTTAATGACCTGAGGGGTAATTGCCATACTCATCACGCTTGGCAGACGGGCGAGGGTTTTGATATAAATGCAGAGTTTTCCTTCTCTGGGTGCTGATGATCATGCCAGCAGCTTTACCTTAGTCGCCTTTTACGACACCTCGGTAAGAGTGAGGGTGGCTTATTCTACTCTGCCGGGGACCACACGGCAGGGGACCCTTAACAAAAGGACCAGACCAATTGCAAGATGGTTACGCAATTTCAGTAGAGTCACAAAAGGCTAACAGCCTTTTCAAAATGAATTTTCTCCTTAATATTTCAGTAAGTAAATAAATATAAGGCATATAATAATATTAGATTTTCGGTGTCAAAGATCTTAAAACATTAAAGGCAATTTAAGTTTTGTAACGTTCCGATGAAGTTTACAATTTGAAAGTAAATTATTCAAACACGACCTAGCACTTCCACAATTAGTGGTAGGCTTTATACTCGACACTCTAAATACTTTAATTTTTAATTATCATTTGTTACTCAGGCGTGGTTCCAGCATCCAAAATAGGTCGTACCTCACAACCACCCGGAAAACGGTAAGCGTGAATTACGAAGCGATTAAGAACAATAATTACTCTTAACCGGCTACATACTTCTTGGAATATACGACATTAATGACAATGACGAGTAGCCATTCCATTTTATATGAAAAAGCAGCTTTTTTTTTTTGCTTATTGTATTAATATAACTAGCTAAAAAGACTTTATTCATGGGATAAAGAGGAAGAAACAGGAGAAAACAAACACTATTTTTATACGGTTTATGGTTTATTATCATGATGTTTATTATATGACTGCCCGGATGGCGCAATTGGTAGTCACCCTGCCTCTTACGCCAAAGGTCGCGGGTTCGATCCCCACCCTGGACAAACATTCGTGCGGTGAACACTTGTGTTTGTTCGGTGTCTGGGTGTAATATATGTATTTAAGTATATATTTGTGTTCCTCTGTTGTCTGATATCTGTAACACAAGTGCTTAAGCTACTTAGTACGGAATCAGGTCAACGTATGAGATGTTATGAGAATTATTATTATTATTATCATCAACCATGTGAATGTATGACGTCACAAACCTATTAATTGTTATGGATATGTCCACCGTCGTGCCCCAACCATAGTCACAATGGTGAATCCACGCCTGGTGATTTTTTGACCCGACTACGGTAAAGCCAAAAAGAAAGGCAGGTTATGATTTTAGCAGTCTATATATGTAAGTATGTAAATATACCTAATGTTTGTATCTTCCAAGATTTTGCTTAAAATAGCCAACCGATTAAATTAAAGCGAATCACATTATGGTAAGGATTTACCTTATGCTAGTTTCTTGAAGATCTCAATGTCGTACCGGTTCAGTTGTTGCAAAAAACATTCTACTAATTTGGCTAAAATCTACATGCATATTTACTAAGTCATGCATATAAAACAATGACAGTCTGACACTGCAAAATCACGAAATGTCCAGCTGATCCCTATAAAATACCTGGCAAAAATGTGTAAAACAGCAAAATTTTTATCGCGGCTCTGGAATTTCTGGACTAAAGCATGTGTTAGTATGCTAAAAAAGGTCGCTTTGCTAGTATACTAACACATGCATCAGTCCAGAAATTCCAGGTGTCGACATGGAATGTCTTTTAAAATAAACACCGAAACTCTCCTAATTCTTCTTATTTCCGTCCCCCAAGGCTCAGCCTGAAAATCAGCGCTGCAGTGGTTACTGGCTGCTGCAGTAAATGCTGAGGCTGCGCCTTGTTGGCCACAAACCAATGTCATGTCCTATTATATTTTGTTGTTTTTTGTTTTTCCATATACTGTATGTACTATGTTCTTATGGCCAGTAAAATTATCTTTATTTTTAAATGCAAGCTTGAACACCTCTTCTTTTCTCTTTTTTACCCGACTACCATAATCGGTTACCATTTTTTTTATGTGATAGGTGGCAGACAAGCTGACGGATCACCTGATGGTAAGCGATTGCCGCCGCCCATGGACACTCGCAAGACCAGTGGAGTCACAAGTGCGCTGGTACCCTCACTCACGCAGCGACACACAGCACAGTGCTACTTCACGCCGCTTTTCTGTGAGGCCGTGGTATCACTCCGGTTGAACTGGCCCATCCATGCCGAAACTTGGCTCAGTCACGGTCATCGTTTACCATCAGATGGGCTGCATGCTAATTTCCCTATTTTTCGCAATGAAATACAAACTATGGAAAAGCCAAAAGGTTATATGCTCACCCTCCTGCCGGGGGGCAGGCGAGCTATGTCGGGCTCTCCTCTGACGGGGGCTTCTCCTAGCGAGAAGCCGGCCAGAGGCATACCGACTAAACCCCAGCAACGCTCCCTCATGGCAGGTTTAACTCGCCTGCCCCCCGGCAGGAGGGTATGCACAAGGAGGCATTCCCCAGCGCCAAAAAAAAGGGTTATATATGTACGTATGTTTGTATGTTTTCTGCCAAAACAACCCAGCCGATATTAACCTAATTAGATTCGAGGAATATATAAAAAACGCAGGACACGAACATAATTATTGTTAGTTAAGATGAGTTTATAGAAAAAGAAAGGGAATTCTTACCATGGAAAATGTTATAATTTGTCTAGTTTTGTCACACTTCTTGGCTGTGGATGACCGTAAAAATATAATTATGTTTTTTGAATAAGTGGAAACTTAACTGGTCTAAGTTTAACTTATAAACATTGTTATGTACTGTGAGTTTCCCTAACATTAAATAAATAAATAAATGCCTAATATCAATAAACACTCAACTCATCTTTCCTCTTTTTTATAAAAAAAACTCTCAAAAGCTGACCCTTAACAGTCGTTTAGTTTTATTTGAATCACATATATAATTAGGTACGTTTTAGGTTTTTTATAACTACTTAAGAAACACCCTAAACAGGTGATCTACGGTTTTTCACTCTATCACGTGTAAAAAAAAACAATATTACTACCAACAGAAGCAATTGCTATTCTTTGTGGAAGTTTTACAGCTTTGAATATTTTACTTAAGGTGACAGGTAGGGCACACTAGCGACGATAATCGATTTTAATTTTTAGCTACAAAATACGGATCTATTTTAAACAATTTCAGGGTTACAACCTCTCGGCAAACACCTATACTATTATGTATTTTATTACCTTATTATTATGTATTTTGTAGTTAACTGTTTGGTCTGCTTTTGCACTCAAATTTTGGATTACCGGCAAAAGTGGCCGCTTTTGGCGTGAATCAATTTTTCATATACAAAAACGGACCCAACATTTGTGCATGGTTATTTAATAAATAGTATAAAGGTTTGCCGAGAGGTGGTAGCCCCGAAATTGTTTAAAATAGATCCATTTTAGTAGTTAAACATTTAAATCGATAGACGTCGCTAGTATGCCATACCCGTCACCTTAAGGCGACTGGTTGGGCATACTAGCGACGCCAATTGAGTAAAATTGTTAGTTATTAAGCTGGATTTATTTTCATTTTTTTTGTGGGCTCCACAGCCACAGCTCCAGCCTTTAGGCAAGCACATACATTTATTTAATGATTGTGCTCTAATTATTGGTCTAGTTTTGCACTAAAAAAATGGATTAACCATAAAAGCGCCCACTTATGAAACCATTTTTCGAGTCCAAAGGCCGGTAAAAAAAAATAGTGAAGTGCATTTCGAGAGGCTGGAGTTTGGTAATTATAAAAAGAGATCCGGTTTTAATTTATATAAATTGGCGTTGCTAGTGTGCCCTACCCGTCACCTTAATGGAATTACACAGTGTTTGTATTCTGTTACAAACTTAGATAAATAGCACGTAGTCAGTACTTAAAGTTTGCCGCAGTATATTGTGTCCAACTTTAGAATTGTGGGGACTGTATATGTATGTACAGTACAAGAGTAACCAGTAGATAGACATAGAACGCTTCGAGAGATGGTATCTCAGTGGTTCAGTTGGTGTGGTTCCTCTGTAAAGGGTGGCGAAGATCAGACGGCAGTAGTTTACCTGTAATAATCAGACATCTCCATCCAGAATTATGACCCAGAGCTTTAAATGCAACCAGGAATTACACGCTAAGATAAGGAGGAGAAATTGAATCGAAGAGGACTGCTCCGGAATACTTTAAGTAGCTGAAAACAGTACGGCCAACATTTTTTTTTTGTGTTATGGCGTCTATCGAATTTCGATTTAAGTTTGCCAATGTCGAGTGATTAAAGAGACACATGTTAGACGAAATTGTCCGGTGTTTAGAGTTGGGCCGACAACAAAACCGTCCCCGTAATGAATCAGAATATCTGTGGCATACAAACAAAAGAGACAGACAGCGGGTGTGACAGGGACAAAAATACAGATTCTATCGTGAATTCAGTCTCGTTGAAGGCCTTAGTGTTTTAAGGTAAGCTTACCCTAGACCCTAGCTAAATGCAGGCACATTAGTTAAGTGTAAATGTACAATAAGAGACTGATTGTTGTATAATATTCACTCTCTCCTCACATAGCGTGATCGGTAATTTGATAGGCGGAACTCAGACTCGACTACAAGCCAACCTCACGACTCACCTTTGGAAGTTGAACAAAATTTCGACGAATTTCCAAAAGTCATTGAACAAACGATGTTGTTGATGTTGATGATGATGAGTGTTGTCGACATTGTTACATCGAAAATCCTGTACCCTATCAAAAAGCCTATCGTTAGTAGGTATCCATAGCACTAAACAAGGCTATACTGTCGATTAAGTGCAATAGTATCGATACCATCGCAACAATTTTATTTGCAACTATACTATCAATAGTAATAATTACAAAATCGACAGTCATTCGATTATTTTGCCTTGTTATAGTTGTTATATCGATAGTCTTCGGATCGTTTGACTATCGATAGAATATCGGCTATCGATCGGTAATACTGTAAAAGCTCACCGATGCAACCTGTTTATTAAGTTTTCTGGCTACATAGATTCTGTGGCATTCGTCTGCGGCTAACCACAGAGTAAGTTTACGTTAGCTTCTTGTGGTGTTTTCGCTGATTGTTGTTGTACTAAACGTCTATTGTGAATGCGATTGCACACAAAGTTCTTTAGTTAGCAGAATGGGAATATCTTCGGACTTTCAAATATCTAAGTTTAAAAGTGCCGGTCAAAAAAAATTTGCTGTACTCTCTTAAGGCTTATCGCCATGATGTCCAAATGTCATATATCTAAGTGTAAAAGGATTAAAAAGGATTGCTGTACTCTGTTAAGGCTTGTCCCCCTGATGTCCAAATGTCATATATCTAAGTGTGAAAGGATTAAAAAAAATTACTGTACTCTCTTAAGGCTTGTCTCCATGATGTCCCAATGTCATATATCTAAGTGTAAAAGGATTAAAAAGAATTGCTGTACTCTGAAAACTAAATGTGTAAAATTCACAATGCCCAATGTAAGACAGGTCAATACTAACATCACTATGAATAATGAACGTATTGAAGTCATGGATTCAACAGTTTTCAGAAAACTAAATGTGTAAAATTCACAATGCCCAATGTAAGACAGGTCAATACTAACATCACTATGAATAATGAACGTATTGAAGTCATGGATTCAACAGTTTTCCTTGGCATTACCATGGATGCCAAATTGCAATGGGGTCCCCACGTCGCAGCCTTGGCGGGAAGACTTAGTTCCGCCGCGTATGCGGTTAAGAAGATTAGACATCTGACCGATATTCAAACCGCGAGATTGGTTTATTTTAGTTATTTTCATAGTGTAATGTCTTATGGTCTCTTGTTGTGGGGGTCTGCTGCTGATATACAGACTATATTTGTATTGCAGAAGAGGGCCATCCGCTCCATATACAACCTTAGACCTCGCGATTCGCTAAAAGAATTATTTAAGAGCATTAACATCTTAACCGTAGCTTCTCAATACATTTTAGACTGTATTTTGTACGTGCGAAAGAACATGGATATTTTTTCGAAAAAATCTGATTGTCATGGTTTTAACACTAGAAATAAACACAAGCTCGCGATTCCAAATCTGAAACTTCAAAAAATTAATAATTCATTTGTAAAACAGTTGGCGATTAAAAAGAGTAACTGGCGAGTTTCTTGCCGGATCTTCTCGACCAGAAACAACTTTCCGAGCCGGTGGTAGAATCGCATTATATATGTATTTATTTCTTTAGTATATTTTATGTATCAACATATATATGTATTAACATGTAAATTATACATAAGTACTTATAAATAGTTTTAAGTCATTCAAATGTATGACGATTTGTAAGTGCTGTGTACAAGCCTATGCAAATAAAGAATTATTTGAATTTGAATTTGTTAAGGCGTGTCCCCCTGATGTCCAAATGTCATATATCTAAGTGTGAAAGGAATAAAATAAAAATGCTGTACTCTGTTAAGGCTTGTCCCCCTGATGTCCAAATGTCGAAATTTGTCAAAACAAAAACAATTTGATTGTTAATTTCCTGATGATATATAAAGATGTTGATTTTTGAACTTAAATAATATCAAGGACCTTACAGCTTTGGTGCCATATAATACATACTCAGGGGGCAAGTAACTAAAAAAAATTTTAATGGCCTGCACTTGGACAAAAAACAGGACGTCCATTAGGATTTAATGGTTTTCCATAATGTTAGATTATTGTTTATAGATTGAATATTGAAGGGACATTTTTAGTTATTGTCTTTGTAGCCAACGTTATTAGAAAAATATTATTCTAAGTCTGCATTTAGGGCAAAAACCGCTTAGTAGGAAAACCGCTTTAGAGATTCGTAAAGCAATTTAAAATAACTTGTTTCTAAAAACCGTTTGTTTGTCTGACCGTGGGAGAGCCACGCTTCGGTATGAATGGGTCGGTTCGACTGGAGTAATAAAACGGCCTCACAGAAAACCGGCGTGAAGCAGCACTGTGCTGTGTTTCGCTGCGTGAGGGGGGTACTGTAGGCCCAATCCGGGGGAAAGGGGGTTAAAAGGTTGGCAGCGCACTTGTGACTCCACTGCTGTGTCGGGTGTCCATGGGCGGCGGCAATTGCTTACGATCAGGTGATCCGTCTGTTCATCTGCCACCTATCACATAAAAAAAACAGTTCTATATTTCTTACCTACTCGGAAAGGAAACCAGATTTCCACATTATAGGTAAAATTGTTGTGAAATGGTTTCGAAAAATGTATAGTGGCATATTCAATAGCCCATAACCTCATGTTTACCCCCTATTACGCACCTAAAGGCGGTAAATCCAGGGACCGCATAATAAAAAGCAGGGAGACCGTGTAAATTTAAAGTCCCTATTTTATATAAAAGCTTAATACGCGATATTGCCAACACGACCGCTATACAGGGTTGTCAAAGGTCTAATGTTTTTCTTAAATATTAATGTATCTTTAATTTTCATATTACTCATGTTTGTTGCAGTTTTGGAGCCCAATGGACAACATTTCATATTTTTAACATGTCCATATTGTTTTTTTATATGAAAGTAGACATAAAATGAACAGACCCATATTTTTTCTTTTTTCAAAATTTGTCCATTTTCATGCATAAAATAATTATTGAAATTCTTTTTATTCTAAATAGACGTAAGCGCCAAATGACGTCATCGGACGGCTGAATACAGTGATATTCCTTTGCTTATCATTGTTTTAATAAAAAAAAGGTACTACTGTCAAAGGTAAATAATACTAGTGTCAACATTGTCAACGTCATTCATACATTCAACGTTGACAAGTTGTCTTTTTTTTTGACAGTTACATGTCATGGGTTTGGCATTACGTAAATTTAAAACTATAATGTGCTAAGCAAAGAAAAATTTTACATTCTGCCGTCCGATGACGTCATTTTACGTTTTTTAGTTTTTAATTTTTTTCTCAGTAAATAAGCAATATAAAAAATGAATAAATATATATTAATTACATAGCCATATCCCAAGAAGATCGCTGAGGTTGCTGCCCCACATTTCGCGTGGAAACAAATACATAGGTGCAGACGGTGCATTTCAACATTTCGCCAGTGACGTCAATGCCTACTTCCGATGGACAATTCGTGCATAATTTTATCATTCCATAATCATACTTCGATTAGGTCTCAATACTTTAGAATTAGTTAATTTTAAACTCTGTAATAATTTTAATTAAATCTTTTATTTTAAATTTGGTTTTTTTTCGATCCTCCGGCTGCAGCTAACGTAATTGGCGCAGTCGGTAGGATTCTCGCGGGCCGGTTCGCGAGTTTCGAGAATAGCTACTTATCTATATCGCGTCGCGAGTCGCCCGGGCGGCTGTCCAGCCCCGTCTTCGAGGATCCTGAATCTACGGACCTGCTGCAGACCAGGAGGAGAATCCAGCCATCGATTCACGACAGAACCAGATATGAAATTTTTGTGAGTACACTTGAATTGATCTCGTGTTGCTTCCTTTTATCCTTAAGTTTTATCCTTAGGTTTTATCTTGACCGCCAAGATTTATCATCCTAGAGCCCATAGTTCGCGCGAGTCTGAATCGAAACAGGCTCGCCGGAAACAAGTAGATTTTAATAGAGATTTAGTTAGTGATTTTTATTTAGAAAAGTTATTTGTAGAAATGCCTCACGATCCGGATACAATCTTTAAGGCTCTGCGCCTTGTCCCGGAGTTTGACGGGAACCCTAATGTACTCACGAGGTTTATTAAGATATGTGATCAGCTGGCGACGCAATACCTGAGTAATGAACCAGGTAGCGAATTTTCTAACTTATGTTTAATTAATGGCATACTTAATAAGATAACCGGAAGTGCTGCTTGTACAATCAATTCCAACGGGATACCCGAAAGTTGGTTAGGCATACGATCCTCTCTGATAAACAACTTCTCAGATCAGCGTGATGAAACAGCCTTGTACAATGACCTCTCTCTGGCTACGCAGGGAAATAGAACACCTCAGGAATTCTACGACTATTGTCAGACTCTATTTAGTACGATAATGACGTATGTATCTCTGCATGAATCGGTACCAACTACTATTCAGGCGAAACGTGATTTGTATAAGAAGGTTACTATGCAAGCTTATGTTCGTGGGTTGAAGGAACCCTTAGGGTCTCGTATTCGTTGCATGCGCCCCTGCACTATAGAAAAGGCGCTGGAATACGTCCAGGAAGAGTTGAATATTATTTATCTTCAGCAACGTAACGAACCGGTTAATAAAGCTCAACTCACTCCCAAGGTTACGTTACCACCACCACCTTCATTTGTTCCTCCATCGCGACCTAACAACTTCCCGATTCCCGTGCCTAATTGGCCTGCTCCCGTAGGACAACGTTCTATGATGAGGCCCCCGCCTCAACCATTCAAGTTACCACCACCAGGTCAGCCTCAACAGGCTATGCGCATGCCTACTAACACACAAAGGATGTTTGGTGCTCCACCTCCTAATTACAACCCTCGCAGCCATGTATTCCGGCTCCCACCTCGTAATAACCCTCCACAGTTTCAAGCTGGTCCCCAGCCAATGAGTGGAGTACAGCGCTTCACCCCCAGAACTTTACCTCATACCCAAATGTTGACAGGCCATGACTGGTCTAAATCAGGAAACCCGCCTCCATCTAATTATTTTAAAAGTCGGGAAATGAATATGAATGAATGCATTCCATACGACGACGCGTACTCGTATTACAATAACTATGACTCTTATCAAGAACCGGTGTACAATTACTACGTCGACGATTCTAGCTACACTAGTGATTTTACACCCGACTTTACTTCCGATTTAAATTATTATGACTTGACTGACAAAGTTACTAGTTCGGAAGAATTTCAACCACAGCCAGGTTCTAGTCATGCGGATCAGGATTTTCAGGAGGTCTCGACATTAAAAAAGCAAAGATAGAGGTAAACTTGCAAACGCAAAGGCAGTTGCCTTATATTCAGATAGCCAATCCTCCTCTTAAGTTCTTGATAGATACGGGTGCGAACCAATCCTTCATCAGCCCCGACGCTGTAGAACAGTACTTTTCTAATTTTCCACTTGACTTTGATCCGTTCGAAGTAACAAACATACATGCAACTAGTAGGAATGATTATTCAATTACGCTGCCTTGTTTTCCCGAGTTCAACGATCATGATGGTATGAAGTTATTCGTATATAAGTTTCACGACTATTTCGATGGCCTCATAGGACTAGACTTACTTAGCGAATGGGAAGCGCGTATTGATTTAAAGACAGGACAACTATTAACTCGATTTGCATCAAACCCGATACAAATGTATAACTCGCGGAACGTAAACTTATATGAAGACATCATACCAGCATTTTCTTCAAAAATTATTAGAGTTCCCCTTGATGTGATTGATGGTGACGCTTTTATTAGAGAACAGATTATCTGTAATTGTATCGTACACGAGTGCCTCACTACAGTTAGTAATAACCGCGGTTATATTGAATTAGAGAATCCAACACCTAACGACATTATATTCTCGCTCGATAGCCCAGCGCACGCAGAATTGTTTAATGTCGAGTGCACGCGCCCTCAACAACCAGTGTCGCGCGCGCATGACGTCACCTCTCGCTTACGTACCGACCATTTAAACGAGGAAGAAAAGGCTAACTTAATAGCTTTGTGTTCTCGATATGCGGACGTCTTCTATATAGAAGGCGAAGCTTTATCCTTCACGAATAAAGTTAAACACAGGATTAGGACAACTGACGAAGTACCAGTACATGCGAAAAGTTATCGTTACCCTTTTGTGCATCGGGAAGAAGTTAAAAATCAAATAGGAAAAATGTTAGAGCAGGGTATTATAAGACCTTCCGACTCTGCCTGGTGCTCACCTATTTGGGTGGTCCCCAAAAAGATAGACGCATCCGGCAAGCAGAAATGGCGGCTCGTGGTTGACTTTCGCAAACTTAACGAGAAAACCCTTGACGACAAATACCCTATACCGAATATTAGTGACGTCCTTGACAAATTAGGGAAGTGTCAGTACTTCACAACGCTCGATTTGGCAAGTGGATTTTACCAAGTTGAAATGGATCCCCAGGATATATCGAAGACCGCCTTCAATGTCGAGCACGGACACTTTGAATTCCTTAGAATGCCAATGGGTCTTAAGAATTCTCCATCTACATTCCAACGAGTGATGGATAATGTCCTTAGGGGCCTCCAAAACGATATTTGCCTCGTTTACCTGGATGATATTATTGTGTTCAGTACGTCCCTCCAGGAACACATGGTAAACTTGGAAAAAGTATTTCAAAGACTCCGGGAATCAAACTTCAAAATCCAGATGGATAAATCTGAATTTTTGAAGCTTGAGACTGCTTACCTTGGGCATATCATCAGTAAGGATGGTATTAAACCCAATCCCGATAAGATCTCTGCCATAAAGAAATACCCCATTCCGAAAACCCCTAAGGAAATCAAACAATTCCTAGGTCTTCTCGGTTACTACCGAAAATTCATTCCTGACTTCGCACGCACCACCAAACCTATGACTCAGTGCCTCAAGAAAGGAAGGAAAATTACCCTTGATCCGGAATACGTCAGTTGCTTTGAAAAATGCAAAACCCTTCTCACCAATGATCCCATATTGCAGTACCCAGATTTCACCAAAGAGTTTAATCTTACAACTGATGCATCTAATTTGGCCATTGGAGCCGTCCTATCCCAAGGCCCAATAGGATCAGATAAGCCTGTGTGCTATGCTTCCCGAACCCTCAACGAAAGTGAAATCAACTATAGCACTATCGAGAAGGAACTCCTAGCAATAGTATGGGCTACTAAGTACTTTAGACCATATCTATTTGGGCGGAAGTTCAAAGTACTGACTGACCATAAGCCACTAGAATGGATGATGAATTTGAAAGAACCAAACTCACGCTTGACTAGATGGCGACTACGACTAAGTGAATATGACTTTACTGTACAGTACAAAAAGGGCAAGATTAACACAAATGCTGACGCCCTTTCTCGTGTTGAAATTCACATGACCGACACTAAATCACTGATGGACGAAATAGACGAACTGAACTCTTTGTTAGGAAACCCTACTGAGACACAGACTAAACTTAACTCTTCGACCGAAACGGTACATACCAGCAATGAGCACCCTATTTTAGAAATCCCGATAACGGACGAACCACTAAATAAATTTAATAGGCAAATTTGTTTTACCGTTGTTAATGACGTAAAGAGAAAACCTATTGTTACTAAGCCGTTTGATACACACACACGTATAGCCATTCAACTATCGGAAACTAACCTGGAAGAAGACGTTATAAATGCAGTTAAGGAATACATTAACCCCAAGGTGAAAACCGCTCTATTTATCAACCCTCCACTTGCTATGTATTCTATCATCCCAATTTTACAGGATAAATTCAAGGGCTCGGCTATGAACCTCATCCTAGCCAAAGTAGAACTAGAAAATGTAAAAGAATACCTCCACCAACAGGAAATCATTCGTCACTACCATGATGGTAAAACAAACCATCGTGGCATAACTGAATGTTACCTTGCCTTATCACGAAAGTATTACTGGCCTAAAATGAAAGACCAGATTACTAAGTTTATTAACGAGTGTACCATCTGTGGTCAAGGCAAATATGATAGGAACCCTGTTAGGCCTCAGTTCAATGTTGTACCTCCAGCTACCAAGCCCTTTGAAATAGTTCATATGGATCTATTTACTGTGCAGAGCGAGAAGTACATCACCTTTATTGACGTGTTCACAAAGTACGGGCAGGCTTATCACTTAAGAGACGGTACCGCCCTTAGTATTCTCCAAGCTTTATTGCAGTACTGTACACATCATGGCATCCCTCTCACTCTTATAACTGACAATGGAACTGAGTTCACAAACCAGCTATTTCTAGAGTTTACGAGGCTACATAAAATCAATCATCACCGAATTTTGGTTCATTCCCCTAACGATAACGGCAATATCGAAAGATTTCATCTTACTCTTTTAGAACATCTTAGGCTCTTGAAATTGCAACATAAAGATGAACCCATCGTAAACCTTATGCCTTATGCTCTAATAGCGTACAATAGTTCCATCCACAGCTTTACGAGATGCAGACCGTTTGACTTATTGACTGGACATTTTGACCCTAGAGACTGTTTAGATCTAGACCTAACGCAGCATCTTTTACAACAATACCTTCTTAATCATAAGGAGCA
Organism: Marasmia exigua; assembly: GCA_019059595.1. NCBI lineage: Eukaryota > Metazoa > Arthropoda > Insecta > Lepidoptera > Crambidae > Marasmia > Marasmia exigua. The sequence continues at coordinate 27,109,413 of CM032472.1, read as the reverse complement.
AATGAAAAAAGTCTACGATATAGTGAATAATAGGACGTTAATAGATAGGACCGAAATAATAAATAACAGGAATCAGAACCGGGAACCCGAGGTACAGTACGCTCCTGAACAACAAGTCTTCATTAAAAACCCGTTAGCCAGCCGTCAGAAGACAGCCCCTCGCTACACCCAAGACACAGTCCTCGCAGATCTACCAGTGCACATTTACACATCCAAAAAACGTGGCCCAATTGCCAAGTCACGTATAAAACGAGTCCCTAAAGCAGTTAATTTGTTGCAGGATACTGTTAGTAGCGATCATCGGGATCACCCGACCTCAAGAAATAAAAATTGAAAGCTTAGCTGATGGACCAGGACTCTTACCACACAAACTAGGACATATGAGACTGATAACTCATCATCATACGTTCATACAGTATGTACAACTAAATCACATTGAAGACAAGATTAACTTATTATCGACTCAACTGAAAGATTATAGAAACCAACTAACTAACGACACTTATGCTCTGTACGAAATACAAATCGACCATCTTACTGACAAACTTTCCAAGGTTTTAAAACAACTTAAATCACTAGAACCTACTAGAGTGAAGAGAGGCCTAGTAGATGGCCTTGGTTCAGTTATTAAAAGCATATCAGGTAACCTGGACTATACTGATGCTATTAGATATAATAGAGCAATAAACATTTTAAAGAGTAACCAAGATAAGATATCATCTGAATTTAATAACCATATTAGTATCAGCAAGGAATTGATGTCTAAACATAACGATATATTAAACCAATTTTTAAGCAATCAACTTAAAATTAACAATACATTGGAACTAATATTAAAAAGTAATGCTTATAATGAGAATAATCTGATTAAATATGCCAAGTTCGCTCAGCTTTTAGTTATAGTTAGTGAGAACATTGAGGATCTTGCTCAAGAATTAATAAGATTAGAGAATAGTTTAGCTTTTATACGTGCATCAAGCACACATCATTCGATGATAGATATAGATATTCTAAGTTCTATGTTAAGTAAGCTTAAAGTTATTTATAGTGACGATCAATTAGTTAATTTAGAATTGAGACAATATTATGAGATAATTAAGCCAGGCTCATATTATACCAATAACCAGTTAGTCTTTATCTTTCAATTTCCTATCATATCTAGAGACATCTATAACTTATACCATCTCTCAATAGTACCTAACAAAAATGATCAGGCTCTTATTCCCACCTATCCCTTCATAGCAACAAACGAGATTTCATTCATGTACATAGAGACAGAATGTCCGAAGTTCAACAACTGGTTTCTGTGTGAAAACTCTATACACCAGCAGCTACGTACAAAGTCTGATTGCATCCAGGAACTAATAGTCAACCAAATCCTGAAGGACACCTGCGAGTACTCGACAGTCACCCTGAAGAAAGAAGCCCTAGAGAAATTGGACGACCAGCACTACACCCTATCTTTCCCGCTTCACACCAAGGTCCAGCTCGTTTGTGGAAGGCAAGATTATACCACACTTCAAGGAAGCTATCTCGTTACCATTCCAGTTGGCTGCCGTCTAAAAACTGGAGAGTTCACGATCACAAATGACAACGATGAAGTAAAAGGCCAGCCCCTTAAACTCACCGAGATACCGTTCAACGTGGAAGGAAACACCAAGATCACATCCCATATCAATCTAAATTCAATCAATCTACAAGAGCTACACAGCATCCAGGATAGAATCATGATGGAAGCACCGATCAAGCTTGATAGTACTCAAATCGATACCTTGTACCACACGACGATACCATTTTACGTCATACTACTAAGTACAAGTGCACTTATCATCATCCTACTATGCCGCCGCTATATTGGGAAATGCAGAAAATTAACAATCGCAGAGGAACATACACCTGCTCCTGAAAACCATGACAATTCGAAGACTATCCCGGCAACATTTTCACTCAACGTGCTAAAATAGTCGCCGTTCTAAAGGGGGAGGAATTACATAGCCATATCCCAAGAAGATCGCTGAGGTTGCTGCCCCACATTTCGCGTGGAAACAAATACATAGGTGCAGACGGTGCATTTCAACATTTCGCCAGTGACGTCAATGCCTACTTCCGATGGACAATTCGTGCATAATTTTATCATTCCATAATCATACTTCGATTAGGTCTCAATACTTTAGAATTAGTTAATTTTAAACTCTGTAATAATTTTAATTAAATCTTTTATTTTAAATTTGGTTTTTTTTCGATCCTCCGGCTGCAGCTAACGTAATTTATTCGAGCAGCGGAAAAGTAAACAAAGAATTGGTATTTTTTTTTTCAGAGCTTAGCAATTTTGAAATGTTGTCCATTCTTGTGCACTCGACATAAAAAACGAATGATATGATTCAATATCTATATCACGTCATTCCGAGAATTGGTCTCCTGGAGCTCCGTAATTGGCCGAAAACAGGCCAAAATAGAAAAATCTCATGAAGCCAAGACCCACTTCGGGTCGCTGAGCCAGCGTATAATTATTGACAGCGCGATTGGAATAGTGGTAGTGAACGCTGCCTCTGATACAAGGGTTGCGGCTTCGATCCCCGCACAGTACAAACATTTGTGTGCATGAACATGTTTGTTTGTATTGGTCTGGGTGTTTGCTATGCATTATAAGTATGTATTTACAAAAGAAAAGTATTATATGTATATATTTGTAATCCCACTGTTGATTCTGAGATCCGTAACACAGGTGCTTGAGCTACCTATCTCGGAGTCAGATCAATGTATGTGATGTTGTAAAATATTTATTATATTTATTTAGTTAATTTTTAATAAATATCATATTTAATACCTACATAGAAGTCAAATGAGTTGACACTCACCCGACGCGTGTTTCGCGCTTAAAATTTCAGTCATCTCTTTTGGCAGATTGCAAGCGACTTAAAGGTCGTAGAATCACGGGGCAGAGTTTAGCTAACGTGGCAGATCCAGCACGCTTTATCGGCTTCGGTTCATCATCATCATCAGCCCATTTAAGTCCCCACTGCTGGGGCACGGGCCTCCCTCAATCACATGAGGGGTAATTGCCATACTCACCACGCTTGGCAGACGGGTTGGCGAGGGTTTCGATGTAAATGCAGAGTTTTCCTTCTCTGGGTGCTGATGATCATGCCAGCAGCTTTACCTTGGTCGCCTTTTACGACACCTCGGTAAGAGTGAGGGTGGCCTATTCTACTCTGCCGGGACCACACGGCGTCCATCGGCGGGACATCGACTTCGGTTGCGTTTCATAAAACGAATTCGCGTGTCAGCTCGATTTTTTTGAAGTAAGATGCACGCTTATATGGAGTCGTTGTAAAGGGTAACACGTTTCAAAAGCTTATTCCGAAACGTGCAGGTTTCCTCACGATGTTTTCTCTCACCGCCAAGCAGATGTTAATGGTAGAAATACGCACATAGATTTGAAAAACCTTTTTGCTCCGATTCATGCAAACCTGCGTGGTAGGTGCGTTCGTATCCATTGAGCTATCACCGCTCTCAGTTAGCTACTGAGTCAAAGTATCATTTCAGAACACAAATCCTTTATTGTGCCCGTACTTTGTTTGAGTAGGATGAGCTATGGTTTTATTTATCAAATGAATTAGTGAACATAGAGAAGCATCCACAACCCTAACCGGCCATAAACTGTAAACACAAAAGGTCCCATTTACATTTGCTGTACGTACGTTTCGCATTTTTCAGGGGTCTTTGTCGATTGTTGTCATGGGTGGAGGACGGACCCGGCGCTCGCGAGCGGTATTCCGTTTTGATACGTCAACCACGATATAACAATACATTTGAAATTTAACACGTTATATTGTTTCTTTTGAAGAGTATTAGAGTATTAGATACATTGGTCGAATGAGCCGGCTCGACCTGAGTGATACCACGGCCTAACAGAAAATCAGCGGGAAGCAGATGTATGCAGATGTACTGTGTTTCCCCTCCGGCCACATTGACAACTAAGATTCATAACCAGTTGCCGATAAAGAACTAACATTCTTTTCGATTTTTTAACATTTTTTTCATTAACATTCCGAGTCAAAACTCACCGCTATATTGTTTCTTTTAAAGAGTATTAGAGTATTGGACACATTGGTCGAATGAGCCGGCTCGACCAGAGTGATACCACGGCCTAACAGAAAACCAGGGGGAAGCAGTGATGTACTGTTTCCCCTCCGGCCACATTGACAACTAAGATTCACAACCAGTTGCCGATAAAGAACTAACATTATTTTCGATTTTTAAACATTTTTTTCAATAACATTCTGAGTCAAAACTCACCTTTTAATTCCAGCAATCCCTTTAAGACTTTATATTATTTTATCCAAGCATAACATATTTACTTATTAGTATATAATATTGTGTTTATTTATGTATTAGCATTATAAATATTTTAATACATATAATATATACAGTTCACTTTTATTTCCCTTTTCAATATTGCACCACCTACCATCCTCCTATCAAAAGCGATACGACCGCCGAAATTGTACAATTAAGTTTCTGTAATGCCTAGTTTTTTTAAACTGTGTTTTTTTTGTGCAATAAAGTATATCTATCTATCTATCTATTCCTGCTACTCAACCGGTTATCAATGACGTGAGTGACGGTACCGGAAGCCCCATGCGGAGGAAGGGGTTTTAAAAGTTGGCAGCGCACTTGTGACTCCACTGGTGTTGCGAGTGTCATGGGAGGCGGCAATCACTTATCATCAGGTGATCTGTCTGCTCGTCTGCTACCTATCTCATATTAAAAAAGGATCTTATTTGACATGGAAACTTTTTCATCAAATTGTGCACCTCCATTACAGTCTTCCATAACCACGTGCTTCGAACGTCGCCATCACACTTTCAAACATTTTCCGACATTTTTTTTTTTACATTATTATCGAGGCAAAGATTATGCGCTCTCCCCTAGCGGCGATAATTGGAAGCTCTCTAAGAACGACAATTTGCTGTAGTTTGAAGTAATGTTTGGTTAAAAGTTTTGATTTATTCATGTTCACGATTAAATAATATAAGCCGGCTCCAAATAAAGCAGAAATACGAAGTATTGTTGCGTTCCTCAATGTAATACGTACGCAACTTCGGAAATAAGTTCCCAACAGACGAAACTACGAAGTTAAACATTTATATAGAAGACTACTTTAAGAATAATCAAGCCAATTTCACTAGAAATGACTTTGAAAATCATGACAACATAATTTTCAGGCTACAAACCATTTTCCAAACAGTAAATAAAATTGTAATACAATCAATTAATAAATTAAGTTTTTTTATTGAAAATCGTGTCATAATTACATATATTTACAGACTCGTTCACTTGCCTAGAATGAAATATTTTGAAAAAAAAGGTTCACTAGACAATAAAAATAACAAAATATGATTTTTCTCGAATGAAACTCTTCTGACCAATAAATATTTTCCTGTTTCACTCTTTAATATGGAATGGTGATTCCTCCCTTTAATATTTCCTCACCGGAACGCAATGGTCTGGTATATTCTGTTGACGCTTTTATTATATCTATTAACGATATCATTATTGTGACCGAACCACATTCATCCCAAAAATAAAGAAAATATTAACCACTATCCCGTAAAGTTGTATGGAAAACTTACAATTTGCGTTCTTAGATAGCTTCCGAAAATTGACACCAGATGTGTTAGTGAGAATCTTTCCCTCGCCAGTAGCGGACAAACGAGTAGTAGGCACACCTAATGGATAGTGACCACCGCCACCCATGGACATTTGGAACAAAGTTAATGTAGATCACTATTTTTCACCTTGCTTCAGTGTAGTGAGGAGACTCACATCATCATCATCATCATCAGCCCATTTAAGTCCCCACTGCTGGGGCACGGGCCTCTCTCAATCACATGAGGGGTACTTGCCATACTCACCACGCTTGGCAGACGGGTTGGCGGGGGGTTTTGATATAAATGCAGAGTTTTCCTTCTCTGGATGCTGATGATCATGCCAGCTGCTTTACCTTAGTCGCCTTTTACGACACCTCGGTAAGAGTGAGGGTGGCCTATTCTACTCTGCCGGGGGCCACACGGCCCCCGGAAGAGACACACATAAGGATCTAATAATTATCAAGGTAATACTAATATCAATCCTTTCGTCTGTATTGGTTCCGTCCATATAATATTATGTTTATATCATCAATATTATATAACAACAGATAGGCCGATGAAAAAAAGTAATAAGTAAGCCTCAAAATCCATCGAACATTGATCGCTCCTATAACAAAAGGTTATAAATCAACGTCACTTTTAATTTTAAAAATTTTGCAAGAATCACCCATAATGTGCATGTTATGAAATTTTATTGATTATCCACCCTGTGTCATTTGTTCCAATACTGCATGATGAGTCACTTTCTCCTGGTTCCTGGACAATTTTTTTTTATGTGATAGGTGGCAGACGAGCAGACAGATCACCTGATGGTAAGCGATTGCCGCCGCCTATGGACACCCGCGACACCAGTGGAGTCACAAGTGCGCTGCCAACCGGTACCCTCAATCACTCACCGAAACAGAACACAGTGCTGCTTCATGCCGGTTTTCTGTGAGGCCGTGGTATCACTCCGGCCAAGCCGGCCCATTCATACCGAAGCGTTTTATAGTTTTCTTTCGCTATTTGGCCAGTTTGTCTGTCCTATGTCCTTTACCTGAAAGTTGTCTGGTAAAGATCGTTCCTAGCGATAAGACCGATTATATTGTACATTGTATCTCTGTATACCTAGCTTTTTATGTCGAGTGGAGGCCACGTAAAGGTAGTCGCAGCCGTGGCAGGCCCCCCACAAGGTGGACCGACGATCTGGTGAAGGTTACGGGAAGCCGTAGGATGCGGGCGGCACAGGACCGATCTGTGTGGAGAACATTGGGGGAGGCCTATGTCCAGCAGTGGACGTCTATCGGCTGAAAATATGATACCTGGCTTTTAAGTTTTGTATGCTGTGCAATAAAGAGTATTTATATATCTATGTATGTATGTTTGACTGACCGGATGGCGCAATTGGTAGTGACCCTGCCTCTTACGCCAAAGGTCGTGGGTTCGATTCCCACCCTGGACAAACATTCGTGCGATGACCACTTGGGTTTGTTCAGTGTCTGGGTGTAATATATGTATTTAAGTATATATTTGTGTTCCTCTGTTGTCTGATATCTGTAACACAAGTGCTTAAGCTACTTAGTACGGAATCAGGTCAACGTATGAGATGTTGGGAGAATTATTATTATTATGTTCGGTTGAGTGGAACACGTCGCAGATTGCCAGTATTTGCAGTAGTTACTTTGCCCGTGAACAGCAGTTAATCCAGATCACCATCAGAGAGTTTATCACGCCCCACACCTTCTTACCACCTTCAATTTTCAGTTTTTACCCGACTACGGCGGTTATGATTTTGACCTGTATGTATGTATATGTATGGTTGTTCATCTGTTCCTTTATAACTTCTAAATTAGTCATAATATTTTAACAAATGAGTTACTAATTATGTGATAGGCGGTAGACGAGCAGACGGATCACTTGTTGGTTAGCGATTGCCTCCGCCCATAGACACCCGCGACTCCAGTGGCGTCACAAGTGCGCTGCCAACCTTTAAATCCCATCATCATCATCGTCAGCCCATTTAAGTCCCCACTGCTGGGGCACGGGCCTCCCTCAATCACATGAGGGGTAGTTGCCATACTCACCACGCTTGGCAGACGGGTTGGCGAGGGTTTTGATATAAATGCAGAGTTTTCCTTTCAAAGCGTGGCTCTCCGACGGACTAAAACGGTCTGCCGTCCCGTGCCTCGACCCCATCGCCATTTTCTCATTTCCTTTCGTGCGTATAGATGAAAAGAAATAAAATAAGAGCGATGGTAGGTCAATGGATACGAACGCGCCTTCTACGCAGATGGTCGAGGTTCGAACCCGAACATGCACCAATGGTTTTTTTTTCAAATCTATGTGCGTATTTCTACCATTACCATCTGTTCGGTGGTAAGGAAAAACATCGTGAGGAAACCTGCACGTTTCGGAAAAAGTTTCTGAAACGTGTAACCATGATTCAGTTGGTCTGGTTCCCCTGTTAAAGGGTTGCGAAGGTCAGACGGCAGTCGCTTCATTATAATTACCAGTCCCCCCAATCCTGAATCCTGATCTAAGCGTACCCTGGGCTCTAAAGCGACAGCTTTGGACGCAACCGGGAATTACACGCTAAGATGAAAATGAAATAAAATAACAAGGAAACATAGTCACCCGTGCCTCGACTCTACATAGAGACCAAACCTAAAACGCACCTCGACTCCATGCCGCCGCCGCGAATGCACATACATAATGTACTCGTACGTACATAAAATCAAAGTTATCGCGCTCCTAAACATCACGTGGACGTTTACGCATTAAACCTCCAAGGAAGTACAGTCGTAAAATTAAGCAAATGTAGTGGGCCTTTAACAATTTGCAAGTCAACGTCGCGTCGGGTGGATACGATGAAAACGCTTAGATTTGTTCACTAGGCCACGGGGCTTTGTTCGCGGGTGTATCAAGTTGTACTGGGTGATACTTCAATACCGCTTAAAATATGCACTTTCATTGATAGGTAGTTTAGGTCGCGGGAATTCCTTAGATGCAGGCGGCACAGGACCGAACTATGTGGAGTTCGAACCAACCGAACTATGTGGATGTGAAATGATGAAATAAGACTGACTGTCCGGCCAGAAAATTAGCGGAAAATAGATTCATAAGTTCAATTGATTATGAAGGCTCTTAATAGCGCTATAACTTAGGTAACGTTAATTGACTCATATTTATTTTAAGTTTTTTCCAAGACATATGCTTGTGTTTTTATTATGTAATCATAGACTATGTAAGGTTAATTTAAGTATTAAGTATTGCTAGGTAAACGAATTTCAGTACGCAGGTATGAAGGTTCGAAATAATTAGCGTCAACAAATTGTTATCTGGGCCAAAGTTTCTTATAACATAATCATCAGTTTTACTCTTAATTGTTTTAGTTGACAATTAATTTGTTAATTAAGTCCTTTATCCTTTATTTTCGTTTTTTCTGAGATACAGGATTTTCCTAGTTCAGGCAGTAAACTTTAAATTGATCCCTTAGTATAAGTAGATTATAAGTATCATATTGTACTAATGATTTTGCAATAAAGTTTTTTTTTTTATATATTGACCATCACAAGTACAGTCTTAGTTAGTGGCCACGGGCGTGGCGTGGCTGTTGAAAGGATGAAGCTAAGATTTTTCCGCCTGTAAACGATAATTAGCCGCCCTCCTTAGAATGAAAGGTACATTTTACCGCAAATAAATTATTTTGTATTTGTATTTTGCCGCTTCACTATGCTACGCTAAGTGTGTTGAAACCCCCAACACAACATCAGTATGTTCATCAATTTAGCCAATAGACGCCCACTGCAGGACATTTCCCTCCCCCAGTGTTCTCTACAAAGATCGGTCCTGCGCAATGGATTCCCGCGACCTTCAACAGATCTTCAGTCCACCTTGTGGGGGGCCTGCCACGGCTGCGACTTCTGTACTTGGCCTACAATCAAGTACCTTTCCGTCCCAATGGCCGTCCGTTCTCTTTGCTATATGCCCTGCTCATTGCCCCTTGAGTCCTGCAATCCTTTAGGCTACGTCTGTGACCTTAGTTCTCCTGGGAATCTCATCACTTTTGATACGGTCACCGATTCCAAGCATAACTATAACGAATTCTTAGATATCAAGGTCTGCTAGAGCCGACTTCCTGTGTCTTCATATTAATGACGGTGTATTTGATAAAACAAGGAAAATTAAATGAGCAATCACTTAATATTTCGTTAGTCAATGCCGGCTGAACGCCATGAATACCCGCACTTGTTAACAGGCTCGGATTTGATCACGGTTCTTTTTTTTTATTTACAGTTAAGGAAAACTTACAGCTAGGTATATAAAATTGTTACTTAGACTTTCAAACATGCAGATATATTACTACATGTTACTGATGCCCAATTAAAAGTTTCCACAAATAGCTAAGGAGTAGGTATGAAAACAGTAACAGTAGACGACTCAATAAACCTATAGATAAATACAAAAAAAAATCAAAGGACTTTAGCCTGGAATAATTAGCCTTAAAGGAACATATAATATTAATTATTACAAATGAAAATTGTCACTAAGCAAGCGCCTGAGCTTGCCCGCTGCGGTGTTAAACAAGTCGATATCATTGTTAACCTTGACTAAAGAGTTAAACGATTTGCTTGCTCTAATCAGAAAAGAGTTCTGCCTATAGTTGCTGTGATGCAAAATGGCGATAGCTCAGCAATTTGGTTCACCGAATGGCAAACCGCTGATTTTCAGCTATAGCCTGACGAAGACGCTAACAGTCTTCATTAAGTTTTGAAACAGTTGATTCCATACATCAATAAAAAGCTCAGATATTTCAGAAAATTAATAGCATTATTATTAAAGGTAAGTAGTATGTATAATTAATAATTTACATCATGAATTAATTAAATGCACATTATTAATTAATCAAATCCACATTATTAATTAGTTAAATTTACATTATTAATTAATTAAATTTACATTATAAATGAATTAAATAAATAATAATACTATTGTCATAATTTCACCGAATAAAATATCATAAGAAATGAATTATTAACTGACCAATAAAATGCCAAACAAATAATAATAATAATAAGGATGTGTCATATTTTATCCAAATAAAATTACACATTTAATTTTGTGTTGTGAGTAATTAAGTATCCATTACCAGTAGTTGGTCTTGGCAAAAGGGACGTGAAGGGTGTCTGTCTTCCTCAGTGCGGCCACGTTAGTGCCTAAGTGCAGGTGTTCCAGGAGCTCCGGACAGTCAACAGTGCCGTCAACATTCTATCGACATTATAGCTACGAAAAAGTCCGTGTGGTCCCCGGCAGAGTAGAATAGGCCACCCTCACTCTTACCGAAGTGTCGTAAAAGGCGACTAAGGTAAAGCTGCTGGCATGATCATCAGCACCCAGAGAAGGAAAAATCTGCATTTATATCAAAACCCTCGCCAACCCGTCTGCCAAGCGTGGTGAGTATGGCAATCACCCCTCATTCTATTCTACACACACTGATACTATTATTATGTCTTCCGTTTAAAAAGTAGCACACATACTATGCACACATCACCAACAAACCAAACCAATAAAATTAATTTCGACTATGTAATAAGAACTAGAGTCCGGCATGTTTATTTTAATTTTACGTAAAATGTAACCATCGGTGTTGAGTTTACAATTGTTAAGTTTATTTTTTGATATAAGTTTTAGCTAAAGTTTATTGTAAACTTGTGGTTCATTAAATAAATTAAAAAAAAAATGTGATTGAGGGAGGCCCGTGCCCCAGCAGTGGGGACTTAAATGAGCTGATGATGATGATAATGATCGAAATTTGGTTTCTTTATTATGCTAATGGCGACAAACAAGTGAGTCACATGATAGAAAGTAATCAACGCCGCTCATAAACATCCGCGAAATCAGAGAGATCGCTATTGTGTAGCTGGCCTTTTTAAAAAAGAGTAAGCTCTTCTCTTGAAGGTCCCTAAGTCGTAGCCGTCGAGATAAACTCCTGCAGCAAAACGTTCCACAGAACTGAGGTAAAGAAGGTAGAAAATGTAATAATTTACTAATGATAGTTACCAAATCATTTGAGGATTAGAATAATTGAAAGCAGGTAAACAGGTAGATTTTTGCCCTACTACATAGAAATATTATATCCGGAATCTCGAGGTACAGTGAGCATCAAAATTAGCTTAACACTTTAGTAACCATGTCAAAGTAACTGCTTCTGCCTATTATAGTCAGTTTCTAAGGGGTACGTATAAATGCTACTTCGACATGGTACTAATGTGTTAAGCTAATTTTGAAGCTGATCGTTCCTACTTACAGTTAAACTTTTTTCAGTTAAGTGATAATTCATATTGCAACAAAAAAGTGTAACAGTGACACACAGTAGTAGCCGATAATACAGTGTGTGTACCTCGTGGACTTCAAACATATTTCCGGTAAGTGATCTTAGTATCAGCCTGTATACTGTCCCACTGCAGGGCAAAGGCCTCCATCATTGAAATCAAGTTATCGCTACTATGATGGGATTAGGCTTAATCACCACACATGCCTCGCTAACACGCTCGCGCAAACTTGATATGGATATGTCTCATTCATTACGTAAATTCAAATCAGTTCTAGTATCAGCAACAAGTTAGTAAAAATTGTTAAAGTTATTATTTTTTTTAATTTTAAATACTTTTTTTCTGTTTGTAACTAAGTTTAGCTTCTCTGAAACTTATTCTACATTTCGCTGTGCTGCATGATGTTTAACATGCAGCACGGCGAAATGTTTAATGCTTTTAATATAACGCATGTAACCATTTTGGTATTGGTTACGCTAGTTCTTAATTTACCTAGTATTAACAAAACCGGTTTCGACGACTGCTTGTTATTATGTGTTAGTCACTCTGCATGCCGTGGCAGCCTTTAATTAAGGCATCACTATATCATGTATTTAAATTATAAGTTAAGATTTTAAAGTGTATGCTTTGTTGGTTGTCCTTAAATAAATAAATAAATTGGTGATCACAGACCCGAACAAGGTTCCGAAAATTCGAAACATACTTTTTGCTCGACCCGGGAATCGAGCCCAGGACCCCGAGAACACGGCCCGGTACTTAAACACTAGACCAACAGGGCGTTGGCGTCAAATGAACTTAAGTCGACACAATTCGAGTGTCATTAGTTTCTGCTATCTTTTCGTGGAGTCGTGTATGAGTAGACTCTACTACAAATAAACAAAACCAGACGTTGGTAACTATAGAGAATATGTTGCGTGTGCGATTCAGATTACGGTCGCATGCGGAAATTACTGGGTACACTGATTAATGCGCCTGCTTACTCATATTCCCGGTCGCATTTCTACTAACACAGTGACAAGTAACAATGTCTTTATTTCGGGTGTATCTATTTATAGATCTGCCGTCCGCTAAAGGTTACTAAGCCACTGGGAGTCGCTGTGGTTAAACGACCTTTTAGTTAGCGGAAGGCAGAGATAGAATAATTAATGATGTTACTTTTTTAAGAAATATACTTTTACTCTCAATAATTATACACAATATTTTCGGCCCAGTTACGTAGTTCCTCCGAAAGTATTTAAGGTGGTGGGTAGGGCACACTAGCGACGCCAATCGATTTGAACTTTTAGCTACTAAACCGGATCTATTTTAAACAATGTCGGGGTTACAATCTCTCGGCAAACACTTATACTATTTATTAAAAAGCATTCACAAATGTTGGGTCCATCGAGTCCGCGAAAAATTGATTTACGTCAAAAGTGGCCATTTTTGGCGTGAACCAAAAACGATTGGCGTAGCTAGTGTGCTTTACCCGTTACCTTAATGTGTGTGTATTGCCCGTGATAACATACGGAACCGAAACATGGTCGCGCTACATTATGAAGGCTCGAAGTCACCCAGAGAGCAATGGAAAATGCCATGGCAGGCCTCCCACAAGGTGGACCGACGATCTGGTGAAGGTCGCGGGAATCGATTAGATGCGGATGGCGCAGGACCGATCTCTGTGAAGATCATTGTTGGAGGCCTATATCCAGCAGTGGACGTTTATAGGCTGAAATGATGATGATGATTTATACACCGTGATTTTTGAAACCCGATAACTTCATTAGTGCCTATGATGCCCCAAGAAACATATCAAGGGCATCATACGAATGAAGACAAACATTTTTCCTCAAGGAACGTAGGCTCTAATCTTTAAAAAAAATGGTCTTCCAATACAAATTGCATCAATCAGCTGATGAGTTTTGTGTAGTATTGTAAGGTTAATTTTTTTAACAATTTAATTTTAAGTATAAGTATCAGGTACACTGAAAGTTGTAGACGAGTACATCTACCTCTGACAAAAAGTCCAGCTTGGTTCCAGAAAGAGGTCGATCGACGAATCCAACTCGGCTGGGCAGCGTTCGGGAAGCTACGGAGCATATTTTCGGCCCATCTACCGCAGTGTCTCAAGACGAAAGTCTTCAATGCGTGTGTGTTAACATACGCCAGTGATAACATACGGAACCGAAACGTGGCCGCTTACAATGTGCCGATTAAGGAGGCTCAAATTCACCCAGAGAACAATGGAGAAGGCTATGCTCAGAGTCTCCCTGCGTGATCGTATCAGAAATGATGAGATCCGCAGGAGAACTAAGGTCACAGACATAGTCCAAAGGATTGCATGCCTCAAGTGGCAAGGGGCAGGGCACATAGCGAGGAAGAACAGACGGCCGTTGGGCGGAAAGGTCCCCGAGTGGATGCCACGGAAAGGAAGTCGCAGCCGTCGCAGGCCCCCCACAAGGTGGACCGACGATCTGGTGAAGATCGCGGGAATCCATTGAATGCGGGCGGCACAGGACCGATCTGTGTGGAGAACATTGGAGGAGGCCTATGTCCAGCAGCGGACGTCTACTGGCTGAAATGATTATAGGTATCAGATAGTAATCCATATCACAATATGTTTGACTTGACCTTCTTCTTAACCCTGGACCCTGGACCCTTCATTGAACGGAAATAAATCAAGAACATAAAATTCAAAAACAAATAGCCAGCCCTTCACAATCGCTGTTTTTTAACTAAAAATATTTTACTAAACGCAAAAATACGTGACAGACGGTAGAGTATTTCATTAATTCATTCACCATTTAATGAAAGTCGTTTGGGAAAATAAATTAATCAAGTCAAATGCCAAATCAAGACTTTCTCATTTCTAAGTTCTACATTATATTTTATTTTTCATGTGAAAGGTCGCACACGAGCAGACGAATCACCTGATGGTAAGGGATTGCCCCCGCCCATGGACACCCGCAAAACCAGCGGTTATAAATGTGCTGCCAACCTTTAAACCTCCTTTTCTCCGAATTGAGCCTCCGGTAGGTGGCCTCACTTACGCAACGAAACGCACATGTTGTTTAGAAATGGTCAGTAGGTTAAAAATAAAGTAACCAGAAGCAACTGTTAATACTCGAGCCGAAGATACATGACAGTTGGTGTCATTTCTAAACAATTATTGAAATAATTTAGCTGTCTCATCATCAGCAACCCACACTCGTCTACTGCTGGACATAGGTCTCCCCTAATGCACGCCACTGCTCCCGATTTTCGGCCACTCTCATCCAGCCCACACCAGCCAGCCTTCGAATGTCATCATCCCATCTTGTCGCAGGGCGTCCTACACTACGCTTACCGACTATTTACTGCCTACCACATGACAAATCTTTGCATATGGTAAAGGAAGGGATTTTGGCGGTAGGAGTCAAACACTCCGCGTAAGCTGATGCAATTCATAGGTTTTAAATTAGTAGCTAGTGGTTTTTAGTGAAAAAACGTGATTATCTGTGCAGTGAAGTGTTGCAAAGTGATCTTGTTATTAAGAATCGTTAAATTGCTATTGACGATTCAAAGATTATGCGCGCTTCCCTAGCGGCGATAATTGGAAGCTCTCTAAGAACAACACTGCTATATTTTGAAGTAATGTTTGGTTAAAAGTTTTGATTTATTTATGTTTACGAAATAATGTAAACTAATAAAGCAGAAATACAAAGTATTGTTGCGTTCCTCAATGTACGCAGCATCTGGAATAAGTTCCTAAAAGACAAAATCATGAAGTTAAACATTTATATTGCAGACAGCTTTAAGAATAATCCAGCCAATTTCACTAGAAATGAGTTTGTTCTCATCATTTTCAGGCTACAAACTATTTCCAAACAGTAAATAAATTGTAATACAATCAATAAATGAAATGAAACGAAATGAAAATTGTTTACTAAATTTAGGTCCATACAGAACACTTATGAATGTCAACATGTTCACCACTGGTTCGGAATGTAGTTTTCTGCCAAGAAGACACTAGCAAGAAACTCAGCAGTTACTCTTTTAAAAAAAAAAGTTTTACGAAATGTCACCATTAACTTAAAAATATAGTATAATTTTTGTTAATAATTAAGTACCTACACACAAATTTAGCTTAATTTATTGAAAATCGTCCTATGAAATATACTATATACATAAACTAGCCTCTTATGAAATATTTCGATTATACATTAACTAGACAATAAAAAAAAAAAACAAAATATGATTTTCATCAAATGAAACTTTTCTGATCACTAAATATTTTCCTGTTTCACTCTTTAAGATTTCCTCACCAGAACGCAATGGTCTGGTATATTCTTCCGACGCTTTTATTATATCTATTATTGATATTATTATTGTGACCAAACCACATTTATCCCAAAAATAAAGAGAATATTAACCACTAGCCCATACAGTTGTAGGGAAAACTTTCAATTTGTCGTTCTTAGACAGTTTCCAAAAATTGACACCAGATGTGCTAGTGAGAATCTTTGCCTCGCCAATTGTGGTCGAGTGAGTTGTCACGGATAAATTGCTTGGACCTAATAGAGTCTTAAACCCGCGATAGTATTTAGAGTCGAATTCGTAGGTCGATAAAACGTAAAACACCGGCGTTTTATTGAGTGACTTCGACTGTTGACTACCCACTTATTCTCAATAAGTTACTTGACATTGGCAAGGTAGAGCCATACTATTTAAAAAAAATGTATAGAAAGGAATACGCTTCTTTCTTGAACTTCTACCGCTGAAGCCAAACTGTTCCACAAAACTGAAGTAAAAAGTAGCGTGAATTTTATACAACATAACAAAATTTTCCAATGTCACTTCTAAAATACAAGTTGAAACATTGGTGGACCATGATTTAAGATATATTTGAATGTTACTCGGAACACAGCGGATGTGAAAGATACGGCTGGCTGAATACCGGAGTTTAATTTGCAACTTCGTAAATTTCCACGCGCTCTGTTAGAAATTAAATCGTACATTTATCCTGTTTGGAAAATTAATATTGAAGCTTTTCAGGTGGGGATGAATTTTATTAATTGAGCCATTTTTGGGAATGGACTAAGAATAATTTGTACGGTTTCCAATGAATAGAGAAAGAAACACTTTTCCTAAATTCTATTGTTTTCTAAGTGAAGCCGTTTCTATCTAGCTAATGCTGGCTCATGCCTTTGGACCTCGATAGTGCAGAGGCAGTGTTGTACCCAAGCATCGCTACGATATTATCGACGAAACAACAGATAAATTATATTATATTTATAAAGAAGAGAATAAAAACTAATACATAAAAATTTGACGACATCACATACCTACCTAACCACAAAATAAGTAAAGATAAAATTGCAACACAGATTATAAAGATCTTAATAATAAAATAGTAGGTAACAAGTATTTAACCTGCATGCAGGTGTGCAAAAACAAATAGGTAGCATGCAGCCATATTATTTCTTATTTGATTAATTTATTAATATAATTCGGATATTTTATTAACTGAAACACCCTCATCATAAGGTAAGTTAAAAGGCAAGATCTCAACATAATGTTCTTAAAAAAAAACTACCCGAACCCTTAATTGAGCAATTGAGGAAAATTGGAAAATTTAATTGGTTTTCGCTCTTGTGTCAAGATCGATAAGATTCAAAATTAAGGTTTCCTTTTAGTCCAGTTGAGGTTTTCCACAGCAAATATAAATTCTTATTTAATTCAACGATGAATGGCACACCGTCAAAAGTGCGTGTGAGGCGTGAAAACGTGTACACACGTCAATTTTTTTAACCGCATAGGTGGAACCCTGCTGTTTAATATGTTGTAATTTACACGCGAACATAATGGTAATGGCAACAAATATTACTGGTAGTTTTTCTGTTGCTAGTCTTTCTAGTGGAAGTGAAGGAAATAAAAAGGTAGATAAACAATCAGCCTCAGGACACGATGTAACTAATAATAAACCTGTTGATGAACCTGCATCAGACGCGGCTAAACTAGTGTGTGAGATGATTCTTCATCGATGATTGAACCATGTATGTATATAGTGTCTATTTAATATAAATATATCATGTAACGTAGTTAACTATATCTTTTAAATTGTAATAATAATTTTTAGGTTACGATGGGACTGACATAACACAAGGTTAAAGTCCCTGAACTAAAAATAGAATTTAAAAAAAAACCTGTTGATTTTATTATTGATGTCTTTGGCTTTGCACTGGTGCAATATAATACATTTAATATACCTAGGATACCCGGTTAGTCTCCAGGAAACCTTTAGCAATTTCAAGTCGCTGTCAAGACGCCTGAATGAATATGGCTGGTTAGAATGACAACCAGCCAGTTTCACCCTCCTCACGGAAAATGGGAATAAGACATGCCACAGCGAAAACCCCCTGTATACATATACAGGGGGATCGTCTTCTTCTTTTACATAAAAGACGAAGACGATCTCAAAGATAAGAACTTACAATCGCTCAATTCAGTTCATGATTCCCAATAATTAGGTGATTCGGACAATATGTATTATTGAAGCTACCAGCTATCCTGATAAAGGTAATTGAAGTAAAGGTAATGATGAAATAAATGAATGCAAAAAATGATAAGGCATCGAACCTAACAAAAAATAGAATATCTACCCAGCAATATATTATCCTCCAACCGATTACGGCTACGGCGGCCAATCTCAACGATCAGCCACGTACGCAGGATATATTATAGTGCTCAAGTGTGTGCGCAAACACAAGTGCACTCTCTATTCCCTTACCCTCATATTCCGATGGGACACTACTGTGACACGACCAGAGAGGGATTGGGCGCAGACCAACGGATTAACGTGCTTTCCGAGGCACGGGGGTACAAGACCGCCAACTTCCAGACTCCGGGCTGCCACTAAGAATTTCTTACCGCAAACTTAGGTACAAAATTTTGGCCCGACCTAGGGATCGAACCCGGGACCTCTTGCGCAGCCGTCGCTTTAAAGTGCGACCCACTAACCACTGCGCCAACCGAGGCAGTCAAGCAACAATAATGTATGGAACCCAGCAATAATAATGTATGGAACAGCTGTTTTTTTTTTATTATATTGTTGGACGAACATGTTAACACGTTATTCACGATACCTACTATTTGTTTTGACGCTGTAAACCGCAACAAGTGGAAGCACAGTCGCGCGAGCTGCATCATCATCAGCACCATGAAAATGCAACATCCTCAACCACGACCACTCTGTTAAGAGAGAACAACTAGGGAGGAGAATCATGAGATTTTCGGGATGTATATGATAAAAAAACAGCGGTGTATAGTTCATTGAATCGAATTGTCTCGCTTTATTTCCCAACGCAAATGAAATGAATCAGATGACCGTAGGCCAGAATTGAAGCGGACCGTACTTTTTGCCTTTTGCCTTTATAAATATTTAAACAACAGAGCTTCATTATCCAAATCTGGGGACCGATGTTTGCTTTCCAGCGGGGGTGTCCACAATCGATATGAAAACAAACAGAGCCTCAATCCGAAGGTGTTAGTTGAACCCCAGGTGGGAGGGCGACAAAGATTTCCTGCCTTCAGAAGACTGTCCGTTATATTTCCATCAAAAGAACGCCATCCTGCCGTTCACTAATTAAAAGGTCGCTAAGCCACAGCGACTCCCTGTGGCTTTTTTAGTTAGCGGACGGCAGCCTCTACATATTCATACACCTCAGCCATGAAAAGTTGTACAAAACCATCTGAGTATTAAGTGTTGGGACCTTTTCTTCCCGGGGTGCGCTAATATTAACCTACATGTATGAAATGGACGCTTTACTTTATTGCTTTTTGTTGAGTATTATTGTACACCCATACCAGCGTAAACCGCACTTAGTTAGAAACGTTAAATACGAATATGTTACTAGTTTATTCCTACAAATATTATTGATAATCGTTTTGAAATCTCCAAATGGTACTTTGTTCGTTAGCTTAGCTATTCGTATTATTAAATCGTCACCATCTTGCACAAATGCGCAAATCGCCACTCCACTGGCCTAGTGCTATCTACCGATAGGTATTTACGACGTGTGATAACACGTCGTAAGAAAATAATAATCCAACCGATTCGGCTAAGACAGCCGATCTTGGGTGTCCCACTAGGACCAACAGCTTAACTTGCTAATAAAAAAACGAGTAGTGGATGCCACGACTGTATCTCAAAATAAAATGTTTCCTCCTCTTTCATTTTATTTTATTCACGTTAATTATCTAATGAATTAAATAAGAATCCTGCGTCTTCCTCCCTTATTTGGCCACCCTAATCGTAGTGGGCGGGTGTTGTGTGTTTTTACACTCGCCACCACTGTCGGCGACATGAAACCAAGTAATTACATTAAAAATTATAAACATGAATATGTAGGGCTGGATTTAACACATGCGCCGACAGCTGTACGGTATAGCGAATTTTTTTATCACTGTTTCGCGGAATGAGAGGTAATTTCTCATGATACATTAGTTTAATAATTTTTCGTCCGATATGTGATGTTTGCAGAGGTTTTTTGATCTGGTTTAATACATTAAAATAGTGACACGAGATTTCTACCGTGTACCTTATTTTTGAGTATCTGTTATCTTATTATTCCGTGACCATGGCGCTTGTAACAGCGCCGAAATATTGGAAACTCAAAATAAGGTATATGGTAGAAATCTCGTAAATAACTATTCTAATGTTAGTGACCAAGAAAATATTTTATATTATTAATA
This sequence comes from Marasmia exigua, assembly GCA_019059595.1. Classification (NCBI taxonomy): domain Eukaryota; kingdom Metazoa; phylum Arthropoda; class Insecta; order Lepidoptera; family Crambidae; genus Marasmia; species Marasmia exigua. Next base: position 27,088,736 of record CM032472.1, on the reverse strand, counting down.
TGCAAATTTAAAATCGCATAGCGTACTATGGTGACTTTGCTCGGTATTTAGTTTTTTAAATTTTCGCGTTGCATAATAACTATAATTAATCAACACACACACACCGGCCCCAGCAGACTACGCCATGCTCCGCCAGTCCGCTCGTGACCACGGCTGCTGTAACGTAGCCGAAACGTCGAGTAAAATATGTAGTACATAATGTTGTATCACATAATAAATATCGTGTTAATTCCCGTCTTGATTAATTATAGTTTGCTCGATATTTTCCAAAGGGAATAAAGGACGGAAGTCTTTGATAAAGACCGACAAAATATACGTTGAAGTGACAGCGGCGAGTACTCGGCGAATCACAGGATGCGCTGCTTTAGGCCGGTTTTCTGTGACGCCATGGTATTATGGACGCCTTCGGTAAAGCCATTCATACCAAACCGGGAGAACCCACCCACAAGTAACTACCACATTGAATGAAATATTTTTTAAAATGTATGTTAAAGAAACTGTGTGTCGCTGCACGCTATAAAGAAACCTTGCGTGTTTTAAAAACATGACAAAAATAATAAAGCACAGTAATATATCCTGATAAAAACAACCCCATTTTGAAACAAGTCCTTTTATATGTTCCCTTAATTTTATTCTGATTTTATTTCGAGCGGTCATTTGAACCTCAAAAGCCGCGAATAAAGACCGCAAACAAAGGTAACAGTTGAAAGTGAACTTTTATGGGTTTGCATTTTTATGGTAGCAGTAAAATTCGCGCCATCCCATAATTAGGGGAGACTGGGGAAATCACCGTCGCCTCAAAATAATATTGAAAAAAAAACGGTGTTTCCCAAACCATGCGTCGCAACTCGAGCCATCGAAATAAGATACCGGGTCGCAGCATTCGTACTTTGTTTTTTTAATTGATACCACGGCCTTATATAGAAAACTGATGTGAAGGAGCGAATCCACTGTGCTTCCGGTACTGTCAAGCTGACCCATTCATGCCTAAGCGTGGCAATGCAGCGGTTAAAATTTGGTTCATAGCAGAACAAGCTTTGAGAACCCAAGCTACGACGATGTTCGATAACACGCAAGAAATGGCTGCATGAGACATTCACTAAATGATGAACTATGGCAGAAAACATAATATCGTCCAACAAACTACAGTTACGGCGGCCAATCTTAACAATTGGTCACGTAAACATTATATATTATAGTGCACAAGTGAGTGCGCAAACACAAGTACACACTCTTTTCCCTTACTCTCATAATCCAATGGGAAACACACGACCGGAGAGGGATCGGTCGCAGGACCAACTGCTTAACTTGCTTTTCGAGGCACGGGGATACAAGACCGTCAACTTCCTGACTCCGGGCTGACACTACCTTACCGAAAACTTAGGTACAAATTTATGGCCGGACCCGGGGATCGAAACCGGGCCCTCTTGCCCATCCGTCGCTTTAAAGCGCGACCCACTAGGTACCCATTGCGCCATCGAGGCAATAATTAAAACATAAGTAAGCTTTCGGGCGGTTGCTGAAAATCAGCTGCTTGCTTTTGCTGTTTATGCTTTAGCAAAACATCGCTGAGCTATCGCCCTTTCGCATTGCTGTGACACACATGAATCGACCATTTACATACTTACAATGATTGTTGGAGTTTCTTTCTTTTTATTATAATTTGTATTGTTTTTTTTTCTAAATGCCTTTTTATTAATTGTACCTTATTTTTAATTTTGTTTTTTTGCTTTTGTATTTATGTGTGTCAATTTGAATGCGATTTTTTTTTATTATCTATCTATTTAACAGTACAGCCACAGAATCGTACAAGCACCACGTCACAACTTAGCTCAATGTGTTAGAGTATAGGCTAATTACGTGAATTATTCTGAACATTTTCTGAGAAGCCTGTGTTTGATATTGTACCTGGACCATTCGCCACGTCATTCATTAAAAAAAACAGATATATTCCTGACATAACCGGCAAATTGGTTTCGACTCACCCCAATCTCCTTTGAAATAATTCCATGGAGGTAAAACAGTAACCTATGATTTTCCGTGTTAAAATGTAGGAAGTATTTAATTGTTTTTCTTTCCGTATGCCGTAAAAGTGCGAGTTTTACAATTGTGATTTGGAGCCCTTTGAATACTTGATCAAATCGTGAATTTATTAAGTTGTTAATATGTAAATTACATTTAAAGGACGTCATAAAATTAGCGTGTGATCATGCAAATGTAATTGAAAAATTTAGCTAAGTAGACGACGATGTTGACCCTACCTATATTTTTTTGTGTAGGCAGGCGTTTCGTCGAACGCCGGGTATTTCAAAATGGGCGGCGGCAATCGCTTACCATCAGGTAATCCGTCTGCTCGTATGCCAACTATGACATAAACAAACCGGCCAAGTGCGAGTCGGACTCGCCCATGAAGGGTTCCGTAGCAGCAAGTAAGATATATGGAGGGTAAATTGCGGTTTACGGTTTATAACGTATAAAAAAAACTACTCACTATATCTAGTTCAAAACAATTTTCTTTGTTAGTTTTCATGTTTATGTACATCATATATTTTTTTTAGTTTTATAATTTATTTATTATAGAAGGTTAGGGGGGAGGGGGGACACAATTTAACACTTTGGGAGCGTCTCTTGCGCAAAGTATTGTGTTTAGAAAAAAATTATGTTAAAAACCTCAACATCATTTTAAAGACCTATCCATAGATACCCTACACGTGTAGGTTTGATGAAAAAAACATTTTAGAGTTTCAGTTTCATGTATGGAGACCCCCCCCAATTTTTTTTTCTAATTTTTATGTAAAAATCGTAATGCGGTTAACAAAATAAATCTATTTACCAAGTTTCAATAGTATAGTTCTTATAGTTTCGGAGAAAAGCGGCTGTGACACACGGAAGGACGGACAGACGGACAGACATGACAAATCTATAAGGGTTCCGTTTTTTGCCATTTGGCTACGAAACCCTAAAAAGGGCTACCCGCCTTAAATACAGAGAAATGCTGCCCCACCCTTTCCATTATCTACTCATTATCAAGTAACTCATCTTGTTAGTATCTTCGTTCACTCGCTCCCGGTGCACTTCTGCTTAAGGGGTCTTTTGTGACGCCCCTTCACTAGGTACCTCATTGTTCGCTTAAGATTTACCCATCGGATTATGGTTTTTGTTTTAGGACTTTGAATGCGCCGTCGATGGTTTTGGGGGGATGCTTTGTATTGTCAATAAAATGTTTAAAGGACTTATCGACTATATTTAACTTAACAGCTCAAATAGAGGACAAAGTTTTAACAATCGTGTAGGTAAATAAGTAGGTATCCATTTACACAAGCTCTTTTTGGTTTGCTAACAAGTTTTCTTTCGTCTTGTGTTCGAATCCTACCGAGTATTAACATTTTTAACGTATGATAACCCTGAGGCGCACTGGATCCGTATCCGTTTCATTATTACTATGATGGCACTAAAAGACTTAGAAAAAATACCGTTTCATCTCTGCACAAGAAAGGGCCAGGATGATAGAGTTGCTATGAGTATTTAACGTTTTATACAATATTATGTGCCTATCATGGCCGTAATAATTATTAATTAAAATTCATAAACAACATAGCACTTCGCGTCTCTAAACACGAAGTAGTAATGTGTTTTATACAAGTGCATTTAAAATGTCCCTAATCCCTATAAATAAATAGACGAAGCACGCGGTGCCCATACGTGGATACATAATAATTATAAAGAACATGCTTCACACCAATACTGTTTAGCTGCAAATAAATGTGAAGAATGATTACAATATTGCAATAACTAAGAATTCACGCTGTGACCTTGAAAAGTGTAATGTGATGAACAGTGAGTGAACTATAAATAAAGCTGCACTATAACCTTGGAAACTGTGGTTTTGTTATTATTAAAATAAATCTCCTGATAGATAGGCCTCCCATCACACGCCAGTAAGGACCTATATTGCATATACAGTCCACATCACACACAAGAAGCTAGAATAACACCACGAAGGTACACATTTAAGTAGAGCATAGAATCTTAGAGGCAGCCCCTAGATTCCTACAGGATACACCGATTTCTACATCTCGCAATTCATAGTTTGTTATTTAGAATGTAAAATATTTGATGTCACACTAGGAATGTTTCAACACATTTGTAGTTTACCGGTAATTGCAAGAATAAAGTTGGAATTAATTTCTTACCTCATACATGGATACATTTATCTCTAGCCATATAAGAACTTTTCGCAAGCATTATCACACCATAATATCTGTGATGTGACGTATTAGAGTGCGCCATTTAAGCACACAGCACACGAATTTTATATTCACCTAACTTACAGTTTGAGAAATGACGAGATCCGCAGGAGAACTAAGGTCACAGACATAGCCCAAAGGATTGCATGCCTCAAGTGGCAATGGGCAGGGCACATAGCGAGGAGAACAGACGGCCGCTGGGGCGGAAAGGTCCTCGAGTGGAGGCCACGTACAGGAAGTCGCAGCCGTGGCAGGCCCCCCACTAGGTAGACCGACGATCTGGTGAAGATCGCAGGAATCTATTGGATGCGGGCGGCACAGGGACCGATCTGTGTGGAGAACATTGGGGGAGGCCTATGTCCAGCAGTGGACGTCTATTGGCTGAAATGATAATGATGATAACTTACAGTTATGAAAATGAGATGAACGATCATTCATAATCATTATTTCCGACTAACAAATTAAGGTCGTGTCCCAAGTTCCCAACAGTCTCATTTCCTCAATTAATATTAACCTTAGGGCGAAAAAAAAAGTGCAAACAGCAATTCCATGTGCCTAAACATTAATGTCAATTTGCCAGGAAACATGAAAAATAAGCAAATAAATTCATCTTCATAACCATCGCAACAACACGTGTACAAACGAAATTCTGACACACGTTGAAAGCAGGGATGCCAAAATGTAATTCGTAAAAAGTACTTACGAATACAAGTGACGATAAAATAAATAAATACAACGTGTTCCTTTTGATATCTCATAACTTAGGTACAGGTAGGTACAGTCACGAGCTTTAATTTGGGACCCACCCAAGGTTGAATGTCGTGTAGCAAACTTTCGCTATTAAGAGCTAATATTTTAACATGTCAAAGTCATCATATTTACCATCGACAACTTTACTTTTCTAGGGACAATCGTGCAAAAACGTCAACTTGAGCGAGGGCATACGATCATTACCGATGTTTTCCGAGTAATTGTTACGTGGATAATAACTTTTTGGCCCTGTGTTCTATCTACATAGCAATATCGTTTTTATTTGTGATACGCGAGTAAAGAAAGAGCAATATTCAATTGTCAATTGATATGTTTTGATATGGAAAATGTAACAATAAATTATTTTCTTGACTAACATTGACACGAGTGACCCAACATATTTACGTAATTAGGAAACAGTAATGATAGCTTTTTACAAAGAGGTTATCGTTTCAAGGGTCGATCAAATAAGACATTTTATGTCTTTTACTTGACATTTAACATTATTGTACTAAATTTTCGACCTTATTGCATTATGAATATTCTAACGACATTTAACGGAAGTGGGTCTCAAATTAAAGCTCGTCACTGTACATGTACCTACTTTAATACGTAATATTTATATAAAAAATATATTGCCTACTCGTACAAATTGTATCAATCAACTGATCACTAGGATCGAAATAGACGATTAACTTTTATAATAATATATACTACCTAATAATTCAACCTATTTTTTTTTAATAAAATGTTTCGTATTTATTTAGCTCTAGTATCCTTGAAGTTATGGGACTTCAAAAGGGGCATGTTGTGAACAATATCACATACCTACCTTAAAGTTAATCAAATGTTTATTATGGATACCGGAATCACGAATGTAACACAAAAGAATACTTAAATAGATGTAAAAAAGCCGATACAAAACACACAGGAGTGCTCTTCACAAGAATTTTAACCACGTTAAGAAACTAAACAACAAATTCTTGAAGCGTAGATCAGGTTTCAAACCTCAAAACTTCAGACTTCATAAAATCGGTAATTCCTTTGTTGGCTTAAGTATTAAGATATTCAAAAAGCTCACACAAAATGTCATTAACCTATCACTGGATAAGTTTAAGCCTCATATTAAAACCTGCTTATTGAAGAAAGGTTACCATAGTGTACAAGACTATTTAAATGGTAAGGATTCTTGGTCATGTTAATCAATTAGTCTTGTGAGTTGTTATTCATAGTAGTCTGTTAACTAATTGTATTTTTTTTTCTCTCAATTGAAACTCTTTAACATCATCAATATTTGAAAAGAGTAACTACTGAGTTTCTTGCTGGTGTCTTCTCAGTGGAAATCGACATTCCGAACCAGCGGTAAATGATAATATATGTACCTATATTGAAACTCTGTAACATCATCAATATTTGAAAAGAGTAACTACTCAGTTTCTTGCTGGTGTCTTCTCAGTGGAAATCGACATTCCGAACCAGCGGTAGATGATAACATATGTACCTATATTAAAACTCTGTAACATCATCAATATTTGAAAAGAGTAACTACTGAGTTTCTTGCTGGTGTCTTCTCAGTGGAAATGGACATTCCGAACCAGCGGCGATGATAATTGTACCTATATTGACATTCATAAGTGTACTGTATGGACTTAAATTGAATAAAGAATTTTTGATCTTTTTTTTTATCAAGATTTAGCTTGAATTTAATCAAGTGCAGCTGTTAGTAGAAAAAGAAATGGCTTAAAATCTGAGGTTAAGTATTTTTTTTATATTTTAACTAATTAATAATACAACTTTTGTAAGCATCACATAAACCGCTATACAAACCGATATTGTATGGATTGGGATGGAGTAAAAAATAGCGGAATTCTTACATAATTTAGTAAGGTCATCATCATCATCTTAGAGTTTTGTCCCGGTTGCGTGCCAAGCTGTCGCTTCGGAGCCCGGGGTCCGCTTTCCTACTTCGACTCCTCCACTTCGCGCGGTCTTGTGCATCCTTAGTGGTCAGTTTATTAGCACGCATGTCATCCCTTACGATGTCAAGCCACACATTTTTAGGTTTTCTGCCGGGACCCGGCGGGGGTTGCATGGCTAGACATTATTTAGTATCCCATAATTTCATCATCATCATCATCATCATCATCAGCCCATTTAAGTCCCCACTGCTGGGGCACGGGCATCCCTCAATCACATGAGGGGTAATTGCCATACTCACCACGCATGGCTGACGGGTTGGCGAGGGTTTTGATATAAATGCAGAGTTTTCCTTCTCTGGGTGCTGATGATCATGCCAGCAGCTTTACCTTAGTCGCCTTTTACGACACCTCGGTAAGAGTGAGGGTGGCCTATTCTACTCTGCCGGGGACCACACGGCAACTTGATACTATTATTTCCCATTTAAGTTTTCTCCCAGTTTTTTCCCATTGTTTCCCATTTAAGTCCCCACTGCTGGGGCGTGCCCCACGCATTTTTTTATTTTTGGCTGATGATGATTTAAATGGGCTGATGATGATGATGATGATGAATAGTATCAATATCACACAACATTTATCTAATAAACAGTGTAACGGTGGTGTTGACTGACAATACGCAAATGTTTTTATTCCGCCGTCTCAAAATATTCTCGTCCTTCGATTTGCATAATTATGGGCCAGCCGTATTCAGACGGGGAGCTTCGATAAGTGAGCGGTGAAAAACTTCGCTTGCCTTTACACTTTATATAAGGTTGGAAGGACCAGAGTACTTTTTAAGGCCAAAAGCAATTGATATTCTCTTGTGTCTAGACACAAGAGAAAATCGATTGCTTTTATGCTCCTAAGGCCCAGACAGTTCTAGGCCTTAGAAGGTAACATAGCATCGAATAAACCGAGAAACCCAAAGTCTGATGAAATAAAGCTAGTCATTTCACCCATTGAAGGTCCTGCGGAGTAATCCTAGGGGAGCCATAAGGTCCCCAACTCCTTTTTAAAAGGCCGGGTACGCATTACTGAGCTCTCTGATTACGCGAATGTGCATGAGCGGTGTTTATTATATACCATCAGGTCACCCGCTTGCTCGTCTGTCGTCTCGAGCATAAAAAAAGGGGAATTTACTTTTACACCACTACTTTACTTTTACTTTTAAACCAAAAAATATTTATCGCTATTTAAGTGTACAATGAATATATGAACATAACAACAAGGTTGAAAGTACTTATCTACATTTATCAGGCATTCAATTTGCTTTTTTTATGAAATAGGTGGCAGACGAGCAGACGAATCACCTAATGGTAAACGATTACCGCCGCCCCTGGACACCTGCAACACCAGTGGTGTCACAAGTGCGCTGTTACCTTTTAACCCCCTTTCCCCTGGATTGGGCCTTCGGTACCCTCAATCACGCAGCGAAACACAGCGCATGCACTGCTTCACGCCGGTTTTCTGTGAGGACGTGGTATTACTCCGGTCGAACCGGCCCATTCATGCCGAAGCGTGGCTCTGCCACTGTTAAAGTTTTAGTTTTACTTATCACGTTTTTCTAAATTTTTCGTCTGTTCTCAAATAAGTCCTAATTCCCAAATGAGGCCCAAGTGGAAGCAACCCTGGCGGGAGGCACAGCAATTAATCATTTCAACTTGAAAGATTCGTTTAGCCCGCACGGATTTGCACGTGTTTCCATATTATACAGAACGACTACACATAAGTACAAATTCTTATATGGAACTAATGCAAACAGGATGTATTGTAAGAGAACAATCTTAGACCATCGTTAGGTTTATGATTTTGGTGATTTACATGCTGTTTTGTGGCAAGCATAAAAAGCGTGCCAAATATAAGCATGTTCAATAAACTGTCCACGTTTTTGCTATCAATTAGCATGCTAATGAGCATGCTTAAAAATAAGCAAATCTATTTACACGTGTAGCATTCCCTCACACTACCCCTTCCACCCGCACTAGATGGTGATGCTCAAAAATTAATTTCAAATTTGCTTCGCTCGCGATTTTTGTTCATGCTTAAAATTAGCTTAATAATGCTTATGTCTACATTTGTCCGTGGGAAAGCCACGCTTCGGCATGTATGGGCTGGCTCAACCGGAGTGATACCACAGCCTCGGCCTACGGCAGCCACGGCCCAATCTGGGGAAAGGGGGGTTTAAAGGTTGGCAGCGCATTTGTGACTCCATTGGTGTCCATAGCGGTGACAATCGCTTACTATCAGTTGATACGTTGTATGCTCGTCTGCGACCTATCACTTAAAAAAAAGTAGCATTTGTGGACAGACGTGCTTACTTACTAATAAGCATGCTTAATTTTGAGCATTCTCAAAAATCGCACGCCGCTCGATTTTTGAGCTGAATATAACTAATTAATGGATACTCAGCGTTTGTCAACAACCTCTTTGCGCGGAGAAGTAAGAACAATTTGGAGCGCCTGATTGTAACGTGACTCGGAAAGTGACAAAAAAACCGACCCAAAGACTCCATCCGAGTCAGTATGGGCGTCGATTTTGTTTCCATAAGGTTGGACATGCGTGCCAATAAATTGACCACATTGGATGCACAAAATCGTGCGAAGTGGAGGAGTAGAAGCAGGAAAGCGGACCCGGGCTCCGGAGCGACTGCTAGGGACGCAACCTCCCGGTTGCGCTAAACGCTAAGATGATGATGATGAAGGATGATACCAAACTACCGACTTTATGTCGGACCAATAATCGGACCTATCTATTAAGTCAGCCGATTTTTACCGATCTCAAAAGAGGAGGGGGTTCTATGTTCGACTGTATGGGTTTTTTATTGTTATTTTTTATGTATCTATGTTCACCGATTTCTCCGCTAATTATTGACCGATTTGCACAATTATTTTTTTTATTTGAAAGAACACACTTTTAAGTTGGTCCCATTTTCATTATGTCAGGATCTGATGAAGAGATCCCAGAGGAATCGAGGGCAACCCTCAAATTTTACAGGCATCGTTCGCTTCTTTCCAAGCTTCCGGCATACGGTCTGCCACCTCGCTTATGCGATTGGGTTGCGGGATTTCTGGAGGGTCGTAGGATTCGTGTTTGCTGTGATGGACGCGCTTCTTGCTTCCTTCCGATGAATTGTGGAGCGCCTCAAGTTTCCGTCCTGTCGCCGACATTGTTTCTTCTGCACATAAATGACATGTTATCATGTGGTAACATCCATTGCTATGCAGATGACAGCACTGTCCACGCACGCTATTTCGGAAGACCTGCGGCAAAGCAGACCGATACCGAGGAAAAGAGAAATCGTCTTGTTACTGAGATCGACGGGGTCCTGGACCGCATTTCCAAATGGGGTGCCAGCAATCTTGTCGAGTTTAACGCTAAGAAAACACAGGTGTGTGTATTATCTGCTAAGGTGTCACCTTTCCTATCCTATCCCACTCTTCAGACACTAGCACCCCCTTACCAATACAGGATAGCCTTGGCATCGATGTTCGTAGCAACCTAAATCAACGGGACTATATCGAGAGCGTAATAAGAACTGCTTCCCGTAAACTCGGGATTCTGAACAGAGTGAGACGGTATTTTACTCCGGCGCAGCTTTGTCTCTTGTACAAGGCACAGGTTCGCCCGTGTGTGGAATATTGCTTCCGTCTCTGGGATGGTTCTGCTAAGTACTTGCTGGAGGCTCTCGATAGGTTGCAGCGACGTGCTATCCGTATTTTTGGAGATTATGAGTAACTTATCCCATCCTCCCCTTTCCGCTTCCGAACAACACGTGCTGGACAGCGTTGCCATCCGCATACCATCCAGACAATGGCGGCGCGCACCAAGAGGTTTGGCTCCTCGTTCCTGCCCCGAGCCATCAAGAGATGGCATGCCCTCTCAGCAGCTTTTAGGCGGGGCGTGAAACGGCATCTCAGCAGGCCATTAGGGTGAGGACGGCAGACATAATGGGTACTTTGTTAATTCTTTTGTGCCTGTCAGCCTCATATTTGGATTTCACGGCCGCTTACCATCAGGCGGAGTACGGTCATCCTGATTGGCCTTTCAATAAAAAAAAAAGAAAAAAAAGGCACATGAAATGTTTTTGTGTTTTTTATCAAAGCTGCAGCAGTATTTACATCATCATCAGCCCATTTAAGTCCCCACTGCTGGGGACGGGCCTCCCTCAGTCACGTGAGGGGTAATTGCCATACTCACCACGCTCACCAACTCTTTCAATAACGTATTCATAGGTAGGCTGATTGTTATTGGTTGGGGCAGGGGGAGAAGGAGGGAGCTACCGAAAAATGAAACACTAAGACACATGAAAAAAAAATTCTACGAAAAATACCGCATCTAAAAATCACGAACTAAAAAGTATCGAAAATAAAATAACACTTCATATACTTTAAATGACATTTTATAACAGTACACTCGAGAAAAGGTTTTATAGAAGTCGGCGCCCAATCCCTGTTGAATAATTGAATGAAGTATTACAAGATTGTGGGGACAAGAAGGAGGGGGCAAGCGTCGAGGCTCGTCCAAGTACCTCCAACTTGGTCTCGGGTACGGAACCCTCAAGAGGAGCAACTGGAGCCGACTCCAGCAGCACCACACCTCCACCCGTCCGGGGGACGCATGGAGTCTCGAGGGGCAACAGTCGTGTTGCAGGACCCTCCAGAGGCAGGAGCACCACTACCTGCCAACCATCTGCCCTAGACAGCAGAGGTCGTGGTCGTGGTGGTCGAACACGACCAGCAGGGGGACGCGGCAAGAGAGGCGCTGTGCGAAGGCCGGTAAATCTACCGACCCTAGCACAGGAGCACTCCAGCAGGAAAGCCGCAAGCAACCTGCTCAACAAAAACAACTAATCCCCCCCCCCCCCCCATCCCCGTAAGAAACAGACACAACCCACCTACACAAATATCCTCCTATCCCTTCCCTCCGAATTTAGAAACTTTCTCCCAACCCTTCCCTTCCCAATCCCCAAACCCAACAACATAATGATTAAGGTGATACAAGTAAACCTCCAGCACTCAAAGGCAGCCTCAGCTGCCCTTTGCCAAAGATTCCTCTCTGGGGACCTGGACATCGCCTTGATCCAAGAACCGTGGGTGAATAAAACCACAGTAATGGGGCTAAACTCGGCAGGTAAGATATTAAGTAACACCTGCGGAGCAAGGCCAAGAGCATGCATGCTCTTCAAGAGAGGCATAAATTACCTCCCGATCCCTTCTCTGTGTACAGATGATGCTGTTGCAGCGTATATAGACCTACCCGGGGGGAAAGGTGGGGAGACATTCATAGTCAGCTCCATGTACCTACCCGGTGAGGACCAGGATCCGGTGAACAAGGTGACGCCGGTAGTGGAATACTGTCTGGAGAGAGAAACCCAGCTGCTGGTGGGTACCGACTGCAACTCCCACCACACATCATGGGGCAGCTCCAACACGAACGCTAGAGGTGAGTTACTGTTCGACTACTTGCTCACTAATAATCAATTTGTTCTTAACGTGGGTAGCAAACCAACCTTTACCACACGTTCTAGGCAGGAAGTACTAGACATAACTTGGTGTTCAGGTAATCTCGCACACCGAGTGACCAATTGGCACGTCTCAGATGAGCCGTCCATGTCCGACCACACCCACATTAGGTACGACATACTATGCTCGGGAACAAAGGAACCGAACACCTACCGTGACCCCAAGGGAACAGACTGGGAGGGCTTTAGGAACTCCCTTAGGTTATACCTTGGAGATTTTAAATACATCAAAACTGTGGACCAAGTGGAAGCCGCAGCAGAGGACTTAGGCAAGAGCCTAATGAATGCGTATCTAGAAAATTGTTCTCTCAAGACCACTAAGAGCAACAGAAACACGCCTTGGTGGAACAAAAACCTGGAGCATCTGAGGCAAAAGGCCCGTGCTTTATTTAACAAGGCAAAAAAAGACAAGAACTGGGATGCTTACAGGAAGGCGTTAACACGTTTCAATAGGGAGCTCAGGAAAGCAAAAAGAAGATCCTGGCAAAAATTCTGCGGGTCAATCAAGGACACTGCCCAAGCTGCCAGGATCCACAAAATACTATCCAAGACACCTGAATCCCATCTAGGCCTGCTAAGGAAAGCGGATGGATCTTTCACAGAATCTCCGGAGGAAACACTGAGACTGCTTGCTCAAACGCACTTTCCGGAATCCGTGTACATTAATAACGAAAGAGAACTCCAGGTCAGTAAGTCTCCGCACAGGAGACCGAGGAATGAAGACTGGAGGAGAGCTTCCGTTATTTTTCGTCCCCAGCAGATAATTTGGGCCATTAGGAGTTTCAAGCCTTACAAATCTGGTGGGGTCGATGGTATCTTCCCGGCTTTGTTGCAGCGGGGCGAAGATATCATCATCTCTACGCTGATAAAATTATACCGTGCAAGCTTTGCTTGGAGTTATCTGCCATCAGCGTGGACTCGGGCGAGGGTCACTTACATTCCCAAGGGAGGGGACAAAGACAAATCGCAGCCCAAGTCCTACAGACCGATAAGTCTCACCTCATTCCTACTAAAAACGATGGAAAAGGTGTTGAACAGTCACATCAGGGCAACATACCTCGTTGAAAAACCCCTGAGTGCAAGACAACATGCCTACCAAACAGGCAAGTCCACGGAAACGGCACTTATTGACCTGGTGGACAGAATTGAGAAAGCCATAGAAGACAAAGAAATTGCACTCTGTGCCTTTCTTGACATCGAAGGGGCGTTTGACAACACCAACTTCGATGTTATAACACGTAGTATGGTGAATCGTGGAATCGACGACACCACCACCAGATGGATGGGATCCATGCTACAAAATCGGACTGCAACAACAACGTTGATGAATAAAACCCTACATTATAGAGTGACCAGAGGATGTCCACAGGGCGGAGTCCTATCACCCCTTCAATGGTCATTGGTTGTTGACAGTCTCATCTGCGAGCTCAATGAAGCCAGATTTCTGACTCAGGGTTACGCAGATGACATAGTAATAATGGTCATAGGAAAATGCCCTAGCACCATTTCCAATCTTATGCAAAGGGCCCTACGAATAGTAGAAAACTGGTGCACGAGACACGTGCTAACAGTCAATGCACGTAAGACGGTCTTAATCCCGTTTACCAAAAGAAGGAAACTAGAGGCGCTACACACCCCAACACTTCTTGGTACGAAGCTATGCTTGTCCAACGAGGTCAAATATCTCGGAGTCTATTTAGACCAAAAACTAACATGGAACAAGCATCTCGACTACATCACTAGAAAGGCAAAAATTGCGATGGGGGCAAGCAGTAGGTTGGTGGGGCTAAAATCGGGGCTACGGCCCATGGCCGCACTCTGGATTTATAAAACCATAGTGAGGCCGATCGTCACTTATGGCTGCTGTGTGTGGTATAAGAAGACGCACCAACTTAACTGCGTAGAGAACCTCAGCAAAGTTCAAAGAACTGCCTGCCTTATAGCCACTGGCGCGCTTTCGTCCTCTCCCTCTGCAGCACTGGATGCCCTCCTGAACATTCCACCTCTGCACATTCACGTGCAGATGGAAGCGAGGATGGCTATCACGAGAGCGAAAATCAGAGGGAGGACGAGATGGCATTCTAGGGTCATGAGAGGCCTCTACAATGAACTAATGAAAATTCCGGTCATGGATATGCCCTCTGACTCCATGGTCCGTGAACACCGCTTCGATAAGCGGTTTACAGTCTTGTTACCAAGTAGACAAGACTGGGAGGCTGGAACTCCCGGAAATGTTAAGCAGAATGACATCGTTTGGTATACAGATGGCTCCAGGAAGCAGGGCATATCTGGGGCGGGATTTTGTAATGATCGCTGCGGAATACGCAAATTCGCCAACCTGGGTCGCTATACCACAGTGTACCAAGCGGAAGTCTTCGCAATAATTGGCTGTGTCCAAGAGAGTCTACAAATGAATCTCCAGAATAAGAAGATATGCATCTTCTCAGATAGTCAAGCTGCCCTCAAGGCGTTAACATCCTGTGAACTTGACTCCAAACTCACTAGCGAGTGTGTCCTGCTCCTAAACCAGCTTGGCAATGCCAACATTGTAAATCTGATTTGGGTACCGGGACACTGCAATATCAGAGGCAACGAAGTCGCTGACGTGCTAGCAAAGGCCGGGGCAGAGAGCCCACTACTCGGACCGGAACCAATAAGTGGCGTTCCAGCATGCATGGTCAGGTTCGAGTTAAAAGAGTGGGAGAAAAAACAAAGCACTGAATTCTGGAAAAGACTACCTCGACTAGAACAGTCTAAGGCGTTGATACAGGCGTTCGATCAGAAACGAGCTGTAGAAATAACAAAACTGAGTAGAGGACATGTTAGGGCACTCACTCGGACCCTCACAGGGCACTGCAAATTAAATAAGCACCTGCACAACATGGGCCTTACAGATACCAAAATCTGCAGGTTCTGTCGCGAGGACGAGGAAACGATTATCCACGTCCTCGGCGAGTGCATAGCGCTGCACCGCTGCAGAAGCCGGCACCTGGGAGCACACATGCTCTCAGCTGACGAGATCAAGAGCTCCCCCATCAGCTCCATTCTCGGGTTTATCCTGGAACTGGAGCTACATGAGGTGCTGTAATAGGTTACGGGGCTGCCACAATAGATCATCTACTGGTCGCAGTGGCTATGAGACGCAGGGCTCACCCCATTTCTATCAAATAATAATTACAAGATTGACGGCCCTGGCCGAAATCGGTTGGAGGATATTATTATTATCAATAAGTTCATTTTCTCCTACAGAAATCGGTCACCTATACATAGATCATGTAGGATCATCCAAAAACTGTTTTCCGATACATTAGTAAAGATATTGCATAAAGTGACTTAACTGTTTAACACCCTGTATAACATAAAAAATCCTAATCCCACGGTGAGGTTTAAAGCAATTTCCTCTGGATTTTTAATATTCATGTCTCAGGATGAGGTTATCGTAATGTATCAAGAAAATTGTCAGTAGCTTCGGAAACGACGGGAGAGGTTATTAGGCTAGACAGGGTGTCCAGATCTTAAGCATTTCACAGATAATTCCGTGCATTGTATTATTATATTGTACGATATCAAAAAAGTAAACTTTTCTAAACACCTAGATTAGGGATAGTGAAAATTACACCCAGCGTCAGATCGAGCAGCAGCAGTTCAAAAATAGTACAGCTTATAGACGGTACAAAAGTCCAAAAAGAGAAACTTCTACCTAATGAAATTGTTGGTCACCCTCAATATTCCCCTTTTAAAGCCAACGCAACGTCAACCTTCATCCCAATCCTCATTTAAAGATATATATTCGTCATGCCTATTGACGGTGGTCGTTTCAAAGTAACAATTTTGACTTTATTCCTTTTTACTACAAGTAGTGGAGTCTAGACCCCAATTCTCGTGCTCGTGACATTTATTTTCATACGACATATATCACTAAAACATAGTTTTTTTGTATGGTTTTTAGGTGATATCCGCCATGTTTTTAAAATATCACGAGCACGAGACTTGGGCTCCTGGTCACCCTACGCTTGGAGCTCAACTTACGTGTATAAACAAATAAGAAATTGTATTTGGGTGTGATGGAAAGACGTTGTTATAAGATTATTTTATGTGGGTACACTTATGCTAATGTAGAAGAGTGAACTTGACTCCATTGAAGCAAATTCAGTAAGACATTATACTCGTACTTGCTTTAGCAAAATTAGAGCTTGACAGTAATCTTAAAGCAAACTGATTGACTTGATTGTGTCGATTAAGATCAGTGATCGGAATTAGGTGTGCAATTTTTGACGAAATTTTAACGTGGACACGCCAACTGCGCTTAGAAACGGATGAGAATTTCGGATAGAGTTGCTTATACTAAATATCACGTTTAGCTTACTTAAATATTTGTTTTATTTTATGATTTCTGATAGCAGAATTTGTATTTTACACGTATAGAACATTTCCGAAATCTTGCAATCCTACGGGCGTATCCACATTAATTTAATGTTTGAGGTCGTTGACTCTAAACAACACTACCTATTTCGATCATCTTAACATGGACACGCCAACTGCGCTTGCCAATGGATGAAAATTTCGATTAGAGTTGCTTATACTAAATGTTAAGTTTAGCTTACTTAAATATATGTTTTATTTATGATTTCTGATAGCAGAAATTGTATTTTACACGAATTGAACATTTCCGAAATCTCAGGAATTCCACGGGCGTATCCATATTAATGTAATGTTTGAGGTCGTAGACCCTAAATGGCACTATAATAGGTACTACCGATCACTGATTATGACATATATTTAAAAAACAGTATGTTATTTAAATACTTGAAGGATAGTAGCAGTCGTTTGAGACAAACTTATGTAAAAATGTCTTCCTTAAATACGTTTAAAACTTATCGTTATGCGCATAAAAAATGATCATTTAAATAAAATATGTACTTTTTTAAAAGAAAAGTCTCATGATCGGCACAGCAATATATGTTGGGCGGCGCTAATTTCGACGATGCTATAAAAAGTAAACTTCTAAAGTAAGTCAGGCATGTGAGACTGCCATAGACATTGGAATGTGTAAAATCTTTGTGATGCAAAGAAATGTTTCCAATGTTTAAAAAAACTTAATAAACTAACGTAAGTAGAAGACCTACTGCACCTGAGCGTTTTAAACTCTGCTGATAGGTTTTTGTGAAAATGGAGCAATCCATTTTCACTAAAACCATCACAGAGTGAAAGCAAGATATAATCCTACTCATATAACCCGTTTTTTTTATCGTTTACATCATGAAAACTTTTATAATAGTTATAGCGAATAAAGTCCATTTAGGCATGTTAGATCAACAATATAAGCAAAATAAAATCAGCTGTTCTATATAAAATAACAAATTCACCCTCAATAATGTATGGAACAGCAGATTTTTTTTCCGATTAGATTGTTGATCTAACATGCTAAATGGACTTTATTCACTATAACTATTATAAAATTTTCATGATATAAACAATAAATAAATAACGGTGTATAGATGCGATAGAGAAAAAATAACTAATCGCATGTCATGTATGTACTACTAGGTTTATCAAAAATGGCTTTTAATTTTCGTCACGTAAAATGTGTCAACAAGACATCATTTTTTAAATTGGTTTTTAACCTTATCTCAACAGCGTAAAGTTCGAAATCTGGTACCTAGCATTGGCTGGTTTCTTCCTAAAATGAATCCCTCCTTAACTATATACCTATTAAAATTCAAGGGGAAGTTTCCTCATCTCTAATATTTCAAGGCCATGTGTTCAAATTTCACATGAAATGCTTCTCACGTACTTAGTGATTACTTTGTGTAAGGATTTAGTTCAGTCAAACTTATTTAAGAGTTAAATCATATCCAAAAAAGAGTAATCTTTCGAATAAGGTCATGGAGGTCTTTGCGTTTCTTTACGACTTCTCCCTAAAGAATGTCGCGGAATTAAGTAGGTATTGCCTTTTTTTCCGAGGGAAACCATCATGGTCGTTCTACAGGTTGTTTTTTTATAATTTCCAAAAGTCATACAACAAATTTGTTCAGAATAGTTGTTAGAACACGCGGTTAAAAGGATGTAAATGTGCACAGATACCTTGTATCTCCATCTTCTTGCACGGTTCTACAAACTGTCATATTGGCGCCCAACGTGGGGCCACTTTGTATTGAATAGGTTATTAGTATAGGTGCCTAGTACTTACACATCCATTCACATAAGCTTCCAACTATAAGCATCGAAATTGAGCCTTTTTCTCGAGTTCGGTTAATTATGAAGTTGGTATGAATATCGCGGTCGTTGGCAGCGGCTCGGAGTTCCGAAGCTGTTCGTACAACTTGAGCGGTTTTAATTAGGCGCTATCGACTCCCGCTCATTACTGATGAGGTTCTTCCAAAGTTGTACATGAGTACAAAGTATGATTTTGGAGTTTGTGAAGTCAAAATAGAAATGCTTGGAATATTCATGATTTGAATGAAAATGTGTTTAAACTTTGCACATGACATAATATTGAGTTTGAATTTTAATCGTGGGAGAGCCACCCTTCAGCATGAAAGCACCGGCTCGACCGGAGAGACACCATGGTTTCCTTTGATATTACGTCTTGCTATCAAAGAAAACCTTCCTCGCGTAGGGATGTGTGTAGTACATCCCGTAATTAACGCTGTCAGAAACATTTTAATCATTCAAACCCTTTCTGAAATTTCATTAAATTTATACTGAATACAAAAAATCCATCATAATATTCAAGCTTAAAATGTATCGTACCAATACTGGAGTGCCTATTCCAAACGGATATACATTCCGTAATCCAATCCAAGTTACGAAGAAACTTCCAGTGTTAAACGGAGGAAATTACTAAATCGAAGCGAAACAAATCTAACAGCACGTTTCCAGAAATAAAAAGATTTACGAGATATTAAACAAATCGAGGCTCTAAGGACTGTACGCCTTGAGACTATTTATGAGAGATCAGTACATCGACTGTTGTGTACGGGAAGGTTTTAAAATAGTGGAAGGTGTAGAAGCAATGGATGACGAGCGTTTTGCGATTGCGGTACAAGTTGCGACTGTGCTTGCGATTGTAACAAAGTAATGCTTGTTTGCTGGTTCAGATTACGTAGAGTTGTTGTTCAAAATATTTGTTCCTCGTAATGAGATCGTAGACAAACGACGTTTGTTTTTCTTATGGTTCGAGTTGGAGCAACATGTGCTGTTTGGATACTCTTTGACAAGTCTACAGACAGAGTGTACGTGAATAAGGCTTTTGTTGAATTGAATTGAATATCGTCCTATCTCTTTAAATAGGTACACTGTTTTTTCCTTGTTTCTTCTTCCCTTTTTTATGTGGTCTGCTCTCTGGTCATTTATACCAATCTATAAGAAATATTTTTATTGAATTTTTGTTATAAATATAAATTGGGTATGTATGTATTGTTTATTATTATTTATGTAATGTAATAATATTAAAATATAAAATAATGTATATTTCTGCCACTCTCAATTACATTTGTTAAACTTCTTTGCACTGCCTTCCCTTATTACGAATACGATATTTCTTTCCTCTACCCAAAGGTTGTCTGGAAGAAATCGCTCCAAGCGATAAGACCGCCTTATTGTACTGTCTGTTGCTGTTGTATCATGCTTGTATTTTATTTTTGTGCAATAAAGAATATCTATCTATCTATCGATTACATTTCTATGGTTGCCAAGGCAACATAACTATAGTATGAAGAACATTGTTTTTTTGGCAAATATTAATTATGAACATTTCTCTCGTTACTTTGATGATGATTAAATCATGAAGATTTCCATCGCTAGATTTGCACTGACACCACATTTTGATGACATGTGTGCTGCGTCGCGGATGTAACACGGTCCGCAAAATCATCATAATTAGGAATTAAAAACAATACATTATGTTCAGAAGCAATAAAAAATCCTTTCAATACTTATATAGGTCGAATCGTCACTATAATTATTGAACTCTGGGATTAATATCAATTTCCACTTTCCCCAGGTACATAAGTGTTCATATCAAACTTTTACCATGCTCTTGTTATAAAAAATAGATTTCCAAAGGCATATTATTCATTTCTCAAGGTCTTTGTTCTTTGTTCCTTTCAATACTTATATAGGTCGAATCGTCACTATATTATTGAACTCTGGGATTAATATCAATTTCCACTTTCCCCAGGTACATAAGTGTTCATATCAAACTTTTACCATGCTCTTGTTATAAAAAATAGATTTCCAAAGGCATATTATTCATTTCTCAAGGTCTTTGTTCCCTTTTTAATTGCTTGCTTTTAGCCTTACTTTGCCATAAAAAAATGACATAAGTCGATTTAGGCGGAATTTACTGAATTTTTACAGCATGTATCTGTGAACATTTATATCCTCTTAACTACGTGTACGTGGAAATTCACATAAAAAAAAACAACTTTTCATACAAAGTCGGTCAATTGACTAACTCATTTTTTATGGTATGTTTTGTCTTATAGTAAAAGCATAGGCTTTTACTATAAGACAAAACATGATCCATTCGGCAACTCTTCATACAAGCCTCAAAATAGAACTTAAAAATAGAATATAAAAGATTCTTGATAATAAATGTTAAAATAAACATAGACCTTCTAATTAACACATCGCTGCTCAAACTAATTTCACCTTAATCCAATTATAATCGAATGTAAACCATCACGAATGAATCTATCAAACGTAGCGTAAAGCATACTAAATCTATGGATGAAACGTATTGCTTTAATGCTGATTATTATTGCGAGAATAATACTGTCATTTCATCAGAAATTCCTGGGATTTCTGACAGGACAATAATGTACATCCACTATACTCGTACACTTTCGGACAAAAGAACCGCGCCACCGTGTTTTAGGTATACAAATTTGCTAATTCCGCCATCTCATAAATAAAAAGTAGAAACATTATTGACCTTTTTTTTTATTTGAAACCTTCAAGTAACATTAGTCTTTCACATGAATCACAGTAAAAATTTATTGTAGTAGGGCTCGTAATTGCCAGCAGCACCTTTGATGTACTGTTACACACACATGATTATTAAATGCATGAAGCATGCTACTTTTGAACAAGTGCTACTTAGTACCATGTGTGGACGGACGTGCTACAAATAAGCATGGTAATTATTTTGATCATGCTCAAAAATCGCACGCCGGTCGATTTTTAAGCATGCTACCTATAGTGCGGCTGGAAGGGGCAGTGTGGTGGAGTACTTTAGTACGTGTAAACAGGTTTGCTTATTCTAAAGCATGCTTATTATAGTAAATGTAGACATTTCCATAAGCATGCTTAAAAAGCATGCTACAAATAAGCATGTGTAGCAGTAGCTTTACTTAAGACGACCCGTTTGGATCAGGGAACGCTGCCTCTGGTATAAAGTTTGCCGGAGCCCCAGCTCCAACCACACGTCATAATTCCTTGGCACGGTTCTACAAACTGTCACATTGGCGCCCAACGTGGGACCACTTTGTATTGAATGCGGTTATTAATATAGGTACCTTTGAAGTCGACGACCCGTTTGGAACAGTTTGATCCCCGCACAGTACAAACATTTGTGTGCATGAACATATGTATCTGTTTGTATTGGTGTGGGTGTTTTCTATGTATTATAAGTATGTATTTACAAAAGAAAAGTATTAAACGCATATATTTGTAATTCCGCTGTTGGTTCTGATATCCGTAACACAGGGGCTTGGGTCAGATCAATTAATATGAGTGATGTTGTGAAATATTTATCTATTACTTGGTTTTGTAATGTAGGCATTGATATTGATATTTTTTTATCAAAAAGAGTATTTAGATACCTTTTTTTCAAATGCCATCTTTTTTTGTTCTATCCAATGTTTTTTCTTTAAAAAAAAAGATATTGGTTCTTACTGAAATAGGCATAAAGCTTTTGACAATTTCAAGTTCTAAAGTTATATACATAGTCCTCCAAGTAAGTTTATTTGAGTGAACTCCGAATTGACGACATACCTCTTTTTAAATCTAACGCATTTTCACTGAATGTTGATATTTAGGTTTTTTTTAATCAAAAGTGAGCATGTTTGAATGATATACAAGTGGTACAATTAAATTATTTAAGAGTGTACTTCAGTACTCGTATCAGCAGTTACCAATATCTGCCAATTTTAATTTCGCAAATTCAATTTCGACGATCGTAACTCTATTATCGTCGGTTCGAGTGATACGCGTTTAAGCTTCACCATTCTACAGTACTATTTTATTACTAATTAAATTTACTATTTATTACAATCAATAAAGTTGAGAGTTTATGGCAACAATTTGTATAGCAGATGGGTATATATAATTTGGTTTCGTTAGTTATCGGCTTAGTCTTTTCTATTCTGCGGCCACTTTATTATGATCTCATCTAGCCATTCCTGGTTGCGTCCTGAGCCATCAGGTTACCATCAGGTGATCCGTCTGCTCGTCTGCCACTTATCACATAAAAAAGCTTTTAAAATATTGAAAAACAATCCAATGTTCCCTAAAATTAATAACGCACGCAAAAAAGTCGGACGCTACAACCTAGAAAACATTTTGCTTCATGTCATTAAATAAAATAAATGAAAAAGACTAAGTCACAAATAGACACATATAATATTACTACACTATAAGCATAAAAGACCACCCGAAATTAATTACTACTTTTAATTAAACATCATTAAAAATTCCAGCGACAAAGTTTCGAGAAACTTTTGGACGAACTGCGGGAAAAAATTGAAAAAATTTGCACGGGCAGGAAACAAAGTGTCCCAAATTTTCGATTAAAAAGCAAAACGGAATACTCGTGCTATAAATCATATCCCGCCGAAGCCGGGGTAAAATACCCTGCGATATTTTAAGGTAAAGGGTAATAAGATTCCGTGGCAACCTTTCGACTAAAGATGTGCTAACTCGGGATAAAGGCGACTCGAGTTAATACGAGATGGAATGGAATTCAGATAAATCGCATTTGAATTTGAATTAAATTGAGTGTGTGAACATTTACATCCCTTTACCCGTTAAATATACGTCCTAATAATAATCAATAAATATTATATTATTGATCAAAAGACATAAATTATTTTGAAATATATATTTTATTTATTTATTTTTAACCACGGTGTTCTTAAATCATTCGGAACAAAATTTATTTTACGTTTTTTCGAAATTTATCGAAATACTCACTCTAAATATTTTCTACTCTCCATAAAAAATGAGTAAGTCAATTGACCGACTTTGTATGAAAAGTTGTTTTTTTTTATGTGAATTTCCACGTACACGTGGTTAAGAGGATATAAATGTTCACAGATACATGCTGTATACATTCAGTAAATTCCGCCTAAATCGACTTATGTCATTTTTTATGGCAAAGTAAGGCTAAAAGCAAGCAATTAAAAAGGGAACAAAGACCTTGAGAAATTAATAATATGCCTTTGGAAATCTATTATTTGGGAGTTGTTTGTTGTGTTTGTTCGGTGTCTGGGTGTAATATATGTATTTAAGTATATATTTGTGTTCCTCTGTTGTCTGATATCTGTAACACAAGTGCTTAAGCTACTTAGTACGGAATCAGGTCAACGTATGAGATGTTGTGAGAATTTAGATTTACTTTACTTAGATTTGTTTTTTGGAATTTAAAAACGATGCCGATAACTTAATCTATTTACAGGGGCGGCTCTAGCCCATGAAGCGCCCGAGCGCAATCAATAACCTGGCGCCCTCTTTTTTCAAAATGCGCGAATTAAATGGAATACTTAAAATATGTTCGAGTCTACCAATGGGCAGTCGCTTCATTGTAATTATCAGACATCCCGAATTCTATATCATGGTCCAAGCGTATCCCGGGCTTCGAGGCGACAGCATTGGACGCAACTGAGAATCACGCGCTAAGATGAGGAGAACGATCAGTGCTCGCGCCCGCTGCCTGCGGAGTGTTACAGTGGAGGCTTTATGCGTAGCGAGGGGCTCTCGGCGCCCTTTAACTTCCGGCGCCCGGGTGCACCGCACCCCCTGCACTATAGGTAAAGATGCCCTTTTTTATGCTAGCAGGTGACAGAGAGCAAGTGAGTCACCTGATGGAAAGTAATCTTCGCCGTCCATGAACATCCGCGAAGTCAGATAGATCGCTAATGTGTTTTTATGTGATAAGTCGCAGACGAGCAGACGGATCACCTGATGGTAAGCGATTGCCGCCGCCCATGGACACTCGGGACACCAGTGGAGTCACAAGTGCGCTGCCAATCTTTGAACCCCCCTTTCTCCCGGATTGGGCCTCGCTACCCTCACTCACGCAGCTAAACACAGCTCAATGCTGTTTCACGTCAGTTTTCTTCTAAGACCGTGGGTGGTATCACTCCGGTTGAGCCAGCCCATTCATGCCGAAGCGTGGCTCTCCCACGGTCAGAACTGTTGCCGGCCTTTTTAAAAAGGAATACGCAATTCTCTTGCACCTGTCTATTTAGTTTATTACACCTTATTATAAATCGTGATCTTAAGTTATTACAGCACTTAAGCTCATGTCATCCCGTTTCGACATGCAATGATAAAAGGCGTGCACGAATTTTGTGGTATGGGACTATCCTTAGTTCGCAATTTGTAATTTATTAAGGAGGTTATAGTTTGCCGTGTGGTCCCCGGCAGAGTAGAATAGGCCACCCTCACTCTTACCGAGGTGTCGTAAAAGGCGACTAAGGTAAAGCTGCTGGCATGATCATCAGCCAGAGAAGGAAAACTCTGCATTTATATCAAAACCCTCGCCAACCCGTCTGCCAAGCGTGGTGAGTATGGCAATTACCCCTCATGTGATTGAGGGAGGCCCGTGCCCCAGCAGTGGGGACTTAAATGGGCTGATGATGATGATGATGATGATAGTTTCACAGGTTTTAATTTCTGATTAGGTGATAAAAACCTATGCTCTTCCATCAAACTCTTAGTAAAGTATCAGCCTATAAACTGTCCCACTGCAGGGCAAAGGCCTCCATCATAGAAATCAAGTTATCGTTATGGAATTACGCTTAATCACCACGCTTGCCAAATGCGGATTGGTAATCACCGAGCCATGTTCTAAAAATTCGAAACATACTTTTCGCTTAACCCGTGAATCGAACCCAGGACCCCGACATCACGGCCCGGTACTTTAAACCACTAGACCAACAGGGCGTTACTCGACTAACAGGGCCTGTAAAACTCTTACTTTTTGTTTATTATGTTGCTTAAATTTGTAGAGAGGATTTAAATAAAAAAAACCGGCCAAGTGCTAGTCAAACTCTCCCATGATGGGTTCCGTAGCAGCAACTAAGATATATGGAAGGTAAATTGCGGTTTACGGTTTATAACGTATTAAAAAAAAACAACTCACTATATCAAACCAATTCCGTTCTTAGTTTTTATGATTATGTACATCATATATTTTTTTTAGTTTTATAATTCATTTATTATAGAAGTTGGGGGGGGGACACAATTTACCACTTTGGGATTGTCTCTTGCGCAAAGTATTGTGTTTAGAAAAAAATGCTGGTAAAAACATCAGTTTTAAAGACCTATCCATAGATACCCCACACCCTATAGGTTTAATGAAAAAAATTTTTTTGTGTTTCAGTTTCAAGTATGGAAACCCCCCCAATTTTTTATTTTTTTCCAATTTTCGTGTAAAATTCATAATGCGGTTAAGAAAACACATCTATTTACCAAGTTTCAATGGTATAGTTCTTATAGTTTCGGAGAAAAGTGGCTGTGACATACGGACGGACGGACAGACGGACAGACATGACGAATTTATATGGGTTCCGTTTTTTGCCATTTGGCTGAAACCCTAAAAAAAGGATATGCCTTTTCTCAACAGTTCTTAGTCATTTATTTTCACAACTGAAGTTAAGGAGAATTCTACTCGAGTTACTTCGAAATCAGCACAAGGGAGTGCCTCGAGTGAGTTATTCCAATGACACATCTCTAATTTCGCGAACCTTTCGGCGGAGGGTCGGACTCACCTCAGATAATAATTTAATCTGTTCGTTTCGGTTTATCTCGCCTCGACGCCGCGTATGGGGGCTTAAGGCGACGGGTAGGGCACACTAACGACGCCAATCAATTTTAATTTTTAGCTACTAAACCGGATCTATTTTAAACAATTTCGGGGTAACAACCTCTCAGCAAAAATTTATACGATTTATTAAATAACCCCGCCGCACCTAAACCTACTTTAACTCTATATAATATAGCAAATACTGGTTACTTACTTTCTTTTTTTATTTTACAGATTCAAACAACCATTAATGCCTAAAAAAATTGTGCCAAAAAAAAAATATGCATTATGCTAAATAATAATTATGCTACAGTACATATTATGCTAAAACCAAATTCGGCCAAATTAATATTCATCATCATCATCATCATCAGCCCATTTAAGTCCCCACTGCTGGGGCACGGGCCTCCCTCAATCACATGAGGTGTAATTGCCATACGGCTGGGAGACGGGTTGGCGAGGGTTTTGATATAAATGCAGAGTTTTCCTTCTCTGGGTGCTGATGATCATGCCAGCAGCTTTACCTTAGTCGCCTTTTACGACACCTCGGTAAGAGTGAGGTTGGCCTATTCTACTCTGCCGGGACCACACGGCGTAAAAATTAATATTATGCTAAATAAATTATGCCAATTTCATTATGCCAATCCATTTTAGGACAAAACACACTATCCCAATTAAAAGAATCCCATTTTTGTTGCATTACCCAGTTATTTAGTCACAGCCTTCCGAAACGCGATTCTTGAATTTTTAGCCATAATCAAGAAATTGAAACTCTCATAAAGGTATTATTGGCCGTGTGGTCCTCGGCAGAGTAGAATAGGCCACCCTCACTCTTACCGAGGTGTTGTAAAAGGCGACTAAGGTAAAGCTGCTGGCATGATCATCAGCACCCAGAGAAGGAAAACTCTGCATTTATATCAAAACCCTCGCCAACCCGTCTGCCAAGCGTGGTGAATATGGCAATTACCCCTCATGTGATTGAGGGAGGCCCGTGCCCCAGCAGTGGGGACTTAAATGGGCTGATGATGAAAGGTATTACGAATCTCCTCTCGAGAGTTTTTTAACTGTTTAGATAGATATTAGAGATACTCTTTATTGCAAAACATACAAAACTTAAAAGCTAGGTATACAACGTACAATTTGGGAGGTCTTATCGCTGGGACAACCTAGTAGTAGTTTATGAAGAGAATTCACCAAAAAAGTTCACTACTCAAAAACTTTTTAGATTGTGATGTTCCGGATGTCCCAAGTGGTTCACGATCCGTAGACTTCTACTTGCCATCTTAGATGTATCGCACTGTATAAAATTTGAACCTTAAGAAGTAGTATAATATCCTCCTTGATTACACTACGAAGGTATATTTTTAAAAATCCCTTAATTTCATAACAATTAATAAAAACCAAACGGCGTCGCTAGTGGACCTACCCAGCTCCCTTAAGCGGCTGTTATTCTGTGGAACTGTTTGAAATATGAGTCTGTTATTTCTGCAACTTACTTTAACCGCCATTATCCTAGCCCCTTTTTACTTATGAGCTTTTATATCAAAAACTTTTATTATGTATGGTTAGTTTCTAGTAAACTAAATTTATACTTATATTTTTTTATGTGTAGGCGGCAGACAAGCAGACGAATCGCCTGATGGTAAGCGATTGCCGCCGCCCATTAACACCCGCGACACCAATGGAGGCACAAGTGCACTGCCAACCTTTAAATCCCCTTTCCCCCGGATTGGGCCTCCGGTACCCTCACTCACGCAGTGAAACACGGCGCAGCTGTGTGCTGCTTCACGCCGGATTTCTGTGAGGCCGTGGTATCACTCTGGTCGAGCCGGCCCATTCATGCCGAAGCGTCGCTCTCCCACGGTCTGGTTCCAGGTCATATTAGGTACCTAAAGCCTACAATATGATCCTACGGATGTATCGTATTTGCTATCTTATAATTTAATACAACATTCAATTATTCAACAGAGATAGGCGCGAGATAGAATAATCCTTTTCTCGAGTGTACTGTTATAAAATGTTATTTGAAATGTATAAAGCAAACAAAAATATTATTTTACACTTTTTAGTTCGTGGTCCCTGAAGGCTGTTTTTTTTTTTCGCAGAAATTTTGGCAACCATTTCCCCCCTCCCTCAATCTGAACAACATTTTGTTCCATGACTTTTGGAAATTTGCATAAAAATTGTCCGGGTGTGCGATGTCCAGTTTCGCGGTCATCTGGAAGACAAAGCGCAAATACGCTTCAGTCTTTTCACGGGACTCCTTTTGGCGGCGCGGCCTCTACTCAGAGTACTTAGTAACGAATAAATAGCCGATTCATGAACCTACCATAGCAACTCGATATTGCAATCGATACCAATTGCGACATATGGGTGTGCCTACATATCTGATACACTATACGAGTGCTCACTTATCCGTGAAAATTATTCCGCATGGGATTCCGGACGCAACAGACGATTTTTGTTATTGAATCCGATACGTGACTCTAGTTTCCGCTTGTACCTAACTTTGTATAGATCTGTGTAGTAACAAAAATATAAACGACACAGATGGTTATCTCCAGCTGACGATGATATCGAAGAGTTTGGTGACCTACGCGCTAGGCAGTATATCGTGTCTCTCCCGCACACGTTCCGTATTGTATCTCTCTGTCATGGCAAACCACGCGCTGACATCACTTTATATAGTGACGCAGATTTTATTATTAATGAACTTAGAGTTTTGGTTATTTCACAACTTCCTAAGACCTAAGTCTTCATCTTAGAGTGAAATCCGGTTGCATCCAAAGCTATCGCTTTGGAACCCAGGGTACGGTTGGACCACGATTCAGGATTCTTTGGTCACTGGTTTATGTATTAACTTATTTTATTTGTTTTTGTTTAAATATTTTTTCCTATGTACTACTGTGCAATCTCCTTATGTTTATGTTACTTTACTTACAGGATGGGGAGTGACTGCCGTCTGACCGTCGCAACCCAGGAGAACCAGACCAACGAAATTATGGTTACACGTTTTAAAAACTATCCAGAACATGTAGGTTTAAAGGGACCTAAGTAAGTTAGGTTTAAAGTTCAACTCGATACCTTCACACGTTCTCGAAGTAAAGGGTTTTGGTACACAGACGAACAGACGGTCAATAAAGTGATCTTATAATGGTTCCATTTTTTTCTTTTAACCCAAAAAAAGAAACAAACTATTAACAGCACGTCAGCCCTTAACACAAATAAAAAGAAATGTACACAAAAAAGCAGATGAAACAGCATGAAAACAAGTTGTTATTGTTAGAAACATATTTAAATTAAAACAATACCCTACAAAAGACAACACAAAAACTACATGGTTTGTCAGATTTGCCCCATTTTAGAACGAATTGGCGAAAATTGTGGCTAGTTTAGGACAATTTGTTTTCCTAAGGGATTTGGGGAAAGGGTCAAATCAAACCTAATGGGATAACCCTATTTGCTCGAGGTTTTCATTGATTTATTCTCCACAACTTTCACTTATCCATCAAACGGACTAAGTCTTTCTAAGATCAACTTTTCAAATTATATATGTAGTTCAAAGCACAGTGCTATATAGTAAATCTACATCTATACTATTAATAAAGAGGTAACGCCTCGGCGGGCGTTGATTGACTGACTGATCCTTCACCGCACAGCCGAAACTACTGGACCAAAAATCATGAAATTTGAAACATAGGTAGTTTTTAATATGAAGACGCGCACTAAGACTAAGTCTTTAAAAATTCAACCCCTAAAGGGGTGAAATGGGGGTTAATGTTAGTATGAAAGTCTGTCATTTTTGATGTTAGAGTTTTGTGAATTCGGATTATATTTATTAATAAAAAAGAAAATTGACCTATTTCAATTTTTGTTAAAATTCAAGCCCTAAAGGGGTATAATGCGGGTAGAAACATTGTATGGAAAATTCGTTATTTTTAAAGTTTGAGTCATAAAAATTGGTATTTGGTCTCATCATACACGTTAAAGTCTAAAAAATTATTTAATCAGAATTTTTTATCTCAATTTATATTGGAAAAGATCTAGAAAGATACAGTTTTTTTCCTTCAACAAATGTGGACAAAACTGAACCTTATAAGATTGAAGGTGGACAAAAACTATGGCAGATGCCAGATAGAGGTCAATGCGTTGATGTCGGAATCATTGAACTTGTTCAGCGAAAATTAAATATGCAATAATCTCTTTTCTAGCCCGAATACGGAATCGGAGATTATGCTGATGTTCATGTCGGCTTTGCTTTCAAATTAATATCGTGCACAAGCAAAAAGCGTCAGTACTTACCAAAGGAGCTGAGACATGTTATAGATGTTGAGAACGTTCGCTGCCGAATGTCCACTGCGACCATGTTTGATCTTTTGTGGCTTCCGCTCCCTCTTAGAGATTGTCTCCCCGCCAAACCTACGGCTAACAATACCGTATAATGATAGCTTTGTGAGCAATAGCCTTAATATCCTCCGTGCAGATGTAGTAGCTGCCCAGGGTGCGGCTTCTTGTGTGCTCTAGGGCATCGTAATGACAGAGGACATGCGAGGGCGTCTCTTCCTCTGCCTTGCAAAATCTGCAGGTAGGATCACGGTCAGCCCGGTTCTGGAGCCGTGTTTATTCTGCCTGAGGTCTTTGCCCTATTTAATCGACCACTCTTTAAGCTTACGTCTGGTGGTGCACCTGGGTATGAGCGGAGACATAGGCAACAAATAAGTTTATCATCTACTTACAAACTGAAAGTAGCACGAGAGCAATGGATAGGCGACTGGAAGAGGAGATCACAAGACAAATAGGTGGCTTCGGAGACGTGCTCATATTCTCAAGGAACTTTCTACTCCATACCTCAGTATTGTGCAGTATTTCCTGACGGTCATGACTTGGAACTTCAAGAGACGAGCGTCGTCCTTTCAAACTCTACGCAGTAGTATGAGATGTGCTGGACGGAAATTGGATGGGGTAGATTATTCGCTTCAGATGCAGTCGTAGGGTCGACCTCGATCCTGAGACATGAGAGCACAACTCAAGAGAGACAATAGATATCTTAGAAGACCAGCAACGCATCAGCGACTTATCTGGTCTCGCGAAATGTAGGTATGGCGCCTGTAGCATAAAACAAAATGCATAACAAAGCTGAAATGGCAAAGCTAAACATATAGTCACTGGAAGGCTTTTTACTGTACCTATGTGAAGTATTTACCTACAAGTCACAACCGGACTGCACCTTTTTGCGCCGACTGCTCACAATCGAATGCACAAAAGTAATAAACGAGCTTAATTCACGTTTCATTACGGCACAGCCGCGAACAATCCGCGAAATTTAATTCGTTGTTTGATTAAATAATCGAATTTAATACTTAATCCGTAGATTGTTATGGTTACTTTAATTTAAATTCGAACAAAATGTCAGAGGGGTAAAATATGAGATTTTATTATGACGCGCGCATATTTTTGATGTTTTTGAACAGGGCTTTTGTTACAATGGGCTATGGTAAAAAAATTAAACAGGTTCTAATCCGAAAAACGTCTCGGGCCATTTGTATTTCATAACATATTTTAATATTTTTAAAATTTAAAACACTGGATCAAGGATATTTTCAATAAAATAGCGTTGACCTTCATTTCACCCTAGATACGCTAGGCTATTCAGACATGTTGTATTCAGAAGATTACATTTAGGTGACAACAATTTCTCAGTGACTTATTCACCCAGACCAAGTCACAGATGGCGCTGGCAGTTATTTTTTAAATAATTTAAAAAAAAATGACATGGGAAAACTAAGCATATTTATGGACGTGACAAATACGCTTCGAATTCAAAATTTTTGAAAACTTATTAAAAAATAACTACCTGCTATTTTACAAAAATATTCAAATTAGATACTTAAAATAGTAATAGGCATTGGAAAAAAATATTAAATCCATACTTAAAAAATTGTTCCTATTGCCAATGAGAATGGGTAAGCTGTGAGCTTTTAATTTTTTTTCCTTTGTATTTGTTTTACAGTAAGGGGTTAGTCCTGCTGACGGATACAGGACATCTGCAAGACGAGAAAGTTTTTACTGCATAAGCCATGCTTCAGCAGGAATGGGGAAGTTCGACCAGAGTAATAATACCACGACTTCACAGAAAACCAGCGTGAAGTAGTGAGAGTACTGGAGGACCCAATCCGGGGAGAATGACTTTTAAGGGTTGACTTGTGACTTAATTGGTGTTGCGGGTGTTGAACCTGTAACCAACTTGTTACAGAACGCAACCTTAAGTTATAATTATCGTACTAGCTCATGCCATCCCGTTCGAACATGCAATGTTAAAATTATCTAAAATGGCGTTTTGTAATAAGGATTCTTAAATGGCGTTTTGTAATAAGGATTTACTCTCTTATTACAAAACGCCATTTAAGAAAACTTCAACAAAGGAGTGAATTCGCAAACCTTTTATTTTGCCTGACACACTAATATTCAGGCTAAATCCATAATGTATCACAGAAAATATCCCAACAAGTTATTCCATTACCCAATTTGGTGAGGCTGCAATTTATCATTCGCAAGCGATATTGAGGCAAACAATGGAAATTATCATTGAAAACGTCGAATTTTATCCCGAATGAGATGAGTTATGGTCGATAATAACGCTGCTATACGAGGTTATTTTAATAGCAGTCGGAGTATCTTTTACAGATGTTATATGTGAGTTATGATAGAAAGGCTACAAAATTTTATGCACATTTTGGATAGCTAAATAGTCAATACGTATCCCCCTAAAATATTAAATAATGCTAAAACGAAACCATCCATGCCATAAGCTCGCACTGTTAAATAGTTATCAGTCCTTTTTTAGATTTTTGCGTTACATTATAACTATAATGTATCAAGACGGGAATTAACACGATATTTATTATGTGAAACAACATAACAGTCCGCTCGTGACCACGGCTGCTGTAACGTAGCTTGAAACGTCGAGCCAAATATGTGAGTACACAATGTTGTTTCACATAATAAATATCGTGTTAATTCCTGTCTTGATACGTTATAGTTATCAGTCCGGTCAATTCGGCCCATTACATGCTGAAGCATGGCTCTCTCAATGTTTTTATATTTTAGGTAATGTACCCTCATCCTCATAGGTATTCCGATGAAACACCAGAGGGATCAGATGACGAACTCGAGGTGTAACAGTAGATACAAGACCGCCTTTTCCCAAATCCCAGGTCTCAACTCAAATTAAAACTCAAGAAAAATATTTATTTGAATAGGCTTATACACAGCACTTACACACCCTCATAAATTAAAAAAATCTTTTGAAACTATTTATAACTATAATAATAATTGATATGTAATACATATTGTATGTGCCCGATACACAAAATAGGTATCATCACCAAACATTTCATCCAATATTTCAGCCAATATAGTCTACTGCTGAACTCAGGCCTCCCCCAATGCCACACAGATCGGTCCTGTGCCGCCCGCATCCAAGGGATTCCCGCGACCTTAAGGCAGGCAGTAAGTACTTTTATTGTTTAGTTTTGCCTTTTGAGTTAGAAGTTTTCACAGGGTACATCCCGAATACCTACCTCCTAAGGATGGTTTCAATATAAATCCTCACTTATTTTACGAGGCACTCTCAACACGCCATCTTAGCCGCTGTCAACGTACCTGAGCACGTTATCTCCTTTCAGTATTCATGTAAATGCAGAATATCTTACGTCAACCGTATTCGTAAGATATTTCCTTTTGTAATCCGAAACAATAGCTTTTTGTGGGCCCTGGAAATTTCGTTAACTATATTAGATTCCGCGGAGACCACCTCCTCGATTTCCATTTAAGATAATATGCTTATAAGTTCAAATTTTTAGGAGCGTCGGCTTTTGTTGACGCATTTTAGGCTTGAACATCTACATAAAAAAAATATTGGTTAATAACATACCACAGACTCTGTGTCCGTGCCTATGTTTGCTAGTAGTTACAGTTTGTTTGCTTGCTTATACCTAGTTATCGTTTTCCGCGCACAAAAAATACTTTTATTACATTAATTTACTGTTTTCTTGCAAACTTAACAACACCGCCACTAGTCTAAGCTTAAGTGCTAGAAAATCTACATTTATTTAATAATATTATAGATAGATAGATAGATATTCTTTATTGCACAAAAATTAAATACAAGCATGATACAACAGCTAACAGGTAAAGCTGCAGGCATGATCATCAGCACCCAGAGAAGGAAAACTCTGCATTTATATCAAAACCCGTCTGCCAAGCGTGGTGAGTATGGCAAATACCCCTCATGTTATTGAGGGAGGCCAGTGCCCCAGCAGTGGGGACTTAAATGGGGTGACGATGACGATGATGATGATGATACAACAACAGCAACAGACAGTACAATAAGGCGGTCTTATCGTTTGTAGTGATTTCTTCCAGACAACCTTTGGGTAGAAGATAGAAATATCGTATTATCTTTTTTTATTGGGTATTAAGTTGAGAAAAAGCCTACGATGGAGCGAGCTTACCCGCTCTAGCTTTAAAAAATGTGAGTCTGTGACTACTCGGGAAAACAGACGCAGACATATGACCCTTGGTGTTTGTCATTATTCCGCGGGTCATTACACCCATGCACCTGCGCTTTCCTTTGCTAGACATAAACCTCTCTACTCTACACTACTTGCGTAGAGTAGAACTGGCAATAGCTAGATTGCCAGTTTGCGTAACGTTTCTCCATCTGGCCTGAGGACGTCCTACAAATGATATAACAGAACTGACTCAGTCCTTTAAGTCGTTTAAAATACGACTGGCCTCTTTTTAAACAGCTTGGCTTTAAAATTAAGACTTTAGCTGTTAATTTTAAATAATAGGACTCAGTTTTTTAACGTATAAAACTAAAAGAACTTAAACGATTTAAAAGACTTAACTCTCAGACTCTCAAACTCAGTCGCCGCGCGCCGCAGCGTTCGAATAAAACGTTTAAGTTACAATGGATTTTTTATTATATATTATACATATAAAAAGCCAAAGGTCGTGGGTTCGATCCCCACCCTGGACAAACACTCGTGCAATAAATACTTGTGTTTGTTCGGTGTCTGGGTGTAATATATGTATTGGTTTATTCCCGCTGTCCACCCTCTGCTTGTCCACCCCGGTTGGACAGGCATAGGGTGGACAGCGGGAATAAACCTATGTATGGTTTTATGTATATATTTGTGTTCCTCTGTTGTCTGATATCTGTAACACAAGTGCTTAAGCTACTTTTTACGGAATCAGGTCAACGTAGGTATGAGATGTTGTGAGAATTATTATTATTATTATATAAGACGTGTAAAAAACAATAATAATTAAGGGTATTGCCACTCAGCGAAAAAAAAATACAACATAGGCGTATGTTACGACTTTAAACTCGTTAGGCGAAGAGTCGTTAGTCTTTTAAGTCCTTTACGCTGTTTAAGTCTTTTAAGCTGTTAAGTTACTGCTGAGCGTTTTACCTTAAAAGACTGCAACTAATAATGCTAGTCTTATGACTAAAGGTTCGGGACTAAAAGACTGAGTCAGTAGTGAGGCGTCAAAAAGGAGGCGAGTCTTTATTAAAATACTTAAAATCCTGCGTCTTTCATCACTACGTTTGGCTAGACGTAGTCTCTACCTACTCCAGCACCTGTTTTCCCCAGCGGTTGTCAGTTCTGATTTGGCCAGCCTACTGCCACTTTAGCTTTGTAATCCGGTGAGCTTTATAATATCAATGAATTTTAGTTCTTAGTCGGATTACCTCATTTCAGATTTGATACCGCAGAGACACGCTGGATATTGCTAATAGGGATGATGACAAGGTCGGAGATTGGCTGACGTCATAGACCGGTAGCTGTTTATGAAGCGTTTTGGGAAGGTCTACAGATTTTTGTATTGTAATATCTTGGAGGTTTTCAAGCTAACAGGGCCATTCATTCACCGATGTTTCTATTTGCCAATCAGAAAAGAAGTTGTCATTATCACTATTAATTTAAGTTCTGAAATATTTAAGTAAATAGTCTTTGTCATGAAAGTGTCCAGATACCCCACAGCTACACGCACCTCAAAACGTGCTGATGCACAATATTGGGTCTGATATGATAGGAATGTTAGGTATCATAAATGTGATACAGCTTTAAAGACAAATACTGTCCCACGCAAAACTGGACGCATATCGAACGTCAGAATCTGGAGGGCAAAGGCGGAATTTATCGCCAAACGCCAAAGCTTGTCCAAGTTTTCACCCTACAACAACGATGAATCTCGCCAGCCATCCGTAAGCGATGCTCGACTCTGTTAGTGCTTTTGATAGGTGCTCTCAAAATCTATGTAAGTTCGGAGACTATAATATTCTCCAACGGATTATGGTTACGGTGGCCAATCTCAATGATTGTCCACGTACGCAGGAAATATTATAGTAAAAAATAAAATAAAAAATTCATTTATTGCAATAGTCTGTGTTACATTGAGTGGCCGAGTCTACCCAGTAAGTTGTCATAGACACTTGTATTGGGTATGGCTCGCTTCTTCCCTTACGGTTAGCTAAGAGACTAATTACATAAATGGCAAATCTACGAGAATTTTAATTAACAAAGTATGTAAACTATGAGAAAAAAGGATAAACAATTTTGTAAAAAGATGTGATCACTACTAACTCTTTGCTCAATGTGTGTATGTATGTTTGTGCGTGAGTGAGTAGGTATGTGTGTGTGTGTGTGTGTGTGTGTGTGTGAGTGAAAGAGAGAGATATAGAGAGAAAGTGTGTGTAGCTAAGTGTTTGGGAGTATAAGTTGGTGGGTACAAATACCCACCAACTTATATGCACTCAAAAGTGCATGAGCGCATATTCGGGGGTACGGCAATGCTGATGCCTGTATGCCCTACGGATTGTATGCCTTGGGGTCGGTGATGATAATGAACCACATACAGGCACCAGATATTTAGCTTTTAAACGTTCAGAAAATTCTCACAAATATATAGTGCTCAACTGTGTGCCCAAACACAAGTGCATTCTCTTTTCCCTTACCCTCATAATCCGATGGGGCACTAACGTGACAAGGGAGAGGGATCTGGCGAAGTACCAACGGCTTAACGTGCTTTTCAAGGCACAAGGGTACAAGACCGCCAACTTCCAGACTCCGGTCTGTCGCTAAGATAATGTTATCGAAACTTAGGTACAAAGTTTTCGCCCGACCCGGGGATTCAACCCGGGAAATATTGCGCAGCCATCACTTTTAAGCGCGACCCCCTACCCACTGCGCCATCAAGGCGGTCTAGCATGATCGAAGATTATGCTAAAAGTGTGTATTACAACCCTGTGTAGACTAGCCTATATTAATAGGCTAGTTTACACAGTCACAGCTATGAATGGTGTATGGTGTAAGCAACAGCTATGTATGGTGTAAGCAACTATGAGCCTTGAGGCTGGAATTTGCCAGTGCCTTTGATAGGTGCTCTCAAATCTATGTGAGTTTGAAGATGTTGCCGAGATAATTAGTCCATGCCATAAGTGTGCACTAGTATAATAATATGCTAGTATAATAGTTAATACCACAGCTACTGGTTTAAACTCTAAGCAACTATAGGCTTTGCACGCTTGAATCTGCCAATGCGTTTGATAGGTGTTCTAAAAATCTATGTTTTGGGAGTTCGCCAGTGAAGTGTGCACTACTCTATGCTAACGTAATATTTTTCGGCAAAACAAGCCAGTTACACCCACGAATTTAGTATGTTATACCAATAGGTACTTTGGCGTGAACAATACAGTGTGACAGCCTCGATGGTGCAGTGGTTAGTGGGCCGCACTTTCAAGCGACGGCTGCGCAAGTGGCCTTGTGTTCGATCCCCGGTCGGCCCAAAAATTTGCACCTTAGTTTTCGGTAAGAAATTCTGAGTATCATCCCGGGATGACACTAAGAATTTCTTACCACATTCCGGAGTCTGGAGGTCGTCGATCATGCACCCAGGTCATGCCTCGGGAAGCACTTTAAGCCGTTGATTCTGCGCCCAATCCCTCTCCGGTCGTGTCACGCTGGTGTCCCATCAGAATATGAGTGTGTACTGATCTGACTGATCGTTGAGATTGGCTGCCGTAGCCGTAATCGGTTGGAGGATATTATTATTACCGTGAGATAAGAAAGAATTATTTGGTACCAAAATGACATACACGGGGAATAACCACTGTCCGACTAGTTTTCTAAAAGCACCTCCCATACCATGAGACTTGCTAAGAAAACAGCAGTTTTGATTTTTGCCATGTAATTCACCAAGTTTAGTCGCGGTTATACGTTCCGGGTTCCATTCCGTAACTGGTCGATGGTACGTAACCCTCGCACACTGCTCTCAAACTCCCCAAACTTATAGGGTCTCAACGTCGAAGATTCCTATCAGAAGAAGCGTTACATCTAGTTAAGATGACGGGTAGGGCACACTAGCGACGCCAATTGATTTTATTTTTTAGCTACTAAACCTGTTCTGCTTATTATAGGCAGTTTCCAAGGGGTTCGTAAAAAAATGTTACTTTGACATGGTACTTTATTTATTTATTTAATTTAAGGCATACACAACAGGTGACAATCGATAAAAATACAAACTTAAGAACAATATACTTAGAGCTAGATTGAAACCTAAGAACGTGTACACACAGCAATACCAATAACATCGCCTACAGAAATAAATGATTTAGTAGTTCAAGCGTTTATCAATTAGCAGTACTTAACAAAAATGATGCATTTATATATATTTTGAAAATTAGATTATATTTACCACTAGGAAGCTCAGTGGAGAATCCGTTTGACATTCAAACGGAATGTAACATGTCTGGGCCCAAAAAGGTCCAGGTCATGGCTACACAGCAAGTCATTATAAAGGCGGCACATGCGAACAATGGGGTTGTAAAAGGATGTGTTATTCTTGAAAGTCTGCAACACGAACGTCCTCTTGCGGTTTCGGGAAAGCATTCGAGCGTTAAACATGAGCAAAGCAAGCAAGTTAGCCGAATCAAAGATGGAATGTACAACTTTATGCAGATGAAAGAGATCCTGTTGTTTACGGCGCATTTCCAACGTAGTCAGTTTAAAATGCATAAGTCTGTCATTATAGGAGACCAGCCTACGATTTAGCCTTTCTGTTTATTATAGGCAGTTTCCAAGGGGTTCGTAAAAAAATGTTACTTTGACATGGTACTAAAGTGTTAAGCTATTTTTGATGCTCACCGTATCTACTCGTATATATGTACTGAAACTAAACTGTTAAGTCAAAGACTACTTAAATATATAAATATAAGAGTATAACAGAAAATTCAGGGCATTTTAAATTATTAACATTTTTATAATGATGTTTATAAACCATCTTCTGCATTAGGAGGAACGCAAACCCGAAGGAATAAAAATTATTTGTACTAGCTTCTTTTTCCCAAGGGAATGTTGGTTTAGTTTCTCAAACAGTTATCTAAAAGCTAGTTATATCTATTAGGGAGGGTATTTTCTATTACATCTGTTTGTAATTTTTCACGTATGATAACCCTGAGGTGTACTGGATCCGTTTCCGTTTCAGTATTAGTATGATGGCACTCAAAGACTTAAAAAATTACCGTTTGAAAGAAGAAAGAAAGAAAGAAAATATTTATTATTATAGACATCACAACACAGAACATATAGCGATTGTAAACAGAACACAATTTGGAACAAACAGAAAACAAAACATAAAACAATTAAAAATACATAAAAATAAAACAAAAGGAAAAAAAACCAAAACTATATTCAATCATGTCCAGACAGTGCCAAATGAATATTATAATGTGTTATTCATCGTTTCATCTCTGCACAAGAAAGGGCCGGGTGATAGAGTTGCTATGAGCATTTAACGTTTTATACAATATTATGTGCCTATCATGGCCGTAATAATTATTAATTATAATACATAAACAACACATTCACACTTCGCGCCTATAATCACGAATGTAGTAGTGTGTTTTATACAAGTGCATTTAAAATGTCCCTATAAATAAATGGACGAAGCCCAAGATGGAATGGGCACGCGGTGCCCATACGTGGATACATAATAATTATAAAGGACATGCTTCACACCAATATTGTTTAGCTGCAAATAAATGTGAAGAATGATTACAATATTGCAATAACTAAGAATTTACGGTGTGACATTGAAAAGTGTAATGTGATGAACAGTGAGTGAACAATAAATAAAGCTGCACTATAAACCTTGGAAACTGTGGTTTTGTTATTATTAAAATACATCTCCTGATAGATAGGCCTCCCATCACACGCCAGTAAGTACCTATATTGCACATAAAGTCTACATCACACACAAGAAGCCAGAATAACACCACGAAGGTACACATATATAAGTAGAGCATAGAATCTTAGAGGCAGCCCCTAGATTTCTACAGGAGGAGACACAGATTTCTAAAATGTACCTAGTGTTTTTACAGACTACCCCGGAGGCGCAATGGCTAGTGGGTCGAAATTTAATGTAACGGCCGCGCTTATTGTCCCCCCAAATTTTTATTTTTTTCCAATTTTTGTGTAAACATCGTAATGCGGTTAACAAAATACATCTATTTACCAACTTTCAATAGTAAAGTTCTTTTAGTTTCGGAGAAAAGTGGCTGTAACATACGGACAGACGGACAGACATGACGAATCTATAAGGGTTCCGTTTTTTGCCATTTAGCTACGGAACCCTAAAAAGTAGATGATCAAGATCTCGATCGGGTGTCGTACCCGGGACAATAAGCGCGGCCGTTACATTAAATTTCGACCCACTAGCCATTGCGATAGGGATATCCATATCCATAGGGATAGAATAAAAATTATGTTGAGGTTTTAACATCATTTTTTTCTAAACACAATACTTTGCGCAACTTTGCGCAAGAAACGCTCCTAAAGTGGTAAATTGTCGTCGTCGTCGTAAATTGCGATGGCTTGATTTCTAGGCCTTTGCTTTGCAGTGGGACAGTATATAGATAGGCTGGTACCTATAGGCCAACAGTTGATCACAATCACACCTGGTGGAAAGTGACGATAAGATCTAGGATGTAACGCGTTTGCATACACATACATACCTACTTACAACTACTTATCAGAAAAAAAATTGTGCATGGTTATTTAATAAATAGTATAAGTCTTTGCCGAGAGGTTGTAACCCCGGAATTGTTTAAAATAGATCTGGTTTAGTAGCTAATAATTAAAATCGATTGGCGTCGCTAGTGTGCCCTACCTGTCACCTAAATCCTGTGCCGTAGTTTTTTATCATTTTCAATAATAACCCTATTAGTCTTCCCACGAAAAGCAGAAAAATGACAAAGCCAAAAATGGTGCCGTTTCGTTCAACGGGCAGAGCGAAATCTCGAAATCAAATTTCGGTAAGCTCGTTACAGGAGGTGACCCATCTACATAATGGCTTTGTCTTAGTTCCATCGAAAAGACGGGACATTTTTTGTCCCTTTGACAACTGACCTTTGATACTTAGGCTGTACTCCATGTAATTTCCCTTGTGTCCTGCTGTGACAAAGAAAACCCTTATGCTGGGGCAGGGCTGGCATATTGATGGAATCGATTATGGATTCAATAAAAAATATTGACTGGTCCGGACCGA
Source organism: Marasmia exigua (assembly GCA_019059595.1). NCBI lineage: Eukaryota > Metazoa > Arthropoda > Insecta > Lepidoptera > Crambidae > Marasmia > Marasmia exigua. Next base: position 27,046,616 of record CM032472.1, on the reverse strand, counting down.
TGGAGTTGGTAGTGACCCTGCCTCGTACGCTAAAGGATGTGAGTTCAGCGTCTGAATGTAATGTAAGTATTATTTTTACCGTCTTGCCTACTCCCTTTTCTAAGGAAGATAGGGTCTAATCTCAGAAACCGAAAACTTTTAACCGTGGGAGAGCCAGCCGGGCTGGCTCGACCGGAGTGATGCCACGGCTTACAGAAAACCGGCGTGAAGCAGCACTGTGCTGTGTTTTCGCTGAGTCAGTGAGGGTACCGGAGGCCCAATACGGAGGAAAGGGGGGTTCAAATGTTGGCCGCGCACTTGTAACTCCACTAGTGTCACGGGTGTCCATGGGCGGCGGCAATTGCTTACCATCAGGTGATCTGTCTGCTCGTCTGTCTCCTATCACATTAAAAAAATTATAAAAAAACACCATTCCATACACAGGTTGATTAGTGCAATCAATATTTAAGATTTCTTTTTTAAGATTAGGCCCTATGTTTCTTGGGAAAAAAGGTTTGTTTTCATTAGCATAGTGCCCTAGATAAGTAATTAAGACGGTTAAAAAAGCACGGTGTATAATTGTGTAACGCCGTGTGGTCCCCGGCTGAGTAGAATAGGCCACCCTCACTCTTACCGAGGTGTCGTAAAAGGCAACTAAAGTAAAGCTGCTGGCATGATCATCAGCACCCAGAGAAGGAAAACTCTGCAGTCTGCCAAGCGTGGTGAGTATGGCAACTACCCCTCATGTGATTGAGGGAGGCCCGTGCCCCAGCAGTGGGGACTTGAGGTAAAATAAATATATTTCTCTCCTCCAAACATTCATCTCCCTTCGTAGCCAACCCTACTAAGGTCCGATAGGATGACCCCACGGAAGTCACTTTAGAGACACTATAAGACACAATAAAGTGCCTTATGCTGCAAAAATAGCTTTCATCCGCCGCTCCTGTCCCTCCTTTGTAACAGTCTGGAACCTTTTCGAATCGTCTAAAATAGACATGACGAAACACTTGAAAGGATGGGTACGGAACTACACAACGTTACATCTTAAAGGAACTTCGGGAATCGATTGTTTTATTAATTTAATTTAATTATTAAATTAATAAAACAATCGATTAAATTAATAAAACATTCGAAGGCTGGCTGGTGTGGGCTGGATGAGAGTGGCCGAAAATCGGGAGCAGTGGCGTGCATTAGGGGAGACCTATGTCCAGCAGTGGCACGAGTGTGGGTTGCTGATGATGATGATGAATTATTAAATGATCGCAGACATAATACATACAGGTCAAATTAATAATAATAATAAATATTTTACAACATCACATACATTGATTTGACTCCGAGATAGGTAGTTCAAGCACCTGTGTTACGGATATCAGAATCAACAGCGGAATTACAAATATATACATATAATACTTTTCTTTTGTAAATACATACACTTATAATACATACAAAGACTCAGACCAATACAAACAGACATGTTCATGCACACAAATGTTTGTACTGTGCGGGGATCGAACCCGCAAACCTTGGACCAAAGGCAGCGTTCACTACCATTGTTCCAAACGGGTCGTCTATTGAATTGAAAACCTGTTTTTTTTTAAGTTGGCTAAAAATGTTATTTTTTATTTAAGTCCTTTTGAAGACTTTTTAAGACGTCATCTATACTGATCTACGAGAAATCCATGTCAATGTCTGGTAAGAAGGTCAATCACATGGAGTTCTCGTAGGTCAGTCCGAACCGAGTCTTGGCCTCCAAAGGAAGGAGTTTCACGGCGGAGGCCAAGCCTCAGTTCAGGTCGTAAAGCCAGCGGAGTCCTTTAGCGAAAGCGATTCCTTTAGAAAACCTGTCACATCAAAAAAAAATACGCACGGCGAATGTAAATGGGACGGTAATAAAGTGTCGTGTCGTGTCGTCGTGTACTCCGTTTCGCTGTAGACCCTCTGGTACTTAAGTTTTATTCTCAGCCGATGACAATTAGTCCTATAGATAACCAGGGTGTTTCAGTCAAAAATGACACATTATTATTATAACAGAGTTTATAATATTAGTCTTTAAAAAAAGGTACAGTAAGTCGGCGTCAGGTCAAGTTACCTCTCACAGTCCAAAATAGCACTTGTAGTTCAGACATAATGACTCCACATAACGCCGAGTGCCGACAATACTCGAAACTGGAATTCAAGACCAAAAAAACTACGACGGATACGTCTCTGTCAATTCTATCAATGTCACTTATGTCATTGTCAAATCAAGTTTTCAGGTATTGCCAACCTTTTTGTTGTATGCTTCTTTTCTTAGTACAGGACTGACACAATTCATGATAATGATTTTCTCAAAAAATAAAAATATTATTACAAACTTAATTTTCAAGTCAAATTAAATTGACAAAATTTTACTGTAAAGAACTTAAACAAATTAAATTACCTACAAAAGTGTGGCATATTACTAATACAGTAAGGAAAAGTTAAATAAGCCCATTTTTTATTAATTGTCATGTCAGAATCTCTGACTACGGAATCTGAGTCGGTCACTTGTATAATAAAGTTTTCCACCACTCCAGTAATTAATTCGTCAAATTTTGCACGTGTTTTCGATTTTACGCATTATAAAGCAAAATAACTCGTAAGCAAAATTGTTACGTGATATTTTAACAAAGTGGATAGTCGTAACCGTCGGAGTTAGTCAGTCTCAATCACTCAATAAAATGAGGCGTTTAGCTTTTTATCAACCTACGGATTCTGCTGAGACTACTCTTAACGAACTCTAAACAATGTTAAAAACCATGTAATTCAAAGATTCCTATATTCATATCACTTTGCGGCACCTCCCTGCACGAAACAACAACATGTAAGTTAAAATATTGTACCAAATGTTATTAACTCCTGAAGTGACACAAGCTCAATACCAGCTATTCTACCATACATTACGGATGATTAAGTTTTTATTAAAGCTTCTTGTATTTATGTAAAAATAAATCAATAAAATTACTTCTTTTAATTATAAAATTTTAATTTTCCAATAAATAAATTATGTCAGCGTATGTTTTTAGAAAATAGGCATATACTATTTGAACGATCATTTTATTGCAGTAGCAACATTGTAGTAGCAATTTATGGACCCCAATTCTGGAGATTTCGATATGAAAAAAACACGGCGGATATCACCTGAATACCATACAAAAAAACTATGTTTTGGTGATATATATCGTATGATGAAAAAATATCACAGGGTATATGACTAAGCTCAAGATTTTACAAAATATAAATATTTTATCAAAATATAGGTCAATATGTGCCAATGGCAAAAATTCTCAATTAAAAATATAACGTCTAGCCGGTTTTATGGTCATTCAAAGATTCATGGGCAAGTCCATTTTAAAAGTATGAAATTATTAAAAAATAATTATACCATTGAATAATCCATACAATTTGCACCAACTATTATAATAGAACCATTGACATAAACGAAACATTTGATATAGCTACCATACAAAATTCAATTGAAATGCATACAAAATACTGTCGTGTGACGTCACATCTTAGTAGCGATTTGTATGGAGCGTTTTGGGTTTGCCCAAAATAATGTGATTTTAAAATTGTGATACCTCAGGTAGTTTAAATGAGAATCAAGTGATTCTTTCAACGATGTTTCTATCGTTGAGAGGTCTTTTGATTGCAAAAATAAAAAAAAATAGTCATATACCGTAATTGGTCTTGAGTTCCAGTTTCGGGTTTAGGTACCAATTTACAAAGAATAAATAGGTAAACAACTTGATTTTTTCTATTGTTTGCAATAATAAAGGTGATATTGGAGTATATAATTATGAGTTGCTACGCTTGTGAATTTGTAAAGTGCGTTGAGTCAACAATATTTGAGTTTCATTCATTCATATTAATGAGGCCACACTTTTGAAATTATTATGGTTATTGAAAAGTCACCTTCCAGTAAGATTAAGTTTCACCGACCCACGAACCCATTGAGGCATAGCATTCGAAATTCAAATTAATTGGATTCTATATTCGAACTAAAAACAATTTCCGAAGCCATTAATGGGGACAGATGGCGCTGACCGGGCTATGTTCTGTTCGAAAATGACAATGAAATAATTTTGTAATAGGTAGGTAGATTTTTTTTAATGTGCTAGGATAATTGGGTTTGTGCTCCATAAGATTCTAACCATTAAACTAAAGATGTTGAACTGATCTTTCGTAACAAAAATTATCGTGAGAGAAAAGAAAAGTTTTTAAATGAACTCAGTTTATTAACGAATAATTAACTGAGTTCATTTCAAAACATTCTTTTATGTAGTAGGTGGCAGAAGGACAGACGGGTTACCTAATGGTCAGCGATTGCCTCCACCCATAGACACCCTCAACACCACTGGGATTAACAAGTGTTCAGGCAACCTTTTAACTTCTTTTCTCTCACAATTGAACCTCCCTTACCCTCGCTCGGTGAAACACAGGGCAGGCGATTGTTTCACGACTGTTTCTGTGAGGCCGTGATATCAACTCGGTCGAACTGGCCCATTCATGCCAAATTGTGACTCTCCTACGGGCTTCTACAATGACTTGATTTCCCAAATCGAATCCGGAACTGTCCACTCCTAGACAACACTTTAAGTCACTAACGGCCGCACTCAGAGACGTCATTTAAACTAATGTTCATTAACTTTAGTATCGGTAGTCTTTATGCGTATCAAAATAAGTGTCAATATTTTTTCTTAAGTAGCCAACTAAGTTAATCAACGACTCTGAGTGTGACAGTATGCTATGGAAGTTTTCAAACAGTAAGTTACATCAAAATGAAACCAAGATAAGTGTCGACTACAGGCTGGCTAGGAAGCCTTTTTAAGAAGAAACGTTTTTGTATATATCTGTCTTTGTCTCTTGCTCTCGGTCTGTTTGCTTTCAATAGCTTAGCGGTGGTTATTATTTTGTTAATTTCGCAATGTATGTTTATTTACTTATTTTAATCACTTTTTTATTCATTCAGTCCATTCCCGTAGCTCACAATAAGCGAATTCATAACTAACAGGGAAAATTCGAGGGCAGAAGACTCAATACAGAAAAACGCCATTAAATTCGCTGCGAAGACTCCTAAAAGCATTCGTGTCGATATTTACAGGTCACCTATGTTGTTTATGTTTCTTTCTAGCTCTTGGTACATGTATGAAACAGAACCAGTCACAGCTCACACAGGTACACACTAGATGTGTATTTGGCGTTTAGCCCCGATAACTGTCACCACGTTTTGTATTTCGGATAAGGCCCTACAGTCAATGGACTGGATTTAATTTAACGGAATGTCATAGCATAAAAAATAGAGAAGACAAATCTACCTGTTATTGCCCAGAGCTCCTTCAAGCATTCCTCCCTCGACCGCTGGATAGCGGACCGCTTCTGCACCTCTGGACCAGACTCCAAGTACTCGAACAACACCGCACCAAGAAGTACGTATATCACCACCAAAATCACCAACCCTATCTGAGAACAGGCCACGCGCGCCAGCCCTGATGCCGCGCGGCGGACCAATCCCGGCTGTTCCCGCCCTTCCAATGACACTTCAGATGACATTTCGATTTTTATTTTTTTCTACGCACGCCACTCATTCCAGCCAGTTGGACGTTCGCTAAAGTTTTTTTAAAGTCCTCATCTTTACGTCACTGCGTTTAAACTTTTTAATTTTAATATTTTGAGACCACGACCTAGTTTTAACAATCGCTACACAACATTAGGGTTGTACCTGGAACAAAAAAAGTTTGTCTTAGTTTGTGACAGCTATTTTAATTAACTTATTTATAACACAAAAAAACTAGTAGATATGATAAAATAGAACTAGGTAAAGTTTGTTGGTATAAGGGTGAGAACCACCTGCGCGATGATTCAGTATAAAACCAATGACTTATTTTTAATAAAGATAAAGATAAAAAGATAAAGATTTCTTTATTGGCCACAGAACACAAATCAAACATGAGTGACATAAATACAAGTATGACAAATACTGTAGCCAACAAGGCCCAACCTCAGCATTTGCTGCAGTGGCCGGAGCCGCTGCAGCGCTGGTTTTCAGGCAGAGCCTTGGGTGACGTACGTGCACACATACATAACATACAACAAATTGATTTGATTTTATTTAATAAACAAGTAATAAAATTATTCATACCTAGTAGGTTTTTGGATAATGTTTTTCTGCGCCGCTGGGCTAAGTAATACCTACATAGACTGGAAAAATCTAGAGCTCCGTTTTAGGGTTCGAGCCTACGCTACGACCTACCGAACTACCGACTTTCAGAAGAGCACGTTTTATTCATTAGACTATCATTACTCTTTTAAAATCTTTTCTGAGTGTACTTGTTTAGAACTAAGTTGAATTCATCCAGGCCAAAGTGGCCGCTTTTGGCGTGAATAAATTTTTCGCGTACAAAAACGGACCAAACATTTGTGCATGGTTATTTAATAAATAGTATAAGTGTTTGACGGGAGGTTGTAACCATAGAGTAAATTGAATAATGTTGTAACCCTGAAATTTTTAAAAAAAGATCCGGACTAGTTGTTAAAAACTAAAATCGATTGGCGTCGCTAGTGTGCCCTACCCGTCACCATAATAAGTTGCCCTACGTCTAGCAAAGAAGATTGCTCTATCGTCTAAGCGCCTTTAAAGATATTAAGGCTGCGTTCCCACAGAATGCGCGGAATTGAGCGGAGACTTATAAAAATTTACCAATCACATTGCTCAAAATGAGATATGTATTTTGAGCAATGAGATTGGTAAATTTTTATTAGTCTCCACTTTACTCCGCGCTGCTCCACTTCTGCGGAAACGCAGCCTTATTTTGCCTCTATTTATAAATCCAAAAGCACCATAGACCATATTCACACAGTGATACAGGTTATACAGAAGACCAAAGAGTATAACCAGCCCCTGTGCATGGCGTTTGTGGACTATGAAAAAGCTTTTGACTCCGTCGAGACCTGGTCTGTTCTAGAGGCCTTGCAAAGGTGCCAAGTCGATTGGCGATATATCGTGGTATTGAGGTGTCTGTATGACGCTGCTAATATGTCCGTAGTAATCCAAAATGGCCAAACCCAGCCTGTCCTGCTGCGACGTGGTGTGAGACAAGGAGATGATATATCTCCGAAACTTTTCTACGCTGCGCTGCAGGACATGTTCGGAACGCTAAACTGGAAAGAGCGCGGAATCAATATTGATGGCGAGTACATGTCACACCTACGATTCGCAGACGACATCATCATCTTGGCGGAAACCCTACAACACCTACAGGAGATGGTGAGCAGCCTGGCTGAAACTTCCAAACACATCGGTCTTCGGATGAACTTGGATAAAACCAAGGGCATGTTCAACGAGCTCCGGGACCGGTCACTGTTAATGGAGTACCTCTCGAGGTTGTTCAGGAATATGTCTATCTAGGACAAACGCTCCAATTAGGCAGAAACAACTTCGAGAGAGAAGCCAATAGAAGAATTCAGCTAGGCTGGGCAGCATTTGGTAAACATTGTCATGTCTTCTCGTCACCCATCCCTCAAAGTCTTAAGTCGAAAGTATTCGACCAGTGCGTCCTTCCGGTCGTGACTTACGGTGCCGAGACGTGGACACTCACGACTGTCCACCGGTTCAAAGTCGCTCAAAGAGCTATGGAAAGGGCTATGCTCGGAGTATCTCTGAAGGACCGCATCAGAAATGATGTAATCCGACAGAGAACCAGAGTCACCGACATAGCCCACCGAATTAGCAAACTGAAGTGGCAGTGGGCTGGTCATATTAGCCGCAGAACTTACAGCCGTTGGAGCCGTAAAGTCCTTGAGTGGAGACCGCGACTCGGTAAGCGTAGTGTAGGACGCCCTGCGACAAGATGGGATGCTGGTGTGGGCTGGATGAGAGTGGCTGAAAATCGGGACCAGTGGCGTGCATTAGGGGAGACCTATGTCCAGCAGTGGACGAGTGTGGGTTGCTGATGATAAATCCAAAAGGTATTCTTTAAAATCGTTACCCAACTGAACCAAATGTCTGGCCACGCCACCACCGCTGGATCACGGCAGAAAACCTAAAAAGGTGTGGATTGACATCGTAAAGGATGACATGGGTGCTCACAAACTGACCACTAGGGATGCACAAGACCGTGCGAAGTAGAGGAGTCGAAGCTTAGATTAATATAAAATAGCGGAAGATATGGCACGTCCTTTGAATTAGACAACTGAAAACGGGCTTGATACAAAACTACATGCTCACATACAGCTCTACGACACATTGGTTTAAAATTGGAATACAGAGACAAACCTATTTTTTGACATAAGTGTGAGTGAGTCAAGCATACTATGCGCAGCTATACTTCAGATGTCGTATATTTCTATCTTACTCTGCAAAATGGTGGCCAAACATGAATGAATTTAGAAATATCATATGAAATTAAATATTTTCTTCATTCTACTTATGAGTGAAATGTGATTCCATGAGATGTTATTTCTTTTTGAATAATTTGTACAACGCTGTTAGTACACAAAGACATTTTGGTAAAGTTTATCCCACTTAAAGTAATTAAAGAATATTTTTGTGTGACACGACCGCTTGTCAGACCCGCCATTTTGCGACTGCGTGCAATGAGGCGACAGTATGTTTGGCTTTGAACCATGATCGTTGTAATTACCATGATGATGTCCAAAGATACCGAAGCACGAACGCGACAACTTTGGCCGAAACCGGGAATAGCACGCAAAGATAATGATGAAAAGTCTCATCAAGACACGGGTTCCTTCTTATATTTAATAATGAACACTATTCATCAAATATAATTAATTTTATTCATCAAATCACCTTAAGATAATTGATTTTGACTTGTACTGAAATTAGCGCCAAAACTACTTTGATGATTTCTTGGAATTAATTTCTGAATCGAAGCCATCTCATACACATATAGCCACGCTTCGGCATGCATTTGCCGGCTCGACAAAAGTGACACCAAGGCCTCACAGAAAACCGGCATGAAGCAGTACTGTACTGTGTTTCGCTGCGTGAGTGAGGATACCGGAGGCCCAATACGGGGGTAGGGGGGTGTAAAGGTTGGCAGCGCACTAGTGACTCCATGGGTGGCGGCAATCGTTTACCATTAGGTGATCCGTCTGCTCGTCTGCCACCTATCACATAAAAAAATGTCAAAACCCAATCTAAAGTTAGTACTGTACTAAAAGTGTTCCAACACGCATTTTTTTATGGTAGAGACGACAAATAAGCAAGCGGATTACCTGATGGTACGAGTATGTAATCAACGACGCCCATGAACATCTACAAAAGGAGATTAGATGGTTAAGGTGACGGGTAGGCCATACTAGCGACGCCAATCGATTTTAATTTTTAGATACTAATACGGATCTATTTTAAACAATTTCGGGGTTACGATCTCTCGGCAAACACCTATACTTATTAAATTTTCATTTTGAATTTATATTCAGTTGGCATGTAGTAGCTTGACATTTTTATGATAATTTTAATTTTATAACCAACTTTAATGTAACTAGAAAGAATGGGATACGATCGTGCGGTAAAGCGAGCGTATCGGGGACGTCCTAATGGCAAAAGGCCAGTCGGCCGTCTTGGAAGGATGAGGTCGAAAAAGACTTGCGCGGACTCTCAGCAGATGACTGGCAGGAGGTGGCGCAGGATCGACCAAGATGGAGGCTCTTATTATCGGAGGCCAAGACTCACTATGGGTCGCTGCGCCAACTTAGTTAGTTAGTATTGTAACTTGACATTTAATTTTTATGTACTGAATTTCTATTTAACTTGACATTTAAAATCCCCTATTAATTGAATTTAACTTGACATCCTATATATATTTATTACAATGTATGAATGTCAAATATTGTAATTGCTATTTTTAACTGTTCTATTTTGTATATGACCTGTAATTTGGTTGAAATAAATGATACTTAATTTTAATGTATACCATTTATTTAAAACTTAAAGTTCACTGTTTGGTCTGCTTTTGCACTCGAATTTTGGATTACCGCCAAAAGTGGCCGCTTTTGGCGTGAATCAATTTTGTCGCGCACAAAAACGGACCCAAAATTATGCATTGTTATTTAATAAATAGTATAAGTGTTTGCCGAGATATTGTTACCCAGAAAACGTTTTAAATAGGTCCGGTTTAATAGCTATTAAAATCGATTGGCGTCACTAGTGTGCCCTACCCGTCCCCTTAAATTGATGCAAATGTTCAATGATACACCCTGTACAGTAGGTAACCCTATTTTATAGAACAGGGTCCCACGTTTACAACTTTTAGGTAGGTACAGTAACAGAAGTTGACAAACAATGGTATTCGATTGGTAGGTTTGATTAATTAATCGTCTTCCAATTAACGTAGTACAAATCCTAAATTAATGAAAGTTGTTTGTTCTACCGACTCCTTCCTGCTTATTACAGCGAACTAAGAAAAGTTTCGGAACTAAACTCGTTCTAGCCCCAATTAACATTGACTTTCAACATTTCGACGGCTACGACTTGGGGACCTTCAAGAGAAGTACCACTTTTATTACTGCTTTTATTAAATTGATATTTTATGCAAATAAATGATATTGTTATAAGGCCGGCAACGCGTTAAGGTGACGGGTAGGGCACACAAGCGACGCCAATCGAATTTAATTTTTTGCTACTAAACGCGATGTATTTTAAACAATTTCGGGGTTACAACCTCTCGGCAAAGACTTATACTATTTATTAAATCACCATGCACAAATGTTGGGTCCGTTTTTGTACGCGAAAAATTGATTCACGCCAAAAGTGACCACTTTTGGCGTGAATCAATTTTTCGCGTACGTATTGAACCCAATATGATTATTTATTCCAAATCCTGCATCAAGGCGTTTGCCTAACAAGACCAGACGTCCCGTTTTGAATAGGACAATCCATTTTTACAGTGTCTATCCCGGTGTTCTTAAACGGAGCCCCGGGAACAATGTCCAGTTTTTCAGAAGCCAGCCACCAAAGATTTTAACAAAATTGTGTAAAAAAGTTAAGTGTGTATTTTTTAACTGAATTATATTTTCTCTTAACGGGCATACCACACATTCAGATAATACGTTTTTTGATGGTTGAACTTGAGCTTGTCTTTGTTAGTGCTGAGCAGGTGTTTCTTTTAAAGTGTGGTCGTAATGTAATATAACTATATGTTCAAGAATATGATCGCTTAGATATTGACAAAAAAATGAAGTTCCGATTTGAGCCAAAAAAAATGGTCACTTTTCGTAACCCGCATATATTACGAGAATGACTAGCGTTCAACCTCATTTCTTTCGGAAGAAATAACTAACTAACAATGGCCCTTAATAAAAAATAACACAAAACTCCGCTAAAGCTTCGCTCCCCACAATCCCTGCCAGTCCTGCGGGATTCCCCGGCCCCGTAACTTGCTCCTGTCTCGTTTGCGGGATCTTCATCACACCCGGTGAGGCCATCGGGTCTGGTTAACAATGTTGCAATGAACTCTAGTGGTACTTACTCACTTTTACAATAGAATACATTTAATAAAAGGCAGTGTTTTGAATAGGAAAGTAAAAGGAACAAGGAAGAGATTCTATCAAAATCCTTCAATGAAAACGAACCAGAAGTAGATATTTTACAATTTCGTTTGTTTACTAAATTATGCACTATATTACTAAAACCGTAAAATAGGTAAAAATTATCTATATAAAAAATATACCGAACGGATGTCAAAAATAAAATTGTCAAAAATTTTCCGTGACACTTTTCTAATTCTTAAAGAGTTTCACACTCTATCACCCTATACAAATTCTTTGTAGCTGAAATGAGAATGTAGGACCAAGAAGGTTAAATAACTTCATGAGATACTTACCTAACATCAAAAAGGTTAAAATAACACTTAATTTTTTTGTTTTTGCTTTTTTGTAATACAAAACTAAAAACCGGCCAAGTGCGAGTCTGACTCGCGCACCGAGGGTTCCGCCGGTATCTTTTGATTGCGTTAACTTTTGTTTGATTTTTTCACAGCTTAAAGGGACAGTAGACCTAGGTATTTGGTATAAATTTCAATTTGATACCTTTATTCGTTCGTGAGAAATAAAGTAGTAAATTTCATTTTATTAAAATATTTTTATTATTTTATATAACTAAAAAATGTGATATTCGCAATTTTTCCTATATTTGCATTATATGACAATGCTTCATGCCAAATTTCAAGATTCTGAGTTTACGGGAAGTACCCTGTAGGTTTTGATTCCTTTGCGAGTGTCGAAAATTTGATGAAAATATCGATATAATCGGCTGTATCTTTTGATTGCGTTGGCTTAGAAGTTTGATTTTTTCACAGCTTCAAGGGACAGTAGACCTGAGTAATTGATATATACTCAGGTCTACTGTCCCTTGAAGCTTCATACCTCCACGCGTTCCTGAGAAAAAGGGTCTTGACAGACGGACGGAGGGACGGACAACAAAGTGATCCTATAAGGGTTCCGTTTTTTCCTTTTGAGGTACGGAACCCTAAAAATAGAATAAACAATAGGTATTGCAACGAAGCTGAAACTTATACAACTGTTCTTTTGGAGAAGTTATATAAATATAAAAACAATTTGAATGTTAATAATTTTTTAGCTAGTTCAAATTAAAAATGACCCATGACAGAAAATAAAGATAAGTTAAACTATGTCCACTCCCTCTGGTGTGACTGATGTCCATGGGCGGCGGTTATCGCTTACCATCAGGTGACTCGCTTGCTCGTTTGCCTCCCTTTGTCATAAATAAAAACTAGTATAAGGTAACTGAACCATGACCTGAAAGAATTCCTCTCCCATTCGTTCTTGTGTTCTGAATTTTGAATAAAGTGAAACTTGACATAGTTACCAACTAGTAAAAACCTTCAAGGATTGGTTAATTTTTGATATAATAAATTAAAAAGTCCAACAGACTATTTAGTACCCAAAGTACCCAGAGTTGGCGTCGAAAGGATCGGGTCAACCCTTCCTAATTTCCAAAGGGAAAATGTATTACAGTTAAACAAAGACCAAATTTTAATAGTTATATTATACAAATAGTGGATATCTCTAAATCCACTATTTGTACATGGAAACTGTACAAATAGTGGATGATGATAATGATGATACATTTTCTAAACAGTTTTCAGTTTGGCATCTATTAAAAACTGGCCAAGTGCGTGTCACGCCTCGCAAAATGTAGGGTTCCGTAGTTGTCCATGATTGATGCGACAGCTTTGGACGCAACCGGGAATTACACGCTAAGATGAGAGAGAACTATTTTTACTTCGGGAAGCGTCTCATTCCTTCGGTAAAATGTACTAAATGAGACTTAAAAGTTTAAAAAACTCTTTTGTAGATACCTACGTAAGAGTATCTTAGTTTACCGTCTCTAGGTCCACAATATATAGAAGTTACTCTATGGTCCACAATTCACGCGGACCATACTTTGCTGACAGCTAGTTGGCTAGGTGGTCTTGATTCTAGAATTTACGACCAAATCTAAGCTTGAATTTATGTTACTACGAGGCTAGTCACTCCTCTGGGATGTATCTTCTAGCTTTGAGTTACGTAAAGAAAAATGGTTAGGCCAAAATAAATATTTTCGGAAAACACAGCATCTCAGAAAGTATTGTAAATCGCGCAAAATACGAGTACTTGATAAAGCCAATTTCAACAGGTGGCTTTTTTAACTTAAAAATAACAAAGAGAAATATTATTAAAAGGTCTGTGAGTTTGTAGATCTATATTGAGATGCTCTAAGAAATTGTGACCTTATACATTTTGACATTTTGAAATAGTATTAAATACCAACGTTACAATCATAAGGCACTTCATTGAAATTGATAGGGGGGGTTATAAAACGAATTTTATATGCGAAAGTAATCTAACCGCCATCGGACTGTATGTGGTACCTATTTATAACGTATATCGGGAAGTTTTTTTTTTAATTAGAAAGGGAGGCAAACGAGCAAGCGAGTCACCTGATGGTAAGCGATCACCGCCGCCCATGGGCATCAGCCACACCAGAGGGAGTGGAGATGCGTTGCCGGTCTTTTAGGAAGGTATAGGCTCGTTTCTCGAAGATCTCAATGTCGTACCGGTTCGGAAATACCGCTGCCGGAAGATTGAAGAAAAGCGTTTTTTAATGAGATAGGGGTTAGACGAGACGGATCATCTAACCGTAAGCGATTACCGCCGCCCATAGAAACCTGCAACACCAGTGGTGTCACAAGTGCGCTGCTTACCTTTAAACCCCCTTCCCCAGGATTGGGCTTCCGGTACCCTCACTCACGCAGCGAAATACAGCGCATGCACTGCTTCACGCCAGTTTTCTGTGCGGACGTGGTATTACTCCTGTCAAGCCGGCCTATTCATGCCGTGACGTGGCTCTCCCACTGTAATATTGTGTAAATTTGTAATTCCGCTGTTGCTTCTGATAAGTAATCTGGGGTTCTGAATCCGTAAAATAGGTGCTTGAGCTACCTATCTCGGAGTCAGATCAATGTTTTTGATGTTGCGAAAAATGCCCTGCTAACTCTTGAGGATCTCCTCAACTATCTAGGTATACCCTCCACTAATTATGTCTTTCTCTCTCTCTCTCTCTCCTGTCGATTCCCTCACTGCTGAGGATCGAGACTCCTTCCGATTTTGTCGACCAGCTGTCGCCATCGGCTGCGCTCCGCCGCTCGGTGCAGGGCAGTGCTTATCGGGATCTCGAGCTGTTTCGCTATCTGGTCTGACCATCGCTGGGGACTACGACCTCTCGGTCTTCTTCCTTCTACTTTACCTATTACAATCAATCGCTCCAAGTTATCCCCACCCCTTCGTGCAATGTGTCCAAAATATTGCACGATACGTCGCAAACAGGTGGCGGACAAGCGCTGAGTATCCTCTATTTTTTAATCTTTGAGGACCGAAACGTTGGTGCGGCGGGCAGTCCATGACACTAAGGATGTAGCTAGAGTCGAATTAAAGGGGCAGCATTGGTAACAGGTAGGGCGGAATGTTAATGGGTTGGGGTGGGATCCTTAGGGGGTCAGAGTACTTACTCTGACCCCCCAAGATATCTATCTGATCAGATATCTATCTGGAGCCCAATCCAGAGCGACATTCTCTATGTTTTTTTCATATCGAAAATCCCGATAATTGGGTTCCTGGGGCTCTCTGGAGGCCTACCTATCCAGTAGTCTCCCCGGTATCTTTATGCTAATGAGGAGGCAAACCACAAGGCAAACAAACAATATCGTCTCCTCATTAGTGAACCGTATTACCCCGAATTTAAGGTAGGGCACACTAGCCACGCCAATCGATTTTAATTTTTAGCTACTACATCGGATCTATTTTAAACAATTTCGGGGTTACAACCTCTCGACAAACATTTATACTATTTATTAAATAATTATGTAAAATGTTGGGTTTAACGCGTACGCGAAAAATTGATTCACGGCCAAATCGGCCACTTTTGGCGGTAATCAATTTTTCGCGTACAAAAACGGACCCAACATTTGTCCATGGTTATTTAATAAATAGTATAAGTGTTTGTCGAGAGGTTGTTACCCTGAAATGATCCGGTTTAGTAGCTAAAAATTAAAATCGATTGGCGTCGCTAGTGTGCCCTACCTGTCACCTTAACGAGCGAAGTCGTGGGCATAGTTAGTATAAAAAATATTATAATACCTAGATATAATTTTTATTATTTTCTTCCAACTAATTAAAAAACCTACTCATCAAAAAACATCAGAAGCTTCTAGGGCAGAATGCATAGCAATTAATTAGGTACTGACAACCACACATCAGATTACCACAATCTATCAAATTTCTTCAACTGAATATGGACCGAATATGTTGGACATAAGGATTAGAGTCGATTGAAGGAATTTGACGGATTTGTGTTACATTGACGTTTGGCTGTCTGTAGGTACCTAAGTTCCAAAGACATAAAGACATTAAAATAAGTAAGTACTTACCCAAATTCTAAGACCAAGGTGTACATTAACTAGAGGATACTACATTTTAAATACAATTTTAATTCCGTAATATTAAACTGTTACAATTAGGTACACAATTAATTACATCCTATTTTACATTTAAAAACCACTTGAAACTCAATTGAAAGTTTATTTACACTAAAAACTTAAGCGAACACTGCAAAAGAACACTTAGTATTTATTTATCACAAACTCTGAATATTTCCGAATTTCATTTCACGATCGTAAACTTAGTGAGGGCGACCGACGGGAGCCGAAGAGACACCCTCCCGTGTCGACACCCAAGGTGGTACTGAAGCATGACTGTATCAAACATACCCGCAAACAGTTTTTCACTGTTCCTTTTCTTCTGTACTTACGTTGCGCAAACCTGCGGGAAAGCATTTCCACGTGGTTTGTTTCATTTGGTCACATTTGGACTCGCCATCTAGCGAGGGGTGTCAGAACTATAGTTTATGGATGTTGACACCATCTAGCGAAGAAAATGAAAACTAAGTTATATACTTTCCGTTGATATGTTAAAACGTGTCAATAGATGGCAGTATATGTACTATATAATATACTGCTTCGTATCTATTTTCTACACTTATTTTTCGGTTATCTACTTTATTTTATTTTCTTTATCTACAAAATGTAGATATATACATGACATATTATAATAATGAATAAATAATAAAATTCACAAAAATAATTCACCTGTTTAGTTTCTGACCACTTCCTGAAATTTGACATTCTACAAGAACTGTCATTATCAAAATGTCAAAATCTATTTTTCTGGAAAGGTGTCCACGACCGAAACTGACACGCTTTCAAATTATTTCTAAAGCACTAGTTTTATCGATTTATTTATTTCTTAATTAAGATCTAATATCGTGTCTGAATACGAAGTGATTCAGAAAATTTGTAAAAATGAGTACTATATTGGAGAAAATCGCGGCTATAGAGTCCGAGGTTTGTAGAAGAGGTTATAATTACTAATATTTTAGATTGAAAATAAAGTTAAATACGCAATAAACCAAACATAATTTATTATATCGGCTTGTTATGATTAAATACCTTACTAGTAGTAAACATCTAAGCTACGTTTTATCACCTTATAATAGAAAATTTAAAATGTATTACAGATGGCCCGGACACAAAAAAATAAAGCCACTGCTCTACATTTAGGTATATTAAAAGCCAGGTTGGCCAAATTGAGACGTGAACTAATCACCCCGAAAGGTGGTGGTGGTGCGACTGGCGAAGGTAAGTGCTTTTAAAATCAGAATGGGTTAGTTTGTTACCAGAAAGCCTAGAAAAGGTTTTGTCTAGCAAATTACTTCAAATATGTATGTTTAAAATTTATGAGGCACTCATGTAAGTTATATATAGAAAAAAGTATCTTTTATTACACAATATTCAACAATTGCACCATGAAATTTTGTTAGGTATAACCTGACAAAGAATATTAAATTCTCTCAAGTTGGTGCTCATCCAATTTTTTATCAATTAGTAACAGCGAAAGTTATGGTGAGGTTAACCAACTTCAAAGAAAAGGAGGTTCTCAGTTTGACCTGTATGTTTGTTTTTGATTGTCTTGTTTGGCTGAACACATTTTGATGTGGTTTTCCGAAAAATATTTGTCGGATTTCGAAAAAAGTTTTGCAGAATAAGTTGTTGGCTGTGGCATTTATGTTAATTTATTTTTGTTTCCAGGTTTCGATGTTGCCAAGACTGGTGATGCTCGTATTGGCTTCGTAGGTTTTCCTTCAGTGGGCAAGTCCACACTATTGTCTAATTTGGCTGGTGTCTACTCTGAGGTGGCAGCTTATGAATTTACAACGCTGACTACTGTACCAGGGTGTATAAAATATAAGGGTGCTAAGATTCAGGTTGGTAATTTAAATAAATAAATGTAAGTTTGTAGTAAGTCACATTTCACACCAATCTGGCTTGAGAATTCTCCTTCTCTCATAGATAATGATAGCTAACAGTATCTCTCGGCACATCCAGGCAGACCTCAGGCAGAAAAGTTGGGGTTCCGATGAAACCATTTTTTTACTGGGAGAAAACATTAAATTGGCACTTCATTGTTATGACTGTATAAAATATTTATTATGATTAACTTAATTTGAGAATACAGAACCAGCCAGTATGTTCTGGTGATGGTACAACCTGGTTGTGATTATTGAATGACTAAAAATGTAATTTTCCTCTAAAATAGAATAGCTATTCCTTAAGGGTTAAGGATGTTAAAATAACTTTGTTGTACACACACATTTTTATTTCTTTATGTACTTACAGCCTTTGACCAAAAATGTTAATGATAAAGGCTAAGGGGCTTTTCTTATGTGGAAAATTTAATTATCAAATTTAATTTTTTTTCCAGCTTCTAGATCTTCCTGGAATCATTGAAGGAGCCAAAGACGGCAAGGGTCGAGGTCGTCAGGTGATCGCCGTCGCTCGCACCTGCAGTCTCGTCTTCATCGTTCTGGACGTCCTTAAGCCGCTGCAGCACAAGAAACTATTAGAGCACGAGTTGGAAGGTTTCGGACTCCGGTTAAACAAGCAACCTCCGAACATATACTTTAGGAAAAAAGATAAGGGTGGCATCAATTTGAATGTTACAGTAAGTGAAACATAGTACATAGTTCGGTATATCATTCATGTTCATGGGCTGCAGCGATACTAACTTACTATCAAGTCACCTGCTTCTTATACATATGTCATTGCCTCTAGCATAAAAAATTACTTGCCCAATGGCACATTTTGTCGTAGGTCAGATCCCCACCCTAGATAAACATTTGTGTGATGACCACTGATGTATGTGTGTATTATAAAACATCATGTTTCATATTTCTAATTCCTCATTGTCTGTATGCAACAAGTCTTGAGTAGGCCAATTTTTGAAAACTATATTCTGCTAGTTTACCCAAAGAGCTGTTATAGTCCCACCTGAGACATAATAGAACTATCAGAAATATTTTTACCAACTAGTTTTGTAAGCACTAGTAAATTTTTTAGTTACTTCAGTATACTGGCTCAGATCGGAGTATTTTTTTATTCACTTCATTTCATTTATAGTGCTCATACCAAAGCCCTAGGTCTTGTAATAAATCTTATAAGGAGCCTACATAGGAGCGATGGAAGCTCAGTGGTTTTGAATCTATGTGCGTTCTACCATTAACTCGGCGGTGAGGGAAAATATCGCGAGGAAACCTGCTCATTCCGAATAGTTTCAGAAACATGTAACCATGATTCAGTTGGTCTGATTCCTCTGTAAAGGGTTCGCAACCCTTTACAGAGGAATCAGACCTTTACAGAGGAATCAGGTTTATAATTACAAGACGCCCTAAAGCCTAAATCATAGTCTACGCGTACCTAGGGTTCCAAACCGACAGCTTTGGACGCAACCGGGAATTACACGCTAAGATCTCCTGTAATCAGTGACATTTTATATAATAGACTAAACGGTACTTTAGATCTGTATTCCTTTACTTTTGCTAAATGCAAGCGTACCCTCCATGATGCTCTACTTAACATGTCATATGACGATACAGAGAAACTGCTTATTGTTTTAAAGTAGGTAATTTATAAAAGTTGTTGTTTTTTTTTTACTTTCTATTTTTTTAAATAAATATTTTTGTGATTATTTATGAGTACTTACTGTTATGTTTTAACATTCTAGCCTGAGAAACAGGTTCGCCTAGTTCAGGCATTTGTATTTATCTCCGACCTTATTCTAATAGGTTTAAATATGTATTATTCGTGTAAAAAATATTATTATCTGAATAAATTGAATTGAATTGAATTGAATTGAATTTTACTACAGATATAATAAAATTATTTTCTTCAGTGCCCTCAAACTGAATTGGATAGTGAAACAGTGAAGACCATCCTCTCGGAGTACAAGATCCACAACGCTGACATAACGCTCCGATATGACGCTACTAGCGATGACCTTATCGACGTCATTGAAGGCAACAGGATATACGTACCATGCATCTACTTGCTTAACAAGATTGGTAAGTCAAGTAAAAGATGTAAATCTTAATAAAGAAAATTTAAATTTTTAATAACTAATTAATTAGGTTAGCGCAGCAACCCAAGTTAACCTTGGCCTCCGATAATAAGAGTCCCCATCTAGGTCGGTCATCCACCTCCTGCCAGTCATCCGCGCAAATCCTTTTCCACTTCATCTCTCCAGCAGTACCTTGGACTGCCTTCGATCATTTAGCCGTACCAGGTACGCTTTTTCTACACGATCTCCCATTCTGTCGAGGTGGCCGAGCCGGCAAAGTCTATGTGCTTTAGTTTCGCCGATTATATTAGGCTCTGCCACCTGTTCTTTTAGCTCCCAGTTTTTCCTCTTCCTTCAGATTCCATCCAGTGTTTGTGTAGGAGACAGAATTTTCCTCTAGATCTTTCATTCAATTTAGTTAGTCCATGGTTCGATCACAAGTGTGGTCTCTTCCTTAAGCATTAATTTGATTAGTGTTAAGAATTTAGTAAGTTCATTGGCCATGTTTCTTCAAGAAAATGTTTGAATCCCATTTACTTATTAAATTGAATACTAGTATCTAATTTATTAATTAAATTAAAAATTAAATAATTCATTGTTAACAACTTGTGTTACAGATCAAATCAGCATAGAAGAGCTAGACGTTATATACAAAATCCCCCACTGCGTCCCGATCTCGGCACATCACAAATGGAACTTCGATGACCTACTAGAGAAGATGTGGGAGTACCTCAAGCTTATCAGGATATACACAAAGCCTAAAGGGCAGTTACCTGATTACAACGCTCCGGTCGTGCTGCATGCTGACAAGACTTCGGTTGAAGATTTTTGTAATAAACTTCATAGGTCCATTGTGAAGGAATTTAAGTAGTAAGTTTATTAAAGGTTTTTTCTTTCTTCATCAGTGATCAATGTTTTTTCCTATTATGTATGCTCCATACTCCACTCCATCCCTCGGAGTGATACCACTGCCTCACAGAAAACCGGCGTGAAACAGCACTGCGCTGTGTTTAGCTGCGTGAGTGAGGGTACTGGAGGCCCAATCCAGGGGAAAGGGGGGTTTAAGGGTTGGCAGCGCACTTGTGACTCCACCGATGTTGCGGTCCACCGGGCGGCGGCAATCACTTACCATTCGTCTGTGATAGGTATCACATAAAAAAAAGGATGGGTACACTTTATTGCAAAAAGTTTACAGATCTTATTCTATGGTAGGTATTATCTTTTTTTTTTATTAGAATAGCCAGACATTTGGCTACAATCTCACCTTATGGGAAGTGATGACGTGGCCGAGGATGGATCATGTCTTGACTAGTAACAGCCTATTCACTCTTTTCTTGAATATGTCCAGATCATATCGTTCAGAGAACACATCTTCAGGCAGAGAGTTTCATTCCTTATGCGTATGTATCTTACCTAGTCCAATCCGTCCATGGTATCACTGGAAAAGCTGATCCATTCATACTGGAGTAATCCTACTTAATATTATTCCTGATACTTATCTCTTACTCTCTTTTAGTGCTCTCGTCTGGGGTTCATCAGTGAAGCATCAGCCTCAGAAGGTTGGCATCGAGCACGTGCTGGCAGACGAAGATGTCGTCCAAATTGTTAAGAAAGTGTAAACAACACTAAATTATATTGACAAATGTATATTTTTGCGAAACGAAATGAAACCGATAGTTATACTGGTATAGCTTTGGTTATCTGAAAAAGATTTTTTTTTATAGTTTCCAAGGTGATCACACACGGTCTGTTTTTCCAAAAACTGTGGCGTCTACTCCAATGTTATACTCTAACTTTTAGATCAACAAATTTTACCCCAACGCTGGCCTGATATCAGCTCTTCAGTTTGGAGGTGTGTTGATTTTAAAAAAATCGTATCAGTTTTATGTCACAATTTTTGGAAAAACTGGCCGTTTCACAACTGTTCACATGGTAAGAAGTAATTGAAAACTATATGAATTACCTGTACATTTTAGATTTAAGTTTAAGTATGGATATCTTTCAACTAGATGTAGGTAAAGTATATACTTCGACGGCTCGTCAAGAGACTTCACTTATTATTAGTAACTATAAAAAATTTTGGTTCAGAAATTTAACTACATATGCCTCAATGTTCTCAATTTTATTATTCACCTGTCTTTGCTATTCTGATAATTTCACAGCAAACTTATTTTGATATTTAAAAGTTTGATCATATTAAACTCCTTAAAAATGCTAATATTAAGTACATATCGAATGCCTTTCATACCTATCATAGCTGTCTACATGATTTAAAGGGTGGAAGAAAATTAACTAGCATTAAATTAAAGCTTTTAATTTTTTTTTGTAATATACGGGATTGAACCGAAAAAAAAAAACAAAAAAATTTGATTGGCTATTTTATCACACCAATACGATATAGTCAATAAATATTAAAAATAATTTTCCTCCAAGAAACATTAGGTCTTACACTCATCATCAGCCCATTTAAGTCCCCACTGCTGGGGCACGGGCCTCCCTCAATCACATGAGGGGTAATTGCCATACTCACCACGCTTGGCAGACGGGTTGGCGAGGGTTTTGATGTAAATGCAGAGTTTTCCTTCTCTGGGTGCTGATGATCATGCCCGCAGCTTTACCTTAGTCGCCTTTTACGACACCTCGGTAAGAGAGAGGGTGGCCTATTCTACTCTGCCGGGGTCTTACACTCGTCTGTATTAAAAAATATCCATAGTGTCTGGCTGGTTCGATTCGCAATTCATCATAGCCTCATTTTGCTTAGGTAAGCAAAAAGAGTGCTCACGTTGCAATTACTAGGGATACTAGTATTATAATATCTGTGCTATGGATGAGATGACTCTTATTCCATCCGTTCCATCTGGCCGCGAGATGTGTCTTCACGCTTCAAAAAATACGGTACTTATTATGGCTATGCTACTGACTATGGCTATGACCAATGAGTTATAGACCTAATGTTTCTTGGAGAAAATTTGCCTTTATTTTGACTGCATTGATCAATGCAATGTGGCCGTGTGGTCCCCGGCAGAGTAGAATAGGCCACCCTCACTCTTACCGAGGTGTCGTAAAAGGCGACTTAGGTAAAGCTGCTGCTCATCAGCACCCAGAGAAGGAAAACTCTGCATTTATACCAAAACCCTCGTCTGCCAAGCGTGGTGAGTATGGCAATTACCCCTCATGTGATTGAGGGAGGCCCGTGCCCCAGCAGTGGGGACTTAAATGGGCTGATGATGATGATGATCAATGCAATAAAATAGCCTAAGTACGTTTTTGGTTCGATTCCCGGACAGCACAAGCAAAATTCATAAAACGCGTTAACTTTCTTTTTATGTGATAAGTGGCAGACGAGCAGACGGATCGGACATGATGGTAAGTGATTGCCGCCGCCCATGGACACCCGCGGCACCAGTGGGTGGATTAGGCCTCCGGTACCCTAATTATTTAAGGTAGTCTCCCTCCACAGCCCAATGTTTTTTTTTAAATATTTGTTATATTCTAAAATTTTTATCAATTTATAATTACCTTTTTCAGATAATCGAAGTTAAATATTGTTATCGTTAAAAATAGTATAAAAAGGTGTCTTGATATTTCCATCAAAATAAGTTATATTTTTGTGACTTACTCACTTATTATTATAAACTTATGTGCATTTACTTTTTGTAAACCTAACACAGCGTCATAATAATAACGGTAACGTAGTAAGAATATCAATTTGTGTGTTTTTTATTTTATTATAATGACAGAACTACAAATTACAATAACTGAGGATTTTATACACCTTTTTTCTTTTTTCTTCAGCTGGGTTGTTATGCGAGAATGCTCATTAAAAGTATGAAATAAACATGTTTTATTTTATTCTTCCCCTTATCGGCTTTATTATAATGTATAGGCGGTGTCACCATGGGCTTACCCAGCTCACAAACTAAGAATACTACTCTTTGAAGAAGACGCTACATAGGTAGTACCCAGCTTCCGGCCCAGACAACCTATGCCATAGACGAGGGGTATGGTGGGCCCAGCCCACGAAGCTTTAATGTAATGATTACATTCTTTTTGGCTATAGTTAAAACTAGCTTCGTGTCGTGGACCAGCCAGTATCTGCAACCATATAGAACTAGAAGACGGCCCTGAATCACACCTCACACCCATAGACTAAAATGCATATATATGCCATAGTATCTGGGTGTGGTGGCCCCTTTGAATAGGGACAAGGGTGTGCCCAGTAAAAGATAGTCTGGATATGTAGTACCATTCAGTAGGTAGTCACTTATTCAGAAGATTGCTTGTTGGTTAAATAAAATACAAATGTATATGAAACAGCTATACACCAGGTAACTACAATTCATATTGGACCGATCAGCGAGTGAAGAAAGATAGTTTTGTATTATAGTAATCATAGACAATATTATACTTAAGGTGACGGGTAGTGCACACTAGCGACGCCAATCGATTTCAATTTTTAGCTACTAAACCGGATCTATTTTAAACAACTTCAGGGTTACTACCTCTCGACAAACACTTATACTATTTATTAAATAGTCCGTTTTTGTACGCGAAAAATTGATTCACGCCAAAAGTGGCCGCTTTTGTTTTTTCGCGTACGCGTTACATGGTTATTTAATAAATAGTATAAGTGTTTGCCAAGAGGTTGTAACCCCGAAATTGTTTTATAGATCCGGTTGAAGTGCTAAAAATTAAAATCGATTGGCGTCGCTAGTGTGCCCTACCTACCCGTCACCTTAACAATTTGATAACCCGCGCGCACCACGAAATAAGTCCCGCGGAAAAACATGGAATTACAATTTGTGATTCCTTGTGTTTTTGGTCATAAAGCTCAATTTGAATGTTGATGGCGGGCGACTCAAGCTCACTTTTCACGGGGCTTCTTTAGTGACGCGAACTCTATAACTCAATTCTCATAATGTCAAACACGTTCGGTTCAATATCAATTGAGGAATTTTGTTGGATAGATTGTAGCAACCTGATGTGTGGCTGTCTGTACGTACTACAACGGCAGATTATTATTTTACACAAATATTTTATAAAATTTAATGACAAAATATATTGTATGACCCGAACACACCCAAACACATTCAGAGAAAATGACAATATAAAATAGATAATGTTTATTAAGGCTGTACGTTCTACGATACTTCTGATGCATACAATTTGAAACGATCCCATAAAAAAACAAAAAGTCACAACAAATAACTGTCATATAAAGCGGGTACATTATTTTCTAAGCATAGAATAACAATAATTCTATGTTTCTAAGTGATTTTATTTAATTCTGATTGGTTTTTAAAGCATTAAATAAATTATATTTTCCCTTATTTATATAATATTTTTCAATGATTAGAAGAAGAAAAAGTGATTATTATATTTAACAACATAAAATCATGGCAAGTTTTGAAAGTTTATCAAGGATACAGGTTCGTTTCTTCATCCTTTTTAAAGAATAAAATATCATTAAATAATAAAGAATTAACTGAAATAATCATCAATCAAACCGCAAACTAACAAAAAAATATTTTTATTAGAGAATATTACGTGATTATAACGCCATCTATTACGTTTTTAGAGTACCATAACAAGAGTAAGAATCTCATAATTTGCCATGATGGTATTTGTAAGAGCATGATAGTTTAACAGTAAATGCTAGATGGCGCTATTCACCATTGTTTTAGTAGGTACAAGTAAACACAGCTAGATGTCTCTATTTGTGTTTTGATTTTTCAGAAAATTCGCGCCACTTTACATCGAGATGTTCGTGCTATTTGTTCGGAGACATGCCATTTCCTTGGTTTGGAGATCACAAAGCCGGCCATGGAAATAATAGCAGAACTAGTTTATAAGAAAATCAGCATTTACGGCTTAGATTTGGAAGCTTTCGCAAAGTAAGTGCCTAATGCTACTGAGGTACTTACTTAGGTTATTGAATTATATCGATTAAATGTGTACATATAATGAAAAAATAAGCAAACCAAAAATTATCTTTTCTTTCTCATAGACATGCAAAACGTGCTACGATAAACTCTGAGGATGTCAGGCTATTAGTGCGAAGAAATCCTTTACTGGTAAGTTTATTTTACAATATGCTTGTGTACTAGGTCAGAGATTGGCAGATTTTTAAAGAGCATAGAGAAATAACGATCAAAAGAACCTATCTATAAAATTTCAGCTTGAAACCTTATGTAATATTTTTGTTATGAGCCCCCAAAGGCAAAGATAGGCAAGTAAATTTAAGTCTTAAATTTACGAAATATTTGTAAAGCAATCGATATCCTATTCAATTTATAGCAACTTTTGTTAAGAAACCATTTTCATAAACGCACTATTTCATATAGCTATCGAACAAAGCTATCTCGATGCGCACAAACTAGTGAGGGCTGACGTCACGCCTCGCGTAGCTTTTTGTATGGAGCGTTTTGGGCAAGTCTATTTTAAGTGATTTTCAAATTGTCATGTCAGAGTTTTCAAGCTAACAAATTCATTCTTTCACCGATGTTTTCACTTTTGAAGGCTTCTTAAATTACTAACAAGAGAAAAAAATAGGACACAAGCCTATTATATCTATCACTTTTACCAGCTATTACTATTCACGTACCTACTTACTTACCTACCTTATAAATGTTATATCGAATGTTTTTTCGGGCTTATTTTCTGACTCCACGTTTCGGCATATGTCGTACCTCATCATCATCATCTTCAGACATTACTGATCCACTTTTGGATATAGGCCTCTCCCATATTGTTCTGTGTGTAGCGATTAGAAGCCTTGGTCATCCATTTTACGCCCGCGTGTTCCTTAATCTCGTCAGTCTATCGATTGAGTGGGTGGCCTCGCTGTCTGGTGTGCGCTCTCTGTCTCCACTCAACGACCCGCCTCGTCCAACGGTCCCTGTTCATCCGCGCTACGTGTCCAGCCCAACTCCGCTTCCCCCTGGCTATCTCAAGGACGACGTCCTTTAGGCTCGTTGCTCGGCGAACCCATTTGTTGGTCTTATGGTCGCGAAGAGTGACTCCAAGCATAGCCCTTTCCATTGCTCTTTGGGTCACCCTTATCTTTTCTGCGGACCTCGCTGTTAGGCACATCGTCAATGCTTTTAACCGCAGAGGCAGTTTGCCGCGTATGATTTTTTTTGTTTGAGCCAAAAGCAGCCCAGGCCTGGGCTGGGTATATCCCAATATACGTCGGTCTACCTCTGCGGTTTGCTGGTCGCTCCCTAACTTTATCTTATGCCCAAGGTATATAATATTCTATAACAGTGTCGACTGTGTCGTAGGTACCTACTGGAACTTTTACTATGAAATTGCCATAACTACTGTCTGACCTTCGCTTCGTAATAACGCCACCTGTTAAGATGAATGACAAGGGAACCAGACCAAATGAATCATGGTTACACGTTCAGAGCACAGCTTGAGATACTTCGAAACGTGCATGTTTTCTCACGCCGTTTTCCCTCACCACGCCGAGCGAGTGGTAGGTAGTTACCCGGTACATACAAAATACCGACTAAGGTAGCCTACATAGATTTGAAAAATCAAAGTGCTCAGATTTGAACCTGCAATCTTTTTTCGGATGTGCACGTTTTAATCCACTAACTTTCATTTAAACGTACTAAATGAAAGACGAGGGATCCCCTGGTAGGTAATCAAAAGGATTTGACTTGTTTTGAAAAACCTTCTCATATTATTTATTGGTGGATATACCTAGGTGTAACACTGAAAATAATATTTATTTATGAATATGTCGTTTAGAAAATCATTATAAAATTATTACTTCATTATTTTTTTTTAACTCTAAATACTTTTTTTTCTGTTTGTAACTAAGTTTAGCTTCTCTGAAACTTATTCTACATTTCGCTGTGCTGCATGATGTTTAACATGCAGTACGGCGAAATGTTTAATGCTCTTATTATAACGCATGTAACCATTTTGGTATTGGTTACGCTAGTTCTTAATTTCCCTAGTATAACAAAACCGATTTCGACGACTGCTTGTTATTATGTGTAGTCACTCTTCATGCCGTGGCAAGGCTGCCACGGCATTAAGAGTGACTAACACATAATAATTAAGGCATCACTATATTATGTATTTAAATTATAAGTTAAGATTGTAAAGTGTATGCTTTGTTGGTTGTCCTTAAATAAATAAATAAAATAAAAAAATATATAAGGATTATTTAATCTGTCAAAAACGCTTCATTCAGCAACATGGCGCCGAATCATTCGAGTGATGTCAACCTTTTGTCAATTAATATTGAAGAGCAAGTAGAATCGAGAGTTTTGTGGTTGCGTTTTCAAAAGGCTGACGTCACGGTAAAGAAAGCCAGTCAAAACCGTTTATGGTCACGTGGTTCCAAGCCCAAAACAAATTAATTTAATTTTGTTTTTTTTTAAGCTATAAACTACGTGGACGTCTATAAATAAATCTTTATTTCTCATACTGTCAAATAGCCCATTGCCGCCATCCACATTACAACCACAACATCAGTTGGGAGTCTTAATGTGGTGGCGTTTTCAACTCCCTTTTCTACTCGATTGGGCCTCCGGTACTCTGGCTCACTCGGCTAAACACAGCACATTAGCCGATCGAGCTGGCTATCCCACACATGGTATTAGGCCACAACCAAACTATACAAAAATGCCATTAATATTGATTTTAGACATTAAATCCTTTTCACTCAATTAGTCAACACCAAAATTAAGGACGTATGTATTTCACAAACAATTAAGTATAATTTAAGTGGAAAATAGCAAATGCATAAATAACGGCCTATCACGCGTCTAGTTAAAGATTCAGAATCGAATTTAAATTAAAATTGGTATACGATTCATGACACCCAATTATTTGACGGCAGCCAACAGATTCATTTGTGGAGTAAAATTGTGGGTTTAGTATTATGGGATAGCATTAACAAAAGCGTGAACAATATAGACAATACCATAATACATCAGCCTCTGGATGTACTTACTGCTGGGACACTAGCAGGCGCGGTTCTTGCGCATCAAGATGAGTGGGCATTTAGTCTCCCACGCAACCCACTGTGGATTGGATGACTTCACACACGCTTCAGAATGTCACCTCATTTTGGATTCGATTTCTAAGAGAAACGCCGAGCAAAGTTCTTTCCATATTTCGCCGAGTGACTGTTGTTGTTTTGTGGACCAGCCGTGCCGTTAGTGTTCACGTCTCGGATCCGTATATCATCATGACAAGGGCCGCACTGATTGTAGAATTTCGTCTTTAGGCACTGTGAGATCGAAGATGAGATAAATCGACGTAGCTGGTTTCTTCATTTCACGTCGTCCTCATATTTGTTTCGACCTGCCTGCAATATCTGCCCGGGGTTCATACTTTTGGAATCATCGAGGGCGCTGCGCCATCGCTATCGGTTCTAAGCCCGCCGAGATCACCGCCGAGATATAGTTACTTAGTTGCTATTACTTTTTACAGAAAACACACCTAAATGGAATTCTGCCCGCATCAAGTTCAATCGCGAAAGAGAAGCGACGGAAGACGGTCGCATTACCGGTTGCTAGACAAGATACACCTGCTAAAACCAATGATGATGCTTCTATTATGAGACAGGAGGAAACTCCAGCTAATTCTAAGGATGAGGTAAAAGAAACGGAAGATCCCAAACCAAAACAAGACGAGTTTGAGGATATGGTTATAGATGATACAATTGATTTGACCTTTGATTAATGGTGTTACATTGTCATAAGATCATGTTAAAATACAAATACATTTTTAAAGACAGCAGCTACTACATGTGTTTTAATTATCTTGAGATACACAGAACCTCATAATATACCAAACAAAAGTTCGGCTACGACAGCAAATCCTTGTAAGTAGCAAGTGGGAGTTGCCGAGTAAGTGTAATAGGATACATAATCCGACTGAAAGGGTGTTTTACAGGTTGGCAGCGCATTTGTGACTCCACTGGTGGTGGTGGGTATCCATGGGCGATGGCAATAGCTTACCATCAGGTGATCGGTTTGTCTGCCACCAATCATATTAATAAGCAAAATTAACAATTATGGCGCTCGAATACTAAAACACTTTTAACTTTGAGAACTGGTGCTGATTGTGATTTGTCCAATACACCTACCTACTAATCACGACCCACTTCAATGAATCAGAGTTCTGAGCCTGAGAAAAGAACGAAGATGAACATCTTCGTTCCTTTCACACGCGCAGGATTCTGTTTGTGTGTGTGTCTTTGTTGTGAGTCTGTGAGTGTGTTTCCTCAACATTCCAGTCTTATTAGAACTAATTATAATTAAACCTACCTCTGATTTGTTCTACACGTTCGGGTTATCCTCCGAGGCGTCACAGGTAGGAAGCGTTAAATGAGCAAAGAGAATGCAGCGCAGGTTGGCGCGTGCAACCGGACGACGCCAAAAAACTCGTTATAACGAAACACAATTACCGCCGGACAAGGAATGCATGGAGTCGGGATCCATATGTGGGACACAATTTTTGATGGGAGATTAATATTTTTGTTTTCCCGACTCGAAAAGCATTGAGCAGGAGCCCGCGACGGCCGGAGTTTCGCTGCTAAAGATAAAGCTGAAAGTTTCTCCATGCGTGTTTCTAAAACATAAGAACTCCTTATGATGAGGTTTTAACATATTTTTTTTCTAAACACAATACTTTGTGCAAGAGACGCTCCCAAAGTGGTAAATTGTCCCCCCCCCCCCCCTCTAACTTCTATAATAAATGAATTATAAAACTAAAAAAAAATATGATCTACATAATCATGAAAACTAACTACGAAAATTGGTTTGGACTAGATCTAGTAAGTAGTTTTAATTACGCTATAATCCGTAAACCGCAATTTACCTTCCACATATCTTTGTTGCTGCTACGAAACCCTTTATGGCCGAGTCCGACACGCATTTGGTCGGTTTTTAATATCCAGGATTCGGGAAATCTGTAATTACAATGAAGAAACTGATTTTATCCCCTTTTTGTACTATATAATTTAAATTTTAGGTATGATACGAAAACGTACGATTTTTAGTATCCCCGTTTACGATTCGATTTACGACATCGAAGCCTACTTTGGGAACATTTCTGTAGAAAGCTGATTTTAGAGGGTGATGGTTAGTTGTGAAATTATTTATTACTTATATTATTTTTTATTATACATTTTCTTATTTTCATAATTAATAATGTACCTGCTATAAGTAGGTAGAAGTTCTCAACTAAAAAGAAGGTATCAACTAAAACTAATTTTATCATCAATATTCTACGACAAAAAGTCAGGCTTTATTTGGCGACCCGTTTGGAACAGTGGTAGTGAACGCTGCCTCTGGTGCAAGGGTTGCGGGTAAAAGTATTATATGTATATAATTGTAATCCCACTGTTGATTCTGATATCCGTAACACAGGTGCTTGAGCTACCTATCTCGGAGTCAGATCAATGTATGTGATGTTGTGAAATATTTATTTATTTATTTATTCATAAACGTTGAATGAACCTTTTTTAATTAAACAGTGTTATAGAGCAATTTGCTGTTTGAAACATAAGATTTTCATACAACATTTTCTAAAAAACTAATGAAAACTGGTTTAAACGCCGTTTTAGTTAAAAAAAGTTTAATAAATAGGTATTTATGTCTTTCTAGGTACATTTAGATGATGATGATGATGATGATGATGATATATGTATCTGCTCCACTACATTTCTCATCGTTATCTCTTGTAGGCGGAGGCGACGATAAATTACACCTAAAAATCGACCAACATAACTCCACACATCCCCATATCCACGGCAGTTAATTACTCCTATAACGACAGTTAGAGCATAATGAGATTTTTGCTATTCAACAGCAGCACATTACAGGGTGCTGTTTGTCAGCCCCCCCTCCCTGACCGCGGCCACAAGGGGGAGTTATTAGGCAGCTTTGTTAATGAATTCCATGTAGGCAGCCGTGTTTAGGAAGACGGGTATGTTGAGAATGCTAGAATTTATCACCCTGTATTGTCTGGCGGTGCCGGTCAGTGACAAAATGCAGCGGGTTAAGCCATTTTGAGGTGGTTCATGATGTGGAGTAGTGCACTGATAGAGCTGGGAAGTCTTAGTTTAAAAGTCGGGGACACGAGAGTATTACAAAAGTGTCGGATCGAAGCGTGGACTTAAAAATTAAACATAAATTAAAAACTTAGTAATTTTTGTAAATCATAAAAATTATGAACTCATCATCTTCGTCCTAAGCTGGCGCTTCAGACATCCGAATCTGTAAAAATGATGAACTAAAAAGCTAAAAAGATGTACCTATTACATACCGATTCGACTGTGTAAGTCTACCTACTACATACCTACCAATTCGACTGTGTTATGACATCTAGGTATAACTGTAATACGCATTTATGTAAGATAAATTATTGTAATGAAATAACATCGTCTTGAAAATCATGGGAGCTAATGCCTACTATTCAATCCTGACAAATTAAAAGACCCCTCATATTTCTAACCGTCAAAAACCGTTCAGGAATGGACAATAGAAATACATACAAACATACGCTCGAAATGCATTAGGTATCTAACTTCTCTAGACGCAGTTTTTTTATGTGATAAGTGGCAGACGAGCAAACGGATCACCTGATGGTAAGCAATTGCCGCCGCCCATAGACACCCGCGACATCAATGGAGACACAAGTGAGCTGCCAATCTTTAAACCCCTTTCCCCATGATTGGGCCTCCGGTACACAGCAAAACACAGCACAGTGCTGTTTCACGCCGGTTTTCTGTGAGGCTGTGGTATCACTCCGATCGAGCCGAATTCCGCCGAAGCCCATTCATGCCGTAAGCGTGGCTCTCCCACGTTTAAAGAGTAGGATAAACAGACAATCTCTTAAATAAAATGAAACATTATTTAAAAAAAATGCCTTAACTCTCTCACTGCTGCAAAGGCCTCTCCTCAAAATAATTATTCTAAAAATATACCGAAACATTATACTTCTACACTATTTCAACAGAGTTGCAATCGTTACTTTCGTAGATTCCCTCTAGAAGTAAGCAGCCCATATTATCCCGACTATTATGTTAAACGCAGTGGGCCCGGAATTAACGTAAGTGCGAGGCGCCGGAGTGGACTCGTGCATATTCATCGGCGCACGACTGATAATTAGAGCTTCCTAATTGATGGCAGTCTTCGGCCGAGGCAGGCTTTGTCTTCGGCCCGAGTGACATTTAGTCTGCATTGCGTCCTCTTGTTTCACTTGCCAGCATCGTACAGAAATTGCATACCTAGTTAGGTAGGAGACAGCGGCGGACACTCGATACTCGCTTGGTCACGCGCTTTCTTCTTCTCTCGTAAGCATGACTGTATGAACAAAAAGGGCCAAGTTTGAGGCAAACGTTAGACCTAAGAAGCTGCTCATTTTTATCTGCAAGTAAGTAGTGACGCCCTGTTGGTCTAGTGGTTTAAGTACCGGGCCGTGATCTAGGGGTCCTGGGTTCGATTCCCGGGTCGAACAAAAAGTATGTTTCGAATTTTTCGAACATTTCTCGGGTTTGTTATCACCAATCCGCATTAGGCAAGCGTGGTGATTAGCCTAATCCCATCACAGTAGCGATAACTTGATTTCTATGATGGAGGCCTTTGCCCAGCAGTCGGACAGTATACAGGCTGATACTTTAAGTAAGTAGTAGGTACTTACTTACCTAGCATATTTTGTTGTACCGGCCTCGCCCATTCATCTGTTGAGACTCCATTACAATATCCAATAGCAAGTGAAAACGCGAACGAAGTAAAAATGATCAACATATTAAACCGCAAATACCTTTTAAATCCAAAGAACACAAAATAGTTGTATCGCCACAAAAAACTGATCGTGACTTATTCATACATTGTCGCAAACAAGCTCTGTCTGTCAAGCAAATCTGTCACTTATTGCTGCGGGACAACCGCTTTCGCCGCATTAACATTTTATTAACATTTCCCCGGCATCATTAGGGTTGATATTTGAATATCTTTGGATCGGAAATGCACAAATTAAGGGAGTGATCTGTTGGCGTAATGAGCCCTGGTACGTAATGACGGGGCGAGGAACAAAACAACACTCTTGCTTACCTCAGCGGTGCGGGGTAACGAACCAAGGCTGCTTCCTGTGGAAACTGCTTCACTGATATACGGCGTGCCTTTTTACAAACTTTCTAGGTCACTATACTCCCGATAGCAAGCATTTTACATGGATTTTTCTTGAATTTTTGTCATTTTATATAGAAAATAATGGTAAGTAATGGCAAGGTTTTTATTGGATTGTAAAAGTGATTTCAGTCCAGCCGTATAATTCGAGAAAAGTTTTAGGTAAGTAAGACGCTTAAAATGGCCCGTTGTGTAACCTAAGTTATTTATAGTTCAAGGGATTTAGCACTTGGGTAAGTACTGTGTTTCGCACTGTGCTGTGTTTCGCTGCGTGAGTGAAGGTACAGGAGGCCCGATCCGGAGGAAAGGGGGGTTAGCAGCGTTGGCAGCTGCACTTGTGACTCCACTAGTGTTGCGAGTGTCCATGGGCGGCGGCAATCGCTTACCATCAGGTGATCCGTCTGTCCGTCTTCCACCTATCACATAAAAAAGGTCTCGTAAACATTGAAGCGACTGGCGCTGACCTTCGCTACCCTTAGACGGGAACCAGACCAACATGTACATAATCATTATCTCATTAATTGAGGGTATCCCCAGTTTGAGAAACTTTTCAAAAGTTTTCCTCGCGATGTTTTCCCCCACTGCCAAGCTTATGGTAGAAATATAGATTTGAAAAATCCATAGATGCATCATCATCATCATCAGCCCATTTAAGTCCCCACTGCTGGGGCACGGGCCTCCCTCAATCACATGAGGGGTAATTGCCATACTCACCTACGCTTGGGAGACGGGTTGGCGAGGGTTTTGATATAAATGCAGAGTTTTCCTTCTCTGGGTGCTGATGATCATGCCCGCAGCTTTACCTTAGTCGCCTTTTACGACACCTCGGTAAGAGTGAGGGTGGCCTATTCTACTCTGCCGGGGACCACACGGCAGATGCATGATCGAATCCAAAACAATATAAGAGTATTTCTGTGGAAAACTTTGTAAGACGCTAAAAATCACGGTGTATAAATAAGTCCTTCTCCGCACTACCGGGCCAATAGTCCTTATTAATAAGGAACGGTAGCTCCCGGCGCACGGACAGACGGACGGTTGGCGGACAGCGAGCGACATTTGTAATGATACTAAATAGTTGCGCGCGGTAGGTGCCCTGCGCACGAGTAATGCGTTCACAACTCCGCCGGGATGACGGCCTGCAGCATGCAGCCAGGAAGGCTTCACTCATTTTTATTAACCCCGAACTTGAGATTTATCTACTTCGGCGTGTTTTAAGAATGGATTTTTTTATATGGGAAAATACTTGTTACTTTTTATATGATAGGTGACATACGAGAGACGGATCACCTGATGGCAAGTGATCGAACCCGTTGTTGGGTTGGAGTCACTGGAGCGCCGTCAACCTCTAATTAGGCCCCTGGTAGCGTGACTCACTCGGTGAAACACAGCGCGAGCGCTGCATCATGCCGGTTTTCTGTGAGGCCGTGGTATCACTCCGGTCGAGCCGGCCCATTCATGCCGAAGCGTGGCTCTCCCACGGTCTGATCATCATCATGATAAAGAAGATGATCTTTTCAAAATTTTTGATATTTCCCACTATAAGGCATACTCTTCACACCTCGTCCACATCTTTACATCTTTAGTGTACCCGAACCACAAAATAGTATCATGGCATGGGGAGTACTCTGAGGAACTGTTTGATCTACTCCCTGCAGCTGAATTCTTACATCGAGCCACACGCAAGCGATTGTCATTCTATCCCCATCATCTCGATGGATGGCGGTCTAATACTGTGCGTTTTTCGCGGAACTTTCTACCACGTACCTAAGTTCTGTGGAACGGTTTGCCTGCGGGAGTAATTCCCGATGGCTATGACTTAGGGACCTACAAGAGAAGAGCGTACTCCTTTTTTTAAAAAGGCCGACAATACATTAGCAATCTCTGTGATTTCGCGTATGTTCATGGGCGGCGCTTGATTACTTACTTTCCATTAGGTGACCCGCATGCTCGCCATAAAAAAAATTAGTTGTGAGTAAATTGCGTGTCATTTTACTTTTCTTGACTACCTTCTGTTTAAACTCCAACCTTTTCATTGCACAACCCTATATTAGGCTTATAGAGGAATTATGTTTCACACATTTTCACTTCGCAAAAATTAAAAAATCTTCGCAAAGAATATTCCCATAGCGCACAGTGCGGTCCAGCCAATAAGTCAGAAGCACCTATCTGCGTAATGTCTCGAGATCATTTACATATTTTAATGAGCCCTGGCCTATCTGGGAGCTAGGCGAGCTAGATACTCCGCCTGGCTGTGCTCGTGTTTGACGAATGGATTGTTTTAAGTGGCCACAAACGGAGGAATTAATGAGCGTGCCGATTTCGAATCAGGTAAAGGTTTGTACTTCATAATGAAGGCTTTCTTTTGAGGCTGATGACGAGATTGGAGGCTGGATGTTGTGTTGAATGTGAAGGGGTTTTTGTGTTAATGAAGTGGGGCGCTTTTTAGGGAGGGTTTCTAGGTTCCCGATTTATCCCTCCGTTGACTACCTCTCGGAAACGGCCAGTGGGTTGAACTTTGGCGTCAGCTGCGCTCGGGGTCCTAGGTTCAATTGACGGATGAGTCAAAAATTTGCCTTTGTTTTTTTGTTAAGAAATTCTAAGTTTGAATGTTGGAAGTTGGCTTTGTTGTAACTCGTGCTTCGGAAAGCACGCTAAGCCGTTGGTCCTACGCCTAATTCCTGTGCGGTCTTGTGAACCTGGTGCCCCATAGAAATATAAAATTATTTGTTTAGCACACGTCTGTATGTCATAAAGTGACTTAAAGGGATTGATGGTTGACTGCCTCGGTTGCTCAGTGGCTTCTAGTAGGTCGCTCTTTAAAGCGACACTGCTGCGCGGGTTCTATCCATTGGTAGACCAAAATTTGTAGGCTCAGAGTGAGCTCGAAGTCTGGAAGTTAACGGTGTTGTTTGTACCCCTGTGCCGCAGAAAGCCCTCTTCGGTCGTATCACACTAGTGTTCCATCGGATTGTGCGGGTCACTCACACCACTCACACTCTCAAAAATTTAAATTATAATAGTGCCCACTATTAGGAAATATTGGCCGTGTGGTCCCCGGCAGAGTAGAATAGGCCACCCTCACTCTTACAGAGGTGTCGTAAAAGGCGACTAAGGTAAAGCTGCTGGCATGATCATCAGCACCCAGAGAAGGAAAACTCTGCATTTATATCAAAACCCTCGCCAACCCGTCTGCCAAGCGTGGTGAGTATGGCAATTACCCCTCATGTGATTGAGGGAGGCCCGTGCCCCATCAGTGGGGACATAAATGGGCTGATGATGATGATGATGATTAGGAAATAAAGACTCCACTGCTGCCTACGCACTCACTTGTGCTATGTAACATGTCCTGCGTCGCTGGCAGATCGTCGAGATTTGCATGATATTTGAGCAGCTCTCAGGCTTACAAGCGTGGTTTTCGTTCATTATGACGACCCGATTGGAACAGTGGTAGTGAACGCTGCCTCTGATACAAGGGTTGCGGGTTCGATCCCCGCACAGTACAAACATTTGTGTGCATGAACATGTTTGTTTGTATTGGTCTGGGTGTTTGCTATGTATTATAAGTATGTATTTACAAAGAAAAGTATTATATGTATATATTTGTAATCCCACTGTTGAATCTGATATCCGTAACACAGGTGCTTGAGCTACCTATCTCGGAGTCAGATCAATGTATGTGATGTTGTGTAATATTATTATTTATCATCATCCTAGCCTATCATTCCCAGTTGCGTCTAGCTGAAGCTTTCGTTTCGCTTTGGAGCCCGGTGGTATTCTACCAGCTCGAAAATAGATTTGAAAAACCCAGAGTTGAGTACGCTGAGGCTTGGACCTTGCTGACCTTTGTCCGTATTACACCTATTTCTCTTTTTGACAATGTCATGTAATACTATGTATGATAATGTTGTGGTCAATTAACAATGTACTTACTTACTCGGATTCGAACCTACGACCTCCCGTTTAGAAGGAGAATGTTGTTATCCACTAAGCTGTTCTATTCAATTGCCTTCGGACAAGCGTTGTTTTCGTTGGCTGAATTAGGTCGCGTTAACTATTGAGATTAAAAGGAATCGCGGGTTTAATTCTTGCGCCATTTTATAAGCAGATAGAAAAGTATTTCCTGTTGAGGTTTTATTGGTTTGTAACATCTGTATTTTTGCCCTTATATGGCTTTAAAAATCAATTGATTTTCCATTGTGTTCGCTGTCTGAGCATGACGAGGACAGGACGAGGGAAAACCTTAGATACTTTGGGAATATAAGAAGGTGATGTTCTGTCAATCAAGCACTCAATTTATTTATTTGTCGTTCTTCCGCAGTAAAAATTTGCTAGTTTCCGATTGCCTCTGACCAAAGCATAGGTATAGAGAGTGGAGCTATCCACTCTCTATACCTATGCTTTGGCCACTGACTGTGCTAAATGCTACTGAGCTAAATGGGTATTTTTCACATTTAACTGCCAGACTGCCAAACACCCAGGTCATTACTACACCTACCTGCTTAAAACCACTAATTAAGAATCGCATCATAAAACTCGAAATCCACACCTTCGGAGCCCTTCCCTAATTAAAGATAGTTTTCTTAATGAATTCAAAAGCAAAGATAACTCTAATAAGGCTGAATTTGAATGAACCAGACCCACGCAATTTATAAATGCTCTCTCCTTCTGTAAAGATATTTGCAGTTTGAATTATTCATTATAATCAGTGCACTTACTGAGTCCCGTTTTAGCCTGTACAAATATATAAATTGGATTTCATAGTTTCAATCCTATAAAGGTAATGATTAGTAAAGATACAGAAATCAGTTCGCTGGAAGGTTTCAAGAGTAAAATGAATGATAAATTAATTAATAAGCTACCTACAAATATAGATAAAGAAAGATAATTTACCTCGATTGAATGATATGAATGATAAGTTTATTCTCTCTTACAAAAGGGTTACATTTTTAGGTATATAAATTACATTGTATCTTCGAGTTTGGCACCAACCCGTGTGCGAGAGATTGAAGCCTATCATAGGTTTCGAAGAGAAACCCGTGATACAGGAGGCTGCACCCCCGAGCGAATTGCGTATTGGAATTGGATGTTACTATATAAAAAGAGAGTTAATACAAAATAGCAAATAATATAGAGTAACCTACCTTAATTAGTTCTTAATTTAATTTTAAATTAGGAAAGAAGTAAGCATGTTAAAAGATATACGTAAAAAAATTAAGTGCATTATTTACTTAAGAATAAATTTCAAAAGATTGCTATAGCCAAAAAATCATTTATGTATATGCATATACACATACCATACACACACACACACACACATATACTCAAACACACATACACACACATATATTTATACATAGGTACGTCATGCATGTACTTATACGTAATTATTGCAATCATTGCTTACAAAATATGAAATAGTATTATTATTATCTCCATTATTCACCTTATATAGAATTATTTGTCATAATTATTTATACAGTGTTCTTGTATCTATTTATAATTTTAATGATTGACCCAAAGATATGAGTCTTTAGTTATGGATATCAGAATTAACTAAGGTGTCATCAAGGTAAACATAAGTCATCATCTTCATCGTCCTAGTATTTTTTCCTGGTTGCGTCCCAAGTGGTCGTTCCGGCGCGGAGCCCGGGATCCGCTTTCCATGCTTCTACTCCTCCACTTCGCGGGATCTTGTGCATACATTGTGGTCAATTTATGCACATGCATGTTTGCATACACGCATGCATGAATGTAATAAGCATAAGTATTATACAAAAACGTATCTTTTTAATGATAGACCTACGATTTGCCTCTAGGGTGTAATGGTTAAAAGCGTCATCTCACGAACGTGGAGGTTGATTGTAGTGATACAAATGCACAGGGACAAATGAGATAACTAGTAAGTATCTTTCTATTTTATTGAAATTTTATTTATTATAATTTGTTCATTACCCGGAATCCTCCTGACAATCCTGTACTATGTAACACTGTGGACCAATTTAAGTATGAAGCATTGTTTAGCATACCTATATGTTTTTATTTTATCTCTCCTAAACAACCTCAGTTACTAAGCAAATCTGCAGAATTAGAAGATTAGAAGAGTAAATAGGCTGTTACTAGACAGACATGATCCATCCTCGGCCACATCATCACTTACCATCAGGTGAGATTGTGGCCAAATGTCCGACTATTCTGATATGAAATACCTAATCCGAATACTTCAAACCTAACATCATGTGATTGTAACATAAGAATGATAAAATACATCAAATCACACTATCACACATGAACGTAGCGTTGATCTTTCAAAAGATTACAATCTTTTGAAAGATCAACGCTACTAACATCAACGCTATAGTTTTTATTATTGTAATGCAGAACGCATTATGTATCCTCAAGTTAATTGTGGAATCATCTTCCTTTATCCGTATTTCTAATCCAGTACATTAAAATCTTCAAGAAACGAGCCTACATCTACCCAGCACGCACTTTCTGGCGTAGCGTATAAGTCCATGGACTGGCGGTAATTACACTATCTTAAGACGTACATCTTCATACATCTTCAGTGGTTTAGACTTTTGAGAGGTAGTTTTCATTATTAACGATCAAGCTAACACCAAGAAAGCGAAACAAAAAGTTTCCCTACACGTTTTGTATCCACAGCAATTCGACAATCCTTTGAGCGCGCAATCGGCCGCAACATCAAAAAGGTCACCGGACATCTCGCATCCCATTAAAAAAACGCTCCATCCTCCATTAAAAGCGGGAACGGTCATCGACCGCAAAAAACTATCGGCGAATAGAAAAAAAATATCGCAAAAACGTTGTTGAGCGTAAAAGGGCAGAGATTGGCGCGGTTTCGAGCTGCGCGGATGGTATTAATTCTTGGACGTCCGAACACGACGGACCGCAGCGCGCAATTGAAAAATAAAATAACTATCATTCATTTGCGTACGATCATGTTTACCGGGTAGCTTCACCGGGGAAATATTGCTGATGATGTTTTGTTTTTCGGTGGTTTTCTGGGATTTTTACATTATTTTGGCTGATAGAACTCACAATACTTGAAATAATGATCCAGTTAAACTAGTGCCCATATTTAAGTGTTGTGAAGGTCAGACGGCAGTCACAGACGTAGAGTATCTTATACTAGTACTGAGATAGAGGGGTCAGTTGGCTAGCCAGTGCAAGCGCCATCTAGAGGAAAACGACCAATACTCAACGGCCATCTTCGAGAATCAGCCAGGGAGTCGATTAAATAAAGTATCATAAATAATTTTATTTGCTATATCAATACTTTCAAGATCTCTGATTTATCTCCCTTTTTCATAATTGCTAATGTGGGCAGGCGGCTTGATGTCATTGTTTCGGAAACACGCCTTACTAGCATGATGTAAAAATGCATAGTGACATCTACCGAAACAACGCCGAACGATCTGCTTGATTGCTTTTTAAAGCGACATCTGCTTTTTACAAGCTCCATCTAACGAAAACTGCTGAACTATTTTCCCATACCTACTGAGGAAAAACGTACTTAGTTAAATGACCCTGGTCACAGATTTGCCCAATCCTGGATCATAGTTCATTGGTTCACCCCAAGCTAGGAAAGTAGATTAGGCGCCGACTTCGGTTAAACATTTTCTTCTGAGTGTACTGTTATAAAATGTTATTTGAAGTGTATATTGTGTTAAAATATTTTTTTTTCACTTTTTAGTTCGTGGTTTTTGAAGGCAATTTTTTTTCGCAGAATATTTATTTCAAAATTTTTAGTGTCTAATTTTTGACATTCTTCCACCCCCGCTGAATAACTAACAAACGTATTGTGAATACAGCATTGAAAGAGTTATCCTTTAACTCCGTGACCTTCCATCATCAGCAGAGCCACAAAATTAATACAATCAGGTTCAAATACTGGTGAAAAAAGATACAAAAACCATATCGGGTACCATTCCGGGACTATTTACTTTCCAACTGAAAAATAATCATCTAAATCGGTTCATAAATGGCAAAGTGATCGGCAAACAAATATAAGAAAATATATATACATGTCGAATTGAGAACCTGCTCCCTTTTTTTGAAGGCTGTTAACTAAGATTGCGTTAACACTTTGTAAACAGTTTTTAAAAACAAATCAATCAAATCTAAAGATCCAAGTTACCTGATACTGCAGGGAAATCGAACCCGACCCTCCCGCCGCGCTATCCGCCATTCCGGCACCCCTTTGTACTTTTTCAATATTTTGTAAATAATTAAGTTTAAAACCAAACAACGTCAGGTGCAGTCGGCGCGTGTACGATTGATTATCAGATACTTTGTG
The DNA here is from genome assembly GCA_019059595.1 of Marasmia exigua. Taxonomy (NCBI): domain Eukaryota; kingdom Metazoa; phylum Arthropoda; class Insecta; order Lepidoptera; family Crambidae; genus Marasmia; species Marasmia exigua. The sequence goes on along the minus strand of CM032472.1, from coordinate 27,004,166 downwards.
GGAATCAATCATAAAATCTGTGACGGACTTTTGGTATCGTCACAGTTGTGGCTTTGTCGAAATGTGAAGGGGTTGATCGGATTTCACTTATCACTAATTTGGCCCTATGCTGCATTTATGCTGGTACCCTGCCTCAAACGTGAAAGGTCGTGAATTCGTTTCTTACACTGGACATTCGTGTGTAGATCAGTTGTATTTGTTGCGTGCCTTTTTTTACAGTGGCACAGTATATTGGCTCTCCTGATGGTAAGCAAGAGAAGAGCCCAAGTTGCAATTACAACGGAAGCGATGTCCTGGGTGGAATAAATGGATTTAATATTTTTTTAAATTCCTCTATCGTCTGTTATTCGTAATAATAATATCCTCAACCGATTACGCCTACGGCGGCCAATCTTTACGATCAGCCACGATACGCAGGATATATTATAGTGGTCAAATGTGTACGCGAACACAAGTGCACTCTCTATTCTCTTACCCTCATATTCCGATGGGATAGTGTGACACGACCGGCGAGGGGTCGGGCGTAGGGCCTACGGCTTAACGTGCTTTCCGAGTCACGGGGGGCACAAGACCGCCAACTTCCAGACTCCGGGCTGACACTGAGAATTTCTTAAGGTGACGGGGATTTTAATTTTTAGCTACTAAACCGGATCTATTTTAAACAATTTCGGGGCGAATCTCGCCAAAAGCGGCCACTTTTGGCGTGAATCAATTATTCGCGTACAAAAACGGGTCCAACATTTGCGCATTGTTATTTAATAAATAATAAGTGTTTGCCGAGATATTGTAACCCCGAAATCGTTTAAAATAGATCCGGTTTCATAGCTAAAAATTAAGATCGATTGGCGTCGCTAGTGTGCCCTACCCGTCAACTTAACAGAAAAACTCAGGTACAAATTTTGGCCAGACCCGGGCATCGATCCCGGGACTCTAAGCGCAGCCGTCGCTTTAAAGTGCGACGCACTATCCAGCGCGCCAATGAGGCAGTCACAAAAATCTAGACAACTTATAACAGATTGGTTTACAGAGCTACGCTCTAGGGTGAAGAAATTACTCCCAGACCTAAGATTCGTCCCAAAAACAAAATAAGACGCATTGGATTACCATACCCAAAATTTGCAAAATTGATAGCTTTATTATATATATTCTATGTGAATTTTGGGTACATCCCTGGTTGTCTTACTTTAATGTGCGTCTTAGATGAGCGTTCAATCGACTCCCACCTTAATGTCATACACGTTCGGTTCAATATCATTGAGAAAATTTGACAGATTGTGATAATCTGACCAGATAGCCATCTGTCTGAACTTTCAGACAACCACACGTTGAGTTACAACAATCTCTCAATTCCTTCATCCGATTCTTTGGATCAATGTCAATTGAAGCAATTTGACTGATTGAAGGAACCCAATAGTGGTGCTTGTTACAGAAAAAAGCTTACAATACGACCCACCTCATGAATAAACAATTAACTGCAATCCCTAAAATAGATTCTTAACCCTCAACTACCTCAGACAGAAAATAAAGAGCCCTTGATACAGCATTAACACTGTCAATGTTGACCGCTCAATATTCAATGGCGGAATAACCCCAAAATAGCCGGCTGCGGCTAATAGAGCTGTAATGAATTCTTTGAGCAGCCGTCAATGGGCCGCGATGCGATTCCAATGTTTGCCACTTAGCCGCCTATAGGTACGGCACCGCGGGCTCATAGCGACTGTTTGCTAGTGCAACGGGGTAAATGTTGATTTTGCCGATGCTGTTTTGTTCACTTGCTTGCAATGACCCTGCGGGGGCCTCATCTCACTCATGCCATTGTCGTCTATACTCTGATTTTTAATCCTTCGACAGCGGATCACGGGTTAAACTCGGCACATCTCTATTGTTTTTTATTGTTCCCGCCTCTGGCAAAGTGTTAATTTTGTCTGACTAAACTTTCAGATGCAGATCGCCAAATTCCTATACATTTTGCGTCTGTCGAAAGAAGCAAAAATTCTTTATGTCGCTAGCGGTGACAACCCCTCTCTCCATGATTCACATCACTTATGTCACTCACCTCACTTCGCTCTTGAGTGATTTGAGTCACGGTTGTCAATCTCTTTCTCTATGTCGAAGCTAGCTCTAGTTAGGGAGTTGTCACACTCTGGTGAATTGCGAGCGTTTTCAAAGCGGAGCGCAGCGAACACGCCACGTGTGCGCGGCGAAGACGTTTGCATTCACATCGCGGATGCGCGACGGGATCGCTAGAGATGACAACCTCTCTTTCTAACTCACCTCACTCTCGTCGCTATCGTCTACTTCTTTATCTATCCTAGCTCATGGCTTTAACTAACCTAAAAAAATAGTAAATTCTAATAATGTAAATGAACTGTTATGAATTCTTTGAGCAGCCGTCAATGGGCCTATCAGATGATGATAATGGAACTGCAATAACACTGAAACTAAAATCGGTACTTAAAATATTGTGCCCTGTGGCTAAAGGCGTTTAGAATACTGCAAAGGAATTCCTGCCTTTCGTGAGGACTGGACCTTCGGAGTACACGTGCATACCCACTACTGGGCAATGGCATGCTCAGCATATGAGACCGCGGGGGCGACGTTACTGGGTCTCTTGGTAAGGCATACACCAGAGAAGGGCTAGCGCGGCGAACGCGATTAGCGGTACTAGCGGTACAGTGAGGTTTCTGACCGTGATTGCGCTGACGTGGACACCCCAGGGCTTTTGGTTAGGGTTAGAGTTCCACACGCCATCTTGTTTCCTGCATGTGACAAGATGACGGCCCCTGGGAATAATGGGTCCTTAAGTGATATCCGTCCTGAGTTCGAAATCTCGCTGCCATTGCACCCTTCTCGATCACCACAGCCACTGGCGTTATTTTGAAGTCCAATTTATTTTTGGCCTCGTGATCTCACTTTTGAGGTGTATTAATACAGTAAAATTGTTAATTTTTAATGGATACCGGTCGGAGTTTCTGCGGCGACAGTATTGAATGGAACATGATAGTTTTGTCGCATCGCTTGTGTCAATTAGTTGCTCTACGAATGTTTATGACAAAGTGAAATAGATGTTTTGCTTTGGGCAGAAAGTTTAATATGTCGTGTCGTTTTCATTGGTGCAGTTTACCGGTTGTGTTTGAGTTCAGCTGAATTTAAATAAATATTATGTGACTTATTCAATTTGACCTAAGATAAGAGTTTATCTTTAACGGAGAAAGACAACAAAAATGTTAATGCCTCGTCAAGAAATACAATATCGTGCATTACATCGTGCGTGACAAAATTGCAATAATATTATTCCCTGTGCGTCTAAAATGTTCGCTTTGGAGTCTTGGACACAGTTGGACTATGATCTAGTAAGTCTGGGGGGCAATTTCTGCTGCAATCGACACTGAAGCCGAATTTAGCGATTTCATACATATTTATATATTACTTTGTCTAATTATAGGTGTGTTTTATTATATTGGCGTGCAAACTAGGGACCGTAAGCTATCGACTTTAGGCGAAATTATCAATGTAGATATTATGTAGATACATCTGTCAATGTATAAAAAAATAAGTATATGTATTATGTACCTACTACGGCAAATTACTATATAGATAAAGACGGAGGAGGAGTGAGGAGCTGACAGTAATCTAGATCGTGGGAGAATCATGCTTCATGCATGAATGGGCCAGCTCCACCGGAATGATACCAAGGCCTCATAGAAAACCGTCGTGAAGCATCATCTGTGCTGTGTTTCACTACGAGAGGGTTTAAAGGTTGGCAGCGCACTTGTCAGTCCACACGTGTTGCGGGAATCCAAAGGTGGCGGCGATCGCTTACCATCAGGTAATCTGTCTGCCACTTATCACACAAATTTCATTTTCATATATATTAGTACAAATCTATAATAAGACTTAAATATCTAGTGAACGAGTATGGATAATTACTTTAAAGTGACTTTTTTTTTTTTTCTTCTCGCTGGGGAATGCCGCCGGCCCGTAGTGCAATGGCCAACGTCGCCGCCTAGTGGCGGCGCCTTATGCATACTCTCCTGCTGGGGAGCAGGAGGGTTATGTCGGGCTCTCCTCAGGCGGGGGCTTCTCTAACGAGAAGCCGGCCAGAGGCATACCGACTAAACCTCAGCGGTTTTCCCTCATCGCCCTTAAATGGGAAGGCGTCGTGGGCTGTAGGACGAACCTATTACCCATACGGGCGCCACGATACTTTAAAGTGACTTTCCTGATATCGTCTGACCTTTGCAACCCTTAGACAGTTAAAACAGATCAGCTAGATCATGGTTAAACATTCCGAAATTATCCGAAACGTGCACTATGTTGCATTATTGTGTATCGAATCAGATGATCGATAAATACCAGTGTATCGATATGAAATCGCACCGTATCGACCACAACACGATCGCCACCGGCAAAATTTACAACTATACTTTTCGCGAGATAAATCTTAGAATAAGAAACGGTGTCTCACACCGCATTACAAAATAATGTACGGCATGTCAATATGGCTGATTCATTACGGAGCAATTAAGGGAGATAAGGCAGCGTAATTATGTATGCTAATCGGAGGTAATACCACTCGTTTCAAGACTGCCTGGCCGGGCCTGCATCGGCTATCAATTTAATTAAAATATACCAACATAATGCAGTTTATAAATGGAAGTGTTGGAAGTTTCAATTCAGCATGTATATATATATATATATATTTACGATTACTTCCTCTATTCATGTCAATCCTTGCTTACTTCAACTTTTCTCTATAATAACTCCAGTGCATGATGTGTGTCTGTTCTAGATCATCTATAACTTTTATTACTTCTTTTCTACTCTTATATTTTTTTTTTATCTTGAACAGACACACTATATGCTACAGGGTCACCCGCAGAATACCAGCGTCGTGACGTGTCAGCAATGTCCCGGCACGACATATGCTGAGCGGGCGCCTATTTGGCACAACACTTGTACATATATTTATTGTGTTATGTTATGTTATATTATTCTTATTGTTTTTGTTATGTATTGTTCCCATTTCTTAATTCTTGTGATATCTGTTACCTATGTATTTGTTGTGTCAATAAATGTTTCATTCATTCATTCATTCAAGTTTTAAAGAAGTTGCTTGGAATTTATTACGCACCCGTACCAGCGGCACCCGTGACATTGTCAATACTTATAGAAAAGTTTTCATCATCTCGATGGATGGCGGTCTAATACTGTGCGTTTCTTTCTTTCTACCACTGACCTCAATTCTGTGGAACGGTTTTTTGGTTGCGGGAGTATTTCCCGACGGTTACGACTTAGGGACCTTCAAAAGAAGAGCGTACTCTTTTTTAAAAAGACCGGCAACACATTAGCGATATCTCTGATTTCGCGGATGTTCATGGGTAGCGGTAATTACTTTCCATCAGGTAACTCGCTTGCTCGTTTGTCCGCCTCTTTTTTTAAAAAAACGTCATCTAATAGTTTTCCCAGTTGCGTTTAAAGCTATCGCCTCCGAGCCCAGGGTAAACTTGAACCATAAGCACCTCCTCTATTTTTTATGTGATAGGTGGCAGACGAGTAGACAAATCACCTGATAGTAAGCAATTGCCGCCGCCCATGGACACCCGCGACACCAGTGGAGTCACCAATGCGCTGCCAACCTTTATACCCACCTTTCCCCCGGATGGGACCTCCGGTACCCTCATTCACGCAGCGAAACACAGCGAAGCACAGTGCTGTTTCACACCTGCTAAAAGCTATAGAAATAAAGAAAGAAAAAATATTTATTTGGACACAAGTAAAAATTACTGGTACATATTAAATAACACGGCTTAAAATTTTACAGTAGGCAAATCAATACAGGTGTACAAGTAAGTATTGTGCCCAAAATGGTATCCACTCAGCTTCTGTTAGCGACTAGAGTAGGAGCCGCTAACGCTGATTTTCAGTGGAACCAGTTATTATTATGAGGGGCTAAAGTGACATGTATTATTACAAGAAGAAGACAATTTCCAATTCCAAATATAAATGGCTCATTCACAAAAAAAATAGATAATAATATTAAAATATCTTAATAAGTAAGGAATCTGGAGGCATAGGTATTTTATAGATATAGGTAGATTTAATTTATATTATTAGAATAAGTAAACATACAATTTGATTTATATATAATGTTTGAGTAAGTATGTAGTGATAGAACAAATTTATAAAGTAAAATTGATAGATATTATGTAAATTCTACTTTAATATTAGTAATATTATAATGTATTTTTTTAATTAATGGCTGCCTAAAATTAGGAAATCTGTTCCTCAAATAGGAATTTATTTAATTTTAATTTAAAAGATGCAACAGTGTTATAAGTATAAATAGCTAAAAGCATTACTGTTACAATTTTTCTCGACTGCTTCACGCCGGTTTTCTGTGAGGCCGTGGTATCTCTCCGGTGGAGCCAGCCCATTCGTGCCGAACGTGGCTCACCCAGGTCCTCGTCCTCTACATACTTACCTTCTCATTGTGGAATCAACTTCCCGAGCCGGTATTTCCAAACCGGTACGACATTGAAATCTTTAAAAATCGAGTCTATACCTTCCTAAGAGGCCGGCAACGCATCTCCACTCCTTCTAGTGTGGCTATAGACATCAGCGCGGTCGTATTTATCATCAGGTAACTATTTCCAAACCGGTACGACATTGAAATCTTTAAAAATCGAGTCTATACCTTCCTAAGAGGCCGGCAACGCATCTCCACTCCTTCTAGTGTGGCTATAGACATCAGCGCGGTCGTATTTATCATCAGGTAACTATTTCCAAACCGGTACGACATTGAAATCTTTAAAAATCGAGTCTATACCTTCCTAAGAGGCCGGCAAGTGGAGATCCACTCCTTCTAGTGTGGCTATAGACATCAGCGCGGTCGTATTTACCATCAGGTGACTAGCATGCTCGTTTGCGTCCTTTTCTCATAAAAAATCAAGGAATCGGAAAGCCTGGATCTTACGAAGAAGCAACTAGACTGCCGTTTCACCTTCGCAATCCTTAGACAGGGGGACCAACCAAATTGCTGCTAAGTGTTATGAGAGTAGAGATTCGGCAGGTAGGGCTAAAACAAGCCGCGTGGGCTGATGCAATTCAAAGGTTTTAAATTATTGTTTAGTGGTTTTTGTGTACAAATTTGGTGTTTATTTGTGCAGTGAAGTGCCGCAAAGTGATAGTAATAATAAGAATCTTTGAATTGTATCGTTTTTAACACTGCGATTGTGTGTCGAGTGAGTTGTCTCGTGACAACTTGCTTGGACCTAATAGAGTCTTAAATCCCGCGATTGCTTTTAGAGTGATATCCGTAGACCGATAAAACGTAAAACACCGGCTGCGTTTGATGCTATTGAGTACTGTAATCTTGACTGACTTCGACTGTTGACTACCTAATTATTCTCAATAAGTTACTTGACATTGGCGAATTCGGGTAGAGCCATATTAAAAAAAATATGAGAGTAGTGTTGTTATGTTGTCTACTGGTAATGCCTAGATTTTGAGACCTGTTTTTTTGCAGTAAAGTGTACCTATCTAAGTGATATTGCTTCCGTACTTTGGATATAAAAACAATAAAAAACTATGCAGCGCAGAATGCCTCCCACTATGTAAATTGTATCGGACATTTAGTCTCCAATTGAAATCAACATTTACTTAGAATCGATTTATAATAACAGTTAATTTTAAACCACAGGCGTAATCGAATGCAAATAATTGCGATCAGTAGCATAATGAGCAATCCAGTGGACAGTTTAATAAATGCAAACGTCTTTGGTCCAGGATTAAAGTATTCTAACTAATCGTAGGTACAGTTGGTGGCCATGTATTTTGTAGAGCAACTTTGTATTAAATTAATGATACCTACTATAATCCTACTTATAGTTCAATCTTACTTAAGCTACTTAAATTACCTTGTAGTCTATTTTACATATCTAAAGTAAATAATGCATATACAATTTCTGTGTCTTTAGGTTTTGAATTTGGATTCTAACCTTTTGATAACTGCGGGACTGTTCTTATCAACTGAGTTAAGCGAGGTAGTTAGATGTAGATTGATCCTTTGGTTAGTGAATTCTAAGTTTTCCACCAGATATTCCCGATCCTCTATAAGCCTTTCTCGTATGTCCTCCCTTCCGTAAAATCGTACTAGGTTCCAACTCTCCTGTTCCAAGAATTTGCGAGCTTAATCTTTATCATCATCATCTGATGATGAGGATGATTAAGCTCGCAAAGTATATTTAGGCTGATGCCTATCCCAGTCCACTGCTGGACGCAGGCCTTATCCAATTGTTCGCTACCGTGATCTATCCACTGGCTTCTCGCATCCAGCTCTTGCCAGCCATCCTGCGTAGATCGTCCCTCCACCTAGCCAGAGGGCGTCCTAAATTACATTTGCCAAGACGCGGTCTCCACTCTAGAACTCGTTTACCCCATCGATTGTCGGTAATATATAGCTTAATACATAGATTTATTTTCCACGTCTTTACCTAAATTTAAATGGCAGCTAAACCAATTAGATATTAAGTAAGATAGTAGTAGTAACTACATAAGCAAATTCTTGGTTTCCTTTATTTGTATTAAAGTCTTAATTACCAATAAGATAATAAATTCTTCAAGCGGACCGATCTATAATTATACATTTAGCTTTAAGTCATTGAATTTGCTAAACACAAACTTTAAAAAAAGGTATAAAAAAAGATTAATAAATAAAATTGAGTTTTATTAAAGGGCCAAAAAGAGGTCACAAACGATAGGTCCATTGCCAAGTTTTGCTTATTTTTTGGTCTCAATGTACTCGTAACTTGAAGACCCTGCAATGGTATATGGTCTATTGCTGGAGAAGGCGTTTAAAAGTTATTTATATTCTAGAAGAAAAATAGCCTTTCATGAGTCAAATAGTTCACGTAGCTCAGTGAACGAATAGTAGCACAAATGCTAATCGTGTAAGAGTTGTAAGCAGTTTCAATTAAAGCCAGTCAGACTATTACCGCCCGCGCGGGGACGTGTCACATAGTAGGTGACACACAGAAGGCTATTTGAGCATCGAAATGCTTTAGATAATCATCAACATCACCAGCGATAGCACCTCAGTGAATATTAAGGCGCCTTCCTTACGGGAGGTCGCAGATATTTAATACTTCTGCCATTAGCTAAGCCAAGTGCATATTTCTTCCATTAGCACGACGGTTAGGGAAAACATCGCGAGGAAACCTACGGATGTCTCGAATAGTTTTTCAAATTTGTGAATTACCTACAATATTTGACTCATGATGGCTCTCCTAACCTCCTCAAAGACAGGGGAATCCACTTCTTCGTCGTTCTCCTCAATATCGCACGATATCGACCCGTTCATTGGACTGCAGTTAAGTAGGTTTTCCCTGGTAGGCCGGCCTAGGTATCGCTGGAAAGACGTCGTCGAAAATTATCTGCGAGAACTTCAGGCCGGTGACTGGCGACAAGTAGTGCAGGATCGACCAAAGTGGCGTTCTCTTGTTTCGGAGGTCAAGACTCGTTTCGGGTCACTGAGCCAGTGGAGTAAGTAAGTACAATAAATGATTCTGAACATGTAACCGTGATCCAGTTGGTCTGGTTTCCCTAACTAAGGGTTGCGAAGGTCAAACGGCAGTCGCTTCATTGTAATTACCAGACTTTCCGAATCCTGAATCATGGTTAGAGCGTACTTTGGGCTCCGAAGTGACAGCTTTGGACGCAAATTACAAACTAAGACGAGGAGATAGATATTCTTTATTGCACAAAAACACAATAATAAAGACGGTACAACAAGGCGGTCTTATCCTTGTAACCTTTAGGTAGAGGAGAGAAACAGTGTATTGGTAAAGGGGGTAAAGGCAATGCAAAGCATTTGGGTATGGTATTCCTTGACAATGCTATGTCTGATAATGCCGTTGTAGCAAATGCTGAGGTCGGAACCTGATTGACTACACACTCACACCTCTTCTTGTATTGCTATCTTCTCTGTATCCATGTCGTCTCATGTATGCCTATTGTATTGTAATACTTGTACTCTGCTGCTATGACCATCTCTGTGGTATGAATGTTGTAATGGTCAGTAGATATTTTTTCTTTCTTTCTTTACTAAGAACTACTGCTGAGCGCATGTTTATGATTATGTGTCACCTTCTGGCTGTCGTTTGAATAGTTTGTTCGAGGTGTCCCCCAACCTTCTGTTTCTTAGCTACTTTGTGACCATTCGACTGCAGTCAATGCAGTAACTCCGAGTGAGTACATAATAAAATGGCGCGGATACAGAGTGGGTGCGCGAGCGCCGTTGGCACGTCATGCGGGATTTATGTTGGAAATTCGCGTGCTAGCTCCATTTTTGTGCATAACTGGATCTGGTAGGGTTGAATGCGCATTTCTCTTTTTGACTCCATATTGTATTGACGATACTAATGTCTTCCATGACACTGTAGTTAGGTATTGAGCGGACGGTTCCAAGTTTGAAATTGCATTTTGCACAGATTTAGAAGTTAAGTTTCAATGTCAGTTATTTTTAATACTTTTTCCTATGTAACTCGAAGAATGCTTTGAATGACTGTTTGATCTACTTCCTGCGGCTGAATTCTTTCATCAAATCCCACGCAAGCGATTGTCTTTCCATCCTTATCATCTAAAGCGATGGCGGTTCAGTAGGTAGATAAGTACTGGGCGGTTCTCACGGAAGTTTCTACGCCGTACCTCTGTTTTGTAGAAATATTTAGCCGCGACAATACTTCCTGACGGTTATGACTTAGGGATCATTCAAGAGGCGAGAGTACTCCTTTGTCAGATCCAATCTGGCAGATGTTCAAACCCGCTTGCTCGTTTCAGCCTGTAGCATAAATACCACAACATTTGATGATGATGACTTCCCATCCGATTTTGGCTTCAGCGACCACTTTGTATAACAATCATCGATATTTATTTGGGACTAAGGTGTTCTTGCTCTCTGGTGTGTTCTCCAGTGACTGGCGTAGCCAATCTTAGCGCTGAACGGGCGACCACAGAGGTAGCACGTCAGCACACCACCATTGTAATAATAGGGGATAGATACAGGTGAGCGCGCCTTGAGGTCATCACGTTTTTGGTCCAGGTTTCACCTTCTGACTTCTTCAAACTCTTGCACCTTTTGATGAACGAGGTGCCTCAACTCAGGTCGTTGCGCTGCCCGCTTTTTGCGCATTGAGCGGGCTCTATACAGCATCATTTTAAATGTCTTTACAGAGCATCCTTGTATCTAAACCACATTAAACCACACATAATCTTACTCTTTCTAGCCAAACAAGGAATTCTTTCTTCAAGTTTATCTTCTTCTTCTCAATCTTTACGCTCTTGACAGAGCGGTGGTGGTCGTACGCCATTTCGACCTTTAGGTAGCCAGTTTGGTACGCCCACTCATAGGGTATGCACAAATATTCGTTAGAAGCTTTTAAGCAGAAGAATGAAAAGTAGGTGTGTAAGGTTAATTTGGCGGACTGTAAAAGCTTAGACTATATGTTGGTCATAGGAGTAGTATTATAATATCTGTGCCATAGGTATGCAAAGGTGTAAGGAAAAGAAATAGATAGATAGGCAAATCACGTTACTCGGTGTTCTTGAGGATGTCTTCTTCCAGCAGACGGTGCGAAGGCTGAAGAGGTTAGGGATCGATCACAGCTCAAGAATTTACAATTTTCGATTATAGAATCTGAGCCAGCCGGCTCAAGGCACAATATATTATTATTTACGTGTTGTCATCAAGAAATTTCAAAAGCAAGCATCCGGTGAGTCTTTTAATTGGATAGAATGGGTGAACAGGAGTGAATGAATGGGTTGAAGGAAGGGGAGACAAGACTTTACTGCCACGACCAACAGATGGCGTTACTAATTACTTAACAAGGTGAGTAGTTTTCGTCTAAGCTAAAAAAGGATACAAGTTACGAGTATGAAAATACCTCCTATAGACCTATACTTTCCTGGTAACGTTTAATTTTAAGCATTGAAAAAAAACAGGAAGAATAAGTTAATTTTTTAAAATCTAACTCAGAATCAGGCCAGTAAATGACTCAAAGTTATTTATTTTGCAAGTACTTCACGACACTCAATGCATTTCGGCAAAGCGCAAAGCGGTGTGACCACGAGTAATAGAAATTACTGGTAGTCACACCAGTGTGACAAACTTGGTGTGGACACGAGTCCGGCGGGGTATGTAATAGTTCTAATCAAATAAGCTACTCCAGACTGAAATCCCTATCACCATGACCCCCAACCCTAGGCTCTATCGAGTCTAGATTTATTCCCTCCGCGTCGTGATTTGCGAGACATTATGATAAGTGGGCGAACGGCAGCGAGCAATTAGAACAGCATACGGGAGAATTAAATATACCGACTTATAGCGATGTTTAATCAGTTAAGCGTTCTGTTAGTGCGGTGTTACACTAGTTTTGTTACTGTATATTTTTATATACTCTTAAATTACGGAGTAAGTTACAACATCGTTACAGAATCGTCCTGGCATAGTTACTAAGTTATTGTCGTCATGTGTCTTTGGGAATATTTTAGTTTAATCTTTATCTTTATAATCTTTATTCACACATTAAATGTTACATTGGGGATCCATTGGATGCGTGCGGCACAGGACCGATCTGTGTGGAGAATATTGGGGGAGGCCTTTGTCCAGCAGTGGACGTCTATTGGCTGCAATGATGATGAATGTTACATTGGGAATTAAGTATCATCAACTACTACACTAGGCTCACATGCCTGTGAGGAGTGAAAATTAACAAATATAGTGGGTAAGAAGCCTTTGAAATCGGAAAACGTTCGAATCCGAACACTCAGATTTTCAAATCTATGTGCGTATTTCTATCACTAGCTCAGCAGTGAGGGACAGTATACTGCATGACACCTGCACATTTCGAGATATTTTCTCATATTTTGGATACTCACAATTGTTTAGTTATTTATGTAAACCCTGTCTAAAAGTTGCGTAGGTTCACGACAGTCGCTTCATTGTAGTTATCAGACCTCCCAAATTCAATGGCGTTGCAGGTGTGCATGGACGGGAGAAATATCTTCCCAGCTGGTGATCTGCTCGGCTGCTCTTTTGTCTGTCTGTTTTGGAAGATGCTCGCCACTTAGCTACCATGACTCTATTCACTTTGTCTAGTAGGTACTTTACATTTAAATCTGTCTACACGCACTAATATGATTTGTTAGTGTCCAAAAATGGTTTCCGTCGACGTAGCTCTTAATTAGTGTAGCAGCCCTGTCAAATGAAACGCCTGCACCGTGTCCCCATACGTTCAGAATTCTATGGAATGTATCAGAATCAGGATCTACTAATCACTAGAGGAACTAAGCTTATTTGTAAAATTCGTATAAAAATATCGCTTATTGTACAATTTTTGTTTGAGCATTTTATTAACAAATTCCAATATCAATGACTGATTCCTTTGAATTTCGTATTGCATGGTTAGGTAATACGAAAAAGTTTAAAAACTAAAACCCGACTATAAAAAAACACGCTCTAAAAAGTACGAAACAAGAAAATTGTCTCTGCTGCAATGTATGATATACGCGAAATCGTATTACGCGTATCTCGCGTAAACCATACATACATACAACGCCCATACAAGACATAGAACGCCCTGTTCGTCTAGTGGTTTAAGTACTGGGTCGTGATGTCGGGTTCCTGGGTTCGATTCCCGGGTCGAGCGAAAAAGTATGTTTCGAGTTTTTTTAATATAGCTTCCGGTTTATGATCACCAATCCGCATTTGGCAAGCGTGGTGATTAAGCCTAATCCCATCATAGTAGCTATGATTTGATTTCTATGATGGAGGCCTTTGCCCTGCAGTGGGACAGTTTACTAAGGCTAATACTTTACTTTACTTATACATACATACAGGTCAAAATCATAACTCTCCTTTTTGTATCGTCCTAGTTGGGTAAAAATAGATAACGCAGACGGTTCATCATCATCATATTCTAAGCGATTCCCAGTTGCAGTGAACTAAGAAAAAATCTTTTCACCAAAACTGAACCCGCAGTCTCGCAAAAATCATCAACATCAGACAATAGACGTCGCACATAAATCGAGAAGCCATAATGGCTGGCTCACTCAAATCTATGCCTAGGCCCGGAAAGCCGGATTTCTACCTCCGTAATACACTTAAAACGCCTAGGCTTAAATCATCGTCATCGTTTGTTGAACAAGACTCTCCGGTCACATATCAGGGAGGTGACTGCCCACCACCCCTTCCCACCCGGTCCCCCTCTATAATTTTCGACACAACCTCTCTGTAGGCATAGATTTCTGGTCTCACAAGGTTTTGTGCTGTATAAAGTAATAGCTGTGTATCTTTGGTGCAGTCCAATAAGGCCAGTATCGTCTGTCAGGCCGGCGGCTCTGTTTTGATCTCGCCAGCTTTTAAATAGGGATGTAGTGATTTTGGGAGTAATTCGCAAGTGTATGCGTGTGCTTCGAGACTTGTTAGTCTTGTTACGGTCAAAGCTGGGTATGGGAAATCGATTTGTGATTATGGAAATGTTGATTGCCTATCCTATCGTAAGTATAGGTATACACTCCAGTTAGAATACAATGCGGGACTGATAGCTATTGCAAAATAGAACGATCTTTACGATCTTAAGTAAAAAAAGCACTTAAAAAAGTTTCGACAGTCTTCGGTATTTGTAATATTCAAAATTCAAAATTCATAAGTACTTTATTTGCATAGGCTTATATACAGCTCTTACAAATCGTCATACATGAAAAATATAAATTATAGCTATGATAATTATACATGTAATTAAACATATATGTCGATACAAAAAATATACTAAGAAATGAATAAATATAATGTGATTCTACTACCGGAATCGGATAGTTGATTCTGACGAGAAGATCCGGCAAGAAACTCGCCAGTTACTCTTTTTAATCGCCAAAATTTTTGTAAGTACAGTATCATGGGTGTAGGCGAACAGTTTATCATTTCCCCAAATTCTTGTCATTTAAGTAATCATTAACTATATAATAGGCTTTTGCCATTAAATAATTTGTAAGTACATACTCGTACAAATATTAATGAAACTATAGTCGGCTCACGGCGAAGCAAAAAGCACTTACAAAATTCGTCGACATACCGGTAGCCTAGTCGGTAAAGCAGTTGCCCGGTTAGCTAAAGATCGTGGGTCCGAGTCCCACCCAGGACTGTCGAAAAAATGGTAAGTGCATTATTAACCAGCCAGCCTTCGAATGTCATCATCCCATCTTGTCGCAGGGCGTCCTACACTACGCTTACCGAGTCGCGGTCTCCACTCAAGGACTTTACGGCTCCAACGGCTGTCAGTTCTGCGGCTAATATGACTAGCCCACTGCCACTTCACTTTGCTAATTAGGTGGGCTATGTCGGTGACTATGGTTCGATGGCTGGCTGGTGTGGGCTGGATGAGAGTGGCCGAAAAAAATCTTATTTTTGATCTACCACCCTATCCCACTGCAGGTATACCTACCTCCTACATTACGCACGTCTTAGATTTTCTCTTTAAAACCATATAAGTTTCCGCACATTATTTTCCTTTGTCACCAAGCTAGTGATAATATCCTCCAGCCGATTTTGGTTAAGGCGGCCAATTCAACGATCAGCCACTTACGCAGGATTTATATAGTGCTCAAGTGTGTGCGCAAACACAAGTGCACTCTCTATATCCTTGTCCTTACAATCCGATGGGATACCATTGTGACATAACCGAACAGGGATTGGGCGCAAGACCAAATGCTTAACGTGCTTTCCGAGGCACTGGGGTACAAGACAAGCCAACTTCCATATTCAGGGCTGACACAGAAAATGTTTCTTATCAGAATACTCAGGTACAAATTTTGACTCGAACCCCGTCAGCGCAGCCGTCGCTTTAAAGTGCGACGCACCAAGTATGTATCTTAGAACGCATAGGTAGAGATGGTCTTAGCTGAAATGACTCACCCCAATACCTAATATGGCTCCGAATAATACCTGTGGCTCCGATTATGTTTTTTGTGGACAGTGCGGTGCTTTTGAAATCGAACAAAAAGGAGGGTAATGATTTTGACTTTGTATGTATGTATGGTGACAATCAAGACGCTTCTAACAACACCTCATTTGAACAAATGTCGGTAATAGTCGACATGACGTCACGTTAAATTGACTACAGCACTCTCTAGGAGACTTAGAGTAAGGAACTGAAAAAAATTTTGCTTGACAGTACCGTGTGGAGTATTAAATGAAAGAGCTATTTTTACATATCTAAAAACATGTTAAATAAAAATAAAGTTTAAGAAGTAAATAAAATTGTGTAAAAACACAACAATACGGCATTAATAACTTCAGCAGAGACAATTTTCTTGTTTCGTGCTTTTTAGAGCGTGTTTTTATTTGGCTGTCGGGTTTTAGTTTTTAAACTTTATTTTTATCCTATGTGCGATTTTAGACGATCTCCACCTACCGTTTCCCAAAAATACATCCCTCCATCCTTCAAATGACTTCCCCTCATAAAAACACAGACTGAACCAATCCTTTGACTAATCAAATCCACCGCCATGGCAAAATTCGATATTGAATTTTTCTCGAGTTAATCTTGTATTCAAATTTTAATTATATCATTCTGGCGTTTGAATAAAAACGAATTCATTTGCGCTGTCGGTGAATAATAATGTGTTCGGACGAACCCACTCACGAATTACACGGGCTGACTCTAACACCGTAGTGGAACACAGATAATTACATGATTAGTATAGCTATTCGAAGCTATAGTAGCTCAGTGGATAATCAGACTTCTATACGGGAGTTTGTAGGTTCGAATCCGAGCAAGGGTCTCTAAATTTTCCTAATCTATATGCATAGTTCTGCCATTAGCAAATCATTAGCAAATTACGCGGGTTGGATTCCCGCACCAACAGAAATGTTTGTTGATGAAACAGTTATTTGTATTGGGTCTGGGTGTTTGTGGTGTCTTCGCTGTTCCTGGTTTGCATAGTACCTACAAGGGAAAACCATAGTTTGGGACCATGAGCCCAATTCTCAGGATTGTCGATATGAAAAAACATGGCGGATGTCGCATGAAATCCATACAAAAAACTATGTTTTAGTGATATATGTCGTATGATAATAAATGTCACGAGCACGAGAATTGGGCTCCTGGACAATATATTATTGTGTGTGTGATATTAGCTTAATTTATTATTATTAGCTTGGCGGTGCAGTGAGGGAAACAATATTCTCGATTTGAGAAATTATCCAAAACGAGCAGGTTTCCTCTCAATGTTTTCCAGTGCAAAATCAATGGTGTTTGATATTTTTGATTATGAGTATGATTATTACATACAACCGTGTGACTGCGTGACAAATTTATGGAGATCAACAATTAATTCCTATCTCTGTATCCGGAAAAGCACTTTTCATGACCTCATATGCATATTGAAATGATGTCATGTGATTACGATGCTTAGAATGTTGTGACGGACCAACAACATTGCAGCTAATTCGAGCCAGTGTTGCACACTAGATACTACATATTGGTGCTGGGTGCCATGCCATATGAAATAAATAAATATTTCCCAACATCACATACATTGATCTGACTCCGAGATAGGCAGCTCAAGCACCTGTGTTACGGATATCAGAATCCACAGCGGAATTACAAATATATACATATAATACTTTTCTTTTGTAAATACATACTTATAATACATACAAACACCTAGACCAATGCAAACAGACATGTTCATGCACACAAATGTTTGTACTGTGCGGGGATCGAGCCCGCAACCCTTGGATCAAAGGCAGCGTTCGCTACCATTGTTCCAAACGGGTGGTCAAATACATACGTATAATACTTTTCTTTTGTATTTTTTTACATCACATACTTTGATCAGATTCCGAGATAGGTAGCTCAAGCACCTGTGTTACGGATATCAGAATCAACAGTGCGATTACAAATATATACATATAATACGTTTCTTTTGTAAATACATACTTATAATACATAGCAAACACCCAGACCAATACAAACAAACATGTTCATGCACACAACTGTTTGTTATGTGGGGATGGAACCCGCAATCCTTGTATCAAAGACAGCGTTCACTACCACTGTTCCAATCGGGTCAGTCACAATAGTGCCAGGTTGTTCTATGAGTGCCATTATCTAACGAAAGTTGGCGAACAAATAGCGATTTGAACTCTTGACACAGTTGATCTAAATAGAGAACGGTTGCTTTTGCTATACTACTGGCGCAGATTTTTATGCCAAGATGTTCTTTTTCTTCCTGGGCATCTCTTCCCTTGTATCTCAGCTAGATTGTTAAAAGAATTTAAGTAAAGAAACTGAACTAACGATTTCAATTCATTCTTGATATCAATAGTATTGCTTTTTTTTATATCATAGGTGGTAGAAAAGCTGACGGATTACCATCGTAAGCGATTGCCATCCGCTCATGGACAAGGCTTGTGTACTAGGTCAGAGATTGGCAGATTTTTTAAATAGCATCGAGAAAAAACGGTCAAAAGGAGCTTTGTACAAAATTTCAGCTTGAATTATCTTTGCCTTTGAGGGCTCATAACAAAAATAATACTTAAGGTATGTATTATTTTTGTTATGAGCCCTCAAAGGCAAAGACAGGCAAGTAAATTTCTAAAGTCTCAAATTTACAAAATATTAATATAGCAATCGATATCTTATTAAATTTATAGCAACTTTTGTTAAAAAACTATTTTCATAAACGGACTATTTCATGTAGCTATCGAACAAAGCTATCTTGTGATGCGCACAAACTAGTGAGGGCTGACGTCACGCCTCGCGTCGCTTTTTGTATGGAGCGTTTTAGGCAAGTCTATTTTAAGTGATTTTCAAATTGTCCTAATTCGAAGAGTTTCCAAGCTAACAAATCCATTTTTTCTCCGATGTTTTCACTTTTGATGGGTTCTTATATTGATTGACCGGATAGCGCAATTGATAGTGACCCTGCCTCTTACACCAAAGGTCGTGGGTTCGATCCCCACCCTGGACAAACATTCGTGCGATGAACACTTGTGTTTGTTCAGTGTCTGGGTGTAATATATGTATTTAAGAATATATTAGTGATCCTTTGTTGTCTGATATCTGTAACACAAGTACTTAAGCTACTTAGTACGGAATCAGGTCAACGTATGAGATGTTGTGAGAATTATTATCTTTGTTGAACATTTTTCTTTCTCGAAACATTGTTCAAAATATTTCGGTATTTTGACTGGACTCACTGGCCTAGACCAAAAGAGTCCCAGTTTCCAATGTAGATTGGTTTATTGGTGAACTATCGTCCTGAAGAAACTTATTATTATATTACCAACAAGAGAAAAAAATAGGACACCCTGCAATCAGGGGATACTGTATACAGTATTGCAGGGTGTCCTATTTTTTTCTCTTCATGGTACCATTATATACCATTATATACGGTATTGGATACCATTAGGTATACCTAATGGTATCCAATACCGTTACCCTTTTGGTAAAACACAGTTCAGGCGCTGTTTCAAGATGGTTTTATATCAAACGGTTGAAAGCTGGCTCGCGAAAAATAGTTAGCACTATTTTTCGCAATCTAGCACAAACAGTGTTGGCGGCACTAATTCGGCGCGTCGAAAGCGGTGAATCTGTAACGAATCCTGTCAAGCTAGACGTGCGTCATGCTAGACGTGACGTCACTGCCCAGTCCATTGGACCTTAAAATAATTGTTGCTTACTTAATTTAATCCTGAGTTATAAATTTTAGATGCGCAATCTGCGGATAGTTGTCTGATGCGCGACTAATGCGTTATATCAATGAAAACGATGTGTGTAATAAACTGACAGATGCAAGTGTCAAGATTCCATTCAATAAGTGCGAACATATAAGTGATTATTTTATTTACTGCTGTTAACTAACCAACTTCAAATCAAGCGTACTCCTTTTAAAAATGCCGGCAACAAATTAGCGATCTCTTTGATTTCGCAAATGTTCATGGGCGGCATGATTACTTACCATCATGTGACACGCTTGCTCGTTTGTCGCCTCTAGCATAAAAAACAAACATTATGAAATATTAATTGGAATCCCTAATCTATATTTATTATGAAGAGGTAAATACAGACAGCGACACCACGCTCATAGATAATCCAAAACACGAAACGCTTGCGCGATGTAATCGACACCTGGTGACATCTATTAGTATAAAATGGAACTAATGCCCCGAAACGAAATGAGGACGGGTTATTAGTAATAAATAAATAAATAAAATTCCATCTGTTTTGGTGGAATATATTGTTGCCGGTACGGGGTACGTACATTCAAGCAAACTGCAAAGTCACAAAAAGACAATTAATTTTATTGACGAGAAACAATTACATACTGATCTCGCTTAATTAACACTATAAACTTTCTAAATACTTCGCAGGTTATTCGCTTCTTCCCTCCTAATTCACAGGAGACTAAGTCGCTTCGCTTTCCAAATCGGAACTGGCTCGACGGGATAACACGGCCCGTTTTTATACTCGCGCTGACCATTGGTGCGAACTTCCCGAAAGTTCTCGAAATCGAAATTTCTTGATTCTTGTTACTAGAATTCCGAGTCAAAGCTTCTCGATCTTTCGACCGCAAACTGCGAATAGGGTATCTGGAGATCAGTAGATTTTCCAGAACGTTCGACATTATTCCATTTCTTTCTACCACGTTCCAATCGAATCAACGGGTAGAATATTCGGTCGACTGGACATACAAAACATTTCGTTGCCTTAAATGTGGCGTAAATTTGGAATGACGCCAAAGTTTTAGGGAAAATTTGCAGTCTGCGACCACCTCTCTAATCCGTAAATAGAAGCTTCATTAAAATGACTGCCATTAGTGTTACAGAAAAAAAACTTTACATCTATATAGTAATGAAAATCTATGGAATCTTAATTAACTCGTTTTTTTATGTAACAAAAACAATTATGAATATAATTTTTGTAAGCATCACAAAAACCGATTGGCGGTTTGTATAGATGCTTAGAGTATCTTAAACAATAAGAAACAGCGAATTTCCATAATTGAGTAGGTAAGGTATAATAGTAACATCATTTGAATTTAATTTTACAAACGCTAACCATGAGTCCGCCGGTGATATTCATTATTTTGCGCTCGGCTCAAGCCACAGTGCTCAGCTCCTCACCACGTGACTCCAGTCAAAATCGGTTAAAATGATAAATCTTATGTCCATTGAAATACAGGTCTAGTGACAGCTGTCATTGTAATCAAGCTATATTTAACCGACTTAAAAAAAAGGAGGGTCCAAAAAATTTAGTTTCCAAAAACGGAGACACTAAAAAGCTTGAAAAAAAATTTTTTTTCTCCGAAAAAAAACCGCCTTCAAAAACCACGAACGTTTTTAGTTCGTGGTTTTTAAAGGCGGTTGCGGCGGCAGAAGGCGGTGTAAAATAATATTTTTAACACTTTATACACTTCAAATAACATTTATAATAGTACACTCCCCTGTTGAAATATTGAATGTTGTATTAAATTGCTAGATAGTATTGGGCGCCGACTTCGGTAAAACCTTTTCTCGAGTGTGCTGCTATAAAATATTATTTGAAGTGTATATAGTGTTAAAAATATTATTTTACACCTTTTAGTTCGTGGTTTTTGAAGGCGGATTTTTTTGGCAGATTTTTTTTACGGAAATTAGTAGGTGTTGCATTCAAAATCTCTCCATTATTATATGACTTTTCTCACGACTTAGGTACAATCTTTACTATTACTATTTAATTACCCAAGTGATAGAAGTTAAAACGTTCCCTTGTATTCGCAAAGGTGAAGGCTAATTAGTGGTAACCTAATTAGTATAAGCGGTGATTAATTAACGCAAATGAGGCGAGATAAGCCTAATTAAACCGATAGCAATGGCGCTTCGTTCGGGTCTTGCCCCGACTCCACACGTTTGGTACAGACAGCCACATATCAACAATCTGTCTAAATTCCTCAATTGATATTAAACCAAACGTGTTCGACGTTAAGGTGATACTAGCGCCGTCAAGTTTCATTTTTATGTGATAGGTAAGTGGCAGACGAGCAGACGGATCACCTGGTGGTAAGCGATTGCCGCCACCCGCGACACCAGTAGAGTCACATGTGCGCTGCCAACCCCCCTTCCCCCGGATTTATTTATATTTGTTAGGGCAAATATGACCTTTTAAAAGTGACTAATGAATACTTTAAGGATAATATTAACAATTTTTCGAGACAACTTTTATGCAACGTGTAAAAAAATGAGCAATAATACTTAAGGGTGTGAACATATACCGTGTCTGCCACTTCACTGCCAAAATATGAGCATCATCTGAGCAAAAGAAAAATGGCTACGGAACCCTAAAAATCAGTTGTTCCATACTAAATAGAATATCCGTGCGTCAATAATGTATCGAACAGCTGATTTTTAGGGTTCCGTAGCCAAATGGCAAAAAACGGAACCCTTATAGATTCGTCACGTCCGTCCGTTTGTCCACTTTTTCCGAAACTATATGAACTATACTATTGAAACTTGGTAAATTGATGTATTTTGTTAGCCGCATTACGATTTTTACACAAAAATTGGGAAAAATAAAAAAAATTGGGGGATCTCCATACTTGAAACTTAAACTCAAAAATTTTTTTTTCATCGAACCTATACGTGTGGGGTAGGTAGGTAAAATATTTGATATACATGATCATGAAAACTAACAATGAAAATTGGTTTAAACTAGATATATTGAGTAGTTTTTTTTTTATACGTTATAAACCGTAAACCACAATTTACCTTCCATATATCTTACTGGCTGCTACGGAACTCTTCATGGGCGAGTCCGACTCGCACTGGGCGGGTATTTTTTTGCTCAGATGATGCTCATATTTTGTCAGTGAAGTCTTTACACGGTATATGTTGACACCTATACTGTTGAAACTTGGTAAATAGATGTATTATCAAACCTTTACGTGTGGAGTATCTATGGATAGCTCTTTGAAAATGATGTGGAGGTTTTTAACATCATTTTTCTCTAAACACAATACTTTGCCGTAGAGGTGCTTCCAAAGTGGTAAATTGTGTCTCTCCCCCCCTCCCTCTAACTTCTATAATAAATGAATTATAAAACTAAAAAATATAAATGATTTAATAATAAAACTAAAAAAAATTCATAATCATGAAAACTAGCAATAAATATTGGTTTGAATTAGATACTCGTATAGTGAGTAGTTTTATTTAATACGTTATAAACCGTAAACCGCAATTTACCTTCCATATATATTACTTGCTGCTACGGAACCTTTCATGGGCGAGTCCGACTCGCGCTTGGCCGGTTTTTACACGTTGTATAATCATTTCTTCCTGTAAGTAAGATTAATCTTGATAATTGCTAAAAGTGGCCACTTTTATTATGGAGATTATTATTACATGTAAAATAGATCCGGTTTAGTAGCTAAAAATTAAAATTCGATTGGCGTCGCTAGTGTGTCCTACCCGTCACCTTAAAGAATTTGGTGCTCACTTTTCAAAAAGTCGACTGAAACGACAAATTTGGACGCAACCGGGAATATCCTGCTGAACTGAGATGAGACTTGCAGTAACGTATGGTTTGTTGTACGGATAGCCACACACAAATATGTCAAAATTATTCTATGTTTTAATTAATGTCAAAAAAAGAAATAAAATTACGTTTGGTTCAAAATCATTTAAGGCGACGGGTACCTCTAATTATCAACGCCAATCGAATTAAATTGGTAACTACTAAATCGGATTTATTTGAATCTATTTCGAAGCTCCAGTCTCTAAGCAAACATTTTTACTATTTATTGAATAATTGTGCACTATTTTTTGATCGGGGTTTGCACTGGAAATTCGAATAATCGCAACTAGTGGCCGTTTTTGGCGGTAATTCAAATTTCGAGTGTAAAAGGAGGCCAAAAAGTTAAGTATTATATAAATAGTATAAGTGCTTTCCGAGAGGTAGGTGCTTCGTAATTATTATCGTTTGATAAATAATGCACTTAAAAACTTTTCGACAGTCTTCGGGTTGTACTAAACGGGCAAATACTTTACCGATTAAGCTACTGTAGACCTTGGTATGTCGACGAATTTTGTAAGTGCTTTTTGCTTCGCCGTGAACCAACATACCAAGGTCTCCGGTAGCTTAGTCGCTAAAGCAGTTGCCCGATTAGCAAAAGATCGTGGGTTCGAGTCCCACTCGAAGTCTTTCGAAAAGTTTTTAAGTGCATTATTTACCTAAGAATAAATTGTAAAAGATTGCTATAACCAAAAAAAAACATGTTGAAAAGATATCCGTTTTAGTTGCTAACAATTTAAATCAAATAGCGTCGCTACTGAGCCATACCCGGCACCTAAAAAGAGAATTTGACAGATTGAGTAACTGGTGGCTGTAGAGTCCGCGCTACCAAAGAAGTCCTGTTAAAATCGCGCTTCAGGCGCCTTCAACATTCAAACTCAAAATCTCTAAAGATAATTAGGTTGAATGATCTTTTGAAACTAAATCGTAATAATCCCCGCGTCTGGAAACATTATCTTGATTCGCATTTTCGCTAAAAGAAAGCGTCATTATACAAAACAGAATTACTCTTCCATTCTCCAACAAGAAATAAAATGGCGAAAACGACATCTCTTTCAGCATTAGTGACGCAATCTCGCGAAAGGGCACACCATTTGTGTAATACTCGTCAATAATAATTTCATTAAAATGTAGATCTAGTTAAAAGCATTTTTTCTGATTAATTTTCAGTCGCGGCCCGCGCTCTTCTTTTTTTAATTGAATATCAGGCCACTTTGATGGCGACGAGAGAAAGGGTTCAAAAAAAGTTCGCCCTCATTTGAATAAAATAACAGCACTCGCACTTTGCATTTACGGAGATATTTCAAATTATATCTGGACTCTTTTTTGTTTTAATTTTTTTTTGTTCTCCGTATTTATTTTATTTTTCCATCAGCGCTCCCCGTCTAATTGAGTTAGGCCTCCAAATCGAAAATGTCGATCGTGTTGTAATTCAATTTATTTTTGTTTCTAATGGAGTTCGGAGATTTTTATTTTTTGCACTGTAATTTTGCGAAGGGTTGACTGTGCTTACTGATCATGAGTATTTAGGTTATGTACTTTTTATACAGCTATTGTATATATTTGGTTTCGGTTGCTTTTGCTTATTGTATAGAGTGAATGAATCTGGGTCGGAATTTAGCGTCTAATAGCTACATTATTATCTATACAGTTACATTTTAATGTAATAATTATTTGGGCTACTAATATTGAATGAAAAGCTATTTATTTTAATATTTTTGTAAATTTAAGGGTTACCTTAAGGGGTGAAAAAATGTATGATACTCCGTCGTCTTTGATGTTAGAAATATTGAAATGAAAATTAGTACTTATACCTATAATTTGAAAAAAAAAAAACAGAAATTGACTTCAACATTTTTGACAAATCACCCTTGAAGGGATGAAATAGGGGGTGAAATGCAGTATGGGTTTGTTAATTAGTAAGGTAAGAAACATAAAATTGATTTTTGGGCACGAGTTTTGAATAAAAAAGTGACTTTTGAACTTTCAACCCCTAAGGGGTAGTTGCGCAGGTTTGAAGTTCGAATTAAGACTTTTGTGATAATGACTCAAACTGCGTGAGTAACACCACGGGCGCAGTCTAGTACAGTTATATAGGTAATAAAACATTAGCAATTTTTTCCAAAAGCACATTGTTGATGCCTCTGACAACTTTACCAGTTCCATTACTTTTCCAGCGTGACATTCCCGGTTGCATCCAAAATTGGCGCTTCGGAGCCCGGTACGCTCGGACCATGATCTTGGATTTGGCAAGCCTGGTATTTATTTTGCGTCTGCCAGTTGGATCATGGTTACACGTTCAAAATCATCTCAACAATATTTTGAGTAAGTATCCAGTCTTTCAGACGTACAGGTTTTCCCAGGATATGTTTTAGAAATACGCACATAGGTAGAATTGGAAAATTCGGGCGTGAGTTTTCGGATTCAACGTACCATTCGGAAATACTTACATGCGAAGCCACTGCTCACTACGTAGACTTGAGGGAAAAGAAACAGACCCTCGTCTAAAGAGCCCTCTCTCCAAAGAGGTCGCAACATTTTTCCACCGTAATGACAATGAGGTCGTATAATGAAGGCATGTATATCCATTATTATATTAGCGATACACGTTGCAACAATGCGGCGCGGCCCGGTGCCTCTCAGCTACACTTGTCGCTTGTACAGCGACAGAACAGTCTTGATACTTTAGTCACAAATGTAATATATATTTAGTACAATCGTCCTGATAAATGTTGCAGGAATTCGATGGATGCAGCCCGCATCCAACTGGCCAATCTAGACATCAGTAAATATATTATGACTGACATGGGGACGATGATTCAAATAGTAAAGACATAGACATAGGAGTAGGTATCATTATTTGAGTTACCTGATCATGCTAGATACTCCTATCACAAGATGCAGACAGCAATGTAGCTAATGAAAGCACTTGTTACACTATGGTAATGTTTTCTGATATTATGATAAATGCAACAGTTGTTCTACGGTAGTTATTAGTCTGAGTCCAGAAGATCTTTCAGATTTTATTATTTTATACTTTAATCAATTAAAATCTTAACCAGTTTGTCTTAGGAATCTATATAAAACTTATGATAATAATATTAGGTCATTTTATTTTTTAAACAGTTTCCTAATCAAGACTGGGAAAAAATTAGATAAGCTCGTCACTGGGCATATTCCACGTACCATTCAACGTAGCCGCGGCCTTCTTGAGCGCCGCCCAGGGTAAGTTTTTTTTTTAATTTTACGAAAATAAAACAATTGCTTGAAATTTGTTATTTTTCCTACACTTGACCGTGTTGCAAATATCTAGACTGCGCGGTCGGCGCGGGCGTTTAAGAGAGTGAGAAAAGCTCGCCGCCCGGCCTATTCGTTCCAACGAGGGCTCCCGCCTACTTTGTGTTGGGCGCCGCCTAGGGCAAAGCGGTAAGTAGCTTTTCTTTACTTTTTTATTTGGTAAATTACAGCTCTTGAGTGGATTGACGTCATCGTTCAATGTACCCAATAAAATTGGTTTGTATTACCCTAAAACTTTGACAAAATACTGACGTCAGATTACTACAACCTGTATCTTCAACTGATATTGAACCAAATACGTTTGCGATTGAGTCGACAGTCGATTACAGGAATTTGGAAGATTTTCTTACACTAGCGTGTGGCTGTCCGTTTGTGTATTAGTTTCAGTTTAACATCAATAGCAACCACCCTGTTCTCATAATTAGCATGATTTAACTTACCGTGGTAGGGCGTTTTCAGCATGAAAATTCCACGGCCCCGCAGAAAATCGCCGTGAGGCACTTGTTCCATATTTTGCCGAGTGAGTGATGGTACCGGAAGCCGAATCTGGGGCGAAGGGGAGTTTAAAGGTTGGCGGCTTACTTGTGACACTCCGGGTGTCTATGTGCGGCGGTAAACGCTTACCACCTGCTAATTCAAAATTAAAAAAAATTCAAAATTCAAAAGTACTTTATTTGCATAGGCTTATATACAGCTCTTACAAATCGTCATACATGAAAAATAAAAATAATATCTATGTATATTATACATGTAATTAAACATATATGTCAATACAAAAAATATACTAAGAAATGAATAAATATAATGTGATTCTACCACCGGAATCGGAAAGTTGATTCTTACGAGAAGATCCGGCAAGAAACTCGCCAGTTACTCTTTTTAATCACCAAAATGTTTTTAAGTACAGTATCATGTGTGTAGGCGAACAGCTTATCATTTCCACAAATTCTTGTCATTTAAGTAATCATTAACTGTATAATAGGCTTTTGCCGTTAAATAATTTTTAACATGTTTTTTAAATCCTACATTTACAATCCTACATTGGTAAATCAACAAGCTTTTGTGGTAACTTATTAAATATTTTAATACTCATTCCTACGAATGAATTACCAATCTTATGAAGTCTGAGATGTGGAACAGCAAGCTTGTGTTTATTTCTAGTATTTAGGTTATGGTTATCGAATTTTCGAGGGAAGTTTTCTAAATTTTTATAAACATACATAATACAGTCAAAGATGTACTGTGATGCTAATGTTAAAGTGTTAATTTCTTTGAACAAGTTTCTATCAGGCCGAATGGCGCATTTGGTAGTGACCGTGCCTCAGACGTCAAAGGTCGTGGGTTCCATCCCCACCTTGGATAGACATTCCTGTAATGAACACTTGTGTTTGTTTAGTGTCTGGGTGGAATATATGTATTTAAGTATTTATTTGTACTCCCTCAGTTGTCTTATATCCGTAACACAAGTGTTTAAGGTCCTTAGTATGGAATCAGGTACCTATATGTCATCATCATCATCATTTCAAAAAAGACGTCCACTGCTGGGCATAGGCCTCCCCCAATGTTGTCCATACAGATCAGGTCCTGTGCCGCCTGCATCCAATGGATTCCCGTGACCTTCACCAGATCGGCGGTCCACCTTATGGGGGGCCTGCCACGGCTGCGACTTCCTGTACGTGACCTCCACTCGAGGACATTTCCACCGCAACGGCCGTCTGTTCTCCTGCTGTGTCCTGTGCCCTGCCCATTGCCACTTGAGGCATGCAATCCTTTGGGGTATGTGTGTGACCTTAGTTCTCTTGCGGATCTCATAATTTTTGATACGATCACGCAAGGATCAGGTATGAGATGTTATATGAATTTTATTTATTTATCCATCTGCGCCTGCCACATATTACAATATAAAGTGAATTTTTGATTTCTTAGAAAGTAAAGTTCCACACTTGTCCCAATTCGCCCCGCGGCGTATTCTCGGAAGAATGTCGGGGTGAGGTGCGGAAGTGAGTGGCCCTCGGCGGGGGACGACTTGACACTCATTTAAGTAGCATATAATTCAGTTTATTTAGCCGAATTGAATCTCGCAGGAAGGGTTGCCGCGGAAAAATACATTTTGAACAACAAACTTGGTAAGCTGTGATTGTGGGGGAAAAATATGATCATGGAATAGAAAATTCGGTTTCGTTTTTGTAGGTAAACTATTGTTCTATGACTGCCTCGTTGGCGCAGTGGGCAGTGCGTCGCACTTTAAAGCGACGGCTGCGCTTGGGGTCGGGTTCGATCCCCGGGTTGGGCCAAAATTTTTAACTGAGTTTTTCTGTTATGATATTCTCAGTGTCAGCCCGGAGTTTGGAAGTTGGCGGTCTTGTACCCCCGTGCTTTGGAAAGCACGTTGACGCCGTTGGTCCTGCGCCCGATCCCTCACCGGCCGTGTCACACTGGTGTCCCATCGAATTATGAGGGCAAGGGAATAGAGAGTGCACTTGTGTTTGCGCACACACTTGAGCACTATAATATATCCTGCGTAAGTGGCTGATCGTTGAGATTGGCCGCCTTAGCCGAAATCAGTTGTAGGATATTATTATTATTGTTCTATGACTGTAATATTTTGGGATAATCATGTTTTCAAGGTATGAAAAAGTTGCAATCAGGCTGGTAAAGCATCAGACCACATCAGATAAAAAAAAGCCAAATTCAGTAATATTTCCTTTACACGATGTCATAAGTAATAAGGCTGCCTTCGTTGTTAATATCCTGTAATCATCATCATCATCATTTCAGCCAATAGACGGCCACTGCTGGACTGAAGGCCTCCCCCAATGTTCTCCACACAGATCAGTCCTGTGCAGCCCGCATCTAATGAATTCCTGCGACCTTCATCAGATCGTCGGTCCACCTTGTGGGGGGCTTGCTACGGCTGCGACTTCCTGTACGTGGCCTTGTGGCGGTCCTCCGCACGCTGCCTCATTTACGACTGGAGAGCGTCGGAGGCGCTACTATTCTGTAATACGTACTTTGAAGGTTTCATACTTTTTTGATTGTAATAAAAGTATATTCGTTCATTCATTCAAGCATTCAATGTCATGATCACCATAAAAGGCTCAATACAATAAAACCTCCCATTTAATACTGTGTTGTCTATGTGTACGTTTTGTTTTGTCATAGGTGGTGATTTTCTAAAAAGAACACTCAATTAAAAAGAAATAAACTCAAATCACCGGTCAATTCAATTCGTGATAATTTGTCTCTACTCACTTGACATTGGCAGAGTTGACTGCGTCTCTGACGTACAACACTACTAGCCAAAAAAAAAGAAACAATAAATTGCAAATAGTAATCAAACAAATAAAACATTTAAAAAATAAAAGAAGGCTGGTCCAGTCTTCGGTCCTCCCTCAATAGTAGTGATAGATTAGTATCGTAATGCAAAAGTCTAATTATTATCGTATACACATTTCATATCATTAGCCGTGTGGTCCCGGCAGAGTAGAATAGGCCACCCTCTCTCTTACCGAGGTGTCGTAAAAGGCGACTAAGGTAAAGCTGCTGGCATGAACATCAGCACCCAGAGAAGGAAAACTCTGCATTTATATCAAAACCCTCGCCAACCCGTCTGCCAAGCGTGGTGAGTATGGCAATTACCCCTCATGTGATTGAGGGAGGCCCGTGCCCCAGCAGTGGGGACATCAATGGGCTGATGATGATGATGATGATGACACATTTTCTATTTTAAGCTAAATGTCAAAATGTTATAAGAAAAGAACCAATTTAAAACTATTTAGCACCCTCACTCACCCAGTCTGGGTTCTGGGCAAACATGTGTTATAAGTAACAATATCAATTAATGTATGGGTACACAATATTGTAGCCGTGTGTCCCCGGCAGAGTGGAATAGACCACCCTCACTCTTACCGAGGTGTCGTAAAAGGCGACTAAGGTGAAGCTGCTGGTATGATCATCAGCACCCAGAGAAGGAAAACTCTGCATTTATATCAAAACACTCGCCAACCCGTCTGCCAAGCGTGGTGAGTATGGCAATTACTCCTCATGTGATTGAGGGAGGCCCGTGCCCCAGCAGTGGGGACTTAAATGGGCTGACTATGAGACAATATTGTGATACTCATAACACGCTTCCATTAGGATCTAACTCCTTCTGGTGTGGCTGATGTCCATGGGCGGCGGTGATCACTTACCATCAGGTGACTCGCATGCTCGTTTGCTTTCCTTTAAGTATGCGCGCAATGCAATATAGGTTCTTCAGAATGGTTGGTAGAATCCGTGGTTAAAAGGACGTAAATACATATTTTATAAAGACGGGACTTAACACGATATTTAGTTATGTGATACAACATTGTGTACTCACATATTTGGCTCGACGTTATAATGCAACGCGAAAATCTAAAAAAACGGCGTAAATACATGTTCACAGATATACCCTGTATGGTTCATTAAACAAAAAATAACAGTCACTTTTAGAAAAGGCCTAATACATTTTTGTCCTGTTCTAAAATTAATTTTAAAGTTTTAGAAAGGTGAGGGGTTGTTATAATTTTTATTGGATTGAATTAGCGGAATTGTACCTTTGCCTAATAAATGTCCCGCGGACAGATGGACCGGTAGGTTTTCCTTTAATTAATTGATTTAATGAGAATTCGGCGCCTTATTGCAGCGCTTGATTTTCAGGCACCGTAATTTGAGATTTGTCGAACCCTTTGAATTAGTTGCGAGGGTGATGAATTTGAATAATTTGAGTGAATTGTTTAAAAAACATGACTTTTAACTCTCGCAAGTCTGTATTTCTACCATTAGCTAGTAGTGATGGAAAACATCGGGAGGAAACCTGCACGTTACGGATAGTTTCTGAAACGTGTAACCAAGATTCAGTTGATCGCGTACCTTGGGCTTCAAAGCAATAGATTTGGACGCAACCAGGAATCACTCGCTGTGATGAAGAGCGTAATTTAAGATTTGTCGAACCCTTTGAATTAGTTGCGAGGGTGATGAATTTGAATAATTTGCGTGAATTGTTTAAAAACATGATTCTAACTTACTTCACGACACTAAATGTATTTCGGCAAAGCGCGAAGCGGTGTGACCACGAGTAATAGAAATTACTCGTGTCCACACCAGTGTGACAAACATGGTGTGGACACGAGTCCGGAGCGGTATTTCTACCATTCGTTCGTAGAAAGTGAAAACATTGAGTGGAAACCTACACGTTACGGATATTTTCTGAAACGTGTAACCAAGATCAGTTGATCGCGTACCTTGGGCTCCAAAGCTATAGATTTAAACACAACCAGAAATCACTCGTTGTGATGAAGAGCGTAATTTGAGATTTGTCGAACCCTTTGAATTAGTTGCGAGGGTGATGAATTTGAATAATTTGAGTGAATCGTTTAAAACACATGATTCTAGCTCTTGCAAGTCTGTATTTCTATCATTAGCTTGTAGTGTGGGAAATCATAGTGAGTTTCTGCAACGTGTAACCATGATTCAGTTGATCGCGTGCTTGGGCTCCAAAGTAATAGCTTTGGACGTAACCGGGAATCACTCGCTGTGATGAAGAGCGTAATTTGAAATTTGTCGAACCCTTTGAATTAGTGCGAAGGTGATGAATTTGAATAATTTGAGTGAATTGTTTAAAAAAATATGATTTTACGAGTTAAAACCTACCAAGTCTGTTTGTAGCTAATGGAACTGGAATAATAGATACCACGGCCTCACATAGAACCGGCGTGATGTAGTGCCTGCGCTTTGATAAGTGAGGGTACCGGAGGCCCAATCCGGGGTAAAGAGAGTTAAAAGGTTGGCAGCGCACGCTGACTTACGATACGTACTGTTATAGTTAGACTATGCACCCCTTATTGCACACTAGTCCTATCCCTCTATACTAGCTCAGCCCTTATCATAATGTCTCATACGTCATCCATGCGTTCACTCACCAGTCTCATCCTACCATCCGAGCTAGACGGCTGCCTAGATCATAATTAATTAATTATTTTTTTTAAAACCTAAATCCCTCGAGGCTCATAACAGCACGTTACCATTAGTGTTGTCGGATGACTGCCTCGGTGGCGTAGTGGTTAGTGGGTCGCACTTTAAAGCGACGGCTGCGCACGAGGTCCCGGGTTCGATCCCCGGGTCAGGACAAAAATTTGTACCTAAGTTTTCGGTAAGAAATTCTTAGTGTCAGCCCGGAGTCTGGAAGTTGGCGGTCTTGTACCCCCGTGCCTCGGAAAGCACGTTAAGCCGTTGGTCCTGCGCCCGATCTCTCTGATGGGACACCAGGGTAACACGACCGCGTGTTACCCTGGTGTCCCATCGGAATATTAGGGGAAGGGAATAGAGAGTGCACTTGTGTTTGCGCACACACTTGAGCTATAATATATCCTGCGTACGTGGCCGATCGTTGAGATTGGCCGCCGTAGCCGTAATCGGTTGGAGGATATTATTATTATGTCGGTGTCCATGGGCGGCGGTAATCGCTTACCACCAGTTGATTGGTCTGCTTGTCTGCCATTTATCCCATAAAACAACGAGTGTGTGACCGCGGTTAAGAAAGCCCTACAACCCGTTGATCTGACGACCTTAGAAAAACTTCTTAAAGTAACTGGATGAGGAAAACCCTAGGATTGAAATCTGTACGTATCATGATGAAAGCATACTTTAAGTAGTCAGCGAATACAATTGCTAGATTGGTTGGTTTATTCTGTCCTTTAAAGCGCAGGTAAGTATCTATATAATCAACCCATTAAGACACTATTTCACACTAAAATTTAATTCCCTAAAATTTTTTATGTGGTAGGTGGCGAACGAGCAGACGGATCGCCTGATGGTGAGCGATTGCCGCCGTCCATAGACCCCAGTGGAGTCACAACTACGCTGCTAACCTTTAAACCCCCTTTCCCCTGGATTGTGCCTCCGATACCCTCACTCATGCAGCGAAACACAGCACAGTGCTGTTTCACGCCGGTTTTCTGTGAGGCCGTGGTATCACTCCGATCGAGCAGGTCCATTCATACCGAAGCGTGGCTCTCCCACGGTCAAGTTAATAATAGTAAAAATCAGAGCCATAAAATATTTCAAAATAAAGTAAGAAAAACAATCATAGGTCGACCTCGAAACCACGGAATTTCAAATGTCTCTTCTATTCGCAAACTCCCAAAAACCATAGGGAAAGGTAATAATAGTCCGGAAAAAAACTATCCACTTAGGTACTCATTACAAATTACTGGCTACTTAAAAATTCCTAACGTTTCCCAACCAAGCCACAAAGAAAAAGGGCAACAAATTCAAACTAGTTCCACAGGAGTTCCAAATTCAAAATCCCAATTCGCGCTCAACTATCTCGCCCCCTAAGGTCAGGAGCACACCCCACCCCCCTTGATCATTTATAATGCCAAAATGTTTTAATTAAGATGCTGTAAAATGTAATTTACATGCAAATTCGGTTTATGTTAATGTGCCGCGTATATCTGTTTGGGTGCGTGCTTGCTATCTAATTTTGCGACAGTGTGTACCGTCATTATCTTGGCTCTAATGAGAAATCTGGCAACGGCTTGATGTTTGCATAATTAAACTTGCGGCTGGCGCGTTCGTTTTGATTGTTGCCGCGATAAAATAAGAGCCAGTCTTAATTCTTACACGTGTGACAGGATTGGACGGTTTTAGTAATTTTAGCAGCTGTTAGGTTTTGCCACATGTTTAGATTTTTACATTATTTTCCGTTTTAAATCCGTTCCGTTCTAAATTCCATTTTATAGTTATCGTGTAAATAAGAAAAAAAAAACGATTCTGGCGGTAGTTTTAGTGAATAAATTTGGTGTTTATTTGTGCAGTGAAGTGCCGTAAAGTGATTCTGATAATTAGAATAGTTGAATCGTATCGTTTTTAACACTGCTATTGTGGGTCGAGTGAGCTGTCACAGACAGCTTCATCATCATCATCATTTCAGCCAATAGACGTCCACTGCTGGACATAGGCCTCCCCAGATGTTCTCCACACAGATCGGTCCTGTGCCGCCCGCATCCAATGGATTCCCGCGATCTTCACCAGATCGTCGGTCCACCTTGTTGGGGGCCTGCCACGGCTGCGACTTCCTGAACGTGGCCTCCACTCGAGGACCTTTCCGCCCCAACAGGCAGACGCAGACAGCTTGCTTGGACATATAATAGAGTCTTAAAACCCGCGATTGTGTTTAAAGTAAAGATAAAGATAAAGAGTTCTTTATTGGCCACAGAACACAAATCAAACATGAGTGACATAAATACAAGTATGACAAATTCTGTAGCCAATAAGGCCGAAGGTTGGTCGATAAAACGTAAAACATCGGTGTTTTAATGAGTCACTGTGAATTTGACTGACTTCGACTGTTATTCTCAATAAGTTACTTGACATTGGCAAGATATCTTCGGGTGGAGCCATATTTAAAAAAAAAAGAAGGACATTACAGGCATATTGTCAATTATTTTTAACTTATTTTAAGTAATCACAAAATTACAAGGTTTTTGTCCGGCCTTTTTGCTCACTTGTACATAAGTACTTAATTACTTTCGTTGATTCTGAAGTTCGTTTTGATACTATGGTACTTTGGGATCATCATCATCATCAGCCTATCGCAGTCCACTGCTGGACGTAGGCCTCTCCAATTGTTCGCCACTGTGATCTATCCATGGCTTCTCGCATCCAGCTCTTGCCAGCCATCCTGCGCAGATCGTCCCCCCACCTAGCCAGAGGGCGCCCTACATTACGTTTGCCAAGACGCGGTCTCCACTCCAGAACCCGTTTACCCCATCGGTTGTCGGTTCTGCGGCTAATATGGCCAGCCCACTGCCACTTAAGCTTGCTAATCCGGTGAGCAATGTCGATAACTTTGGTTCTCTGCCGGATCACCTCATTTCGGATTCGATCTCGGAGAGAGACGCCGAGCATTGCTCGTTCCATACTATGCTTATGCTATGCTTTGGGATCACGTCAATAAATAATTTTAAATCATTTATTATTCCCTTCTCAATGTTGTCTTGAATGTTACTTAATTGTAGATGTTATAGCTAATGTAGCTAAAACTATAGTGGTGTAAGTGAAGAATAGGTACTAACTTAGATTTAAGTATTGGCACTCGTCTCGAGACTTAGACTTAAGCTATTAGTTTCGGTTGAACAATCTCGGCCTCCCCAAACCCCGAATACATTAGTCCTATACTTTCTTGGTCCATCCAAAGGCGATTAAACGCAGGCATTGCACTAAATAAATCCCATTGTCAAAACATAAACAGTACACAACTTACACAATTATGTAAATTTTATGTTACCCCTAATTGCCAACTTATTTAAAGAGGTTTCTGTTAATTTCCAAGAGGGTGGCAACCCCGGGTGGATTTCTTTTCTTAAAATTGTATGTAAATGCTGTTACATAAGGAATTATCGATGGGGTTGCCAGCGGAGTGTGCTATAAAAATTCTAATTACTTAGTGTTTAATATTCAGAGGAGGTTTTCCGTAACTTTTTAATACATTGTAAAGTCTTCATTCTTATCGTCGCTTAATGTAGGTATTGTAAATTTGTGTTTAAATAGAATTTTGGAATAATTAAGGGTCTTTAATGTTGGGCCAAAGAACACATTAGGAGGTCTTTGTGATGATGGTAAGCGGCACTATAACATAATTGAATAAATTAACAATAGCCGCTAGCGGCATAAAAGTATACAACTTAGGCCCGATTCGACCAATCTTTATCCGTAATTAATCTATGGTATAACGTACAGATTTGCAAAGTATGACAGCGCTATACCATAGATTTAGTATCGGATTAAGATTGGTGAATCGGGCCGTAGTGTCAAAAATAATAAGAATAAGATAAAATTATACATAGCAGTCAAGGTAACGTGTACAGTCAGCGTCAGATCAAGTAACCTCCCTGCAGTGGAAAAATAGCACTTGTGCCCCAGACATAAGGACGGTCCAAAGGTCAACAAGGGTAACTAGACGTGACGCTGTGTATACCTTGACTTTATGTATTATCTATAAATATTTCTATATTTTTGTCTACGAATGAAATATGTTTTCGTAAAAGTTTAAATTAAGAGTATACGTACAGTCAGCGTCAGATCAAGTTGCCCCCCTGCAGTGGAAAGATAGCACTTGTGCCCCAGACATAAGGACGGTCCAAAGTTCAACAAGGGTAACTCGACGTGACGCCGTGTGTACCTGACTTTATGTATTATTTATAATTTTTTATATATTTTTGTCTACGAATGAAATATGTTTTCGTAAAAGTTTAAATTAAGAGTATACGTACAGTCAGCGTCAGATCAAGTG
Organism: Marasmia exigua; assembly: GCA_019059595.1. Classification (NCBI taxonomy): domain Eukaryota; kingdom Metazoa; phylum Arthropoda; class Insecta; order Lepidoptera; family Crambidae; genus Marasmia; species Marasmia exigua. The sequence goes on along the minus strand of CM032472.1, from coordinate 26,966,945 downwards.
GTGTGGCAGTGGAAAGATAGCACTTGTGCCCCAGACATACGGACGGTACAAAGGTCAACAAGGGTAACTCGACATGGTTGTATTTATTATAACTACTCGTAATTATGATGCTAGCTGGATACTTATAATGTTAACGTGCCATTCGCTTTTAAAAGTATACAGGTAGGTGAAACATTTTGATCGGTCATTTTGGGAGGAATATATGACAAAAATCTCTTTTCAGGAACTCTGTCATACATTTTAGTATGTAAGTCTAGTAGGCTAAGCAAAACTGCATTCACGTTTCATAAAAATGTGTAGGTAGCCATCTCGGAAATTGAACTCAGACGTTCAAAAATGTTTCTATTTTTTTTTTTTTACAATTTAGCGGACAAACGAGCAGACACACACCTGATGGAAAGTGATCACCGCCGCCCATGGACATCTGCAACACCTGAGGTATCACATATGCGTTGCCGGCTCTTAAGAAAGGAGTACACCCTTTTTCTTGAAGGTCACCAGGTCGTATCTGTTCGGAAATACCACGGATGACAGCTGGTTCCACAGTTTTACTGTGCGTGGTAGGAAATGACGTGAGAAACGCACTGTAGTCGATATAAATTCATCCAGGTGATGTGGATGGAATTGGGCGTTCTGACGTGATATGCGGTGGTGAAAAATTGCAGCTGGAATAAGGCCGAACAGCTCCTCGGAACATTCCCCATTGTAAATGCGATAGAAGATGCACAGTGATGCTACATCTCTACGCAATGACAGAGGATCAAGTGTGTCGGAAAGTGCCTGGTCGTCGACAATTCTGACCGCCCTTCGCTAGATTAGATTTACCTATGAAATAAGATGTTTTTTACAAACACGCCTTTATGAACCAATCTCAATGACACATAACGTGCGACACGAATATTTTGTTTTGTGTACCATAATGTTTTGATGTCACTAAATTGTTGGAGCCTGATGACCTTTACAACAGGTATGTATAATACCTATCAAAGGCGTCAGTCTCACACAAACATACCTATGTCAAATTGTCATTGTGTTACCAAATTGTACGTACTATTCCGTTGGTGTTTAAAGAATTATTATTATTGTGAATTATGTCCAAAATAAATACAATACAATAAAAAATAGTAATATTCGAAATGTCCACCATTTTTTTCTATACAAGATACTACTTATCTATTCTTTCGATGGTTGTTGTAGCTGTTTGCTGGTTTGTTGGTGGTGGTTTTGCAAGATATTACAGATATAAACCGAGGCTTTGGACGTAACCAGGATTAACATGCTCAGATGAGGACTGCTGAGGTAGGCATGTAACTTATATGGCGATCTTTCTTATTTTTATGGTCAGCTTTCATTACCACTCCGAAGTCCCAAATGACTATCATATACTAACACAGATCATACTATATGACTAAGGCTGGATTCGACCTATCTTAATCCGAGACTGACGGCCGCACTCAGAGACGTCATTTAAGCTAATGATCATTAACTTTAGTGTCGGTAGTTTTTATGCGAGTCAAAATAAGTGTCAATATTTTTTCTTAAGTAGCCAACTAAGTTAATCAACGACTCTGAGTGTGGCAGTAAGTCTATAGTATAGCGCTGTCATTTCATACAAATCTGACATTAGGTATACCATAGATTTACAGTGCGACCACGATCAGAAGGCACTTCAGTGACATTGTCAAGGGGGCGTTGTAAAACGTATTTTCTATGCGAAAGTGTCAGAACAGCATTAGTTCCGACTTTTGCTATGTGCCAAATAGATAAACGCGATCGGACTGTAGGTATCCACGTATAGAGATTAGTCAAATCGGCCCTTAGTAATAAGGATAGAAATAAAGGAAATTATCAAAACTGCTTCCAACCTCGGCACAAACAAAACACGTTTCCATTTTCAAATCGCGTCGTCGACGAAAAAAAAACAAAAAACTATTCTAAATCCAAGCGGAGCGCGCTCCAAAAAATTTACGGCCGTAATTAATTTGATGTACACTTTCGCTGGCTGTAAGTAAATAAAAAAAATATTTATTTTTTCTCTCAGCGGACAATGACTGTCCGAAAACGCGATGATACATGATCCTCGTTTGGTTGGGCCGTGTATTTTTTTTTATTAAAAAATCACATTAACGGGCGTTCATTGGGGCGGTGATAAATAATGCCCTCCTTATTCAAATTTTTGTTTTTGTTCAGCCCCCGCGTTATAAATGAGCTTATTTGGAAAACCGGGCGAAATGATAGGGAGCGATAAAAATGCTCAATTATGAATGTTCGTATCGCGAATGTAGCCCCACACGTGTACCTACCTATATGTGAATTATAATTACGTATTGATTATTTAGCTTTGAATAGAAACAAAATTGAAACGGTTAGTTTGCTGTAGTATCTCTTGCGTCATGGACATGGAAATGTTTAACTACCAGAACATGTCTGTTGCAGCAAATATATTTTAAGTACCTATGTAGGCACCTGCTACGAAAAAGAAGGGCCCTAGTTTCACAATAAATCTAGAGAATAACACAATAAGAGGTTAATAAATGTCTTTCCTCAATTGACATCGATCTTAAGGTTTTTGGCACTGGGGAGACAATCAATTGAAGAAATTTGAAAGATTTCGATTATGTTAATATATGGCTGTCCGTACCCTACACTTCATCCCAAAGGAGGACCACTTAAGCACTTGTTATAAATAATATAAAATAAATACTCCGAGATAGGCACCTGTGTTACGGATATCAGAATCAAAAGTGGGATTACAAATATATACATATAATACTTTTCTTTACCAATACAAACAGACATGTCTATGCACACAAATGTTTATACTGTGCGGGGATCAAACCCGCAACCCTTGGACCAAAGGCAGCGTTCGCTACCACTGTTCCAAACGGTAATGTATTAGGGCCAAGACACACTACGCGTCATTTACTCGCGTCTAAGAAGCGGCCGGAACAGAAATAATAATAAAAATATCGAAAGATCCACGATTAAAGAAGCGGCCTATGAACTGTCCCACTGCAGGGCAAAAGCCCCCATCATAGAAATCAAGCTATCGCTACTATGATGTGATTAGTCTTAATTACCACGCTTGCCAAATGCGGATTCGTGATCACAAACCCGAGCTATGTCCGAAAAATTCGAAACATACTTATCGCTCGACCCAGGAATCGAACCCAGGACCCCGAGATCACGGCCCGGTACTTAAACCACTAGACCAATAGGATATTACATGCATGACTGGGTAGAATAAAATGGCGAACTTTAACGATGGAGGTTTGGACCCATTTTGGATCACTGAGTCAGCGTGAGTATTACGTCCGGCGCTATAGTAGTATTACGGGTGACAACTTCCGCAGAGTATGCCCAAGGAAAGCTAAATAAATAATATCCTCCAACCGATTACGGCTACGGCGGCCAATCTCAACGATCAGCCACGTACGCACGATATATTATAGTGCTCAAGTGTGTGCGCAAACACAAGTGCACTCTCTATTCCTTTACCCTCATATTCTGATGGGACACTACTGTGACACGACCAGAGAGGGATTGGGCACAGGACCAACGGCTTAACGTGCTTTCCGAGGAACGCGGGTACAAGACCGTCTACTTCCCGACTCCAGGCTGCCACTAAGAATTTCTTACCGAAAACTTAGGTACAAATTTTTGGCCCGACCCGGGGATCGAACCCGGGACTTCTTGCGCAGCCGTGGCTTTAAAGTGCGACCCACTAACCACTGCGCCTACCTGAGGCAGTCAACGACACGACCCAACAAAAGCTATGAAATGGATTTGCAAGGCGGAACAGGTAAGTACAGTACAGTGGAGTGTTTTAGCCTTTATGGGACAGAATAGATAGATAGATATTACATAAAATGCACAACTTAACAAACTAGGCTTTACCAAATCTTAAATGTACAATTAGAATGAACGATACAACTACTAATAAAAAAAAACAATTTATTAAGGATGAGCCGCACTATTATTACCTCAATAAATATAAATAAATAAATAAATATTTCACAACATCACATACATTGATCAGACTCCGAGTTAGGTAGCTTAAGCACCTGTGTTACGGATATCAGAATCAACAGTGGGATTACAAATATATTCATATAATACTTTTCTTTTATAAATGCATACTTATAATATATAGCAAACACCCAGACCAATACAAACAAACATGTTCATGCACACAAATGTTTGTACTGTGCGGGGATCGAACCCGCAACCCTTGTATCAGAGGCAGCGTGCACTACCACTGTTCCAATCGGGTCGTCAATATATGGGATGAGTTGTACTAAATATGGCAAATTTTGCATTCACTTCGGAGCCCGGGATGCATAAACTCCATACGTAGAGTCCGTAGTACCTAATCAGAGTTATACCTAATATAAAATGTAATTATTTTTGTTTTGTACCTATAAATTTATCCCAATAACCCTAATAAGTACATAAATTATAGCGAATCCCATGTGTTATACAGGGTGTAAAATATTGCACGGGGGCGAAATTTAAAATGATGGATACGGGAGGACGCATCGTCCGCAGTTTTAGGGTCAACGGGTAAGCTTATTTATTTATGGCTATCAATTGATTGAATTATACTTTTATCATCATGAAGAAAAATCGTTTATTACGACGAGGTGTATCATCATCAGTTCAGCCAATAGACGTCCACTGCTGGACATAGGCGTCCTCCAATGTTCTCTACACAGATGGGTCCTGTGCCGCCCGCATCCAATGGATTGCACGTCTCAAGTGGCAATAGGCAGTACACATAGCAAGGAGAACAGACTGCCGCTGGGGCTGAAAGGTCCTCGAGTGGAGGCCACGTACAGGAAGTCGCAACCGTGGTCCCTCCCACAAGGTGGACCGACGATCTGGTAAAGATCGCGAGCATCCATTGGATGCGGGCGGCGCAGGACCGATCTGTGTGGAGAACATTGGGGGAAGCCTATGTCCGGCAGTGGACATCTATTGGCGGAAATGATGATGATGATAATAACGACGTAAAACTCTTCATTTTCAGAAGCTTCATTTCACTAAAAAATTCATTGCTATTCGCTCTTATGTCTTGAAAGACAAGGTTCAAAATCAGGTGTGAACTATTTTCCCAATATCCGATTAAGATTTATGAATACGCTCAATGTCCTTAAGTGTAACTAATATTAAGTTACATAAATATTTCGCGACTATAGGTACTACCTTTTTATGTGATAGGTGGCAAACGAGCAAACGGATCACCTGAAGCGATTGCCGCCGCCCGTGGACACCCGCGACATCAGTGGAGTTACAAGAGCGCTGCCAACCTTTGAACCCCCTTTTCACCTCCGGTACCTTCACTCACGCAGAGAAACAGCACTGAGTTGCTTCACGCCGGTTTTCTGTAAGGCCGTGGTATCACTCCGGTCGAACCGGCCCATTCATGCCGAAGCGTGACTCTCCCACGGTCGTGGTACCTGCTTGTGTTCTTTACTAAATTGAATACCAACATTACGTAAACATGCTTCCAACCCCATTCTTCCGCGCACAAACAACCATAAAAACTTACAGCATAAAAGAAAAAATAATGATGCAACAAAGCTCTTTATTTCACACAATTACTGCGATATGTGGATGAGACGAGTTGTGCTGGCATCCCATACTTGAACACGTTTTTCCGAGTCCAACCACAGAGCAGAAAATACACGAAGGAAAAGTTGTGAAAATGTCAGTAGGAGAATATCATGTACAGAACTTTTTCCACTACGCTGTGTTCAAAAAATAAGTGTTACAAATATGACAGCGGCCCGGCTACACAGCGTTGAAAGTAGGAAATACAGCCCGCCTAGTGTCAAGTGTAAATCGCCTTGTTAATTTCGCTAGCCCTGCGGCGAATTTCGCCGAGGACCCATTGTGTACGCCGGCTTTATGTCGCGTCTTTCCGTTGTCTGTACACGGCTTTAATTGCGCGCGTCATTGGCGCGCTTTTTGAAAAAAGAATGACGTGTAATTAACGCGCGAATATGGGACGTGACGACGCGCGTTCTGAGGGCGGATTTTTTTTTAATTTTTTTAATTAGGCAAGGGAAGGGTTTGGCACCGCGTTTTGTTTCTGCGTCACCTATGTTGAGTGCCTGTTTGGAACTTTAACTAGATACGTACAGCACGCTCAATTGTTTTAGTCGCGGTGTAATTTCTTTTGTTTTAAAACCTTTATGGTAAACATGAACATATTTAGCTAGTTTAATGTTAATTTGACGTAAATTAAACATGGATTTACTCTTGTTATGTCATTGCACATTTATTTTGAACAATTAAGGATTAAATGTTATTTTGTATCATTCATGGGATGAATGGTGATTATCCTAAAATCTGCAAACTTCCTATATGAAAAATGTTGTGTCTAAATCATAGAATTAGAACGGCATCCTTGTGTCTATGGTCTGAATACAAAGCTGACAGCTCTGACTGATAGAAAGAAAGGAGAAGTCGAGGTAGTGTTGCCGGCTTTCTAAACGCAAAGTACAAGACCGCTATACAAGTCTCAGGCGCAGACCTAACCCTCAAAAATGCTGTTGGCAAAAAACGGCGAATGCGAGAATAGTACGAACTACTTATAACAATTTGACTCTTGAACGACTAGAAGTTCGCGCCACCTGAGTGCACAAGTCCCGTGAATGGCGCCACTTCTGTCACGTCAAAATTCAAATTTGAGTTTGAAAGAGTTTTGTTTATTTAGTCAGCTATATCAAATTGTGACGTCACATGTCTAATAAAGATTGTGGGCATGCCCATCGTTCTGGCAGCATTGGATCCGTGCCTAAGAGAGAAAGAAGTTCCATCCCATTGAGTAGACAGGTACATTTTTATGTCTTAAACAAAAACTTGACAAGAGCGCCTTGACACAAATGTAGGTACTTTTGCATTCCCTGTTCTGACGACAGGAATTAGTGATGAGGCGAGAAGTCACATTGTGTTGATCGCTTCGGGCGTCGTAGTCGCCTCCTCATTGTTCGCGTTGAAAGAAACGCCCGATATCCTGACGCCAGGCGCAGAGAAATAATGAACGTGAGAAACTTACGCGCGAATACTAACGCTTCTTACTTTTAAAAGTAGCATGATTTTCGAATACTTAGATTCTAAATTTAAAAAGGTTTCGAATATTCGAGAGTTAGGCTGCCTGTCCACATGAGCTGGGAGAGAGAGCGGAGCAGTGTCCCTCAATAGATGAACTTTATAAGTCAAACAGCGGAGTTTTTATGCAATAATATTGGTAGAATTTAAGTCGCTCACCGCTCCGCCTTGCTTAGGTGGACAGGTAGGTTACAGGTACTAAGGCACATCCGGCATATTTGTGCCTTTTTATGTGATTAGGAGCACCTGATGGTACCTAAGCGATCGCTGCCACTCATAGCCATCCAATACAAGTGAAGTCACAAATGCAGTACCTTTTCCATTTCCCCGAACTGGGCTTCCGGTACTCTCTCTCTCCGGTATATTATTTATGTCCTAAAAAATTTTAGGTTTTTTTTTCTTCTGAGATACGTACTACGCATCCAAAACCATGCATGGCAACGAAGCGGTATTAGTATAGTATTTATTTATATATTATTACGATTATAAAAATGAAATTTTGAAGCACCTTTCCTCATCATTAGTCTTAGGTATATATATTTTTTGTTTGCTCTTGGTCAAAGTAGGATTAGATTCTTTTTCTTGCTGTTCCTTCAAACAACATCTCAGAGGGCAGGGAGTAGTTGAAAACCAGCATTGCCCGGGGTCATATGCTCGTGGCAACATCAGCTGAGCTCCTTCCCTTTGTCTCATCATGCATCATACTTGTATCTTTATATTTGGTTCTTATTTTGTTAAAATGTGTTTTTAAAGAGATGAAAATAAATATATTGTTTTGCTTATTCTAATAAGTATTATTTAAATTTTACATTATATTTTCGCTATACAGCCATAAAAAGCCGTCCGCCATGATGGTCTATTATTTATCAGTGCCGTGACGTCAGTGTTATTGTAAGCAATACGCGTGACTGTCATCATGACTGTCATAGTGAAATAAACAGTTATTAAGGCGCCCATAAATGAAAGACCACGAATAACCGGAATCTGGCGTTTGACGTTTTGTTGTTTACAATAATGGTGACGTAGAACCATGGTGGACGGTGTTTTCAATCAAGACAAAAAAAAGTAAAATATAACAGGTTTAAGTTGAATCGTTACAGCAATCCCTTTTTAATATTTATTGAAGTATATATATTTCGTATGGAATAATATTTGATTTAAAAGTTATTTTTATAAAAGGGGACATGAGGCAACTTGCCTTTTAAAAATTAAAACTCAATTACTACAAAACACTTTCCTCACTATTGGTGCTAACTCATGATCGTTAACTAAAATTATTGAGACGCCGACTGCAACTTCCACAGCCGACTGCCTAGTAATAGAACAAGAAACTTAGTTAAAACTCGTAATTCACTATTCATCTCACGTTACAATTTGCACTAAATTTATCATACAATAACGTTTGTATCTGAAAATTATTATTCAAATCAAGCTGCATTAATCAATGCGTCGATAAAAGAAAATGCGAGCGGCGAAGCTCCTGCGCATTGTAGGGAAGGGACACATTATTTAGTATTGCTTGTCGATAAATAAAATTTCATTTCTATGTGATGGTAGAGGAGCGGAGGGAGCACAGGCGCTGTGAAGCAGCGGTTTTCTGCGAAGTCGTGGTATACTCCTGTCGAGTTGGCCCATTCATGGTGATGCGTGGCAGTTTATAAGTTGGTGGCGCACTTGTGTCTCCACTGGTGTTGAAAAAGCTTGCTGCCTCCCTGTCTAGTCCATGGGCGACGCCAATTGCTTACCATCAGGTGATCCGTCTGTCGTCTGCCACCTATTACATGAAAATAACAGAAGATCAAATTAGGTCTGTTTTGTCCGAGCACTCCCATTCTTTGACTAAAAGGTCCACTAGTGTCGCGGGTGTCCATGGGCCGCGGCAATCACTTACCATCAGGTGATTCGTCTGCTAGTCTGCCACCTATGGAATAAAAAAAAGGGCGCTAAATGAGGTTGGCCGTTTTATGTAAAAATAGTCTTATTTCTATCGACAAACCCACATCCCTCATCTGAGATGCGCTCGCGTCTTGCGTGAAGCGCAGATGTGTGCGTGCCGCCCGGAGATAATGAAGTATCTGCACTAATATATTATAAAGTTCATTATAAACAATTATTTATTGTTAGCGCATGTTTATTAATAAGGCCGAGACGGCTACTGTGCGTGTGTTGGTGACCAGGGCTGGCTCCAACGCCAGGGCGTGGGAGAGATGACATTTATTAATTGGACCGCTTTATGTTACTACAGTTTAACGAAGCATCTGTTAGGTCTATTTTGAAAGAAAAATGTTTAAAACAAACACTTTTCAAGAGTTATGGACGGTGATGTATCATTTCGTGGAAAAATTGTTGGTTTAAGGCTGTGTTTTTGATAGATTTTATTGATGTCGTGAAGGAAACTTGTGTATTTATAGGTCACTGTTTTTTTGGTTATTGCTTGCTTTTGTACGCACTTACATTGAAACATCAAACATCAACATCAATGTATGAGATGTTGTGAAATATTTATATATTTATTTAATTATTTAAAGCTTAAAATGTGGTGTAAAATTTAAAGAAAGAAACCTTTGCAAAAGTTGATAACGCAACTTCATATCAGCTACATATTAGCTAAGTATATAGCGCCGTGGTCTTCCATAGGCAACCCTTATATCCTATAGATAGATAGATAGATATACCTAATATCCTCCAACCGATTACGGCTATGGCGGCCAATCTCAACCTTATTACGAATACGATATTTCTTTCCTCTATCCAAAGGTTGTCTGGAAGAAATCGCTACAAGCGATAAGACCGCCTTATTGTACATTCTTTTGTTGTTGTTGTATCATGCTTGCATTTTGTTTTTCTGCAATTAAGAATATCTATCTATCTATCATCACAACGATCAGCCACGTACGCAGGATATTAAGAATATCTATCTATCTATCATCACAACGATCAGCCACGTACGCAGGATATATTATAGTGCTCAAGCGCAAACACAAGTGCACTATTATATATTCCGATAGGACACTACAGTGACACGGCCGAAGAAGGATCGGGCGCAGGACCAACGGCTTAACGTGTTTTCCGAAGCACGGGGGTACAAGACCGTCAACTTCCAGACTCCGGGCTGCCGCTAAGAATTTCTTCATCATCAGCCTATCGCAGTCCACTGCTGGACGTAGGCCTCTCCAATTGTTCGCCACTGTGATCTATCCATGGCTTCTCGCATCCAGCTCTTGCCAGCCATCCTGCGCAGATCGTCCCCCCACATAGCCAGAGGGCGCCCTACATTACGTTTGCCAAGACGCGGTCTCCACTCCAGAACTCGTTTACCCCATCGGTTGTCGGTTCTGCGGCTAATATGGCCAGCCCACTGCCACTTAAGCTTGCTAATCCGGTGAGCAATGTCGATAACTTTGGTTCTCTGCCGGATCACCTCATTTCGGATTCGATCTCTTACCGAAAACTTAAGTACAAATTTTTGGCCCGACTCGGGGATCGAACCCGGGACCTCTTGCGCAGCCGTCGCTTTAAAGTGCGACCCACTAACTAGGTACTGCGCCACCAAGGCAGCAAATATATACTTTATTGTTCAAATAAGAGTTACACTAATACCTAATTATTGGCATTACAGAAATTTTATGTACAATTTCGGCGGTCTTATCGCTGATAGGTTGTATATTTCTTGTTTTCTACCCCGCATTAAGATAAGCAGATAAGAAGTCGTGGCAGGCCCCCCACAAGGTGAACCGACGATCGACTGGTCGTGGACGGCACAGGACCGATCTGTGTGGAGATCATTGGGGCCTATGCCCAGCAGTGGACGTTTATTGGCTAAAATGATGATGATAATTTTCAAGATAAGATTGAGTCTGATAAAAGCTCTAAGTTCTGATGCGACTTGTTTCTTCTTAATGTGTATGCCTCCTCATGTTGTGTCACAGTTTCGAGAGTCTTGCGCAAGTTAATAAGCAATTCTTCAATAATACCCCTTCCCTACTTTCCGTTGATTTCTTGTGCCACCCCTGGCCAAATGTCAATGCCAACTGTCAAGTGGCCACTACTTGCCTAGCCAGTACCCACCACTCGCGCAGGATTGTGAGTTGCGCCAGTGTACGCAATAAAACCTGGACTACGCTGTTTTCTGCTTTTTAACTAAAATATGCCTTCTCACAGATTCTGTACAAGTCTAAGCGCCATACTTGGCTATCGTTAAGTTACATTTTCTTAGAAGTTGCCTACTTCTTGCCAATATACACAGAGTATATTCTTTTTATCACGCCTGTGATTAGCTCTGGTGTCAGAGTATCAAATCCCCTAAAGAGTATTGCGTGAGTTTATGAGCAATTTCTTCTAAAATACCCCTTCCTCACTTTCCATTGATTTCTTGTGCCATCCCTGGCCAACTGTCAATGTATGAAAGTGGCCACTGCCTGCCTAGCCAGTAGCCACCACTCGGGCCAGATTTTGCGATGTGCCCGTTACGTCTACGCAATAAAACCTGAACTGCGCTGTTTTCTACTTTCTACCTAAAAGAAGCCTTCTCACACAAGTCACAGTTTTTGTACAACCCCAAGTGCCAAATCTGCTTAACTATAAGCATGGACTAAGTTAGTCCATGCTATAAGTAACATTTTCTCTAGAAGTAGACAGCCAAGAGGCACAAAGCATATTCTTCATATCGTGTCGACACCCGAACACTACCAATCAAATCGCTCTAAAGAGTATTACGTGACTTTAAGTAGGTAATTTCTTCAAAAATACCCCTTCCTCTCGTTCCATTTATTTCTTGTGCCACCCCTGGCTAACTGTCAATGTATGGAAGTGGCCACTGCCTGCCTAGCCAGTAGCCACCACTCGGGCCAGATTGTGCGATGCGCCAGTTACGTCTACGCAATAAAACCTGGACTGCGCTGTTTTCGTACCGATATCGAATGGAATAAAGCGAAATGGACTCTTTTTAGACGCAACCACTGTCATAAAAACGGAACGAATACTACGGATGTAGATCGTAGCTGACAGTACTTAAGAATATAGAGGGAAAAAATAAATACTATCCTACAATCTGTAGGTAAATATACTCACCCTGTTCCGGTGACTGGTATCCTACCGCGTTTCCCCTCATCTTAGCATGTGATTCCCAGTTGCGTCCAAAACTGTCGCTTTGAATCCCAGGGTACGCTTGGACCATGAATCAGGATTCGGGAAGTGTTGTAATTATATATCCTCCCGCTTTTGTACAGCTAATTAGTTTATTGCAGATCCATTAAAGATCCTAATTTACTTCATCATTTCAGCCAATAGACGTCCACTGCTGGACATAGGCCTCTCCCAATGTTCTCCACACAGATCGTTCCTGCGCCGCCCACATCCAATGGATTCCCGCAACTTTCATCAGATCGTCGGTCCACCTTGTGGGTCTGCCACAGCTGCGACTTCATGTACGTGGCCTCCACTCGAGGACCTTTCCGCCGACTGTTCTCCTCGCTATGTGCCCTGTCCATTGCCACTTGAGACATGTAATCCTTTAGGATATGTCTAATTTACTTGGGACTTGTAAAACGTAAGATAGTTTAATTTCTTTTAAGCATTATAATCAAAGTGATGATATTTTTTACATACAATTTGTATTGTCAACTCAACGCGTTCGTATTAGCCATTCTTTATCTTCCCAAATAATGATATTACATAAGTCACAAGTGTAAGTGTTTCTAAAAGGAGGCTTCAGAATGTGGGTGTAGATTGTTTCTTAAGTTTTAACAGCTATACTATTCAATCAATGAATCAATCAAAAAATTCTTTATTTGCATAGGCTTGTACACAGCACATACAAATCGTCATACATGTAAATAAATTAAAACTATTTATAAGATTTTGTGTACAATTTACATGTCAAAACATTTTACCTTATATATATATATATATATATATATATATATATATATATATATATATATATATATATATATATATATAAAGGTAAAATAAATACAATATACTGAAAGAAACATAATGCTATTCTGAAAGTTGTTTCTGGTCTTTTAATCGCCAAACTTTAATACAATGTTGTTTCATCCTCATACCAGACATTATGAGGTAAACCGAAGAAGACCAGTCCCCAAAGTTGACTGATATATTATAGATAAACGGGACCAAACGTGATTTGACATGTATACAAGATTTTTGTTACGGTTACGGCTGCCCGTCCGCCAATGACAAGCATTTAGAGAGACTAGTCGATTTAAAATTGACCGGTAATTTTGATCTGTTTCTGCACATAGACTTCAGTTTGGTCTATTGTGTGTTCTATAGATTTTAGGTCCGTAGTAAAAACTCAGGAACCCACAATGGAAATTGGCTAACATATATCTACGTGCATTTATAATGAACACGTAGCTAGTACGTAGCTATGGCTATCGACAGCGGCCAGGGCTTAAATTACGTCGATTCGTTTTTCTCTATTTCTGCGGGCCTACGTATGGGGGGAGTAGTTGTACGTACTGCAGTACGTATTTATAAATCTTTCGGCATAGAAACACTGAATACATGAAAGTACAGTCGAGTCATGTCGGGCTAACACAAATTGTCAAATTTTCTCAATGGATATTGAACTAATTGTGTTGGACTTAAAGTTGAGAATCGTTTCTTACCTGATTGTACTGAATCATCATCATCATCATCAGCCCATTTAAGTCCCCACTGCTGGGGCACGGGCCTCCCTCAATCACATGAGGGGTAATTGCCATACTCACCACGCTTGGCAGACGGGTTGGCGAGGGTTTTGATATAAATGCAGAGTTTTCCTTCTCTGGGTGCTGATGATCATGCCAGCAGCTTTACCTTAGTCGCCTTTTACGACACCTCGGTAAGAGTGAGGGTGGCCTATTCTACTCTGCCGGGGACCACACGGCATATGTACTTAATATATATGATGAATGAGTCTAAGTACATATTTGTCACTTAACGATTTGAAATCAACCAAAAAAAAAAGGCAAATGTTACCATCATAGAAATCAAGTCATCGCTACTATGACGGGATTAGGCTTAATCACCACGCTTTCCTTATGCGGATTGGTGATCACAAACGCGAGTTATGAACGAAAATTTCGGAATATACTTTTTACTCGACCCGGGAATCGAACACAGGACCCCGAGATCACAACCCGTTACTTAAACCACTAAACCAATAGAGTAATATTCTTTATATTTCTTCGTTATAAAAAATGCATATTCATCATCATCATCATCATCATCAGCCTATCGCAGTCCACTGCTGGACGTAGGCCTCTCCAATTGTTCGCCACTGTGATCTATCCATGGCTTCTCGCATCCAGCTCTTGCCAGCCATCCTGCGCAGAGGATCCCCCAGAGGATCCCCCCACCTAGCCAGAGGGCGCCCTACATTACGTTTGCCAAGACGCGGTCTCCACTCCAGAACTCGTTTACCCCATCGGTTGTCGGTTCTGCGGCTAATATGGCCAGCCCACTGCCACTTAAGCTTACTAATCCGGTGAGCAATGTCGATAACTTTGGTTCTCTGCCGGATCACCTCATTTCGGATAAATGCATATTGTTATTCGAAAAATATGGAAATAGTTACTAGGCATATTTATTGTTGCAACTATTCTAAAACAAACTTCAACATGTGATTGACATTTATGATGACCATAAAGATTTTATAAATAAAACGATAAGATCCTCTGGATTTTTTTTCCGATACTTTCATTTGCATTCAATGAAAAACATTTTTATGTCATATACAAACAGACGAGCGAACGGACGGTCCCTTCTGAATTACATTGGTGTTGTGTGTATATGGGCGGCGGAAATCCTTTACCATCAGATGATCCATCTTTTCGTGTGCCACCTATCACAAAAAAATCCAACATTTCCCAAATCCCTTGAAGATACAAGGGTATCCTGAATTCTATGATGATGGCATCATTTACTCTCCAAACTACATTATATTTACCAAGCTGATTTTTTTTCATTACTAGAAGTTATTTTCTTCCTGATTTCCACGTGGTACCGTGGTAACTAGACTCAAGTTCTCAAATCTGGCGTAGCAAATTTGATTTTGACCTATCATCATCATCATCATCATCAGCCCACTTAAGTCCCCACTGCTGGGGCACGGGCCTCCCTCAATCACATGAGGGGTAATTGCCATACTCACCACGCTTGGCAGACGGGTTGGCGAGGGTTTTGATATAGATGCAGAGTTTTCCTTCTCTGGGTGCTGATGATCATGCCAGCAGCTTTACCTTAGTCGCCTTTTACGACACCTCAGTAAGAGTGAGGGTGGCCTATTCTACTCTGCCGGTGACCACACCTATCGGAAGACCACAAATGAGATGGAGGGACGACATAGCAAAGATTGGCGGCCATGACGATTGTGACGTATTAGTAAATAACTATAGCTACCAATGCAAACGCATACTCATAGACATAGAATAGGTTATCGACAACGGGCACGGCGCTTAAATTACGTCGCTTACGTTTTTGTCTGTTTCTGCGGGCCTACTAGGGGTGGCGCGGGGTTTTTTTTTTCCTCCCGTATCGAACGGTCGCGCTGGGTTAAATGCTCCCTCTGTGCACTTTTGTGTCAGCGGTGATAACTAATCATGCAGGGGTACGAGACTGATTGCCGGGTGATGCCTTCAGACGTATAGTTCTACCCTTTCCAATTTGAACAACGTCATTGTAAGGTGTTTTTACAGACTCTAGGTCCGTGCCTTTTTTGCTAGTTATATAGTTTGTTTATAGCATCAGCTTATATACTGTCCCACTGCAGGGCAAACGCCTCCATCACAAAAATCAAGTCATCGCTACGATGATGGGAATAGGCTTAATCACCACGGTTGCCAAATCCGCGAATCACAAAACCGAGGTACACTCGAAAAATTCGAAACATACATTTTGCTCGACCCGGAATCGAACACAGGACCCCGAGATTACAGCCCGCTACTTAAATCACTAGTTCTGTCGCGAGGACGAGGAAACGCTACATTTAAATAAATTAAAGGACGACGAGGATACGAGGACGTGGATAATCCACGTCCTCGGCGAGTGCGTGCGAGCACTGCATCGCTGCAGAAGCCGGCACGCGGGAGCACACATGATCTCGGCAGACGATTTCAAAAGCTCCATTCTCGGGATTATCCTGGAACTGGAGCTACATGAGGTGCTGTAATAGGTTATGAGGCTGCCACAATAGATCATATACTGGTCGCAGTAGGTTTGAGACGCAAGGCTCACCCCATTTCTTTCAAATAATAAATCACTAGACTAACAGGGCGTTTCATAGTTTGTTTGCTGATTTCAAATTATAAATAATGTTGTTAAAATACAGTACGTCTGCTCGTCTGCCACCTACATCATAAAAAAGTTTTCTTACAAAACAGAGATAGGGGAAGACGAGTAGACGGGCTACATTTAACGATAGTCACTAGTCTAAGCCTAAGGTTATTGTGAGGTAAGGTCATTGTAAGTTTAATTTAGATACGGCCAAATATATAAACATTTCCAGATGAAATGCTCAAACATTAGAGGGGCTACTTATGCGATGATTACCGGTTCGTGCAAAAAATTGTAATAAAAACCTATAATAAATCGGAATTCACTCCTTAATTTTTATCCCTGTCCCTTAAACACGCGCTTTACGTATCTTTTGTTTAGGATGCGATAGAACTCATTCGTTTCGGGCATCATTTTGTTGTAGGCCCTCTGAATTGTGAGAAATTTTGAGTTTGAAAGTTGGTATTCTTATACTTCCGTGCTCCGCCCGACAGCTTTTAGGCCGTGTCCTTCCTGTTTCTTCGAAAATAGAAGGTTGAAGGAATAAACGTTGCACTTGTATCTGTGCATGCATAGACGTTATGTGATAAGTGGTAGACAGACAGACGGATTACCTGATGGTAAGCGATTGCGACCGCCCATAGATCTTTTAAACCTTCCCGGTACCTCACTCATTCGAAATACAGCGTAAGTGCTGCTTTACTGTAAGAATGCCGAAGCGTAGTTCTCCCACGGAAATAATGTCAATAATATGTCCTGCGTATGAACGCAGGAAGCTATGAAGATTATCGTTAAAATTGGCCGCCATAGTCAAAATATGGGTAGGATAGGATAGCATATATCCGTGCAAAAACTGCATTAACTAAAATCTTCCACAGCGCTCATTTGATCAAAGTAAACTCCATTATCATATCAGCATACGACTGACCCAATAAACTACAATAATACGCATAAGTGGACAAAATCGTCACAGCACCTATCCTGGCATTAGACGCAGGATCTCTAAACATAGTCACAATGGCTGGTCATCATTCAATTGTACGACTGGAAATCGCCCGTTTATCTACAATGGAGCGATCATTTCATTGCATTTCTTTAAGTTTCATACATTATGTATGGGGTTGGTTTGGTGCGCTTTGGTCCGTTTCAATAGCCAAAAATTTAAAAATTATTTAGCTCATACAGCTAAAGACTGCCACACCCCGCCGGTTCATTCTATAATATTGAACTAAATGTGTCTGAAATTAAGGTCGCAATTAAATTATTTATGAAACTTGTCATTTACTTTAACCTGTGGCTGACCGAACAGTCGCGGACATGGGATGTTTGGGACTCATTGAGTCGTATCGTGAAGTGGAAGTTAAGCAATATAGGACGACAATGCTGTTTGCTAGATCGCTGGCAGTGATAAAAATAACCAGGGATAGAAATTTGTGGAGTTGTGATGAGACTTACCTTACATAAGTCGAAGGCTTTCCCAATGTCATTTCACTCGAGAAGTTTGAGGCGTATCATGAAGAAGTGACCAACGGGGAACAGCTATACCTTGTCGGCAGCAGACAGGGATGAGGTAGCTAGCTAACCGCTGCATCAAGGTTATCTAGGAGGAACTCCTAATCGGCGATCGGACTTTGTGTTCATAGTTTTTTGCATGAATTAGCACGCCAAAGCAGTTGTGAACTATCCACGTCCGCTGTAGGAGATTACGCTAGCGTAGAATAGGACGCTCTTGCCACCTGCTGACGAGGAGAGCCTGGGATTTAAATTTGTGATGTATTTTTTTAAATCCTGGATGATGGTCTAATGTTGTCATATTAAAACAGCGTGTGCAGTAAAACTGACCAAAGGGGAATAGCTTAGTCCCGTCTTGTCGGCAATAGACAGAGCCAGCTAGTTCGCTACTGCATTAAGGTCAGTTAGACATTTAAAATCATAGCAACCAAAATTTAACGGGTTTATCTCATAAATTCGCACGCTGCAGTTGCAGTGAACTGGTCACGTGTACCGTAGAACTAACAAATGTAGAATATGACTTCGCATGGAGTGGAGACGGTGGCTGTTACGCAGGCGTAGTTTAACTGATCTTAGGACTACTAGAAATGACTGGGTGAGGAAAACCTGGCGTCGCAGTGCCCAGAAGCAACGGATTTGGATGCATTTAGTGTAGCATTAAAAGTGATCAAAGGGGAACAGTCTTAGATTGTCGGTAGTAGATAGACAGGGACATATAGTGTTAGCCGCTGCATCAAGGTCAACTGGGAGGAACTTCTAATCGGCGGCTGGATATCATGCATTAAGTCGTTTTTTGCATGAATCAGGACACCAAATCAGCAATGAACTAACCATGTCTGGCGTAGGAGCAGACGTTTCGTCGAGTGGAGAAAGCATCTTTTCCGCTAGCGTAGTAAAGGATGCTCTTTCCACTCGCTAATGAGGGGAGAATTTAAATTAGTAATGTATTTGCCAAATCCTGGATCATGGTTTAAGCGTACGAGTATCACATTAAAACAGCGTAGTACGGACCTATACAAAGCTGTCAAATTTCTTCAATTGTTTTTTTTTTGTTATGGCTCTATTCGAAGATAATTCCCCAATCTCAAGTAACTTATTGAGAATAAGTAGGTAGCCAACAGTCGAAGTTCGTTAGTTAGTTCCATATTAATGAGCAGTTTTCCAGTAGGTATTTTCGGGTGGTTTCTAAAAGCAACACCAGATGACGCTACTCTCACTATCAATTAAAAGTTCCTTTTTTGTCTATGATAGTTATGAAATATTTGATAAACCAATCATCATCATGACATTTACGGTCCTGCCATATTTAACTTTATTTTACCCCTAAGAAAATGGAGATAAAAAGTAAACAAGTAAAATACATATTTTACTTGTTTATGAAAAGTTTAGTTTCGAATCACTCTCTGTCATTTAAAATGTACATAGCACTAAAAATACACATTAACTGCGAAGTATTAAGATGTTTAATGTAAAAAACCTAAAACAATTTTTCCCATAAATTAGGGTCCACATGAAATATCATACCACACCTAACATTTACAGGGATTGATTGCGCCATCTAGCGAATCGCTGGGAAATTTATAAATACTTACTGGAAAACTGCTCATTGAGGTTTGACAGATTGAAGGCTGTGTATATTAAAAGTGACCAAAGGGGAACAGTCCTACATTGTCGGCAGTAGACAGGGACAGCTAGTGCTAGCCGCTGCATCAAGGTCAGCTGGGAGGAACTCCTAATCGGCGGCTGGACATCGTGCATGTGATTTGTTACCGGCTGCGAGTCTGCAACATTAACTATGCTTCTCGGAGACGTTTCTAGATCTGCATGAATGAATAAATGAATATACCTGATGAAAACTTTGAATATTTAAGGCGTTTGACAATATTTCATAAGATTTGACGAAGATCAGGCTGTCAGTAGTAGTAAATCATCAACAGCTTTTATGATGTTTAAGCTTGGACTCGCATTATTTTTTTTTGTAAACAATCGCAGACCATATTAGCGTCAAATATTTTTTGTAAGTACCTTCTGGAACTCTAACCAGAGTATACTGTAGCATTTCGTATTTGCGTTTTGTCTGCCTGCCAGGCCCAATACGACCAATCTTTGGATAAATCTATCTAATAATAATATTAATAATAATATCCTCCAACGGCGCCTAATCTCATGGATCAGCCACTTCCGCAGGATATATTGTGTGCTCAAGTGTGTGCGCAAACACAAGTGCACTTTCTATTCCCTCGTCCTCATATTCCAATAGGACACCAGTTTGACACGACCGGAGAGGGATCAGGCGCAGGACCAACGGCTTAACGTGCTTTCCGAGGCACTGGGGCTCGAGACCGCCAACATCCAAACTTCGGGCTGATACTGAGAATATCTCAACAGAAAAACTCAGGTACAAATGGCCCGACCCGGGGATCGACCCCAGGACCCCAAGCGCAGCCGTAGCTTTAAAGTGCGACCCACTGCGCCAACTAGGCAGTCATGTTATATTTTTATAGAATGACAGTTTAGGTACCATAGATTTAGTATCGGATTAAGATTGGTCGAATCGGCCCTTAGAAAGATAGGATTAAACAAATGTTTTCGTTGACTTTCTTGAAATTTTCAAAATGCTATCTATGAAGCTTCATATGGCTTATTTTAAAGTTTAGCGGATGTACAATTCTTTGTGTGTCCCTTAAAATCCGAAAAGAAATCTTCATAATTTGATTTCGTTTGCACGTGGAACATTGTTCACTAAATTTAATAAAAGCTCAGGACACCTATTGGAAAATATTCAGCGCTTTTCATAAATTCTACCGTTTCGTGCTAAAATTCTCATATTTTTTAGCCCTCTTCTTTGTGAAAATACCAAAATAAAACGAAAACTTTAGTCTGCATACCAAAATTTACCCCACGAAAAATCCTTGAATTTGAACAATACATCAATCCTGGCCTTGCCGTGTGGTCCCCGGCAGAGTAGAATAGGCCACCCTCACTCTTACCGAGGAGTCGTAAAAGGCGACTAAGGTAAAGCTGCTGGCATGATCATCAGCACCCAGAGAAGGAAAACTCTGAATTTATATCAACCCGTCTGCCAAGCGTGGTGAGTATGGCAATTACCCCTCATGTGATTGAGGGAGGCCCGTGCTCCAGCAGTGGGGACTTAAATGGGCTGACGATGATGACGATGATCAATCCTGGAACCACGCCTACCTACTTACTTCTCCATTTGTTTTTGGAGTATTGTGATTTGTGAAATTTCCGATTCTCAAATCCATAGCACATTTTTTTCTTAAATGAAATACAATGCGATTGATAAACATTGAAGCGGCCGTACTGAGTTGGCTAGTGATGGTTCGAAAATGACACTTCCGCGCCGAGTCAATACTTATAAGTGAAATGATCAATATCCAATACGTCTCACTAAATTATATTAATCATAGATTACTTGCCACCAAATTAATATTACATTTTTATTTGCATAGGCATGTAGGTGGAAGATAGCATAAAAGATTGTAACCTATCAGATTTATTACTACAAGTAAAAGTATTATTCCTCGCCTAAGGACATTCTCGCTGTTTGTAATCATTAAACTTCCAGTGTATGATAAAATTGAACGTTTTGTCAGAACATGTTCCAAGCGTTTAACTTTCTCATGTTATTTATTGTTAAAAAAATTGTCAACAACTAAAAACTCCGTGGAAGCTGACACTCAAGGAGGAGAGCAGGCTTCTGGTCGCCGAGCGGAATATATTGCGGAAAATTCTCGGACGAGTCCCTATGCCTGTATGCGTAATATAATCGGCAAAACAAAAGCTCATAGACTCTGATCAGCCATCAGAGCCACATGAAAATAATGGGGGAAGATCGCAGTGTCAAGAAAGCTTATTTGGTCCCCGGCCGACCGGTCGCCGGTCGGTCCGCCGCCCTGGATAGATATCGCTGGAATGATGTCGTGCAGAAAGATCTGAATGCTTACTTCTTTTCTAAAGGAACTTTATGGATTATCCAAACTTCCAATTGGACCGCAACACGGCGTCTACACATTGCGTGTGTGTGCGCGGGTGTGTATCGGTCGTCTTTTGTTTTGGCGACCTTCACCTTCGGGGTCGCGCGCGTTTTGCTCCTATTTCCCTAAGTCCTTTTACCCCAGTTCGAAGGAACGGGTAATGAATGAACTGAGTACATAGGTTTTGTTGCTTGCATTGTAGCTTACGGGGTGGGACTTATGAAACTTTCTTTTGGAGGTAAATTCTCATTGGTGTGGTAATAGAACACATAGCTCTAGTTAGAATGTTTCTAGATACTGTATCTAACTATTGATAAGTACTCTACGACCGGCAACCGGTCGCCGGTCGGTCCGCCGCCCTAGATATCGCTGGAATGATGTCGTGCTGAAAGATCTGAAGCGCCAGTCGCTGACACGTAGCTACGTGTCAGCGACTGGCGCGAAACTTCGAATGAACGGGACCAATGGAGGAGTTTTATATTGAAAGCCAAGACACATTTTAGGTCGCTGAGCCATCGGAGTAAGTAAGTGAGTAAGTAAATATCCGTGACATCATAATGTCATACACCTTTTATATGAGATAATCAGAACTTGGAACACAGCGCGCATAAAAATAATGAATGTCGCACGTTTTAATTTTTATAATTTATGTTTGAAAGTGCATTGTTCCAATTTAAAATATTTATCGCTAGTCTTTTGTTTGACGTAGGTTTACTTTTTTCATATATAGTGGTCACACCACAAATCAAAAGAATGCACCTTAGGGATACGAACGAAGTAGCGGGTCACTGAGTGGTGATTTAAGATTTTGATTATGTAGGTGGCAGACGAGCATTTGGATCATTTGATGGTAAGCGATTGCTTCACTTTTTGTAACTGTAAGGATTGTAAACTGCGATTTTTATCGAGTTTTACCTCGTTTGTGCAAAAATTACGTAACTCTAAACGATCAGAAAGCACAAGACGCATTTAGAGTACTTATCAATAGGTAGATACAGTATCTAGAAACATTCTAACTAGAGCTATGTGTTCTATTACCACACCAATGAGAATTTACCTCCAAAAGAACGTTTCATAAGTCCCACCCCGTACGCTACTATGCAAGCAACAAAACCTATGTACTCAGTTCATTCATTACCCGTTCCTTCGAACTGGGGTAAAAGGACTCAGGGAAATAGGAGCAAAACGCGCGCGACCCCGAAGGTGAAGGTCGCCAAAACAAAAGACGACCGATACACACCCGCGCACACACACGCAATGTGTAGACGCCGTGTTGCGGTCCAGTTGGAAGTTTGGATAATCCATAAAGTTCCTTTAGAAAAGAAACAAGCATTTGTTTATATATAGAAAAAAATATTTTTCATCAATAATTATCGTAATGCATAAGTGAGTAAGATGGTTAAAAAAGCACAGTGTATCTTAAATGACATGGTTATATGGTAAATAATTAAATCCCTTTCCCCATCGCTTCTACCGAAAATTCTAAACAGCCTTGTTCTAAGAATTTGAATTTCGCATAAAAAATCTGCTGTTCATACAAAGTCGATCACTTGTCTTTTTCATTTTGAACGGGGAGTCGAAAAAGATTTCGACGACTTTTTCAAAGGCGTAAAAAAACGTTGTTAAGAATAGTTGATAGAATAAAGGGATGCTATGCACACTTGCATTTGATACAACTATGTGAAAATAAGTAAGAATTTTGAAAAGACCACATCTGAAACTAGAAGTCGTATTTTACGTAAATTTTTTGGCTTATTCTCTCGCAGGTTTCTCAGAAACATCGATTATTCTGCACATTACAATTCACAATACGTTAAGCATTTACCGGCCATCCTTCTAACTCCCTTTCCCCCGATTGGGCCTCCGGTACCTTCACTCACTTATTATTTGCTCATTTAGCATTTTAGTTGAATGTCTCATTTGATATATTACCCTCAACATATGCACACAGCGGGCCGGACGGACAGACAGAACAGCGGCGAACATCGCTACTCGGTTACGTGGTTCAAATAAAAAATAAACGCCGGCGGGAGAAATCGGATCTGTATAGAGCTGAGATCACGATCTGTATTTTTTTAAATAATTAATAATGGAATAAATTGTTCATGGTACTATATTTATTTGTAACTGGAAACATAGTAAAGGATGAGGATTACTCTAAGTTTTAAATTATAATGCAAAAATACAATAAAAAATACCTTGCCGTAAAATGTAAAGAATAAAAGTTTCATTTGCTCTAAAAGTGGCTTTGGAATGGACAGCGGAAAATCTATCACACTGTCGAACTCGTATATACCTTGCTGTATTCTCGTGCTCGTGACATTTATTATCATACGACATATATCACTAAAACATAGTTTTTTGTGTGTATTTCACTTACACAATTTAACACGGTTTTCAGGTGATATTCGCCATGTTTTAAAATGTCACGAGCCTGAGAATTGGGCTCCTGATCTGAGTTTTTCACTGCTCCAAGGGATTACTGACCTAAGTATTTGATGTAAATTTCAAAATATCTATACGCGTTCCTGACAAAAAAAAATCTTGCCAGACAGACAGACAACAAACTGAACTTAATAAGCCATCCGTATTTTCTTTTCAAAGTCTACGAGCAGCAATTTAATCGCATCAACCAGTACCTATTATATTATATTTGCTGACACTGTTAATTCTGCCACTGCCCAATGGACAAAGTGACTAAAATAAAAAAGTTTGGCGAAGCTTGGCCAATCTCGTCTATAACTTGTCACACTGGGCTATAACTTTGTCCTACATCACACTATGCTTGGTAAGACTCGTCTACGCCAACGACGTCAGTCAGTTCTACGGAAGACGCGGTTTTTGTTCTTCTTTGAGTGCCTCTTCAGTTCTGAAGGTTAGTCGTCGGCTTTCCAAAATCCTCTCTGTTCATTGCGAGAGAAAACAGCTGTTCCAAGGTTTTAATGTCAGACAACTGCCTTATATTACGCCTTCCCTCTATTTTATCCATCATGGTAAGTTGAGGCAACCTGCGGACGTGGTTAGGCTACAGTTTTTTTCACATTAGGCTACACATTTTGTCACACTAGACTACAGCTTGTCACACTCAACCCCCTCTCTACAATCCCAGCGGGTGGGGCGCCGTAAGTCCGGTGGTCTTATATTTCACGGCACTACTCCCGGCACCTTTTGATCTTTATACTCTGCTACCGGCCCGGTTGTACGGGCGCGGTGGAACAGCTGCCTGTTAGCCTCTGGGCTTTGCGGAAGGTTTGTGCTAAACTTTTGAGTTATAGAAAAGATTCCTTGCATGACATAAGTTGTTATAGTTTTCTATGTATATATGAACTGGATTCTGGTCAACTAGCCCGTACCTATTCAACGTCTGGTTTAGTATTTTTAGTGTGGAATGTTTTTTTGTAGAAATGAAGAAGTAATGTAGTCTTACCTAAATGTATCCTACCAATATTATAGTTCCGGCCGCTTACCTCTAATACGATCAGCTAGAACTGCAGGATAATGTATAGTGCACAAGTGTGCGCGTAAACACAAGTACACTATGATCTTTATTTCATAAGTAACTCCAATGTGACACGACCGAAGTGGTATAGGGAAGTTTGTTCCAAAGCACAAAGCGAAGGCTGCGCTTAAGTCAAGGGTTCAATCCTCGGGTTGAGCCAAAAGTACCTTAAAGGTCGCGTGACCTGTTTTTGGCTGATTGAATTTTGCTTCTATCATCAAAAATACCTTTTGGAGAACATTACTTACAAATGAAACGCAACATAACTCGTACATCATCATCATTTTGACCGTGTGAGAGCCACGCTTCTGCATTGAATGGGCCGGCTCGACCGGAAGTCGATACCACGGCCTCGCAGGAAAATCGGCGTGAAGCAGCACTGTGCTGTGTTTTGCTGCGTAAGTGAGGATACCGGAGGCCCAATCCGGGCGAAGGGGGGGTTTAAAGGTTGGTAGCGCACTTGTGACTCCACTGGTCTATGGGCGGCGGCAATCGCCTACCATCAGGTGATCCGTCTGTTCGTCTGCCACCTATGACATAAAAAAAAACATCTGTTCCCTGGTTATCTGGGGTCGGCGCTGTATGTCTTCCCCTTCCATACCGCTCTATCCATTGGTCCATATTGCCCCTTTCCTGTATTTGTGCTTCATACTACCTTACTCATCATCAGCAACCCACACTCGTCCACTGCTGGACATAGGTCTCCCCTAATGCACGCCACTGCTCCCGATTTTCGGCCACTCTCATCCAGCCCACACCAGCCAGCTTTCGAATGTCATCATCCCATCTTGTCGCAGGGCGTCCTACACTACGCTTACCGAGTCGCGGTCTCCACTCAAGACTTTACGGCTCCAACGGCTGTCAGTTCTGCGGCTAATATGACCAGCCCACTGCCACTTCAGTTTGCTAATTCGGTGGCTATGTCGGGACTCTGGTTCTCCTGTCGGATTACATCATTTCTGATGCGGTCCGGTATCTATGAGAATCGGCCAACATCTATTTTTCATCCCCCTAAATGTTAGGGTAGTCCACCCCTAAATTTTTATTTTTATTTTTTAGACAAAATTTTTTAATTTCTCTTTTTTTATGATACAACATACAAAATACATACATCCTCAATTTTCACCCTTCTACGATCAACCCTTTTATTTATATGGCAAAACAACGTTTGCCGGGTCAGCTATAACTAATATTCTTAAGCATACCTTGCTCCACCTTGCGAGGCTTGCACGGAAGACCAGCGTCGAAGCGTTCCTTCGTCCCTTCATTGCTGAGTGCAAACGTTTTTGGTGACACATGTTTTTTTTTTAATTGTACCTAACTTTAATAATAGTGAAATAAGGTTTTGTCATCATCATCATCATCATCATGCCTGATTTAAGTCCCCACTGCTGGGTCACGGGCCTCCCTCAATCACATGAGGGTAATTGGCCAACTCACCACGCTTGGCAGACGGGTTTGTCGAGGGTTTTATGGTTTTGGTTTGTGATTTTGTTTATTTATTTGAGTCACTAAATAAATAATTTTATTTCTTTCTATTCCTCTCTCTCATTCGTCGTCGAATCATCCACCCCTTTTTCAATTATGCCATTCCTAACAAAAATTAAAGCTCGTGACTATACTTGTATGTAAAGTATAGTCACGAACTTTAATTTGGGACCTACCCAAGGTTGTATAGCAATGTCGTGTAGCAAACTTTCGCTATTAAGAACTAATATTTTAACGTGTCAAAGTCATAATATTTACCATTGACAACTTTACTTTTCTAGGGGCAACGGTGCAAAAAACGTCAACTTGAGCAAAGGCATAGGATTATTACCGATTTTTTCCGAGTACTAATTCTTACGTGTGTATTAACTTTTTTGTCCTGTGTTGGGGCAAATAAAGAAAGAATAATATTCAATTGTCGATTGATATATTATGTCAGCTCGCCAACCGAATCGCTAAATGTAACAATAAACTATTTTATTGACTGACACTGACACGAGTGACACAACATATCTTCGTAATTAGAAAACCGTAATGATAGCTTTTTGGCAAAGGGGTTATCGTTTCAAGGGTCGATTAGATTAGACATTTTATATCTTACTTGACATTCAACATTATTGCTCTTAAGTTTCGATCTTATTGCATTATAAATGTTCTAATAACGGAAATAGGTTCCAAATTAAATCTCGTGACTGTACATAAACTGGCGTTGCTTATGTCCAAAGTTCCATATTTGGCTGTACCGCCAACGCGTCGGTTTTTGTTCCTCGTCTGAGGCAAACTATTAAACCGCTGCTTACAGCGATGGCCGCACATAAAATCTGCATAAGAAGCCTGCCTTGTACTAACAGACTTGAGAGGGATGTGCTACAATGGTCGCGTTGTTTAACTACTTAGAAGCTTTTTTGGGCATATTTTTTTTTAAGTCCAGACGGGCAAACAGATCAAAAGCGACGTCACCTAATGGTAAGTAATTGAAAGATGGATCACCTGATGGTAAGCAATTGCCGCCGCCCATTGACGGGTGTCCATGGGCGGCGGCCACATCGGCGGCAACACCAGTGGAGTCACAAGTGCGCTGCCAACCTTTAAACCCCCCTTTCCCCCGGATTCGGCCTCCGGTAACCTCACTCAGGCAGCGAAACACAGTGCTGCTTCACGCCGGTTTTCTGTGAGGCCGTGGTTTCACTCCGGTCGAACCGGCCCATTCATTAGGCTACCGGCTACGTTGAGCCGTTGGTCCTGCGCCCGATTCCTCTCCAGTTGTGTCATACTAGTGTCCCATCGGAATAATATGACGGTTAGGGAATAGGGCTACACTTACGCTTTGCGCACACTCTTGTGCAGTATAATAGTAGGGGTTAAAGTAGGAAATCGCCGATTTTTTTTCTAGACACAACAAGATTAATAATTGCTATAGAAACCTTAAAAGTTTCTGTGGTATATTTTTATTTTGATTAAATACCATATTTATGAGGTGTGTAATGTGCAGATCAAATAAAATTGTATTCTTGATGCAGAAAAAAAAACGTCTTGAAAGTTATTCTTTTTGTTTGTTAGGGAGAATTGACCCTTTAAGCATTCATATTTTTTTAAATAGACAATGCTTTTTTCTGAAAACGTATTCTAAATGTACATGACTATGAAAAATTACCATTAATATTTACTTCAAAAATGTTACTATTGAAAATACAGCTTTTCAAAAAATCTTAACCCCATATATTTATCCTGTGTACCTATGTCGTTCGGCTGATCGTTGAGACCGGCCGCCGTAGCCGAATCGGTAGAGAATAATTATAATTAATTAAACTAACAAGACACAGCCCACTGTAGAACACAACTAGAAGCGGACTCATTATTACAACAGTTCCAGATCATTGTTTCAAGTCCACACAATAGGACACGAGTTCGCGCCCCGTCTTCGCGTGGTCCACTCACGTCGACACAGAAGACAAAGCTATTAACTACTACTACTACGCTGGCTCAGCGAGCCGAAGTGTTTCACCATTCTGTTCTATTCTCAGCCACCTGGTGCCCATCCGGCCTTTGTGGTATTATAATATACTATTATAATACAACCCTATTATAATAGTAAATAACGCACTTATAAATTTAATCGCGTGTTCAGGTGGGATTTGTACCACGTCTTCCACGTTCTCACGTTCTATCCTACCAACTAAACTACTGGACGCGTTTTTAAGGCGACAAATTTTGTAAGTGCTTGATTCGCCATTTTTTATGTGATAGGTGGCAGACGAGCAGACGGATCACCTGATGGTAAACGATTGCTGCTGCCCATGGACTCTCGCGACACCAGTGGATTCACAAGTGCGCGACCAACTTTACCCTCACTCACGCATCGAAACACAGCACAGTGCTGCTTCACGCCGGTTTTCAGAGAGGGCGTGGTATCACTCCGGTTGAGCCGGCCCATTTATGCCGAAGCCTACTAATCTGTCCTACAAGGCTGAGGAACGTTACTGTCAATTAATCAAAATTTATTTTGTGTGTCGTCAACAATGGCAAGGCGCGAACTATTCGCCGATGCGCTATTTGGCGACAGTAAGTAATTTACAACAACATTGTACTCTTGGATACGCGGTTTATTACGCGATTTAATGAGATGTACGTGTATACTTTGTCGTTAAACTTTGATGGTGCACGTGACGGCCTGTGTCCGAGGGGATTTATGGAGTTTTGAGTGAGGTGTTATGGAGTTTTGGAGACAATAGAATAGTAATCTATGCTGTTTATAAGGAGAAAATTTTTGAAAAGACGAAACACTTGCGCGATGTATTCGACACACAGCGCCATCTATTAGCAAACGTTGTAACTATAACAAAATAAAGTATTGAAACATAGTGAGGGTGGGCCACTAGTAATAAATATATGCGCCGAATAATTCACACTGATAAGTTAATTTTGAAGTAAGTATTTAATATTATTGTGGACTTGTAATCATGGTCGAGTTGGTCTGGTTCCATGTTTAAGGGTTACGAAGGTTAGGCGGCAGTTGCTTCATTGAAATTAAGGTGACGGATAGGGCACACTAGCGACGCAATCGATTTTAATTTTTAGCTACTAAACCGGATCTATTTAAAACAATTTTCGGGGCTTACAATCTCTCGGCAAACACATATATTATTTATTAAATAACCATGCACAAATGTTGGGTCTAACGCGTACGCGAAAAATTGATTCACGCCAAAAGCGGCCACTTTTGTGCATGGTTATTTAATAAATGGATTTCTTAAATTATGGGTCATGGTGCAAACCAGGCCGATGTCACCGGCTTTGGAGGTAACTAAGAATGACACGCTGAGATGAAAAGCTTGTCTCGAAGTAGCAAAAGGTGGGAGTGTCTCTTAGTACACCCATAGCAAAGTCAATTAAGAGAAGATCGTAATTGATGTCATTCCTGAATTAACCGGAACGCGAACCTTCCTTGCTTGGGAATAACACCATACCGTGCAGCCGTGTGGTCCCCGGCAGAGTAGAATACGCCACCCTCACTCTTGCCGAGGTGTCGTAAAAGGCGACTAAGGTAAAGCTGCTGGCATGATCATCAGCGCACAGAGAAGGAAAACTCTGCATTTATATCAAAATCTTCGCCAACCCGTCTGCCAAGCGTGGTGAGTATGGCAATTACACCTCATGTGATTGAGGGAGGCCCGTACCCCAGTAGTGGGGACTTAATTTGGCTGACAATGAACACCATACTATACTCACTGCCCTAAGTATTTAATCTAAAATAGAAATGATCAGAAAAATCAAAAACAACTTTCTTTAATGTTAGGTATTGGTGCTAGTTTTTGAATTAAGTCACACTATGAATCGCGTCCTAAATATTACGACGTTACATCTCAAAATCTTCAATCACACAATCATCATCATCATCATCATCAGCCCATTGAAGTCCCCACTGCTGGGGCACGGGCCTCCCTCAATCACATGACGGGTAATTGCCATACTCACCACGCTTGTCAGACGGGTTGGTTGGTTTGATATAAATACAGAGTTTTCCTTCTCTGGGTGCTGATGATCATGCCAGCAGCTTTACCTTAGTCGCCTTTTACGACACCTCGGTAAGAGTGAGGGTGGCCTATTCTACTCTGCCGGGGACCACACGGCCTTCACACAATACTCATAGTATAAAATTACAATAAAACCATTTCTCGGCCCAACGAATATTTACATAAACATTTTTTATATAAATCATTTACTCATTCAATGAAGATCCAACATTAAATACACGTTCTAAAATCAGTGATTATGGTACCCGCGAGATCGCAGCTGCCGTTAACAATTTGGATGAAATATAAAAACCTCATCTAAAGCAGCCGACAATGTTTCCTAACAATTTTACTGGTCTGCATTACCATACAGTATGAATCACTGACAAACGCCTAGCAATCATCTAATTATGTCATCACAAAGCTATACGTGAATCTCATAGTAACGTAGATAACTTCGGCAATACTGGCATGGTAACTTTACTCCCCATATTCAATTCAATTCACTTTTTTTTATATTAAATGGGTTTGCACTTGACCTCATTTCACCTGATGGAAAGTGACAATAAGGTCTAAGATGTAGCGTGCTTACCCAGAAGAAGCCTATTCACTCTCGACTTAAAGACACCCGAATTGTAGCTCTCTGAGAATACAGAAGCCGGCAAGTTGTTCCATTCCTTAGCAGTTCGTACCAAGAAAGAGGAAGCGAAACGCTTAGTACGAGCTGGTGGAACTTGCACAGTGTAAGGGTGGATTCCTGTCGTCTTCCGTAATGTCCGGTGGTAGAAAGGAGAAGGTGGTATCAGGTCGTGAAGCTCATTCGAACACTCTCCAAAATGCATCCTTTAATAACCGATAGGCAGGCCACTCTACGTCGGTGAGCGAGGCTTTGGGATTTACCCTGCACTAATTCTGCGTCACCAACTAACTTCATTTAATAAATAAATAAAATAAAAAAATATAAATTTTTATTTGCATCAAACACAGTATCTGCAAGATCTTATAAATTACGTAAGTTCACATGTTTAGCCAAAATTTATAGCATGCAAATGTTTAACATAAGTCACAATTTTTCATCCAAGAAATCTCTTATGTCATAAAAGTTACTCTTGTTTAGAAATATTAACAATGATTTTATGAATCTGTTTGTATTAAGAACCTCCATCTCGTTTGGGATCTTGTTATTATTTCATAACAATATTTTTTCTTTAAACAACATAAAAAATAAATAATCATAATAAAATAAAAAGCTTGACAGTGGGAGAATCATGAATGGCCGGCTCGACCGGAGTGATACCACGGCCTCACAGAAAACCGGCGTGAAGCAGTACTGTGCTGTCTTTCGCTGCGTGGGTGATGGTACGGGAGGCCCAATCCGGGGGGGAAGGTTATCAGCGCATTGGCAATCGCTTATCATCAGGTGATCCGTCTGCTCGTCTGCAACCAAGGTATTTCATAAAAAAAAAGCTAAAATAGCTGCGAAGAAACTTGGTGTAGTAATAATAGAACGGGGCGGTATTTCACACCAGCTCATCGGTTACAACTCTATAAGGCACCAGTGCTACTCAGTACTGTAGCTAGATAAGACTGACGTACTACATCTTACAAGGTCGTTTCATGCTACTGCTATGCTACCATGCGGGGGAGCTTCAACTAAGCTACGAATCAGGTATGGTAAAGCTACCTTCGTTCTGCAGGGTTTCTGTTTTAAGTTCACAGTAGAGACTGGTGCTACGTAAATACTACAACCGTGCTCAGTACTATAGCTAGATAAGACTAACGTACTACTTCTAACAGGGTCGCTTCATGCTACTGCTATGCTACGAGCGAGGAGCTACAACTAAGCTACGAACGAGGTATAGTAAAGCTAACTTCGTTCTGCAGGGTTTCTGTTTTAAGTTCACAGTAGAGACTGGTGCTACGTAAATACTACAACCGTGCTTCTCAGTACTATAGCTAGATAAGACTAACGTACTACTTCTAACAGGGTCGCTTCATGCTACTGCTATGCTACGAGCGGGGAGCTGCAACTAAGCTACGAACGAGGTATAGTAAAGCTAACTTCGTTCTGCAGGGTTTCTGTTTTAAGTTCACAGTAGAGACTGGTGCTACGTAAATACTACAACCGTGCTTCTCAGTACTATAGCTAGATAAGACTAACGTACTACTTCTAACAGGGTCGCTTCATGCTACTGCTATGCTACGAGCGGGGAGCTACAACTAAGCTACGAACGAGGTAGTAAAGCTAACTTCGTTCTGCAGGGCTTCTGTTTTAAGCTCACAGTAGAGACTGGTGCTACGTAAATACTACAACCGTGCTTCTCAGTACTATAGCTAGATAAGACTAACGTACTACTTCTAACAGGGTCGTTTCGTGCTACTGCTATGCTACGAGCGGAGAGCTACAACTAAGCTACGAACGAGGTATAAAGCTAACTTCGTTCTGCAGGGTTTCTGTTTTAAGTTCACAGTAGAGACTGGTGCTACGTAAATACTACCGCTGTATAATAGTGTAAAGTTATGCTACAACTAAGCTAGGAGCAAGCTACGGACGAGGTATAATAAAGCTAAGCTCGTTCTGCTGTAGCATTTCTGTTTTTAGTTTACTGTAGTGACTATGACTAGTGCTACGTGAATACTACCGCTGTGGTACGCAGTGCCATAGCTAGATAAGACTACTTACGTACTACTACTAACACGTGCGCTACATGCTACAGCTATGCTACGGGCGAGCTACAACAAAGCTACGAGCTAGCTACGAACGAAGTATGGTAAAGCTAAGTTCTTTCTGCAGAGTTTCTACAGCTGTATTACGTAGTGCTGTAGCTATATACTCGTAAGTCTACTTACGTACCACAACTATGCTACTATGGGCAGGCGAGCTAAATCTAGGCTACGGGCGGGCGAGCTACAACGATGCTGCGGGCTACAATTAGGCTACGAAGATGCTACGGTAAAGCTACTTTCTTTTTGAGTAATTTCTACCTTCATTCACAGCAGTGTTACTTACGTGCTACGTCAAGCGTATAGCTGTGTTGTGTTTTTTTTATGTACTTCCTACAATAACTTAACCTGTTATCCGTGATGTGTCTTTAAACTTTCTACGATCAAGAATCTTTTAAATCAGTGTATATATTTGGGATTCCGCTGTTGGTTCTGATATCCGTAACACAGGTGCTTGAGCTACGTACCTCGGAGTCAGATCAATGTATGTGATGTTGTGTAATATTTATTTATTTATTTATATTTATACACGTGTTCGACAAATGTAGTAAAAGTTATCTTTCTGCTATATGCAGTACATTGCGACTCGGCCAAGATAGCTAGATTCAGTCACAGACTCACAGTTTCGCTGTTGGTTCTGATATCCGTAACATAGGTGCTTGAGCTACCTATCTCGGAGCCGGACCAATGTATGTGTATTTATTTATACTTATACACATGTTCGACAAATGTAGGTAAAGTTACTTTTCTGTTATATGCACTACATTGTGACTAGGCCAAGATGGTAAGATTAAGTCGCAGACTCACAGCCTTATTTAAGTCTCCTTAAAAGCATTAATTGTATGCCAAATACGTAAGCATTGTTGTTGTGATTGCAGGCGTTAGGATGCATTTTGTATTTGATTGCAGCGCTTAGAACGTAAAGGGTGATAATTGCATAGGGAAAATTGCGGCGGAATCATATACCTACATACCTACTTTGTCATTATGATAGATCTGTAATAAACAAATTATCCTATTCCGAGAATATGTTTAGTATCATTAATGGAACGACAAAGTATCAGTGCTTATATGAGAATGGAAATGAGAGGTTCAAAGGTGAGCATCTGCTTTGGAAGCTGACGGGACTGACATGCACAGGAAATGTTAAAATAAATATAGTTAATTCAGTAAATTCTTACATCGAACCACTCGCAAGCGATTGTCAATCCATCCACATCATCTTGATGGATGGCGGTATGACCCCTATATTGCATTTCACCCCCTATTTAAGGCCCCATTGTACCCCCATAGCCCCTTATCATACCCCCCCTTTAGGGGTGATTTTCCAAAAACATTTAATTTGGTCACTTTTTATTTCAAACTGTTAGTCTCAATACAAATTTTCACATTCCTAACATCAAAGATGGTAGATTTCCATACAAACTTCTACCCCCTTTTTACCCCCTTAAGGGTTGAATTTTCAAAAATCCCTTCTTTGCTCACTTTCACTGTAACCATCTTTTCAAATATTAAGTTTCTAGGGTCAGTAGTTTGGGCTGTGGGTCCATTCCTAGTCACTTTATCACTTAGGTTCTCCTTTTATATATGTGTATAGATCTACTCGGTGCCTCGGTGGCGTATTGGTTAGTTGGTTGCACTTTAAAGCGACGGCTGCCCAACAGGTCCCGGGTTCGATCCCCGGGTCGGGCCAAAAACTGGTACCTAAGTTTTCGGTAAGAAATTCTTAGTGTCAGCCCGGAGTCTGGAAGTTGGCGGTCTTGTACCCCCGTGCTTCGAAAAGCACATTAAGCTGTTGGTCCTGCGCTCAATCCCTCTCCGGTCGTGTCACCTAGTGTCCCATCAGAATATGAGGGTAAGGGAATAGGGAGTGTTCTTGTGTTTGCGCAGCCACTTGAACACAATAATATATCCTGCGTACGTGGCAGATCGTTGAGATTGGCCGCCGTAGCCGTAATCGGTTGGACGATATTATTATTAGATATAGAAGATTAAATGATCATAATTATTATAATAATAAGCGACTCGCGTGAAAAATTCTCGCACGCGTAATTGTCTATGTGTGCTAGTAGACGAATTGTATGAGACTCACACCGGGAGGAGCCGGCCATTTTATGACGAAGGTATTTTTGGGCAACATAATAATATAGAATACAAGCTGTGCGGATAAAGAATGGGATCAGAAATGGCGGCGCATCTGTTCACTTCTCGCTCGCTCACCATTTGCGTCTATACTCGCACCCCACGAGTGCGAAAGGTTGTACTTACCTTTTGAAAAAACGCCCGATGGTCTAGTGGGTTAAGTACGGGGCCGTGATCTCGGGGTCCTGGGTTCGATTCCCGGGTCGAGCGAAATGTATGTTTCGAATTATTCGAACATAGCTCGGGTTTGTCATCACCAATCCGCATTTGGCAAGCGTGGTGATTAAGCCTAATCCCATCATAGTAGCGAAAACTTGATTTCTGTGATGGAGGCCTTTGCCCTGCAGTGGGACAGTTTATAGGCTGATACTTTACTTACCTTTTGATGGTAGTTCATTGGATGTGAACGCGCCTTCCATACGGGGGTCGTGGTTCGAAGGCGAGCGTTCACCTCTAGATTTTTCAAATCTATGTGCATATTTCTTCCATTAGCTCGATGTTGAGGGAAACATCTTGAAGAAACTTGCATGCCTGGATCTCAAAATTATGGATACGTACAATATGACTGACCGGATGGCGAAATTGGTAGTGACCCTGCCTCTTACGCCAAAGGTCGTGGTTTCGATCCCCACCCTGGACAAACATTCGTGCGATGAACACTTGTGTTTGTTCAGAGTCTGAGTGTAATATATATATTTAAGTATATATTTGTGTTCCTCTGTTGTCTGATATCTGTAATACAAGTGCTTAAGCTACTTAGTACGGAATCAGGTCAACCTATGAGATATTGTGAGAAAAAAATATATATTTCATACATCATCTCTTGTAATTAGCAGACTTCCCGAACCCTGGATCTTGTTATTGGGAGAGCCACGCTTTAGCATGAATGTGCCGGCTCGACCGGAGTGATACCACGGCCTTACAGAAAACTGGCGTGAAGCAGAATGTGCTGTGTTTCACATTCTGCTTCACGCCAGTGTGACTCCACTGGTGTCGCGGGTGTCCATGGGCGGCGGCAATTGTTTACCATTAGATGATCCGTCTGCTCGTCTGCCACCTATCACATAAAAACCTTGGTGTCCGCAGCGACAGTTTTGGATGCACCTGGGAATTACATGCTAAGATCCACCTCTTAGCGCCCCAGTTACTTACCTTTGTAGATTTTTTTTCAAATCTAATGTGCTCGATATAGGCACTTATTTAAGTGATTATCTATTCTGTTCGCGCATGTGAGTTGGCGTGCTCCTGAATGACTGAGGACGTCTAATTGGCGGGAAGGAGTGGTGGATAATTGCGCGTAAAGACGGTGACTCACCCGAGTCTGGGTGCTGTACGGTCTGGGGTAGTTATATTGTGGTTTTGGTTGTACGGACAGCTACATATCAATATACATCTGACAAAGTTCCCGGTAGGACACTTTTAGACCTTATTTCATCGCATTAAGGTCGAAAAGTGGCCTACCGGGAACTTTCTTAGATGTACGTACAGCCACACATTAAAGTATACAAACTTGTCAAATTGCTTCTTTTTATATGATAGGTGGTAGACGAGCAGACGGATCGCCTTATGGTAAGCCATTACCCCCGCCCATAGACACCCACGACACCAGTGGAGTCACAAGTGCGCTGCCCACCTTTAAACCTCCTTTCCCTCTTTTCGATTGGGCCTCCGTATAAATATATATGAATATAAATATGAATATACCTACATAAATATTTTATAAGATGATAAAGAAAGAGGAGATAGTGGAACATCAACCGCATTGGTTAGTTAGCTTGTCAAAATGACATTTTGACAGATTACGTTTAAAATAACCAATCACATTGTATATGGACTTCACGGCTATAATACTCCATCTAGCGGATTTTTCACACGCGAAAACCGTGATTGACGAATTTTGACATATTGTAGTAAAGTTATGTGTAGCTGTCTGTACATATGTACAAGTCAGTCAAAATTCATTAATCGATTCTCACTTTTATTTCAAACACGTTTGGTTTAATAACAATCGAGGGAACTTGACAGATCACTTGGTGTGTACTATACTATAGTTCCAGGGTTGTAAACTCTTTTACCCCTTATTACAAAACGCGATCTAAGAAAAGTTCCGGAACTAAACTCGTTCCAGCCCCTTTTGACATTGCGTGTTGGAAAGGTATGGCATGAGCTTTAGTGCGGTAATAACTTTAGATCGCGTTTTGTATTAAGGTGGAAAATGTTGTCTTGGTCATTTTTGTTATGGTGTCTTTATTTTTCCGTTGGGGGAATGCTGCCGGAATGTTATAGTTAATTAAAATAATAAGGCAAATTAACAAGTCACTTATTACATTCATTTTAACAACCTAACCCGATGGCTGATAATATGATGCGTAGTTAAACTGAGCTAATGGCTTAAAAAAGTAAGCAATGGTCAAATATGCTTTTTGAACAATAGTTAGCTTAACCAATAGGACACTAATAGTTATATTACAAGGAATACGTTACTTTGAATATTGGTTAACCAGTTAATTAATTATAGTTAATTTAACCCAATGGTAACTACGGATCAAAAATCGGCTCTAGTGTTTATCACAAGAATGTTTGGCCTGAGTCTTATGAAACTCACGGCCTTTGGGGACTGGTCTGCTTTGGTGTACCTTATAATATTTATTATTTATTTTATTATTATTTCCATTATTTTATTTTGTGTTACAATTAAACTGTATGGCTTGTCAGATGATGACACAACATTGTATGAAAATTTGGCGATTAAAAAGAGTAACTGGCGAGTTTCTTGCCGGATCTTCTCGACCAGAAACAACTTTCCGAGCCGGTGGTAGAATCTCTTTATGTTTATTTATTTCTTTAGTATATTTTATGTATCAACATATATGTATTAACATGTAAATTATACATAAGTACTTATAAATAGTTTTAAGTCATTCAAATGATTTGTAAGTGCTGTGTCAAGCCTAGGCAAATAAAGAATTATTTGAGTTTGAGTTTGGCGTATGAGGCACGGTCATTTTAAAGCGCCATAAAATTCACTTTCATTCTTCTATTCTTTTATTAAGTCATAGGGCACCTATTGGTTAATATAGCTAATGGAACTTGATTGACAGATTCTGTTGATTGTTTGTTGGACTTCTCCGTCACAACTGATTGCGCGCGAAAATTAAAAAAATTGAAATAATAATTATTTGTTTTATCTGTCCCATTTGTTATTATTTATCTTAATTATAGTTCCACATTATTATCGTTTATCCTAATTTTAATTGTTTTTTTATATATATTACTGGTTTTTCTTCTTATGTTCTTTATTTCTCTTTAGCGCTACGGGTGTTGGGTTTCCAAAAAAAAGACTATGTTCCTGGAGGGGAGTTATAATCGCGTGGGTGAAGTTAGGTTAGTTAGGTGGAGGTTCTATTCACAATACGACTGTTTACCAAATTATGGAAGGGACATAGACGCGGACAAGTTCTCGTTCCTGTTCAAATTCAAATCGAACTTACCAGGATTCTTCAGAATAATGTAGCTAGACGATCGTCCATTGAGTACTGACGACCGTCTGACGTTCACAACACTTTAAACCTGAGCTTTAAACAGTCCAGACACAACGTAACACAACGTATATTATATATTTTGTTAATTTCGCACAAGAGACGCACACAGCGGTTGCCCACGATTTTCCTAACGTGAGAACCCCAAAAAAAAAACAAAAGAAAAACATAGTTCACTACAGAATTCACTCCGGTTATACGACGTTGGTGCCAAATTCAAATTTAGAATTTCGCGCTTTCCTTGGTTCGATTTAAATAAGATGAGGAGTTTGAACAGGCCCAAACATCTTCCCCCTCCTTGAAAGATCCTCATCTTTCAATAAACAGTACATAGAGTGAAGTATGAAATACTATACAGATGTATAAAATGCGTTACAATAGAAAAGTAATACAAAGTCCAATAATGTGGGAGACCACAACTAATACTAATTAATGCAAAATTGAGATAAGCCTATTTGAAAATAGGAAGTGGGCATAAGCGAACTACTGGACGCTTGAATGTACCAGTTTTAGTTTTAACTAAAGCAACTCTAATTAATCCGTCTTTACCTGCATACGTTTGTTGTATAATACCCATTGGCCAGTGTAGAGGCTGAGAATTATCATCACGAATAAGAACTAACATGCCCTCTCTCACTGGGCAAGCATCAGTGTTCCATTTCCCGCGAAGTTGAAGTGTATGTAAATATTCGTCTCTCCATCTTCGCCAATAAGAATGTACAAGTCTATCCAGTAGCATGTAACGTGAAAGTAAATTTTGGTTTATCTCTGGCTCATTGACTGAGGGAAAATAAGCCAAAGGCGTCATATTTAAAAAATGTGCAGGTGTCAGTGGCAAAGGCTCAGATGGGTCTTCGCTGAGAATACCCAGCGGTCTTGAATTAAGAATAGCTTCGACTTGGCATAAAACCGTCAATAGCTCCTCATAAATTAAGATCTGTGCTCCTATGACCCGATAAAGATGTGTTTTAAAAGATTTA
Source organism: Marasmia exigua (assembly GCA_019059595.1). NCBI lineage: Eukaryota > Metazoa > Arthropoda > Insecta > Lepidoptera > Crambidae > Marasmia > Marasmia exigua. Next base: position 26,926,652 of record CM032472.1, on the reverse strand, counting down.
ATTGCGGCTTCCCACCCACCACCAAAGTGTGGGGCGTTAGGAGGTATCATTTCCCATAAAATGCGGTTATTAGCTAGTTCAGCCCTAAATTCGGAAGTAAAAGCATCCGAATTAAGAAATTGTTGAATTTCATGTAAATAAGCCTTAACACCGACAAAATTTGTGCCATGATCCGAGTAGAGCCGTTCTACTGGACCTCGGCGTGATATGAAACGCTTAAATGCGTTTAAAAAGGAGTCTGTAGTTAGATCCGGAGCTACCTCTACATGTACAGCTCGCGTGGTCATACATATGAAGACACATAAATATGCCTTTTGACTTCTCTGTCCGCGTTTTCTGCACAAAGTAATGTATAGAGGTCCACCGTAATCAACGCCGCAATGCGTAAAAGGCTTGGATTGTTTCAATCTACACAAAGGCAGGTCTGACATAACTGGAGCTTGAGCCGATTTAGGCCGTGTCTTAAAACATGGCACACAAGCATGTACTCGTGCACGCACTGTACGTCGAGCAGAAAGGATCCAAAACCTCTGTCGCAGCAATGACAACAGAAGTTGCGGTCCAGCATGACAAGAAACGCGGTGCAAATGATCAATTAGAAGTTGACATACCCTATCATTATTAGGCATAAGGATGGGATGCTTATGATCATAAGTCAGATCACTATTGGCCAATCGACCACCGACTCGAATAATTCCGTCCACAATAAAGGGTCGTAATTTCCGAAACGAGGGAAGGCATGGTTTATCTGATTGAATCGCCTTAAATAAATCAGAAAAATGAAGATTCTGAACAGCCTTAATAACTGTAAGTTCGGCAGCGTTCAGATCCTGAGCGGTTATATCACCACGAGACTTTACACGTTTAGAAAAGCGTAATACGTAAACTATTACACGTAGTAATTTTGACCAACGTGAGATACGATCAGTCAGAGCGAGCAACGGAGATTCTGTTTTAGTAAGCGTTTGAGTATTTGACAAAGTTATGGTTTTATATTCCGGAAGATTACCTTCTTTCGCTATAAACGGCTGTATAGGCCAGTCCGAAATGTCATATTTTAACCAGCTTGGACCAGTCATCCAAACAGAATGTTGAATGAATTGTGCGGGCGTCATACCACGCGACAAACAATCACTTGGGTTTTCGTTACCTGATATATGGGAAAAGTGATGCGGGGAAATTACTTCTTGAATTTTTGCGACTCTATTAGCCACAAACGTTTTTAAGCGATGTGGACTTGAATATATCCAATTAAGAGCGATAGTAGAATCGCAAAAGGCATAAATATTACTAAAGGTAAAGCGATTTTTATACGTGTTGAGAACGACGCGAATTAATTTTGTTAATAAATGAGCCGCCATCAATTCCAACCGAGCAAGACACACTATCTGCACTGGTGCAACTTTAGACTTAGCACACAGTAAGTGAACTGAAACATTGTCACCTGTTTGAGAACGGATGTAGAGTACGGCTCCGTAGCCCTTTTCAGAAGCATCCGAAAATCCGATAAGACTTGCATTACAAGTTTCAGTCACACCGATGTGGCGAGGAATGGTGATCTTGGACAGAAGGGGCAGTTCGCGTTGGAATTTATTCCAAAGAGTAATAATATTTTGCGGTGGATGGTCGTCCCAACCTATTTTCAATAACCAAAGTTCCTTTATTAACAATTTGGCATATAAAATCAGAGGTGCAGCAAAACCCATTACATCCCACAGGCGTGCGATTAATGACAGCATATTACGTTTGGTGCATGGGACCTCTCCAGGAGAGCAGGTTACAAAATAAAAGTTATCATTCTGTGGATCCCAATTGACACCTAAAACCTTCTGAGTTGCGGTTGCGTCAAAGGTAATATGTTGTGGATGCAAATGGTCTGATGGTAAAGCGGAAAAAACCTCCGTAGAGTTGCTTGACCACTTATGGAGCTTGAAACCTCCAGCGGAAAACATATTAATGAGCTGCTGTGCAGTTTCCTTCGCAGAAGGCATATCCTTAACGGAAAAGCATATGTCGTCCATATAATAAAATCCTTGGTCGATGATCTCAGAAGCGAGAGGGAAATTATTTTTCTCGTCTTCTGCGAGGGCAAAGTTCGTAACGCTAGGTATGGGCTTGAGGTTAAACCAAAACATACACGTTTAAATTGAAACATTTGAACAGGTTCTGATAAGTCAAAACGATATAAAATGCGTTGATATTTGTGGAAATCCGGATGAACCATAATCCTCAAATACATTTGTTCCACATCCGCGCATAACGCGAATGGAAAAAGTCGAAAGTTTAAAAGTGTTAAAAACAAATCAGATTGTAAGTTTGGACCCGAGTGTAAAATGTCGTTGAGTGACACATTTGTGTCTGTGCTAGCGCTTGCATCCAGTACTAATCGAACTTTGGTGGTCAGCTTATCCTCACGGATAACACCGTGGTGCGGAATGACGTATCCATGGGATTTAGATTCGTCAGCTGTTTCAGATGCAGGTAAGTGATTAATATAATCTTTATCCAAATAATCTAGCAAAATATTATCATAAGCGGATTTAAAATGCGGAGATTTAAGAAAGCGTTTTTCTAATGCGTTAAGTCTACTTTTAGAAGTTTTAATCGAATCACCTAAAACTGATGGATCAGTTTTAAATGGAAGTGCGACCACGTAAGATCCAGAGGAATCTCTAGTCGTGGTGGACCTGTAAATGTTTTCACAAGCTTGCTCCTCTAGACTGAGCAGAGCGGAGCGCGGAGTGGAAACCTCCTCGGTTTCCCAAAAGCTTCTCATAATTGCATCAAGCGGTTGAGCAGTAAATGTACATAAAACATGTGCTTGTGAGTGAGCGGGGCGAGTATGACTGCGAGGAGAAGAGGTAATTTTATGAGCGGTATTTGTATAAGCGGGATTTGTATGAGCAATATGTGTTAGAGAGCGAGAAGTAGGAGCGTGGGTACACGCTACGGGAGCATCTCCCATGAGCACGAAGCCGAGCGGAGTTTGTATGGCGGTAGGCGTTCCTGGTGGTCCATTTACCCGACCACGCAAGAGTAAACGAGCGAACAGTTTAGCGCCGATTAACATTTCTACTTCACCAGGCTCAGAAAATGTATCATCAGCAAGCGGGGTGCGGGCAAGATAATTTAACATCGAATTATCTATAGGCGATGAGGGTAAAGTGTCAGTAATTTTCTCCACAACTAGTGGATGCAGTTCAAAAATTATATTACGGTCAAAGCGGGAGTGTATTACAACATTTGTAACACCATGCACATCATTAGTGGTTCCACCGAAACCACTCACGGTTATATGTTCGGGAAGCGCGTTGATATTTACTGACAGGCGATCACACAAGCATTTAGTAACAAAATCATTCATCGAACCATTATCGAGCAAAGCGCGAACGGAAAATTCAACTCCGTCCCTATTTTTAATAATAACACGAGCGGTTGCTAGAAGCACAGAGGAAGGCGTATCACATCGCGTCGTGTGTACATGTGTGCGCAGAGAGGGCTCGAGCGAGCCGCCATCTCGTTGCTCCAGCTGATCGCCGGTAACGCATTGCACGACCGTTGGTCTTGAGTCCCTCGGCAGCACGTTTGTCGGATGATCAGTATGTATTGCGATCGATTGACGCGGAGTAGTAGGTGAAGTACGGAAGGTGCGGGATTCTATGGAAGAATTATGCGAAGCAATATTATTTTCGAAATGTAATAACGAATGGTGTCCCTTTCTTTGACAGGTATTGCAAGTTTTATTTGATTTACATGCAGCAGTTTTATGATTAAAACTCAAGCAATTCACACAACTATTATGTTGCTTGACAACATTAAAACTTTCTTTAGAATTTAATTTTAGAAATTCAGGGCAACGATAATATTGTTCATGTCCCGATTTTGAACAAAGGGGACAGGTAATATTATTATTGTTAGAGGTAACAAATGCTTTCGTGAACTTAGTATTATTATTAGTCTTAAGTGCAGAAGATTTATTATAATAATTTTTATTAGCAGAGGAGATTGCTGGCAACCCTGACCTTTCATTAATTTTAACTTGTTCTTTTATGAATGTAATTAATGAGTTATAAGTTGGTAACCTCTCTGATCTTACAGAATTTTCAAAAAGCTGAATGGTTTCTCGGTCAATTTTTTGCAAAGCTAAAAACAAATAAATAAAATCTGTCTTGTTAGGAATATCTAACCTGTCAAAGGCGTTCACCGACGCAGAGAATTTATCTAAAAATATTTTTAACCCCTCAGCTGAAGATGAGGTTAGCGGTTTCATGTTGAAAATTTGTTTTAAGTATTCCGTTCCCAGGGTACGAACATCCTGATATTTTTGAACCAGAGTCAAGTAAATTAATTCATAGTTATCACCAGTTGGTGGTATATCCACAATACAGGTTAGTGCTGAGCCAGACAGAACACCTCTCAAATAGAACACCCTGTCCGAATTAGTTAAGTTAGTATTTTTATGAACAACATTATTGTAGCATTCAAAAAAGCTAGCCCATTGATTCAGTTCACCATTGAACTTCACCAAATTAATGGGGGGCAATGAAATTCGAGATTTTTCAACCATTTTGGTGTCTGTTTTTGCATTTAATTTATTCAAAGTGGCTTTTATGGAAGAGTATAAATTTTCAAAGGAGATAAAACTTTGATAATTCGGTTCAAACATTGGGTCATTTTCCATTTGCACCAAGTTAAAATGTTCCACTGCTTGCAAGTAATCAGTACGTAACTGTTCAATATTAGATGCACTCTGAATAAAGCAATTTTTTAATTCTGAACTAGAAATGTCACGTGAAGCATCATAAATGCCTTGTAAACAACCAAAAAACCCTTTGACCTTTGCCTCGGCCAACTTGACTGCTGGTGAAACAACTATGCTCCCTTTTGGCATTTTGAATTATTGATAAACAATATTAGCAAAAATATGTATATAGTAATAATATTTGTTTGCGGTTCGTAATGTTTGTATGCAGTTTATGATGGCGGTAAGTGTTTAATTTAAGTAACTAAGTGTGCGGTTATAAAGTAGGCAGCAATTTATTTTATTTATGTAGGTAGTTCATATTATATGTTAGATAGCAATATAAATATTTGTAGATGTGTAAAATGGCTATAATCGTGAGCGCGGTGCGGGAAATAAGTATAAAATAGGTAGGTACTTATGTACCTATTAGGATGAGACACTGATGCGTACGTGCGAAATTAAAGCGGATTAGCAAAGTAGTATTAACGATTTTCAATGAATCGCAATAAATTTAGTATGTATACAACAAACTTATACGAGAGGTTGCTAAAATAGTAATTAATTAGATGACTTATCAATAACTTTAATAAAGTTGGCACATTCAAAGTCCCGTAACGCCCTCAAGTACAAAATTATGACAACAAGTTATAATTTAGCAGATCGAAATTATTTTAATAAATATTTATAGAATTTTACGTATTTCCATAGAATATTAAAGCTGGAGTTTTATGCCAAATATTAGGCTCGAATAGGACCAAAACTTATGTTAGCGCTACGGGTGTTGGGTTTCCAAAAAAAAGACTATGTTCCTGGAGGGGAGTTATAATCGCGTGGGTGAAGTTAGGTTAGTTAGGTGGAGGTTCTATTCACAATACGACTGTTTACCAAATTATGGAAGGGACATAGACGCGGACAAGTTCTCGTTCCTGTTCAAATTCAAATCGAACTTACCAGGATTCTTCAGAATAATGTAGCTAGACGATCGTCCATTGAGTACATGCAACCAGTCGCCGTCCGGCGACTTTTATGGATGATGAGAAAAGTTCCTTGACGGCGCCGTCTGACGTTCACAACACTTTAAACCTGAGCTTTAAATAGTCCAGACACAACGTAACACAACGTATATTATATATTTTGTTAATTTCGCACAAGAGACGCACACAGCGGTTGCCCACGATTTTCCTAACGTGAGAACCCCAAAAAAAAAAACAAAAGAAAAACATAGTTCACTACAGAATTCACTCCGGTTATACGACGTTGGTGCCAAATTCAAATTTAGAATTTCGCGCTTTCCTTGGTTCGATTTAAATAAGATGAGGAGTTTGAACAGGCCCAAACAACTGTTTTGTTTCACCTTATCGTTTTGTATTTATTATTTAAGCTACCACAGTGGTCAAACCTGTCTTGGACATTGCGTAATATTTTTTTTCCCCATTAGTTTTTTTTTCTCAGTTCGTTCAACGTTTGAGACAGTTCGAGACAGACTCGTTACACACGGGTGACATGCTGAAAACCAGCGTCGAGGCGTAGCAAACTTATTGTTACGACACGGCATTATGCTGAGCTGGCGCCTCTTTCGGCACACGATTCTTTGAGTTTTATCCTTCTTCTCTATTATGTTAAGTTACATTTAAATTATGTTGTTATTGTCTGTGTATGTATGTTTGTCGAAATAACATGTGATATTCATTCATCATTTTCTTGGGACAGAATTAATTCTGCCAATCTCGAGTGAATATAGAGTCTTCTAAGGAAATCCCAAGGAAAACTTAAGCCCACAATTAATTAAAAGTCTGTCCTATAAACATGCTGAGTGCATCTAACTCCACATCAATATTCAACTGGGGCGTTTATTATCATATCTCATTATACAAGTTAGTGCTAGTATAGAGGCCCCTTCTTAGGTTATGACCTTACAGGCTAGCACTAAATATCGCTCTTAGAGACCAAAAGTAAAAGGACCTTAAGTTGAATTAATAGGACGTAATTTTGAATGAGCGGCGTAGGTTCTAAAGTCGAGATTCAGTTTCGAAATGCAATTTGGAAATGAGATCCGGTGGGTAGCTTACCCTTGGGGTGGCGGGCGCCTTACCACTATTATTTATAAGGGGGGAGGGGTGGGTCAGTCGAGTCTCGAGGTAGGTATAGTTCGAACTGCAAGCCAGTACGTACGGAAAGCCTGTTTTGTTCTATTAATTAGTATACGTTAGCCTTCGGCTACTTTAGTCCTGGATTAGTTCAGTTTGGTTGCTAAGATGGGAACTTTAGTGTTTGGGTGAGTAGAAAATATAGTGATGGATTAGAAAATAATGAGAGGTATAGTAACTCACTGACTCGCCGCCGTATTGGTCTAGTGGTTTAAGTACCGGGCCGTGATCTCGGGGTCCTGGATTCGATCCCCGGGTCGAGCCAAAGGAATTTTTCGAACATATTTCGGATTTGTGGTCACTAATCCACATTAGGCAAGCGTGGTGATTAAGTCTAATCCCATCATAGTAGCGATGACTTGATTTCTATGATGGAGGCCTTTGCTCTGCAGTGGGACAGTATATAGCCTGATACTTTACTATAGTAACTTACTCAATAACTAGGGCGGTAGCAGGTTCGAATCCAACCTCGCATTTTTGAGCAATAAATTCAAGTCATCAGTTATAAAATTATCAGTCCTTTAGTGAAAAATTCAATGTAAGTGAATGTTACAAATGCTCGATTTTTAATCAAGCATTTTTTTATGTGATAGGCAGACGAGCATACGGATCACCGGATGGTAAGCGATTGCCGCCGCCCATGGACACTTGTGACACCAGTGGAGTAACAAGTGCGCTGCCAACCTTTAAATCCCCCTTTCCCCCGGATTGGGCCTCCGGTACTCTCACTCACGTAACGAAACACAGCACAGAGCTGCTTCACGCCGGTTTTCTGTGAGATTGTCACTAACTTCAGAAACAATATATTTATTGTAATAGCTAAAATATAAATTAATCTAGGCATTTTAATATGCAAGATGTTGAAAGTCAGTATAATGAAACTACAAGTACTCGTGTTTTTCATTTTCATACCTGTCAACTCTTTGAATATATTATCAAAGTTAATTTAAGGAACTTTTTGCGCATACGCTTAAGATAATACACATTTAATAACATCACAGTATTCAAATAACCAGTGTTACGAGAAAATTATGTAACAAGAGACCGCGCCACGAAAGAAGTTTCGCGATAAAACATCATCTTCATCATCATCATCAGCCCATTTAAGTCCCCACTGCTGGGGCACGGGCCTCCCTCAATCACATGAGGGGTAATTGCCATACTCACCACGCTTGGCAGACGGGTTGGCGAGGGTTTTGATATAAATGCAGAGTTTTCCTTCTCTGGGTGCTGATGATCATGCCAGCAGCTTTACCTTAGTCGCCTTTTACGACACCTCGGTAAGAGTGAGGGTGGCCTATTCTACTCTGTCGGGGACCACACGGCAAACTAAAATATTACTTGTGTCTATCGAGATAAAGCTGAAATTTGAATGTTGATGGCGACTAAAGCAGCGCGCTTTAGTCGCCTAGTTACTGTAGTAGGTATTCATTTTTATACTCGTACCTACTATAAATAAATAAAAATGTACAACATCACATACCTACATTGATATGAATCGGAGATAGGCAGCTCAAGCAGCTGTGTTACGGATATTAGAATCAACAATGGGATTACAAATATATGCATGTAATATTTTTCTTTTGTAAATACATAATAGTACATAGAAAACACCCAGACCAATACAAACAGACATGTTCATGCACACAAATGTTTGCACTGTGCGGGAATCGAACCCACAACCCTTGGACCAAAGGCGGCATTCACTATCACTGTCCCAAACGGGTCGTCTACAACGGTTTAGATTAGTAATGGCGACTTTTCATTTACATGGTTACCGAAGCGGCGCCTATGGCAAATTTCTTGCTACCGAGTCTTTTTCGACTGTGACAACACTCAGTCTTGAAGTTTACACTATAAAAAGCTGCGAACATTTCACTTGTTCTTAAAACAAACACTAAGATAAAAAATAGGCGAAGATTAAAATTTTAACTGTAAAAATTAATTAAAAAAGGAATTTTATGACCTCACATGCCACGATATTAATTTCACGGCCACCTAATTACGAAGTTTATGTCTTATTAAAAATGTTTCCATTCTGCAAATGTCAATTATACGTCACGACAATTTTATTATAATACGATCTCCTATACTAAACTTAAAGAGTCGTGGCAATGACATTGTTTTTTTTTGTGATAGGTGGCAGACGAGTAGACGGATCACCTGATGGTAAGCGATTGCCGCCGCCCATTGACACCGTAACACAGCACAGTGCTGCTTCACGCCGGTTTTCTGTGAGGCCGTGGTATCACTCCGGTCGAGTCGGCTCATTCATGCGGAAGCTTCGTGGCTCTCACACGGTAAATTGTACAACAACATTTATTACACTTTAGTACCTTGTTGTAATAACTCATACACTCTGCGTGGGCTGAGTTAGATACTCATTTAAAACCTTTGAAACTTCAAGGGTTTTGAATGAGTACCTATCTGATGGTTTTTAATGAATAAATTTTGTGTTTATTTTTGCAGTAGAGTGCCGCGAAGTGATCTTAATATTAAATTGTATTGTTTTTAATACTGCGAATGGGTCGACACTCAGTCGACACTGAGTTGTCACGTGACAACTGCTTGGACCGAACAGTCTTAATACCCGTGTTCACGTTTAGAGTGGTGTAGGCAGAATCCGTAAGTCGATAAATCATACAACACCGGCATTTTATATACTGACTTTGATTGACTTCGACTGAAATTATTTACCTACTTATTTTCAATAAGTTACTTAATGTTGGAAAATTATCTTCGTGTAGAGCCATAATATAAAAATGACTTCTGTTTCTTACACGAAAAATACCTAAGTAGTATGATACTGTAAATTTTATATCTTAATGAGGCAACAAAATTACATTGTGATATAAATAAATAAATAAATATTTCACAACATCACATACATTGATCTGACTCCGAGATAGGTAGCTCAAGCACCTGTGTTACGGATATCAGAATCAACAGCGGAATTACAAATATATACATATAATACTTTTCTTTTGTAAATACATACGTATCATACATACAAACACCCAGACCAATACAAATTTATTCAATGACAATATTTTGACGATATTGTCAGATTGGTCTAACTACCAAGTATAGAGTTAAATATGCTACTGGACTGTTTCTATGTACATAAGCACAAAAACAATAAGAGTATTAAAGTATATACTATACGTACTCAATATTGGTTTATCGAAACTTCAGACTAAAATCACTGCATGTATAATAATCTCAGTACTCATTCGTAAGTAGATTAAAAAATAAGGGATTCGGCGGGTAGGGCTAAAACAAGCCGCGTGGTCTGATGCAATTCAAAGGGTTAGAAATTAGTGTCTAGTGGTATTTGGTGTTTATTTGTGCAGTGTAGTGCCGCAAAGTGATCCTAATAATAAGAATCGTTGAATTGTATCGTTTTTAACACTGCTATTGTGTGTCGAGTGAGTTGTCTCGTGACAACTTGCTTGGACCTATTAGAGTCTTAAAACCAGCGATTGCTTTTAGAGTGATATCCGCTGAATCCGTAAGTCGATAAAACGTAAAACACCGGCGTTTTATTCAGTGTCTGTGACTTTGACTGACTTCGACTGTTGACTACTTACTTATTCTCAATATGTTACTTGACATTGGCATATTATCTTTGGGTAGAGCCATATTAAAAAATAAAGAAAACAAAAAACAAGGACTACCCACTGCACAGTGGAAACGCGCGCGACCAGAAAAATGAATGTTCACAAGCAAATCTACTTAACGCACAGTGGTCGTAATTTACATAAATTACCTTTAATCGTGTACTCGTTTTAATTTAATGGCTGTTAATAGCTTTGTTTCCACATAAAACCGTTTTTGTGAGACTTGATCGATAACAAAGTTAAGATAGTTTAATGTAGAGTGCTAACTGTTAAAGTACCAAAGTAAACAAAAAGAGATTTGTATCTATGTGGTTTAACTGCTGGTAGGTATAGTTATTTGAATTAAGTATGAGGTGACCTCATTGATACGGTAATAGACTTAGGTGAGGAAAAAATAATTCTTAGTGTTTAAAGTTTAGATTGAAGAGATTTTTAATGGTTAGGTACTTTTAGCCGTCATTTGGATTCAAGATGTGATTTTTATATGATTCCAGATTTCTAGCAGATATCTATTATGTAGGATGCCAGAGATAAAGCTATTTAGAATGTTTATTTTAGTCATAAATCTTCAGCTGACATGCATTAGTTTTATTTTTCACTACCTATGTCTGGTTTAGTTGGGGGATGGGTCCACTGTGCAGAGCGCATCGGCTTATATCTATTTAATGTTATGTTTGAGCTATCAACAGCCTATGTCCATTGCAGGACGTAGGCCTCCTTGATGACCGTGGGAGAATCACGCTTCGGCAAGAATGAGCCGGCTCGACCACGGCCTCACAGAAAACCGGCGTGAATCAGCACTGTGCTGTGTTTCGCTGCGTGAGTGAGGGTACCGGAGGCCCAATCCGGGGGAAAGGGGGTTTATGGGTACGGCGGCAACCGCTTATCATCAGGTGATCCGTCTGCTCGTCTGCCACCTATCACAACAAAAATACTGCAGACCATAGATCTTACTTTCCTCACCACGTTTCTACTGCCTATACTACACGCACAAACTCGCGGCAGACGGTAGATACTGTCAACTATCTGGGCAAAATAATCAGTAGGTTTAAAGGAAAGTAATTTGTATACTCCAGCCAAATACTCGTGGCAGTCGGTGTCATAATTAATGAGTGTGGTCCCCGGCAGAGTAGAATAGGCCACCCTCACTCTTACCGAGGTGTCGTAAAAGGCGACTAAGGTAAAGCTGCTGGCATGATCATCAGCACCCAGAGAAGGAAAACTCTGCATTTATATCAAAACCCTCGCCAACCCGTCTGCCAAGCGTGGTGAGTATGGCAATTACCCCTCATGTGATTGAGGGAGGCCCGTGCCCCAGCAGTGGGGACTTAAATGGGCTTACGATGACGATGATAATGAGTATACCGTCTGCTGCGAGTCTTTGCGAGTGGTATACCAGTTATACTAAGGTCAGCAATTCTAAATCTTAAAATTATTTGCATTACCGTAATCTCCTTTCTAAAAGATATCGATCGATCGATAGATACTTATTGGTATGTATCGATCACTGTGATCACTGACTGTTTATAAGAATAATAGTTACATTCTCCTAAACAGTTATTTGATGACCCGTATGGACCAGTGGCAGTGAACGCTGCCTCTGGTGCAAGGGTTGCGGGTTCGATCCCCGCACAGTACAAACATTTTTGTGCATGAACATATCTGTTTGTATTGTTCTGGGTGTCATCTATGTATTATAAGTATGTAGTTACAAAAGAAAAGTATTATATGTATATGTCACGGACGTAAAATAATACAATTTATCTCCCGTTTAGAATCCTACGAAAGTTCCTAGTAAATTGATAAACTTACGGATCTTGTTATTTTCTGGTGACATATACATTTGTAATCCCACTGTTGATTCGATATCGATATATGATGTTGTGAAATATTATAAAATATTAAAAATATTATTCCATTAGTTACTGAAGACCGAGTCGGCATCAACTGTGAATATTACTACTGTCCGCCTTTTTTTTTCCAAGAGAAAACCATTCTGACCGACACCTTGTTACGTGTAGGGAACAGGGTTGTGTGTGGGACCCTAACCAAAACCCCTGGGGTGTCCATCTCTGCGCAATAGCGGTCGGAAACCCCACAGCCGGGACTAAACCGCACCGCTGATCGCGCTCGCCGCTTCACCCATATCTGGTGCAACCTTTCATTGCTTTACGACATACCAGGACACCAGGTAACGTCGTCCCCCGCGGAGTCGTATGCTGAGCTCAGCTACCGCTGGGTACGCTCATACTCCGAAGGCCCGTTTGGTCGCCTCTTACGACAGGCCACCTTAGAAGTAAAAATAAAATACTTTCATACAAACCTAGCCGCTCGGCTCCTTTCGGTCATTTTGTATGATACATCCTGTATTGAAAGTTATGGAATAATAGTATGTTTGAAATAATTTACTCCTGATTCTTTGGTTCTAAAATCACTACTAAAAATACAAGCTAGTGAATTTAGGCTTTGCAAATCAAGTTAGTTGTGCTCAATCTTTTCAATTTCGCTTGCTTTATAACCTAGTTAACCTAACTAATTAATTGGTTGCCGGACCACTTAACCGAGACTGTCCCATATATTATTAATGGCCATTTCGATCCGAGTTCACTACTCAAGGACACGTCTATGTAAGATTATCGTAACTTGATGGCAAAAGATCGGTATGTCTGGAAGAATCCGGAAGATAAGATTTGGTACACTTTATTGCACCTAAAATACATGGGCACCTAATTAGGTAAAGAAATTATTTTTCTTCCTCTACACAAATGACACCGATATTTTTTATAATATTGCTCTACCCGAAGATATCTTGCCAATGTCAAGTAACTTATTGAGAATAAGTGGTTAGCCAATACTCGAAGCAAGTCAAAGTCACAGTCACTCAATAAAACGGCGATGTTTTGCCGGTGTCTTGAAGATCACAAGAAAAAAATTTCACCTCTATATTTTTAGGGTTCCGCAGCCAAATGGCAAAAAACGGAACCTTTATAGATTCGTCATGTCTGTCACAGCCACTTTTCTGCGAAACTATAAGAACTATACTATTGAAACTTGATAAATAGATGTATTTTGTTAACCGCATTACGATTTTCACACAAAAATTGGAAAAAATAAGAAAATTGGGGGGGTCCTCCATACTTGAAACAGAAACTCAACATTTTTTTTTTCATCAAACCTCTACGAGTGGGGTATCTATGGATAGGTCTTTAAAAATGATGTTGAGGTTTTTAACATATTTTTTTTTATAAACAAGAGACGCTCCCAAAGTGGTGAATTGTGTGCCCCCCCCCCCCCCCCTTAAATTCTATAATAAATGAGTTATAAAACTAAAAAAAATATATGATGTATTGTACATCATGAAAACTAACAAAGAAAATTGGTTTGCACTAGATACAGTGAGTAGTTTTTTTTAATACGTTATAAACCGTTTCGGCGAGTTTCTTGCCGGATCTTCTCGACCAGAAACAACTTTCCGAGCCGGTGGTAGAATCGCATTATGTTTATTTATTTCTTTAGTATATTTTATATATCAACGCATATATGAATTAACATGTAAATTATACATAAGTACTTATACATAGTTTTAAGTCATTCAAATGTATGACGATTTGTAAGCGCTGTGCACAAGCCTATGCAAATAAAGAATATTTGACTATTGACCAATAAAATTTGTAAAAAATATCTTATGCGTTGCATAATGCGCTAATCGGAACTTTTGCTCATAAGGATTGATACAAACAATCACAAATCAGTAATCGGTATGGCGACCATCTTACCATCGAATCAGGATTATTGTCTCGTGCCATATATGTCCGCATAGCTAGATAGATACTCTTTGCACAACATACAAAACTTAAAAGCTAGGTATACAGAGATACAATATACAATTTAGGCGGTCTTATCGCTGGAAGCGATCTCTACCAGACAACCTTCAGCTAAAGGATATTTGATAGAAGAGGGGAGGGTGGTGCAATCCTTTTGATAGATTGCGTTACTAGTAAGAACTAGTTATTTCTTTTGGTGACGAAGGTGGTTCCGACACGTAGCGAGTGTTGTTATTGTTCAAATGAATAAGATGCAAATTATTTATTGCGTGTGTAACACTAAAAATATTTACATATTGTATTCCACATCCATATAGTTCAAATTCATAGATAATCATCATCATCATCATCATCATCATCATCAACAGCTCATTTAAGTCCCCACTGCTGGAGCACGGGCCTCCCTCAATCTCATGAGGGGTAATTGCCATACTCACCACGCTTGGCAGACGGGTTGGCGAGGGTTTTGGTATAAATGCAGAGTTTTCCTTCTCTGGGTGTTGATGATCATGCCAGCAACTTTACCTTAGTCGCCTTTTACGACACCTCGGTAAGAGTGAGGGTGGCCTATTCTACTCTGCCGGGGACCACACGGCTATATTCTACTGTGCCGGGGACCACACGGCTATTCGTGGATAAAAGTTGATTAAAATTAAGCATCAAACAAATAAAAATTCGATTAGATTTCTAAAGGAAATATTCTCGATTCTTAAAATTATCGGTTAGGTTTAAAAGTAGCGTCTCAATTTTAATGGTAAAAATAGAACTGTCTTATTCACGTTCAGATACTGAATGGACTATAGTGTGTTATACATCTCCCTAACCCTTACAAACTATGGCCAATGAAGCCTAAGTGCGTTAGTCACTTCCGGACTCAGGCCAGCAAGTGTGGTATAAAGAGGTTGTATGAGCGCTCATTAGACCGCGGTATCGGCCATAAATACATTATTGCGGGCAGACGGGCGGCGGGTTATCGAATTAAAACTTCACTAGCAATAGGAGTTGAACACCGTATTAATACACCATGTATAATTCGTGCGCTTGGACAAACTTGGCGCGGTCCACTGTTGCCGATGTGGATTGGTTCATGACTCGAATGTCGACCGTGGGAGAGACACGCTTTGGTGAAGCAGCGCTGTTGTGTTTCGCTGTGTTTCGCTGCGTAAGTGAGGGTACCGGATGTCAAATCCGGGGGAAAGAGGGGTGTAAAGGTTGACAGCGCAATTGCGACTCCACTGGTGTCACGGGCGTCCATGGGCGGTGGCAATCGTTTACCATCAGGTGATCTGTCTGCTCATCTGCCAAAAAATGTTCAGAGTAGCATATTTTTAAGTGACATTGTCACTTGATGGTTAGCGATTTCGGCCGGCAAGGAGCGGAATCCCTATCATCATTACATTATATTTTTCCTAGTTTGTCAAAATACCTGACGAATACAATAACATTTCGTTGTTATGGCATAACATTATGACATTTTTAGTGACAAGTGGTAAACAAGCAGACGCATCACCTGATGGTAAGCGATTACACCCGAAAGGCGAATAGAGTCTCAAGTGCGTTGCAAAACTCCAAACTCCCCTTTCCCCGGATTGGGCTACCGGCACCTTCACTCACTCGGTGAAACAAAACGGAGCCGTGTGGTCCCCGGCAGAGTAGAATAGGCCACCCTCACTCTTACCGAGGTGTCGTAAAAGGCGACTAAGGTAAAGTTGCTGGCATGATCATCAACACCCAGAGAAGGAAAACTCTGCATTTATACCAAAACCCTCGCCAACCCGTCTGCCAAGCGTGGTGAGTATGGCAATTACCCCTCATGTGATTGAGGGAGGCCCGTGCCCCAGCAGTGTGGACTTAAATGGGCTGACGATGAACTAACTAACTAGGTTGGCGCAACGATCCAAAATGAGCCTTGGCATCCATCTAGGTCGGTCTTGCGCCACATCCTGCCAGTCATCCGCCAGAAGTGTACGCAAATCCTTTTCGACCTCGTCTCTCCATCGGTACCTTGGACGGCCAACTGGCCTTCGACCATTTGGCCGTCCAAGGTACGCTCTTTCTACTGCACGATCCTCTCCCATTCTCTCGAGGTGGCCGAGCCAGCGAAGTCGATGCGCTTTAGTTTCGCCGATGATATTAGGCTGGCCCACTAAAAATAATTACTCAACCCATTTTGTTAGTTTGTCAGAATAACATCCATACTAATATTATAAATGTGAAAGTGTGTGTATCTGTCTGTCTACCTGTCTGTTTGTCCGTCTTTCAAGTCAAAACGGAGCAAAAATCACGTCAGTCTGTCGCAACAGATTGAGGGGATTTTCAAGTGGAGATAATTAAGGGGATTGAGAGTAACATAGGCGAAATTTCTAACGTAAGCGAAGCAATGGGCATTAAAATAACATATTTAATTTTCCTCTGTTATTCGGGAGCAGTGGAGAACGCTGTGTGGGCGGGCGGCGCTGGGCGGCGCGAAGGAGCGATCGAGGTAAGGGTACTGGCTACGTAATTAGATTTTCAAAGTCCGAATACACTGCTCGTACTTGTCTTCATAATAATGTGAGCCGACCAATGGCGCTTGATACTTGACATTAACTTTAATGAGCTCATTATTTTAGAATTAAACCAAAACAAATGAGAAATAGTAATTAAAGAGTAAAAAAGAAACATTTTTATTTAATTTTAAATCAAAATGCAAGCAAGTTTTACGTCGTAAGCTTCAGATCAAAGTTGTCAGAATAGTGATCATTCGTTTGTTTATAGTTAATTAAATTATTTATGAGCGTGTCATTCCCAATTGTGTCCAAGAACGTTTGAGATACTTGGATTCCCAGACATAGGCCCTTGATAACTCAGTTGGTCAGAGCAATATGCCCAGTACACAAAAAGTCGTAGATTTGAGCCCCTTTGGAAGACCATCGATAAATTGCTAAAATTAAAATTTGCAAAACATTTTAACAAGTAGATACTGTATTTACATTTAGTTCTAATTAGGTGTCCTAGTTTCTGATTTTCTCTGGGCATGCATTGCGGCAAAGCCTCTGTCAAGCACCTGGTACTTTAGGTAAAAAATATATGGCATATGGACACACAGTAGATTACCTGACCTGCGCTGAAGCTGATCAATTAGGTAAAGGCTGCAATTGACGGTCTTCTACATCAGTGCACTAGACAGACAGAGAGCACTGAGAGAGGAGTGGCGGCGAAGTGTCAAGCAGCCTCTAATCCTACTTAATCTGACGAGTATGACCACTCCCAGGAGAGTAAACGACTAAGAATAAGGTGGACTAGTAATAAAAAAAATCTCATACATCAACTATCAATACTTGTCCGTCCGCACTCAACATCGAGGTATTGGATATTTAGTTTGCTTTGGGCCGACGGGGCGAGGGGGGGGAGGTGCTTAAGTCCAACTATAAATTAGGAAGGGTACAGTTTCATTAATCACCCATACGCCGTTATTATTAATTAACCCCCTTCGGAACTACTGGAGGTATTAGCTATCGACCCGCTACCCCCTGTGTCAACGGTGAACTTTTAAAATTTTGATCCGGTGGGGGTAGTTTTCTTAAGTTTGAAGTTGATTTGCGAATGCAAAAGAAACCACTAAAAAGAAATTTAAAGTTGTTCAAAAATATTACCTCGAGCAGACATTGTAGCAGATCGATCCGCTTCTCATCTTAGCATGTATGCGTAAAAAGTTGTCTCTTCTGAGCCCGGGGTACACTTGGAGCATGATCCAGGAGATGAGAATTCTGGTAATTACAATTAATTCCGATAGTCATAGTCTTAACACCAGAAATAAACATAGACTTGCCATCCCAATCCTCAGACTTCATAAAATCGGTAATTCATTTGTTGGCTTAAGTATTAAGATATTAAATAAGCTATCACAAATTTCATTAATCTATCACTGGTTGAGGTTAAGGGTCATATTAAAACCTGCCTAATGAAGAAAGGTTACCTACTATTGTGTACAAGATTATTTAAATGATAAGGATTCTTGGTCATATTAATCGGTTAGTCTTTCGAGTGGTTATTCATAGTAATCTGTTAACTTTGTTAATGGAATTTTTGTCTCTTCTTTCAAACGAGAACTCTGTAACATCAACAATATTTGAAGAGAGTAGCTACTGAGTTTCTTACTGGTGTCTTCTGAGTAGAAATCGACATTTTGAAGTACCTATATCATTATTCGACATCGACAGTAGATCATTATATGTGTACCTATTTTGACATTCATAAATGTTCTGTATGGACCTAAATTGAATAAAGAATTTTTTATCTTTATCTTATAAGCGACTGCCGTCTGACCTTCGCAACTCTTAAGGTGACGGGTAGGGCACACTAGCGAGCAACATTTGTGCATGGTTATTTATTAAATAGTATCAGTGTTTGTCGAGAGATTGTAACCCCGAAATTGTTTAAAATAGATCCGGTTTAGTAGCTAAAAATTAAAATCGATTGGCGTCGCTAGTGTGTCCTACCCGTCGCCTTAACCAGACCAATTGGATCACGCTTACACGATCAGAATCATTATCTCAAATATTGAGAAACTATATGAGACGTGTAGGTTTCCTTACGGTGTTTTCCCTCTCCGCCGAGCCAATGGTAGATTTTTATATGTAATAGGTGGTAAATGAGCAGGTGGATCACCAGATGGTAAGCGATTGCCGCCGCCTATGGACACCCGCGACATCAGTGGAGTCACAAGTGCACTGCCAACCTTCCCCCGGATTGGGTCTCCGGTAAACTCACTCACGTAGCGAAACACAGCACAGTGTTTCTTCATGCCGGTTTTCTGTGAGCCTGTGGTATCACTCCGGTCGAGCCGGCCTATTCATGCCGAAGTGTGGCTCTCCTACGGTCCAATGTGCACATAGATTTGAAAAAAAAAAGGTTTTTTGTCAAATTACCCTGTGAGCACCCAAGTGACTAGTTCTGAATTAAGTTTTAGACTTATAGACTGGTGTTGTAAGAAGTAATATTCATTCGTAAAATAATTCATCTAAATTTTAAACGTAAGTAATAATAATAAAGCCATTTGTCCCAACAATGCTTCGACCCCCTTCTTAACAGCCACACGCCATAGGAACCTTTAGATATGGCATCTAGAGAAAAAGTATCATGAATATGTTTTCACTTTCTCAAGACGATCTTATTGAATTAGTTAACATTATCCGATTCGATTTTATATTATGATTCTTATTTGTTTTGGATAATTTTAGGCATGATTTGGCTGTTCGGGTGTGTTAGCAGGATTTGAGGTAACAAAATCTTAAAAGACTGGTCAACATTCCTACTTCCACTGGAACGCAATGCAACATCAGTGTTGCACTTTCTTTTTTCTCTTTCCAAATGTAGAACTTTATTTTTACGCATTTTGTGGCAGCCTTTAAGTAAGGCAACAATACGACATGGTTTAAGACTTGAAGTATAAATTATTGATTCTGCGGAGGATTAGAGAACGAGTCGTATCGGCTGACGCAATTCAAAGGTTTTGAATTAGTATTTAGTGGTTTTTAGTGTACACATTTGGTGTTTTTCTGTGCAGTGAAGTGCCGCAAAGTGATATTAATATAAGAATAGTTGAATTGCACCGTTTTTAACACTGCTATTTTGTGTCGAGTGCGTTGTCACGTGAACAACTCGCTTTGACTTAATAGGGTCTTAATACCTGCGATTTTGTTACGAGTAGTCTCGGCAGAATCCGTAGATCGATAAAACGCTAAACACCGACGTTTTATTGAGTGACTGCGACTTTGACTGACTTCGACTGTTGACTACGCACTTTGTCAAAATATCATTTGAATGGTTCCTGACGAGTTAACGCCTAAAATCTAAAACATGATAATAGCAGCTGTAATTCTCAGTCGAGAAGTGGATGGCCACAAATAAAATAAAAAGAATAAAAAGAAGTATTTGATTGTAAGGTGTCTGTTTTGTTGGTATCCTGGAATAAATTACCTAATATTTTTACAGTCAACCCTAAAACTCCCAATTCAGAATTCAACAAAGGCCCATCCCGAAATGATTCAACGATTATTCCTACTTACAATTCAATACAAACAATTCAATACAAAAGGCGCCTCCACTCATTTGTACAAACTACTCCCCCCTTCCGCCATTGCGTTTGTCTCAAACAACTTCCTATAATTAATTACACTCATTATCATTATTGTTCGAAGGCAGTTTTGCTTCGATAATGAATTGTTAGCCTCCATCATTAATTAGTTTATTATAATAAGACGCGGAACTCCTTTCGTAGATTAATCAAGTTTATCTGATGCCCGTTGCGTTCGATAGAGATATGACATTTTATTCTAATCGAATACTCACTTTAAAATACAAAAAAAACATCACAGTCATTGTTGATGTCTATGAGCGGCGGTTACCGTTAACCATCAAATGGGCTGTAAGCTCGTCTGCCTATTTAAGCCAAGAAAAAAAAAGTCATAATTGGACGATCTCTGACACGATGGACTGACGATTTGAGAAAGATGGCTGTTGTGAGCTGGATGAAGACTGCTCAGAAGGCCAATTCTACTTACAACTTTAGGTACGAATCGTAGCTGAATCGCAACTGAACATCGATCGTTGTGTATTAGTAGAATTGACCTCTAGAATAGGGTTGGTGGCGCTCTCTGGGGGTGGCCTACGTTCAGCAGTGGACGGCGATAGGCTGATTGATTTATTGGCATAAAATAAATAATATTTTTTATACCAAGTCTATTACGTACATTATCCCGCTGGTGGTCAAGGGCCTTCCAGATTTCCTCTAATCCCACTGAACAAGTGAGAATAAGCAGCTACGCTGCGATTTTTCGCCAATATCAGCAACCTTTAGCATGTTTTGGAGATTGGTATGGCAGATGTCGTGTTCTCATTACTGATATTCATTTATTTTTTCTTTTCAAAAAAGCGTTTTGTTTCCTTGTTTGGCCTGGCACACACACGCAACGAGAAAAAAATTTAACAGGCTAAATATAGAACTTATAATTCCCGGTTTGTGGTCCAAACTGTGGTTAATATTAATTCAGAGCATCGCCTCTTGGATAAACATACAAGTGAGGTACTACAAAGAAATCAACTAAAAAGAAATATTAATGGCCTACAAAAATTGAAGTGAAGCGTGAGTGAGGGTACCGGAGGCCCAATCCGGGGGAGAGGGGAATTTAAAGGTCGGCAGCGCCCTTGTGACTCCACTTGTGTCGCGGGTGTCCATGGGCGGCGACAAGCGCTTATCATCAGGTGATTCGTCCGCTCGTCTGCCACCATCACATAAAACAATGTAAGCTTCTCACTTAGACCTCATCTTCTCTATACACGAATTTAATTGGGATCCGAAAATACTTATATGTGGTAACATGGAAAAAAGTTTCTAAAGAATCAGATTTTGAAATTGCGAATCGATTTTGTAAGCAATCGATCTCTTTTCCCCATCACTAGCATTCAGCGTTTCTTC
The DNA here is from genome assembly GCA_019059595.1 of Marasmia exigua. Taxonomy (NCBI): domain Eukaryota; kingdom Metazoa; phylum Arthropoda; class Insecta; order Lepidoptera; family Crambidae; genus Marasmia; species Marasmia exigua. Next base: position 26,904,858 of record CM032472.1, on the reverse strand, counting down.
GGAGTTCGGAAGTTTTCATTCTGTCGAGTTCTGTTTTGATAGATTGTTGGGGCGATATGATTTCTTTTTGATTTGCTCGGGTGACCTTCTCGAGTTCATTTCTCATGCTCGGTTCTCGATAAGTTAAATTAAATGTTTATTGATTGATTGTGATAGTAGGGATGTTTTATGTAATAATAATAATAATATAAGCTAGTCAAACATAAGGTCAATCTACTGGCTACGATATATCTATGATCGTATCCAAATAGACATGGTCGTAGCCAGCCTCGGGATCAGGATGCGGCAGTCTTGGGCTCAGGGTGGGGCAGCCATGAGCTCAGGGTAGGTAGTAGTCTAAGTTAAAAATAGCAACTAGCGAGCTTTTTGTTTTGATCGCAATTTTTCTGTACGAGTATTGACTGATGACTCTCGAGTATGAACTTTAAGTAATGTAATTGTTAGTAGCTAAATAATTACGTTTCTGAAATTTGATTAGGACTTAACAAGTTAGAGCCAGGATGGGGCAAGCGCCACACCCTGCCCCACTGTAGCGCCCGTGTGAATAGATTGTACGTAGATACTTTATTACAGAAAAACACACTGATGTAATTGTTTACTTGGTAGGTCCAGTAATTTTTTTTTAGCGCAAATGGTCCCAATGCTGGGCAAAAGCCTCCCCTAATAGCCTCCACTGCTCCCTATTCATTGCCAGCGTTTGCCAGTTACGGGAGTATTAGTCCAGGTCGTCACGCTACCTCAGTCAACACACGTGTTCATCACACGAATCAATGACCGGACTGGGAATCGAACCCTCGAACTTTGGAGTATTTATGTTTTTTTTATGTGATAGATGGCAGACGAGCAGACGGATCTCCTGATCCTCATAAGTCCTCACAAGTCACAGTACGCTGCCAACCTTTGGCAGCGCACCGTGACTTGCGACTCTCACGCAAATACACAGTGCTGCTTCACGCCATTTTTCTATGAGGCCCATTCATGCGGAAGCTTACACACGGTCAAAGTAAAGCGGGATCACTGCCCAAGGACCAGAGTTCAATATCATTTATTTCAACCAAATTAGAATAGATAATAATAGCAATGCAATATATTGATTAACATATACATTATAATTAATAAATAAATGCCTAGTTAAATAAAATAAATAAGCGATTTTAAATGTCAAGCTAAATAGAAATTATACAATAGTGATCTACGTAGGTGGCTCGTGCGTACATTTATATAATTCAAGAACCAGTAAATGAATATCTATAAAAATGAAACCAAAGCAGCTTATTCAATCCTTTTTACAAAGTGTTACACAAGGTTCCACATAATTTATTCACAAGATGGCGCTGCTATCCCAGATTGTTTTGAGAATCTGTGTTTTAGTTAAAAGTAGCGACTGAGCTTAACTTAATTTACAAGAGGATTTGCTGTGGAAAAGTGAAACCTAAAGCACATTTTACTTAAAAGATGCATTATTCCCAGATTTGCTGAGGAAAATATCACAAGCTATTAGACTTGAACACAAATATTATAAAACTACACATTTATAAGGTTACACTGAATTGAACTTGTAATTCTACAACTAAAAGACGGCTGCTTTCAAGCTCGCAACATTCATTAAATTCATACAACATTTCATACATTGACCGATTCCGTATTAGATAATTTTTAGCTATTAAACCAGTTCTATTTTAAACAATATCGGGGTTACAACCTTGGCATATACTTATACTATTTATTAAATGACCATGCACAAATGTTGTGTCCGTATTTGTACGCGAAAAATTGATTACCGCCAAAAGCGGCCACTTTTAGCGTGAATCAAATTTCCGCGTGCAAATGTTGGGTCCGCATTTGTGCAAGGTTATTTAATAAATAGTATAAGTGTTTGCCGAGAGGTTGTAGCCCCGAAATTGTTTAAATTAGATTTGGTTTAGTAGCTAATAATATTTTATGATATAGTTGGGAGACGAGCAGACGGATCACCTGATGGTAAGCGATTACCGTCGCCCATGGACGCCTGCAACACCAGTGGTGTCACAAGTGCGCTGCTTACCTTTGAACCCCCCTTCCCCTGGATTGGGCCTTCGGTACCCTCACTCACGCAGCGAAACACAGCGGTTTTCTGTGAGGACGTGGTATCAAATGAAAGAGCTTTTTCACATTTCGAATATGTAACTTTATTTGCATAACTAAAAATATGTCAAATAAAAATATAGTTTAAAAACTAAAGCCCGACTATAATTTATCAAGACGGGAATTACACGATATTTATTATGTGATTCAACATTGTATCGCATTGCCATCTACTGTAGCAAAACAGATTCATTACAATAATAAAATAAAATCAATGTGGCATACGACCATGGTGATACGGCATAATCATTTCAGCAGAGACAATTTTTACAGCGTGTTTTTTTGGTAGTCGGGTTTCAGTTTTTAAATTATATTTTTTAAAAGGTAGGCTGCACCAAGGAACTTATATAAGTTCCTTGGGCTAAACACTTGTTGGGTGTTGCTGGTGTCTATGGGCGGCAGTTAATCGTAGCTTGCTACACATAGTTATCTGTGGTTAATCGTTTGCCATCAGGTGATATGTCTGCCGCTTATCTCATAAAAACAAAAAAATATTACGATTATCTCAGTAGAGTCCTTAGGTCGATAACGTTTATCGAGTGACTGTGGCTTTGACTGACTTCGATAGTTGTCTACTATCAAATTGTTTTAGTTGACATTGGCGGAGTTAATCCTTATAGAAGAGTGTAGAGCCATATTTAAAAAAATTGATTGACGCGCCAAATAGGTATCAATAATCTGTCTTCACTTGCTCAGTCGTTTCCTTCACTGTTGAGGATCAGAACTCCTTCCGAATCCGTGAATCAACTATCCTTCATCGGTTACATTTCGTAAGATCCTGGCGGTAGGACTAAAACATTCCGCGTGGGCTGATGTAATTCGAAGGTTTTAAAATTAGTTTCTAGTGGGATTTAGTGAAAAAGTTGGGTGTTTATTTGTGCAGTGCAGTGCCGTGAAGTGATCCTAATAATAAGAATCGTTGAATTGCATCGTTTCTAATACTGCTACTGTGTGTCAAGTGCGTTGTCTCGTGACAACTTGCTTGGACCTAATAGAGTCTTAAAACCTGCGATTAGTTTTTAGAGTGATATCCGCTGAATCCGAAAGTCGCTAAAACGTAAAACATCGGCGTTTTATTGAGTGACTGTGACTTTGCCTGTTGACTACCTACTTATTCTCAATAAGTTACTTGACATTGGCAAACTATCTTCGGGTAGAGCCATATTAAAAAAAAACTTATTGAGAATAAGTGGGTAGTCAACATTCGAAGTCAGTCAAAGTTATCGACCTTCGGATTCCACCGATACGACTCTAAACGCGATTGTGTTTAGAGTCGCTTTGTAGTCCAGGGTTCAGTCTGGTAAATACAATGATGCGACAGCCATCTGATCTTCGCGACCCTTAAACAGGGAAACCAGACCTACTGAATCACGGTTGCACGTTTCAGGAACTTATTGGAAACGTGCAGGTTCTTTCTCGATGTTTTCACTCACCTCCGAGCGAAGGGGAGAAATAAGCGTAATATATAGAAGAAATGGAACTCCCTGCCGAGGTCTGTTTTTCCAGACCACTATAATCTACATCTTAAGGCAAGAGTGAACAGGTATCTTTTAGGCAAGTTCGTGTCATCCTAGACCTCATCGTCGCTTCCCAACATGTGTGATTGTGGTCAAGCGTTAGCCTACGAGTATTGACAAAAAAAAATGAACGTGGGTTTGATAAATTTAGAGCTGCATGCTCGGATTCGAACCACGATCTTCCCGTTACGTTCAGAGGTTTGAAATCCACAGGCGCATAATCGGATTCGAATCCACTGAGCTTTCGTTCCAAATATACTATTATACTATTGGATAACTAATGATCAGAGATAGGTACTAAAAAAACCGCCTTCAAAAACCACGAACTAAAAAGTGTAATCATATTTTTAATACTTTATACACTTCAAATAACATTTTATAACAGTTACACTCGAGAAGAGGTGCTACCGAAGTCGGCGCCCAATACTAACTTGTAATTTAATACAATATTCAATTATTCAACAGAGATGAGGCGTCGACTTCGAAAAATCCTTTTCTCGAGTGAACTGTTATAAAATGTTATTTGAAGTGTTTATAGTGTTAGGAATATTATTTTACACTTTTTAGTTGGTGGTTTTAGAAGACGGGTTTTTTCAAGCTTTTTAGTGTCTCATTTTTTGGCAGCAAATTTGGACCTTTTTTTTGGGTGGCAGACGAGCAGATGGATCACCTGATGTTAAGCGATTACCACCGCCCATGGACACCAGTGGAATCACAAATGTGCTGTCAACCTTCAAACCCCCTTTCCCCTGGATCGGGCCTCCGGTACCCTCACTCACGCAGCGAAACACAGTGCTGCTTCACACCTATTACCAATTTCTCAAAGATACTCGTATTTGGTCGCTATATATTCGTATGTGCTGTGATGTATCAAAATTAGCTACCAAATTGAATTTTTAATCACCTCCTCAGGTCAGTTAAATAAAGGAGAGCGCCATTACGCCCGGCAGAAGTTTGTAAATTTTTAGAGCGCCTGACTCCAGATATACCTACTGCAGACGATCTAATACAGGCCCTTGTTACGTGTCGGTGCGGCCTGCAATTATCGCTATTGCCTATCAAGGGACTATTTTATTAACGCAAACTGATCACAGTATATTAAATAACCACATTAATTAGCTGGATAGTACTCCTAAAAAAGCATACACCAACTCGGTCAAAATATTCGGTTGATTATTTAATTAAAATAAGATTACATACAGAGGTATATGTGGACATTTACATCCCCTTAAACAAGTGTTCTTCCAACCATTCTGAATAACATTTGTTCTACGACTTTTCGTAATTAGTCAAATTTTTCGACTCCCCATACAAAATGACCAAGTCATGTGACCGACTTTGTATGAGAAGTTGATATTTTTTTTATGCGAATTTTCAAAAGTCATAAAACAAATGTTGTTCAGAATGGTTGATAGAACACGTGGTTAAAGGGATGTAAATGTTCACAGATAAACCCTGTATAACAAGTTTTTTTTATGTGATATGTGTGTCACCAGTGGAGTCACAAGTACTCTGCCTTTACCTTAAAACCTTATCTTTAACCTTTAAAACCTTAACCTTTAAAAATCGAACGCTGGTCGACAGTGCGGGTGGAAAGGGGAGTGCTTAAACACGTGTAGACAGGTTCGCTTATTTTTAATAATGCTAATAGATGGCTAAAATGCTTTTGGCCATCTCTAAGCATGCCTCTTATTGATAGCAAAAGTGGACATTTCATTAAGCATGCTCATATTTGGCATGCTTAAAAAACATGCTACAAATAGCATGTGTAACAGTAGTTTTGGTTCTACTGCGAATATTCATTTCTGATACGATTGCGTTTAGTATAATAGATACCAATCCCTATGACCCCAATGCTTGATCTTAAGGCGCGCAACACGTAGTGGCACTGAATCAATTATTAACAGAACGGCAACTTTCGACCGGTGCAAGGCGCCGGATTTAAAGTGTGACGTCATTCTGCTATTTACGTGTAAGTTGTTGTTCTCGATCGACGCCGGAGAAATAGATCTAGGGGATTGTTTTGAGTATTTTGATTTAGATTGAACAAATAGTTCGCTACAGACAATTATAGGGAAGTGTTTCTATAGACACTGTCGTCGATTGTTTGTCACGAAAGAACCTTAACCGGTACGTAAAAGGTATGATGAATATCATCATCATCATCAGCAGCCCATTTAAGTCCCCACTGCTGGGGCACGGGCCTCCCTCAATCACATGAGGGGTAATTGCCATACTCACCACGCTTGGCAGACGGGTTGGCGAGGGTTTTGATATAAATGCAGAGTTTTCCTTCTCTGGGTGCTGATGATCATGCCAGCAGCTTTACCTTAGTCGCCTTTTACGACACCTCGGTAAGAGTGAGGGTGGCCTATTCTACTCTGCCGGGGACCACACGGCATATGTACTTAATATATATGATGAATGAGTCTAAGTACATATTTGTCACTAAACCATTTGAAATCAACTTGCTGCTTTAAAATGAAATAGTAATTAAGAGGGAGGCCCATTACACCTGTACTCAAGAAAAAAAACCTTCCGTAATAATAATACAAAGTAATAATATTACAAAACACAACACAGCACACATACCAAAATACACACATTTAAATTTAGAAATTTACATATATTTTTAAGAGCACATACCTACCTACTATAACATACGCGGAGCAATTGTAGCATTTATCTAACAAGTCTAGCAAAAAGAGGCACGGACTCAGAGTCCGTCGTTGTAACATTCACTCTATAAAAAAAAATCAACCTGCTGCTGACCGTGGAACAGCCACGCTTCGGCATGAATAGGTCGCCTCGATCGGAGTGATACCACGACCTCACAGAAAACCGGGATAAAGCAGCACTGTGCTGTGTTTCGCTGCGTGAGTGCACTGGTGTTGCGGGTGTCTATGGGCGGCGGCAAAGGCTTACCTACCATCAGGCGATCCGTGTGCTCGTCTGCCACCTGTCACAAAAAAACAAAAGGTTTTTTTTCGAGTAGGTTAGCTGTAAAATAATAAGATGTCACTGGAGGATTTTTATTAAATATCCGAGTTTCATCTAGAAATAGTATATTATTTTTGTCGTATTGTCTCAGAAAACCTCAGAGTTAGATTTAAAAACCGCCACAAGCATTTCATAAAGTAAATTTCTAACAAAGACGTACTTATACATAATCTTCTACTAAAAAAGAATGGCAAAGGATATTTATAACAATCGGGCTGACCGCTTCAACCGTTCTAATTCATGGAATCAATCACCTTTCCTCCGAACATTCCATTTAAATCTACTAAATAGATGTGCTAAGCGCCATTACTGAAGTTTCCATTACAATTATTGGAAGGTGTGAGACACAGGGCGTGATCGAAGCATCCAATAATCGAATCAGCGTGAGTGTGCCATCAGTTTGGTCAGCGCTCTGATGCTTAGTGCAGAAACATAGGTGCGTGTAACGCGCACCTCTGTTTCTACACAGTCATTAAGGTACAGTTACACATGCTTATTTTCATGCTTAAAGCATGCTACTTTTGAGCAAGTGCTACTTACTAGCATGTGTGGATGGACGTGCTACTAATAAGCATACTAGTTTTGAGCATGGGTTTGATTTTTTTTATGCATGCTAATAGATAGCACGCCGTGTGGTCCCCGGCAGAGTAGAATAGGCCACCCTCACTCTTACCGAGGTGTCGTAATAGGCGACTAAGGTAAAGCTGCTGGCATGATCATCAGCACCCAGAGAAGGAAAACTTTGTATTTATATCAAAACCCTCGCCAACCCGTCTGCCAAGCGTGGTGAGTATGGCAATTACCCCTCATGTGATTGAGGGAGGCCCGTGCCCCAGCAGTGGGGACTTAAATAGGCTGATTGATGATGATGATGATGATAGTTTTTTAGATTTTTGCGTTGCATTATATATATAGCCCGGCCCCAGCAGACGACGCCGTGCTCCGCCAGTCCGCTCGTGACCACGGCTGCTGTAACGTAGCCGAAACGTCGAGCCAAATATGTACACAATGTTGTTTCAAATAATAAATATCGTGTTAATCCCCGTATTGATACATTATAAATGATGATGATGCTAATAGATGGCTAGTAGCATGCTTATTGATAGCAAAGGGAGAGCCACGCTTCAGCATGAATGAGCCAGCTCGACCGGAGTGATACCACCGCCTTATAGAAAACCGGCGTGAAACAGCACTGTGCTGTGTTTCGCTGCGTGAGTGAGGGTACCGGAAGCCCAAACTGGGGGAAAAGGGGGTTTATAGGTTAGCAGCGCACTTGTGACTCCACTGGTGTCGCGGGTGTATATGGGTGGCGACAATCGCTCACCATCAGTCGATCCGTCTGCTCGTCTGCCACCTATCATATAAAAAAATCAGCTACCTACATACCTAATTACCTGTGCTGCCAGTTGGGTCAGTACTGGCGCTAACACTCACCTGTGTACTCTCAGATATTCGTACGTCCACTTGTGATTAAATAATATCTCCGATTACAGCGGCCGATCGTAACGATCAGCCATGTACACAGGATGCATTATAGTGCTCAAGTGTGTGCGCAAACACAAGTGCACTCTCTATTCTCTTACCCTCGTATTCCAATGGGACACCAGCGTGACACGACGAAAAGGGATCAGGTGCAGGACCAACGGTTTAACGTGCTTTCCGAGGCACGGGGGTACGACTGCCAACTTTCAGACTCCGTGCTAACACTAAGAATTACTCTCCGAAAACTTAGGTTACAATTTTTTCTGGGACCTCTTCCGCAACCGTCGCTTTAAAGTGCGACTCACTAACCACTGCGCCACCGAGGCAGTCACTTGTCATTATGTCACCTTTTTTTTTATGGTGTTATCCCGCGCACGGTTACGGCCGCACGTGTGACTCTGCCAATGTCAAGTGTATAAGAGAGACACGTCGATATAAAATTGACCGGTAATTTTGCCAAATGCTCGATCTATGTTCAGGTCTTCTCTAAGGTTAAAAACGCCATAAATCCAAACACCAAAACACAGAATTAGTAAGCGAGAAGATGAAGAAAGATAGAATATACAGTATAAAAACACGAAAACAGTTAAAGAACTGGAGCATTACGCAAATTGTAACTAGGCTTAATTTAGCTCACTCAACGACTTATGCGACACAGGCCTGCGAGCCTAGTGCATAAGTCACTGAATTTACTTAAATTGTTTAAAATTTTTGCCAATAAAAAGAATTGAATTGAAAAGAATTGAATTGAATTGAATTGAACACCATAATATTAATTTGTATCTTATTGTATATTTATTTGTACACCTTTATTAGACAGAACATTATCTTTAATTTATTTATAAACTATTTATGTACACATACATATAAACTATTTATGTACCACATATATCGTCCGTGTGTCACATTAGGGCTCACATAAAACCAGCGCCATGGCCTGAAGGTACTCCTACCTAAAGCCGTGGCCGAAGCTGAGTGAGCTACTTTTCACTGACTATCGCGACATACCTTACACACACACACACCTGTACGCAAATACTTAGTGCCCGGCTTGAGAAGCCGTATTATTACTTTGTTTTTTTTTTCTCTTTAATTTTTTTTTCTCTGTTTGTCTCCTTTTATATTTGTAATGTTGTGTTTGCTGTTTTAGTTTGTATTTGATTTGATTATACTTGTTGCGTTATTATTTGTAAAATGTGGTGTGTCGTATTTTCCAGTGAATAAATGTTTCTATCTATCTATCTATCTAAAAATTGAATAGAAAAAACAACAAATTCGTATTCACACACGTGTGTCACTTAACGCCAAAACAACGGACCTCCTATGTCACCTTTAACTGGTTTATCTTTCGATAGGAAGGGCATCATCGTAGCATCCTGTAATCGAGTCGTGCCGTAGGCCGTCAGTTTGGCACTGGCCCTAACTCTGTTAGTTAACGCATTACACGCACCGGTGGTTGACCTCTAGATCATAGTGTAGAAACCTTACTAAAATATGATTAAATTGTTAGAGGGTACTGATTGTTCTGTGAAGGTAAGTATTACATTCCGATTTTTTTTTTTAATAAATATTTCACAACATCACATACATTGATCTGACTCCCAGATAGGTCTCGCTCGCACACATATTTGCGTCTATACTCGCACTCGTGGGGTGCGAGTATAGACGCAAGTGTGCGAGCGAGAAGTGAATAGATGCGCCGCCATTTCTGATCCCATTCTTTATCCGCACGGGTTGTATGTAGTTCGATGTAGGTACATACGCTATAAACAGCAACATACTGGCATGTTTTAAAACAAATAAAGATAAAGATTAAATATTCTTTATTCAAATTAGGTCCAAACAGAACACCTATGATAAATTACTACTTACTAGTGGATTAGAATAAAAAATTTGAAAAAAGAACTGTCGATCACATTAACACGGTCGGAAGCTGGATACTCCAGCTTCAATCAAGGTTACCATTGTATGTAAAGTTATATACCGAATACAACGTTTTGAGTAAGTTAGACAAAAATTGTTCTCTTCCTGCCTGCCACCAGAAGTGAGCTAACAATCTTCAAAAAATCTCAATCAAAGGTACATCTATTTGTTTATTTATTTATTTATTATCTAGATATATGTATTTATACTATAATTTACTTAATCAATATTCAAAATCAAAAGGATTGCACCACCCTCCCCTCTTCTATCTAATGTCCTTTACCTGAAGGTTGTCTGGTAGAGATCGCTCCCAGCGATAAGACCGCCTAAATTGTACATTGTATCTCTGTATACCTAGCTTTTAAGTTTTGTATGTTGTGCAATAAAGAGTATCTATCTATCTATCTAATCATATAACCTTTTTAACGCAAAAAAATCTTTAACTTCAGGGCCGATTTTTTGATCTGTCTAACCAATAGTCAAAGTGACAGCGTCAAAGTGACGTAACTCCTTCTAATAGGTATAACTATTCGTTAAGCTAACTATTGCTTTTAATAAAAAACGTGTCTCTTTAATCTCTCGACATTGGTATATAAGTGTTCGCCGTGGGCAAAACAGTAGTAGCCATAAAAAAAAAACTATTGCTTGAAAAACATATTTTAGCGATATTTTACCATTAGTAACTTTTTAAACCATCATCGTCAGCCCATTTAAGTCCCCACTGCTGGGGCACGGGCCTCCCTCAATCACATGAGGGGTAATTGCCGTACTCACCACGCTTGGCAGACGGGTTGGCGAGGATTTTGGTATAAATGCAGAGTTTTCCTTCTCTGGGTGCTGATGATCATGCTAGCAGCTTTACCTTAGTCGCCTTTTACGACACCTCGGTAAGAGTGAGAGTGGCCTATTCTACTCTGCCGGGGACCACACGGCCTAAATCATCAGTTCAGTTTAACTGCGGATCAAAAAATCGGCCCTTAAAAAGTCAACAGATATACGTAACTCCCTGACTTTCTCTGTTGTTTGGTTTAATAAATATTCTTATAATGCAAGCTTGACTGACCGGATGGCGCAATTGGTAGTGACCCTGCCTCTTACGCCAAAGGTCGTGGGTTCGATCCCCACCCTGGACAAACATTCGTGCGATGAACACTTGTGTTTGTTCAGTGTCTGGGTGTAATATATGTATTTAAGTATATATTTGTGCTCCTCTGTTGTCTGATATCTGTAACACAAGTGCTTAAGCTACTTAGTACGGAATCAGGTCAACGTATGAGATGTTGGGAGAATTATTATAGTAGAAATAATAATTTCTTCCCAAATTTTAAACTTTATAACTTAAAGGAATATTAAAAAACAACTGTCAAATAATTCAAATTTAACCCATAAACCACGTATAATTGACAAAATAAATAAACCACCGAGGATTTTTCTTGTGTCAACGTAAGCCATCTTAATAATGAATTGGCTATGTAGGTAAACTTAATAAAATATATCACAATTGTTATTGCGTTAGTTCAAAAAATGCTAAAGCACATAATTATTTTAATATTCATTTATTGTTCTTGCTGTGAGGATAGGAGGCTAGCGATGGTAGCTCAGTGGATAAAATCTCGCCTTACATGCGGAGGGTCGTGGTTCGAATCCGAGCATGTATCTCTGGATTTTTCAAATCTATGTGCGCATTTCTACCATTAGCTCGGCGGTGAGGGAAAACATCGTGAGGAAACCTGCACGTTTTCGGATAGTTTCTGGAATGTTTAATCTTGATTTAGTTGATCTGGTTTCCCTGTCAAAACGGTTGCGATGGGTCAGACGGTAGTCGCTTCATTGTAATTACCAGACTCCTCAAACCCTGAATCATGGTCCAAGCGTACCCCCGGCTCTAAAGAGACAGCTTCGGACGCAATCGGGAACTATACGCTAAGATGAGGGTTGCTGTGATCAAAATCAAAATCAAATCAAATAATTCTTTATTTGCATAGGCTTGTACACAGCACTTACAAATCGTCATACATTTGAATGATTTAAAACTATTTATAAGTACTTATGTAAAAATTTACATGTTAATACATATATATGTTGATACATAAAATATACTAAAAAAAGTAAATAAACATAATGCGATTCTACCACCGGCTCGGAAAATTGTTTCTGGTCGAGAAGATCCGGCAAGAAACTCGCCAGTTAGGTACTCTTTTTAATCGCCAACTTTTTTACAATGGTTTATTATCCTCATACCAAGTCATACAGTCTAATGCAACACAAAATAGAATGAAGCAAATTAAAAGCTAAATATGAGGTAAACCGAAGCGGACCAGTCCCCAAAGGTGGCACCTGTTCACAAGTATGACGTATGTGTCAGCCATCATTACACTCAACCATGAGTGAGGATCCTTAAGAAGAAAAGGATGGGAAACCTACCGTTAGGATGATGGACCAAAGCACTAAACTAATGGCAGTCAAGATTGAGACGTCCTGAGGGTGAACCACTATTCTGAATCCTATGTTGTGAGCCAGGTTTGCCGGTGACAGAAAATTAAAAAAAGGAGTGTTCAGGTTTTAAGGGGTGGGGCTTGTATGCAGATCCTCTGTAGTTGCAAACGTCCATAGGCTGCGGTAATCGCTTACCATCAGGCGAGCCGCACGCTTGTTTGCTACCGAAGTAGTAAAACAAAATATTGAAATGAAGAAAATGTTATCCAAGGAGAACCACGCTTTGGCTTCAATAGGCTGGTTCGACCGGAGTGATATCACGCTCTCACAGAAAATCGGAGTGAAGCAGCGCCTGTGAGGTGAGTGAGGGTTCCGAAGGACGGTTCAAAAGTTGGCAGAAATCGCTTACCATCAGGTGATCCGTCTGCTCGTCTGCCATAAGTCACTAAAAAAAATCCCTATACTTAGCAGAGAGTTAAGCATACTCATCAATAGGTACTGCATTGAGTACGAGTAATATATATTTTTTTTACATTATGGCAGACAAACGAGCAGACGGCTCACCTGATGGTAAGTGAATTACTGCCGCCCATGGACATACGCGACACACGGGGCATCACAGATGCGTTGCCGGCGCTTAGTGGAGGAATAAGCTCTTTTCTTGAAGATCACCAGGTCGTATCTGTTCGGAAACACCATCGTTGGTAGCTGATTCCATAGTTTTACTACGCGCGGTAGGAAGTGGCGTGAGAAGCGCACTGTGGTGGAGTAAAATCCATCCAAGTGATGTGGGTGAAATTTGGAGTTCTAGTGTTATGTTTTTTTATTTTGCGTCTTTAAAATTGTGTTAAATTTCTTTCAAGGATGTAATCCACCGAATACTCCCACTATTGATAAGATTTACTTAATCACTGCCACTATGTAGGTATAAAGGCGACTAAGATAAATCTGCTGGCATGATCATCAGCATCCAGAGAAGGAAAACTCTGCATTTATATCTAAACCCTCGCCAACCCGTCTGCCAAGCGTGGTGAGTATGGCAATTACCACTCATGTGATTGAGGGAGGCCCGTGCCCCAGCAGTGGGGACTTAAATGGGCTGATGATGATGATGATGTATATGTATTGATTGTTTAAAATTTTATAAGTACGTAATAAAATGATGTGTAAACGATAGTACGATATCAATCTAGCTCCAAACGTAACTAAATGAATACACATTCATAAATTTACTGATTGTTATCTGTTTTATTTTCCGAATAAGAATTAAATAAATTTTGACCACAGAACAATAGTATCCAGCTAGACAGACCTAAAGTAGGCTTTGAGATTCTGCTAGGCCAGAGCATATACCTACGTACGTACTAAAAGTTGTACATAACAATTAAATAAAGATGAAAAATTAAATTAAATATTATCACTATCTGTGGAGACCGCGTCTTGGCAAACGTAATGTAGGGCGCCCTCTGACTAGGTGGGGGGACGATCTGCGCAGGATGGCTGGCAAGAGCTGGATGCGAGAAGCCTTGGATAGATCACAGTGGCGAACAATTGGAGAGGCCTACGTCCAGCCGTGGACTGCGATAGGCTGATGATGATGATGATGATGGTCACTGTCGATCTACATTTTGAAATTCATATTCGTTATAGTAACAAGTTGAATTTTTCATGTAAACTGAAGAGAATAAACGGTCAGCGTTTTCATGATTATTATACTTAGAAAAGGGTAGGTTTTTAAACAAACTTACGGATTACAAATAGTAATATGCGTATGTTGACTTCCGAAGCTTAATTAAAAGCCTAGTGTCTAAAAACTTTTCAGCTTCAAACGAAGCTTTTAAAAATACTTTTAAAATGTTGAAGTTCATATTACTTAATTCGATGTGAAAATAAATAAATTATCAATAAGCTTTTAAAAAAACTGTTGATTATATTTTTTAAGGTGACGGGTAGGGCACGATCGATTTTAAATTTTAGCTACTAAACCGGGTCTATTTTAAACATATTCAGGGTTACAACCTCTTGGCAAACACTTATACTATTTATTAAATAGCCTATGCACAAATGTTGGGTCCGTTTTTGTACGCGAATAATTGATCCAAAATCCAAAATTCGAGTGCAAAAGCAGACCAAACAGTAAACTATAAGTATTAAATAAATAGTATAGGTGTTTTCCGAGTGGTTGTAACCTCGAAGTTGTTTGAAATAGATCCGGTTTAGTAGCTAAAAATTAAAATCGATTGGCGTCGCTAGTGTGCCCTACCGGTCACCTTTAAGAAAAGTCGCGACTCTACTATGCAATAAATCGTATCAAAGCTTAGACAATATATACTTAGGTTTTGTCAAAATTCTTATAAAGGTGTCTATTCTGTTTTTTTTAGATGATATGGATACAAAAAAATATTTAATTCTTATATGCTCATAGTTTGTTTTAGATCTTTACACACTTAGAAGTGTTTAGCGAACAATCTCTCAAATGAACACAATCGTTTGTTGATGAAACAGATTTGTGTTTGGTCTGGGTGTTTGTGGTGGGTTCATACATTGTTCCAAATTTCTTTAATATAAGGAAAACCTTTTTTTCGGATCAGAACAATGTAGGTATGTGATGTTTTCTCAATTTACTTATTTATTTAATCTTTAATATTTAAGCTTTGATAGAGCAAAATATTTTTTTGATTTAACTCTTATTGTGTAATATATTTATTTGTAAAATATAGAAAAACATTTTTTTTACTTAGAACATAGATCGATATTGTATTTTTTTTCACTTCTGCATAACTTTCCGAAAGTTATCGAAAAGTTCTAAAGCCGTTTATCTTGCGGCTCGACTCAAAATTCCATCTGTGCAACATTTTACACGAAAAAACTGCTCCACGTCAGTCAAATGTAATGGTTTTTGAGTTCAAATGGGCCACTAAGGTGATGCGTCGGACCAGCCGAACAGTCCGATAATGCATTGTCCAGTTACGTGGACACCCCCGAAAATACAGCATGCGAAAAAAGCCATCCTCACTACCTCCCGCTGGCATTAATGTCCCCCCACCGCGCACTAAGCTTCTTTTTTTAATACATAACTTTTTTTCAAGATGCATTTTTACATGTTTCGGCCTAAAACTTTACACACCCAGAAGCGAGAACCGAGAGAAACGGTAACGCCTCTCCGCAGTCGGACCTCTCGCTCGCGCGCGGCCGCGCTGCCCGCCGGACGATAGTGGCGCGAGCGAAACGCACGTATCCGTGGCCACAGCTGCGTCTTAAACCAAGATTAAGGCTGTATTCCGCTTTTACGAACGCAAATTCTTGATCCAAACGCACCGAACGTCAACGCTCGCTCCCAAAACTCAAACTTAGAACCAAGAAATAGTTCTCAGATGATCAGACGCTGGCAACTTACTTCGCGAAAAGTTCCTCCAACTGAAATAAGGCCGCGGTATATACGTCTCACTCTAGCGTCCAGTGCGAAGGCATTCGCGCCACGACAATTGAGTTGAGTTGAATTGAATTGAGTCGGTTAAAGCGTAAAAATGGTGCGGGCGGGCATTGCCGCGCGAGAGCGAGACGAACGAAAGGCGGGTTGCCAGAGACCGCTGCCTTCTTCTCCTCGACTTACGCCGAGTCGCGGCTAGTGAACGTCAGCGTTCTGACGTGGACGGCCGTATTTGCGTTCGCTTGCGCTACTTTTGACAGCTACTGAAAAAAAATCTCGCGCGTCTTCTGTCAAGCTGCAAACTTTTTGAGTGCGTTCGAATTTTGAACTGATTTAGTGTTGTTCGTAAGGAGAAATATTTGGATGGACTGGATAAGATAATTGCAGTGTGTTTAATTGTATCGGCTTAAACTGGCCGTTGAGACGCTATAAAGTGATGAATCAGCGAGCGCCGGCTAATTAGCAAGTAACAGCGTCACTGCTACGAAAACAAATCTAAGCATCTATCTGCTATCCAGCTTCGGGGATATTGTAAGTGTTCCTAGTTCGATTAAGTATGTAATTAGTTTTTCTAAGTACCTAGTTTAGATTTTATTATTATATTTTTGTAAGCCTTATTAACTTTTTCGACTTTTATGATTTTTAGACTTGACGCTAAATGAGACTTTGGTTTTGTTAACATTTTTTTGTTTACTTTTATTAACTAAGGAAATTGATGCATGACTAAAAACAAAATATTTTTTTGATTTTGTAAAAATAAAACGCAATAATCAGAAACATTTCAAAAATTCTATCAAGTTGCGTAAAAGTAGTCGTCAAGTTCGCGGAAAGAAAGAGACGGGAACAGTCTCCCGAAGAAAATTTCCTGGTTTTATCGTGTATAACGTGTGTCGGAAAATCGTCGAAATGGCTTATTATGTTTTTGATGTGTCGAAGAGGAAAAGTGGCCGCGGGGCGGGGCGTGCGAGACAACAAACACGCTATTGGCCCGGTAACGAGAGTTGCACTTTTTGTAGGTATTTTTTTTACTTTTTAACTCGACGCGCAGAAAAATTTATTTGCCCGAACTTTTTTTCTTCGTATCGATAGGTTTCGGCGGCACTATTACGCTTTTAATGAAAAAAGTCGTTATTGATTTCATTGTCGCTGGGTCCATTTAATATTTTTTTTGTTGAAAACATAAAACTTTGGTACATGTCAAATTATTTATTAAGAAACAAAGACACATTGAAAATATAAATATTCATTTATAGCTGATAAGTGTCGTAATTAATGTAAATGAGCAATAAAATAATATTTAATTTGTTTTTAATCGTCAAAATAATAACACATATGAATGGCCTCTTATTCAATCACTGCTAAATTATTTGAATAGCAATTAATTTCTTATTAATTATTAACCGCGGTCCAGAGCGGAATCTTCTGTCACGAAGAAACCATAAATCATGTCTGAGTTGTAATTTGAACCTTATGGCGAAGAGATAGAGACGGCTATTGATTTTACCCCCGGAGAACGCAGCTCGCGGGGCTAGGGTTGTCAAGAACTAAACCTAGCGATTAAGTCTTTTTATTTTTAAAGTATGCTGTAGTCAGTAGTATGAATTACTTTCATAATATAGTAGGTAGTTATAATAGGTAGAAGCTCAGATATAATTTACAGGTGAAATGAAAATGAAGAGTCAGTCAGTTTCATTAGGGTAATAATAATAGTATTCGTTCCATAGTATTAAGGAATGATTACATGTAGGTAATGAAATCAATTAAGTATACTATTGAAACTACAATTAAGAATAAATTGGTAACTTAACCATCTCAACAATAATTGAATGGAATATAAAATTAATAACAAAGAACCATTATAACATTAAATTCAATTTATAGATTTATTTTAAAAATATTTCATTTCTTCAATCCAAATACGAATTCATCGGCTTTTTTACGAACGTTTGATATCTATATCTATTTAATTTTTAAATGAATTAATTACAAATAAGTCGATAATAGAAATCTTTAATTGTGTACCTAAGTATTTAATAAATTAAATGTAGAAGGTACCTTAATCTAACTCTACATATCAACCTTATACCTAATGTGGAAAATAATTAAATTTCGCTTAGCTTAGAACAAAGCCTCAGTTATAATAAAATTATAACTACGTTATTCGTATTATTAATGTATACGAATATGTATTAACAAAAGATTTTCGAATATAATAATGGCTCTTAACGAGTTTAGAGAAAAAAAAATGGAAAAAAAAATATCTTCTCGGCGGCAATAGACAACAGTCAAGGATGCTTTAGGAACATAGCATCGAACAGCGACTGCAGAGCTTGCAAGGAGGAGACGGAAACCATATAACATCTTTTATGTGAATGCGACTCACTAGCCAGAGGCAGAATGTGTCTTCTAGGTAACGCTTATCCTAAACCAGGAGACTACAGGCACTTCAACCCGAAAGTCATCGTGACGCTGATGAAACGAATCTTTCGTGAGTAGGAGCGCAAAAGATAGGGGAGGTACAAAAGATCCCTTAGGGTCGACGTGCCCCATGAAAATGACCCCCTAACAGATAAGATAAGATAAGATAACGAGTTTAAAAAACCGATAAAAGACGCAATGTAGGCTTGTAAAGTTCAACCATAATGAATCCAAACTCAAAGGTCTTTTTTGGCATCCACTATACAAATAACATATTTTTTTTGTAACAAAAGTAAAAGTAAGTATTGTAAAAGTTGACAATTTCGTCCAAGACCGATCAGATCTTGGACGGACCAGGGTCAATTCTAAAAAAATAGACGATCGTATATTTATCCCCGTTCCTTTCACATGCGTAAAGCTCTTTCGTGGCAAAAGGAACGGGGATAAAGTTTTGAACGTAAATTCATTTCCAGAGTAGGCTCTCTCGTCTAGGCGATTTCTCATTCTTAGAGGAAGAGGACAATACCTAAGCTGACGTTCTGTGTCAACCTGTCCCTCCATGTCAATGATTTAATCTGTACACCATCAGATTGATCAACAATATCTAATTGATTTTATTAAATGCGATATAAGTCAACTTTCCTTCTTACTTACTAAATTAATCTACCTAATCAAAATTAAAAAATCAAAATCAAAAATGTCTTTATTCAATTTAAGTCCATACAGAACATTTATGAATGTCAAATATTATGTAATCTACCGCTGATTCGGAATGTCAATTTCTACCGAGAAGAATCAGCAAGAAACTCAGTAGTTACTCTTTTCAAATAATATGGTAATTACAATATTCATTATTATACAAATTATGATTACAGTGACAGAATGAAAAAATACTTTGACAGGGGAAGCATGCAACTTTTCTATAAGTAGAGAAATGTTAATTAAATGACGTAACGTATATGACACTTCATAAGAAAAGTAAGTTATTGATAAAAATAATAATTTTTGATCAGTGTATTACAAAGAAATTCACATAAAAATAAAACAAATTTGAGCACACAGTTAACACTTTACGGTACTTTTGTGCTTTTTGGTGTTAACAGTATACTTGCATTTGTCTTTTATGGGAACGGGAGCAGACGGATAGCTTGTTTTAATTCAAATTGATATGTAACAGAAAAATGCTACTCAATGCTGTGAGGAAGCACCTTATAAAAGCTTGACGCAGAACAAAACTTCAATGTAGTTTTCGGTCAAACAGCCTTGTCCCAACGTGACAGCACTGACAGCTCCTGTTAAAACAACTTATTTTATCACCCGAATGCATTGCAAAATGCACTACCTAATAAAGGTTAAGTGTGTTTCAATTTATTAAAGGTATCAATTTGTGATTAAATAAATCAGTATGAATGTAAACAATGCTTAAGGATACATTTTATAATTTCGACTCCACAAAAAAAAATTGGTAGAAAATGTCAGCGGTTCCCAAAATCAACTCTTGCGCAGAGTTTAATAAGAAATCAATGCCTGAGTTTTTTGCTTCGTGTTATACTGATTTCAATATTTTATTTATCATTGTTATATATAAATTCATTAGGTACTAAATTAAAAACGAAAAAAAAATAATCTAGTCATCACACAAAGAAAAGTATAGAATTTGTTTAGTAAAGATAAAATAAAACACTATGAATAAAAAAGTCTTTAATTGAGTAGCTATTAAAAGATTGATTTAGAGTAAATAATCTCAAAAATAGAGAAATTAAATATTTAATTACACAGGAACGATTTTTATTTCATAAAATAATGAATGCCCAGCAGTGGCATAATAGGTACAAACTTAGTGAAATCAAATCATAGAAAAAATATAATTTTTAAATTAAATAATTAAATTACGAAATGATTTAGTAAAGTAAAAAAAATAAGATTTATCAATTCGATACTATTTGTATCGAATCATTGGTTACAAAAGAAACAAAACATTACTAACCAACCGACCAGTAGCCAGAAGAGTGAGCGATCAAGATATTAATTAGCTTCGGGATAGGGGAGGGTGACAGCTGCTCACTCAGGCTCAATCAAACAGCTGTTTTGATGTGACGTACACTTTTGCCGCGGTTTCGGCAGCAAGTAATACGAGTCACGTTACACTGAATAAATATGTTTCTTTCTTTCTTTCTTTCAATACGTTCACGTCCCCGCGTGAACTATTCATTCATATCATACTATTTATAAAGACACTAGCTGACCCGGCAAACGTTGTTTTGCCATATAAATAAAAGGGTTGATCGTAGAAGGGTGAAAATTGAGGATTGTATGTATTTTTGTATGTTGTATCATAAAAAAAGAGAAATTAAAAATTTTGTCTAAAAAATAAAAATAAAAATTTAGGGGTGGACTACCCCTAACATTTAGGGGGATGAAAAATAGATGTTGGCCGATTCTCATAGATACCGGATAAGCACAAAAAATTTCATCAAAATCGGTCAAGCCGTTTCGGAGGAGTATGGCAACGAAAACTGTGACACGAGAATTTTATATATTAGATGAATTCTATATACAACGACAAGGCTTTTCTATAAAAGCCTTGTCGTACCTATAGAAAGAAAACATTTATTTTTATAGACATCACATCACAGGGCATACATCAGTTGTGAACACAATTTGGCACAAACGGAAAACAAAACAATAAAAAAAAACCTTATTTGCCTATGCAAATAAAGATTTTTTTATTTGCATAGGCAACAAGCCAATGCTTGTAGGTACTGCTGTATGGCGAAATTATATGCTGTATGGCGATAGTACATACTTATATGGCGATTTGTAAGAGCTGTGTTCAAGCCTATGCTTGTATCTTCATACATTAAAGAAATCTTTATAACTATTATTTGGTCGGTATGTACAATATACATGTCATTACATATTTTATGTCGATACATAAAATATACAATTTTTTATGTGATAGGTGGCAGACGAGCAGACGGATCACCTGATGGTAAGCGATTGTCGCCGCCCATGGACACCCGCGTCACCATTGGAGACACAAGTGCGCTGCCAACCTTTCAACCCCCCTTTGAACCGGGTTGGGCCTCGGGTACCCTCACTCACGCAACGAAACACAGCAAAGTGCTGCTTCGAACCGACCCTTTCATGCCGAAGCGTAGTTCTCGAACGATCAGAATATTATTTTTTTATTTACTGTCTTAAATTAGTTACAATTAATAAAAAACCGTTGGCGGCCTCTGATGCGTAAAGGGCCCTTAATGATATTTAGTTGCAGAAAATAAAGAGAACTAAAAAAGAGAGAATAAATAATTGAATACAGAGACTAAATTTAGGTTTATAAGAAACTTTCGCGTTGCATTATAATAATAATTAATGTACACAGGACCAAACGCGGTTATTTTAACTTTTTTTTGTGATATGAAGAATAGCGTCCACCCTCACACATTGGAACCCAAATGGTCTTGCACAGTACGGTTCCAGAGGAATTTCCTCTCGCGAACGCTTCGGCTATGGAGTGAGCTGCCATCAGAGGTTTTCCCGGGGGTATACAGCATGAGGTTCTTCAAAAAAGGAGTGTTAAGGTTTTTAAGGAGTCAGCAGCGCATATGCAGGGCCACTGTTGCAAACGTCCATAGACTGCGGTAATCGCTTACTATCAGGCGAACCGCCCGCTTGCTTACAAAATATTTTCCACCGATTAATTTCTCTCTTTATATCTGAAAATTCTGTATGATTTGGCATGGTGCAGCTTATGGGTAAACGCATTGTTTAGGCTATTCTATTAAACACATTATACTTAGGTACTTTTATTAATTGTATAAATAAGGGAAACCTGTTATTAGCTTTACTCTTTGTAACTTAAAAACAATGTTTATGCAACCTGTAACGCTGTTGGTTTTCTTAATAAAAAAAAATCTTGACAAAAAATTTAGTATCACTGTATATGTATATCTATTACTTAACAAGAAGCAAAGACAATAAACGCAATTAAGACCAAATAGGTGATCTGATGATACCATATTCGGATTTCGTAATGAATCTGTTAGGCAGAACTAATTTGTCGACATTCGAGTAAATCCAATTGAGCATCTTTCATCCTGTTAATTCGTCCGTGTGACGCACACATAAGTGGCACACAATATGGTCAAATAAATGGTCCTGTCAACGCAATTCGGTGGGTTTTTGTATCATAAACAGTATGAGTGATGGCATTCAGTGGAAAAATACATTGACGTCGTACAATTCATCATCATCATCATCAGCAACCCACACTCGTCCACTGCTGGACATAGGTCTCCCCTAATGCACGCCACTGCTCCCGATTTTCGGCCACTCTCATCCAGCCCACACCAGCCAGCCTTCGAATGTCATCATCCCATCTTGTCGCAGGGTGTCCTACACTACGCTTACCGAATCGCGGTCTCCACTCAAGGACTTTACGGCTCCAACGGTTGTCAGTTCTGCGGCTAATATGACCAGCCCACTGCCACTTCAGTTTGCTAATTCGGTGGGCTATGTCGGTGACTCTGGATCTCTGTCGGATTACATCATTTCTAATGCGGTCCTTCAGAGATACTCCGAGCATAGCCCTTTCTATAGCTCTTTGAGCGACTTTGAACCGGTGGACTAGTCCAGCCGTGAGTGTCCACGTCTCGGCACCGTAAGTCATGACCGGAAAGACGCACTGGTCGAAGACTTTCGACTAAAGACTTTGAGGGATGGGTGACGAGAAGACTTGACGAAGTTTACCAAATGCTGCCCAGCCTGGCTGAAATCGTACAATTCGTATCGTATTCGTATCGTACTAGTCGTACAATTGGTATAGTCAAAACCGAGTAATTTTTCTGGTTCGAATTTACCTCTAAAGTTAGGGTTGATGATGCGCTACTTCTTTTTTGAAAATGTCCCATAAATTTTGCATCGTGCATGATATTTCCTTTGTATTGATGGGAACAACATCTGCTTCTCATGTGAGTTGTAACTCAGCCATGATCATTTTTAATGAAAGTAGATCCACTATTGAAGATCTTTCTTTATAGACTTCCAAAGTTCCAATGCGACTAACCGTAGGGAAGAAAGCCTTCCAGAAAGAAAATCTTCTAGTGCTATCTCTTCCATTACTGTCCACTTTGATAGTGGGCATTTTATGCTTACTCTTGAATAGGTTTTTATCTAGAACAGCATAAACCAAAGAAATCAAAAACAATTTCAAGCACTTAATTTGAAAGTTCAACAATGCGGCCAAAAATTCCTAAAATTATAAGACGTTAAAATTATTTCACTTCCATGTAAACTAGCCCCTACAAATTAGGAAACAGAATTTCTGCAGGGTCCAAATGTAACTAAAAAGGACAATGTCGAACCTCCATACAAAATTTTTGTTAGTATTTTTTTGCGTCCTGGAATGAAAAATATGTATTGGAATTCCTTACCAGATCACCGTTAGGTACACAATTATCGTAAGTCTGGAAATAAAGATATATCAGTTGGAAGTTTTCTATTTTATTTTTATTTGATACAAAAATCCACAGCTCTTAATGTTAGATACACAACTCTTATATACTAATCTTACAGCTAATTACGGACTATCTTTATTTTTCTTTTATAAAAATAACAACAAAGAGACGACGAGACATGAGTGTAAGACTTTTAACCATAAAACCTAGGTGAATGTTAAGTATATCGATAATAACATGTAACAGTTATTGACTATAATATTATTATAATAATAATAATAATATGCACACAGGAAGTATAAATAATAAAATATGCCAATTGATATCCATATACCTACGCACCCAAATACAAACATCCTATAAATAAATAACCAACTAAATAAATAAATAGAAAAGGATAAATAAAATACTTATACATAAAAAATAATGAAGAGGTCATGTTACGAGGTAGGCCTAAGCATGCCATCAATATTCTTTCTGAAGGAACAGAATAAGTCTGTTGACAAGGCAAATCTATCATTAGGTATGTTTTTTGCAAACGACGTGTGACAGAATTTTGAGCGTAATTGCTGCGTACAAGTTTGCAGCTAAAAAGTTTTGAACGAGTATGTCTGGTTCGGGTCGAAGGAGCACATAAAAGTAAAGTTCTTGAAACCAAATCCGTGCTGTCTATTTCATTATTGCATATTTTGTAAAAAAATATCATATCTAGAAGACAGCGTCTATTCTCAAGGGTTAAAAGTTGATAGAAGTTGCACGAACTCTCATAATCTGTGCGCCCACGATAATTACGATAGTTCAAATGTTTGAGAAATTTCATTTGTATTTTCTCTAGACTTTGGGTGTGTATGATATACTGTGGGTTCCAGATGTTACTGCAATACTCGAGTACGCTTCTAACATACGTATAATATTAGAATTTTTAGACAGTGCACATCTGTAAAAGGTTTACTTACCTGCAAGACGAATCCCAATTTTTTTAAAGGCTCGAGATACTATGTTATCTATGTGACTTGCAAATGTTAATTTTGAGTCCATTAGGACCCCCAAATTTTTGAGGGTATTATCTAAACAAATAATATGTAATTGAACAAAAAACTAAATATTTACAGTATTTTTATGTACAATAATCTACAGGTACTTTAAACAGAGTTCCATGAAGCCAGAGGTTACTTTTGACCAGGTCATGTCACTTGTGAAACCCCAAAAGCCCGCTCCACACTTAGCCGCGTATTGCATGCGAAAAAGCTGCGAGCGAACACGAAGTGTGGATTGAATCCGCAAGTTGAAGCCATGATAAAAAAAAAAACTCTCATTTAAAGTACATTTTATATTAGACATGTGAGCTCCTTTTCAAATAGCAATTCTTTTTCTTGACTTAGTCAGGACTAGATTAATGTGTGGAAAATCTTATTTGTTTATATGATATCATTTCGTAAAAATGTTATTTTAAGACGCTAAATAAATAACTCAACTAATATTTCGCCATTGTTATTTGCACTGATTACTATGCATACAAAACCCCTGAGAAGAAGTCTTATCTGTGACTGCCAAATAGCAACAATATAAGTAACCTGATTACAAAAGACAGTAATGAGTCCATTAACAATTTGGTCCGCGTGCCCATCTTAAGTAGAAGAATTAAAGCATCTCTTCGCGAAATCTATTTCCATCTGATCGCATCACTCCACTATTCCGTTCATTGTGGCTAATTAGCTTTGTTCTGACTCATTTGTATCCCAACTCTGGGGCCTATGAATCAGTCATTTTAATTGTACTACAGCCATTAACATTCTACGGCTAGATTAGTACGGCTACAGATTTGAACTGCTAAAATGTAATCAAGCTGCCAAAACTATGTTTTGGTATGGTTTTAATAATAAATACGGTAGGTACCTACGATGTGCGTATTTCTACCATTAGCTCGGCGGTGAGGGAAAACATCGTGAGGAAACCTACACGTTTTCAAGCTGGTCTATTCAGTGGTACCTGAACGCCCCACTGGCCGCTCCGGATGGTCGACCCAGCTGCGAAGTAGATAGATATACTTTATTGCACAAAATACATGATTTAAGAATTACAGAAATTTAAAATATAATTTGACAATGTCGAATGATTTTATTTGCCACCAACACACTATTGGATCTAAGCAAGATCTGAAATAAACGACTTAATTTAGTTATCATTTAAACTGGAGAATAATAACAGTATTACAAATGGTAATAAGACGATGTGTATTAACAGAATCATTACAGATTTTCTACTCCTTCCTTAGACGCCCATAATCCCAAGGAGTCTGGTTAGGCAGCCTTGTTTTAGTAATTAATTAATTAACAGACATCAAATGCTCGTCAGCCACCTATTACGTAAAAAAAACGTCGAATATTACAGCAACAGCTAAGTTTTAAAGCAAACTTTTCAATTTTCTTTTTTATTTCATCTGTAAACCTTTTTCATATCCTTCTTTTTATCGTGATAGACTGGTAGGCTCTTGTGTCAGTATTTAAAACCAGCAAAAAAGCTTCTTACGCACATTCTATAATGTCTCCAACTTCACATTTTCAATAACCTTATCTGGAGTCTGAGATTGGAAATTAATATCTCACGTGTTTGTCACACCAACCTCTTTACAATATATCTACGAGTATGATGTGTCAGAACAGATAGTCATAAATGTTTTATTGTCAGCTGCCTATATGATGAATTCATACAGATGCTTAGGTCGAACGTCGGTAGATCGCGACACACCCTCCATTTTTTATTTTACAACATCGAGTCGTTGGAGATGGAAACATTTCGGTTTTACGACAAACAGAGCATCGTCTACGACATCAGCTTTTATAACCGTTCAAACAATTACATCTAATCATTGTTCTGCTCACACCCGATCTAGCCGATACGAGCGAGCGAGATGACGCTACCCACTCCGCTACGCCCATCAATGTCTAATTGCTTTTATTATTTTAAGGCATCGTAATCATTATGGCCGCAATAAAAATTGTAATTACTTCTCATTAGTTCAATTAAGAATTTTCTAGATACGGTTTACTTGATATGTTCATTGCAAAATAGCCACGAGATGCATTGTCTTGAGAAAGCGGGCTTTTTATTACTATTACGTTATTATCAATTCCCTTGTCTATGAGTGAAATCCGTTGTCTATAGTCTATAAATTTTACGAGCGTTAGCCACGGCTCATATCAATCAAAATTAATGATCATTCCGAAATTTGGAACTAATCGATGTATTTTAATTTTTAATATCCATAAGTTACGAACGAAAGGGTACTTAATGTAATTGCAATAAAGCGTTTAAAAATGTTTTGTCTATGTCCGGCCAACAGACAAACAAGTTTGAATTTTAAAATAAAACGTTTTGAATAACTTGGTGAACTGGTCCATTGAAATTAATTAATTAATAATTTTGACATTCTCAATATTAATTTATTACCTATCAAAGGTGCATTTGAATTTATTACATTAAATATATTGAGAATATATAGATCTAGTATATTATATTTAATAATAGCATAATTTGTTTCAATTATTATCAATTAGCGATTAATTCGAACGGCAAAGGTCCCATAAAATAATATAAATTTGGTTCCAGCGACTTCTTCTGAATTTAGGAACTTACGTACCCAATCCCTAAATTGTACAAACTGCATGATATAGAAGCTCAACAAAATTATACCGGGATAAATAAAACTAACTGGTATCGTATTTTAATAACAATATATTTATGAAAGGCAATTCATCGTCCCGTAGGTTTCTTGGTTCTAAATTCGCTTCATTATCATTTTTGGTTCTACAAATTTTAAGACCACTGTACGAATTTGTTTGCCTAATATTAGTGTGTTAAAAATTATGTTTTCAAATTAACAATTAGAAATGTGTTCGGGCTTTATTAATTATTATTTTAATACATTTTATAGGTGCAGTTAGAAAATATTATTATGGCGACACCGCTATGATACTGGCGCCGCTATAATATTGATTGTGATGAGTAGGAGACATTCTTCCTGCAAGTAACAATAAAAGTGGCATTTTTAAGCAATTTTGGAAATTATTGTTACTCGATAGGAAGTAATTACTATAAAAGTTCGTCTCAAAAAATTGTTACTACTTTCCTTAAAGTATTTGTTGCTCACTTTTTAAAAAATGCTTCTTATTCGCTATAATTAATGTAAATCACTTGACGTCGCCAGTATCGTCGCGGTGTCACCTTAAGACTTTATTAAATCCAAGCCACGTGACAACTCACTCGATACACAACAGCAGTGTTTAATGAATCATTTTTGGCACTTCTATGCAAAAAAAAGCCACAATATTTTGTTAACTAAAAACCCTAAATACTAATTTAATTTGTATTAGTTTAGATATTTGTAATTTAATTTGTAATCGAATATGTAAATGAGATTAAAATCAATAATTTCACTAAATGTAGAGATCAGAAAATAATATATTTTTTAACTTGGTCTGAACCATATATATATTGTCAAACCTCGATTTACGAAAACTGTCAAATTTACATTATACAATATAACATAATTTCATGATTAACTTTCTGTTTTAAACTATTTATAAACTTATTAAAGATTTACTTTTCTAGAGATTTAAAACCTCTGAATTGCATCGGATTTCACGTTTCATATGAAATGTTCCATCGTCACCTACAAAAAAGTTGTTCTTAGACTAAAAACTTACCACTAAACATGTCATACGCTCTACGTTTACCCGTAAAACGTTCGATGTTAGTTTCAAATCTTACCAGCCGTGCATTATTTCTCTCTCTCGCTCCATCTTGCTCAGAAAAACTTCGGCAAAAGTTTCCACGCACATGGCTAACACGTGGTCTTGGCGAAAAATTGCGCAGCCTGCGCACTCCTTGCCCCCTCCCCCCGGGTCCTTCTAAGCGGGAAAAGATGCGGGTCCCTCGCACGCGGGCGTCATGTGTTTTTGTGAATGGAGGCGGGACGCGTGCTTCCCATCCGATAAGGTGCGTAGTTTTTTT
This sequence comes from Marasmia exigua, assembly GCA_019059595.1. Lineage (NCBI taxonomy): Eukaryota > Metazoa > Arthropoda > Insecta > Lepidoptera > Crambidae > Marasmia > Marasmia exigua. Next base: position 26,876,056 of record CM032472.1, on the reverse strand, counting down.
GAGAAGGATTTCTTTTGAACAAGATTACACGTAGAAATCACAAGATTTGTGCTAATTTTGTATTAAGATTGTCGTATCTACAGATACAGGTAAAGTGGAAACTCTTGAAACATTTTTAGATACATTTTCCAAATAGCTAGATTAAGACAACCGCACATACTCGTAAATAGCTCTGACCTCAAAGTAAATAGTTTTAAATGAAGGAACCAGAAATATATATACTGAAATATAAACATTATAATACCCAGCCTACCAAACATACACAAGTATATAACTAATAGGTAACATAAGATAAGTTATAATGATAACAATATCCGCCAACCGATTACGGCTACGTCAGCCAATCTCAACGATCAGTCACATACGCAGAATGTATTATAGTGCTCAAATGCAGAGAAAGAGAGTGCATCATAAGTAATAAGTAACTATCTTTGAACTTAACTTTTAAATTTTGTGTGTTGTGCATCAAAGAGTATAACGACCGCACTCAGAGACAGCATTAAAGCTAATGTTCATTAACTTTAGTATCAGTAGTTTTTATGCTTATTAAAATAAGTGTCAATATTTTTTCTTAAGTAGCCAACTAAGTTAATCAACGACTCTGAGTGTGGCAGTAAGTGTTCATTACTCAAATATAAGTAAGTATCAGCCTATAAACTGTCCCACTGCAGGGCAAAGGCCTCCATCATAGAAATCAAGTTATCGCTACTAAGATGGGATTAGGCTTAATCACCACGCTTGCCTAATGCGGATTGGTGATCACAAACCCGAGCAATGTTCGAAAATTCGAAACATACTTTTTGCTCGACCCGGGAATCGAACGCAGGACCCCAAGATCACGGGCCGGTACTTAACCCACTAAACCAACAGGGCGTTTACTCAAATATGTGACCAGAAATGGGAATCTATTCTATAACCTACCTACAAGGAATCTCTACCAAATGCATCATGGAACCATTCAAATTAGTAACTGCAGATTATGAAAAATATCTAAAAACGATCTTGATCATAATTCCAAAGTACCGCGCATAATTCATATACGGTTCGAAATCATTTCAAATGGAATTCAACATTTAAAATGTGTAACAAACCCGATAAAATCAGAAATTGGATAGCAGATCCGAATATTCCGGCAATTTGTGATTACTCGTTTATGCCGCGGAATGCGAGAAATTCATAATTATACTAATAAAAATGTTACATCTGAGCTATTTAGATGTTTATCTTTAAATCCTCATCGACACTTGGTTTAGATCAACTACTTTTTCCAAAAACAGCACGTGTAGATTGAGTCCAAAAATGTCTTCTTCTTCATCGTGCGTGTGATTCCCGGTAACGCTAGAACCATGATTCAGGATTAGGGGAGTCTGGTAATTACAATGAAGCGACTGCCGTCTGACTTTCACAACCCTTTTACATGGGATCCAGACCAACTGAATCATGGGTATAACACGTTTCAGAAACTATCCAAAACCTGCAGGTTTCGCGACAATTTTTTTCTCCACCGCTGTGTTAATGGTAGAAATATGCATATAGATTTGAAAAATATAGAGGTGTATTGAACAAGAATGTAAGTAATGGAAAATTCATACAAGATATAGAGATGATAAAACTACCGCACCGAACTAGATACGTAACAAGCACTACCAATATTCTAAACCTAACCGAATATTTAGTACCTATTGATGATGACTGATTTAAAATGGATTGGACTTTAGGAGTGGTGTCCTTCAACAAAAATATCAAACAGAATGTTTGAAGTTAATTGCTTTAAACAACCTATCTAATAGGCACTACCAACCTACTAAAAATAAATAAGTAGTGATTTTGACTAGAATCTCTACAGGATATATTTATGAGTAGTCACACATTTTTTTTTATAAACTGAACTACAACAACAACTCTTAATAATAACAAATAGTATGTGCCCAAAATAATGAGCCATGAAAAAAATCATACAGGCTGTCTAAAAAATGCATACGCGAATTAGATAAGTAATACCATCCAGCTAAAATTAACCGAATAGTGGTGTTGTTGCAGTGTGGGGAGCGGACGAGACCGTCGGCAAGCTGTTTTACCCCTATCTGAAGACGTCTTCCCTCCACAGGGACTTCCTGTTTGCGAGTGGCTCGGGTACGTACCAAATTAATAGATCACACTCATCCCAGCGAATCTTTGGAGCCTCGAGTACTGTTGGACCATGATTTAGGCTATGCTAATACTGATAATTACAACGAGGCGGCTGCCTTCTGACCTTCGCAACCATTAGATAGGGGAACCAGACCATCTGTATCACGATTACACGTTCATAATAATAATTCCAACAATCAAATTGTGGATTTCCACGATTTTGAGAATTTATCTGTAAAGTAAAGGTTTTTTACGCACATAGATTTGAAAAATCTGAAGTGCAAACTCGTTAATCTACTACCTGCCGTTTGGAAGGCGTTTCTTCTTATCCACTGAACTACCGTGCTGCTTTCTGAGCCCCCATCTGAAGTGAAGACGTCTTTTCTCCTTAGGGACATCGTGTTTGCGAGTGGTTTGGGTACGTACCAAATTAATAGATTGCACTGCCGATGTATCCGTTGGACTAACGGTATTGAGAATGGCTGCAGATAATTTTCGGTGATTTAGTTGAAATTTTGAAGTGACTTCTTTTGGGAAATAAAAATAGCAATTTTTTACTAAATTGTAAATCAACATTCTTAAATTACCTGTCCACTTTGCTATATTTCACTTTATCATGATATCGTTGACAAGCAGGACAGAGTTATACGTGAGTCACACGTTAGAAAGAGACTAACGTGAAAACATATATAGATTTTTACATTTGTCACGCATATCATGCTATAGCGAAAAACGTTTGGTTCATTATCAATAAGGAAATTTTATGTGGTAACCAGGTGTGTTGCTGCCTCACATCTGGTTACCACAGTCTGTAAAACATTAATTGATTGATGCAATCCATTTGAAAACTAATTATCAGACTTCATGACAACATCGATCCCACCCCAAACCTTACTTTAGGGTACTAATAGCTTCATAATAAGCTACTACTACAGCTTAAGCACTTCTGTTTTTAACCAACGACGCAAAAACGACGGGGTGTTATAAGTTTCACGTGTCTGTGTGTATGTATGTGTGTATGTCTATGGCATCGTAGCTCCCGAACAAATGAACCGATTTTGATATTATTTTTTTTGTTTCAAATATGAATAAGGGGGAGTGTTCTTAGCTATGTTGGATAAAATCGATCTGAAATGGCCGTCACAAAGATATCATCATCATCATCAGCCCATTTAAGTCCCCACTGCTGGGGCACGGGCCTCTCTCAATCACATGAGGGGTAATTGCCATACTCACCACGCTTGGCAGACGGTTTGGCGAGGGTTTTGATATAAATGCAGAGTTTTCGAACTCCCAAAATATGGGTATAAAAAAAAGGGCTTGAGTAGCAGAATATATTTATTGTAACAAATTTCAAATGCAAGATGGCCGCCGTCAGGGATTTTCTTAAATTTTCAATTTATTATTTTAAGTTTTAGAATCAACGCAAGTAAACAAAAGAAGAAAGAATAAAAAAGGAGGAGATTCTCCATTTGTCGGAATTATTGAAGATCTATCTATAGTAGATATCTGATCTCGGTGGGTACAAACCACATACGCATAGAACTGCAAAATTAAAGAATTTCAATGTGGACCAGAGTCACCGACATAGCCCACCGAATTAGCAAACTGAAGTGGCAGTGGGCTGGTCACATTAGCCGCGGAATTGACAGCCGTTAGAGCCGTAAAGTCCTTGCGTGGAGACCGCGACTCGGTAAGCGTAGTGTTGGTCGCCCGGGGACAAGATGGGATGATGACATTCGAGGGCTGGCTGGAGTGGGCTTGATGAGAGTGGCCGAAAATTGGGAGCAGTGGCGTACATTAGAGGAAACCTATGTCCAGCAGTGGACGAGTGTGGGTTGCTGATGATGATGATGATGAATGTGGCTCAACTTAAGTTGATGATCGTATCTACTATAGTGAGGATATAGACGACCCCTTCCGATCAGTGGTTGTGAATGCTGCCTCGCAAGGGTTGCGGGTTCGATCCCCGCACAATACGAACATGAGTGTGCATGAACATGTCTGTTTGTATTGAGTGTTTATATGTATTGTAAGTATGTATTTACGAAAGGAAAGTATTATTATGTATATATTCGTAATTCCGCTGTTGGTTCTGATATCCGTAACACAGGTGCTTAAGCTACCTCTCTCAGAGGTTAAATCAATATACCTATGTGATGTTGTGAAAATATTTATTATTATTTATATTTATTCTTAGTAATACATAAGAGTTTTTTTTTCAGAATTAACATTGCACAACTTTAATTTTACATAGTCCATTTTGTGCAAAAGAGTCTTACGTTATCCTTACTGCTTTTTAAAATACACGAATTAAAAATGTTATTCGTAACAAAATTAGTAATGTGTTGGTACCTTGTAAATATATATACAAAATGAGGACTTAAGTACAATATATACTTATAAAAAGGGGTTTGATCTAGCTTTTTAGGGTTCCGTAGCCAAAATGGCAAAAACGGAACCCTTATAGTTTCGTCATGTCCGTCTGTCCGTCTGTCCGTCTGTCCGTCTGTCACAGCCGATTTACTCGGAAACTATAAGTACTACAGTGATGAAATTTGATGGGAATATGTGTTGTATGAACCGCTACAAAAATATGACACTAAATAGTAAAAAAAAGAATTGGGGGTGGGGCCCCCCATACATGTAACTGAGGGATGAAATTTTTTTTTTCGATGTACATACCCGTGTGGGGTATCAATGGAAAGGTCTTTTAAAATGATATAAAGTTTTCTAAAAAACATTTTTCTTAAAGTGAACGGTTTTTGAGATATCAGCTCTCAAAGTCGTAAAAAGTATGTCCCCCCCCCTCTATTTTTATAACTACGGGGTATAAAATTCTAAAAAAAATAGAGGTGATGCATGCTAATTAACTCTTTCAACGATTTTTGGTTTGATCAAAGTATCTCTTATAGTTTTTGAGATAGGTTGATTTAACTGTAATTTTGGACTTTGCTGCTACGGAACCCTTTGTGCGCGAGCCCGACTCGCACTTGGCCGGTTTTTTTAAGATTCCTAATCAGTAGACACTATGGGCAGTCTTCACTATAAAATAGTGTTCTAAAAGTACGTACGGCAGAGTAGAATAGACCACCCTCACTCTTACCGAGGTGTCGTAAAAGGCGACTAAGGTAAAGCTGCTGGCGTGATCATCAGCACCCAGAGAAGGAAAACTCTGCATTTATATCAAAACCCTCGCCAACCCGTCTGCCATGCGTGGTGAGAATGGCAATTACCCCTCATGTGATTGAGGGAGGCCCGTGCCCCAGCAGTGGGGACTTAAATGGGCTGATGATGATGAAAGTACGTTTAAATAATCCTCTTAACTCCCACTTAAACGTCAATCTTTCATTAAACCATTCGCCTTTTTAAAGAAAAACCAACAGATGCTTTCGAATAATTACGATGTCAATGAATAAATTATGACTAGTACATAATAACAGCTTACGCATCTGTAAAATATTATATCTCTCGGATCTCCCGTTATTTGTGTACGTGGCTTTAAGGGCCTATAAAAACTATTAACGTTGATGCTTATTTGTTTTCGAACGCCAGCAATGGCGGGTGTTTATTGAAAAAACATGGTATCGATTAAGAAACGCCTGCGCCACGTGCAGTCGATTGAACTAGTCCAATCACCAAAAAATATACATGATATCCAAGATTGGCAACTAAAAGTGTTAAAAAATTTAGTCTAGATAATACTATTTAGGATGCAGTCTTCAGTCATAAATCATGTGCAGTCGGCTGTAAAAAGATGTATTTAGTACCATTTCATATATTGTACACTTTTTTTATCATTTGCATCCTGAAAATCACATAGTAGGTATGGTAAATGAAGTCTATTTAGCATGTTAGATCAATGAAATAAGCGAAAAAAAAATCTGCTCTTCCATACATTTATTACTATGTTGTTTCATAGATCGTAAGTTTTTTTTTTCACAACATCACATACATTGATCTGACTCCGAGATTGGTAGCTCAAGCACCTGTGTTACGGATATCAGAATCAAGTGGGATTACAAATAGATACATATAATACTTTAATTTTGTTAATACATACTTATAATACATAGGAAACACCCAGACCAATACAAACAGACATGTTCATGCACACAAATGTTTGTACTGTGCGGGGATCGAACCCGCAACCCTTGGACCAAAGGCAGCGTTCACTACCACTGTTCCAAACGGGTCGTCACATACATTATTGCCGGGTGGAATTATATTTTGTATGGAACAGCAATTTTTTCTTTTCGCTTATTTTGTTAATCTGACATACTAAATGAATTTTATTCACGATACCTATTATGAAGTTTTCGGATGTAAACGATGAAAAAATAACGGTGTATATTTTGAAATGATACTGAATTACATCTTTTTATAGCCGACTTATGCCGTGTGTATGCACTCTTACCGAGGTGTCGTAAAAGGCGACTAAGGTAAAGCTGCTGGCATGATCATCAGCACCCAGAGAAGGAAAACTCTGCATTTATATCAAAACCCTCGCCAACCCGTCTGCCAAGCGTGGTGAGTATGGCAATTACCCCTCATGTGATTGAGGGAGGCCGTGCCCCAGCAGTGGGGACTTAAATGCGCTGATGATGATGACAGCTGAATTCTACTTACTTACATGGAAAGCACATTTTTATGCAGCCGACTGTACCTACATACATACTAAACTTTACTGAATTATATTTTTTTTCGTTGCGCTTTATACGACCGACATTAAAGCATTTTTACTATGCATAATTAAAAAAAAAGAAATGTTTTAATTAGGTATTACAATATTCATTCACCACATGTACCACATTTTAAGCGAAATCATCATCATCATCATCATCAGCAACCCACACTCGTCCACTGCTTGGACATAGGTCTCCCCTAATGCACGCCACTGCTCCCGATTTTCGGCCACTCTCATCCAGCCCACACCAGCCAGCCTTCGAATGTCATCATCCCATCTTGTCGCAGGGCGTCCTACACTACGCTTACCGAGTCGCGGTCTCCACTCAAGGACTCTACGGCTCCAACTTTAAGCGAAATAAATATTATTATTATTATTATTCTATTATATACATATTACTCAAGTTGACTGCTCTTTTCAATATACAGAGTGAATTGGTAAACATTGCCATCCTTTTAGACACTTCTTCTACCAAAGATTCTGAACAACATTTTGTTCTATGACTTTTGGAAATAGTCATAAAAAATATCAACTTTACATAGAAAGTCGGTTCACATGACTTGTTCATTTTGTGGATACAAAGTAAGAAGCCGAGCCGGCAACGCATCTGTGATGCCCCGTGTGTCGCAGATGTCCATGGGCGGCGGTAATTCACTTACCATCAGGTGAGCCGTCTGCTCGTTTGTCTGCCATAATGAAAAAAAAAGTGGAAAACAAGTACGATGAATTTCCAACAGACGTAGAACAAAAGTTGTTGAGAATGCCTGGTAGGATAGGTTTAAGGGATGCCAATGTTTGCTAATCACCCTGTAAGTATAGTTTGTAATAAAAATAATATATTTAATTAAATGAGTTTCGTATTTCCCTAATGGAAATTAATTATTTTTTGATACTACCGCACTAATCCGATTAAAAGTACGTGTCTATTAGTTTTATGAATTAAATAATACCTATTTGAATTTATACGTAACTTTGAACTATCTATGCGTATAAGTGTTCATAAATATCATATTTCTAAAGGCGAACATTATTAAGTGAACATTTAACCCATTCACCGCAGAAGCTGCTTTCGGCTACCTGCTATATCTAGCCGGTATCCTAATGCTTTAGACACCAGTGAACCATCTTCATCTTGAAAGGAATAGTCGCCATACTAGAGCTTGCGCCAACGAAGAAGTCCCCTTATTGGCGCCATTTCTGTCACGTGAAAATTCAAATTTGGGACTTTGTTCATATAAGACACAAATCTCAAATTTTAGTTCCGTGACTTCTTTCGTGGCGCGGTCTATATATACCTAAGTCGTAGCGCGTGTCAGTTGGGGCGCCATGCCAGTATCGCTTCGTAACAGTATAATTAAGTGAGCTATTCTAACATACTAGTCCAATTATAATTGCTTGTGTTTTCTTTTGATTAAGATAATAAATCATCCATCCATCCATTGCATCCATTGGATGCGGGAGGCACAGGACCGATCTGTGTGGAGAACATTGGGGGAGGCCTATGTCCAGCAGTGGACGTCTATTGGCTGAAATGATGATGATGATGATGATAATAAATCAGCCCCTATTAAACGAGAGAAGGCTACCGGATATACTATTTTAAGACACAAATGTCATTGCATTAATTTCAAAGTATTTTAGCCTTGATTCTACTACGGTCAAGGAATTAAGTGTTCCTCTGCCTAAACTAGATGACTGTATGAGCAAACAAAATAATTTAAGCATGGGAAAGTAAAGTAGAAACAGAGATGTTGCAGGTGTCCATGGGCGGCGGTAATCGCTTACCGTCTGCCACCTATATCTTAAAGAGATACTTAAACGATTAAAATCGCTTTAATAAATTCATCTCCCATTTAATGAGTAAAAAACAGTTTTTTGTTTTAAATTTAGTTTTAATTTCATCATTTACACTAAATGATATTTAAACTATTTACTCTTATAACCCAGTGAAAAAGATTTTTTTTAATTTAAAGCTCTACTTACTCAGAAATGCTACTATGAACTGGGTGAGTATAATATATGAATGATAATAAATTCTTATATATTCACAGATAAATGCCTTTAAAATAGTAGCTTATTATGCCAGAGATACTTTTAATAGTTAGGAGTAGGTAAATCATATAATTGATACGTATTTATTTATTCTTTATTGCACAAGAAAATAAAGTACAATTGGCGGACTTAATGCTATACAGCATTCTCTACCAGTCAACCATATGTATGTGTGTACCAGATTCTTTAGTATTTATTAATGTAGGAGCTATTCATCATCCTCATCATAATTTGAGCCAAAAGACGTCCACTGCTAGACATAGGCCTCCCCTAATGTTCTCCACACAGATCGGTCCTGTGCCGCCCGCATCCAATGGATTCCCGCGATCTTCACCAGATCATCGGTCCACCTTGTGGGGGGCCTGCCACGGCTGCGACTACCTGTACGTGGCCTCTAAAAGCCTAGGAGCTATTAAAATAATTATATAAAACTCCGTATCTATGAGCACATACATGTAAGGCCTCCTTTCTCTGATGTAAATTCTTTGAAGTGCCCGTATTGTTACTAAAATATAATTTAAAACCTTGCACACATACGATAAAGCGAAAAAGAAATTGAATCGCAGATAATATTTAGTGAAATTAAATTTAAAAAAGTTTATTAAATTAAAGTTCATACAGAACATTGTGAACACGAAAATGTTAAAAGTTTACTGTGTGTGTGACTGGAAATATTTTATGTAACTGAATGGGCTATTCAACAGTTGCGAAGCTATGTTGTGCGAGTCCTCACTGTCACTCACTCTACATTGGGCTCTCCGGCGAACAGTGCTCCGATTAGGCCGCTCCGAGAACTGCCCATAAATTCCACCCTAAAACAACCTCTCTGTTTAGTTTGGAAGCTCCCATCCCAGTAATTATACAATAATTCATACTTTAATAAATACTAATAAATCGTTCCACCACTCCGGCATTATCGGGCATTATTACACGATGTAATTACACCCAATAAATTACCAAATAATACATCAATCAGATGTGTTATAATTTTGAATTTTTTCTCATGTTTTATTGGATGGCGGGCAATTTTATTAAAATTATAATGCGGAGAGCGGTCCAAATTGGGGTAGCTTGAGGCAAAGCTTGAGTTTAATTATATAGGTAATGTTTAATGATACATTCTTATAATAAGCTACCTGATGCTGTTGGCGGGCATAAATCAAATATTTCATTAAAATTCGAGGCGCTCGCAACCCTTCATTCGTTGTTATTAGGTGGTTGTATCGCGAAATGGCCAGGCATAAGTGTGTGGTTATGCTTATGGTAACATTTTTGCCGTGACGTTGATGAATGGCTCAGTCTAAAACGTGCATAATTTTGTAAGGTTTTCCGACGAAATTACGGTTTTCGGAAATCGGAGATTGTTGGTATCAAAGCGTTTAGTGATTGAGATGGGAAGGGTTTTATTGATTTGGATAACTCCTTTTGGCCTAGTTTTTTTATAATCAGTTGCTGGGGAGGATTTCCGTTCAAGTATAATTTGAGACACTCGGTACTCGGGCACGAATTGCAAAGTTTAAATTTAAAGACTACTTATGATACGAATGCATGTAGTGTCAAGTTCAATAGTTTCTCAGAGTAAGTCATTTCCTACCACGCACAATAAAACTGTGGAACCAGCTGTCATCCGTGGTGTTTCCGAACAGATACGACTTGGTGACCTTCAAGAAAAGGGTGTACTCCTTTCTTAAGAGCCGGCAACGCATAGGTGTTGCAAATGTCCATGGGCGGCGGTGATCACTTTCCATCAGGTGTGCCGTCTGCTCGTTTGTCCGCTATAATGTAAAAAAAAAAGGTTTCATTAAGTTGGGTACTATATGAGTTCATGAATGAAAAGGCACTTAAATGTTTACATAGATTAAACAAGCACTGCGCATCGTAGTCTGTAACTAAGAGCTTTAATTTTAGACGTTCAATAAACCTTTGTCAGCCAAAACAGATTTGACGTTTGAAATATAAAAAATATACAACATTTTCGAAAAAAGAATGAAAACGGCTTTATTATAGTACCGTTTTGGTTTAGTCAACAAAAGTTTAACAATCCTTAAGACCCTATGTATTTGCGTTACTTAAGTTAGTAATTTAATAAAATTCTGTTTTATCATTCAATGTGACAAAAAATATCTTGGAATCCTCCTGGCAAAGCATGTTGATGTCATAGTTGATCAATTACCACTTCATCTCTGAACAGAATTCATACCCAAACCTATTCTTACCCAATGGTGCATTTGTTAGTGGCTCTGCTACACAAGGGCAAGAGGGTCTTGGATTCGATTCCTACTGAATTAAAATCTGTGATTTTTTTGTTTAGTACTGTATATTATGGTGTATTTAAGTATGTATTTGTGGAGTCCATTGGATGAGGGCGGCACAAGACCGACCATTATGGAAATCTACGGGGAAGGCATATGTCCAGCAAGTGGGCTATTGGCTGAAGATGACGGTATTTGTGGCACCTTCTTTTATTTTAAAAACTATAACTTAAGGTGACGGGTAGGGCATACTAGCGACGCCAATCGATTTTAATTTTTAGCTACTAAACCGGATCTATATTAAACAGTTTTGGGGTTACAACCTCTCGGCAGACACTTATACTATTTATTAAATTACCATGCAAAAATGTTGGGTTCAACGCGTACGCTAAAAATTGATTCACGTCGAAAAACGGCCACTTTTGGCGTGAATCAATTTTTTCGCGTACAAAAACGGACCCAGTATTTGTGCATGGTTATATAATAAATAGTATAAGTATTTGCCGAGAGGATGTAAATCCTAAATTGTTTAAAATAGATCCGGTTTAGTAGCTAAAAATTAAAATCGATTGGCGTCCCTAGTGTGCCCTACCCGTCACCTTAAGTACTTAAGCTACTTACTTTGCGGTCATATCGATGTATACAAATGTTGTCTGATAATTTTTTCCTACATTCATACATACGTACATAATTATCTATTCAACCTATATTGTCATACAAGTTTTAACACGCTGAGAACGGCCAGCATCAAAAGTAGCTTAACACTTTAGTACCATGTCAAAGTAACTGTTCTGCCTATTATAGTCAGTTTCCAAGGGGTTCGTAAAAAATGTTACTTCGACAAGGTACTTAAGTAGTTAAGCTACCTTTTGATGCTGACCTGTACAATCATCCCAATAGAAATGTATACCTATACGTGTACCATTAAACCACTTTTTGCATAACGAAATATTAATACATCTGCTTTATAATTTACCATCTGAAACCCATACATCACTGGTATCCAACTCCAAAAGTTAGATGCTATCTCCTTAGGGACCAAAGTCCTTATTAAAGCAATTATTGTTGAGTAAGATGGTTAGTTATAATTATATTAGATACGAGTATAAGCGTAAATTATGAACGGTAAACTCCTACTAAGAGTTGAATAATTTCCTTTAAATCATACAATTAAATGTTGATCTTTTATAAGACACGCATGGCTCCGAGGCATCGTAGGGTTATCGCATCTGTTTTTTTAATTGAACTTATTGTACTGGAACTGATTTTAGGGTTCCGGAGAAAATCTTATCCCATCCTCCCCTTTCCACTTCCGAACAACACGTGCTGGACAGCGTTGCCATCCGCATACCATCCAGACAATGGCGGCGCGCACCAAGAGTTTTTTGCTCCTCGTTCCTGCCCTGAGCCATCAAGGCATGGAATGCCCTCCCAGCTCATGTGTTTCCTCCTTCATACAATCCGGGGTCTTTTAGGCGGGGCGTGAAACGGCATCTCAGCAGGCCATTAGGGTGAGGATGGCAGACACAATGGGTACTTTGTTAGTTCTTCTGTGCCTGTCAGCCTCATTTTTGGATTTCACGGCCGCTTACCATCAGGCGGAGTGAGGTCATCCTGATTGGCCTTTCTATAAAAAAAAAAAAATATTTTTTTTTTTTTGGTTATAGCAATCTTATGCAATTTATTCTTATGTAAATAATGCTCTTAAAAATGTTCCCACCCGAAGATTGTCGAAAAGTTTTTAAATGCATTATTTACTTACGATATTTTTTTGTCTGTCAAATAAGCTAACAGTGCACGATCAGAAGGCACTTCAGTGACATCGACAGGGGGCGTTGTAAAACGTATTTTCTATGCGAAAATATTAAAAACCGACCGTGAAGCAGCACTGTGCTGTGTTTCGCTGCGTGAGTGAGGGTACCGGAGGCCCAATCCGGGGGATAGGGGGGGTTTAAAGGTTGGCAGCGCACTTGTAACTCCACTGGTGTCGCGGGTGTCCATGGGCGGCGGGAATTGCTTATCATCAGATGATCCGTCTGTTCGCCTGCCTACCTATTACATAAAAAAAAAAAAATAAAACAGCATTAGTTCCGCATGTTGCCACGTGCCAAATAACAGCGATCTGACTGTAGGTAAGTACTAAAATGTATTGGGTACTTTTATTATATCTAGAAGGCTATGAACTTTGATTGGAACTGAGATCTCACAGAACAAAAAAAAGAAAAAAAACCCAGAAATTTAAATTATTTTTTAATACGTAATCAAGAATTACGTAACACACATCAGGTGGCTTAATTCAAAGCCGTCCCGTAACGAACGAGAATATACTTGTCGCATCCAAACAGAGGAGACACACCGCGCGTGTGAAAGAGAGGGAAACTCCGATTCGGTCGTAACGTCTGCTTTGAATTAGGCCCTCTAGGTTACTATAGACTGTCGAATTGATATTGAACCAAACTTGTTTGATATTAAGGTGGGGATAGATTTTAGATATTTTACATTGATGTGTGGCGGTTCTTAACTAATTTCAGTTTCTAGATTCTGAATCTGTTAGTAAGTAGTTAGAGTTTTACCCTATCGAGTACTATATAAGTAATTAATTGATAATCTACAGCAAATTTAACTTTTACCATGAATTTCTATGGGTTGTGCAATAATGAATCTTAAAGATAATCGGCATAGGAAAACATCGCAAGGAAATACATTCCTTATCTATACTATTTATAAAAAGGTAAACCCATACAGACAGCGACAACGGTTATAAGTTATCCAAAAACACGAAACGCTTGTGCGATGTAATCGACACCTAGCGCCATCTAGTGGTATAAAGTGGAACTAATGTCCCGAAGCGAAGTGAGGGCGAGCCACTAGTATATTATAAAGATATACCTAATATAGAATTCTAAAGCAAGGGAAAAGTTTTCCAACCCGTTATTAACGTGGAAGTCTGACACTCACTCTCCGCGTGAGGGTAGATCATGTTGCCATTTGCAATATCAAAGAATAGAATAAAGAATATTTATTGGCCATCACATTACATAGAAAAAAAACACACATTCAAATATTAGAGATATAAAATAGGATCGAAAACTAAAGACATGCACCGTAAACAGACTGTGCCTTTTCCTAGAAAGCTATGCTTGAAAAACCGCACAAAGCCATTAGTACTGGGGTGACGTGCTGGGATGACGTTTTTTCTCTACCGCACCCGTATAGAATCTGCGTCTGGGCCCGGTGGATCTCTTTCACACTCTGTGATGTTTCTTCAAAAAATGACACTATTCATTTTAAAGCGCGCGTAAAAATAGATAAATGGCACATAATTAAACATACTAAAAATAAATCAAAATAAATAGTTAGGTTCATCATCATCAGCCTATTTAAGTCCCCACTGCTGGGGCACGGGCCTCCCTCAATCACATGAGGGGTAATTGCCATACTCACCACGCTTGGCAGACGGGTTGGCGAGGGTTTTGATATAAATGCAGAGTTTTCGTTCTCTGGGTGCTGATGATCATGCCAGCAACTTTACCTTAGTCGCCTTTTACGACATTTCGGTAAGAGTGAGTGTGGCCTATTCTACTCTGCCGGGACCACACGGCAATAGTTAGGTTAGGTTAGTTAGTTTAGTGTTAAGTATAAGGTCAATCAGTTACCGGCCTCAGCATAGTGCTTATCTTTTATGTTTTGTTACTATTTATCTTTTTTTACAAGTAAAATCGTTTGACACCCCTGGCAGTTTACGCGACCACACAAGTGAAATCATTTCGATAAAGTAATAACTAAGCATTATGAGTCGTGTTGTCAGAGACATTAATTATTATGGAAACTAAATGAAAGCATTTATAAACATTCAGTCGTAATTCGCAATAATTACTAAGCACTAACTTCTGCCTGCAACTTCGTTCATGTAGCCTATGGAACAACAACCTTCACTCCATTAATTTATCCGATTGCGTAAAAAGAAGGGTGCATAATATTGTTTCAGGTGTATGTTGATTTCTTTGGCTATGGTCTCATCATCAGCCTATCGCAGTCCACAGCTGGACGTAGGCCTCTCCAATTGTTCGCCACTGTGATCTATCCATGGCTTCTCGCATCCAGCTCTTGCCAGCCATCCTGCGCAGATCGTCCCCCCACCTAGCCAGAGGGCGCCCTACATTATGTTTGCCAAGACGCGGTCTCCCTTCCAAAACTCGTTTACCCCATCGGTTGTCGGTTCTGCGGCTAATATGGCCAGCCCACTGCCACTTAAGCTTGCTAATCCGTAGAGCAATGTCGATAACTTTGGTTCTCTGCCGGATCACCTCATTTCGGATTCGATCTCGGAGAGTGACGCTGAGCATTGCTCGTTCCATAGCCCGCTGAGCGACCTTTAACTTGTGGACCAGCCGTACCGTAAGTGTCCACGTTTCGGCTCCGTATGTCATGACGGGTAGGACGCACTGATTGAAGACTTTCGTCTGTAGGCACTGTGGTATCGACGATACGAAGACATGACGTAGATTATGGGCAAATCCTCCAATGAGATTAAAACTGCTATGGTCTACTTAGGGACAATTAACAACACTGTGACCCAGGTAGGGAAAAATTTAACAAAACTACATTTAACTCTTCACGAGTTAACCCTTATTTAGTCAAAGCGCACTTCCATGGCCTTTGAGCACAAGACAATGGCACCTACGGTTATAAGTAGGTACTACTGATTGTTACTGATTACAGAGACGAGACTTTTACAAGTAACAAAGACGTAACACAGCCAATCAACATTAATTGACAAATAGATGCTAAACGATACTTTAATAAACCCAAAATAACAAATAGTTCTGCAGTATACAGACGGAAGTGTCCACTCCAGTATCTTGATTGCACCGCAATTGTAGGCTTTAAACGGTCTCTTAACGTAAGTATCCGTATCCCTCTACACATAATAGTGATGTGGCACGAGGCAAAACCACTCGAGTCGTTTAAGTCGTTTAAATGCTTGCTCTAGTGCAGGCAGTATAACGCGCTGTTAGAGTCGATACAAGATTACAAGTCACGAAAGTTATCGAATACATACGAGTATATAATGATGATGACCATTCGATTTTCAAGTCATTGCAATTTTTAAAGAAATGAAGAATATCGAGCACTAGTATAAATCCCACATTTTGGTAAGAGTCAAAACATTCTACTGCAGTTAATCGCGCCTACTACCGTTACGAACCAAAACATCCCGTGAATCACTGGTTTTTACCAATAAAAACTAGAATTCTTTGTCGACACTTCCATTTCCATCTTCTTAAAGCGTAAGATAGAATGTCAAATATTCTTTAGTTACATAGGCTTGTACAAAGCTCTTACAGATCGTCATATATTAAAGAAATCTTTCTCTCTTTTACTTACCATTTGGTGACGCAGAGCCAATATTACATTATCATCATCATGATCTCAGCCCACATCTAGCTACTGCTGAATACGGGCCAGTATTCTCTTCTTCATTCCGCCATTCATTTATTTAATCTGCTATTCTCATTCATAGCTTACCAGGTACAGTTCTAATATTATCAAAGCAGGTAGCCTTTTCACTCAGGAGAACGTCAACAATAATAAAAAAGTTAAATGGTTATTTTTTGGTTGACACTCTAGTGTATTGAGTCAAGTTAAGGCACGTCACTAGCACATAACTGCGTGATTGTTTTCCAACAATTGTTTAATAATGACCTCATTAGTATAAGGAAACATTAATTAGTAATCAAGTGTGTTCTGTTATCTTAAATAACGTGTAGCGTAAGGTTGTTTTAGTTGAGAGTTAAGATTTTGGCTGCTTATAAACTAAGGATTGTATAATATCTCGTAGTTCAAATATTTAAAAATATATAAATATTTCACAATATCACATTCATTGATCTGACTCCGAAATAGGTAGGTCAAGCACCTGTGTGTGTGTGTGTGTCTAGCGTTCGATTCAAAAAGGTCAAAGTAGGTATTTAATTGAAAGTAGTAGTTTGCTTTGGTACATTTTAAGATGTGCTACTTTAGTCTATTGGAAACGATTTGTGTTTTTAAAATTTGGTGATCAGGTGGCTCGTCTGCCACCTATATCATAAAAAAAATAACCTAGTACAAAATTATACTTTGTTCACAACAAAACAACAGGGTTAATAGAAAGATTATAACTAATAATAGTCATAATCACCTTTGATAATATTAAGTGTATTAGGAATTAATAGAGTGCGCCATTTTGTGTGGTTGTGGTCAAATTATTAGTCTTTACCTATTGATACAATTATGTTGATGTTTTTGGAATTTGAGGTAATTAAGATAGTAACAATTATAACATGTTCCACTTTATACCAATAGATGGCGCTAGGTGTCGATTACATCGCGAAAGCGTTTCGTGTTTTCAGATTACCAATAAACGTTACCGCTGTCTGAAGGATTTAACTCTTCATAAATAGTATAAATGGAGTTAACCCTTTGATTGCCCTTTTATCAACTGCCTTTTATCATCGTTAGGATACTTATGATTGCATTGTTTTTTGCTGCTATCTGATATAATCTTCAATGGAATAAAATGTTAATTTAGATGACCGGTTCGGTCCCAGAGGACCGGACGTAAGGTTGCGGGCTCGATTCCCGCACCTAAACAAATGTTTATCGGTGAAACAGATATTTGTGTTGGGTCTGGGTGTTTGTAGTACCATAGTTATTCTTGGTTTCCATAGTAGGTACAACGGAAAAGCCTTAGTTTGATTGGGATCAGGGCAATGTGACATTGTCTCTATTACATAAGCAATTTATTTATTCCTTGACATACACGACTTGTCGTTTCGATTGGTCTGAAATGACTAATCGTTCAACAATAATAATATATCGTACCGTATACCATCATGTGCAACGTCTGTTCATCTGCCCCTATTTTATAATTAAAAAAGACCCTTTATAAATCTTCCCGACATATTGGATTCAAAAAAATTATTCCCCGCAAATCTTCAGAAGAAAGTATATAAGATAAGATGAGATAAGTTTATTAGGCATAAACACATAGTACAGTCAGCGTCATATCAAGTTACCCCCCTGCAGTGGAAAAATAGCACTTGTGCCCCAGACATAAGGATGGTCCAAAGGTCAACAAGGATAACTCGACGTGACGCCGTGTGTACATACAGCAGTAGACAACACAGTATATGGAAAAACAAAAAACAACAAAATATAATAGGACATGACATTAGTTTGTGGCCAACAAGGTAAAGCCTCAGCATTTACTGCAGCATCCAGTAACCACTGCAGAGCTGATTTTCAGGCTGAGCCTTGGGAGACGGACGTGCACACTTAAAATTGGACATAAAAAAAAAACAAAACAAAAAGAGAACAAACAAAAATAAACGAAATTAGAAGAATAGAACAAACACATTTACAACGAGAGGGCATGAAAAACATAAAAGGGAATTATAATAGTGAAAATAAAAACATGTGTTCATAATAAATAAATATTTATAGGATAATTATGTAATTATTACACTAATTAAATAATTAAAATTAAATTTAAATGCATATATATTATTATAAATATACTTAGGGCCATAAGCTCTCAAGACCTTAAACAAACAGAACAATAGTTAATTCCCGCAACTCGATATCTCGTAAAACACAAGCCTTGGTGCCAATCGTAAAATGGTAGCAGAGTTATAATTTCAGCGGCCGAACAAAAAATAGACGATTCAGAATTAAATTCGCTAATGACTTAGACCATTAAGTTAATCATTTTAATTAGAAGTTGGCGTTCGTTTCCATTTGTGTTTTATTTTGTTTTACTCTGACCCGGTTTTAAGAGGTGTTGTCAGATCGAAAGGGTTTCAAGTTACAGTTCAATGAGTTGGAGTGTACGTTTTATGAACTAAATCATATGGTCAAATGAGGAGTATTTCAAGAATGAAAATCGATGGCTGTGAAATAAAAACTTTTAAGACCTGTTAGATAGTGTTTTAAACATAATAGTAATAAAGACATAAAAATAGTTAGTACAGTATAGTACCGTAAAATTATACTCGGCAAGATATAAAAAATAAATCTTAAGAATTAGATCAACAATATAACTGAAAAAGAAAACCACAAGTTACATACAACATTGTAAGCCCCTGAAAAACTAAATGTTTCATTATATTTTTTCTGTTGATATATTTAACTTAGTCAAAGGCTTTTATTCAGAGGGCTTCGTTTCATTAACATCATAAATTTGACGTTTACACATCCAATTAAATACAGATTCTTATAAAACTTTTGATACGACTCTAAAAAAATAAAACAAGAAAAGTGCCAGTAAATCAATATATATTTGTACATTAAAATTATTTTTCGTCGAAAAAAAAAACCCTATATTCGATTTTGCGCAAACTGATACTGAAAATATCTAAAATTTTTAATAAGAAGTGACTACATAGCACTTCTGAAGATTAAATAACTATCAATAAATGTTGATGCTAGTTGCCTCTATAGGAGAAGGACATGAGAGCCAAAGTACCAAAATAAATAAATAAATTCAAATTCAAATAAATACCAGGTATTAGCAAATGTACGACAGCCGCACTCAGAGACGTCAAATTAACTTTATGGTGACTTCAGAAAAATATTGACACTTATTTCAATTAGCATAAAGACTTTCCATAGTCAAGTTAATGAACATTTAGCTTAATTGTCCTCTCTGAGTGCGGCAGTTAAAATTACAAATGGTCGACAACTCAAAATTACAAGCTTTGAGACATTAAACAAATAACTTTACCTACTGAACAGTAGGAGGTATTAAGATACCTTTTCTTTAGATTTGTACGAATTCTTGCAACTTTTTAAGGTAAGTACTTCAAGATAAGTGCTAATGCTTTTTAAAATGCCCCAAACGTTTTGACTATACTGGTATTGCAGGTTTTCATGGGCGGAAACAAACGCTTGCTCGTCTGCCCTCTATCATTAAAATATCAACCATAGCCCGTTAACCGCCTCAAAAAACAAAATGTAGTAAATGCGTATTTTCCTGCACGTTTTGGCAACACCAGTCGTGCGGAGGACGAGTTCTCAACATTGCGTGCGTTACAATTCTGCTTTCATTTATCCTACTAATAAATAACCCGGTATCAACACCTCAATGTAATAAGAAGTTAAGTGGACTTATTTATACTTCTAGTTATCGGTAGTTAAGGGCAAGAGCGGTTAATCTCGCACGGTGCCAAAAAATAAATTGGATTACATTTAAAAACGACAGACCAGGAATGGAAGAGATAAGAACGGTAATTGAGTTGTTTCTTAATTATTAAGACCATTTAAGTGACTTCTTGTGGACAGTGGATAAATAACTTACATTTGGAGATAATGTTGATACTACCTCGTCTTCAACACGTTTAAGCGGCCTCCCGCAGTTACTTGATGTGACTTTACAATCATCATACAGCGCGACAAACTGCCACATTCAGAGTAAGAAAAATATTGACACTTATTTTGATACGCATAAAGATTACCGATACTAAAGTTAATGAACATTCGCTTAAATGACGTCTCTGAGTGCGGCTGAATGTTGCTTTGGCTGGAAAATTATATTGACCAGGCATTTTACTGTCACGTACTGGAAGACTTATATGGAATTGTTATGAATTGAATATGTTACTACGCATTTAATATGTTAGGATAGATACATATTAGGCGAAACCGTGCTAGTCAGAGAGAGATGCACGCTCTCCAATAAAAGATAACCATGATATTGGTACATACGGACACTGTGGAAAAATCGTTTCATTCGTTAGTACATGTACATACATGTGTGTTTGTTAATTGCTTACGATCAGGCGATCCGTCCGCTTGTCTGCCAGCCATCGCATAAAAAAATCCTCTCTATTAGGCAAATTCGACCTTATAATTATGTGGGGACCTAATACTACACCAAATTAAAAATAATATATAATCATGAACGTAATTTCCTCATGCATTCACGATGGCTTTGCATTATAATTTGGACACAGTGAATTAACGTTTTTAGTGTCTATCTCAAAGGCAAATAATTACAATTTCACTGAATTAAGAACCCCTTCGTTTACCTCGGGACCTATTTTCGTCGGTTGAGCCAACGCCGTCGAGCCGCGAAGGCTTAAATTTTTGGATATGGTTTTTTATGTGATAGGCGGCAGACGAGCAGATGGATCACCTGATGGTATGCGATTGCCGACGCCCATGGACACCCGCGACACCAGTGGAGTCACAAATGCGCTGCCGACCTTTAAACTCCTCTTTCCCCCGGATAGGGCCTCCGGTACCCAAACTCACGCAGCGAAACACAGCACACATACTGCTTCACGCCGGTTTTCTGTGAGGCCGTGGTACCATTCTGGTCGAGCCGGCCCATTCATGCCGAAGCGTGGCTCTCCCACAATTCTTCAAAGGTTGGCAGCGCACGTGTGACTCCACGGGTGACCATGGTCGGCTGCAATCGCTTGACATCATGTAATCTATCTGCTTTTCTGCGACTTATTACATAAAAATGTGTCTTTATCTTCAACTACCGCATCCAAAGCTTTACCATCCGAAAGCATCGAAAAGATCCAGACGGACATTTGAATAGGGTCTCATTATCTTTAATTATATACCGATTCTTCGATGGAAGGGTGCTAACTTTGCTTATTGTGGCAGTCTATATTCAGTCGAGGACAGGTGGAGGCGTCGCCTAACTCCTCAAACACTGCCTGGTTTAATTACACGCTTTTTGGAAGTAATTTGATACTTGCGTTTTTTAAGAATTTTTTACAGAGAGACATACATCAGGTTACTAAAAAATCCTTAATTGATATTATTCCTTTATTGAGATACGTATTTGACATTAGGGTGAAA
This sequence comes from Marasmia exigua, assembly GCA_019059595.1. Lineage (NCBI taxonomy): Eukaryota > Metazoa > Arthropoda > Insecta > Lepidoptera > Crambidae > Marasmia > Marasmia exigua. Next base: position 26,854,081 of record CM032472.1, on the reverse strand, counting down.
ATCGAATGCAAAAAAAATACAGTTTTTTTTCTGTGTACTTTGATGTTAAACTGTACGTATTTGTTGCTGTAACAGTCAAAATACGTTAGGCTGTGAAACTGTATTCACAACTGAATATTTATCTCGCCTTTTTTTTGGTTGCGCCAAGTTTATACTAAATATTTCACAACATCACATATTTGATCTGATTCCGAGATAGGCAGCTCAAGCACGTGTTACAGATGTCAGAAACAACAGCGGAATTACAAATATATACATGTAACACTTTTCTTTTGTAAATTCATACTTATAATAAGTACATAGAAAACACCCAGACTAATACAAACAGATATATTCATGCACACAACGTTTGTAATGTGCGGGGATTGAACCCGCAACCCTTGCATCAGAGGCAGCGTTTATTACTACTGAACTGGTCGTCTATATCCTCGCTTTACAACAATTTAGTCGAGCCACCTTAAAATTCTTTAATTTTGCAGTTCTATGCGTACATATGTACCCACCGAGATCAGATATCTACTAATGACTTTCGACGAATGAAGAACCATACATATTAATATTTGTAATATGCGGGGATCGAACCCGTAACCATTGCATCAGAGACAGCGTTCACTACCACTGATCCAAACGGGCCGTACTCGCTTGTTACGAGACTGGTCTTCCGCAGGTGCCTTGAGTCATCGTCAGCCCATTTAAGTCCCCACTGCTGGGGCACGGGCCTCCCTCAATCACATGAGGGGTAGTTGCCATACTCACCACGCTTGGCAGACGGGTTGGCGAGGGTTTTGATATAAATGCAGAGTTTTCCTTCTCTGGGTGCTGATGATCATGCCAGCAGCTTTACCTTAGTCGCCTTTTACGACACCTCGGTAAGAGTGAGGGTGGCCTATTCTACTCTGCCGGGGACCACACGGCACAGGTGCCTTGAGTGGGAGAGCTTAACTGCGCGCAAAAGTTATATAACTTTACAGATTCCAAAAGCCTAGTATGTAGACAGTGAATATATACTTACTTATAATCAAAGTAAATCTTTTTAAACCTCGTTTTGGTAGGGAACACCACGGCTGGGAACTCATTTTCAGAGTTTGATGGTTAAGAACTCCCACGCTCGTGGTGGGGGTAATTAATACACACATACAGACATAGGCCTCTCCAAATGTTCGCCACTTTGATCGATCTTAGGCTACTCGCATCCAGCTCCAGCCAGTCATCTTACGCAGATCGTCACTCAATTTGACGTGAGGGAAAATTAATAAAAAAAATTGTTAGGTTAGCCTAACGCTTTGTAGGCAATCCGAAATCGCACTACCCAAAATAAACCCGCGGCTCACAAAACGACTTCTAAACCTCAGCAGAAAGAATCTCAGAATAATTATAGGGACAATCAGGGGCCACTCTCCCTTAAACAAACATCTTTACACCCTGGGCGCTGCACAGGATGCTTCAGCGCCGAGGAATCAGTCGCATACGTAGTCCTGGAGTGCGATGCAGTGACCAGTCAACACGAAGATATCCTCGGATCGGCGAGGTCACTCCGCGAAACCTGTGAAGCTCCCAGGAAGCTTCTGCGCTTCTGGACAGAGTTAGGCCAGCTAGAATAGCCAGGGCCCAACACGCACAACCCAGGACCAAATGGGAGTCTAAGTGCAGAAAAAGGAGTCCACTTTACATTACAATAGGCTAACGCTTGACCACATGATGAAGTCTAATATCCCTAAATATCCTACAATTCGGTCTTGTTAATTTCCCTAGAAGTCAGAATGCCATTCACTATGTCTGATAACATCGTAAATATCGCTAATTGTGTTTCTCACTAAAGAAACGAATTCGTCACCTAAAAGGCATTACCATTAAAACTTGAACAGCGCATTAACTATCCTTTTACCAGGATCTGAATAGAGAATCTTTTCACCGCCACTTATTAGGGCAAAAAGGGGAAGCCGCGGTAAAAAGTGTAATTATGTTGATTATTTAGGTCGTAATGTGCCGACTATCCCCCACCTCCCCCCTCCCCCTGACATTAATCGCCCTCCCTTCTCCTTTATTATTTCGTTTCAATTATTTTTGTGATTATCTTTTTATGGCGGTGCGCATTAAAAGTCGAAAAAATAACAGTGGACATTAAACGTAATTAGAATCGAAATTACGAGATGTCACCAGGCCTTTTGATCCTTTGGGTTCCGCTAGCAGTGGTTTTTACATTGTTTTTGCTGTTCGTTTCACGGTGAAGTTCATGGATTCACAATCTTCTATTACCACCATTATACTTCTACCCACTCTGCTGATCTCTTCTTCATTTCTTCGTTCGTTTCTTTCATCTGTCAACCTCATGTAACGCTTGTTAGCTACTGTCGCAATATCATCGCACCAACATTATCTAAATACATAAAGACTGGTTTACATGCCGAGTAGCTGCGAATGAAGTCCCGGGGAAAAACATGGAACTGAAATTTCAGATTCCTTGTATTAATGTATATAAAGTTCAAATTTGAATGTCGATGTCGACTCAAGTGCACTTTTCACTGGAATTCTTTGGTGGCACGGACTCCAGCTGCACTGTTTACACTGTCTGGACGTCATTTAGGAGTAACTAGAAAGCTAGAAAGTAGCTCACATGACAAGCCGAGTAACTGTTTACTGGCTAGGCAGCAACTCGCACTATGTAAACCAGTCTTTAGTCTTCCCATCAATGCGCGCATATTATTAATGGCTTATTAAAACGCGTCTATTTGAACGCATTAATTTCTATAGCAACGGAAACATAAAAACACATAATTATACGTAATACTAAGTTGACGCGTGACCGTTCACAATAGAACTTGGATTTGCCAACCCTTTGATTCATGTTACTAATGAATAGTAAATTCTGCCACTCCAACATCGACCTTACAGCTTTGAAGATGAAGCCGATTTTAAATAGCACCTTGGGCCTAATGCATATTATTATTAAGAGAATTTTATGGATGAGCAATTTTTACGATTGTATTGAAACGAGTAGTAGCATTTATTTGTAGGGAAAGGCTAAAGCCTTTTGTTTGGACTTATAAGCACACGCGGTCTGATATACCTATTGTGTTACTAATCTTTTTAAAGTGACTTTCAAAAGTTAACTGACAATTTTAATGAATAAAATGTAAAGCTACAAAAACCGAAGATCGATGAATGTTGGATAGATGTAACTGCTGGATATAGGCCTCTCTAATTATTCACCACTTCAATCTATCCTTTTTTTGTCGTATCCAGCTCCTGTCCGCCATCTTGCGCAAATTGTCTCTTCTCTACGTTCGAGGGCCAATCTCAACGATCAGCCACTAAAGCAGAATATATTATAGTGCTCAAGTGTATGCGCAAACACGAGTGCACTCTCTATTCCATTACCCTTATATTCTAATGGGACTATTTGACACGACCGGAGAGGGATCGAGCGCAGGACCAACAGCTTAAAGTGCTTTCCAAAGCACGAGGGATTCGAGAGACTGCCTCGTTGGCGCAGGTGGGTTGTGCGTCACACTTTAAAGCGTTGCGACGGCAGCGCTTAGGGTCCCGGTTTCGATCCCCGGATCGGTCAAAATATTTGTACCTGAGTTTTTGTGTTAAGAAATTCTCAGTGTCAGCCCGGAGTCTGAAAGTTGGCGGTCTTGTACCCCCGTGCCTCGGAAAGCACGTTAAGCCATTGGTACTGCGCCCGATTCCTCTCCGTGTCGTGTCACACTAGCGTCCCATCGGAATATGAGGGCAAGGGAATAGAGAGCGCACTTGTGTTTACGCACACACTTCAGCACTGTAATATATCCTGCGTAAGTGGTTGAACGTTGGGACTGGCCGCCTTAGCCGAAATCGGTTTGAGAATATTATTATAATTACACTCCCCAAATCCTGATTCATAGTCCAAACATACCCTGGGCTCCAAAGCGATGACATTAGACGCAACCGCAACGCAAAATGATGATGATGTGTTGTAAAATGTGCTAAGTAGAATTGAGTTTTATTATATTATCCTCTGCCCATCTCCACTTTAGCTCACACACTCGCGTGCCAACATCTATTACCCTGGTTCTCTTTCGAATTGTATCGTTTGGTACGCGGTCTCGTTAAGAAAGACCGAACATATTATGGAACGCTCCACAGCATGTTGCGCCACCTTTAACTTGTGCATAGTTTCTTCAGTCAGCGTCCATGTCTCGGCCCCATGTGAGCGTTGGGAGGACACATTGGTTAAATACCTTTGTCTTAAGGCACTATGGGATTTTAGATTTAAAAAGGTAGTCTAACCTCCCGGATGTGGTGTTGGAGGCGCCTGCTTAGAGTGAAGTGGAGTGCTCACTGCACCAACGTTTCAATCCTTAAGGAGCTTCGAATCAAACAAAGACTTTCGTCGATTGTGCAAGTGCGAATACTCACCATGTTTGGACATATAATCCGAAACGAGAGCTCTTTGGAACGTTTAATGGTACAGGGAAGAGTGGAAGGTCAACGCTCCCGAGGCAGATCACCTACAAGGTGGACGGACAGTATCAAGTCTGTTACAAAGTGTTCCTTGACTGAATGTGCACGCAGTGCCACAAACAGAGAAAGATGGAGAAGTCTCGCTAAAGCCGCTACCCAACCTACAGACAATCCATAATCACGACCACTCCGTCAGGAGTGTACGACTGAGAAGAAGAACCACCCGAAAGCAGCCCATCCCAGCAAGATCCTCCTCGTGACTTCTTTTACTTGTGGCCCCGGACTAAAAGATAAATTATGTTCAACCTCCAACCGATTTCAGCTACGGCGGATAAACTCAACGATCAGCCTCGTACGTAGGATATGTTATAGAGCTCAAGTGTGTACGCAAACACAAGTGCACTCTCTATTCCTTTACCCTCATATTCCGATGGGACACTACTGTGACACGACCAGAAAGGGATCGCGCGTAAGACCAACAGCTTAACGTGCTTTCCGAGACACGGGGGTACAAGACCGCTAACTTCAAGACTCTGGACTACCACTAAGAATTTCTTACCGAAAACTTAGGTAGGTAACTACAATATTTTTTTATTGAGTGTAGTGTAGTATTAAAGTATCTAACCCTGTCGTTTAATGCAGTACAAATAAATTAACCCCGCATCGACATTTCCCACATTGTCGGGTTAACTTTACACAGGTAATGAAATCATTATTTACCCACTATCCGTTAATAGTGAAACAATGCAAGCGTAATACAGGGTTGACCGATGTTTTCGCAGATTTAACCCGACCGCGGAATTTCACGGTTCCCATTGATAATGGAATATTTTGTCGCTGATGATGATATTTTGCTCCAGCTTAATGAATTGGCCGTCACGGTTGTATCGGTGGTGTTGCCAGGGTAATGGTTTTGTAACTGTTTTATGTGTTTTTATCTTAGAGTATACTGAACAAGCTATAGAGCGCTTGTGTCAGTCCCAGTGTGTTCTACCGATCGAGATAATTATGTTCAAGATAACTATATAGCTATATTTTTCTATTGTGTAGCGCTTATTGACTTGTCAATGACACTCGATGAATGCTTTATACTTACAGATGTATGAAACTCTGTGAGGTTCGCTCTGTGGCTACTCTATGTATACTCTAAGGTTTTTATTGTTGCAAATACAGACGAAAAACTTTCTGCTGCTGACGAAAAAAGAGCAAGGGTTACTCTGAGACTCTTGGGACACCAGTGTGATACGACCGAAGAGGGATCGGGCGTAAGACCAACGGACTTAACGTGCTTTCCGAGGCTTCCAAACTTTGGGCTGAATTTCTTAACAGAAAAGCTCAGGTACAATTGACTCGAAGCTCAGCCATAGCTTTAAAATGCGACGCACTACCCTCTGCACCAATGTGGCCAAGTATGTTAAAGTAAGTTGGTAGTTGAAAACGCTCGTGGAAAATGCTAAGTTGATATTTTTTCGGATCTTAACCCTGGCAACACTGAGTATCGGTAGTCGGTAGTACGCATCGGCTGCGTGTAATGACGCGTCCATTGATACCATTGTAGTTTGAATGGTGTTCGCCGATAAAGCTGTTTACACTTGCGAAACCTATGCGCTTTTCAAAATTAGGGTTTGCGCCACTTGCGCAGAATTTTGTTTCAGAAAAGTTGGTAGTACTTTATTCATGTAATACGGTATTGAAATGAAATACCTCTCGCTCATTTTAGCGTGCAATTCTAGGTTGCGTCCAAAGGAGCTCGTAGTACGATTAGACCACGATTCAGGGTTTGGGTAGTCTGGACAAGAATCGAGACCATCTTTTTAAAATTCAGGTGATTTGCCAGTTTGCCTGTGTTTCAAATGATAAAAAATTCACTTTTACAAGTAAGTGATGGCGTATTTGGCAGTGACCCTGCCTCATACGCCAAAAGTACTTAGACCGGAATCAGCTTGGTTTATGAGATGTTGTTAGAATTCATGTTATTCTCAGTTGCGTTCAAAGCTATCACTTTGGAAGTCCAAGGTAAGCTTAGACCATGATTCAGGAGCTGGAGAGTTTAATAATTAGGTACAATAAAGCGACTGCCGTCTGACCTTACGGGGGAACCAGACCAACTGAATCATGGTTACACGTTTCAGAAACTATCCGAAACGTGCAGGTTTCTTCACGAGATTTTTTGCCTCACGAGCTAATTGGTATAAAAAGGAAGTCTTTATGTATTTTAAAATTTAGAGGTGTTAGAATTCATATATGATTATAAGTAAACTGATTAACAGTATCGTGACCTTAAGTCAGACGGGTAGACAAAAAATCGCAAGTGCAATGCCATCCCTACGTCATCGTTCCGCGGCCCGCCGAATCATCGGGTGTGATGCCGTCAGTACGCGTGTCATCGATGACGTCACAATCAGCAACTACCTATGGCTGCACTCGTCGAACGCGGGCGTCGCGTGGCAGGGGCCCCGCGCGAATGCCGCGGCAAAACCGAAAGTGCTCGAAAGCATCGGACACGCGTTCGTGTCTCATCTATTATTATATTTAGCGATCGCGTTAAGCCCGTCGAAAGTGAAACCGATTCCAATTGTTATCTCCGGCGGGTGTTAATTGACCGATATTTGTAAATGCGCGCTTGGATAATTTGTGTTTTCAGCGGATAGTTCGGCGGGAATTTTACGCGTTGCGTGCGGGGCGGGCCATTCATGGTTAACAGTTTAGAACGTGAATGTGTCGATATGTGTGCAAACGTGGCCTTCCTTAGGTACTAGGACTTGTTCATGATCAAATAAAATATGTATTTAACAGATTCAAATAAGATGGATTGTTTTAAAAATATATTTAGTGAATGTAACGCCTAAAATGACTTATAAAAGCAAGGATAACAAATTAGTTCTGTTATTTATCTTTTTATACGACTGTCCAAAGAAAGAAGTATGATGCTATTGACAATTTTTCTCAATACATAGACTCTACTTCTAGCAGCATTTTGTTCGCACACATTTTTGTCCGACCTGGGTATCGAACCCGGAACCCCAAGCGCAGCCGTCGTTTTAAAGTGCGACGCACTACCCACTGCGCCAACGAGGAAGTCAAAAGTATATTATATCCGTAAAAACTTTCTTTATCACTAAAATTGAGACTCTTAATTGAGTTAGTATTAATATAGAAAGGGTCAAAATTATATCGCTGCCTGTATAAAGCCATTATCCCAAACCCAGATACTTCCGAATCTATTTCGCTACAGTAAAATATATCCACCATAACCGTATCGGTTCAAACGGCATGTGTCAGGGCTTTACGGCGCCATAGACATGTTGTCCGGCATCTACCTTATTTACCTGCACATAAATCCACAAAGAAATAGTGCATAGGTCCTTGCACCTGCGATGCAAGATTACGATGTGTGCTCCCAACCTGGAGTACAATCATCCTGGAATACATGGAGAAGCTAAATGATTAATAAAAAAACATTGACTGACCGGATGGCGCAATTGGTAGTGACCCTGCCTCTTACGCCACAGGTCGTGGGTTCGATCCCCACCCTGGACAAACATTCGTGCGATGAACACTTGTGTTTGTTCAGTGTCTGGGTGTAATGTATGTATTTAAGTATATATTTGTGTTCCTCTGTTGTCTGGTATCTGTAACACAAGTGCTTAAGCTACTTAGTACGGAATCAGGTCAACGTATGAGATGTTGTGAGAATTATTATTATTATTATTATTATTATTTATTTGCTAAACATACACGACACATTACATTCCAACTACACAGAAACAAATGAAATTAGCCACAAAAATTGCCTTCAAACAATAAAAACACATTTATTTTCAAAAACATACAAGAAAAAAATAGATAGGAAAGAACCATCTCGTAGATACAGGAAATATCAAGAAAAGTAAATAATCTTTTGATCAAAAGAAGTTAAACAGTTGTTGAAAAATTGTTTCTGCAAAAAAATATATTAAAAGTAGAATTTGTACTTCAGACCGTAATTTTTGAATTACCAAAAGAAATGGAGCTTATAAAATTCTTGCGACTAGCAATGTAGATTTAGGACAAAAAGTTTAAGAATGGGGAATAAAAGCCCAAATTATTTAATTACAAGATTCTAAACTAATCATTAGGTATAAAAAAAGCAAAAAAACCACAAATTAAGATCTGCTCATCTAACCTCAAAGTTCTAAAATGACTTAACAAAATATAGAGCGATAATTTCGCACTAATCTCGCAATGTACAGTTGTATAGAATACAATGCACACTACATCAGCTCCTTTATTAATATCACGCAAGTTTAAATTGTGTTTCAAGATCCCTTAATTTAAACCGTTTTGAGACTGTAAGAACTCGACGAAAAGTCCAGTGAACATATCTCGTCCCAAGGTTTGAACCTTGAGACGAGATGTGAAATCAACAAAAATGCCGTTAAAACATTGAGTTTGACACCTAGCAGTCAGTATAAAAAGTCTTATCTATCTAGCATGAAAGGAGACAGGCGATGCAAAGAAACCATAGAACACCTTTTAAGTGAATGTGACTCACTGGTCAGAAGCAGAATGTGTCTTCTTGACAACGCTTATCCGAAACCAGAAACTGCTTTGCAATCCGACAGACATCGTGACGTTGATGAAACGAATCTTTCGTGAGTAAGAGTGCAAAGAATAGGGGAGGTACAATAAATACCATAGAATCAACATGTTTCAAGATATCCAATGGAAAAACGAGAAGATCTAGACTTAAGGCCGAATGTTCACATCAGACATGCATGTTCCAAATCTATCCTAGTGTACAAGAAATACAGCGCGCACTAAAGAACGTAATTTCATTATTCGGCGTGTACGTCATTAAATCACGCATTAAAGGACATTTACACACGCACTGCGTTTCCTAGCAGTATTACGATTTGTTCTCTGATGTCCAGCTATAAAGTTTTGTTACTATTTACGCGCCAGTTCAAAGAGCTTGTGTCAACGCCGGCATTGTTTTTGTTTGGCGATTATGACAAAGAGACTTTTGCGCTGGTCGTTTTTAGTGGAGTGCGAATTTGGATTTGCTGAGACGATATTAGCTGTAATGATCGTAGTATAATTTATGATAACGTTTAAGAGTTTGTATGATGAAATTTAAACGATGTTGTTTAGAAAATTATTAAATATTATAATTCCCCAAATCAATAATCATGGAACCACGGGCTCCAGAGCTACAGCTTTAGACGCAACTGGAAATTACACGCTAAGATAAGGAGGAGGTTGTTTGGGAAATTTGAGTTACTACTGTAGCCCATAGAAGTATCAACATAAAAATCCCAATTAATGTTACCAGTCACAACGTATTATTTCCCTAAAACATGGAAAATGGTTATTGTAGTAAACGTACTGTTGTAACAACGCTTATAAGTGTGATTATAAAATTAGTTGGCAAGTTATGTTTTGATATTTATGATGCCTTGACCATACAATCATGAATAAGAAATAAATAAATAAAGAGATACCTACTTATTTTAATGGTTATCAGGGCAAGTTTCAATTCGTGTAAAATGTGGATCCATGTATTACACTGTCAGAAACACATCCACCTACATAAATCTTAAAATTATTATTAAATTAATAAATTGTTGCTTATTTTTTTTTAACATATAATAGTTCCGGTACTCGCACTCACGCTGCAAATTTCAGTAACAACTGATTAAATTAATCTGTCGGAGCAATAAAATCTTACAATAAATTTGAAATAGGGAAAATATTTTTTTTACTATCGGGTAACACTGAGCATTTTAATAAATCGTTTGTATTTTTAGCTTATAAAACACAACGTATTATGAAATATTGAAGGCTTTCATGTGAAAAGTGATGTTATTACACTTCTTATGCTTGTCCAAATCATTGTAACAAAATTTTACCGCACAAATCGTCATAGTAAATTAATTTTCGCGAGAAGCGTTTGACAGGCATTGACATTGACGACTGCGGAGCGGTCTGGGCGTTTGGAGCCGTACGGCTCCGCTTGAGTTGCTTCAAATTGTGGGCGCAGACTAGGTTTCATCAACATCATCGTCAGCCCACTTAAGTCCCCACTGCTGGGGCACGGGCCTCCCTCAATCACATGAGGGGTAATTGCCATACTCACCACGCTTGGCAGACGGGTTGGCGAGGGTTTTGATATAAATGCAGAGTATTCCTTCTCTGGGTGCTCATGATCATGCCAGCAGCTTTACCTTAGTCGCCTTTTACGACACCTCGGTAAGAGTGAGGGTGGCCTATTCTACTCTGCCGGGATCACACTTTCGTTTATATTCTTGTTATTATTCTATGCTATGCTTTTGTCACAATTTACCGACATTTTTATGTGATAGGTGGCAGACGAGCAGACTTATCCTAATGGTAAGCGACACCAGTAGAGTCACAAGTGTTCGGCCAACCTTTAAACTCCCCTTTCCCCCCGGTTTGGGCCTCATGTACCCTCACTCACGCAGCGACACACAGTGCACAACACAGCACAACTTTACACACAGTACTTTCCAGGACTTTTAAAACAAATATCTCATTTAATCAACTGATTTATTCCCAAACCTGTTCTGTTTTGTACAGAACAGGTTTGATATAAAGATGAAAATCCAGTGAAGAAATTTACAGATAAAAGTGAGAACCAATGGTTGTTTGTAATTAATAATATTATTTTGTACTGGTTTGTTTATACCGTTGCCAAATTCACCATGAATTAAATATTTTGTCTCACTCAATTATTATAATGATTGTAATTTCTTAGCAATCAGTCTACGATTCGATTAATTATTTTGAAAAAACTAATCGAAATAATATATAATATTTTTGTCAGTGTCAATTTAGTGATTGATATTTGTGAATATCAAAACGGCGAGACTTTTCAATGTTAATCGGTAGAAACACTCATAAAATAAGGTAACAAAAAAGTCCGGAAGCACTTCTGCCTTTTTAAAGGACGTTAATTTTGAATCTAAACGAAGATATCTCCCAAAAATCAGTTTGATTCCCGGTCGGGTCAGTCACGGAAACCAACTTTTCGAAATTGTCTCGTAGTTGTCTCATTTTGTAGACTTCAACTTTGTGAAGGAAACATTTTTTGTAAAAATATATAAAGTTTGTTGTAAGATTTATATTTAAGTTTTGTTAATTATACTAATGAGAGCTGTCGATTTTGAAAAATAAAACAAAATTGCAGAATAAAACTGTAGAAAGGAACAAACCAAAACGTTCATGTTATTTGAAAAACGAATAGAATGTTAATTCCAAATTCAAACATCCCGCGGAAACTCGTACTCGAATAATCAACCCCAACGGAATCAGAAATCAGCCGTCACTGGCCGAAAAAAAACAATAATTATAAAGCGCGCGTAATTCTAATTTCGAATTCAAATTAAAGCCGCTTAATGCGCGGGAGCGACCCGTTAAAAAAAGAGTTGACGAGTGCTCGCAGAGGGTGGTAATTTTTCATTAATTTAAGTTCACCATTCCCTGTTTTGTTTGCTTTTAATCGCATTTCTAATTAATCCCGTCGAGAATAACGTGACAACTGTCGGCTATGCCGGCCATTTTTTTCGCCGAGCCGAGTATAGCAGATGTCGGGCGATTTCCATTTGTTTCTGAGATTAATGATTCGGTGCGATTGTGAATTTTTCCGGTCGGCTTTTGTTGTTTTAGAAGCAATTTGTCCGCTTACTTTTGTAGAGAGCCAGTCGTTAAAGCCTCCGCGAATGATATTCGAATAGGAAAAACATAAAACAAAGGGTTTCGACTCGAAAAGCTGGTCTGGTCGACGAAATTTCGTTTTATAATTATTCGATTGGAATGCTGAAGCTATATTATTTCTTTGCAAAATTAAAGAAAAAAAAAAACAATACATGCCTGGTTTCTATATAAATCATATCGTTAAGCATGTGCCATTAAAAATATTGATGGTAATATGTACCTAGTCATTACTAGTTACATATATGCACATTTTCTTTATAGACGACACCTGGAGCCCAATTCTCGAGCTCGTGACATTTATCATCATACGGCATATTTTTTATGTGATAGGTGGCAGACGAGCAGACGGTTCACCTGATAGTAAGCTATTGCCGCCACCCATGGACACCCGCGACACCAGTGGAGTCACAAAAGCGCTGCCAAACTTTAAGCCCCCTTTCCCCCGGATTGGGCCTCCGGTACCCTCACTCACTCAGCGAAACACACCACATGCTGCTTCACGCCGGTTTTATGTAAGGAAAAACATATTCTTTTTGTATGGATTTCATGTGGCATCCGCCATGTTTTCAAAATATCACGAGCACGAGAATAGGGCTCCAGAAGTTTAAGAAGTTAATCTTTTACAGAATATGCGTCATTATAATAATAATAATTCTCACAACATCTCATACGTTGACCTGATTCCGTACTAAGTAGCTTAAGCACTTGTGTTACAGATATCAGACAACAGAGGATCTTCACAAGATCGTCGGTACACCTTGTGGGGGCTGCCACGGCTGCGAATTCCTGTACGTGGCCTCTACTCGAAGACCTTTTCGCCCCAACGGCGTCTGTTCTCCTCGCTCTGTGCCCTGCCCATTGCCATTTGGAGCATTGCATCCTTTGGGCTATGTCCTTGACGTTAGTTCTCCTCGCGGATTCACATTTCTGATACGATCACGCAGGGGAGACTCCGAGCAATAGCACTCTCCATGACCTCCCTGGGTTACTTAGAGCCTCGTTTATCGGCACATTGTAAGCGGCACACGTTCGGGTCCGTATGTCATCAGCTGCAACACACCGCATTTGAAGACTTTAGTCGTGAGACACTGCGGTAGATTGGGTCCGAATTGCTGCGTAGCTTCCCGAAACGCTGCCAGCCGAGTTGGATTTCTCTTTTTTTCTTTTACATTCAACATCCCTCTAGAAACATATTTTGCCCATTTTACCCAATGGTTCGGCTTCGATTTCCGGTTCGGGCAGCATAGAAAATTATACTTTCTGAACTACGAGGTCCCTGGGGTTTCGTGCCCGCAGTCATCGGGCCCTTAGGGAATCGAAACCATTTTCTCTTTGGTCCACGACATGAAACCAGATTCCTGCCTATGCCTGAACACAAAGATAGCTGATCAATATGATAGACAAAATAAGTCTAAGGACTTAGATCTAAATCATAATAATAAGTTGTTTTTTATACACCTGAAATAAGGATTAAATTATATGCGTCGTAACTGTGGGAGAGCCACTCTTCAGCATCAATGGGCCGGCTCGGCCCTGTTTTGTGTTTCGTTGCGTGAGTGAGGGTATAAAGGTTAGCAGCGCACTTGTGACTTCACTGGTGTCGCGGGTATCTATGGGAGGCGGCAATTGCTCGTCACTCGTCTGCTCGTATGCCACCAATCAAATAAAAATATATATTTAGGGTTCTTGTGTGTATGTGGTTCTTTTTATGAAGACATAACTACTAAATTGAACATTTTTGGTATCAATAAAATCCCTGTGTTTTGCATTTTAAAATCAACATGGTGGAATATATGCAGAAATGTAAGACTTGACGGGAAAAAATTCTTCCGAATTGTATTTATATTTATAACTTCGGCGCGAGAGTTCGCGCGCCTTGCAGTCGAGCGATGTTTACTGGGGAGCGAATGTTCTCCTATAGAATCTATCGAGTTGGGCATTAAAATGAAGAGTTTTGAAAGAATAAGCATGTTTTTTTTCTGCCATAGAATTGACTCAGAACGATCTATGACAAAATAAGGTCAAGATCGATTAATTACTGCATTGCATGGCATTGCGGACTGTACCATCACTACACAACTAAACAATTGAATTCTTATTAAGTCATAAGAATCAACAATGTGCAATTAATATGGAGCTGTTTCAACAATAAAGATAAAGATAAAATAATCTTTATTAAATTTATGTCCATACAGAACACTTATGAATGTCAAAATAGGTAATATTATCATCTACCGCTGGTTCGTAATGTCGATTTCTACTGAGAAGACACCAGCAAGAAACTCAGTCTTTTCTATATTGATGATGTTACAGAGTTTCAATTGACTTGAGACACCACTGGTGTTGCAAGTGTCCATGGGTGGCGGTAATCGCTTACCATCAGGTGATCCGTCGGCTTGTCTGCCACATATGTCATAAAACAAAGGAAGAGAAAAAAATACAATTATTAAAGTTAACAGGCTATGAATAACAACTCAAAAGACTAATCGATTAACATGACCAAGAATCCTTATCGTTCAAATAGTCGTGTACACTATAGTACCTACCCTTTCTTCATTAGGCACGTTTTAATTTGAGACTCAAACTTATCCAGTGGTAGATTAATGACATTTTGTGGTATACATATAAAAAGAAAGGAATTTTTCGCATGACAAAAAATCTAAAGTAGATTTTTGCTTTAATCGTAAACAAAAGTGCTGGCGAAAACTGTACTAGAGACGAATTGAACATAACTTATCAAGTCTTATACCAATTCAACTAGGCCTCCCAAAATGTTAGTACACTAAACGTACAAACTGTGATGCAATCCTTAATTCCCAGTATGGGGTCTAATCAACCCCTTGAATTGCTAATATAAGCAAAACGATATTGCTGGAAAGTAGTTTTAGCTCGGTTGGACCAAACTGTCTGAGGCTCGATGCGTGGATATGGGCCTCTAACGCATTACGAGAGGGGGTCGCTCCGACCCCACACCGAACCCCCTGACACCCGGCGGGTGAGCAAGTCAGCGGGTCAGATGGCATGCAGTATACTTGTTTAATTATAATTTTGATGCTACTTGAAAGCGTGAAGGATACATATTTGACATTCATCAGTGTTCTGTATGGACTTATAATAAATTGAATAAGATTTTTGAGTTTCAATTTCAGTATTGTAGCTAAACTGAATAGATGAAAAGATACCACAGTACATTCAATTTTGCAACACTGTTTTGTTCTCAGAATAAATCTTCTTTGTTAAGGGCCGATTCGACCAATTTTAATCCGATACTATATCTATGGTATAGCACTGTCTTTCTATACAAATTTAACGTTACACTGTAGATTTATCCACGGATAAATATTGGTCGAATCGGGCCTAAATCAATAAGTAAGTGAAGATAGACTGCTGTCCCACCCTTAAGAATAATTAATGTAAAAAAAATTAAGAAGGTGTTTGCGGTTATAAAGCCAAAATTTGTTTCTCTATACCCAATTTTCTTCTAAAGGCTTGATACTACGAACTCTCTCTACAGACACTTTATAGCCAATGCAGTCTAGGTCAACAATGATACAAGTATAGTCCCTTAAACCATTCTTAAAAATTGTTTTTCGATTCGAATCCGAAGTACTAGATGAAAAAAAAATACGCATGTAGTAGGCAAAAGCTATTACTAATGGTTTTATTCCCTATGTTTTTGATATAATTGACTTTCTGCAAATGTACACTTTTGGATGAAAACATATATACAAGAGGTGATTATGATTAAAAAAAGTACAATTACGGTGAATCCATAAAGAAAAGTATTAAGATTTTTCTGAGATGTACTTGTGTAGTTCTTTCTATTATCTTCGTACAAGTAACCATCATTCTTATCATTTCCTAAAGTAGCCCCTTTTAGCAAATACAAAAATTATGGTTACTTGTGGTTGAAAAAATTATGGCATAATTTTGCCTCAAAAAATCTTAATACTTTCCTTTATCGATTGACCGTTGTGCTTATTTAAAAAATGTCTCATTATCACCACAATAAATACATTTTTTTACCTTTAGGTATCATTAAAAGGTATGTGGCAATTCACGAGTCACAATTTTTTGTTAACAAAAAATATCGCTTAACTTTTCGTCTCAATACCCATTATGCGGTCGAAGTACCCCTTAGCTATAAACATAATGTCAATGGTAAAGCTACTTCAGCTAGGCTAGTCTGAGGCATGGCTCGGTGCGTGCGGCGGATGTGAGCGTCTAACGCATTACTGGGGGCCGCGGCCCCCACCCGCAGGGGGCGGTTAAGTCAACGGGTCAGACGCCATCGATAGTTTTAGTGGGTTGTAAAAGTCTTCAAGTTTTCAGCTGATTCGACCCAGTACGATGAATTGACTTTTTGGGAAAGATAGCTGGTATAAGAGATTTAACCGCGGGAGAGACATGAATGGGCCGGCTCGACTGGAGTACCCCCAAACTGACTACCACTACCACCAAATCGGCGTGAAGCAGTCTGTGTTGTTTCGCTGTCGTGAGTGAGGGTACTCGAGACCCCATCTGGGGAAAGGGGGGTTGAAAGGTTGGCACTTGTGACTCTACTGGTGTTGCATCTAATGGGCGGCGGCAACATTTTACCATCAGGCGTCTGTGCGTCTGCTATCTATCACGAAAAAAAGGGATTGGCACTCTTTAGGGAAGACTATTTTTTATTAATGGCTCTACTATATTCTCTACTCGTGTATAATTTCGGATTGCATTGCCAATTTCAAGTGAAATATTTGACAAAGTGGGTAGTCTACCGTCAATGAAACGCTGGTTGTTTAGAATTTCCATTGATTCTGCAGAGACCAATCTCGCAGTTTTTAGAGTCTGTTAAGGCCAAACAAGTTTTCTACGTGACAGCTCACACGACACACAATAGCATTGTTAACAACGATATACTAAAATGGTTCTCATATTACTATTACTTTGTAGCTCTTCAGGGTGGACTGTAACAGGGTGATGATTTTGAAAGTATATGAAAAAAAATCACATCTTTGCTTTTAAGTTGTAGGCATACACGAAGTTATTTATCATCATCATTTCAGCTAATAGATGTCTACTTCTGGACATAAGCCTCCCCCAATGTTCACCACACAGAACGGTCCTTCCCGCGACTTTCATCAGATCGCCGGTCCACCTTGTGGGGGGCCTGCCACGGCTGCGACTTCCTGTATGTGGCCTCCACTCTGTTCTCCTCGCTATTAGCCCTGCCCATTGCCACTTGATAGTCATTTACTTATACACGACTTAAAAAATCTTGTTAAACAATTAACACTACCAACTGGTGGTTTAAACTGAAAACACATTATAAAATTGTGTGTGTGTTTTATTTAACCCTACATGATAAGGGTTGAGATACACCGCTGTAGGTTAGGTGAGATATATCGGCCGAGTACACAAGTGAAATTGGTTACTGTTAATAGATTACACTGATGAATCTTACGTACAGCGCTTCGGACGTTCACGGTATCATGGGTACATAGGTAATACCAAAGTTCAAACATGGCCAGTAGTGAGATGTAGGACGAGTGAGGTAGTGTGTAGTGTAGCTATGTAAAAGTAAACACAAGGCTGCTCACAAACTCTTTTTTACACAACGTTGGTGGCAAAAACACGTAAGTCTTAGACGCTAGTAACTCTAGAGGACTTGCATACGTGTTGCCGATTCTTTAAAAACTTTAACATCCCTTTTTAGGGTTCCGTAGCCAAAATGTCAAAAACGGAACCCTTATAGTTTCGTCATGTCCGTCTGTCCGTCTGTCCGTCTGTCCGTCTGTCACAGCCGATTTACTCGGAAACTATAAGTACTACAGTGATGAAATTTGATGGGAATATGTGTTGTATGAACCGCTACAAAAATATGACACTAAATAGTAAAAAAAAGAATTGGGGGTGGGGCCCCCCATACATGTAACTGAGGGATGAAATTTTTTTTTTCGACGTACATACCCGTGTGGGGTATCAATGGAAAGGTCTTTTAAAATGATATAAAGTTTTCTAAAACACATTTTTCTTAAAGTGAACGGTTTTTGAGATATCAGCTCTCAAAGTCGTAAAAAGTATGTCCCCCCCCCTCTATTTTTATAACTACGGGGTATAAAATTCTAAAAAAAATAGAGGTGATGCATGCTAATTAACTCTTTCAACGATTTTTGGTTTGATCAAAGTATCTCTTATAGTTTTTGAGATAGGTTGATTTAACTGTAATTTTGGACTTTGCTGCTACGGAACCCTTTGTGCGCGAGCCCGACTCGCACTTGGCCGGTTTTTTTGAAGAATCTTATGCTGTAGTCCCTCGTGTATACTCCCAAAGAGAGCTCTTTCCACAGTTTAGCGTTTGAGGGAGAAATTTCACACTGAATAAATGCAGGTGTTTATTGCATGAATGTTCGTCTAAAGTGGCAATGAAACTCACGACCTTTGGAATACGATACTCAGAAAAGACGCAATAAGATAAACAATCAAACACAAATGTACAAGTAAGTAATATACCAACAAGTCTTTTCTGTCAATTAACTCAGTCTCCTTTATCCCTTATTCGCAGTAAAGTCATCCCTGGCGCACTAAGTGTCTGGCGCCTGTAAATTTTCGCAGCGATCTGTGGCCGGTCTTTGTGCTATTAATTTGTAATGTCCCCCTGCAGCCTAGATGCGCCGCACGACCGCGCGCCCTCGGGACGAGTCTCGAGGTAACTGCAACGAAACAACTACTCGCAGGCTGTGTTGTTGGTACCAAATTGCTCATAATTCTTGACCGAATAAGATCGAAAACATTGTAGATTCTAGAGTAGGTATTTTCAAGCCTAACTAATACTAATAATATGACTGCCTCGGTGGAGTAGTGGTAAGTGGGTCGCACTATAAAGCGAGGGCTGCGCAAGAGGTCCCGGGTTCGATCCCCGGGTCGGTCAAAATTTGTACCTAAGTTTTCGGTAAGAAATTCTTAGTGTGTGCCGGAGTCTGGAGTGGGCAGTCTTGTACCCCCGTGCCTCGTAAAGCACGTTAAGCCTTGGTACTGCGCCCAATCCCTCTCCGGTCGTGTCACCCTGGCGTATGAGGGTAAGGGAATAAAGAGTGTACTTGTGTTTGCGCACACACTTGAGCACTATAATATATCCTGCGTACGTGGCTGATCGTTGAAATTGGCCGCCGTAGCCGTAATCGGTTGGACGATATTATTTTAGAATAGTTATTTACGGGATTTCTGCCATGTACCTTTTTTTGAGTTTCCGATATTTCGACACTGTTGCAAGCGCCATGGTCACGGAGTAACTGAAGTTTTTGTGTGCCAGTAACAACTTACCCGCAAAAACTTTAGTTACTCCGTGACCACGGCGCTTGCAACAGTGCCGAAATATCGGAATCTCAAAAATAAGGTACATGGTATAAATCCCATAAATAACTATTCTAATGTTAGTGACCATGAAAGTTTAAAACAAGATATTATTTTAATACTAATAGTATTCAACAGACGGAAAATTTGGAAAAGTGTGTATTACTGCCATTTTTAGTCTCACTAACGTTATTGGTAGGTAACCCAATTGAATCTCTGCATTTTGATTAACTTTTTTGACCATACATTTTAGGAGTATGATCTTAAAGCTAGCAAATGGTTAAGGTTTATCCAAGTGCCTAAATAATATTATCATAGCAATCTATGGCCAGTCTTTGTGCTATTAATTTGTAATGTCCCCCTGCAGCCTAGATGCGCCGCACGTCCGCGCTACCCTTCGATAAGTCTCGAGGTGACTGCAACCAAACAACTAGGCATAAGATCGAAAACATTATAGATTGTTGATATTTTTATAGCAATCTTTTGCAATTTATTCTTAAGTAAATAACACACTTAAAAATTTAATCTCGCGTTCAGGAGGAACTCGAACCCACACCTTCAACAATCCGGGTGAATGTTCTACTAATTAGACCACTGAACGCACTATTAAGCCGACAAAATTTGTAAGTGCTTGATACGACATAAGTTTTCGATAGTCTTATCAATATTGTAGGTATATTAACCATATCCAGTGGAAATAGGTACTATTACAACCTGTGCGGATAAAGAATGGGATCAGAAATGGCGGCGAATCTATTCACTTCTCGCTCGCACACCCACGAATGCGAGTATAGACGCAAATAGTGTGCGAGCAAGAAGTGAATATCCGCACAGGTTGTACGAATATTTGACTGCTAAATCAATAGTTGATATTTTTTTATAGCAATCTTTTGCAATTTATTATTAAGTAAACAACACAGTTAAAAATTTCCCTCCTGAACGCGAGATGAAATTTTTAAGTGTGTTATTTAACATTATAGATTCTTGACTGTTTTTGTAAGCCTGATATTTACTGATATCATCATCGTCAGCCCATTTAAGTCACCACTGCTGGGGCACGGGCCTCCCTCAATCACATGAGGGGTAATTTACTGATATGCTGATACCTAAAAAGGTGTGACTTGACATCGTAAAGGATGACATGCGTGCTAGTAAACTGACCACTAGGGATGCACAAGACCGTGCGAAGTGGAGGAGTTGAAGTAAGGCTAATTGGTCATCTGTAATATCGGTTAAAAATAATACTACTCTCTTCTCCGCTTCTACTATTTTGGACATAATAATATCTACATCTGTCAACAAACACACCAGTAAAGGAATAAATGAATGAATGAATGAATATACTTTTATTGCACTCAAAATAAAGTATGAAAACTTAAAACTAGATATTACAGGATATGTACAACGAAGGCGGCCTTATCACTATGAGCGATCTCTTCCAGGCAACCTTTGGATAAAGGACACTTGATGAAGGTGTAGGGCGGTGCAATCTTAAATATTTATATACTTACACAGAAAGTTTAAATGCAAATACATAAATAAAATATAAATATACTAATACATACAATATATATAATATATATGATTAATAAATACATAAATATAGCAACTAAAATAATAACAATGGATCCCAAAGCAGACGAATGATTCTCAGAGGAAAGGAAGAGATGGGTGAGAGGAAGTGGGAACAGTGGTCTCAAAGGGTCAGGAAATGTGATTTAATTTGAAAATGGACCCCGGGCTCTGAAGCGACAGCTTAGGACGCAACCGGGACAAAACGCTAAGATAATGATGAAGACTTACTGATATGCTGACTGCACATTAAACTTAAAAAAACTAATATATTTTCCACGGTTTCAATTACTTAGCTTCTACCGACTATCACCATCTTTTGGTAAGTGAAAAGATCTTGGCACTCTGATTAGGTAACTTTTTTTTACCAATACTTAAATGTAGGGGTATAATCGTGAAGCCGGCAAATTTTTAAGGTTTATCCTAAATAAAATACCTTTATTATCATAGCGATCTGTGGCCGGTCTTTGTGCTATTAATTTGTAATGTCCCCCTGCAGCCTAGATGCGCCGCACGACCGCGCGCCCTCGGGACGAGTCTCGAGGTAACTGCAACGAAACAACGTCATATACGCGATTTCAAGTCCTACTAGCGACATCTATTGGTAATGAACACGAATGTCGGCACTCTGTTTTAGT
Organism: Marasmia exigua; assembly: GCA_019059595.1. NCBI lineage: Eukaryota > Metazoa > Arthropoda > Insecta > Lepidoptera > Crambidae > Marasmia > Marasmia exigua. The sequence goes on along the minus strand of CM032472.1, from coordinate 26,832,371 downwards.
TTTTGACTAATGTTGTAAGAGTATGATCATTCAGCTAGAAAATTTTTAAGGTTTATCTTAAGTAAAGTATATTATGGCAGCTAAGAGTTACATAAGTACATATTCTTAACATAAGACAGGAAACATTCTACATTATTGAGTATTTTTCTCGTAATATAAATATCAGGCACATCAATCAAAATTAGTGTACTTTAATAAGCAAATTGCAAAAGCTTATCTAAGGGACCCGATTCTCAGGATAACTGCAAAATCTGCTATTACAACTAAAATATTGAAATTCTTCTTCAACAAAGACCAGTAGGTATGTCCTAGTAAAGGACTAACAATAAAGCAAGACGTTAGAGAAGCTCAAAGTGTCCCATATGTTAGTCCATTCCCCATCGAATAATACATTTAACAACTCCCGAATGTTTCGTAGAAATCGTGAGAGCCGTCTTCACATACCCGCCTCATGTTGAGCCTCAGCCGATCTTCAATGGAGGCCCGCGTTTCCGATAGGATTAAGCCAGACTTACTGCTCGGTCAGAAACACGGCGCGACGCAGTACCCCCCACCTCAAACCTAGCCCTCCCCCCTCTGCCCGGCGCATTAGGAGCAATCATATTCGACGGCAGCTAGGTTTTGGCATCCGTTCTGTTGCTTAGGCTCGCCGAGGCTATTTGCGGAACAATGATTGGTAGTGTCTTAGTTTGTAACGTCGATAAGGTTCAATTCAGCGTGCACTCTCCACCAAGTAATGCACCGAGTCATAACATGTACCTACCTAACCCCCGGGTATAAAGTTCAAAATGCGGGTGGAACGCTGTTCCCAAATGGAGTTTGCTGTATCACCAAATATTATATGATGCGGATCGGACGGACAATCTCGGTCATATAATATTCGCCGATACATCTTCATTGTTGTTCCATAGTAGCTGCTAGATGCTGTTTATTTATTTATTTATTTGGACAACCAACAAGGCATACACTACAACATTCTTAAAACTAACGCAGTAGGTAATAAAAATTTTAGTGGTGACTTAATTATAGGTTGCCACGGCATGCGAGGCGATGCTATATTATATACTAACATCAAATCTCATTTAAATATGTTAAAGAACATTATTTCGAAGAAACAAGTGTAAATATGAGTTTATTATGATTACTTATTTATATTATTTATATTTGGTTAGTAAAATCTCTCTCTAGGAGGAGTAGAAGTAGGAAAGCGGACCCCGGGCTCCGAAGCGACAGCTTGGGACGCAACCGGGACAAAACGCTAAGATGATGATGATGATGATGGAGTAAAATCTCTCTCTCTCTCTCTCTCTCTCTCTCTCTCTCTCTATCTCTAATATAATAGCGACGCTCTTGTCGGTGGAGTAGTTTCCATTCCTCTCTCGACTCTGTCAGCATCTTTAATTCCTTGTACGAAATGACATTTGCTTTATCCTAAATGGAGTTTTAAGTTATTGCAATACCCTGTCAGGGTCTTCTATACATACCGCTAGTCAGCACTAATTAGAATATTAAGTTTTAAGACTTATGTAATATGTGCAATTGAATGAATAAATAAATAAAATACGCACATAGATTTTAAATACTCGGATGTTTATGCTCGGATTTGAACCCACGATCTTCCGTATAGAAGGCGCAGGTTTAGTGCACTGAGCTACTAGGTATCGCTTTTAACTTTGTCTAGTCGTCTTAGTCGTGAGGCACTTTAAACTACGCCAAAATAGCGGCGGACCGCTTGTATGTACGTCAATATTGCTTTGTCTTTATGCGTGTCGGCGAACTAAAGTCACGCCCACATTCATCTGTTTTTTGCCTCACTTTAGGCGACGCGTTTGAATGAAGACTAACTATCCATCTAGAAAGGTTTTTTTAATCTCAGTATTTATCTAACATATAAAAATGTGAGCGAACAGTAAATCCGACAATGCGAGTTATTTTTAGCAGTTTCATAAATGTGATTTGTTGAGCTAATCCTGCCGGTTACATATAGGTAGACAAGTCCTAACTAGGATTAGCTGTGTAACTCAAACAAAGTATAGATTTTGAAAATTGTCGCAGTCTAATTAATATTTTTATCTTCCATTTTTGTAGAATGACATGTCCTTTATAAAAGAGTTCTTCTTACACGGTAGGCAGCGGCATGATCCGGCGTTGTTGATGTCTATGAGCGGCGGTTACCGTTTACCATTAGATGGGTCGCAAGCTCGTCTGTCTATTTATTAATGCAATAAAAAGAAATTGCTCTAGAATGGCCTACCTAAAGTGGTCAACACTTTAGGCGCTAAGATGAACTCTTGACCACAGATCACTTTGTACCAAATTATTAGATATTTATTTATTTAAGGATAACCAACAAAGCGTACACCTTACATGGATGATCTTATTTGCATGTGCCTTACTTAAAGGCTGCCACGGTATGCACATATTAACAAGTCGGTAAGCGACTGACAATAACGAAAGTCACCGACGTTCTCACCCGAGTCGACCAACAGAAGTGGCGAAGGACGGGCCACATGCTACGGGCAAATGGAGCAGAGAGGTGACGCATTGGTACCCCAGAGACGGCAAGAGGAACCGCGGCAGACAACACTCCAGATGGGAGAATGACCTGAAGCTCGCAGCCGGTCCAAATTGGAGATGAGTCGCACAGGACAGAGTGCAATGGAAAGCGTTGGAGGAGGCCTTTGCCGAGAGGCACACAATGTTAAGAGACATAATATAGAAACGATGAAATATTTAAAATGCTATGTAACTTAACTCTTATACTGAATAAAAGGCTTTATTATTATTAAGCGACTGACAAACACACAATATGTAACTAGGGTTATAATATTATTCGTCTTACATACACAAAATCTATTTTATTATACACAAAATTTAACTGATATTATTGGTTAGATCTTTTGAACTAAAAAACTTATGAATTTAGTGTCAACTGTATGAAATTATTGTTAGAACTGCCCCTTATCTGACGCCTAAGGAATGGAACTCCCTGCCGAAGTCTCTCTTTCCTGACCACTATAATCTGAACATCTTTAAGGCAAGAGTGAACAGGTATCTTTTAGGCAAACGCGTATCATCCTAGACCTCATCGTTGCTTTCCATCAGGTGCGATTGTGGTCAAGCGTTAGCCTATTAAGCAAAAAAAAATAGTACAAGATACAGCTGAATAAAATAATCCTCGCCTATTTTTGCACTAAAATAAGTCTTACAGTAAAAGTATCTAGGGAAACATTTATCGAATCAATCCAATAATATTATTATGTAGAAATAGCTGAGACAGACAGAAATGGCGTTACCGAGAAATGCATTAGTGCCGGATGAAGCGATAATCGCGTTTAACTATAAAATGTTGTGGATTTAAAGTTTATGGCGATATAACATAAATCAGATGCAAATATCTTCGACTAATTTGAATTATATTTAATTTATTCCGAATCCACCCTACTGAGTCTATGTATTCTGGGAGCTTAGAGGCTCTTCTTAATTCGGTTACTCAGTATTGTCACACTTACTTAGGTACTAATTTTATACTAACTGTACATAATTACCCCCATCTACTTCTTAAGTTGACACCGCGACGATTCCAGTGCCGCCAAGTGATTTAAATTGATTGTGGCGAATAAGCCACATTTTTAGAAAAGTGAGTAACAAATGCTTTAAGGAAAGAATGATCATTTTTTGAGACCAAATTATGTAATAAATATTTCGTATATTGTTAGAAATTATTACATAGGTGGGTCGTAAAAAAATGTTAGTTCTTAAAGTATTTGTTGCTCACTTTAAAAAAAAATGTCTCCTATTATCCACATCTAATTAAATCACTTGGCGGCATTAGTATCGTCGCGGTTTCGCCTTATACTAACTTTCATTTAAATATTATCATGTTAATAAGATGAATTAAAGAAAAGGTAATTCAAGTACAACAAAATAAAATGTGGCTCAATTTATAGCTTAAAAATCACAAGCTAGTAACATTTACTCTTACAAGTATTTTTAAAAAACTACAGGGAAACTCCTTTCCACAAACCAAGAAAGTCTGAAGAGTATTTAATTATTTTTCTCTTAAAACTGTATAAAATAACGTAGAGCTTAGGAGCAAAGTCAACAGGTAGATCAAGCCGAGGCATTCGGAATCAAATCGTCTGAGGCGAGGCGTGAGGCGGCGAGCCTCTAGGGGTGACAACGATGGCACTTTTTTTATACTTTTTAAAGTTAAGATGATTTGTATTATGCTAAGCTTTACTAGTCACCAGTTCTTGGCGAATTTGTCTATCCTATATTGCTATATAGTAATTGCCCCGCTGAACAGCGTCTGGAGAGTTATCTGGTCGAAAGCTCATGTTAACTTAAACCTTTTCCCATATCTCAATATTTATGTAACGAATGTGAACAAAAAATAAACCCTGAAGAATATTTATTTATTTTCCTCCTAAATTGTATAAAATAACGCGAAGCTTAAGAGCAAAGTCAACAGGTAGATCAAGTCATGGCGTTCGGAATCAAATCGTCTGAGGCGAGGCGTGAGGCGGTGAGCCGCTAGGGGTGACGACGATGGCAATTTTTTTTGAGATTTTCTAATAGCTAATGTGAAGATGTTTTATGCCAAGACTGATAAATAATTGTCATCAGTTTTTGGCAGCTTCGTCTATCTAGCAATATCTTGGATGCCCCATTGAACGGCGCCCGGATGATCTTCTTGTCGAAAGATCATTTAAAGTTTTTCCCATATCTTCATATTAATCTAATGAATGTGAGCGAAAAATAAACCCTTTTTTTTGAGTTTTAAATTATTTTCCTCCTAAAATTTTATAAAATACAAAAACAGACAGCAATTTGTGCACATTGTGCACAAATTGCATATTAAATAAATGGTAAACAGGTTTGCATAGTCTCCGACAATTGGTAAAAAAAACCAGTTTAGTAGTTATAGAATTAAACTAATTGGCGTCGCTTCGTCGCGTGTGATACCCTTCGGTTTAAGAAAAATATGTTGTTCATAATGGTTAGTAGAACACGTGGTTAAAGGGATGTAAATGTTCACAGATACACCCTGTATATATAAACTATCATCATCATCATCTTGCATAGTGACATGAAGTGTAAAAACGAATTTTCTCTTATTTTGGGAATATTTTTACGAGGATTAGACTATTTTTCATAGACCGAACATAGACTATTTTTTATACTTACTTACTCTTTTAGGGGGTGAATATTCTAATATATACTATTTATAAAGAGGTAAATTCTACAAACAGTGGCAACGCCTATAGGTCATACGAAACGTTTGCGTAATCGACATTTAGTGGCATCTATTGGTAAAAAAGTGTAACTTATGTTCCGAAACGAAGTGCGGGCGGGCCACTAGTTTGAAATAAAAAATAAAAAGTATATTATTTCTCTCAGTCGGAGACATCCCTAGCGTCTGGCGCGCAAAGAAGGCGGAGTTTTCCCCCTACACGATGCGTTCTTGACCTATTTGTGCCGACGCGTTGGGGTAGGTCTGAGTCTTTCGCATCTTTTGCGTTCCTCTCCCGGCTTACTCACACCTTCGTTCATGTGTTTTGACGGGAACGTGCGGTGTGACGTCACTCGATATAAATACATAGTAACGAACTTTATGTGAAGTGTGATTAGCTTTTTTGTGGTATCGTCTTGTATTCAAACTTGCTACGTGCCAGTAAATAGAATTGGTGTTCGAATCTTTTGCGATATGGGATACACGTTTTGTTCATTTATGTGTTTGATGGTGGGTAGTGGCGTCACTTTACAAATTTCAAAAAGTTCTTTTGTAATTTCGTTCCTTACTTTGATTTTCGAAACTTTTGCGGTTATGAGTCCTTTTATGTCTCAGTGGCACCGCCACCAGTTTTTAATTAATTGTAACGAAATAAAGACGATACATGAAAAAATGATATAGATATTTTAAATAAATAAACATTTGCAATTTTTCAAGCTTTTTTTGCACACGCAATTAATGTCATGATCATTTCTATCATGATTAAAAAAAAAATGGACACTACAAATTATTTTTTATTTTAAATATCTTGATAATTGTTTCATTTATTTTCTGTCGCCACTGAACCGTAAATAGGCCCTAAAATCTCGTTTTCTAGTTTTCGAACGAGGCTTATCCTAAAAGTATGTTTCAAATTTTTCGAACATTACTCGAGTTTGTGATCACCAATCCACATTAGGCCGTGTGGTCCCCGGCAGATTAGAATAGGCCACCCTCACTCTTACCGAGGTGTCGTAAAAGGCGACTAAGGTAAAGCTACTGGCATGATCATCAGCACCCAGAGAAGGAAAACTCTGCATTTATATCAAAACCCCCGCCAACCTGTCTGCCAAGCGTGGTGAGTATGGCAATTACCCCTCATGTGATTGAGGGAGGCCGGTGCCCCAGCAGTGGGGACTTAAATGGGCTGATGATGACGATGAATCCACATTAGGCAAGCTTGGTGATTCAGCCTAAACCCATCATAGCGATCACTTGATTTCCATGATGGAGGCCTTTGCCCTGCAATGGGACAGTGGGCTGATACTTTTAGCCGAAAAAGAAATTGTAACATTGTTTTTTTTTCAGACGAGTCGGGATGCGAGGCTGACATGCTGGAGGGCGCGGAGGCGGGCCGGCACTCGCCGCCCCGGCCGCAGCGAGAGCCCATCAACCTCAAGAATGAGGTAAGTCTCACAAATTAGCAAGGGATATACCTTCCCTCAGCATTCTATACCGCATCTATCACGGGGAGTGCTGTGAGGAACTGATCTACTCCCTGCAGCTGAATTCTTACATCGAACCACACGCAAGCGATTGTCATTCCATCCCCATCATTTCGATGAATGGCGGCCTAATACTGTGCGTTTCTCGCGTAATTTTCTACCACGTACCTCAGTTCTGTGGAACGGTTTGGCTGCAGGAGTATTTTCCGTCAGCTTAGATTTAGAGACCTTCAAGAGAATAGCGTACTCTTTTTAAAAAAATTCGATATCACCTGATCGACCTCGTCGCTTGCTCGTTTGTCGCCTCAAAAAAAAACATTCATAATTTACCATCAGGTGTATGTCTGATCGTCTGTCCATATTTCATAAAACAATGCATACAAACAGAGCCACGTTTTGCAATGAATGGGCCGGCGACGGAACCGGCCTCACGGAAAGCCGGCGTAAAGCAGCGTCTGTGCGGTGTGAGTCAGACCGGTGGCCCAATCGGGGAAAAGGGGGTTAAAAGTTTAAGAGCGGACTTGCAGGCGGCGGTGATCACCATCGGTGATCCGTGTGCTCGTCTACCACCATTAAAAAAACTTGTAGTCATTGCATAGTGATGCAGCACAAACCAACCAACACTCTCCATTGCGCACGCCTGTTCATTTTCTATCACATCTTTAATGGAGAGTGTTTCGAGAAGCTATCCATTGAAGTTACATATGCAGTTGTCAGTGCTTCCAGATGCAAATTTTCATCACAGTAGGTACATCACGTCAGAACTCCAAATTACATGCATTCTCCGTATGGCTTTTGTTCACTTAATAACCTTTTTATTTCACCACAGCGTGTTTCTCACGTCACTTCTTACCACACATAGTTTAACAAAGAGCTTTCCTGTGGTAAAACTGTGGAACTGTGGTGTTCTCGAACAGGCACGCCCTGGAGATCTTCAAGAATCCATCCAGCAATAATGCCTCGGCTGTTGCAGATGCCCTTGGGTGGCGGTGATCAATCATTATACGATCGGGTGAACTGAAAGTTCTTCCGGTATAATGAAAAATACTGCCTTACAGAAACCGGCGTGAAGCAGCACTGAGCTGTGTTACGCTGCGTGAGTGAGGGTACCGGAGGCCCTATCTGGACGGAAAGGGGGTTTAAAGGTTGGTAGCACTTGCGACTCCACTGGTGTCACGGATGTTCATGGGCGGCGACAATCGTTTACCATCAGGTGATCCGTCTGCTCGTCTGTGTGTGTCACAAGCGAGTCTAGCAGTAATGCTGCTCACTCACCCCAACAGAAGCGAGAAATCATCAACTGTTAATGGGTTTCTGTCACCTGTCAACGTCGAGAATGATGTCTCTCACGCACTTTGTGATTCTCTCAATGAGACGCATTTGTATACTCAACTGTGGCAATAATAAATTAATCTTAAGAATGGCACGAGCCTTAAGCACGCTACGCACAAGTGTGAGCCGGAATGTAGGAATGGACCATTAACTCCTCAGCTGAATGGAGATCACAGAAAACCGGCATAAAGCAGCACTGTGCTGTTTGGTTTATTCCCGTTGTCCACCCTCTGCTTGTCCAACACGGGTGGACAGTGAAACATTTGTTAAAAAAATTTCCGCTGTCCACCCCTTCTTGGTTGAAAGATGGGGTGGACAGCGGGAATTTTTTTAACAATTGTTTCACTGTTCACCCGGGGTGGACAAGCAGAGGGTGGACAGCGGGAATAAACCTGCTGTTTCGCTATGTGAGTGAGGGTATCGGAGGCCGTATACCCCCCCGTATTGGGGGTTTAAAGGTTGGCAGCACACTTGTGACTCCACTGTGTGTCCATGGGCGGTGGTAACCGCTTACCATCAGGTAATCTGCTCGTCTGCCACCTATCACATAAAAAAAAGATGAGCTAAAAAGAATGAGGTAAGTCTCACAAATTAGCAAGGGATATACCTTCCCTCAGCATTCTATACCGCATCTATCACGGGGAGTGCTGTGAGGAACTGATCTACTCCCTGCAGCTGAATTCTTACATCGAACCACACGCAAGCGATTGTCATTCCATCCCCATCATTTCGATGAATGGCGGCCTAATACTGTGCGTTTCTCGCGTAATTTTCTACCACGTACCTCAGTTCTGTGGAACGGTTTGGCTGCAGGAGTATTTTCCGTCAGCTTAGATTTAGAGACCTTCAAGAGAATAGCGTACTCTTTTTAAAAAATTCGATATCACCTGATCGACCTCGTCGCTTGCTCGTTTGTCGCCTCAAAAAAAACATTCATAATTTACCATCAGGTGTATGTCTGATCGTCTGTCCATATTTCATAAAACAATGCATACAAACAGAGCCACGTTTTGCAATGAATGGGCCGGCGACGGAACCGGCCTCACGGAAAGCCGGCGTAAAGCAGCGTCTGTGCGGTGTGAGTCAGACCGGTGGCCCAATCGGGGAAAAGGGGGTTAAAAGTTTAAGAGCGGACTTGCAGGCGGCGGTGATCACCATCGGTGATCCGTGTGCTCGTCTACCACCATTAAAAAAACTTGTAGTCATTGCATAGTGATGCAGCACAAACCAACCAACACTCTCCATTGCGCACGCCTGTTCATTTTCTATCACATCTTTAATGGAGAGTGTTTCGAGAAGCTATCCATTGAAGTTACATATGCAGTTGTCAGTGCTTCCAGATGCAAATTTTCATCACAGTAGGTACATCACGTCAGAACTCCAAATTACATGCATTCTCCGTATGGCTTTTGTTCACTTAATAACCTTTTTATTTCACCACAGCGTGTTTCTCACGTCACTTCTTACCACACATAGTTTAACAAAGAGCTTTCCTGTGGTAAAACTGTGGAACTGTGGTGTTCTCGAACAGGCACGCCCTGGAGATCTTCAAGAATCCATCCAGCAATAATGCCTCGGCTGTTGCAGATGCCCTTGGGTGGCGGTGATCAATCATTATACGATCGGGTGAACTGAAAGTTCTTCCGGTATAATGAAAAATACTGCCTTACAGAAACCGGCGTGAAGCAGCACTGAGCTGTGTTACGCTGCGTGAGTGAGGGTACCGGAGGCCCTATCTGGACGGAAAGGGGGTTTAAAGGTTGGTAGCACTTGCGACTCCACTGGTGTCACGGATGTTCATGGGCGGCGACAATCGTTTACCATCAGGTGATCCGTCTGCTCGTCTGTGTGTGTCACAAGCGAGTCTAGCAGTAATGCTGCTCACTCACCCCAACAGAAGCGAGAAATCATCAACTGTTAATGGGTTTCTGTCACCTGTCAACGTCGAGAATGATGTCTCTCACGCACTTTGTGATTCTCTCAATGAGACGCATTTGTATACTCAACTGTGGCAATAATAAATTAATCTTAAGAATGGCACAAGCCTTAAGCACGCTACGCACAAGTGTGAGCCGGAATGTAGGAATGGACCATTAACTCCTCAGCTGAATGGAGATCACAGAAAACCGGCATAAAGCAGCACTGTGCTGTTTGGTTTATTCCCGTTGTCCACCCTCTGCTTGTCCAACACGGGTGGACAGTGAAACATTTGTTAAAAAAATTTCCGCTGTCCACCCCTTCTTGGTTGAAAGATGGGGTGGACAGCGGGAATTTTTTTAACAATTGTTTCACTGTTCACCCGGGGTGGACAAGCAGAGGGTGGACAGCGGGAATAAACCTGCTGTTTCGCTATGTGAGTGAGGGTATCGGAGGCCGTATACCCCCCGTATTGGGGGTTTAAAGGTTGGCAGCACACTTGTGACTCCACTGTGTGTCCATGGGCGGTGGTAACCGCTTACCATCAGGTAATCTGCTCGTCTGCCACCTATCACATAAAAAAAAGATGAGCTAAAAAGAATGAGGTAAGTCCCAAGCTCTTTGGTTAATTGATCTCTCTCTATATCTCTGCGTGCAATCACGTCTTAAAAAAGAGTTTCGAGGACGAAATGCTACGTATTTAATTTTGGCATGGTTTCAATAATAAGTCATGATTAATATGCCAAAAATCGTCAAACCAATTAAATTCTCGTTTTAGCAAAATTAATTAATTTTCTTAGTAAACTTTAATAAATAACATTTACAGTCGCTAATGATGGCATTAGTCAAACAAAATTATTACAAATGGGATTAAACTGTCCTTTCTTACTATTTATCATGATTTGGCAAAGTTTAAAATGACTCTAACGAGTCGTAAATTTTCGAAGATGTCCTTATGATGTACAGTGAATCAAATTAGGATTTAAAAATCTGAACGTTTTCCAGGGAGGAAATTAAACTCTCAAAATAATGGAAACATCTTTTCGCGCGGGCTTAACCCTCCAAACGCCGAGTGAGTTAGAGCGTAGAGTACAAAAAGAATAACAGAACTAAACTCGTTATTAGGGCTCGCTCGCGCCGCGACCGAATTATCAGCTGTCAAAATGTCGATGTGATTAAGGAGATTTTACATGATCAAGTATCATCATCATCAGCCTATTTAAGTCCCCACTGCTGGGGCACGGGCCTCCCTCAATCACATGAGGGGTAATTGCCATACTCACCACGCTTGGCAGACGGGTTAGCGAGGGTTTTGATATAAATGCCGAGTTTTCCTTCTCTGGGTGCTGATGATCATGCCAGCAGCTTTACCTTAGTCGCCTTTTACGACACCTCGGTAAGAGTGAGTGATCAAGTATATTTTAGTGGTTTTAGCTGGGAACTGTAAATAGTAACTCGCTTAGATTAAAAATAAATTCAATCATTTTATCAGAAAGACCCATCAATATGAATGCCTAGCCATGTATTTATAAGACTTTAATTAAGTAGGAAATTATTTTTTATTAATGGAATCCCAACTTATATATTTACAATTTTATGCTTTAAAAAAAAGGATTTTTTGTGTGTTATTTACAATTTAGAAAAAACTAGTTCTAAAGTATTTCTTCATCAAAATGTTTAATAAGATTGTCAAAATAAGCAATCAATTCAAACAACTTTTTCCCATACGTAGCCCTTAAAACGTCGAGTGGCCAAGATACGGTGCATAGAGAATTTAAATAACGAAAAGCGAGGACAAAGTTAAGTGCGAATAAGCGCGCTCGACGCTCAAGTGTTGGCCGTGGAGTTAGGCAAAAGGACGACCGGCTCAAAAGGTCCTCGCCATTCCGTCGAAAGACTAAACATTCGCCGCTTCGTTAGAGCTCCGCGAAAAATGCGAAGCGATTCGGCGTCGACCAATCGGCGTGGTACTGCCGCAACCTACTTGCCTCAGAATCTATAGTATCGATTAGTGAAGCTTTTTTTACCCACACGCACTCACACACCGCCGATGCGGGGGCCAGCCTTTTTAACAATCTTTTTTTCGACCACCCCTCTCCCCAAAACCGCCATGTCCATTGCGCGGATGCAAAGACCACCCCGCGCGCCCCACCCCTCATATAGCAGCATTGAAAATGGAATTTCCATGAGTGATGGAGTGTCAAACGGAAAGTGCAAAAAGGAGAAAAAGTACATTATGTTAATTATTGAACGCGTGGTCCGTCGTCCGAGTTTAAATTGAATGTCATGTCGTACGTGTCGTGGAAACGTGCGCTTTTATTCTGTTCTATTCCGTTCCGTTGTTTGAATTTGTATTTTTTTTTTCGTTCGCACAAAATTAAACATGTCTTTAATCAACCTGACATTAAAAACAACACCAGAATGAGTGAACGCTTAACTTTAAACAAGTTAATAAATTTTCAAGACATTTTATCAAAGTCGTTTATTCAATGCATTTTATTATATTCTTTTTTGGCTCGAAGTATAGTCTAGTTAATTACAATGTAACACGAAAGTAAAGAAAGTTGAAATCCCACTAAGATTTCATTTCTTAAATCTTGTTGCGTATTCCATAGTATCTTAAATGGGTGCTAAAAATTCTGCCAGTCAGCAAAGCGAGGGTTAACGCACTGTTTCACTTTCTTCGAACACTTGGCTTAGTCTACATAGGTTAGCGTCGAGAATTCCCGCTCCATATTCGAAACCGCGAAGACCTTGACACATTTTGTTTCGTGGCCGAGTGTACTGTACTCACACACAAGTATTTAAGTACTTTTTCTTACTTTTAGCTTAGCTTTAGGTCTCAGTTATTGTCTTATTTTTCTTAAGTTTTTCTTCTTTTATTCAACAAAACTGTAGTATTTTAGTTAAACTAGGATATTAAGATGAAACTGAATGGCTAATCATGGCGGAAATAAGTTACTTTTGGACGTCTTCAAATTTAAGATCTAAGCGCCTAGTTACCTATAGTCTTAACCTGAAAGACCATACCTTTAGTATTTTAGTATTGCAGTGAAAACTTCGTTTTCTATTCAATGTTTATCTTATGGATTCGATAAAAAAGTTTTAGTCTTGACATTAGATTAAGAATCTATAGCCTTACAATAATTTGGTCTACTGAAGTATCATTTCATTTTATGATATGTAAAGTATGTGTTAGTTATTTCAAAATGTTTTTAAATATTTTTGTAAGTTGACAGTTTCTTAATCGTAAGAATAATAGAGTCATCCAAGAGCTGATATTCTTTATAAGGATGACACCATATGGTAGTAACATCTAATAAACACCTAATAGCATCAATGACACTTAAGATACTACAGATGCAGATCTATTGAAGAATATTAAGATGTTTTAACTTTCTTAAATTGAAAAGTAATTACACAATGTAATGTATTATTACTAGATACCTAACTATTGACAGTGTTTGCTGTTTTCAAAAAACTGTGTATCATGAAACAATCTATTTACCTTTTTAATAAAATCAACGCAACATCTGACGCGCAAAAAGTGCGCACAAAGCACTTATTCAGGGGAGGACAAGCGACCGGCCATCCCGACAGTCGCATTGCTAATGGAAATCCCGAAAAAATATCGGTGGGAAACTAGTTAAAAAAAAACCAAGCACATTTGAATGAAAATTGGGATGGGGGCGGGCGGCGCGAGCGCCCGATAGCCCATTATTATTATTATTACTTGCATTATATCTGCATTTTTTCGACGCACACGCGCGCCCGGTTCGCCATTTTATTTTCTTCTTTTTTTCTTTTTTCGGGCGGGCCGCACACACACGCACGGGGCGCAACGGTAACGGATCGAACTACGATGTCTACAAGTGGACGAACATTTAAATTGGCTCTCATCAAATATTGACTGCATGTAGTTTTTTCATTAACCAGTGGGCTTTTTGTGAGTTGTACGATTGCCTCGTTCGATTGAATAGTCTCCTTTGATATTCGGTGGCCGTGGGCTGGATCTTGATTATTAATTAGCGGTTTTTTGGTCGACGCGTATCACTCGAGACTGGGTCGGGTTTTGCAGATGTCTGTTTTTATGTGCGGTGCATCTGGTGTTTAGGCGTCGACTGTGTTGATGTGGGATTCTGGGTTCGGAGCTTAGGTTTTCTATTCATCCTGGGTTTGGAGATTAGGCTATTCGGACTTAAGAATCATTTTAATGTAATGGATCGGTTTAAGCCTGTGGATATGACAGAATTCAGAATTGAACAATGAAAGCGGTCTTGGAGTCTAACAGTTTATATAAACTAAAAAATAAAACCAATGACATTCACCATTGTAACAAATTAAAAGAAAATCCTTCAATTGATTAAACCAATGGCTAGTTTATATAATATTTCTAGTTTTCATCTAGTAATACTACATATCGAATTTGCATTACTTAAATGGAATACAAATATAGGTACAGCCCTATTGCGCCGTAGAGTTTAAAATGATATACATTTCATTGAAGCGCTTTAAGTAAAGTAAAAGGAACGCTTGAGTATTTTTTTTTTGCTAACTCAGTTAAAATAATTTTAATCAGGATTGTGATAGGTGGCAGACTAGTGGACGGATTACCTGATGGTAAGCGATTGCTTCCATATCAGCCTCAAGTTAGCTGCCAACCTTTTTCATTTTCCTCCAAATTGGGCCTCTACAGCTCTGGTACAATTTCTACGCGGCAAAACATAAATATTGTAATGGTCTTTAATAAGTTACGAAAGTAAAACTCATCTTCAACATCATATCTTCAACTCACCTTTTTATCCAAATAAGAATCAAGCAAATCCAACATGGCCGCCAGGGCTGTGTTCTAAATCCATTTACATCAAGTGCTATCAATTTCCATTTTAATCGCCGCAACAGTGAATGAAGGTGTTAACACTCAGTCGGTCGCATAATGTCGCTGCAGCGCGAATTTATTATCATTAAAAAATGCAAAAAATCATAATTAAAGGGGTGGCGCGCTGGGGTGCATCCCATTTTTTATTTTAATTGGCTTGTAAATTACCAAAGTTATGGGGATTTCTTTGTTTTGCGGTTTTTTTGCGTTGGGCGGTTTTGTCTGCGAGCGCGATGTTTGATTAGCTAGTAATAGTTATACTATGGTTCTAATTTTAAACCTATTAAATAATATTCTTCTATTTTATATATAATTTATTCCATAGTCTTGCAATGTCGGAATGCTGGCTACACAAACAAACTCGTCCACATGCAATGCAGTAGTGTATGTGCTGCGTATTGATGATGTGTATTCATGACGGCTACAGAAGCCGACAAATGGAATGATTTTAAATGTGATGTTTACTTAGGAAAGAAAAGGCCCTAGTGCAAATACCAAAAATAACGGTTATTGTATGCTACCTGCTCGTTAACGTAACTCAAAAATAGGCAAGAAGTTAAAACTGTCACAATGCAATGACATAACAGTGAAGGTTTAGATTGTGTATGACACTTCGGATATAATTCAATATCTTTTCAGGCTGCCACATTGACTCCACACAAAGTATAAAGGATTTTATTTGACAAATAAATAAATCATAACAACAGGCATCTTTTAGGCAAACGCGTATCATCCTAGAGTAGAAAGACTAGAAAAAAAACTTAATATAAATGCCTAAATGCGCCAGAAAATCCACACCATTAAGCACAAACTTATCAGTGTAGATTTGAGACACCTCAAATTAGGGCATTATCCATACTTTTAGGACCGACACAATTTGTCAAGTAAGACGCCCCGTTGGTCTAGTGGTTTAAGTACCTGGCCGTGATCTTGGGGTCCGGGGATCAATTCCTGTGTCGAGCAAAGGTATGTTTCGAATATTTCGAGCATGGATCGGGTTTGTGATCAATCAATCAAATCAATCAAATAATTCTTTATTTGCATAGGCTTGTACACAGCACTTACAAATCGTCATACATTTGAATGACTTAAAACTATTTATAAGTACTTATGTATAATTTACATGTTAATACATATATATGTTGATACATAAAATATACTAAAGAAATAAATAAACATAATGCGATTCTACCACCGGCTCGGAAAGTTGTTTCTGGTCGAGAAGATCCGGCAAGAAACTCGCCAGTTACTCTTTTTAATCGCCAAACTTTCATACAATGTTGTGTCATCATCATACCGAGTCATACAGTTTAATTGTTACACAAAATAAAATAAAGGAAATAATAATAAAATTAATATTATGAGGTAAACCGAAGCAGACCAGTCCCCAAAGGTGGCACCTGTTCACAAGTATGACGTACGTGCCAGCCATCATTTCACTCAACCATATTAGAGGGAATGTAATGACCCGCCACATAGCGCCACCACCTCAGAGACATTTGAGTGAGCATGACTACTTAGGTTCCCCTCATAGGTCACAAAGAATAGTAGTTACTTAATCCAGACTAATAAACTGCAGGACGAGGTGTACAATAGTAGGTGGTTAGCATCTTGTCAATTATTGAATAATCAATATAAATCAATGTTTATACAGTCAAAATCTAAAATGTCTTTATTCAATAAAAGAACATTTATGAATGTCAAATATTATGTAATCTACCGCTGATTCGGAACGTCAATTTCTACCGAGAAGAATCAGCAAGAAACTCAGTAGTTACTCTTTCCAAATAATATGGTAATTACAACTTTCATTCTTATACAAATTATGATTACAGTGACAGTATGATATACATTGCTTATAATCAATATCGTTTAGATAAATCGTCAATGAAAAATTATGAAATGAATTATACATTAGAGGACAGGCGAAGAGATCAACATGTCCAGGAATCCTTATCATTCAAATAATCCTCTACTTTATAGTAGCCTTTCTGCATTAGGCAGTTTTTTACATGCAACTTAAACTTATGTACCGGTAAATCAATAATATTTTGAGGTAACTTATTAAACATTCTAATGCTCAATCCTACAAATGAACTTCCAATTTTATGAAGTCTTAGATTTGGGACAGCAAGCCTATGTTTATTTCGCGTGTTAAAGCTATGAAAATCTGATTTTTGCGAGTAAAGGTGCAAGTTCTTGCGTACAAACATAATACAATCAAAAATGTATTGAGATGATACGGTTAAAATATTGATTTCCTTGAATACTTCTCTGAGTGAGTCACGTGATCTAAGACCGTAGATGGCACGGATGGCCCTCTTCTGCAAAATGAAGATGGCTTGTAAGTCAGCACCGGATCCCCACAGTAGTAGACCATATGACATCAGACTATGAAAATAGCTAAAATAAACCAGTCTCGCTGTCCCGATATCAGTCAGATTCCTTATCTTTCTAACTGCATATGCAGCTGAACTAAGTCTTCCTGCCAAGACCGCAATATGAGGGCTCCATTGCAATTTTGTATCCAGAGTGATACCTAGAAAAACTGTGGAGTTTATGACTTCGATAGGTTCGTTATTCATGACAATATTCATTTTGACCTGCCTTACATTAGGCATTGTGAACTTAACACATTTTGTTTTCTTTGAATTAAGAACTAAGTTATTATAAGTAAACCACTGTAGTACTTGAGAGAGTGTGTTATTTACTTCGTCAACATTTTTCTTTTGCCTATCAACCTCAAAAATCAAGGATGTATCGTCAGCAAATAACACTATCTCACATAGATCATTGGTATAGTAAGGAAGGTCATTTATATAAATTAAAAAGAGCAAGGGCCCCAATATAGAGCCCTGGGGCACACCCATGGTTAGAGGGGCGCCAGAAGAGTTAGTTCCATTGACATTGACCTTCTGAATCCTATCTGATAAGTAAGATTTGATTAGACTTAGTGAGGTGTCTATGACACCGTAATGCTGTAACTTCATTAGCAATGTTTCATGATTGACGCAATCGAATGCTTTAGACAAATCACAGAATATTCCAATAGCATCTCGCTTTTTCTCCCACGCATCAAATACATGTTTGATAAGCGCCACTCCAGCATCAGTAGTGGATTTCCCTTTTGTGAATCCAAATTGCTTACTGTGCAATATTTTATTCAGGTTTAAATGAGATAACAACTGAGTGAATATTACTTTTTCAAAAATTTTGCTGAGAGCAGGCAGTATAGAAATAGGTCTGAAGTTAGACGGGTCACTTTTCTCACCCGACTTGAATAACGGTATTATTTTACTGAATTTCATCATATCGGGAAATTGACCGTCGTCAACACATTTATTAAATATTATTGCTAAGAGGGGTGCGATAGAATGTATTATATTTTGATTATATCTACCGAGATGCCCCATAAATCCTCAGTCGGTTTCATATTTAATTCTTTGAATGTTTTTAAAATTATATTAGAATTAACATGATTGAATCTAAAAGGCGTGTTGCACTTATCAACATGAGACCTGAGGAGAGAAGCAGCGAGATGTGGACTGGAATTCAATTGATTGGTTGTTGTGACTGGTATATTAGAAAAGAAAGACTGAAATGTTTCTGCTACTTCAGAGTCAGAAACAAGTGATTTGCCATCAATTTTAAGAGATAGCTTGTTGTCTTTTGTTTTATTTTTACAAGTCTCTTTATTTATTATCTTCCATGAGATTTTACTTTTATTAGGGGCTTTTATTATTTTGTCTTTCAAATAATTTGATTTTGCCATTGCACATACTTTTTTGAATAATTTTGAGTATGTTCTGACATATTCAATTAAATTAGCGTTTTCAGAATTGGCTTTGATATCATATAATTCAAACAGCCTCTTTCTGCTTTTATAGATGCCTGTAGTGGCCCAGTCACTGAATTTAGTTTTAGAAGTATCTAATTTAATTGTTTTTTTAGTGAAAATCTGATTATATTCTTTTTCAACCACATTAAAAAGCATATTATAAAGCTGATTAGCATTTCCATCGTGACATGATAATGCAGGTACCTTTCTAGAAATATTTTCTTTAAATTTTTCTTTACGGTTTACAGTTATTGGCCTGCACACAAAGCTACATGAAGAGGGTGCATGACTGTATTCAAACATTACTAGTTGTCCACTATGATCTGAGTTTATGAAGTTTATTATGGACTTGTCTAATACATCACAGTTACAAAATATGTTATCTAAGCAAGTAGCTGTGGTGGGGGTTACTCGTGTGGGTTCGTTAAAAAGATGATATAAATTGAATGATCTGAAAAGATTCAGAAACCGCACTGAGTTCTGAGAATTATCTAAAATATTGATGTTAAAATCCCCGCACACAACCACTTTTTTATTAGATGAACATATTTTTCTTAATACTTCTTCCATAATGGATTCAAATGAAGTAAAATTCCCAGATGGAGGCCTGTACACACAAACAATGACATGTCGTTCAAGCTCCGCACATGCTAGCTCAATAGTTCGCTCAAGTGAAAGTGAAACGACATCTTTGCGTTCTTTATATTTAATGGAATTATTTAATAAAATTAGTGACCCGCCTCTGATTGCAGACTTTCTTGTGAACGAACTACCGACGCTATAATTTTCAATATTAATAATTAATTCATACTGTCTTAACCAGTGTTCCGTAATACATAATACATGGATATTCATTTTATTTAAAAATAATTCCAATTCAAGTAATTTGCCAGACAAACCCTGTATATTCTGATGAATAAGGTTTAGATTTTTAGGGTTTCTTTTTGTCATTGGTTTGCAAGAGGATTCCTCTATTGTCTCACCAACCCGCATTAGGCAAGCTTGGTGATTAAGCCTAACCCCATCATAGTAGCGATGATTTGATTTCTATGGCAGGCCTTTGCCCTGTGGGACAGTTTATAGGCTGACACTTACTTTAACTTATAATTTTTAATTAATTAACTCGACTGTTTTAAGTAATTAACTCATTACATCTGAACCACTACGCCTCCAAGGTCCAATGACTGAGATAGAAGCTCATTTGACCATTGGTTTTTTTATAATCAGTTAGTTACTAACAATGCCACAAGGCGATGCTGCCCATCCATAACATTATTAAGGGACGACATTTTCTATATAGACATGTCAATAAATAATTACACTATTGTTATACTCAGCATCACTTGTGTGCGAGTGTTACGGCGACTGATGTAATTTAAGCCATTTTACTTTTTTTTGCCATCGGACAAAACCGATCTATCACACTGTGTATTGTTTATACTGTGTAACGGTGCTATGTTTGATCAGCCCGTTGTCCGCGCTAATATAATTAACAAAAGCGTCTGTTTGTCACAAGTTCATGACTTTGCAATAATGTCTAGAGTTCAACTTGGGTCTGACGAGACGGAATACTTTAGTTTGAAAGTGTTGGGGGTGTCATTGGGTTAATAAAGTCATTTTGACAATGATATACTTGAAAATTAAAACATCTTAGACTTCTAAAGCTGTATCAATACACATCAAGTAAAGTATCAGCCTATAAAGTGTCCCACTGCATGGCAAAGGCCTCCATAATAGAAATCAAGTCATCGCTACTATCATGGGATTAGGCTTAATCACCACGCTTGCCAAATGCGGATTGGTGATCACAAACCCGAGCTATGTTCGAAAAATTCGAAACATACTTTTCGCTCGACCCGGGAATCGAAAATCACGACCCGGTACTTAAACCACCAGTGTTCTACCAACCATTAAACGCCTCTTTCCCCTGTATTGGGACCCTGGTACCCACAATCACGCAGCGAAACACAGCAGTGTTGCTTCACGCCGGTTTTCATTGAGGCCGCGGTATCACTCCGATCGAGCCGGTTCATTCATGCCGAAACGTGGCTCTCCCACGGTAAAACCTCTCAAAACTTCTATGAAATTCAAGATATTTGTCAATACTTTTCATTCCAAGATCTACTAGTGACCCGGTTTGGAAGAAACATAATATCGTCTCGAAAATAAAAGGAAAACATTCTGCTAGACTGAATCGCAAATTAATAAATGCACAATTCTTAATTAACATCGCTGAAACAGGATATAAAATTGAGATGCCGTAGGAAAAGGAACAAAACTAACAATTCTCGACACAGATTATATTGCACTTCGTTTTAATAAGGAAAAGGACGGATGCAGTGGAAAGGGTATGTGCGAAAGAAAAGGAAAAGTATGATTGTTTTTTTTATTTCGCGAAGCTTTCGGCTTTGCAGTCCTCCGCTTGTGAAAATTCGTTATTTTATACGGACTTATTTTTAAAACATTAACAACCTCCAAAATACTAATAGCTATTAATGCTCAAAAGTAAAAAAAATAATTGTGGAGGTAATATTGACCTCAAAAAAAATATCTTTTCTATACAACGTGTTATTTAATTAGCGCAAAGCCTCTCGGGTGGTAACTCGGCCCATGAAATTGAACATCTTTCACTATGGGACCAACATGGGAATCGTGAAAAAAGCAGTCGTTTCATACAAATTGGGTTGCTGCGCTGATCGATTTGTATGAAACAGCTGTTTTTTTTTCGCGATATCAATATTTGTCCCATAGTGAAAGATGTTGATCCACCCGAGAGGTTTTGCGCTATTTAAATAAAAAGCTGTATAAACTCTAACAGTGGATTTTATTTAGTATAGATAGATATACTTTATTGCACAAAATACACAACTTAAGTACTAGGCATTACAGAAATTTTGTGTACAATTTCGGCGGTCTTATCGCTGAAAGCGATTTCTACCAGACAACCTTCGGGTAAAGGACATTAAATAGTAGAGAGTATGTTGCTTATGATTGTTTCAGAAATCACTTTGTAATACAAATTGTGTGAAATATTATATTTTAAAAATCTATGAAATTCTACAATTATTTTCAAAGTCTGTTCATAATTGTCATAAAATCCGAGTAAATCGTTATGATGGGTTGCTGCGCTGATCGATTTGTATGAAACAGCTGTTTTTTTTTTTCGCGATATCAATATTTGTCCCATAGTGAAAGATGTTGTTCCACCCGAGAGGTTTTGCGCTATTTAAATAAAAAGTTGTATAAACTCTAACAGTCGATTTTTATTTAGTATAGATAGATATACTTTATTGCACAAAATACACAACTTAAGTACTAGGCATTACAGAAATTTTGTGTACAATTTCGGCGGTCTTATCGCTGAAAGCGATTTCTACCAGACAACCTTCGGGTAAAGGACATTTAATAGTAGAGAGTATGTTGCTTATGATTGTTTCAGAAATCACTTTGTAATACAAATTGTGTGAAATATTATATTTTCAAAAAATCTATGAAATTCTACAATTATTTTCAAAGTCTGTTCATAATTGTCATAAAATCCGAGTAAATCGTTATGAAAGATTATTTAACATGTACGTCAGACCGGTGTTAGTTTCGGAAATAGATACGAATTTATTTTTGTTGAAATTTTGTTTCTATCGTTTTGTTTTATTATTTGCTACTTCACTTTATTGCTATGGGTTAGTGGAATTTATTGTTAAAACATGAACAGGTATATGCAAATACGTTGGAAGGATATGACTGTTTTATAAAATATAAATGCGATTAGATATTTTTAGTATAGACTTGTCTTTTTTTATATATTAAATGGGTTTGCACTTGACCTCATCTCTGATGGAAAGTGACAATAAGGTCTAAGATGTAGCGTGCTTAACCAGAAAAAGCCTATTCACTCTCGACTTAAAGACACCCAAATTGTAGCTCTCTGGGAATACAGAAGCCGCAAGCCGAAGCAAGTTGTTCAATTCCAAGAAAGAAGAAGTGAAACGCTTAGTACGAGCTGGTGGAACTTCCAAAGTGTATAAGGTGTGGGGCGGCCTAACAAAATATCAGTGAATAAAATAACAGAAGGTTTATTGAATAAAATACTCTTACACTTAAAGTGTCTTAAATAGTAATACAATTTGTATAACTGTATGGTGTTGATGGATCGACGACTGGACTTAGACTTTTTTACTTAGACAATTTAACACGGAATATGGTAAAGCGCAGATTTCGTTTCGAAAAAATTCAGCCAAAATCCGCAGGGGGGAAGAAAGTTTAGTGATGGTCTATATATGAATAAGTAATGAATTAAAATGGTGATGTTTGTTTACCAACATTGATGAATCACTTGCTCACAGCAGCGAAAATGCAGATAAGTACTAGAAAAGTTATAATTTAATACCGCGTTAGCTTAGTGGTCTGGGCGGTCACCAAGATGGTGAAAGGGTTGGATTGTTGAAACAGTCATACAGCCATTTAAGTACATTTAAGTTTCTGTAATGCCAATTTTTTTAAGTTGTCTATTTTGTGCAATAAAGTAAGTATATCTATACAGTGTTAACTGTTTATTCTAGTAAAAATGTAATATGCATCTAAAGCTGTGCGTAGAAAATTTGCTAAATATTTTTTTGTTTGAAAGAATGTACTCCTGCCTGTCATCGTGTCAGGATCTGATGTTGAAATTTTAGGGAAACCGAAGTGACTCTTCAATAACCAATAGCAAATGAGCCGGGATAACTTTTATTGTTGTTTCTTGTATTTATTATTCAATACTACTCACAACGACCAGTATCTTTTCAATGCAATTTGTTATTCTGTCTCTTTTCTTTCAATTTCTATTTTACCTCCTTCTAATACAGTCGACTAAATAGAAAAGCCCATCTGCTCTGGTAGTAACCTAAAAACAGTAAAATAGTGTGACATTAATTATTCATTCTTTTTATCATTGTCACAACACTAATCAAGATCGTGAAAGATCGTGTCAACGTACCACGATATCGCCTATTGTCTTTTTGGGTTATTTCTGTCGCAAAATATGTAGATGAAAAATGTTATTATTCTGTGAAATAACGTTCATTTTATTAAAAAAAATACTTATGCGTGATAAGAAAGATAAATTAGATTTTTCTGATCGTAGTTCGCAAGTAAAAACTGCACAACAACCATTTTGACGAGTTCCGCTCAGCGACAGATACGAATTCGAAATGGCGTACACGACCAACGTGGAATCACGTTGGTCGTGTACTTTGGCAGACGGGAAATCGTCCACATGCTACGTCCCGTGTTAAATTGTCTAAGCTTTTTTATATTGTTTATGTTTGTTTACTTTTTTACTGTATTTTATGTATTATTGATTGGTTTAGTTAATTGTCTGATTGTATATACTGTGCTGTGTTTCGGTGCGTGAGTGAGAGTACCGGAGGCTCAATCCGAGGAAAAGGGGGGATTTAAAGGTTGGCGGCGTACTTGTGTCTCCACTGGTAACGCGGGTGTCCATGGGCGGCGGGAATCGCTTACATCAGGTGATCCGTCTGCTCGTCTACCACCTATCACTATAAAAAAATATATAATTTTGCCGATGTCAGGTATTTTATTGGCATCTCCTTACCAGCGTGATAAACACTGTAAATATGTAAGGGGATTGGACTGTATATTAAACAGTCCAATCGCCACAATAGGTGTGCTTAAACAACATTTTATTACTAATCTAACATTAATCCTTAAAATGTAATTACCAACACCTCTTATACAGAAAGAAGTTAGCAATCCCCTTGAACACGTGAAACAGTGAACAAACTTATAATCCGTCTCAGCCTGACCAAACAGCGATTCACAAACATGCGAAATGCAAAAACAAATTTAGCACCTAACGAGGAGGGGTAAGGTTTAGTTTCGCTTGAGGATGATTGGCAGATGTAAACGCTGGCACCTCCATGGTAGGGTGGCTAGAGATTTGATAAAAATAACGGAATACTAAAGTCTTAATTTTTTCAAGGCACATCGACTATCGAGCCCTGCATTAGACGACGAACTAGAACTCATGAACTCATTAGTAGTAATTTTGATTCACAAATTCGACTCTAATTTCCCTTCTTCTCCTTCAAGCCGACGTCCACCATGCCTCCCTTTTGAAAGTCGAGACCTTCCTTTATTCTTCATCATCACACTTGACCTTTTCTTAATTTGTTTCTCCCGTGGTCCCTTTGAGCATTTTAGTCAGAACCAAACTTGTGCTACGTGAGAATCTCGTGGAATTTTCCCATTTATCTTTTTGATCACGATAAGCTTCTCGAGGATGCCACTATTGTTATTTGCAATATGACCTAATTATTCAATGAAATTTGCTCGAAGTGCTCTCCAGGGGATATGAAGTATCTTTCTTGATTTCAGACATAAAGTAAAAAAAATATTTCTTTTATTTTTTTATATTTTGTGTATGGCAGAGGAATCACCTGATGCTAAGCAATTGCCATCGCCCATGGACACCCGCGACACCAGTGAAGTCACAAGTGCGCTGCCAACCTTTAAACCCCCTTTTCCCCCGGATTGGGCCTCCAGTACCCTCACTCACACAGCGAAACACAGCACAGTGCTGCTTCACACCGGTTTTCTGTCTATTCATCATAGGCTTACTCTTAAGTTCACCCACACAGAACCATAGAGTTGAGAAGAAACCAATGAAACGACTTTATTCAGAAGTAGCCTGTTCACGCTACTTTAAAAATATGATATTTTTATTTATTTATTAGGAAAACAAACAGCAGATTTTACACACATATCCTGAAGAATATGCACATCTCCTTTGCCAAAATAGTTTTCACTATGAAGTTTATATGGTGCTGATCTCATTTTTTTGAACGTGTCCTGGTTTATTCCACAACGCAGCCACCCTCAGTGCAGAGCCAGCGCTAGGGTTGCTACAAATATAAATCCAGCGGGCAGGGCAGGCATGAAGGACGCCGTGATTGATCAAAGTCGTTTGTCAGTCTCGACTCCTGTCGCCTGCTGGTAGCCCTGCGCAATTAGCACATGATTCTGCCGTCTAATGCCGAATTCTGTTTTAATTAATTAAACGTTATGGGGCTGACGATACCCCGAGGTACGCGTTCTTGTTTTTGGCAGATTTTTTTTGTGGTAATTTGATTTTTTTGGGAAAGTAGACAAATATTGTTATTGATGGCGCATTTAGAAGTCACTCTGCCTCATACATCACACGGTAAAGATCAGGGGTTATATTGTCTCTCGGGAAAATATTTGTATAATAATAAATTCACATAACGTGCCATTATTAACTGATTCCAGTATCAGACAACAGAGGAATTGCAAATGTAATACTTAAATATAGTCTATTGCATTCAGACATGTATCAAATACAAGTATTCATCACACACACATGATGATATGATTAAACACTTTTGTGTATCTCCCGTGTCTGGGTATTATAATTCTAATGAGGTTCAGCTCGCACCCGCCCCAGCCCCTTTCTGCCGCTCATAATCGTAACTTGCAAAACCATAAGTCGAATCGATTTATCATTAGGCATAAAAAAACCACAAATCGTCACTGTCTATTTGTGATTTTTTTCTTTGATTTTAATACCCAAAACTGTTAGCATTGGGGTCTGTTCGATAAAGGTGCTGTTGTGTTAAATAATAATTACAACTGTTAGAAACGACAAATCCTAGGACATTATTAAAGATGTCATGGATTTGTGTATGTATCTTTCAAATGAGAGTTCCTTCCAAGACATGCTTTTGCTAACTACCTCCGTAACGTAATAGACAAGGGTGTTTTGCTCATAAAACTCAGAGGTTATTAGCTATGTGTGATATTTTTTTTGGTCGTGTGTAGCTTGATTAGGAAATTGCAAGTTATAATTACCCGATCGTATAAAAAAAAGTGGATTTCGTCCTTCGGAATGCATGCACACCGAGCTTGCGAACATTCTCTATTTAGTTTAAGTCCATATAGATCAATAATTAAGAATGTCAAAGCTGTAAGTTAAGGTAAACTTTAGCAGTGCTTATCCAATGATGTCAAATACCCTTGGGGCAAATCATTGATGCAACAATCAGGCAATTCAAAAACATTTGCGGTGTACTAAAAAGTCAAAAGAAAAAAGATATGATTGTGATTTCCGTATCCTTCTCAATGCAAACTTAAATTTGACGTACTATTAGAATTTGACGACCCGTTTGGATCAGTGGTAGTGAACGCTGCCTCTGGTGCAAGGGTTTTGCGGGTTCGATCCCCGCACAGTACAAACATTTGTGTACATGATCATGTTTGTTTGTACTGGTCTGGTGTTTTCTATGTATTATAAGTAAGTATTTATTAAAGAAAAGTATATTTGTAATTCCGTTATTGGTTCTGATATCCGTAACACAGGTGCTTGAGTTACCTATCTCGGAGGCAGATCAATGTATGTGATGTTATGAAATAGTTATGAAATAGTAAATAATTAATAAAAATTTAAACCAAAATTATCACATTTCGTGGATGTCAAATGTATTTAAAACGCAAACACCGGCAGAGCGATCAAACATTTACGACCTCAAACAGAAAACCAATTACAAATCGATGAATATTCTCATTTTACGACATACCCCACCACCGGCCATTAAATAATCGCGATAAATTATAATAGAACGGCTCCATGCTCATCTATCACTTTATTCTTCTGTTGCGATGCAAAATGCCCGATTGTATGCAGCAACCCGACTCGGTTGTGCGTTTGCACTTAATTATGACAAAGAAAAAAAATCTCGTCGCAATAAACATTTAAAAAGGGAGATGTCCCAACATTACAGACGAATTAAAATGCGGAATCACGTACATTAAAGCTTGTTCGGATCATTTTTTCAATACACTTATAAATGCGGACAGCGGCGTGCGTGGAGCGGTTAGTCGATTGCCCTTTTTTATTCAATTTAATTGTTTTTCCGTCTGTTTGTTGAGCACCGGCATCGCTAAAACACTTGATTCGTTTTTTTTTACGTCGGCAATTAAAATTAAAACGGTTTTTGAATTGCGGACCGTTTGGTTACTGGCACCGCCTAAAAATTAATTAGAAGAATTGGTGAAAATCCGTGGGTTTTGAATAGGGCATGGCGATATGGACAATTAAAATCGATGATCTTTTGTGAGTGTTTGAATGTTATTAGGTTGGTCATACAGGCGTGGAAGAGCGGTAAAGTCGAAGCTCCAGGCAATACTGACCCGAGGTACCGTTAGACAAAATTTGTGTATTTCAATTACCACTGACTCCATATACTTTTAATTACGTCACTATTATTGACGCCAACGCATGGGAATTCTTTCTGGTCAATGAGTGGTAGTAATCACTTACCATCAGTTGACCCGCTTGCTCGTTTACCACTCTTCACCATAAAAAAAATTAAGTGCCTAACAATAGAGCTTTTATGTGAATGCAACTCACTGGCCAGAGGCAGAGTATGTTTTCTAGATAACGCTTATCATATTATTAACATTAGAATACAGACACTTCAACCCGAAAGACATCGTGACGCTGATGAAACGAATCTTTCGTTAGTAGGAGTGCAAAGGATAGCGGAACAGATAGAAAAAATGGAGCAAAGGTATACCTAAGCAGACCTACCTGGTATGCATTTGCTCTATATGACATACCGAGTATAAGAAAACCGGCCAAGTGCGAGTCGGACTCGCCCATGAAGGGTTCCGTAGCAGCAAGTAAGATAATATATGGAAGGTAAATTGCGGTTTACGGTTTATAACGTATTAAAAAAAACTACTCACTATATCTAGTTCAAATTAATTTTCGTTGTTAGTTTTCATAAATATGTACATCATATACTTTTTTTAGTTTTAAAATTAATTTATTATAGAAGTAAGAGGGGGGCGGGGGGGACACAATTTACCACTTTGGGAGCGTCTCTTGCGCCAAGTATTGTGTTTAGAAAAAAATGATGTTAAAAACCTCAACACCATTTTAAAAGACCTATCCATAGATATCCCACACGTATAGGTTTGATGAAAAAAATTTGTTGAGTTTCAGTTTCAAGTATGGAGACCCCCCATTTTTTATTTAACAAAATACATCTATTTACCAAGTTTCTTCAATAGTATAGTTCTTATAGTTTCGGAGAAAAGTGGCTGTGGCATACGGACAGACGGACAGACGGACAGACGGACAGACATGACGAGTCTATAAGGGTCCGTTTTTTGCCATTTGGCTACGGAACCCTAAAAATGAAAGCATATAAGTTTTTTTTATTTTAAACAGGTTACACGTGAAAAAAAATTTCAACAATTGAGTTTACCCGATTAACAAAAGGTCGTAAGTACGTGCTTAAATAAAATTAAAAACGCTGGCAAAATTACATCCAAATGAGACTCTTTGCATTTTTGTCCGGAATCGTTACGTTGCAACGTTAAAATTAATGGAAGTCCTGTCTAATGGTCAATTCTAATTCAACATTTGTTTACGTATGGCAAAACCCGAATGTATAATACCTAGTTTAACAAAGGTATTTACTAATTGGATTTTTGTGTAGAATTACCCGAATGTTTATTTACCGAATCGATATTTTATGCAAAATCACATAGAAAAAAAAACAATATTTTAAATAGGAGTAAATAAATTGTAACCTATCAAGATTTTCACAAGATTTTGTCAGAACTGTGGAGAAGTGGAACTTACAGTTAATATAATTAAGTAGGTCGGCTGGAATTGATACCACGACCTCACAAAAACTGGCGCGTGCAGCAGCGCCTGCGCTGTGTTTCTCCGAGTGAGTGAGGGTACTGGACGCCCAATTCAGGGGAAAGGCAGTTAAAAGGTTGGCGGCGAATTTGTGTTACCACTGGTGTTGCGGCAATCGCTTATGATCTGGTGATCCGTTTGCTCGTCTGGCAACAATACATAAAAAAGCAAGTAAACTAAGCAATTATTTTTTCAAGCTATAGCGGACAGATAAACAATATCTTTAAAGCAAGAGTAAACAAGCATCTTTTTGGCAAATGCGTATCATCCTAGACGTCATCGTCGCTTTTCATCAGGTGCGATTGTGGTCATCATCATCATCAGCCCATCGCAGTCCACTGCTGGACGTAGGCCTCTCCAATTGTTCGCCACTGTGATCTATCCATGGCTTCTCGCATCCAGCTCTTGCCAGCCATCCTGCGCAGATCGTCCCCCCACCTAGCCAGAGGGCGCCCTACATTACGTTTGCCAAGACGCGGTCTCCACTCCAGAACTCGTTTACCCCATCGGTTGTCGGTTCTGCGGCTAATATGGCCAGCCCACTGCCACTTAAGCTTGCTAATCCGGTGAGCAATGTCGATAACTTTGGTTCTCTGCCGGATCACCTCATTTCGGATTCGATCTCGGAGAGAGACGCCGAGCATTGCTCGTTCCATAGCCCGTTGAGCGACCTTTAACTTGTGGACCAGCCGTACCGTAAGTGTCCACGTTGATTGTGGTCAAGCATTAACATATACTCTTAAAAAAGCTAGTGGGTCTCCTGATGGTAAATGATCATTGTCGTCCCCGAATATCTGCGAGATCAGACTCCTCCCTGGCCTTTTACGAAGGAATGTTCTCGTATCTTGAAGGATTAAACTCCATAACGTTCATTGTAATTCAATCAGTGACCTATGTATTAAGTTAATAACATTTAGCTATTACCTCAACTCCTTGACGTATAACCACTGTATTGAGGCCAATACAGCCTTGCACAACGCGGACCATTTGTCAAAAGTAAGAGGTTATTAATTATGGCTAATTAATATGACCCACTCGTACCCAGCCATTTCTAATTACCACATTAGCTTCTAATTACAACGCCGCCGATCAGGTTTTTGTTCTTGCAGGCGATGGTAATGAGTTAATGATGATCTAAAGGGTTAACTTACAAAAACCTGGCGCCTTTACTAAAAAAAGTAATTTACTTATTCGATTTTTGAAATATATATTTTTTTAAGATCCGTCGATGAAAACTAGGAAGATAGTTTTCATCATATCAAAAATGCCGTGCCGTGTGGTCCCCGGCAGAGTAGAATAGGCTACCCTCACTCTTACCGAGGTGTCGTAAAAGGCGACTAAGGTAAAGCTGCTGGCATGATCATCAGCACCCAGAGAAGGAAAACTCTGCATTTATATCAAAACCCTCGCCAACCCGTCTGCCAAGCGTGGTGAGTATGGCAATTACCCCTCATGTGATTGAGGGAGGCCCGTGCCCCAGCAGTGGGGACTTAAATGGGCTGATGATGATGATGATGATATCAAAAATGTTGAAAACACCTGATACATTCTTAGCTGAGACGTATTTAGTAGAAACATTTTTTTAACCGTTTTTACAACTTCAACCCCACTTTAGGCAACACAAATAAATTTCAATACCATTGAATCCAACCATCGATTAGCCAATTACGAATCGAAAATTCAAATCAAATTCACAAACAGCCGATAAGAAAACCTAAAAGCAAGTTCATGTAATGAAAGCTTGGACAATCGGCCAAAGACTGGGCCGACAAACAAGTTGATACACGCCGTTATAGCCTTTAACAGGTTGTAATAAAGGTGGATTTTAATTGTGGCGATGAAAAAGCTATCATATCCTACTATCCCATTTCATAACGCGGACAAAAGATACAATAAGCATCACCTAGGCGCCCAACAAAAACCTATTAACTGTATAAGTAATGCGCAACTTAGATTGAGTGGATATCTGATGTATGAAAATGTGTTTGCAGACGGGCGGATTTTCACGGTCGGAAAACTAATTGAAAAAGGCTAATGAAATCAACTTTTTAATGGTCATTTAATTTTGCTATATTCGTCTACTAACTACTTAGTAGTACTATGTAGTAGTAGATTATACGTGCGACTGATTTTTATCATTCCATGGGTATCTATGTTGGTAAGAAAAAGATGTCTTTTATGTTGCATATTTAGTCAGTGTGAATAGTATTCGGGGTGAAGTACGATTCTATATTTGGTGCGATCGTACGTACGCCGTATGTTATGTTAAAGAAATCGGAAGCCCAAGGTTTTACTTCCGAATTTGGAACCAATAAATTGAAAATCAATAGTGTTAGGAAAAAAGTTTGCAATACAAGGGCGGGCCTGAAAGACGCGATGAAACTAAATTTTTATTTCCCTGTCTCTCAAATTATCCATTTGCGTTAGCGTCAATTTTACTACGTGCAAAATGTTTGCAAAATTAATTGATACTAGAATGAATATTTCCACAATTCTAGCTATTTGACAGGGCTCTTTCAATCTTTCCCCAAACCCTATAGACATACACGTAAAAACGCATGATATTCTAACCACCGATACGCAAAAACTGATGTTTACATTCAAAACTTTCAACAATCGCTGCGTTCGGATCGCACGTCTGCCGCGGCCCGCTCTGTGCTCATCCTCTGAAAATGGAGCGACCGATAAAAAAGGTAACGAATTATAAAAAAGCGGAGGCACACAATCGCGAGTGCGGACGTGTGGGTGGTGGGCGAAATGAAATGAAATAATGAAAAAAATGGGCAAAAAGCAGTACAAACATGCATTGTCCTGCCACCCTCACAGTAATGAGTGGGAGGGCGCGACGTGTGCCCGAAGTATCTGATTATCACCTGATTCTATCTGGTCGCGAGCCTAGCGATTACGATTCAAATCGATTGGGACGATTGGTTCCTAATCGGGATTAGTACCGATTGTGGAAGGGGTATGTTCGTTTCTATGTTTGCGCAAACTTTTATGACGGAGGAAGTTTGCTTTTACGATGCGCGTGGTTTGTGAAAGAATGATTTATGTGTCTAATTCATAATTAGCGTATAGATCTAATAGTCTTCTTAAGCTTAGAAAGTATGCAAACAAATATTACAAGAAAGACGAACTTCTTTCTTTATTCAAGTTTGGTAAAGTTCCACGATTTTGATGTGTTTCTTATTCTTCTTTTTAAAGGTAGGCAGAGCTCATTTTGTTTTTATTCATTATTAGGATTGATTTAACCAATTCTAAAGTATTCATTTATTTTTTGAAACGTTTATGCCCAATCACGCCAGGTACCTAAGTAACTAGTTTTTGTTAAAAAGCTACCTACAGTATTTGCATGGTTATATTTATTTTGTTTTCGATTTAAATTAGTTTTGCGTACTAAATTCCAAGCGAACCGATCAATTTTATTCCCCTTTGATTTAGAACAACCTTTAAAAGCTTTACCAAAGAAAAATTGGAAACCAATCAATCGAGAATTCCTGTTTCAAATGCATCGAATAGTTTCTATCGTGTCCGGTGAATAGGAAGCTAACCGATTTCGTATTATATAATCAAAGGTTCGCGACACATGAGACTGGAATCACCTCAATTTTCGAACACATTAACCATCAAAAACAGCGTCCGAAATTAATTTGTTTATGCGAAACAAAGGTGGGTGCCGGCTGCATGCACCCGGGCCTCGCCCGCCTCCCGAAAAAAAAGGAAAAAATACGAAAAAAAGGGGGGGTGGGCCACCCTCCCGCGGCGCGATCGGCATCAGACTTCTTTTTTTAATCGCGTCGCATTCGCCGTTCTCGTTTTTGGTAAGCACACACTGCGCGTTGCCTATTTTCCAATTTAGATTGCTTTGTATTACCGGTTGAGCGATGCGCAATAGTTTTTGAAGCTCGTGACACGTGAGAAGCGGAAATTAAATTCTGTGTAAAGTAAAAGGTTGGTGCTCTCTGCAGATCAGAAAGGCCGCGGTACTGAAGCTGGTCGTTGATGAAGACGAACACGTCATAGTTATTGCGGATCATTTAAACTTCGAATCAGGTTCCTTAGCTTAAAGTAAATCCACTTGACAAGAACGTCCATTTTTTCAATGTGATAGGTAGGAGACGAGCAAACGGATCACCGACACATTTTAATCTCATTATGCAACACTCGTAAAATATGTACAGTCGAGCAAATGAAATCATGACCCACCTGAAGGTGACGGGTAGAGCACACGCCAATCTATTTTAATTTTTAACTACTAAACCGGATCTATTTCGAAACAATTCAAACAAAAGCGGCCACTTTTGGCATGAATCATTTTTTCGCGTACAAAGGGACCCAACATTTGTGCATGGTTATTTAACTAATAGTATAAGTGTTTGCCGAGAGATTGTAACACCGAAATGGTTTAAAATAGATCCGGTTTAGTAATTAAAAATTAAAGTCGATTGGTAGTCGCTAGTGTGCCCTAACCGTCACCTTAAAGGTAATTTTCCTATTGTCGTTATGTATAGAATGTTTAAATGATCGACTGTACATAGGTATGTAAAGTTTTGTTCTTTTCATGTCAAACGATACTATGGGAACGTAATGTAATCCCGTATCGGAATTATTTCTTGGTCTTGGTCCCCATGCCCCTTGGTTGCGAACGGAGCAGTCTTGAATCATGTTCCGAGCGTACCTCGAGCTCCAAAGCGACGAATTTGGACACAACCGGGAATGACACGATGAATTGCCTCACGCTTCCATAGTTTATCCAATTTAAAATCATTGACTTTGCCAGTTTGAGTGCGTGTAATTTTAAACACAGATTTCAAAAATGTAATATCCCGTACTTTATAATAGGGCACTTCAAATGGTCATTTGTTACTTCATGCTACTTTGTTCTAAGTGATATTATCTCAGTTTCGAAATGATTTCTTTGTACACTCTAATTACCAAGTAAGTGTGCATTTTAATTATATGGGGGTGCGGAGTAGCGAAGTCGCCCGAGGCGGACTGTACCGCTGCGTAAACTTAGGACTTCGACGCAATTGGTTAAAGGGCAGTGAGACATACCTGTATCACCCTCTATGGGTCAAAAAATATTTCACGAGTTTGTATGTTCTTTTTTGGGATAAGGGCCAGATGAACATAATATGTAGTGATCCCCACCTGATGGTAAGTGTTTGCTGCCGCCTATGGACACCCGCAACACCAGTGGAGTCACAAGTGCGCCGCCGACCTTTTTTAAAAAGGAATACGCTCTTTTCATGAAGGTTTGCAGGTCGTAACGGTACGGAAATATCTCAGGCGTTAGTTCATTCCATAGTTTTGCTGTACGAGGTAAAACGTTTCTTAAGAAAGGTAAATTGGTACAACATGTGATTGGTGACAACGTGTGAACGTTAGTAAGAATGACGAATATGATTTGCCCCGATGCTACACAAAAAGTATGAGGATCCTCGTCCGCTGCTTATGGTCGCCTACAGTGGTTGCATACAGTGTCGTTAAACTTAAAATTTGTTAAGGTTTACATTTTACTTTATATTATAATAAGGATTTGCGCGGACTCTTGCTGGATGACTGGTAGGACGTGGTGCAAGACATGTTCATGCACACAAACTGTTTGTACTAAACATTTGTGTGCATGAACATGTCTGTTTATATTGGTCTGGGTGTTTTCTATGTATTATAAATATGTATTTACAAGTACATTTTTGTTATCCGACTGTTGATTCTGATTGGCCGTGTGGTCCCCTGCAGAGTAGAATAGGCCACCCTCACTCTTACCGAGGTGTCGACTAAAAAGGCGACTAAGGTAAAGCTGCTGGCATGATCATCAGCACCCAGAGAAGGAAAACTCTGCATTTATATCAAAACCCTCGCCAACTCGTCTGCCAAGCGTGGTGAGTATGGCAATTACCCCTCATGTGATTGAGGGAGGCCCGTGCCCCAGCAGTGGGGACTTAAATGGGCTGATGATGATGATGATGATTCTGATATCCGTAACAGCCGTAACAGGCGCTTGAGCTACCTATCTCGGATTCAAATTAATGTATGTGATGTTGTAAAATATTTATTTATTTATTCTGAATTTATTTTTGGTATAATCATAAATGTACCAAATGTTGACTAAGATGTTTTAGGCTCTAGTTAGACTTACTGATATCTTACAATGCACTGTGCGGTATTATTTCATATTGTCCTGTAATTACGACATGTGGTCCGTAATCGTCGGAATAAGTTAAAATACGCACAGAAGCAGATAGAGATCAATTATTCGTATTTAATTACTGTCATAACCGATCTTAAAAATACGTAGTTTTTAACCCCCGACGCAAAAACGAGGTATTATAAGTTTGACGTGTGTGTGTGTCTGTCTGTGTGTTTGATAATAATAATTTTTAAATTTTTTTTCTGAAAAACCATCCTACACGTTCTTAATAATGGAGAATTGGCATAATAGTTACTTATTTTCAAAAAAAAAAGTTAGTATGGAATATACAATTTTTAAGATGATCGCCATTCATTTTCCTTAAATATGACTCAAAATGATGAAACAAATCTGTAGCATTATGCATTTCCATAAATTCTTTAGTTCGAACTCTACCGCTCGAAACTCCTTGTGATTACCGTCCCGTTTAATAATCGTCTTGGCAATATTTATAGCCTCTACCGCTAATTATCAGGAATTTTGATACTTGAATTATTGACTCTCCGCTCTACCTCGTTAATTATATTTAATTTTAATACTCATGTTCTAGAGAAAATGCTGTCTGGAGAATGCTGGCCAGTTGATTGAGATTCTAATGTTTAGTAGTCTTGCCGCCAGTAAATAGGTAATCGACTATTGTTTTGCAAATAGAAAACTAATTTAATTTACTTAAGCATCATTTCAGTTAACAGATGCTTGCTACTGGACATAGGCCTTGCCCAAGGTAAGAACTTTGATCAAATCCTGATCGGTCCTATGTCGCTCGCATCTAAAGGATTCTCACGATTTTCAAAAGGTCGTTAGTCGACCTTGGAGAGCCTATCACGGCTTCGACTATTTTGTTTGCTTCATGTGATGTATCCTTACTAATATTATAAATCCGAAAGTAACTCTGTCTGTCTGTCTGTCTGTCTGTCTGTCTGTCTGTCTGTCTGTCTGTCTGCTACTCTTTCACGCCAAAACTACTCAACGGATTTAAATGAAATTTGGTATACAGATAATCTAGACCCTGAGAAAGAACATAGGCTACTTTTTATTGCGAAAAGAGGGTTGTAAGGGGTTGAAAGGGGGGTTAAAAGTTACTTTTCCACGCGGACGAAGTCGCGGGCGGCCGCTAGTAAGTTCATAACGGGACGGTATCGTTTTAGGCCGTCTTGCTTTTTTTTCTTTTTTTTATGTCATAGATTGCAGACCAGCAGACGCTTCACCTGATGGTAAACGATTGCCGCCGCCCATCGACACCCGCGACATCAGTGGAGTCACAAGTGCGCTTCAATCTTCAAACCCCCCTTTACCCGGATTGGGCCTCCGGTATCCTGCACACACAGCACAGTGCTCAAGCCGTGGTAGTACTCCGGTCGAGCCGGCTCATTCAAGCCGATGCGCAGCTCTCTCACGGTTGTACTGCACTTCATGAGACGAGATTATTCTCACGCCACGCTACGCGAGGACTTTGGTCTCACCGATGTTTGATCCACCGTAAAACCAAACATACTATGCACACACCCAATAATCGTGTCCATTTTGATATTTGGGAGGACTCCCTAGGCAAAGTCACTCTGGACTCAATTTTATGAATGTTTTTATTAATTAGTAATAGGCAGCAAAAAAATGTTCAAAGATATATAATCCTGCGTAAAACAGTCCTATCAAGTGTCCTTGAATTCCCTAAGGAAAGTGTTCGTTCACTGTGATACAAATGTGTCTCATTAATCAAGTTAATTAGATCATTACTGCGATCGGGTTGCGGCTAGGAACTATCGTAGTCTATTTCTTTTTTCGGCCTCGGCAGGGGGTTGTATGAAGAATGGGGGGCCGAAACAATTTATTAGCATAGGTTTGCTGTAATACTCCTTGTGAATCTTATAAATAAGCTTGGGAGAGCCAAACTTCGGCATGAATGAGCGGGCTCGACCGGAGTGATACCACGGCCTCACAGAAAACCGGCGTGAAGCAGCACTGTGCTGTGTTTCGCTCCGTGAATGAGGGTACCGGAGGCCCAATCCGGGGGATAGGGGGGGCTTAAAGGTTGGCAGTGCACGTGTGACTCCACTGATGTCGCGGGTGTCCATGGGCGGCGGCAATTGCTTACCATCAGGAAGAAAAAGAGGCCCTTTTTATAGAGCACATCGATCCTTCGGTATATTTTGTGACAGTGGCCGTGGTTTTTAATTTATCATATGCTGTTTCATAGATATTTATCAAAAAATTGGGCCACATTTATCCTGATTGTAAAAAACTCGATACTAAAATACTTGTGCCTTTTTTATGTGCCAGAACGCCCTGTTGGTCTAGTGGCTTAAGTACCGGGTCGTGATGTCGGGGTCCTGGTTTCGATTCCCGGGTCGAGCAAAAAGTATGTTTCGAATTTTTCGAACATAATCGTAGCTCGGGTTTGTGATCACCGATTCGCATTTGGCAAGCGTGGTGATCAAGCCTATTCCAATCATAGTAGCGATGACTTGATTTCTATGATGGACGGCTCGGTCCTGCAGTGGGACAGTATATAGGCTGTTATTAAGTAAGGCGACAGACGAGCACCTGACGACTACGGACAACCTTATGGTAAGCGATTGCCGCCGTCCACGGACACACGCAGTAGCAGTGGAGTCACAAGTGCGCATTTCCCCCGGATTGGGCCTCTGGTACCCTCACTCACGCACGCACAGCACAGCGCTGCTTTAATCCGGTTTTCTGTTAGGACCACTGGCTGTGATACAACGGAGGTGCTACCATGAAGATAATACCACGGAGGTGATACCACAGAGGTGATACCACGGAGATGATATCACGATCTCTCCTATCAAACTGGCCCATTCATGCCGATGCTTGGCTCTCCCATGGTATTTTCCCACGGCTTTACCCTTACCATGAGTTTGAAAAACTGTTCTCGCTATTGAAAACTATCGCTTTGTCCCTTCCATTGTGGTGCATGTGAAAGAGACAGAGCAATAGTTTTGAAAAGCGAGGATAATATTTCAAACTCATGGTAAGGCCTCTGATCATAGTAAGTAGTAATCCAAGAGTATAAATTAGATTGAGAACCTCCTTTTTTTAAGTCGGTAAAATAAGTCCAAATTAGGTCCAGAGTCCAAGGCTTTCAGTGTCGCGTTACCGTAAGCTGCACAAATCATCTAATTAAAGACTGACTCAGTACAAACGGCCCAATCCCATACGTATGTAGTGCAATTTTCCAATACTTGTTGCTCTAACAGCAATAAAATAAACTTGCCTGCACAAAACACTCTCGTTTTACTGAGAAACATTCACTGAGCACATTTAATCTCATTTAGTGACAGGAAAACTGGTAATAGTACCATGATCATACTCTAAGAGCCGACCGCAAAAAATATTTGAAACCTTAACGTTACGATCATAAAGTTAGAAATCCTTTACGTCCTAGGAGCACTTATGTAAGTAAAAGGAACTAATTAAATATCATTGCAAAACATGCAATAATTGCTTATAAATTAGCCGTGTTTGTATTGCTAACATTTTCATTGGCCAATATAATATTATAAGTTTGTTAGAAATAGTCGTAAGTCGAATGTTAATTTATTTAATGGATCAATTTATTTACTACATATTATATCGTAGTTTTACTTTTATTGATTGATTTTGGTGCAAGTTCCTTTGTTATTCAATAAATCAGAAAGTTTATAAATATAAATGTTCTCTATTAATTAAGAGGTTATTATTCTAGCTCATTTTACTCTCCATCATTTCTACATCATCATCATCATCATCAGCCTATTTAAGTCCCCACTGCTGGGGCACGGGCCTCCCTCAATCACATGAGGGGTAATTGCCATACTCACCACGCTTGGCAGACGGGTTGGCGAGGGTTTTGATATAAATGCAGAGTTTTCCTTCTCTGGGTGCTGATGATCATACCAGCAGCTTTACCTTAGTCGCCTTTTACGACACCTCGGTAAGAGTGAGGATGGCCTATTCTACTCTGCCGGGGACCACACGGCTCTGCCGGGGACCACACGGCGACCAAAATATTAATGTTTTAAAACATTAATATTTTTATTTTTTTTAAATGTGCTAACTTTGTTGTTGTTAATTGGTTGCGTACTTGAGTTGCGGATGTGCTTATGGCCAGCAGCAATCCCTTACAATCAGGTGATGTCTGCTCAAGGGCGGCTCTAGGCCAAGAAGCGCCCTCTTGATTCAAAATACGTATGTTGTAAGTATATTATTCAGGCTTCATTGTAATTATCAGACATCCCGAATCCTGTATCATAGTACAAGCGTACCCCGGGCTTCGAAGCGACAGCATTGGACGCTACTGGATATCACACGCTAAGATGAGAAGAACGATCAGTAATCGCGCCGGCTATTTGGGGAGCATTATGGTGAGGGTTCTATGCGTAGCACCGCACCCTCTGCTCTATAGGTAAAGACGCCCCTGGGTTGGGTCTTCTCGTGTTCCACCTATCAATAAAAAAATCTCTTTTGGAACTTTTGACAAAAAATTATAACATTTAGTTAAAAAAAGAATATTCAAAAGTAGTCAATAAATAATTTGTTAGTGTAGAAATACTCGTAAGACTAGATGATAGCTCCAAAGCTACAGCTTCGGGATG
Organism: Marasmia exigua; assembly: GCA_019059595.1. NCBI lineage: Eukaryota > Metazoa > Arthropoda > Insecta > Lepidoptera > Crambidae > Marasmia > Marasmia exigua. The sequence continues at coordinate 26,792,171 of CM032472.1, read as the reverse complement.
GCGAAGAAGTGAAAAAGAGTGAAAGAATAATACTCAATCTCAAAAACATTTACCCAACACTACAGCGAAAACTTTCGCAATCTCAGTACATTGTCATCGACATAGCCACTCACATACCTTATCATACAATTATAATTCCGGCCGATACCAGCTCCCGGCTCCCGTGCTAGGCGGAGGCCGCGCAACAATCTTACTTTAATTGCGTGCAACATAAATTATAGCGGACTTATTACAATCCGCTCCCGTTCCGATACTGCCCGGGGAGTATTAGCGGCGCGAGAGACTTTGACGACATTATACTATATAGGAATATATACATGGATATTGAAGGACTCTTCGAACTAGGCGTTAGGCGTTATCGTGTCTTGTCTCTCCTGCATACGTTAAGCAGAGTTTGTCTCTTTTTGACGCCGAACGAATTGTGATTCGTTCGGCGACCGAGATCTATGGATCTCGGTGCGTGCGTGTACCTATGTATGAGTAACTGAAACATGAGAGTAAAGGAATATACTGCACTCATGTTTGCGCACACACTTGAGCACTTTATTATTGGATCTGTGTAGGTACTGGCCGTTGGAGTAACTAAATCGATTGGAGGGTATTATTATGTGGTGTAGGCAGTCGGCATTCTGTGTCCATGTATTTGGTGACACAACACAATAGCGAATTTTTACGCAATCTCAGTTTATTATCACTGACATAGCTACTCACATACCTTATCATACAATTATTATTCCGGCCGATACCAGCTCCCGGCTCCCGCGCCAGGCGGAGGCCGCGCAACAATCTTACTTTAAATGCGTGCAACATAAATTATAGCGGACTTATTACAATCCGCTCCCGTCCGATACTGCCCGGCGAGTATTAGCGGCGCGAGAGACTTTGACGACAGTATACTGTTCCTATAAATACATGGATATTGAAGGACTCCCCCTAATGTGCGTTAGACTGTATATCGTGTCGTGTCTCTCCCGTATATGTTCCGCAGAGTCGGTCTCTGCCTTACGCCGAACGAACCACAGATCTCGGAAACACGAGGGTAAGGGAATAGAGTGCACTCGTGATTGCCCACACGCTTGAGCACTTTAAGACATAGTAAATATCACTGTCAGCAAACACCATTACTTACTAACCAAGCGAAACGTGGCCTAGCGAGCTGTAGTACAGGTTTTAAAAAAAAACCTATTTGAGGCACCAGGAGACGTAAGTATCTTTCTCGCACATGTTTCGCATAGTCTGTCTCTGTATCATGCCGAACAACGCCGAGATGACACTACATGCGCATGCATTTGTGTCTATAATTTTGTTTTCTTCACTCAAAACGGTTAAGTTCTATAACAGATATAGCGACTTTTTTTTTATTGCTTATAGTAGGTAGACGAACTTGCGGCCCATCTGATGGTAAACGGTAACCGCCGCTCATAGACATCAACAATGCCGGAGCACAGTCATGCCGCTGCCTACCGTGAGAGAAGAACTCTTTTCAAACCTCGTTTAAAAAAGGACATGTCATAGCGATCAGGGAACACCCCGGACTTCTGATTCGATTCGCTATGTGACCCTATTCGTAATACTAAAGAGCAAAAGTCACACTAATCAAGCACATATCGAGCGAGTCTCGAATAGGCACTCCCGCGCAGATTATTCATAGTCTCATTATCATAAAATTAACCGATAATAAATCATAGTGGCCGCAATTAAGTGCACTAGCTTGATTCGAGTACGAGATCACCGCTAGTCGCAGGAACGCGGAAAAATTGCACCTAAACAGGTAATGGTAACGTGATAAGCAATTGTTTAACCCCTTATAAGTGCGTTAGGGAACTAATTGGCTGTTTAACCCGGAACGTCCATGCTTTAACCGAGTATTGTCATTGTAGAAGCTGTGGTTTACAAAATATGCAGGAATCGAACAGCTTGCCGGCTTCTGTATTCCCAAAGAGCTACAATTTGGGTGTCTTTAAGTCGAGAGTGAATAGGCTTTTTCTGGGTAAGCACGCTACATCTTAGACCTTATTGTCACTTTCCATCAGGTGCAATGTGGTCAAGTGCAAACCCATTTAATATATAAAAAATAGAATAAAAGTGTTAAATTATAAAATTTCTCACAATTACAGCTGTACCACGTTTATAAGTTATATGGGCAAAATTCTTCTACGCAGAAGAGCAAGCGAAACTCGATTGATAACGATTGCGAAAGCAGTTGAAATAAAGACTTTATTGCGTTACGTTAGGATTAAATACAATAAATCAAGAGAGGAATGCTATCTCTCTCTTAACCACACTCGCACCGAATATGGCGTTGACGCATCAGCCAATAAGAAATTGTAATTTTTGGCGCGCGTAAATGGAGCGTTGTGATTGGTTAAGATTTTTCCGCAGTTTTCGAAAATAAGACTTCTGCGCAGGTACGTAGGTGTAACTTATAAAATTGGTAAAACTGTACCTATGCCCAAACAAGTACAGTTTTGCCAATTGTCTGACAAGTGTTCTAGTTTAATATTGTTTGACAAGTATTTCATTTAATGTAGGTACGAGTATGTCAAAATTCATTATTCATTTTTGACATACTCGTACATTTCTATTAAATATTTATGTAAATATATTTACTTATATAATATACGATTATAACAACAAATAATAAGAATCTCCCAAGCTATACTGTGTTGTCTATTGTACTGTTTTGTTTGTTTTAGGTGGTGTTCTGTCTGTATTTTTTTTTTTAAATAATCATAACAAACTCAATTAAAGATAATCATCAACACCAACTCGCATCACCGTCCAATTTCAACAAGAAAAGAAACGTGTCTCTTTAATCACTTGACATTGGCAAGTTGCGGCAAGACGCAGAGCCATTATTAAAAAAAAATAAAAAAAAATATCAACATTTATTGAGATGTCAAAATGAAAATTGATAATAATTGGAAAATATGAATAATTTATGAATAGCCTTGCAATTTATGTCAGTGATCGAAATAAAACATTCATCTGTATTTGCTATCGAAGTATTCTTCCAGGTCATAAAAACAATCATTAACCAGCCACTTTCGAAATTCTAACTTAAATTTAAAATAATCTGGTGAGAGTCACGGGATTTTTTTGGATGTGGGCGGCGATGGACCGATCTGTATGACTAGCAGTGGGCATCTATTGGCTGAAATGATGGTGATGAAAAATATCCTTCTCTTACTACTGGCCTTTAAGATCATATATTATTAGCGACAACGATCTGCTACTAGCGGGAACACGGAAAAATTACACCTAAACAGGTAATAGTAACGAGATAAACAATTGTTTAACTCCGTATAAGTACTTTGGGGAATCAATTGGCTGTTTAACCCGGAATGTGAATGCTTTGACCGAGAAGTCATTGTTCCGTTGTTTGCGTTTTATATCTCTCGATGAAAGAGTAAGGTACTTTGTCGATGTATTTTCTGGAATCAAACTTTCTCTAAGTTTGTGGTTTTAATATACTCCAACCTATTACGGCTACGGCGGCCAATCTGAGGCACGTACGCAGGATATATAATAGTGCTCAAGTTTGTGCGCAAACACAAGTGCACTCTCTATTCATTTACCCTCATATTCCGATGGGACACTACTGTGACACGACCAGAGAGGAATTGGGCGCAGGACCAACGGCTTAACGTGCTTTCCGAGGCACGGGGGTTTGTGGGTTTACCAAACATTCAAAGCTCAAGCACAGTATAAAGAATGTCCTGTACTTTAGTACTTGGTATTCTTACAGTACTATATACAAAACATTGCGCTTGCCAAAAGTATCCTCGTCTTGCTACTGGTCCCGTAGGATCATATTGGAAAAATAGGACCTAAGCAGGTAATGTGAAAAGCAATTCTTTAACCCCGTATAAGTGCGTTTGGGGAACAAATTGACTGTTTAACCCGGAAAGTTGCATGCTTTGACCGAGAGATGTCATTGTTTTCCTGTTTATGTTTTTAACTCGCTCGATGAAGCAGGACCAACGGCTTAACGTGCTTTCCGAGGCACGGGGGTTTGTGGGTTTACCAAACATTCAAAGCTCAAGCACAGTATAAAGAATGTCCTGTACTTTAGTACTTGGTATTCTTACAGTACTATATACAAAACATTGCGCTTGCCAAAAGTATCCTCGTCTTGCTACTGGTCCCGTAGGATCATATTGGAAAAATAGGACCTAAGCAGGTAATGTGAAAAGCAATTCTTTAACCCCGTATAAGTGCGTTGGGGAACAAATTGACTGTTTAACCCGGAAAGTGCATGCTTTGACCGAGAGATGTCATTGTTTTCCTGTTTATGTTTTAACTCGCTCGATGAAAGAGCACGGTAGGTACATTACCGATGTATTTTCTGGAATCAAACTTTCTATTTACCAAACCTTCAAGCACAAAGAATGTCCTGTACTATTAGTACTTGGTATTATTACAGAGCAATATAAATTATTTTTACGAATGGAACTTTCTATGGGTTGAAAGAATCATCGTCATCATCGTCAGCCCATTTAAGTCCCCACTGCTGGGGCACGGGCCTCCCTTGATCACATCAGGGGTAATTGCCATACTCACCACGCTTGGCAGACGGGTTGGCGAGGGTTTGGATATAAATGCAGAGTTTTCCTTCTCTAAGTGCTGATGATCATACCAGCAGCTTTACCTTAGTCGCCTTTTACGACACCTCGGTAAAAGTGAGGGTGGTCTATTCTACTCTGCCGGGGACCACACGGTTACAGATGAAAGAATGTCCTGTAGTATTTTATATTCTTACCAGTGTACAAACATTTTCATTGTAATTACTAGACTTCTTTAAGACAAGAGACACTATTATATCGTTTTTTGCAATAAAGTTTCAAATAAATAAATAAGAGAGTTTCTAGGTCCATATATTATTTACAACAACAATTACCTGCAGAAAAGGTTACAGGAGCTAATATGAAACCGGCAGCGAAATTTCCAATGAGATAAAATGAAACGCGATTTTAAAATAACGTCTGCATCTGACAGATCACCTTTAGAACAGTTATATAGGTATCTGTCTTCGATACTTTAAACAACTTACAAAGATTAATATTTTTTGTCTGTAGACGCTCATAAGTCACAAGAGATAACAAAAAAACATTTTTTTTTGCATCCAATAATAAATGAATGCACTCATCATTTGAGCCAACAGACGTCCACTGCTGGACATAGGCCTCCCCTAATGTTATCCACACAGATCGGTCCTATGCCGCCCGTATCCAATGGATTCCCGCAACCCTCACCAGATCATCGGTCCACCTTGTGGGGGTCTGCCATGGCTGCGACTTCCTGTACGCGGCCTCCACTCGAGGAACTTTCCGCCCCATCGGTCGTCTGTTCTCCTCGCTATGTGCCCTGCCCATTTCCACTTGAGACATGCAATCACACGCCAAAGGTCGATTTAATTTGGGCTATCACACGCCAAAGGTCGATTCCCACTCTGTACAAACATTCATCTGATGAACACTTGTATCTATCTGAGTACTGCATGTATTTTAGTTGTTTTTAGGATTCCGTATCAAAAAGGTATAAACGGGAGTATATACCCTATTACTAATACTTCCTTGTCCGTCTGTCTGTATCTAGACTCTAGAACCGCGAGAGCTTAGAGTGTTGAATTTCACAAATTATGTATTTCTGTTTGCCGCTATAACAAGAAATACTAAAAAACAATATTCAAGGGGGGCTCCCATACAAAAAACGCGTTTTGCCCATTGTCTGTCTCCAGACTATATCTCAAGAACTGCGATAGCTAGACATTTGAAATTTTCACAAATCGTTATAACAACAAATACTAAAATCAGAATAAAATAAATATTTAAGTGGGGCTCATCATCATCATCAGCCTATCGCAGCTGGACGTAGGCCTCTCCAATTGTTCGCCACCGTGATCTATCCATGGCTTTTCGCATCCAGCTCTTGCCAGACATCCTGCGCAGATCGTCCCCCCACCTAGCCAGAGGGCGCCCTACATTACGTTTGCCAAGACGCGGCTTCCACTCTAGAACTCGTTCACCCCATCGGTTGTCGGTTCTGCGGCTAATATGGTAGCCTAGGCTACCATATTAGCCTATTAGGCTAGGCTAGGCTATTCAACTACTAGGCTACTAGGCTAGGCTATTCAAGAACCGCGAAAGCTAGGCAGTGAAAATTGACTAACGCTTGAGGAATCGCACAAGCACATCGATTTCGCTGGCTTATCTACGTCGAGAGGATGGGAGAAGATTGTGCAGTAAAAAAAGAGCGTACCTGGGACTTCCTAATGGGCAAAGGCGAGACGGCCGTCCAAGATACCGCTGGAAAGATGAGTTCGATGAGGATTTGCGCGGACTCTTAATGGATGACTGGCAGATAGTGGCACAAGACCGACCGAAATAGACGCTCTTATTATATCGCCAATATAGGCCAAGACTCAATATGGGTCGCTGTGCCAACCTAGTTATTTGACCACAATCACGCCTGATGGAAAGAGAGACGTTGAAGTCTAGGATGATACGACCTACGACCCTCCGTTAGAAGCCGCTCAATCCATCCTACCATCTCTCCTATAAGCTACCATCGCTCTTTCAAGAAATGGTCTGCATTATTCAAGACCAAACAGATTTTATCAACTCATATCGTGCCGTGTAAAAGCCTGATCAAGATTCCAATCAATATGCAAAGATTCTTTCTCGCGTGCGCGCGCGTCGTCGCGAAAATTTCGCTTTTTATTTAATTAACTCGCGATTAATGGTACATTAACAGCTGATTTAATTGCCACCAGAAATGGGAGGTAGTTTCTAATCTAATCTTTCTTGGCTTGACATTATCATCGTGTAGGGTTACCATAGTGAAGAGTAATGAGAAATTGGTCCAAATACAATGAAAAATCCTGAGAGTTGGCTCAAATGGGAAGGACAACTCCTGAGACATGGTAACCCTATCATTAGAGGCCTAATCTGTAGCAATATACTAAACGTAAAGACTCGTGACAAACGTTTGAGTATTTCGTTCATTTTTTTTATTCGGCTCTACTCAAATATAATTCGTCAATGTCAAGTAACTTATTGAGAATAAGCAGGTTGTCAACAGTCGAAGTCAGTCAAAGAAACAGTCACTCAATAAAACTCCGGTGTTTTACGTCTCATCAACCTACGGATTCAGCGGATATCACTCTAAAAGCAATCGCAGGTTTTACGACTCTATTAAGTCCAAGAAATTTGTCACGAGACAACTCAGTCGACACACAATAGCAGTGTTAAAAACGATCCAATCCAACGATTCTTATTATTGGGACACTGACTGCCACGAGTCTTTGTCTTGATTATAAGAGTTACTGCTCTTTAAACTTACTGACCGTTACTAATTAATGAAATACTCTACCTTCTGCCAGAAATCGTTACCTCTAGTATAGTTAATTGGTAGGATTTCACACCGCGTCACAAAAATAAGAGACACCGAGGCCTCATACGCCAAAGGTCGTGGCTTCGATCCCCACCTGAGAGAAACGTTTGTGCGATGGAAACCTGAGTCTGGGTGTAAGTAATGCATGTATTAAGTACTATACTTTTCATTACTCTGTGGTCGGATATAGCTACTTAGTACGGAATCAGGTCAATATATGAATTTATATTTAATTATGCAAATCGTTCAAAACCAAAGAAGTTAAGTCTTAAAATAAAGGACAACGCGCAATTAATGGGACGGTTAACTCGTCCACTGATACTGTGAATGCAATTTTATTAATTAATTTCGAGATGCATTTATCTTCCTCGCATGATGCAAGCGTTTAATAAGGACTACGCCATTACGGGATTGGGTTTGAAGGAAGCCGGGGCGGAATGGACACGCTGAGTTTACAATTTATTGTTACTGAAATCTTGTTATGAAGATTGAGCTCGTGTGCGATGATATACGAGCGATGATAGTTTCATATAATTAACGAAGGTGGGTGGAGCAGGGGGCTGTAATGCGAGTTGCTTTAGCTCATTCATATGCAGCTATTTGCTAGTATGCATCTGATATTATTGCATGGACAATACAATATTGAAAACTTTACAGACAATAGTCTAGTTAAATCCAGCAATAGGTTTGAATATACACATATTTATACAAGTTATCTTGCATTTACCATGTTTATCATCGTCATCAGCCTGTATTTTGTACAGGAGGAGGCCTATACTCTGCAGTGGTAATATCATCATTACCATTGCAGGGTATAAGCCTCCTCCTGTGCTCGCCACTCGCAACGGTCCTGTGTCAGTCTCAACCAGGTCTTACCCCCCACTCTGTCTATATCGTCAATCCATCTGGTTAACGGGCGTCCTCTTTTTCGTTTCCCTTGCCTTGGCAACCAGTGTGTTATGGATTGGCTCCATCTACCGTCACCTCGACGAGCCAGGTGCCCTGGTCACTGCCATTTGAGTGACATCACGCGCTATCAATATCTACCACCTTGATTTGTATCACTATTATTAGTGTTTACCATGTTACTTGACAGAAAATAAAGAAGTGGTCGCAATTACCGGCTTAGTAGTAAAAAGTTAAATAATAGCGATGGTAGCTCACTGGTTCGCGCTCCCCATACGAGAAGGGGGGGGAGGGGGAGGAGGGGGCAAGCATGCACCTCTGGATTTTTCAAATCTATGTGCATATTTCTACCATTAGCTCGGCGGTGAGGGAAATCATCGTGCGGAAACCTGCACGTTTCGGATAGCTTCTGAAACGTGTAACCATGATTCAGCTGGTCTGGTTCGCTTGTAAAAGGTTGCGAAGGTCAGATGGCAGTCGCTTTATTGTAATTACCAGACTCCCCAAATCCTGAATTATATTCCAAGCGTTCCCTGAGCTCCAAGCGACACCTTAGGACACAACCGGGAATGGACAACATTTCATATTTTTAACATGTCCATATTGTTTTTTTATATGAAAATAGACATAAAATGAACAAACCCATATTTTTTCTTTTTTCATAATTTGTCCATTTTCATGCATAAAATAATTATTGAAATTCTTTATATTCTAAATAGACGTAAGCGCCAAATGACGTCATCGGACGGCTGAACACAGCGATATTCCTTTGCTTATCATTGTTTTAATAAAAAAAAGGTACTACTGTCAAAGGTAAATAATAACTAGTGTCAACATTGTCAACGTCATTCATACATTCAACGTTGACAAGTTGTATTTTTTTTTGACAGTTACATGTCATGGGTTTGGCATTTCGTAAATTTAAAACTATAATGTACTAAGCAAAGAAATATTTTACATTCTGCCGTCCGATGACGTCATCTTACGTTTTTTAGTTTTTAATTTTTTTCCCAGTAAATAAGCAATATAAAAAATGAATAAATATATATTCGAGGAGCGGAAAAGTAAACAAAGAATTGGTATTTTTTGTTTCAGAGCTTAGCAATTTTGAAATGTTGTCCATTACACGCCAAGATAAGGAGTAATAAGTTAAACGTTTTTTCCTGCAAACCTTTTATTACAAAATCAAAACAACCAAGTGTTGTTAAGGCCAGGGTGGCCTCCTCAGCGTCAACTCCTTTTTTGACCAAAAAAATTAATGATGAGATGTAATGGTAAACAAATTTTACACGAGCACCTAAAATTCTTACACTGCCGTGTTGTCATGAGAAAAAATGTTATGCACTTTTGCTAGAGCTTCAACTCGTTTCTGTGGACCATGATCCAGAATTTAGCTACTCTGACAACTGTCTTGAAGTGAATGTCGTCTGACGTTCGTAACATTTTTAGATGAATGATAAAATGTATGTAGGATTCTGGCGGTAGTAGCCAAGAACTCGGCGTGGGCTGATGCAATTCAAAGGTTTTAAATTAGTATCTAGTGATTTTTAATGAATAAATTTGGTGTTTGTTTGTGCAGTGAAGTGCCGCAAAGTGATCTTGATAATGAGAACCGTTCAACTGTATCGTTTTTAACACTGCTATTGTGTACCTATCGAGTGAGTTGTAACGGATAACTTACTTGGACTTCATCATCATCATCATCAGCCCATTTAAGTCCCCGCTGCTGGGGCACGGGCCTCCCTCAATCACATGAGGGGTAATTGCCATACTCACCACGCTTGGCAGACGGGTTGGCGAGGGATGGGCTTGGACTTAATAAAGTCTTAAAACCCGCGTTTGTGTTGAGAGTGGTATCGGCAGAATCCGTAGGTCGATAAAACGTAAAACACCAGCGTTTTATTGAGTGACTGTAACTTTGACTGACTTCGACTGTTGACTAATTCTCAATAAGTGACTTGACATTGGCAAGAGATCTATAGGTAGAGCCCTAATATAAAAAAAATGTGATCATAGAGTGTGATACTACGATACCCCGTCTCACCCTAGTTAGTATTATAATCTCGCCATCAATCTGTTGGACTTAGCAACGCTCTACTCATTAAAACAAGAACTTATTGGCTTGAAGCATTAACTTCGCACTTAAGAATATGAGCGCTGTGTTTCTATAGCACAGAGTTATCGATAAAAATCAATTATAATAGCCAATGTAAATCTTTAAGGACGTGATCTTTAATATTGTTGCGGGTTCGATCCCCGCACAGTATAAACATATGTATGCATGAACATGTGTTTGTATTGGTGTGGGTGTTTTAATACTCAATACTCAATATCTTTATTGCGACTATAGTGTACAGTTAAGTGATATATGATAATATTATAGCAACCACTATAGACCCAGTAAGGACACTGCAGTGTGAGAGAGGGCTTTTAATTTCACTTAAGATTAGAATTATTATATGTATAAAGAACAAATACTATTATTTAATTTGCTTAGTTTGTAAGTATATGTAGTAATCACGAGTAGCTGTGCAAGTTTTAAGTATATATGTGTGTAAATTAATTTTAATATTATGTGTTTATATACATCTATTTAGAGGAAGAATAATTTTATGTTTTATTTAGGTATATAATATCAAATTTAAAAGCCAATATTTTGAAAGATAAATATAAGTAGGTATATTTTAAAGCAGGTATGCATATTATACTAGTTTATCACTTAAATATTCTTTTATGGTATAATAGCTTCTTTTCAACAATAATAATAATAATTCTAACAACATCTCATATGTTGACCTGATTCCGTACTAAGTAGCTCAAGCACTTGTGTTACAGATATCAGACAACAGAGGAACACAAATATATACTTAAATACATATATTACACCCAGACACTGAACAAACACAAGTGTTCATCGCACGAATGTTTGTCCAGGGTGGGGATCGAACCCACATCGAACCTTTGGCGTAAGAGGCAGGGTCACTACCAATTGCGCCATCCGGTCAGCCGAAACAACTCTTTTACCAATTTTATATTTTTTTATCATCTCCTTCTTCTTTAATTTGTTCTATGTATGTATGTATATTTACAAAAGAAAAGTATTACATGTGTATATTTGTAATCTTACTGATGATTCTGGTTTCCTTAACACAGGTGCTTGAGCTAACTATCTCGGAGTCAGATCAATGTATGTGATGTTGTGAAATATTTATTTATAATATTTACATCGATGATACATCTAGGTAGTTAATTAAAATGAAAACAAAAAGGTATGTTATTATAGAATGAGAAGTTTGTTTTTAAATTATCTGACTATCACTCGGTTGTAGAAACAATTCTCAAGTGTAATGACGATGACGACTAAGCTTTATTTAAAGTTTCAGTCCTGTTCCTTTACCTAATGTATACAGGTAGATTTTTAAGAGGCGTCAGTGCTGATTTTGAGTTCTTTAACTATAAATGATGTTTCAGTGTTGTTTGACATTTGTTAAGCGACGATACTAGTAAGTAATTTATATTGATTTATAATTGCTAAAAGTGGCTACTTTTAGCAATTATACAGACTTTTGTTACTTGTAGGTAGTAATTATTACATAAGTTCGTCTTGAAAAATTGTTAATTTTGCTTAAAGTATTTGTTGCTTACTTTTTAAAAATATATGTCTGCTATACGCCACAATCAATATCAATCACCTGGCAACGCTAGTATCGTCGCGTATTCGCCTTAAGAGCGGCTAAATTACCATTTTAACCGACTTCAAAAAAAGGAGGGGTTCTTAATTTCGACTCGTATATTTTATTTCTTTTTTATGTTTTTTTGCCGATTACCTTGCCAGTCATGAACCAATTTAGATGCCTCCCTTTTAGTTGGATAGTAGATAGTCCCGAAATGGTACTATGATAAGGGTATCAGGACCTGATGATGGGTTCCTGGAAAAATTGAGTGGAGCCCTCAAACTTTTACAGGCACACGTGATGTTTTTGTATCTTTTTTCAAAGCAGCACCAGTATTTACGCCTGATGATGGCTCTGCTGATGATGGAAGGTCAACTCCCCAACGGTAAGGAGTTAAAAGATAACTCTTTCAATACTGTACTCACAATTAACCGAACTAAAAAGTGTAAAATTATTCAAAATTCAAAAGTTACTTTATTTGCATAGTCTCGTATACAGCTCTTACAAATCGTCATACATGAAAAATATAAACTATAACTATGTATATTATACGTGTAATTAAACATAGAGGTCGATATATTAAGAAATGAATAATATTCTAACACTTCAAATAATATTACAGTACACTCGAGAAAAGGTGTTACCGAAGTTGGCGCCCAATACTTCTTGTAATAAATAGGTACCTACAATATTCAATTATTCAACAGGGATTTGGCTAGGTGGTTTTTGAAGGTGGTTTTTTAGTATTGTCACTTTACGGCAGCAAATGCGTTAATACGCTCGTAATTTGTAGTAAAACATCAAAAATCTTATTTTAGATACACAATTCTTTATTGCTCAAAAAGGAATTACAGGTATGAGTTACAACAACAAAAGACAAAGACACACATATCCAAACGATCTTTTCATAACTTTAAACTAATTTTAGTGATGTAACTGTAAATTTAATGTTGTAATGGTATTTGATTTCCAACCATGAAAAATTTCAAAACCAAAAAATAACAAGAAAGACTTGTACAACTTCAATGATGATGAAATAACTAAACTCATTGTTATCAAAACGGTAAAATTATACCAAAGAAAGATTCCTTAAGAAATCCCTAACATTTGAACAAAAGTATAAAATCGTGAATCAGATGAAAAAATATTAATTTGTTATTCTTAATAAATGGAATACCTACTGTTAAATAAAAGTTGTAAAGAAAAAGTTAAATAAAATAATTGTTCAGTAGAAATTCTTTAGAAGGGTTAAAAGGTAGAGTTAGCTATAACTTAGACAATGGTAGTAATTTGAAATACTCTTTATTACATTTTTAAATGAGAATTTAATTATCTTTGTCGCTTGGTTTTGTGCCTGTTCAATTAAGACTAGACATTTAACATTAATCTATAGATTATTACCATACCTAACGATATGAAATTTGCTTAATAAATAAAAACCTGTAACTAACCCACTGCCTTTTTTACGTCATCGTCTCATCTCGATATTGAGCGTCCTTTTGTCTTGATTTCGAAGGCCTTGGCTTCATCTGCCATCACTATGATGAACCAGGAGCCCAATTCTCGTGCTCGTGACATTTTGAAAACATGGCGGATATCACCTGAAAACCATACAAAAAAAACATTTTTTAGTGATATATGTCGTATGAAAAGAAATGTCACGAGCACGAGAATTGGGTTCCTGGAGCCCCATTCTCGTGCTCGTGATATTTTGAAAACACGACGGATATCACCTGAAAACCATACAAAAAACTGTGTTTTAGTGATATATGTCATATGAAAATAAATATCACGAGCACGAGAATTGGGCTCCTGGTACCCTACCCGCTACCATTTGAGTGACATTATGCGTTTCCCAATATCGACTACCTTTTTAAATAGTATTTTGTAGTTATGATATAGCGGTCGCCCGCTGCTTCTTTCGCGTGGAATTTTGTTTGCCAAAACGTAGCCTATGCCACTTTCCACCCCTTGAGCTATCTCTAATTAAAAATCACGTCTATCCGTCACATCGTTTTGCCATGAAAGACGAACAAATAGACAGACAGACACACCCACTTTCACATTTCGTCTTAATCATTTAAAAGCACTTTTGACTGTAAAAATCGGGCTAAACTGATTTATATCGATTTCTTCTTTTAGGTTCAGTTAGGTTAGAAAAAAAAGGTTACTGTTGACCCCAGGGTACGTGAGCTAAGCGAGCTAGCGAACGTGTCAGTGACGCGTCAGATACTTTAATGTAGGTTAAGCTGTTATTTACCGATTCGAGCAATTTAGTTTTTAGAACTTTCGATCGAAACCTTGTTAAATCACCCTGTATTATGAATCGCCTAAATAAGCCAGTAATCGATGTTACGGCTGAAACCATTCAGGATGTTAGTCGAATGGTGCTGTTTAGTCATGTGGCTAGGCAGTTGATATAAGGACTGATTAAGTCAGTTGGATGCTACATATCTATAACTGAAGCGCTCCGACAAGTTGACGAATAGTTCGTCAACTTCTCAAACAAAGCATTTCAGGGCTTATTCCCGCTCTCCAACCCCTGCTTTTGCAATATCCACGCCGGGTGGAGAAAGTGCCACTAATGTTGTAAATATCACCACGTCTTCGTCCACCCCTTTTCGTTACAAAGGTGTGTAGAATTGAAACAAGCAAGATGGACAACAGGCAATGGTGGTCATTGCAGTGATGAAGTACAACTAAGAAGATGTAATTAAGAAGATTTCTTGCAAATGCGAACTCAAGAGGAATATTAAAACAATAATAGCGTTTACACTCTTGCACCCGTCTCAATATAAATACGTTCTGCATTAACATACTTATTAATTGCAGCCTCCGGGCTTGGCTGGTAGCCGTTTTATAATATATCTCGGATGCTTTACGACTGGACGCCCCGCCCAGCGCTCGTCCGACTGCGGACGCGAAGCGTTGGCCCCGTCGTCCGACAAATGAGTATACTGATTAAACTCTTGTATCCTATGCTTTATTTGTTTACGTTTGCCGTTTGACGTTGGGCTTTTTAATTTTTCGACCGGGTGAAACTGTACGGAGCCGAGCGTAGGTGACAAGGTGGTGACAAGCGTTTACGCGTTTTGGGGGTTAGGCTTTTTGCTGGTTTCATAGCGATATTATGGCGCGGCAATGATAGTTGACTAACCGCTCGTGCTGTGTGTTTATAGAACAGTTACACATCAGGCTAACTACAATGTGTCAAAATTCCTCAATTAATATTGAAACGAACGTGTTTGACATTAAGGTGAGAATTGATTGAAGAAATTTCAAAGCTTTTTGACGTGATCTTAGCGTGATGACGTTCAAAAACGATCAAAAACCGATTGACGACCCGTTTGGAACAGTGGTAGTGAACGCTGCCTTTGGTCCAAGGGTTGCGGGTTCGATCTCCGCACAGTACAAACATTTGTATGCATGAACATGTCTGTTTGTATTGGTCTGGATGTTTGTATCTATTTAGAAAAGAAAAGTATTATATGTATATATTTGTAATTCCGCTGTTGGTTCTGATATCCGTAACACAGTTGCTTGAGCTGCCTATCTCGGAGTCAGATCAATGTATGTGATGTTGTGAAATATTTATTTATTATTTATTAAAAACTAAATACGTCGGCAACGTATACTTCTAAGTATAGTTCTGAAAAAAGAATGGTCAGATTTATTTTTTATATGTGGTGGTGTATGTCAATCCACCACACATAAAAATCAAATGTGGGAGAGCCACACTTAGGCATGAATGGGCCGGCTCGACCGGAAGTGATACCACTACCTCAGAGAAGACCGGCGTGAAGCAGCGCCTGCGCTGTGTTTCGCCGTGTGAGTGAGGTTACCGGAGGCCCATTGAGGGGGAAGGGGAAAAGGTTGGCAGCGCACTTGTGACTCCACTGGTGTTGCAGGGTGTCCTTGGGCGGCAGAATTGCTTACCTTCAGGTGATCCGTCTGCGTCCTATAGATGTAAATATACTCTTTATTGCACGAGGAACAAAACTTAAAAGCTTGGTATACAGATACAGGGAGTATCTGTGAACATCCCTTTACCCATGTGTTCTACCAACCATTCTGAACAACATTAGTTCTACGACTTTTCGAAATTCATTGAATTTTTTTTCGATTCCCCATACAAAATGACCAAGTCACGTGACCGACTTTGTATGAAAAGTTGAAATTTTTTCATGCGAATTTCCAAAAGTGATAGAACAAATTTTGTTCATAATAGTATAACACGTAGCTAAAGGGATGTAAATGTTCACAAATACACCCTGTATAGATATGCCTTGATATTTTAATATAGGCGGTCTGATCTTTGGGGTCTTAGGGTATCGAAATAATAGTATATAAATATGACATATTCCTTTTATACCAAACAATATCCATTTCGAAGTATAATCCGTCTGATCCGTCTGTTCGTCTGCCTACCTATTACGTTAAAAAAAAAATCGTAATAAAAAAATCTTTATTGTAAATCACAGGTAGGTAGTACCTACATACAGGGTGTATCTGTGAACATTTACAACCCTTTAACCACGTGTTCTACTAACCATTATGAAAACAATTTCAACTTTTCATACAAAGTTTATCACGTGACTTGGTCTATTTGTATGGAGTGTCGAACAATTTTTCGATGAATTTCAAATAAGTCGTTGAACAAATGTTGTTCAGAATGGTTGGAAGAACACGTGGTTAAAGGAATGTAAATGTTCACAGATACACCCTGTATAGGTACATAAAATGCAGTTATTAAAGGAAATCATAAAAGTTTCACTGTGTTCCGTCTTATAAGTATAGCAGATAACGAATCCCACCGATCTGTTTTCATAAAACATATTTCCGTATTGTAAAATACTGTAGGTATACAAGGACGTGTTCTATGCAGCATATGCTTGTGTGTGTAGCCGTCAGCAATCCTAGTTTTTATGTGAAAGGCGGCAGGCGAGCAGATTGATCACCTGATGGTAAGCGATTACCGCTGTCCAAGGGGCAATTCTCGTTTCGTTTTTGAAGTTGAGTTTGAGATTTTATACATTTGTTCATACAAATCTTTAACTCAACTTCATTGTTGAGTGCTGGAGAATAGGCCTTACAGTCGAATCTAAAAAAAAATATTTTCAAATAAAACAAATTGCATCAATCAATCACTTTTGTATAAGAAGGTGACTTTAGTTTGAGATTAAACCCTATGTTCCTTGGGCAAAAATGACTGTTTTTATTAGTAAAATGCCCTCGACAGTTTCTTGGGTGTTCAAAATATCATGATGGTTGTGATATTGGACAAGATTCGGTCTGCCGGTTTTGGTCATCAAGAGTTAAAGATCCACTTTAGGTGTTCTGTTCAATTGCACTAAAGATCTATCACTCTTACTCCAAGTCCTGAGCCTTTGTCCTGTTTGAATTTCAAGAACCGCTTATAATTTAAATGTAAGACGAACCATGCCTTTGACTTAAGTTGCCAATAGTACGATGTTATTTGTTAACTACCTCATCATTTCAGCCAATAAACGTCCACTGCTGGACATAGGCCTCCCCCAATGTTCTCCACACAGATCGGTCCTGTGCCGTCCGCATCAAATGGATTCCCGCGATCTTCACCAGATCTTCGGTCCACCTTGTGGGAGGCCTGCCACGGCTGCGACTTCCTGTACGTGGCCTCCATTCGAGTTAACTACTTAAGCACTGATAAATAAATTAACGCAAATTCTTTTTCTGATTTCAGGTATGTACATCATTCAATTCGGCGCCGATCTATTCCGGTCGTAAGTAAATAAAGTTAAATACCTAAGTTTAAGTTACTTATCAAAATGTAAGGATTATAAAGAGCTGTACCGATTACAGGTACACCTCAGACTTATAAAGTCCCCTAGGTCTGATTTGCCATTCGTTAGGATAACAGTTAACAGGCTGATAGATAAATACATTAAAAGTATGCGTCATTCTATGTATGTCCTGCAATGGAAACTATCGCATGTAAAAAATCCGCTCAATGGCGTAATATAATAGAACTGAGGTCCATCACAAGATTAATGATTATTTTAGAACATTATATGTCTAAATGATATTCTCAAAACTTTTGTATTTCTGAGGTGTACCGACGTTGTGGAACGTCAGACAAATTTAATATTAGTTCGGTAAGTTTTATATGACGATTGAAGAGTCTTAGTCGCGGTTATACGGAAGCTCAACTCGGGCTAGCCACAACCTAGTCACTAAGTCGCCACTCCAACCACTCAGTTTAGAATACTAAATTATGCGAGCACACAAATAAACTATTAGCACTACACCGTACAGTCACCCACACAAATACGTCTTCAATCAAGGCAAGGCGCATTTCGAAAGCAAATTATCAAGGAGCGGGGGTAGGGGTGCGGGGGGATAATTAAAATCCGTTGATTAATATGTAAATGTAATAAGATTACTCTCCCCTGAATAATTTAACTCGGCCCGGAGATGAGTTATATACGATGGACTCTCATTATGGTGTGTAGTTGTAGGGTCACAACGCTGACCTATAAGGCAGGGACAGATTGAGCGCACCTAATACGGACAAGAATGCGCGGGAGTTAATTAGTTGGAAAATAAACAGTAAATATGGATTTGTTGTAATTATAAAATGAGTTCCTAATTAAGGCCTAACCCAAACGGGTGGATTCTTAATCGATTTTGCTTGTTTGATGAGCGAAAAGGTTTTTTTTTTTCAATAATACAAGAAAAATCACCAAAACTAATTAATCGAATGCTATTGACTCATTCATGTTTTCAAACTCGCAAAGAATATTTTAAAGTCAATAACTAGAATGAAAGGTCAAATGACGAAGAAGGTAAGGATGATCTTAATACTTAAAGTACTGATGAAAATAAATCAAAACATTCTTTATTAAATTAAAAGCTCTGTTAACATACATTTTTGGTTTACGATAGATAGATAGATAGATATTCTTTATTGCACAAAAATAAAATACAAGCATGATACAACAGCAACAGACAGTACAATAAGGTGGTCTAGGGAAGTCTATAAGGGAAGGCAGATACGATAAGAGATAATTTATGGATTCCAGTCCAAAAATGTAGCTACCATTTTGTAACAACAGTAATTATTTAAATTATATCGCATCTTATTTATTATTCGCTGTGCCATAATTGATACTAATACGTACGTGGACATGTGAAATTCAAATATCAAGTTGAAAGAAGGAAAATGGAAATCTTATATGATAACAATAAAATCAATTATCACTACCTTTAGTGACAATAATGTTTTAATTGAGTCAAAATAAGTATTTTCTAGACTAATGATTTGTTCCCTTTTTTTCATAAAAAATATCTGTCTATCATTTAAATATTATACTATTAACATTTTCATAAATACTTTTTCAAGATGCTCTATACGACTATTTTGACAAGATTTACTGTTATATTTATTTTACTAATTTAAATAATCATGGAAATCATGGTCAACCTACTTTTAGATCCAATTGATGTCAATAAAGGGCTAAAGTTGACAACAGAATTTAAAAATATCTCAGAATTAAGGCCCCAATTTTAATCCTATAATCTTACATACTTAGAGTTAGCCTCTTTTTATTTATTTTATGTTTCCTTTACTTTTCATAGTTTATGGTTTTAAAAATGCGACTGTAAACATTATGTAATGCGTGTGTCGGTAAATGTTGATACCACTGTGAAGGCCATTGCATTTACAGCAATCACAGTTCAATTGCTTTTAGGATATCTAGGCACTTAACAGCAGCTCAGTCGTCGGCGGGGTTTTGCCGCAACAGATTTTTTAGCGAATAGCGTATAGCGGCCTGAGGCCAGGTAGAGTGACCGATTAAGGTGACGGGTAGGGCACACTAGCGACGCCAATTTTAATTTTTAGCTACTAAACTGGATCTATTTTAAACAGTTTCAGGGTAACAATCTCTCGGCAAACACTTATAACTATTTATTAAATAACCATGCACAAATGTTGGGTCCATTTTTGTACGCGAAAAATTGATTCACGCCAAAAGCGGCCACTGTTGGCGGTAATCTAAAATTCGAGTGCAAAAGCAGACCAAACAGTTAACTATAAGTATTAAATAAATAGTATAGGTGTTTGCCGAAATTGTTTAAAATAGATCCGGTTTAGTAGATAAAAATTAAAATCGATTGGCTTCGCTAGTGTGCCCTACCCGTCACCTTAAGCAAGAAGACTGGCAGGAGCTCTATGCGAGAAGACAAGGTTTGATTAAAGGGACGAACGATTGAAGAAGTCTATGTCCAGCATGATTGATTAATAGTATTAACAAGAACAAGTAAAGGACACTCCAACGATTGTAGCTTTATATTGTACGATTATTAGAATAGTTATTTACGGGATTGCTACCATGTCGTACCTTATTTTTGAGTATCCGATATTTCGGCGCTGTTGCAAGCGCCATAGTCACGGAGTAACTATTCTAATGTTAGTGACCATGAAAGTTTAAAACAATATATATTGTACGATGTTTCCTAAGCATAGTGGGAATCCATACTTAAATCGCAAGTCCGCTTAATCCTAACGCACGCGTGGCGGCCCTCCGTCTCTGCATTGTAATGTATGTGGCCACGTCTCACTTGATAAATGCTGTCGTGAGCCTGGGCTAGCCTGTGAGCATTTCGCTCACGCAGCTCTTAGTGCCAATACTAACTTTTACGGATCACACTGTGCAGGTAATTAATTGATAAATCTCGCTGTCATTGGAACTGAATGTGTTTAGAACCAGCTTTCCGCTCGCTGTGTGCTCGCGATTTGATTATGCTTTTCCGTATCGTTGAGACGTTTACTCACGCAAAATGTAGGTGTCTATTAATAAAAAAAAAATCGGAATCAACTTATTAGAGTTTATAACATTGGTAATTTGTAATTTGAAAAGAGGTCCATGTTATATTCCAATAAGTGGAAGCAAATAATATGAAAGGACTAAGTTCGTACTTAAATGTAAGGATGTACCTACATTTTTGTATAAGAAAAGAAATTATCTAATTACGCGTAAGAAATTAATTGTCTCCATTCAAAGTGGGTAAATTAATTGATGTAAGGTTTTATTACTTAAAATAAATAAGTGAAGGCAAATTTATAATGGTATAATATAAATATTGGATAAAAATGTATTGATAAGTTAAGATAATTGTTTATTAGGCACCTTAAATGGCTCACCATTTAACGAATCGTCATTGCTAGAATACGCATAATGCTCACATTATGCGCATCCTAGCAATGAAGATTCGTTAAAACCGCACCCTATATTTTAATACATTCTAGTATTCATAGATTTATAAATTTCAGTTTTGCTCTTACTATTTTCTATTAACTTTTTGCATCCACGCCATATGTAATTGTCATGGGATTAGAAAAACAAACATTTGGATTATTTTGTAAATATTTGTTCCATTTTATCGGACAAATTTGTTAGACGATGACTTGTTAACTGGGTCAGTCTATTGATACGCAAAGCTCTGCTTAGTCCTTAAAATCATTTCCCCCTGGCGTCCATGTTGCTTCCGCCATCTTTATTAAGAACGCATGGCCTCCCGCCTCCTGGCGTTGGTCAGGGGCCAGCAAGGCGTTAAAGGCATCAGCTATACCGCCTGCCAACGTTGCAAGACCTCCCCGCCTCCCCTCGGAGTACCTGTCTCATGTAGTAACGGGGGGATGCGTAGGAAATTTCACGGGTCAAGTTACGACGGTGGTAGGTGTTTGGCTCACTTGTCTAATGGGTTTGATTAAACTGCCAGTTTATTTGACGGTACGATGCGTGCCACGTATGGATTTATGTTTAGACGGCGGTGTAGTATTAACGATCGAAGATACGTCAGCCTGTTAGGTGGACGGTGATACGTCGGCGGTTTTGGCTGTGCGAGGACCGAAGAAATGGCTTTGATGGCAAAGCATTTCAATCGCTTTGCCTTTTAGCTTGACGTTGTAGTTCACGTGATTATTTCCTGAGTTTTGACTAACGATTTTGAGGATAAATTGACTTCCATTATTTACAAGTAATGTATCGTAATTATGGACCATAATTTTGTCGTCTAATATCAAATGCCGTTACATCCATATAGGTTTTTAGACGACATAATTAAAACATAAGTTTTTATTAGCTCATATCCTGATCTTTATTTCACAATTCAGAAACCGCACTTTAGATATTTAGATTCCCAGTTAACCTTATTTCTTATTATAGAGTAGACTAAGACTAGTTTTAGCATTTGGTCAAAGTAGGTGGCACAAATATATTTAGAAACATCTCAAACCGCCATTAAGTGGTCTAGAAATATCGTGCCTATTGTACCTTTAGAATATTTCCATTGCAATCCCTTTAATTTCCACAGTTATATTGAACCAAACTCTTTGACTTAGAAGTGAGACACAATTGAAAAAAAAAATATAGATTTGTAAAGGTACATTTATGTGTGACTGTCCTTACAATAATCCTTAATTATTTAATAAACACACAAAAGGTTTTTTTCATAATTATTACCTGTTTCATAATTAGTCTAGATAATATAATGTTTTTACAGTTGGACTTATTTATTACAAGAAAACTCATTCCCACTGGAATATCTACACCATTTAGTCTCATATAGCGACTAGTAGAAGCGCAAAGGTCATTAGAGGTATAAAGTCGTAACTTTAGTAGTCTACATAGAACATTGAATTTGCTGTACGCCTAAAGACGTAGAAGCAACGATCCGAATTCGCAGCAATAACGGTACCTAACAATAGAATGCAACCAAAGCTTGTTTCTGACCTCTCAATAATTAGGATAGTGCATCTCCGTCCGAATGAGAATAAAGCCTACCCTTTGTACGAGAGAGAAGACGCGCATAGTGGTGTGTGCGTCTTGCTTGATGCGGCACGCGTGTGTGGGTAACGTAGGGCTACCACTGCGTTTATACTTACGATAGATAATCTTGATTGTACCAAATAAAACAGGCGATAAACGAGGGCGACAACAAATCTTAGCACAGACAGCCTCACATCATGTTAATACAAATCTGTCTTTCCTCAATTGATATTGAACCTAACTTGTTTGACATTTACTAAAGAAAGACAATAAGGCTGCAATGAGTTTTTGCAATTATCTACGATAGTGTTCATCAGACAACATTCGGTATTAGGGTAGCATATCATGGTACTATCACCGTAAGTAAGAAAAGACCCTGCGAAAATAAATCGTAAAGTTTTCTAATGATTAAGCTGAAAAAATATTTTGTATTATTTTGATTTACTGAATAACATTTTATTATCTCGAGTACTTTATAGTTCCTATGAATGCCACTTAATAAATTCCCATGGAAAGGTTGCATTTTTTTAACTTTCCACTTATTATAGCTTCTAAATAGAAATAGTTCAAATATGGTATATACAAATATAATAATAATAATAATAATTCTCACAACATCTCATACGTTCACCTGAAGCCGTACTAAGTAGCTTAAGCACTTGTGTTACAGATATCAGATAACAGAGGAACACAAATATATACTTAAATACATATATTACACCCAGACACTAAACAAACACAAGTGTTCATCGCACGAATGTTTGTGCAGGGTGGGGATCGAACCCACGACCTTTGGCGTAAGAGGCAGGGTCACTACCAATCGCGCCATCCGGTCAGTCAGTCATGAAATATGGAATGGTATTTTTTCATACATTTTACTTTTCTGTGTTTTCGCTTATAGCCCTATGCTATACATTCTCCCGTGAGACAGGTATGCGATTTTTCACCGTGCTGTATCTTTGGGCTTTACAGTTTCTTGACATGATTTGCTACGTCCCGTGTGATCTATTTAAACCAGAAAGTTTGAAGAGGTTTGATACTTTCCACTTTTTATTGCGTCTAGATAGAAAGAGGAGTGATATGAAGTAGTGTATTTGTTATAATTTTATTTTCGCTTCGCTTGCAGCCCTACGCCATGGGGGCCCGTCCTCCGCATGCCACTCTCTGATAGTAATGTCGTATATTTGGTCCGTGCGTGCACTGCCCTGTCTTATTATGTTTTAGCTGCATCCTCCCGACAGACGCGTTTGCGTTTGCGATTTTGGGCCCTGCTGAATCCATATTTAGTGTCTGGAGCAACGGTCCTGCGGTTGTGGTGTAATTATTATGGTAATTCATGTGTCTGTTTTCGATGTGGCTAGGTAAGAAAGTCCCTATGCCTAAACCGAAACGGCTGAACAAAGAAATGAAACTTTACAC
Source organism: Marasmia exigua (assembly GCA_019059595.1). NCBI lineage: Eukaryota > Metazoa > Arthropoda > Insecta > Lepidoptera > Crambidae > Marasmia > Marasmia exigua. The sequence continues at coordinate 26,767,966 of CM032472.1, read as the reverse complement.
GGAACATAGAAAAATAAAGATTTAAAATAGTCTAATAAGTAAACTTAATATCTCTATAAAGGTACCCAGTGTTACGTAAAGATGTCTAATAAAATGTTCTTGCACATCATAATAGATACTGACCTAAATTAATTTGAAGCTGAAGACATTGTTGTATATCATTTTTACAAGAGAGACTACTCGCTTTGATAATTTAAACATTTACTTTTTAAACTTGAAATAGAACGAGTTAAGAAAAAAATGATTTTTGAATTAACTTACACAAATTGAAAATGAAAAGTGTTAAGATAATAAATATTCCCTGAACGCGATTTAATTTTTGTCAGTCGACGTTTTGTAATCAGAAATCCTTTGGAGAATCCAATTTTTTTTATTGAAATTGGCGTCTCGTTAATTAAAACCAAATCGAATTAATTACAACGCGAAATTATTCCACCCCTTCGCTCGCTCTTAAAAATTGATTAAGACTTGGACAGTGGGGTGAATGCGCCTATGCTCGGTATACCTACATTGCGGGCACCGCATGCCATAAACTAATATTCGCTCGGACACTACTTGGAGTTATTGGACAATGTAAATGAACGCTATCTCCTATAATGCCTGCCTTATTTCCCCCCTCGCCGGGCCACTGCCCGGAGCGACCCCACCGGGGGGAGGGGGCACCCCGACCGATGTCTCATCAGTAAGGATTGAACCCTTTAATGTATTCACCGTAACTTCGGGATGAGTCTTGTATTAGTGTTATAATGAGACGTGGCCCTAAGGAATTATGGCTATACTTGTGGATCTCTGGGGTACGGATTACCTTCAGCTAGTTTCAATTTCTACATATATGTGTGCGGGCTTCAGGTCAGGTCGATAGTATCATATCTCGAGATTTTCAGCCGGGGCACTTGTGATTGTTTTCGTATTAATTATGATATTTGATACTTCGGTTTTGGTAATTTACTACCAAGACTTGAGTTTAATCTTATTATTAAATTGTAACACTAAACATCTTTAGCTATGCATTTACGGCAAATATTTTGATGGCAGTATAAGTGAAGCTAAATTTTTTGGTTATTTAAATCAACAATTTTCCTTTAAAGATTTTATGAAATGATTCGATAGAGTACACAATTACAAATTGTTACTAAATGTGAATCTAGTTCTGCTAATTTATCTAATCTAAAAAATAAGTCTAAACTTTTTTTTATCAAGCCACTCGTAGCAAGGTAACATCATTTATTTACGTATCATAGTAAAATCGAATTACTAACAAAAACGCAAATTTTACAAATAGTACAATTTCAAACGCCTCTTTTGAAACTGTAAAAGAAATTAAAGTCCCCACCAAGCACTTATCGAAGTTAAGCTAACCTCACTGAAGCATCGGTTTCAAAACCGAAATTTTCTCTTGAACAACCGAAGCATTACATTAAAAACATTATTCACCCGGCTTCTTGAGTCGCCAACAGATCGATAATGCTGCCAATTAGTCGGTACCAATTTTCCAATAAAACTTCAAACTGTTTTCCATTCCATTATCTTTCACCACCCTTTATTGCTGGCAAAGTTAAGCTACGACTCCTCTTTCCACTCCGCTCCGAAATTATTACAATAATAATATTATTATATTAATAATTGTATTGATAAGGAGACTCTCGTAATAAGGGTAAACCGTCCCCTTTCTGCCAGCCATCCTCAATAGGAGAATTTATGTAACTAATGAAATAAGCGAAGTGGCACTCCCGACGCCGCCCGCCCAACCCGCTCCCGTCCTCCCTTCATTATCGGAAAGTTTGAAATATAATTTGAAATTATGCTCAATGTTATATTGAAGATAAGAGAAACACAAATTCCTTTAATTGGACTTGTTAAAGTGACTCAAATTAAGTTAACACCGAGTTGATGGTATTACTTTCGAAGTTGGAAATTATGACGGACTGTCCGTGGGTTTGGGTGAATTCATGGTGTGATTAGCGGTCGAAAGAACAGTTATCGGCTTGGCTACTTTATTTAACGGCTTGGGTTAATGGGAACTTATTGGCATGCTGTTAAACTCTAACTATGCTAAGAGCGATAAAGAAGTGAGAACTAATTGTGTGGTTGTTATTTTTGTTTACTAAATATAACTTGAAGGGGAAGGGCCGAAGGGGCTTGTTTGTCGACACATTGTGTGAACTGTCAGTTGAACTGATAAGGTTAGCAATTTTTTTAAATAAACTAGTGCCTTATTGTACTGTCTGTTGTTGTTGTATCATACTTGTATTTTGTTTTTGTGTAATAAAGAATATCAATCTATCAAATTATTAGTAAATTCAATAAAAATATATTGGATAGTAAAATTTACAAATTTGAGAATATGACTTATATTGTGTGTCAAATGAGTTTTCACGGATAACTTGCTTGGACCTAATAGTCTAAAGCCCGCGATTGTGTTTAGAGTGGTATCGGCAGAATCCGTAGGTCGATTAAACGTAAAACACTGGCGTTTTGTTGAGGGTTTGTGACTTTGACTGACTTCGACTGTTGACTACCCACTTATTCCCAAGAAGTTACTTGACATTGGCAAGATATCTTCCAACGGTGATAGAGTTCTAAAGTCAGTTTTTAAGCTGACTATAATTTGACTTTGTTAGATAACGACCGTGATTCATTGAATTAGATTCGATAGTAGTTAATAAATTCTTTATCTAGCAAAAGTAAAGATTTCAATTCTTTTAGGGTAAAGGATGCTATTAAATGTACGTTCCTTTTAAAATTGGTCATGTAGGTCATTTCTTAGAAAAAAAATTTTTCATAGCAGTTTGTAAAAAAAAATAAATGTTTGCGATCCTTGCGTGATTAAATGAAGTATGTCGTTTGTTAGAATCATGATCACTACGCGACCAAGTTATGTTCTTGGTCCAAATATTTCGAGTACTTAGATTATTCGTACCTATCCTATCGAACCGAAAATTTTCTCAGCAAAGAGAATAACAATTAGAATGTATTGTGAATAAATTCATTTGAACTAATCAAGTTTATAGAGAGGAATCCTTTATGGTCGGTTGTACGTTAGGTCAACTATTGATTTTGCTTCGTCCAGAGGCCGCACCTAGGGGCCGCAACTTGAGACTATCACAATTAGTTCTCGGTCTCAATCTAATTATATTTCTGATTGGCTCGACGACGTATGTGCACGTCGGATTAGATATATTGATAACTGATAACAATACGATTGAAGAGGTATGAGATTTTTGACGCTCAAAGTCTGTCATCTGAAAGTTAATATCTCTCAAGCTTTGAAAATCAAATTAGGTTAAGTTGCATAGTAAAATCTGTAATTAATTATCACTTAGAATCTTTTAAAATCTAGGTAATTTTATCGGTGTGATACAAAATTTGGTGGGTTTACCTTTTCTACTAACACAAACATTTTAAATAGCATGTTATTTATGAGAACCGAATAAATTAAATGGATTCAAGAAATTCATCACCATTATACAATATTTAATTTTCCGGTCTAAAGATTATAAAGATCAGATGGAAATTGCTTTGATGTAATAACCAGAGTTGTTAATTATAGGATCATAGTTAAAAACTTGCCTATCACAAAGTAGGGTAAGAAAGAAATAACTGTAAAAAACTCTGTTAAATCAACTGTATTACTTTTTTCTGTGTTTACCATGTATGTCTTGTATAAGACATGGAACCATGTGGAAAACCTTCGCAATTATACTGTCTTGTATTTGTCCTTGTAGAGTAATTAACATTTATCAACAGCTTACCTTCTTAATTATTATCAACCTCTCATAAAAAGACATGTCCTATAACTGGCTAGGACATTGCACAGTATTTTAAACTATCAAGAAAAATCTACAGATATGGGGAAAAAACAAAAATAAATATACATGTCGAATTGAGAACCTCCTCCTTTTTTTAAAGTCGGTTAATAACAATTCAACGTATACTTGCTCTAAAAATGAAAAAAATTGAAAATTTAAAAAAAAACCGACACAACTAAAGCTCTTTTATTTGATACCTATATTGCGGCAGTTGGAACAACAAATAGGTTATTCGTCATTTGACCTGACGGCGGCCATCTTGGATTTGAAATTTTTCACAATTATGTTTCTGCTACTCAAGCCCTTTTATATGATACCCATATTGTGGGAGTTGTGTTAAAACATAAAATCCAAATCTTTGTGACGGCGGCCATCTTGTATCAATTTTCATCCAACATAGCTAAGAACACTCCCTCCTTATTCATCTTAAAATAAAAATCGGTTCATTTGTTCGGGAGCTACGATGCCATAGACAGACACACAGGCACACACAGGCACACACAGGCACACACACACACACACACACACACACACACACACACACAGACACGTCAAACTTATAACACCCCGTCGTTTTTGCGTCGGGGGTTAAAAGGTTTATTCAAATCTTCTAATCAAGCACACCTTCAAAATGGCGTCAGAGAAAAAAAGGACATTTGACAATAGCCATCAGATGTCACTTATCTCTTTGACATAACTTAATGTTTGTATTGTCAAACCTAACAGTTGACAATTAATGTCACTAATGCTTTTGCTGTTCTGTATTGCTTGAATGAAAATAGGTATTGCTTTATATATTTTTTGTATTTTTTTATTGGTACCAGAAAACGAAGCCATTATAATGAGATTGTATGATGACAGTGTTATAGGTAGTATTAGTATCAGCCTATATACTGTCCCACTGCAGGATAAATCCATCATAGAAATCAAGTTATCGCTACTATGATGGAATTAGGCTTAATCACCACGCTTGCCTAATGCGGATTGGTGATCACAAACCCGAGCAAAATTCGAAACATATTTTTGCTCGACCCAGGATTTTTTTTTATCAACTGTACCAGGTGCTAGCCGAGCCTCCGTACAATTTCGGTCCTTTAAATACCTTTTTCTTGCACATTAACATTGAGTTGATTATAAAAATATTAAAATATTAACTTTCACTGTACACATGGATCATAAAATAACGTTTCTCGCATTAGGTTCGCTGAAATTGCATTAACATTTACATTCCCAAAGAAATCCTAATCTAGCTGATTAATGGCCAGATTTCGTGTCACAACTTAATATTGTTGTTTCAACAATTAGCTTGTTTTAGAGACCGTTGTATCGAATGTTTTTTGTAATCAAAGAATTGTTGGATTATATTTTATTCTCTGAGTTAATGATTTCGTACATTAATAATGACTACATTACATCCTTAATGATGAAAATGTTTAGTTTGCGTGGTTTGATAAGATTTATTGGCGTTTTGAATTGAATTACCATTCTTCCGCAAATTTTGAGTCGCATTGAATCAAAAACAACAATCGTCCATGCAACTTAGGGCCGATTTTTTGATCCGTGGTTACCTTATGGTTAAATTAACTATAGTTAACTGTCTAACCAATAGTCAAAGTGACAGCGTCAAAGTGACGTAACTCCTTGTAATATAACTATTGGTTAAGCTAACTATTATTAAAGTTAAAAAGATAAAGATGCTTAAATTGTCAAACATAGGTAAAAATACAATTGTTCTTAAATAATAATGTGTCCTCTATGTTTTGCCAGTTATGGAATACAAATGTTAATATTACATAAGTTGAATAACAATTAAATTAAAAGAATTGTTTAAATTTATTAGCATGCACATTCATTAATCATTTAAAATAATTGATTCAATAAAAATAAATGCAATGGTTACAGGTTATCCGATAAGAAGTCATTTATACAATAATAGCATTTGTCAAGCAGTAATATTTTTAAATTATTTAACATAAATTCAATCTAATTTCTTTCATGATAGTTGGTAATTAATTATATATTTTGACTGCCACCCCTATGATGTTAATTTTATATAAGGCAGTTTTACAGTTAACTATACAGAGATTGTGCACATGTTGCCATCGTGACATGTTGCGTCGTGTTTCGCGTAATTTCGCGAACAGGTCAGTATTCCTTTTTACAAATAACGCCGTTTCAAAAATATATATGGAAAGCAGAGTGAGTAACCTCAGCGATCTAAAAACTGGCACGCAGCTATCATCATTTTGTAATCCACACATGGATCTTACGCATCTTTTTTGGGCCTTGAAATCAGTGTTCCTGTCTATGGAGTTTCCCCAAAATATGATGCCGTACCTTAGCAGAGATGCCAACAAACCGTGTTAAGCTATTACAACAGTTTCTAATTTAGCTACTTTTTGTAAATTGTAAAGGGCATACGAGCTTTTACTTAATCTTTTACATAGTTGTTTCAGATGAGGCTTCCATGTCAGCTGACTTTCTGTTATTAATCCTAAGAATTTAGTTTCAAAGTGTTCAAAAATACATTTTGTATTCAGTTTAGTTTTACTACGGATCAAACAATCGGCCCTTATACGACTAATTTTTTGGTCCCATTTTTACCATAACATATTATTACATCATGACTTAGTAATAATAATAATTTGAATCCATTATTATCTTCATAATAACTTACGACAATAAAATACTAATATAAACACCTATTAATTTTTAAGTACGTCAACACATAAACACCTGATTATTTAATTTGTCATCACGATGAAAACAGTAAATATTTACATGAATATGACTCATTATTGAAGTTTTAATAAAAGTTATAATATAATTACCATAATAGATAAATTTTCCTTCTTTCACAGAAATACGGTGTTAAGAATTGCAAAGATTTTGTGTACAATTTAAAAATATGAACTTTCATCCAAGAAATTTTATTAAAGATGTGGGACTTTTTCTGAAAATAGACTCGTAGTATGGAATATTTAGTCAAATACCTAATAAGTGCCAATTTTGAAATAATTTCAATGTTGATACTAGTAGAGTAGAACCAGACTTTAAAAACGCCGTCTACAGAACATCAGTTAATTCTTATTAAAAATGCATCGTTCCAAAAAACAAAAAAGCCCGACTCGTGCAAATTAATTCTTCTAAAGCGATTGAAGTCATCTCAATTAGATGCAAATCGAGAATCTAATTATTCGGATTCAGTTCGTTGCTGCCACAGCACTATTCTGATAGTTGACTAGCGATTTCGGAAATTACTAAGGCGTCCGCCTCGCTTCGGCCTGTTCCTTGCATTTCGGCTAGACGGTCAATCATTGGTACGTTTACCCTATTAATTCTAATGGGCAACGAATTTATACTCTCCCTTTATTCTGTTTACGAGTGGTTTGACTGAAGCTTACTCGTATACTTACCTTAATGTTTGTCTATATTGTGATTTGTTTATTTACTTGAGTACACTGAGTTCGAAAAAAATTTGGACTTTAAAAAATCTGGCACTTCTGTCTAGTATAATTGGCCTGATGGCGCATTTAGTAGTGACCCTGCCTCATGCGCCAAAGTTAATGGGCTCGATTCCAATTCTGGACAAAAATTGTGTGTAGAAACACTATTGTGTTTGTTCAGGAGCCCAATTCTCGTGTTCGTGAAATTTATTATCATTCGACATATATCACTAAAACATAGTTTTTTGTATGGTTTTCAGGTGATATCCGCCATGTTTTCAAAATATCATGAGCCCGAGAATTAGGCACCTGGTTGCATAATACATAATTAAGGATATATATTGGTTTCTTCGTTGAATCTGTTATCCACAGTGTTAATTCGTCGCTAATCTAAGTAACTGAGGTAACTGACTTTTACAGGGCAAGCTATTTACAGTTTAAGTTACCTATGATTGAGGGAATGAAGTCGGTTAAGTCCAAAATGTCAGATACATCAGTTAGTCAGATTAGCGACGTTATGGGTATCAGATCAGTCAAAGTGCTTTTGTTACTTTGACTGATCGTCGGATTACTGGTCACGTCCATTTTTAGTAGACATTCATTTATTTATCTAATGGATTAAGTGTATCCTGCTTCTGTTCCTCGTGTTACTGTTCACAATGTTCAATTATTAGATTAGCATTATAATGTAATTAATACTACTTGAGATATAAGTGAGAGCTGAGTCATGGCATTACGTACAAGCTGAAGAATGTCTCACAATCCAATAACTTAGCCCAGCCCACGAGTTTACTTGCAATTCAATCAATCAATAATCTTATTTAGATAAATGAAAGTATCAAATTATTAGCATAAGTAGGTGTTAACTTTAACATTCTGAACATTTAAAACCTGACAAAACAATAATGAACCAAATACAATACAAAATATTAAAAAAAAATTGTTTAATAACATATAAGCAAGCGAGTCACTTGATGGAAAGTAATCAACGCCGCCCATGAACATCCGCGAAATCAGAGAGATCGCTAATGTGTTGCCGGCCTTTTTAAAAAAGAGTACGCTCTTCTCTTGAAGGTCCCTAAGTCGTAGCCGTCCGTAAATACTCCTGCAGCCAAACCGTTCCACAGAGCTGAGGTACGTGGTAGAAAGTTCCACGAGAAACGCACAGTATTAGACCGCCATCCTTCAAGATGATGAGGATGGAATGATAATCGCTTGCGAGTGGTTCGATGTAAGAATTCAACGCAATACGAACTTTTCAAAGCTCAATGTGTAACAAAGTTATTTTTAACCCAGAAAGATTGCAAGTGACAAGTACCTGCTTGGGGTTGATACCGCTTTGATAATAGCGGCATAGTATAAATAATGTCAGTAGCAATTGAAAGCTAAACGCTTCACGCTAAGCCAAAACAAAGCCTCAAAAACAATAGAGTAACTTATACTTAAACATATACTGGGATATAGTAACTTACATATTAAACTAAGATGTCTAATATTTAATGAATTGAAAAGTAGGTATTCAACAGTAGATGTCAGTAAAAGTCTCAGTTACTTAAAATCACTGGTGTTTCAAGCAGAAACGACACGTAGTACGTCGGTAGAAACCGATCTGAGGATTAAATCAAAACCCAAATGTACAAGATAGTGGATCGAAGGAGGTCTACACCTAAGGGTCGAAATGGGCTGAAGAGAGAGAAAGAGTCGAGACCACTCGTAAGTTGTTCACAAAACTCGACACATAGTAATGTCAAAAGCGGTGAAATTCAAATATTTACAATATTACAAGTATAGCACATGCGCAGATCGGAGCAGCATCCTCACCGATCTCTACCTAAGTCTCAGTAGATATAATATGTTGAGCTACTGAGTATTCTTGCTACTGCGATAGTATTGCATAACTCTAATAAAACGGCCTGCGTTATTTGGTTACGTGGATTCCTTGTAATCGATCACAAAGGAAGTTTTGTAACGGAGCTGAAAAATGGGGATTTGTTCACTATGAAGAAATAATAATAATAGAAGCCGCTTTTAGTTAAAATGTTAATTGCCCTACTCTGCTTAATTATATTAATTATGTAAGAGCGATGGTAGCTCTGGATGGAAGGTATGGATAGGAAAGCGCCTGCCATACGGGGGATAGTGGTTCGAATCCGAGCATGCTTATCTGGATTTTGACCTTATTTTTGTATATTGTCAAATGTCTGGAATCCAGTAGATTCGAAAACGTAATAACCGTAAAACTAAACAAAGTGTCATTTCGCAGCCAGATACTGTGAGTGTTGTGTGTCGAGAACAGGTGCGAGATAATAGTGAGTTAGTGAACAGTGGTACCGCAGGTGCGCGTAGTAAAAGACTGCGAAGGAGGGTAGGACCGTTTTGTCTGCCAGTAACATCTTACCCGCGAAAACTTCAGTTACTCCGTGACCTATGGCGTTTTCAAATCTATGTGCTTATTTATACCATTAGTTCGGCGGTGAAGGAAAACATCGTGAAGTAACCTGCACGTTTCGGATGGTTTTTGAAACGAGTAATCATGCTTCTGGTGATCTGGTTCCCCTGTTAAAGGGTTGCAAAGATCAGACGGCAGTCGCTTAATTGTAATTACTAGACTCCCCAAATCATCCCTTTAGCCACGTGTTCTAACAGCCTATTCTGAACAGCATTTGTTCTATGACTTTTCAAAATTCACATAAAAAAATACAAACTTTTATACAGAGTCGGTCACGTACTTGGTAATTTAGTGTAAGTAGTCGAAAAAAATTTCGACGAATTTGAAAACTCGTAGAACAAAAGATGTTGTGTAGAATAGTTGGTAGAACACGTGGTTACAGTGATGTAAATGTTCACATATACACCCTGTATATTGAGCTGTGAGTATCGACTATATTTATTATGAATATCATAATTGACTACAGCATCTGAGATCATAATGGCACCGCTAGTAGGTTGGTGGGATTCCATGCCGACGTTAATGGCATAGATCTCTAGCTTCATGCATAGAGTCCTATTGCTGACCGACATCTCGCCGCATCTTTCGCGAGTCCTTGGATCCGACGTGACATTAACCAACAATCGGCCAATTCTGACTTTTCCATACCATCCCAATCAGAAAAAATGCTGAATGTAACCTTTCCCAAAGTTATTCTTTTTTAATTCCTGAGATTGTATGCCATTAACTGCGAGTCAGTGATGCGTCTTTGTGAGATTACATAGCTAAAAGGCGGTTAACTTAAACGTCACTAAAACGCGTATATTAAAGTTCTTATAACTATGTTATACAATATTTAAGTTGTACATAATTCTTTTACTTTTGACATGTATTCTATTCGATCCTGTTTTCTTCCGAATGTGGTATTGGTACTTAAGGTGACGGGTAGGGCACACTAGTGACGCCAATCGATTTTAACTTTTAGCTACTAAACCGGATCTATTTTAAACCATTTCGGGGTTACAACCTCTTGGCAAACACCTATACTATTTATTAAATAACCATGTACAAATAGTTGGGTGCGTTTTTGTACGCGAAAAATTGATTCACGCTAAAAGTGGCCGCTTTTGTCGGTAATAAATTTTTCGCGTACGCGTTGGACCCAACATTTGTGCATGGTTATTTAATCAATAGTATAAGTTTGCCGAGAGGTTGTAACCCGAAATTGTTTAAAATAGATCTGGTTTAGTAGCTAAAAGTTCAAATCGAATTGGCGTCGCTAGTGTGCCCTACCCGTCACCTTAACGGCATGTTAGCTTGCGGACGGTATCTAGCCTCATCGATCGTAAGCATCGATCGTAAGTTCTTAGATCCACTGAGGGAGACAACACACGACTGTAAAATTACGAGTATAAAAAATCATCATCATCTTAGCGTTCTGTCCCGGTTGCGTCCTAAGCTGGAGTCATTTCGTTTGTAAATACTATGAAAAATAGATTGATCTTCCACCTGCGTTTATAAACCGCCGCGGGCCCGCCGCGACTCCTCGGCGCTCGCCTCCCCAAAGACCCCGCCTGCTGTACATCATCTCATTTGAATTTCTAACTAGGAAACCTCCATGCAATTATTGGATTAATGTAAATTACGCAGTCTACAGCTACGGTGCACTATCAGGGACAGGGTTTAATTAGAATCCGGTTAAGTCTAATAATTCTATAGTGTTTCCGAAAGTCGGTCTTATGGCCAAGAAAGAAGGTTAGCTTTCCAAGGCTGAGGTGGCAGACGGTGGATTTATTTATTTACCCTATGTGGTAATGTTTAAGTAGCGTCAATGTATAGGAATTGTTGGAGATATGACTTGGTGTGCTATTTTTGGGTAATGAATTTTGTAAGATCTTTCCCGTCAGTGATCTTTTGGTTCGTATGTCCAGGTAGAAATACTGAAGTTACTATAAGAGTAAGTACGTGATATTACGAGTTACATAAGCTTTATTTTTAGTTGTATTAGCAGCGTAATGGTGTACAACCAAAAGGCATCTTGACAAATCTTTTGGTTGTGTATGTCCTTTCATTCTAAAGTCGGATTTTTAATTAGACGAAGTAACTGATAGATAGTTGATATTTTTATAAGCAATCTTTTGCAATTTATTCTTAAGTAAAAACACTTAAAAAAATAATTCTCCCGTCTGAACACGAGAAAGCGACAGATGTCAATGTGTCATTCCCATACATTTGCAAAATGTTCAAAATGTATGGGGATATGACATTAGCAACTGTCGAATCACTTTGTTTAATTAAAACTATAAGATTGACCAAGATCAGAAGGCACTTCAGTGACATTGACATGGGGGCGCTGTACAATATTTTTTTCTATGGGAAAATGTCAAAAGCAGTGACACATATCTATAGAACAAGAAAACGCGCGCTTCTAACGGAATGTGCCATTTTTGCAAAAAACGTCACAGAGTGTAAAAGAGAACAAGCCGGTCCTGACGCATATTCTATACGGGTGCGGTAGAGAAAGAACGCCGCCCAGCACGTCACTAAGAGTTTCGCGCGGTTTTTCAAGTAAGTATGGCTTTCTATGAGCAGGAAAAAAAAGGGTTAGTTCTGACTTTTGCCGCGTGCCAAATAACCGTGATCGGACTGTATTTATGATTTCATTCTTCAATTTATATTATATTTCTTATTTTTTTCTTTTTGTATATTTTGATAGACAAAACTTTGTGTCATTTAAGTATGGAACTACTACCGTCATCAACCATGAATGTATTCTATTTCGTTTCTTTGGTTGGGAGTTTGAACACATCACTGAAACCAGATTTCGATCTTGACTGGTCCGATAGCGTACTTGGTAGTGACCATGCTTCATATACGCCTAAGTTTGTGGGCTCGATTATCACTTTATACAACATTCGTGCAGTGCATTTTGTGTTCCTGGGTATGGAAGTATTATATTGGTCATTCTCTGTTGTCTGAAATCAAGTGAAACGGAATCAGGTCAATTTATGAGATGTTGTATGAATATATTTGTTAAAACGTTAATTCTCATATCTTATATAGATTGAGACTAGATGAGGGGTGTGATCTTTGACCCATATTTTATATTTACCTGATAATTTGTTACGTAACAACGTCTTATATTATAATAACTAAACAAAAATCATCGACCACTGAGATATCGTTAATCATACTTCTAATTTCATTTCCAAGTTACTTATCAATATTTGTTACAACTGTAGAGACAGACTTTGTAGGTCTTGCGACAGAATCCCTAATGCCTAGGGAAGACCTATTCGAGAGCCATAAATCGAATCGAAACTTTTTGACAACTCGGCTCGACGCTTTGATAGAAGAGTCATAGTTACAGTTTTGAGCTAAACTAAGATTACCGATAATGGGTTAGTTTTAAAATATAATAAATTTTTACCTTGCACCTCAAGTTTGTGGAATAGTTTGGCTGCAGCGGTATTTTTTGACTTAAGGACTGCAAGAGGCGGGCGTATACTTTCCTAAATAAAAAGGCTGGCAATGTATTAGCGATTCCTTTGGTCTCACCGATATGTTCAAAAGAGGCGAATCACTTACTGTACCTACCTACAAATGATCTACTATTTCGTTTGTTGTCTCTAGCATAAAAAAGTTTACGCAAAGATACAAGACATTCTGCAAATGGAACTTATTGTGATATTGGAAATAACTTGTTGTGTTGTTCATGTCATCATCATCATCAGTCCATTTAAGTCCCCCCTGCAGGGGCACGGGCTTCCCTCAAACACATGAGGGTTAATTGCCATACTCACCACGCTTGGCAGACGGATTGGCGAGGGTTTTGATATAAATGCAGAGTTTTCCTTCTCTGGGCGCTGATGATCATGCCAGCAGCTTTACCTTAGTCGCCTTTTACGACACCTCGGTAAGAGTGAGGGTGGCCTATTCTACTCTGCCGGGGACCACACGGCGATGTTGTTCATGTGTACCCATGAATTTAGTATGACATGCAGTACGTATAGGCAAACCATAGATATGGGGTGAGCCCTGCGTCTCATAGCCACTGCGACCAGTAGATGATCTATTGTGGCAGAGGCAAAGCATAGAGTAAGGTAATAAAACTCGTGAGGTAAACTTTGATCTTGAGTATAATACCTACTATCTATGAAAGATAAATAAATAAAGTAACGAAAGTTACCTATGTCAGAAACTTAAATGTCCTAAACCAAATACGTCTTTATAGACCCAAAATCATAAAGGAACTCCCAAACTACCACACTCCCAATCTGAGTTACGAAACGAAATTGCGGTATCAACACCCAACTCTACAACAAATCCTCCCCTCTACGCACAACAAAACAACTAGCTCCGAAGTTGGGGTGCGAAAAGAGAAGCATAACCTCAAAATACGTCGTGACCTCGAAACTGCACCGTAGGTGAAAGCCCTCGGGTTCACGTGGGAACAAAAAAAGGTTCCCCCGCGTAAGGAGCGGGGGGTGGCACCCTCCCATGAATGAGTGAAGGAGGCCCGCGTCCTTGAGCAAAAAAGTCACGTGACCGCTCAACAGGTGGCGCCGTGGCATGTCCTTGCCGCCGGATTAGAAAAAGCGTGTCTGTCGCGTTCTGTTTTTGAATTTTGCTTCCTTTTTTTGGAATGTTGGAGGCGGGAGAAATTGGGATGTAGAATTTTGAATTTGGAACAGTTTTTGTGCCCAGTAATCGTTTTTTGATGTTTCTTGTAATGGGCTCTTTTGTTCTAATCAGATACCTACATACGGTGAGCTTCGATGTGTTTGAAAAGATTTATTTGAATAAAAAGAAATGGTTTATGCTCACAGTTTTTGTCTTTAGCAAGAGTTTGTCCTTTCTTTAAGTTGTGAATTGTCATAGAAATTGAAAGTAAAATATTATTTCAAAAACAACTCGAGACTACAGAAAATCTTAAAAAACACAATAAGTTAAGATATCGTGTTTATATAATTGAAGACACTATTGCAAATTGCTTGCGTCTCTTGTCAAAATTCAGCGGCAGCTGTCTGAAAGACAACAAAGTGGAGAGTCTCTCTACAGGTCCACACAATAACGCTTTTTTTATGCTAGAGGTGACAAACGAGCAAGCGAGCCATCAGATGGAAAGTAATCGACGCCGCTTACGAACGAAATCAGTAAGATCTTATGGGTATAAAATAAACATATAAACAACAAAAACAACTGACTGTTCTGTATTCAAAATATTAAAATCGCAAATCCCTCACTAGCCAAGTCCTGAATCCCATTGCCTCAAATTAAAAGCAAAACAACCTCGAACCGTTTGAACAAGCGAACGCACTGAACGCAAAAGCCGGCGTGTATCAACCAACAAGTTACTTCCAAACAAGTAGTAGCTTCAGAGCGTCCTTTATGAATGGCACTCCCTGGCCCCGCTTAACACAAATGTCACGACGCCCCGACGAGCCGGAAAACTCTCTTTTCTTCCTGAATTACCGCTCCGACACCCCAATCCAACTTCTACTCTATCCTCTTAAAAATAAAACTCAAAATCCGTTTCGCTCCGCAGGAAAATTTAAGGAATTTTCTGCCACCCCCACCGACACGACTCTAAAACGTATTAGCGTGGCTTAAAGTCTGTTTTAGAGTGTGAGCAAAGATTGTCGGAGGCATGAAATCTTCCAGTCTCCTGCGGCAAATTGTTTCCTCGCGCGGCGTGTTTGTATTTTATTATACATTTTTATTTCTCGATAACATTAGCTTAACCGACTTTTCATTGCCTTCGCTAGGGTTGTCGCTGCTTGTTCGGTGTAAAATTAATTTAATGTTTGCTCGAGAAGAACGTTTATGAGCCCGCGTTAATGTTTGAGCGTTAATGTCGCTGGTGTGTGAACAGGTTATGTTCCTTTTCGTTGGATATTTGATGCTTTGGAAAGGATTTTAAAGGAATCAATACACATTTAGAATGATAACTTTACAACTTTTTTCGACTGCTTCTACAAACACATACTGCTGAGTATTTTAATGGGTTGACAACGCATATTTTGATGTAAGTCTTTTGGAGTTCCAAGCATTCATAGGCAGTTTGCAACCTCTTGTTCAGAAAAGTTTCATACTTGTTACATAATTTTACCGTTGTGTGTGCGTCCTTATTACTAGAAACATTTTAATTCAACCGTTATTTCTTTAGCTGGATTAAGAATGACTTTTGTAAAAAAAATATTGATACTAACCTCATTTTTAAATAAAACTGACAACATATTGTCTTACTAAACAAAGTGTTATTTACATAAACAATTTGGCAACGGTAATTAAAATCGAAGAGAAAGTACGAATTGTACACAAACCTAATAATCGACATAAAAATAAATTACTTAACAATAAACTTGATAATAATGCATAGTTAGTTGCTGTGAACAGTTATGAAGATAATTTACAATTTTCACGCACCGTACGTAAGCCATAAATGTAGCTAACCATTTCGATTAGATGTTAACTACGTGCTTTTAATAATAATGAAAATCTTAACGTTTATTGGTCTATTTATTTCTTTTGTTTTTCAAATTAAAATAAAATTCATTATATTTTTACCTCAAACCCAAGCAAAGATAGAAATCTCTGATAGAGCATGAAGAATGCCTACATTTAACTGTGGCCGAATATAAGCTATCGATTGTTTGAAAATGCCTCCTAACGTATTTAATCAAGCAAAAAAATGTGGTTCAATCTACACCCCCATATCAATGTAATTTTTCTGCCAACACTTTACATTTGACCCTCATGTGTCAGTCTCATGTCAAAATGACGATATTATCTAGGCTTATGCCTAGGTAGGCCATTTTAACAACAAATTCCCTCAAAGTTAGATCCCCTGCCTACATAACGTCATTTAAGGTGACGGGTAGGGCATACTAGCGACTCCAATCGATCTGAATGTTTAACTACTAAACCGTAACTATTTTAAACAATTTCGGGGTTACAACCTCTCGGCAAACACTTATACTATTTATTAAATAACCATGCACAAATGTTGGGTCCAACACGTACCAACATTTGTGCATGGATATTTAATAAATAGTATTAGTGATTGCCGAGAGGTTGTAACCCCGAAATTGTTTAAAATAGATCCGGTTTAGTAGCTAACAATTAAAAACGAATGGAGTCGCTAGTTAGAGCTACCCGTGTCGCCTTAACAGTTTTTAAGTTGCAAAGACCCTCATTGCGTGACAAAAAAGTAATGTATTCACACTGTATTCGCCAGCCCTAAACAGTTGTAAACTTGATTTCGACAAGCGCTACAACCCTAAGAAAAGTTGAGGCGACGCGGGAATGTCAAAAACGTCGGGGCGCGAACAAATATGTGCTTTGCGCGCGCCCGCCGGCACCGCTTAACTGGGGTTAAGCTTCCTTTTTTAACCACTTGAGGGTCGGTTTTTTGAGGAATGCGATGCAAGCGAACTCGGATAAAGTTGGGTTGGAATTAGAAGTTATCAACTGTTGGGTTATGTGTTTAATTTTAATATGTTTATTTTTGTATTAATGTGTTAGGTACTTTTGATTACGTATACTCTTAAAGGAGGCGGCAACGTATTTGCAAGTTTTAAGAAGTTACAGGCGTTCACAGGCTGCGGTAATTGCTTCTCGTCAGGCGAGCTAAAGATCAAATCTTTATAATAAAAAAAAGGATTTTGACCTTGTATTGAAATCAAAAATGTTATCACCATAGATGTTTCTCTATTTCTAAAGAAATTAGCAAACCATCGAGATTGCTAATCTCCAATTAAGCAAAGCTCACAAATGAACTTATTGTAATTCCGTACCAATGCTACCTTCCCGCTCGGTGGTATAATGCGTTAACAGGGTTAGTGCTTAACATAGAATAATTAATTAATAAGCTAATCCTGGTTAGCGTACATGGACTAGCTAAGTTCAATTGCATTTTTTTGCATATCAGACTAAATGCAAGCTTTTGAGTACCTTTTTATTTCTGAAATCTGTCACTGTATATTATTATAAGAACTATGTCGAATTTTTATTCAACACTAACTCTATCATCTTGTTTCACAGTCTTTATATGTTATTTTTCTTAAATATAACAAGGTTTAAGCACAATGAAGTTGGTCATGTCAGTATGGACTTTACTATCTAATTAATTATATCTAATTAGCGATCTCTCTGATTTCGCGGATGTTCATGGGCGGCGATGATTACTTTCCATCAGGTGACTCGCTTGCTCGTTTGTCCGCCTCTAGCATAAAAAAAAATTATGTCCAAGATAAATACAAACTAGTATTATTATACGTTATATATATTAGTACGACGACCCGATTGGAACTGTGGTAGTGAACGCTGCCTCTGATACAAGGGTTGCGGGTTCGATCCCCGCACAGTACCAACATTTGTGTGCATGAACATTTTGTTTGTATTGGTCTGGGTGTTTGCTTTGTATTACAAGTATGTTTTTACAAAAGTATTATATGTATATATTTGTAATCCCACTGTTGATTCTGATATCCGTAACACAGGTGCTTGAGCTACCTATCTCGGAGTCAGATCAATGCATGTGATGTTGTGAAATATTATTTATTTATTATAAAATAAAATTAAATAACCAAAATGTTCAACTCTCTCGCAAAACCGAGTTAAGAACAACCGGCCCTTGAGGTCCACACATTTTTACTTAGAAGCCCTCGGCCGCACTTGCTGTGACACACCGTCCTGTATTCACTGAATTCGGTTTCTTGTTGTATTAGATAGATAGATACTCTTTATTGCACAACATACAAAACTTTAAAGCTAGGTATACAGAGATACAATGAACAATTTAGGCGGTCTTATCGCTGGGAGCGATCTCTACCATACAATTTTCAGTTAACGGACATTAGATAGAAGAGGGGAGGGTGGTGCAATCCTTTTGATTTTGAACATTGTTTAAGTAAATTTATAGTATAAATACATATATCTCGATAACAAATAAACACGTTATCATGCACTAATATATACGAATGTTACCTAACTAAAATACAATATAACCTACACAAATTATATGAAATATACTACTATAAGGTATTATTTTATAGAATTATTATTATATTATATTATTTTATATTGTATTCTTTTATAGGACAAAATTAACCAAGGATAAACTGGTGCAAATCGATTCAGTCCAACCGGCCCTTAATAATTTCCTACATTTTTTTACGAAGCCCGCAGCGCCACTTGTCGTATCACACCCTCCTTTATTCATTGTATTCCTTTCATTCGAGTGTTCCGTATTCCTTGTACTCTAGTGTCCGGAATTCCTTGTTACCCCGGACTTAGAGTTTTTCGAGAGTCTTTAATTTGCGGTTGATTACAGGTTGATGGGATCTTTGAAGTCCGATTCTAAGAAGTCACGCTAATAAGGTTTTGCTTTAATTTTGAGAACGAATTGAACTGATTGGTTTATTTTATTTTGAACATGAGTAGATAGAACTTTCTGTTAATATTTTTGATAGACTATGTATAATATGCTAAGACTACGAAAGTAAAAAAAACTCTAATACAAGACAAAATATCTATAGAAAACATAAAAATACGTTAATCGATTTCTTACTTCACTCTGTCATATAATTATTATTTAAATACCTACTAATGTTTTTTTTGTTTAATGGCTAAACAATACAAAATGTAAATCATGAATACAAAAAATATACGAAAATAAACAAAACACTAACGAAATGATCAAAAAAATGTAATTCATTTTAATCCATTCGCATTTTCTCAAAAAAAAATAAACAAAACGCCATCGCAGGTCCAAAAATATATTCTTTAACCATATGTACTCTTTCTTGCTCCCCCAATTAAACAAAACTATCACTGTGTGTGTGAGCGTCCATACCAAAAGGTTATCCCGAAATGATATTACGCCTTGCACGTCTCGAGTCCGGTTCCTCATCCAAAATCGATAGTGACCCCCCAGTCGCCCCTCCCGTTGTTGTAGTGTAGACGGGGCCTCCTAATTCGTGCCCCCACGTATGCCGATCTTTGTCGTCTGAGCTAGAACGGACAGGTGTTAACCGAATGCTGTATTTTCTAATTGGTTGAATTGAGTGATGCGGACATTGTTACGAGTGTCAAATTTGAAATTGGAAGGTTTCGTTTGGCGCTTTTATTCTTCCACGTTGATTCGACGTCACTCGTAATAATCTTTGCAAACCTTTGTTTCACAAGTATCTTACCGCATTGTATTGGCGCAATTTTCACCACATCTTTTCTTTTTCTGTGTTTTATAAATAAGAGTAATATTGTGTAAAGAAACAACATACTTACGAATGGGAGATACATTCTACTGCTATTTGAGTCATTATCCGGCTCATCACTTTCGTTGTCACCATAAGGTTTAAATTTATTTCGAAAATAACATCAGAATCTTAAAATTTTCTGCATAAATATTAAACCTTATAGTGACCACGAAAGTGATTAGCCGAATAATGACTCATTTACGTTCTCCCCAATTTCGCAGATTTGTCTTATATTATTCGTTTATTTTTTATGTAATAGGTACCAAACGAGCAGACGGATCACTTTATGGTAATGCCGCCGCCACAAGGACCCCTGCAACATCAGTGGAGTCACAAGTGTGCTGCCAACCTTCAAACCCCCCTATCCCCGTTCCTCCGGTATACTCAATCACACAGCGAAATACAGCAAAGACGCTGCTTGACGCCGGTTTTCTGTGAGGCCGTGGTATCACTCCGGTCGAACTAGCCCATTCATGCTGAAGAGTGGCTCTCTCACGGTAGTTAATTCCTTAAGTATAAAGTATAACATTTCTGAATTCACTGTAATAAACTCTTATAAACTTGATTATTCATAACCAAGATCGCATAAGCCATGTTACAAAATGTCACATTAAAATTGATTCATTGAACCGTCTAATGAGGCATTAAAGTTTTAGCACCAATATTGGTTCATAGAGCCACTTTTGTTTTCTTTAGTGCCAACCTAATTACACTAGAATGGTCGGTAGAACACGTGGTTAAATGGATGTAAATGTCCACAGATACACCCTGTTTAGATATTGTTCCGTCACTCTTATAGATAGTTATACTTTATTGCACTTACACAACTTATATACTAGAGATTACAGAAATTTCGTATACAATTATCTTATTTCTGCCGTGTGGTGCCCGGCAGAGTAGAATAGGCCACCCTCACTCTTACCGAGGTGTCGTAAAAGGCGACTAAGGTAAAGCTGCTGGCATGATCATCAGCACCCAGAGAAGGAAAACTCTGCATTTATATCAAAACCCTCGCCAACCCGTCTGCCAAGCGTGGTGAGTATGGCAATTACCCCTCATGTGATCGAGGGAGGCCCGTGCCCCAGCAGTGGGGACTTAAATGGGCTGACGATGATGATGATGATGATCTTATTTCTCTCAACAAGAGGATTTTTTTCTGGTGTTGCTATGAGTCTCATAGGAAAAGTTGCTCCTAATTATATGTAGAACACTATGTTAAATTTCACTGGAGAGTAAAAAGTATTGTCAGTATATTATAAAACACAGCCCCAACAGTGTCCATGCGACAGGTATATTCTCTATGCGGGACGGTTTTTTTGTAGACACTCTGTTTTCCTTAGCTAGGCCTCAGACAGAAAGACAGAGAGAGTAGACTCTCAGTAGGACCCTACTCTCTCTCTGTCTCTCTGAGATTTAGCTAAGGCAAACAGAGCGTCACCAAAAAAACGTCCCGTATAGGGAATATACCTATCGCAACCAAACAAAAGAATCGCACAGCGAGTGTCAAAAGAACGGGATTAAAAGATTCGGTTGTGAATTCAGTTTCGTTTTGGGCGCTCAGATTTTTTAATCTTTAACCATGAGTGAATTCTTTATCTTATTTTGTATGTATAAGTATCATTAACGTTCTAATCAACCAAAAATATTTGAGCATTTGACAATTTTTACCTTGGGAGTGATATCAAGGCCACACAGATAACCGGTGTGAAGCAGTACTGCTGTTTCGTACCGTGAGTGAGGGTACCAGAGGCCCAATCCGGAATAAAGGGGGCTTAAAGGATGGCAGCGCACTTGTGACTCCACTGGTGTCGCGGGTATCCATTGGCGGCGGCAATCGCTTACCATCAGTTTGCCACCTACCACATTAATAAAACGTATACGACTTTATGGCACTATACGTCAAGGCGCATTTTCATTTGATTTTGAGAGCAAAATGACAACGAACCAAGGTACACCTTACTGTATTGTGCTAAAAGTGTTTTTTGTTGAATTCGCAGTTACATTTTGTTGGTTTCAACGCTAAGACCATTTTGATGCTAACTTTACCTATGGCTCAGCACCAGCCTATTAACTGTCCTACTGCAGGGCAAAGGCCTCCATCATAGAAATCAAGTTATCGCTACTATGATGGGATTAGGTTAATCACCACGCTTGCCAAATGCGGATTGGTGATCACAAACCCGAGCTATTTTCGAAAAATTCGAAACATATTTTTCGCTCGACCCGGGAATCGAACCCTGGACACCGAGATCGCGGCCCGGTACTTAAACCACTAGACCAACAGGGCGTTTACCTACGGCTAGTCATGAAATAAATCAAGCCACGTAGTTTTAACAAGTCAATTAATTATTGACCAATACAAGTACCGCTATATTCTCATGTATCTTCATTCCACTATATCTAGGTCTAAGACTAGCCCGTTGGGGACAAGACACGGAAATAAGTTAGACTATGTTTCATTGCTATGAGCATATTATATGTATGTTACCATATATTATAGAATCAGATCACCAAACATATTTTCATTAAAAGTATACAAGAACAACACCCCGTATTATAACCCCTTGACCCGTATGTGCCGGACCTACAACGAACTGGTTCGAGGTGGCAGAGACATTGATGTGTTTGACCGTAGTTTCCCCAAATACAAAAGGAATGTTACACAAATACTAGAGGCCGAAGTATCCTCGGCCTCACAGGACCTTTAATATATTTTATTTTTATGTGTTTTTTCTCTAATTAATAAGCAAATTATACTTTTATACTCATGTTGTGTACACTACCTACTACCTGTAAGTGTAGTTTTTTGTATTTTTTTTTTGATTTGACTGCCTGGGTGGCGCAGTGGCTAGTGGGTCGCACTTTAAAGTGACGGCTACGCAAGAGGTCCCGGGTTCGATCCCTGGGTCGGGCCAAAAATTTGTACCTAAGTTTTCGGTAAGAAATTCTTAGTGGCAGCCCGGAGTCTGGAAGTTGGCGGTCTTGTACCCCCGTGCCTCGGAAAGCACGTTAAGCCGTTGGTCCTGCGCCCAATCCCTCTCTGGTCGTGTCACAGTAGTGTCCGATCGGAATATGAGGGTAAGGGAATAGAGAGTGCACTTGTGTTTGCGCACACACCTGAGCACTATAATATATCCTGCGTACGTGGCTGATTGTTGAGATTGGCCGCCGTAGCCATAATCGGTTGAAGGATATTATTATATTATTTTTAATGCCTCTGGACATTAAGTTCATAAGACATAATGTAAGAAACAAGAAAATTGTCTCTGCTGAAATTATTATGCCGTGTTGCTGTGGTCGTATGCCACGTATTGTAGCAAAACAGATTCATTATAATAATAAAATAAAACCAATGTGGCATACGACCACGGCAATACGGCATAATAATTTCAGCAAAGACAAATTTCTTGTTTCGTACTTTTTACGTGTTTGGTAGTCGGGTATTAGTTTTTAAACTTTATTTTTTATTGTTCGAACAGGTCCTAAAAACCTAAAGCATTGAGCTTTAGTATTGGACTTGAAATAGGAATCTAAATTTTATTGCTTTTTATTATGACGAATGAGACATAAATAAATATTTCACAATATCACTTACATTGATCTGACTCCACGATAGGTAGCTCAAGCACCTGTGTTACGGATATCAAAATCAACAGTGGGATTATAAATATATACATATAATACTTTTCTTTTGTAAATACATACTTATAATACATAGAAAACATCCAGACCAATACAAACAGACATGTTCATGCACACAAATGTTTGCACTGTGCGGGGATCGAACCCGCAACCCTTGGACCAAAGGCAGCGGTCACTACCACTGATCCAAACGGGTCGTCAAATTAACAAAATAACATTTATAAATTAATATTGATTTATAATTGCTAAAAGTGACCACTTTTAGCAATTATAGATAGATATATAACTATAACTATACTGACACGGTCAGTCCGCTCGTGACCACGGCTGCTGTAACGTAGCCGAAACGTCGAGCCAAATATGTGAGTACACAATGTTGTTTCACATAATAAATATCGTGTTAATTCCCGTATTGATACATTATAGTTATAATGCAACGCGAAAATCTAAAAAACTATATAGATAGATATAGATTATAATCACAATAATTTAAGTTTAGAGTCGACTAAACGTAAACAAAGTTTATGTGAATTGTAGGAGAGGACGAGCCAATCGGCTTCATTATCAGATTTATTAGCCTTAATTTGAAGTAATCTTACATCAGAAGTCTATGCAAAACTGCGCAAGGACAGAAAAAGCATCCTCTTAACTATCGTTAAGAGCCCTATCCTTAAAAGTAAAATAGGGTCATGATCCGCGTACGCCAAGTTATCACTTTGAAACGAGATTCCCGGTCTTATAAAAACGAGCCAAAACAAGAACAACAGCGTAACCACCGTTAACCATAGAAGAAACACTCGATAGAACACCAATTAAAACCAAAGTGCTAATAAAATCCAAATGGAATCGAACTACCCTACTTCGTGAAATGCCGTCGTGATAAAAGGTCTTCTAAAACACAATACAGCGTTTCTACCCTCGTTGGGCGAAAGGGAGGGCACCATGCAAGATGCAGCGTGTAAGAAAAGGACGGCGTCGAATTGGAATTAATTAATTATAATTAAGTTTTAAGTTGACGCGCCGGTTACGAGCATAGGCAGACTTTCGTTTACTTTGCGTTAGTGTGGGGCTTGGTAGTGTGGGTTAGTTTCCTAGTATCGATTCGGAACTATAGGCCAGAGATAATGAGGGCCGGGGTAATAAGTTGGAGGCTACCGCAACGATGGGTATCGCATCTGTGTTATTGTAATGGAGCTTTGATTTAGCCGCGTGCGGTGAAATTATTTCAATTTAAGGGATTACTTTTATAGTAGATTTTGTTAGTATGTTTAGACACTCCTTGGAGTTATTGCTTACATTCATTCTTATGGGATTCAATAGTATAAAAATATTAATATTTCATCAAAATTTAAGATGATTAAGAACCAATATCAAACAGTTTCAGTGAAAAATGTAACGCTAACTGGCTTTTGATCATTGAAAGTTTTATGGGCAAGTCCATTTTAAAAGTATGAATTTATTTAAAAAATAATACTACCATTACATATCCCATAACATTTGAACCAACTATTGTAGGAAAAGAGTTTACGTAAATGAAAAAACCAAATTTACATTTAATATGATCTTTATAAAATAGAATTTAGGACAGACTAATTTCTTTTTTTTTGTTAAATGATTTAAATTACATTTTGTGTCAAATAGAACAAATGTGCCTAAAAGTATTACGTAATTCTACAGAGTTAGGACTAAATCGTAATAATAAGCGAAATTGAAAACCCTTCAAAAGTAAAATTAAATTCCCCAATAAGAATAAACTGCAATAAAAAGCAACTTAATCTTATCTTAACGAAAAAAATTACCAAATTATTTAACTAACTATTAAATCAACGACGTCTACAAACATTAAGTTTACTACATCGAAGACATTTAAAGCCACATTAAAATGCTAAACAGTTTATTTACATCATTTCGAATTATTTAAAACTTCACTCTAGGAATCAAAACGCCTAAGAAAGCGTAAACGCGTCAAATCGAAACAAAATGGTGGATTTGAATAGTAGATAATTTAATTGTAATCATCACTACATCGGGTGACGAGTATCACTGAGATGCGACTTGAAGGGTCCACCCGGCACCCCCGAGACGACTTCGCCCCCCCAAGAAGGGGTTACACCCCCTCATTACCATATTTCATTTACTCAACGAAATTATGCTAATTACTTATATTGCTTTGTGTAAAAAGGAAATTTATAAGGATTAAACTTACACCCCCCTTGAACCGGTCTGCTCCAGACACAACTAGTTTGTGCTCAACTTCGCCGGATGAATTATTTAGAAGATGATTCGATGAATTAAAAATCGAGAAGGGCTCCCGTAATTCGGAACGGTTCGATTATAATCGGACGCAATTAAAATTCAAATTGGGGAATTTTTAATTTTGTTATTGATGGCCCACTTTGGCGGACGGATTGAATCGAACGTTGTTAAAAAGTTCCAGAGAAGTTAAAGCTGTGCTCCCCGGCGAAAATTGCTTGTTTATTTTATAAATGTACTTATCGGATATCGCTTGCAGTCCATTTCCTTTTGGGTTATGGAGGCGTGCGTGAAATGATGCCGAAATAACGTACACCGGATCATTTCATGACCAATAAATATCTGACTATTTTGGTTATTGTTTTCCAAATTTTCTGCGTACACATAGGTTTGCAATTTTTTGCGCTTTTTGCAGAAGTAGTCAGACACGTACCTAATGCATCTTTATACATAGTGTTGTATTTTTTTTACTTTTATTCTTGGTCGCTACTACTCAATTAAAATTAAATTGGTTTCTAAATAGCCTAATAATTTAAAACGAATTAAAAAGCAAATTATCACCGAATGAAAATCCGATTCAAACAGCAGCGCTACAAAATATCGGCTAACATACATCTCCATAAAACACTTGCTTTGTTTTTCCAACGTCGAAGTGTAAAATATTACAAAGTGTGTGCCATACATAAAAATAATTAACATGCACAGATGCGTACAAGTTGGAATTGAATTATAGTAATGAAATAGCCCGTTGCTTTGGGCAGGCGAGTGCCTCCGGCCACTAGTTTCGCAACTTATCCCGGCTAAGGCAGGTCCTTATTTAAATGTAAATTAGGTTCATTTCACGAAATTAATGTCGTGGAGACCCACCCTCTCGAAACGGCGACCACGTTGCTGGGCCCGCTCGGACCGTCCCGACTGTCGGTCCCTAACCGAGAGTTACATTTTAATATCGTGTCAATTCCAATCGGTCTTTATGTTCCGATATAATTTTTGCGTGCGCTCGTCCTTAAATTTTATTACCAATTTCGATTAGCCGTCCATTTTCGCCGCGTGTGATAGTTATTGTAAGCGTTTAATGTCTTCGATGCATTTGAATAATCGTGATTTGAATTATTGATGAGAAATTCGCTGTCACATATTTTGCTACATTCCTCAGTGGACAACGGCGGTTAACTTATTGTCTTGTCCTTTGCGGTAATAGGAAGTGTTTAGCTGTCTCCTAGAAATGCAGAATTCATTTTGCTCGTGTTTAATCGACTCGACCTTATAATTTGTCTTATTGATACTTCGCTATCAGAGCGGTATTTTATTATATGAGTTCATATAGCAGTAGCTGCTGTCAAAGTTTGAAACAGCTTTCGAAATAGCTAGATTGTTAACGAATGATTATGGTCAAAGTTTAACTAGGCATGTTAAGTACTGGTACATAGGATTTAAGCACAAATAAAATAAGTTTAATGTACCAATTTAATACATTTTCATACAAGCTACACATTCGTATATTACAACAAATATATGCGTTATGGGCAGGGCACATAGCGAGGACAACAGACGGCCGTTGGGGCGGAAAGGTCCCCGAGTGGAGGCCACGTACAGGAAGTCGCAGCCGCAAGGTGGACCGACGATCTGGTGAAGGTTGCGGGAATCCATTGGATGCGGGCGGCACAGGACCGATCTGTGTGGAGAACATTGGGTGGCCTATGTCCAGCAGTGGACGTCTATTGGCTGAAATGATGATGATGATGATGATATGCGTTAGACCGTTCATGCCTATAATATTTTTTCGACATAATATTGAATAAACGAGCAGTTTTGAGATTGTATACAAATTAAGGCATTCCTTGAACTATTATTAAATTACCCGAGATAATTTAAAAAAGATCATTTTCTAAACTGACCTGACCGAGATTTGAACCCAAAACTAACCGCGCTGGGCCTTAAGCCACTACACAAAAGAGTCGTTTAGGCCAAATAAAAAAAGATTACCAGTGCGGGCCGTTTGCGATTATCTTCCACTTTTTTAGCTAACTAATACTTTTAATAATTAGCAAGGTTTAATAGGCAACAGGTTTTAACAAAGTTGTTTAACTCTTTAGTTAAACAACCTTGATACTGCCAAACCATTATAGGACATCCAGTAAATCTTACACTAAAAAAAACATACATAAACTTTAGTATTAATAATAATCTAAGTCTTAAGACAAGAGAAGAGAGTCCAAGTCACCCTGAACCAGTACATGCACTACAGTAACTCGCACTGTTTGGACGTCACTTACGAGCAACTCGCACGAGAAAGTAACTTGTTTGACATGCCTAGTAACTGTCTACTTGCTAGGCAACGGGCACTGTTTAAACCAGTCTTAAGTACCAGATGACCGAGTTGAATAAGTTCTAACCCACATTAAGCAACTGCTGTGTGACCTTTGCAACCCTTTTCACAAGGGAACCAGACCAACTGAATCATGATTACACGTTTCAGAAACTCTTCGAAACGTGCAGGATTCCTCACGGTGTTTCCTACACCGCCGAGCTGATGGTAGAAATACGCACATAGAACTACGCATGGAAGGAGCGTTCGTATCCACCAAAGTCGAGCGATGAGGGACGTTTCAAATCTGAGTTACATAAAAAAAAGTCTTCGCGAACTCTCTAGTCCTCCCCCAGTTTAGAACCTCAGGCACCCTACAAGGAGGGAGTAATGGCTGCTCTATGATTATATGGACAGACGAGTCATTACTCCTGTGTAAGTGTTGTTGCGAATTGCTAATGTTCGCCCCGAGTTTTACACACAAATTAATCGTTGCTTTAACTTCAATTAGTGCATTATTTTGGATGCTGGGCTATTAACGGGTCACTAAGTACATAGTTATATGGATGGTAATGATAAGATGAGTTTAGCCGTAAAAAGCTGGCCGTTTTTGGAACAGGGACGTTTAAACTTTTGTATTTTAAAATAAATAATAATAATACAAAGTTCCCCTCATAGTCTTTGCACCTAGCGGGTGCTGTCTTTGGCTATATCTCTTCAATAGTGCAGACAGATATAGAATCCGCTAGGTGTACACATCCCTACTCACATTATTGTGTCTCGAAGGGGCCTATTTGTGTTGGATTTGTATCCAAACTTACGCCTTACAAAAGGGCCAGCCTTGTGCCGTGATTTCTCACAGGAAAGATACAAATAATATGAAATTCATACAACATCTCATACATTGACCTGATTCCGTCCAAAGTATAGCTTAAGCATTTGTGTTAAGGATATCAGACAATAGAGTGATTACAAATACCTATATACTTAAATACAAATATATCACCCAGATACTGAACAAAGACACGAATTTCATCGAATCGATGAAAAGTTCATTGAATGTTTGTCCAGGGTGGGGATCGAACCCACGAGCATTGGCGTATGAGGCAGAGTCGCTACCAAATGCGTCATCCGGCCAGTCAAATTCTACTGTGCCGGGACTCGGGACCCCATGTGCTACAAACACAACTATCGTATTTCGAAGTTTGCCCTAGTTTGAGAAAATTTGTTGAGAGTCATCGTTTAGATCGCCTTCCTGCCATCGCTGCGTGAGTGAGGGTACCGGAGGCCTAATCCAAGCGCTGGCTGCCAACGTCGCGTACTACAGGACTACTATAGTGATTTCAATGTCAGCAAGAGCCGAACGTCTGCATCTTTTTTTTATGCTAGAGGCGGACAAACGAGCAAGCGAGTCACCTGATGGAAAAAAATCAACGCCGCCCATGAACATCCGCGAAATCAGAGAGATAGCTAATGTGTTGCCAGCATTTTAAAAAAAGAGTACGCTCTTCTTTTGGTCCCTAAGTCGTAGCCGTCCGGAAATACTCCTGCAGCCAAACCTGTATCTGTAAAAGGAGCGACCACTCATCATTGATTTCATCATTCTTTTTTACTGAGTCACAAATATAGTTATATACTTAGTATTGAGGATCGACGACTGGACAAGTCTCTTTTATAATATTTATGTTTTATTTCTATTTTTTTATGTGATAGGTGGCAGACAAGCAGTCGGGTCGCCTAATGGTAAGCGATTTCGATTTAAACTTTTTTTTGGTTTAGAAGTATACCATCCTTAGTTTTGTCGATAACCGAAGTTTTAATAGCATTTCCATTGCCAGCGTTTTATACAGGGTGTATTTGTGGACATTTACATCCCTTTAACCACGTTGTTCTACCAACCATTTTGATCAACATTTGTTCTATCAATTTTCGAAATTAGTCGAAATTTTTTTTCAATCTCCTCATACAAAATGTCACGTGAAATTTTTTGATGCGAATTTTCAAAAGTTTTATGACAAACGTTGTTCAGAATGATTAATAGAACACGTGGTTAAAGGGATTTAAATGTTCACAGATAATCGCCACAATTAGAATAAGCTATGTTACAGGATATGTATTTTATAATAGTTTAACAAATAAATTATTACTAATGATATATGAATTTACTAATGTTAAAATTCAGAAACCACGGCATAAACGATAGCCACAGCAATGAAGCCCTTTTATATCACCAGATTTTACAGGGTAATATCGGAAACAGTAGTTTAAACTTCTGATCATTTACTTTACTCACTTTAGCATAAAGTCTTGGTGTTATCTTTAGAACCTAATAGATATATGGCCAGGCACCTGCCATGATCGTATGTAATTTTACCTATTATTATGTAGTTGATCAATGAAGCAAGATGTCGTTTCAAATTGTGATAAACTGAGGTCAGAGGTGAATTCAAAAAGGGCCTACATATATCATCACAATATTAAAGTTTAGAGGTATTTTATGCACGTTTACAATAAGTATCTACTTAACATAAAATAATTTGCCGAGACAGGGTAACGCATCCTATGGAAAAGCGCTTAGATGTTTCTGTCTTGTGCCAGTAGACCATCATACATGGTGTTTGTCCCGAGTGGGAATCGAACCCACGAACCTTGGTATATGACGCAGAATCACTTACCAATGCGCCATCGGAGTAGTCGGACTTCAACATTTTCGGAATAAACCCAGCAAGGGTGGGATTGCAAGTGACCCAAAGTACCTATGTCCGACAGTCTGTCCACTAAATTACCTTTTCATCCGAGAGTTATTTTATTACTCAAATTATAAATTCATATCCTCAATACAACAATTTGATAAGATTCATTTGATATCGATTCGATATTCGGATTCATTTCTTGAAAAGAACAATTGTATGCAGTAGGTAGTCTGGATACAATACTGCTCTGCGAGACATATGCAAAGACCTGTTATCGTACAAAAGGGCAATGAACATGATCCATTACTAATTCACACATCAATATTATTGCCTCGACGCGTAACATTTCGTGACATGGGATTAAAACATGGCGTGTCGGTAACAAAAATACTTATAAAACGACTACTTTTGTACCAATGGGGCGATTATTCATTAACCAGATACTCGGCCGGTTACCTTAACTTCTAAGTAGATTAGATTGTTTCTCTATGCTATTAAGGATTTCATTTAAAATTTAAATGGGTAGCTAGAATCTAGAGAAGGGCTGCTTAGCCTTTCTGACGATAGGTCAAAATTGTCGGTCAGAAATCATAGGACAGGAGCCCAATTCTCGTGCTACTGACATTTCAAAAACTTGGCGGATGTCACTTGAAATCCATACAAAAAACTATGTTTTAGTGATATATGTCGTATGAAAATAAATATCACGAGCACGAGAATTGGGGTCCAGGGCTTTTATTCTACAGTAACAGTCGTGGTAACAGTGACTGTTCTTTTTTTACTGATATAGATACAGCGGTTACATTATGGATCGCGGGCTTGGGGTTGAGCAGCTCTGATCTGGAAAATTAGCAGAACTAACTACGATATATTAACATAATATTATACTTTTCATGAACACAGTGTTTATGAAAAGTTCAGGTCATGGATGGACTCATAAGGCATTTATGAGTGAAACACAAGGGATCAGCTGATGGCAGTGAACACGCGCGATTTAATACCAGAGGATCATACGACCTTATCCGGAATATATTTTTACCTAATATTTTGCAATATGATCAGCCAAAGAACATTCACTGCTTAATATTGACCTCTCCCAAAAACTTCCTCTCCGCAATTCCTCAAAAATGATATCGAGCAAAACTTGATAACATAATATCATCCCTAATCCCATAACCCTAAGAATACATTGTTACATTCGGAGATAGCTCGTCCCACACAAACTTGGATGACGTAACGCGGCGGCCAAGAAAACAACCCACCATAAACTGATCGGAGGCCGTCGATCCCGCCGATAAAGCCCGTAAAATCCGACGTGTACGCCAAACAAACGAAACTAAAGCATTAATCGAAATATTACGACCACGATCACTTCGCGACGGGCGATATGAACAGAAAGGGTTGGCCCACCCCAGCACATAATTACACTCACACTACCAACCCGACATTAACACAACGATAAAACAAGCCAACTACTTAGCATTTTCAAATTAAATACACTAATCACTTGTATAAACACAACGTGTACAGACGCGAAGCTAGGATCGATAGTGTCTATGTGTGAGTGGTGATTATAATGAAGGGGTAGAAGGGTGAAATTAAGTGGCTCCATTCGTGTACCCTCGCCACTACTTGCTGTGTAGTCATGCCTTTGCCACTTCATAGGTTAGAACCAATAATTTCTGATTATTACGCCCGATCGTAAGTTTTTACTGGAATCCTTGATCTCTTCAGTTGATCAGTTCTGTTTCTACGAATATAGTCCGACAAGACTGTGTTGTCCGATGGTAGAGATGTCAACTATTGGCTATTTTCTTATACAGGTTGTATCTGTGAACATTTACATCCCTCTAACCATGTGTTCTACCAACCATTCTGAACAACATTTGTTCCTACGACTTCTGAAAATTCGCAAAAAAAATTGCAACTTTTCATACAATGTCGGTCACTGTGACTTGGTTATTTTGTATGGGGAGTCGAATAAAATTTCGATGAATTTCGAAAAGTCGTAGAACAAATTTTGTTCAGAATGGTTGTTAGAACACGTGGTTAACTGGATGTAAATGTTCACAGATACACCCTGTATAGTTTCAGATTAGTGATACGTTTATTGACATTTCTCTACCTATAAGAAGCACAACGGCTACATACTTAAATCTAAAAGTTGTCACATTCAGATCGGTCAGTAAGGGAAAGTCTGAAAAACATACGAAAATCTATTCTTAGGACCCATTAGTAAAATCGACGACATGGTTCCTAAGAAGAGACTTTCGTTCATCTGAAAAGTCATCATCATCATCATCATCATCAGCCCATTTAAGTCCCCACTGCTGGGGCACGGGCCTCCCTCAATCACATGAGGGGTAATTGCCATACTCACCACGCTTGGCAGACGGGTTGGCGAGGGTTTTGATATAAATGCAGAGTTTTTCTTCTCTAGGTGCTGATGATCATGCCAACAGCTTTACCTTAGTCGCCTTTTACGACACCTCAGTAAGATTGAGGGTGGCCTATTCTACTCTGCCGGGGACCACACGGCCAAAAGTAGTCTGAAAAGTAATTTTAGGCTAATAATAGTTACCAAATTAAGTGTGTCACCATTTGTAATATATCTATAGGTGAGTACCAAAAATTGCAGCTGATTTAGTCTTCTCAGGAAGTGTTACAATTCTGTGCGTCCTGTGAAAAGTGGTACAAGTCGACTTGAATTTGATTTTCTTCTTGCTACTTCATCAAGAATTCTCTATTTGTCTGTCTGATCAGACATGCAGAAAAATTCCCCATTTTTCCGTCTGACCAGACA
This sequence comes from Marasmia exigua, assembly GCA_019059595.1. Classification (NCBI taxonomy): domain Eukaryota; kingdom Metazoa; phylum Arthropoda; class Insecta; order Lepidoptera; family Crambidae; genus Marasmia; species Marasmia exigua. The sequence continues at coordinate 26,734,322 of CM032472.1, read as the reverse complement.
GAAATATAGAAGATTTTTTTGTGATGCAAGCAAGGGTAGCAAGAAGAAAATCGAATTCGATATAAGTCGACTTGTACCACTTGACGTACACAGGACGCACAGATTTTTTATAATAAAACATCGTGCTTTTTTAACCATCTTACTCGATAAGTGAGTAAGAAGACGTTTAAAATAAGCACAATGCAATAGTTTTTTTTAGATTTTCGCCTTACATTATAACTATAATTAATCAAGACGATTACAAATGTTGTATCACAGAATAAAAAACGTGTTCATTCCCGTCTTGATTAATTATAAGCACGATGCAATGTAGAATATTTTCACTACACTGCGATAAAGGCGATTTGGTGGCATGCGAGTTCTAAAGTTTTTTCCTATAGAACACATATACAAAAACGGTTTTATTAATTATTTGACTACCCAAAAAAGAGAAGGACCTGTAATGGTTTCATGTTTGTATCACAGAAATTGTCTATATTCGAATTATTAATTAAACGAAGTTAAACCCATACATTTGCGAAATTCAAAATATTAAAGGTATGGGGACATAAGGTCACAGACGTAGCCCAGGATTGCATGCCTCAAGTGGCAATGGGCAGGGCACATAGCGAGGAGAACAGACGGCCGTTGGGGCGGAAAGGTCCTTGAGTGGAGGCCACGTACAGGAAGTCACGGCTGTGACTTCCTGTACGTGGTGGACACAAGGTGGATAGACGACCTGGTGAAGATCGCGGGAATCCATTGGATGCGATCTGTGTGGAGAACATTGGGGGAGGCCTAAGTCCAGCAGTGGACGTCTATTGACTGAAATGATGATGATGATGATGGGGACATGACATTTGCAACTGTCAGTTTACTTCGTCTAATTAATAATTCGACTTATTATCATGTAACCATAACTCCTAATTTTAGAGAACAGAAAGAAGTAAAACAACCTACAGTAACGTGCACTAATAAGTATACAATCTCATTGAAATATGATCCTTATTGTTACACCTTAAGGGTCGAGGTGTTTACATGTCTTTGCAGGCTACTGTACCCCTGACAGTAACATCGTGTCACTTGTTGCGAAACGTCATTCGGTAAACTTGTTGAAATTTAACACGTGAGCTGGGACTAAAATCTAATCACTAGTTATACTAAACGCAAATACTCGTGGCAGACGGTAGAGTATTCATTAATTATGAATGAAATATTACGCCGACTGCCATGAGTATTTGTCTCGAGTATAATAGGTATAATACCTATTTACTGACCATTTTGAATAATTTAACTGATTTTATATAGTTCATTGTTAATGAATGAAATACTCTATCGTCTGCCACGAGTCTTTGTGCTTAGTATAGTTAAGTTTCATATCGAATAAATCCTTAACAAACTGTTTTAAAAGGATCCGATAATTGAGGATATGAATTTATAATTTTGCTAATATAATAACTCGCGGATAAAAAGTAAATTTATTGGACAGACTCTCGGAAATAAGTGCTTGGGGTCATTTAGAACTCCACCCTTGCTGGATTTTATTCCCAAATTTTTTAAGTCGACTTTTTGCTTTTACCTGCTTAACAAAGTTTAATAACTTGTACTACATAATACTTAAAGATAAATTAAAATGAGCATTAACATTGCTGGTCGACCCCGATGGCACATTTATAAGTGAACCTGCGTCATACATAAGTTTAGTGTCCATCACACGAATGTTTGTCCTACTTTTGGAGTAGTGGGTTCGATGCCCACTCTGGACAAACATTCGTGTGATGGATTTTAAACTTGTGTTTGTTCAGGTGAGGGAAAACATCGTGAGGAAACCTGCACGTTTCGGATAGTTTCTGAAACGTGTACTCATGATTCAGTTGGTCTGGTTCCCCCATCAAAAGGGTTGCGAAAGTCGTTCATTGTAATCATCATCATCATCATCATCAGCCCATTTAAGTCCCCACTGCTGGGGCACGGGCCTCCCTCAATCACATGAGGGGTAATTGCCATACTCACCACGCTTGACAGACGGGTTGGCGAGGGTTTTGATATAAATGCAGAGTTTTCCTTCTCTGGGTGCTGATGATCATGCCAGCAGCTTTACCTTAGTCGCCTTTTACGACACCTCGGTAAGAGTGAGGGTGGCCTATTCTACTCTGCCGGGGACCACACGGCTCACACACACACGGCTCGGCTTTTTGTCATTGTAATCAGACTCTCCAAATCCTGAATAATGGTCTAAGCGTACCCCGGGCTTCAAAGCGATAGCTTTGGACGCAACCAGGAATTACATGCTAAGATGAAGAGGAAATTAAGGAAATTAGACGGCTGTCTCTCTCTTAAGTCGGTCCCTCATGTCTGAGGATCGTAGTCAGCATCATGGCTGCACCTGGAGCGGATGATCTGCCTCCACCGGTGTCGTCTCTCGCCGGCGCATCTCTTACAACTGCACAGAATTTGGAGGATGACGAGTCTTTTAACTGATCGGTCCACCTTGTTAGTGAACGACCCCGCGATTTTCTGCCTTCGGAACACCGAAGGCATCCCAACCACAATCAGTTTTTCTAAATTTCCTCCTCGCATTACTAACCTCGCATGGACGGTTGTAGTACCTACCTAATAAATATCGTAATTGAAACTTTGATATTTTAAAGCTTTATATTTTTCATACTTCAATTTCCGCAACGTTTTCCTATTTTCATACAAAAATCCTTATAGTGAAATTCCAGCTTAAGTTTCAATGATTTAACTAAAAAGTTTTTCAATCAACCGATCAAAAAGCGAAAGAAACCAAAGATAATATTTACGCATGCCAAATGGCCACTACAAAATTCAACCTCCTACCTGATCTATTGAGCGAGCGATCCATCGTATTAAAACATTCAAACACGCGTTTTAATAATTATCCAGTTCTAAAAAAATTCGTCGAGTTTTGAATTTAAAAATCCTCACGTGGGTATACGGACGATCGATTAATTAGCGTTATTACATACTGTACAGCGATCCATCTGTCGTAATTAGCCTCCAATCCCTTTCCCGGCAAAAAATAATGACGCACCCTAAAACACTTTCTACTTTTTTTCATTTTTAATCCAATTTGGCGAGGATTATGTCGGTAATTATATTTTTCCAATTGCGCCGGTGGCGGTGGAAATTCGCTCGCTTGATTGCGAATTCGAAAAATTCGTGCGTTGATTAGCCATTTTTTAGAGTGTGTGCGTGATTTGGATTGAAGGCGCTTAGATAATGTTGTTATTTGGGCAGGATGTAATTAAAAAATTGACTGTCGCTTTTTGCTTTGATTTAAAGTCTTACTTAGTTAGTATGAGGAGGGAGAGCTCATCATCACCTCATCTTAGCGTGTAATTCCTATATGAATCGAAAGCTGTCGCTTTGGACTTCGAAAGTCTGTTAATTACAATGAGACGACTGCAGTCTGACCTTAGACAAGGAACTTGACTGACTGGATCACGGTTACAAGTTTAGAATCATTATCTCAAATATCTACAATTTTGAAAAACTATCCAAGACGTGCAGGTTTTCCCTTACCGCTGATCTCTAGATCATTTTAAAAATCTAGACGTGCATGCTCGAATTTGAACCACGACCCCCCATGTCTTCCGGTATTCCTTCGGGGTAAAGTGAATACAAAACTAATTTTCGTTTTTTAGTTCTTGTTTTATGACTGGAAGCAAATGGATCACTTCCGTAACACGAGTGGAGTCACAAGTGGGCTGCCCCCGTTGGCGCCGGTGCGCTCACTCAACCAAACACTACGCAACCACCACAAACTTTTCTCGTCATTTGGCGTCCCTATTCACTTACTGATTATTGGTAATGCAATCAGTAGTCAATGTGTCTTATTACCGCAGCAAGGCGAGGCGGAGCCGCTGCCTCGCTTCGTTAATGGCGAGTTATTGTCATTAACGCCCAGCGCCCGCTGAATGGACGCGTTCGCGTTATACCATGGTTTTCTAAACAACATCCCATTAAGCATCACATACGCATATGTGATACCTCGGGTGTTGCAGATGTGCCATTTGCGGCGGTGATCACTCACCATCAGGGTGTGCCGTCTACTCGTTTGTCCGCTGTAATGTAAAAAAAAAACCCCTCCCTATGTCGCTTATCCTTGTCAAACTCTGGTAAGACGAGCTTCCAGCCACGGTGTTCACTAATCGTTATGACATGTTCTTTTTTAAACAAGGTTTGAAAAAACTTCTTCCTCCATGTTAGGCAGCGGCATGACCGTACTTCGCCATTGTGTCTTTTTATTTTATTTTATTTAAAACGTTATTGCACAAAACGATACAATAAGCGAACTTAATGCCCAGAGGCATTCTCTACCAGTCAACCTTTGGGTCATGCATGGTTTTGGTCATTGAATGTGGGTCTATGATCGGTGGTTACCATTTACTATCATATCTGATGGTAAATGGTAACCACCGCCGCATGCTCGTCTTCTTAATATATTAATTTAAAAATCCACAACGATGTGAGTTAGCTTGAGTCCTCGACGCATCACTGTCCCCTAAACTATGTTTCGCCATCTTGACGGACCCGATAGGGAAGTGACCCATGCGGCACAGGGTGGTGGGTTTCGTTTCCCACTCTGGATGAACACTCGTGGAAAGAACACTTGTATTTGTTCAGTGTCTGGGTGTATAATAAATAAGTTTATGTAGTTTCTTGATATACTCTGATACCCATAACACAAATTCCCACCAGACTTTCGTTGCTTTTTCTTTAACCTGTGCATAACACCATCAGCATTCACCAGCATGAAATTAGCAAATCACTATCCGAAATGGCATTCTAAAAGCGGAGTTCACCAACTTTTTAACAAAAACTTACAGCTTCCTTGATGTTATTATATTATTATGGAAATAATTATCAAGTAAGTAGTTTGAATGCTACATTTGTTTAAAAAGTCGGTGTATTCCACTGAAATGGATTTCTAAATGTCACAATAAAATGGAACGTCAAACCGGCCGTGCCGTCTGCAACGATGGACTCCCGATCCACTGGTAGCTGACGCGGCGATCTGGCTGCATGCTTAGGACCATTAGGCATCCAACTAATGAGAGATCATGACGTGAGGGTACTGTGGTGTAAATACCGCCCGACAGTGCATATTGTGCCAGGTATTTGAGTATTGATTGATATAAAGGAAACGTTGCGTGTTATTCTAACAATGAATGAATGGGCTCTAAATTTCATCGACAAGAAATAAGGTGAAAGAGGGCTCTTAATGTAAATAAAATCCTGCTAAGAGCAGTTCGACTATTATCTAAACAATATTATGGAATTGATAAGGCACTTGTGTCTGCGCAAACAATTGTGCACTATATAATACGTTCTGCATAGATGCCTGATCGCTGAGATTGCCCGCCATAACCAAAATATCGATTAGGAGGGCATTCATATTAGAAACTAGGTGTTGTACCGTTTTTTATGAACAGTTGTATGGGAGCCCCTTTAAGTTTTTAAAACATGGTGGGCAAAGACCTCTCCCAAGTAAATAAATAAAATATTCCATAATGTTTAAATCGTCTGTCACCGCTCGAGTGAACTTACAGTTTTTTTTGGTCTGTATGCTAACGCTTGACCACATTTGCACCTGATGGAAAGCGACGATGAGGTCTAGGATGATACGCGTTTGCCTAAAAGATGCCTGTTCACTCTTGCCTTAATGATGTCCATTGTCCAGTTTTTGTTATACTATGCTGCTACTATTTAACTCTCGCCGGATTCATTCGGAAAAAAATCATCTGGCCGGGTGGCACATTTATAAGTGACCCTGTCTCATACGCTAAAGGTGGTGGGTTCGATTCCTACACTGGACAAACATTCGTGTGGTGAACACCTGTGCTTGTTCAGTGTCTGGATATAAAATATCTCTTTAAGTTTGTAATTCCGCTGTTGTCTGATATCCGTAATGCACTTGCTTGAGGTGTTTGCACTTAATACGGCATCAGGTCAATGTATAAGATGTTAAACTATTATTATTTATTTAATAAAAAATCGATTTAATGAATGTGCCACATCTCAACACATAAGTTAATCAGTAACACCGGGGCCTGACGCTCAGTAGGCCGATCTAAGTATTTTATTTTTATTTTATTCATTATGACACATAACAGAGTACAATTATTGGTGTACAAACGGAAGATATATAAATCAGTTCTAAAGTATACTCCAACAAAATGTGTCCGAGGAGGAACAATAAATCTTCTGCAGACATTACAACTAGGTATGCAAAAGTAAAAGGCGACTAAGGTAAAGCTGCTGGCATGATCATCAGCACCCAGAGAAGGAAAACTCTGCATTTATATCAAAACCCTCGCTAACCCGACTGCCAAGCGTGGTGAGTATGGCAATCACCCCTCATGTGTGGAGGAGTGGGGACTTAAATAGGCTGACGATGATGATGATGATGTAAAAGTTAAAAAAAAATAACTGGAAAAGTACAAACATCAAACTGAAGTGACTGAAGTGTGTTGAATGAACACTTTTTGAAACCATTTAGGTTTGGAACCATAATCAGTTTTACTATCAGAATCAGGCATCGCTGGAAGGACTTCGTCGAGACTGATCTGCGCGCTCCTGGCTCCTGGTCAGTAGTAACTGGCAAGAAGTGGCGCAGGATCGAATGAAGTGGCGATCTCTTGTTTCGGAGGCCAAGACTCCATTTGGGTCGCTGAGCCAGCGTAGTAAGTAAGTAAGTACTAACACCAGTGTGAGAGCCACGACCTTTACAACCGTGGGAAAGCCACGCATCGGCATGAATGGGCCGGCTTGACCGGAGTGATACCACGGCCTCACAGAAAACCGGCTTGAAGTGTGCTGTGTTTCGCTGCGTGAGTAAGGGCACCGGAGGCCCAATCCGGGAGAAGGGGGGTTTAAAGGTCGGCAGCGCACTTGTGACTGCACTGGTGTCGCGGGTGTCTATGGGCGGCGGCAATCGCTTACCATCAGGAGATCCGTCTGCTCGTCTGCAAAAAAGTGTCAACAAATAAGTTTTCAAACAAATAAGCATTTAAACTCTTTGGTATGGCCTTCATACTTTATTAGATTTAATTTTAGTCTTAGTTTAAGTTCTTAAAACAACAGTCAAATGTAGATCTTTGAACTTATCCAGGTTCTATTATTATGTAATTTACTCGTTGCAATAAAGTTCGCCCCTGAACCGTCTGCATGAAATATGTAGCATAGATGCGACCAATACACCTAATTAATTAATCGATTGGTAAACGTGTCAACTGGACACGTGTCCAGTGTGACAAACGATGGATTAGCACTTAAAATAACGGCACTTAAATGCATAAGTTATAAAGTACCAGACGTATTAAGGTCAGACGGGGTAAAAAGACGTTAGGGTTTGTATTAGATAACAAAATTATTGCGTCTAACTCCTGGTTACGTCCAAAGCTGTCGCTCTGGAACCTGAAGTAAGCTTGGACCATGATTCAGGATTTGGGGAGTCTGATAATTACAACGAAGCGACTACCGTATGAGCTAGTCTGGCCGAGTATAAATATACAACCTGTGCGGATAAAGAATGGGATCAGAAATGGCGGCGCATCTATTCACTTCTCGCTCGCACACTATTTGCGTCTAGACTCGCACTCGTGGGGTGCGAGTATAGACGCAAATAGTGTGCGAGCGAGCGATCACGAGCGGACTGGCCACCATCAGTCCGCTCGTGACCAGGGCTGCTGTAACGTAGCCGAAACGTCGAGCCAAATATGTGAGTACACAATGTTGTTTCACATAATAAATATCGTGTTAATCCCCGTATTGATACATTATAGTTATATGCAACGTATTGCTAGGCGCCACAAAGTTGTATTTATAGGTAAGTATACGTAGGCAATGTGACCGTCCAAAGAACATCAACGCGCGCGGTCATCGAAAATAAAATCATTTCACTGTTTCTGTGATGATTTTTGTGTGAAATGTTTTATTTGAAAAAAGAACCAGGTTTATTTAAAGTTTTTTGTTTTTTATGCAATATTAACACCCAAATTTTATTTTTAACACTTGTTAAAACTGTGATATGGTTTTTTTCTTAAATTCCCTGATTTTTTCTCTGTTTTTATTAGGTAGGTATGTCCAGGATTGCACGCCATTTTCACGATGTGATCATTCCATCTCATCTGTGGTATTTTTGGCCCCTACTTCAGTAGAATGTTGTGAAAGAATTTCGTTTCCTGGCAATGAAACCGGATTTTTGTGTCGGTAATAATCACGAAAATCGTTTTTTTTTAATCGCAAACCAAGTATTTTCTTTTTAGTATAGTTTAACTAGCGGTAGCCCGCAGCTTCGCTCGTATGGAAATCAGTATGCCAAAATGTTGCCTGAGTAACATAGGCAACCATCTCCACCCCTTCAACCATCTCCACGTCAATTTGTCACTAGGTTTTTCCATGAAAGAAGGTTAAACATGTTTATGCCTATTTCATGGAATGAATTTTCAAGGCGACGGATAAAGCACACTAGCGACGCCAATTGATTTTAATTGTTAGCTACCAAAACAAATATATTTAAAATAATTACGGGGCTTCAGTCTCTCGACAAACACTAATACTATTTATTTAATAACCATGCCCAAACGTTGGATCTGATTTTGTACTAAAAAAATATTTACGCCAAAAGTGTCCGCTTTTGGCGGTAATTCAAAATTCGAGTGCAAAACCAGATCAAATAGCTAGCTATAACTATTAAATAGATAGTATAGGTGTTTACCGAGAGACTGGCCCACAAGTTGTTTAAAATAGATCTGGTTTAGTAGCTAACAATTAAAATCAATTAGCGTCGCCATTGGGGTATACCCTTCACCTAAAGTCGAGATGGTTGAACGGAGAGTAACATAGGCCACTTTTTGGCATACTGATTTCCATGCGAGCGAAGCTGCGGGCTAACGCTAGTCAACAATAGCAATAGGCTCGGTAATTGAGAGACTTGCGAGACCCTTACTGCAATACCAAGAAAAAAACTAGGCATGCAATACCAAGGCCATGACCAAGACTTAGAGTAGTGGCACGACACCAAGACTGGCTTGGTTTCGTCTTGTTCTTGCATTTGGGCAATACTACCTCTCCACGTCAATTTGTCTCTGATATAAAAATCGATGCGTCATTGCGAACCAGAAAACTTGCGGCAGACGAGCAGACGGACCACCTGATGATTAGCGATAAAGCCACTCACAGCATCAGTACAGTCACGATTGCGCTACCAATCTATTCCCTTACCCCGAATTGGTCCTCCGGTACCCTCACTCACTGCGAAAAATAGCGCGATGTTATTTCGGTGTCCCTATGAAGCTAAAAGTTTCTCATGACGTCATCAGCGCTGGCCACTTTACACGTGCGCTGAGCCGTCAGCCTAACAATTAGTTTTTTTTAACTCCATTACACGATGTAAGTAGCAAGCAACATAGTTGCGCACGCCTTTAACTCGAAACCAACTAACTGTATCACGTTGAACCTTATCCTTGAAGAAATAAGGGCCATGTATGCCTTTGTTGCGGTCTGTATCAAGTAAGTATCGTGTGTGAAGATTAATGAGATAACGAGCGGATAGGAGAGGACTTAAAGGCGTTTAATTTTGAAGAATATTGAATTTTGTTCTTCTTGTTGCACTGGCCAGTGTCGCAGTTTTTTAAAAAGAGAAGTTACTCTGTAAAAATGCAAGGAATGCAACAAAAAAAAGCAGATTAAAACTGTTCAACAGATAATGCTGATTCTACGAAAATATTTTCCAAATTCAAACTCTATTTTTATTAATACTGGCGGTTTTAGCAAGCAAATCTTTTTTTTAATATACTAAGTAGGTACGCTTTGACCCGCAGACCAGGCAATCAGATTACATAGTAGTGATTGCCATCAGACCGTTGCAATCCTTAGACAGCGTAATAGTGGTATAGATTTGTTTGCTTTGTGGTATTTTCAAACGCCCGTTTCAAGGCATATGCATGCTACTACTATCGAACATTAACGTAATAGATATATTGACGAAAAAGTGCTAATTGCGAGTACCTATCCAAAGATCGATCATAGTGGTGAATATTTGGAGACCCCCCCCCCCCCCCCCTTTAAAGCTACGTCCGTGATCCGTGATTATGATGATGAGACGAAGAATAAATAACATGCACAAAAAACGCGACGTTAACACTCACTCTGATTAATGCCTTACAAGCCTGAAACCTCATGTCACCGCTAAACATTACTGGCCTCAAGGCATCGACAAATGGCCGGCCATCACCAAGGCGTCCGACGCATAACGTGCCAACTAACACATTTTTACGCTATCTCATTTGCACCACACATTTTTCCTTTTCAAAGTAAATTAAATGCCGCGGACGAACGCCACAACAATTGTATAAATGCATCAACCACAGTAGACTTGGGATCAGTAACTTAAAGTTACTGATCACTAGTAAAACGAAGTGAGGTTTCAGATGTTATTGCAGCAGATTTTAGGAATGAATAAAATGTATTATTTGGAAACATATAACTTACAACCTGTGCGGATGCAGAATGGGATCAGAAATGGCGGCGCATCTATTCACTTCGCGCTCGCACACTATTTGCGTCTATACTCGCACTCGTGGGGTTTGGTTTCTGATCCCATTCTTTGTCCGCACAGGTTGTACATACATTACAGTTACATTAAGTCAACGATATCCTCTTCATCTTATCGTGTGATTCCTGGTTACGCTAAGACTATAATTCAGGATTTTTTTTTAAGTGGTTGGTGGTAGATGACAAGACGGATCACCTAATGGTAAGCAATTGCCGCCGCCCATGGACACACCTGTGGAGTCACAAATAGGATTTGGGATGTCTGGATATTACAACGTCAATTAAGCCAACTATATATTTATATGTATTTATTATATCACAATCACAAAGTACCTAATGATAATAAATTTATGCTGAGGTTGAATCATTTTGACCACAATATCTTCATCTTAATTTGTTTTAAAAACAATGTAGGCAGCTATCTCGGTTGTTTGTTTCAAATGTGTAAATTTTGTGCTTACATATTTTTGCATTTACGTAATAAATGTTTTTTTACTGCCTAATTAAATAGGTGATATGGTAGTCAAATGTTTTCCTAAATAAATAAAATAAAAAATAAAAAGGTAGAAATTATATCTATTAGAACTACTGTAGCTTCTAAAACTAAAGTTACTGGTTAATCTAATGATCGTACTGTGTGCTTATTAAACAAGCCCAGGGCCGCACACGCGTGCGTCGCTAGTGTGCGCGCGCCCTAATTGCTTTTGTCATTAATAGTCGCGAATGCTTCTTACCCGCCGTATTGTACAATTAGCTATAATGATGTGTAATTAGGCTTCACGTATATCGGCCTGCTCAGGGCTGCCAAAAGAGCGTAGTTTTAATACTTTTCTGTAATTAAGTGAAACAACATCACACTGCGTAGTACGCTACACTGCAAGAGGCAGCGACTCAACTGATGTTGCGTGTGTGATCTCCTGATCTGATGGTCAGGAGATCCGTCTGCTCGTCTGCCACCTATGACATAATATAAAAACAAAATGGGGCTCCTACTTTCGTAGTCGTTCACGCATGCTGAATGAGTGGACGCCATTTTGGTCATTTGATAATATACTTACTTGTACCCGTATTTAAATATGCTTACTGAATAAAACCTAATGTAAGTTTTTTTTTAATACGTGCCTGTACTTTTTATGTTACCAAAAAATATTTTTTCTGCTCTCTTTACCCGCCGTATTATACCTACAATTAGATTAGCTATAATATGGTGCACCAGTATAGTTTTAACGACATTTAATTGGACTGGCCCGATTTGGAGTGACCCTGCGTTGTACAAAAGTAAAAGTCGTAGATTCGATCCTCACCCTGAGCAACATTCGTGTGAAGAAAACTTGTATATGCTCAGAACCTAAATATTGTATTCCTCTGTTTTCTGTATATTCGTAACACCAAGCCTGGATTTATATAATGGCTGAAAGGGTAATGGCCCAGGGCGGCTGAATAAATCCGCCTAGTACTTCCGTACAGGTCAACTGTATGCGATTTGAATTTATTAAGTAAAAAGGTTAATCTAGGAACACCAAATAAGTTATTATTTCACATTAGGGCTAATCTTCAAAATATTTTTCTCAAGACGGTGTCAACCCTACACTTGCTGGCATTGTGTGAATATACAGGATGTTCGAATCAGCAGCTGTCACATTAAAATATACAATTCCCGTATTGTTTTTTGGTACAATTAAGTTGAGCTCATGTCATGATGTACCCTTTCCGCGTACAGTCGAACTCAGTTTCCGCGTAGGTTATGAAGCAACAGGTTGTGAGTTATAATTGTTTTATGATCGACTCTAGTTATAACCTTGTATAAATGAACTATTAGCGTTTTATTGATATATATTTTTTCTTACACCCAAATGTGCATTTAAATGTCGAGCTGACTATCATAAGTGCGGTTTTAAGGTTCAAAATGCATTGATTGCTTATAGCTTTAGTTTGTCTTCTGAAGATAAAGTTGATTATCAACGGACAGCTGTTGACGAGTCAAATTGAACTTAAATTATATTTTGTACGGTAAACGCTTTTTATCAAGTGGGCTGAGGGCTTTATTATCAACCAATGTTATGATAAAAAAAAAAATCACTTTTAGGGAACCACATCTATTGAAAAAAAAACTGATTAAGTAATGTCAACAAAATACTAAATAATTTAAAATAGCATCATATTCAATGTCCTGCTTCCAAACTAAGGTTTACTCTTGTACTATAAAATCTGAAAATGGATTGGTACCTAACAGAAAACAAATTCAACAAAGTTATTGTTTATTAATACATGCTGTATAGTAAGACATTGACCATTAAGGCAGGTACGGCGCATGTTTGATTACTCGAACTCTAACTTGAAACTCTATAATAAATTGACCAAAAGGTTTCACGTAGTCCCTTGTAAATATACTATCGCTACACAACCGAGTTCACCAAGAATCGGCGATATAAAACAAACAGCCTCATAATGCCAGGCACACAATGCAAGAGATGAAATATGCAGCGGCGCGACGCGTGCGTAATGAGCGTGATTAACTAGAAATTTTGATCTACTCGTACGTGGTTACAGCCTATTTTTTTTCTCTCCCTGGTGAGACGAATTGGTGGCACGAAGCATACCCGCCGTTAGGGGGGCAGACGGGTTATTTGGGGCTCTTTTCTAGCCGCTGCCTGAAGTATACCCACTAAAACAACAGTGGGGCTCCTACGCCTGAGTGGGAAGGAGACGTGAGAATCGACTAATGAGCCTCATTTTTATGTCCCTCCCCTGGATGAGGCCCGCTTAATGTGTACTCCCCCCGGATGGGCTGGAAAGAGTGATGGGGACAGCTGGGAGCACCAAGCTATCCCTATCAGGCTCCAGAAGAGGCCTGTGCAATGTCGGTGTCGATGCCCCCGCACCGACAGCCGACTGGTCTTCCCTACGGAGAGGAGGAAGACGAACGGCAGTTCGTCTTGCCCATCGTTGGTAGTCAGCGCACACGTGGTTAAAGCCTGCATCAACGGTGATCTTTACGCGCGAGAAGGGTGTAAGGTTACATCAGCTTGCTCTTGCGACATTGGTAGTGTAGTGGCCTACTGTTGATGAGTCAACACCGACAGGCTTGCAGACAGTTGAGGTCATGTCGCAGTCGTCAGACTATTTAACGATACCTGCCGTGCGACATGTCTGTTTTCACCAATGGATAAAATTGGAACTAAGGGTGCCTTTCCACCAAAGATATAGTTATGCAGCTATGCTGCGAAGAAGTGGATATTTATTTGGTGGAGAGGAGACCCAAAAGTCACAACATTATGTACTTATTAAGGAGTACCGCATCAGTATTAAGAATCGGTGACGAAAAACAAACAGCTCATCATAAAGCCGAGCATACAATGGGCGATGCGACGCAGTGAAATGTGCAGCGGCGCGACACGTCCGTAATCTAGCGCGATTAGGAGATAATGTATGCGCCACGTGGTTACAGCTGCATCAACGGTGATCTGTACACGAGAGAAGGGTGTATCGTTAACTCGGTCCACGCTCGCGACATTGTACACTCCCACGGGTGAGGAGGCGTAATAGTATGGGACAGCAGACGGCAATATTTGATCCATATACGTACATGTATTGCAGCGTGTCTTCTTTCTACATTCCTATACCTATTATTATTACTATGATAGCTACTAGATAGAGGATATTCTTAATATGATAGATACTATAGTCGCGCAAGAACTCGTAGCAGACGGTTAAGTACTTCATTCAATCAACGAAATATGACACCAACTGCCACGAGTCTTTACTTAAAGTGGTTACTTTTCTTCAAACTACGGACCATTTTGAACAACTTAAGTCTCTTAAGTCATTCATTATTAACGAATGAAATACTCTATCGTCTGTCGCGAGCACTTGCGTTGAGTATAACACTGTTAATCAAGTTTGCATTTACCGTAAAATCGATTCTATTAGCTTAGTTACAAAGCTCCCTAATGGTTCAAAAACTTAAGCGACAATGTAATTTCACAGATCAGTTAAAAAGTACTTATGAGGAATAAGAAAAAAAGTAGGTAAGTATGGTATTACCCAAGTTTATTAATAATATTGTAAATCATACATATTAAAGAAAGTGGTCTGGTCCATCCTCAGTATTCGGTAATCCAACATCAATTCAAAAGATAACAGTGTGGATTCAATCCAAGGTAAAGGTCAAACACTAGCTAATTATGGTATACGTGGCTAATTATCGCAATGATTGCAGCACAGCGCATAAGCGTAATGCGAGATAATGAGCCGTTTGGGATCCATTACTGCGCGCACGCATAGTTAGCGATCTATCAACTTGATCGTCTTACATTTTTTGTAGTCATTTTCACCATTACAATGGAATAAGTTTGGATGTGACTCATCCCTGTTATATTTCTGTCTAAAATACAGTTATTTTAGACGGAAAAATAACAGGAATGCATGATATACAATACAATGAAATACCTACATACATATACAATTGTCTTTAATGAATAGTATGCTGTGTTAAACATGTAAAATTAGCATTTGTACGTAAAAAAAACCGGCCAAGTGCGAGTCGGGCTCGCGCACAAAGGGTTCCGTAGCAGCAAAGTCCAAAATTACAGTTAAATCAACCTATCTCAAAAACTATAAGAGATACTTTGATCAAACCAAAAATCGTTGAAAGAGTTAATTAGCATGCATCACCTCTATTTTTTTTAGAATTTTATACCCCGTAGTTATAAAAATAGAGGGGGGGGGGACATACTTTTTACGACTTTGAGAGCTGATATCTCAAAAACCGTTCACTTTAAGAAAAATGTTTTTTAGAAAACTTTATATCATTTTAAAAGACCTTTCCATTGATACCCCACACGGGTATGTACATCGAAAAAAAAAATTTCATCCCTCAGTTACATGTATGGGGGGCCCCACCCCCAATTCTTTTTTTTACTATTTAGTGTCATATTTTTGTAGCGGTTCATACAACACATATTCCCATCAAATTTCATCACTGTAGTACTTATAGTTTCCGAGTAAATCGGCTGTGACAGACGGACAGACGGACAGACGGACAGACGGACATGACGAAACTATAAGGGTTCCGTTTTTGCCATTTTGGCTACGGAACCCTAAAAACTGGTCTACTACAGCATACATACAGCCTTTGATCGAAAGACGAGGAGAAAAGGTATTTTTGCTGACGGCAGAGTTTCAATATATTATTATGACAATCGGAAAGGTTAGAAAAAAAAATGGACAGACAAAATTTAAGTGTTCTTTATCTTTCAATGCAATATTGTATATTTATATTTAAAAACAAATTACTCAATCAATTCAAATGTTTCTTATCAGATTGAAATGAACCTTTTTATGATATTTCTTTATACATTTCAAATAAAAGTTGAAATAACGAGTAATCAAAATTCTTTCACATAAACATGCCTTCGCGCAAATGATCGCTAACTGATCCGGCTCATATATGGTAACAGTATTAGTCAAATACGTTCATATAAATTAGATGACCTAATATGGGGTAAAAGGAGTGAGCTTGCGTGAGTTTTTGTGATAATTAAGATCTAATTAAATACCGGAATAGTTACGTAGATGTCTTTGCCCTTTTCCTGTAGGTTGATAAATAGCAGTCGAGCAGGCGGATCACCTGATGGTAAGCGAGTGGCACCATCAGGTAATCCATCCACCTGCATCACCAATGGAGTCGCAAGGGAGCAAATCTTTGCTCTATGTTACAATAGGCACACTTCTGCCCTCTACTTCTTAGAATAAGAAATAAAACACGGTCAATAATAAACAACTATATAGTGTGAAATATTATTGTAGGTGTGTGAGGCGCCTAACAGATAGGTACTGAAATACGTAAAACCTATTAAACACTACCTACTAATGAATGCTAGCTTCTGAATAGTTAAGTACTCGATGAAAAGATAATCGCCTGTAATTTTTCGCTACTAGAAAAATCATTGTGTATCAACCATATCAATTTCTATTATATTTAATATTTACTTATTATTTAATGTTATATTCATTTAGTCTGATTATGGACTAATCTTTATAGTTGGTTCATTAATAATTTATTCATTTTTCACTTCCTGAGGCGCATATAGTCAATATTAATAATGTTTAGTATGCTAACTGGCATCTTGAATTAATACTTAAGGTGACGGGTAGGGCACAGTATCGACGCCAATTGATTTTTATTTTTAGCTACTAAACCGGATCTATTTAAAAAAAATCGGGTTTACAACCTCTAGGCAATCACTTATAGTATTTATTAAATAACCATGCATAAATGTTGGGTCCGTTTTAGTACGCGAAAAATTGATTCACGCCAAAATGGCCGCTTTTAGCGTGAATTAATTTTTCATGTACGCGTTGGACCCAACATTTGTGCATTTATTAAATAAAATAAATACTATAAGTGTTTGCCTAGAGGTTGTTACCCCGAAATTGTTTAAAACAGATCCTGGTTTAGAAGCTAAAAATTAAAATTTATTGGGGTAACTAGTGTGCCCTGTCCGTCACCTTAAGTAGGCTAATTTATATTGTACCATTTTTATAAACCAGTAAACCGCGGGACGCACTCAGGGCCGATTTTTTGACTCCATAGTTAAACTAAACTAATGTTTAAAAAAAGGAACCAATAAACCAACCAATAAATATGAGCAATAGTTAGCTGAACCAATAATTATATTACAAGAAATTATGTAAAGACAGTTACAATAGTGAATTTAATCGAATGGTAACTACGGCTCAATAAATCGGCTCTTAGTTGCCAAATAATAAACACCTTTAGACACTAAATGACATAGTCAAATGGACTCTTCAAACAATAGAAAACGCATTACACCATCGCCATAAGGTTGTAATGTTATAAAATTTTCTATCCATATTAATTGAAATCAAGAATAAATGAAAACTACTTTACGTACCTAATTTAGCACAGGAAATTCATTACAAAAACTAACATGTACCTATAACAAACGTCGGTTGTTGAAGAATTTTTCCACTATTCTCAGAACGCTAAACACGTGGCGTGGGCTGCTACTATACTTGCCAGATTGAAAGTTTTGCTACATTTTTGTTACTTCTTATTCTGCTTACATAGATATCAATCATTTAGCTTCCTTCGAAACTGTGCCATTTTAAGCACTCAACATTTAACTTAAGTAAAAGCCTGGGCGAGACGACGAGAGGTTTCTGAAAATTGCCAAACAATACGACAAAAAAATATTTTACCATTTTTATATGCTCTTCGAATAAAGAAATAAAAACGATGACCCGTATTTTTTAGTTTTCATTAAATGTGTGTTTTATTTCATAAAAAAATCATAAAAGATAGATAAAAATGCACGAAGTGACGTAGTCCTGAGGCTCTACGTAGGTGATGTCTTTGCTATACAATAAAAAAGTTGACTCTCTCTGTCTTATTCACTACTGTCATTTTCAGCCATTTTCTTTTTTCTTAAGTCAACGTGAGCAAAGGCGTCATTAATTTGTCATGCCGAGCTGTGACGTCACACGGGGATTTTTACATTTTATTTAACTTCTCTTAAATATCTGTTAAAAAATTCTAATACGATTTTTCTTGAAATCCTATAAGGCTAATCTAGAAAACGGTATTTTTTCATTTTGGAAAAAAAATATTGTCGTGTTGTCCATTACTATAGCTATGACAAAAAAAAATGGAAGCAACCGCTACAAGCGACCGAAGCGTTGTTGTTGTACCATACTAGTGTTTTGTTTGTACACAGTCAAAGAACGAAAAGGTTCGTCAGTTTTCAAATTGATTCGTTTGATATGCTATGAGCACTTATTACCTTTCGTAAATTTGTCAGAGTAATACCTGTTGCACAGGAAATTATGCTTAACTGTTAGATCAGAAAATTCAGATTTGCTTGTAGCAACATTTAATTAACTCCTTTTGAATAAAGAATATCTATCTATGCAGGTATCTATTTAGTATTGAATCAGGTCAATGTATGAGTTGTTGTTTTAATTGATTTATTTAATTAATAATGCCAACAAATTTTGATTTGGATCTGTACTATATAGGGTGATTTGAAACTATAGGTTCCGAATCTGCAGGACATTTCCTTTGAACTTGAAGCATTTAGCGTGCGCTATATCAGAAGTTTCTGGCAACACTATCAGTTTCACTTTTACAAGTTGCCTTATTCATTGCGAAATATTTACCAACTACGCACACATTAATTACACGCTTCCCACATAGTCATAATACCTCCTAATTAGCTCACTTCGATTATTACAAGTCATTAGGCAGACCTATTATAAAAACATAATTTGCAATTTGAATACTATAATCGTGGATTGTTAAATAATTAATTCCCGTCCGAAGGTCGACTATTAAATAAATTACATATTGATTTCATACTATGAAGTAGATTATAATTTATTGAATGTGTTGATACTGGATATGGGTATATCTGGGTTGCGTAATATTGAATTATAATTAGCTTAAGGTACTTATGAGGCTACTTATCTATATTGACCAAAGATTATGTCCAGACTAACGGGTAAAATAAGTTGTTTTTTTTAATCAGCCACGTACGCAGGATTTATTATAGAAGACAAGTGTGTGCACAAACATATACGCAATCTTTTTTTTACCGACTTCAAAAAAGGAGGAGGTTCTATGTACGATTGTATGTTTGTTTTATTTTTATTATTTTTTATATATGTTCACCAATTTGTCCGCCCATTATTGACCGATTTGCACAATTATTTTTTTTATTTGAAAGAACACACTTTCAAGTTTGTCCCATTTTCTACCCATGCTACCGAAAAATGAAACACTAAAAAGCATGAAAAAAATTCTACGAAAAAAAAACCGCCTATCAAAAACCCCGAACTAAAAAGTGTAAAATAACATTTTTAACACTTCATACACTTTAAATTACATTTTATAACAGTACACCCGAGAAAAGGTGTTATTGAAGTGTTAAAAATGCTATTTTATTACTAAAATTGAATATGTGAAATTACAATTGAAAATGAAATTAAAAATGTTATTTATATATTTAAACTTTTTAGTTCGTGGTTTTTTTATTACTCTCATTTCCGATGAGACACCAGTGGAAAACAGCCAAGAGTGGACACAGGATCAACGGCCCATCGTGCTTTTCTAGGCACGGGGGTATGACCACCTACTTCCAGACTTCGGACTGACTGAGAATTTTTTGCCGAAAAATCTGGTATAAATATCGAACCAGGGACCCAAAGCCGTCGCTTAAAAGTGCGAGCCACTAGCCATTGCGCCAATGAGGCAGTCAAAATACATATTTAAAGGTAAATTAAAGAAGTTAAGTGGCTAGATCCACCAATTCTGAGGAAATCCTCTTTCATTTATTTCATTTACCATTAAAATGGAGAGAATTAAGTCACCACTTAGCTAAAATATACCGATTCAGACTAAGACCAATGCAATTATGCGATTGCGCAACTTTATGCAAACTACTAAGTCCGTTGCAACTTAACTCTAATTAACGTATGTTGTCTTTCTTAAGATATATATTTGGTATGTATGGTTAAGATATAATGTACTTCAGTCGATATTTTGGCTATAGAAATCTCATTGATTCGCCAAGTTCACACTTTACGGAGATTACACAATCTCCATAGAGAGTAAAAGCATACTCTTACCCTCTGATGGGACACCAACCGACAAAGTCGCACGTGGTAACGACTTAAGGTGACGGGTAGGGCACACTAGCGCTGCAAATCGATTTAAATTTTTAGCTAATAAACCGGATCTATTTTAAACAATTTCGGGATTACAACCTCTAGGCTAACACTTATACTATTTATTAAATAACCATGCACAAATGTTGGGTCCAACGCGTACGCGAAAAATTGATTACCGCCAAAAGCGGCCACTTTTAGCGTGAATCAATTTTTCGCGTACAAAAACGGACCCAACATTTGTGCATGTTTAATAAAGAAATGGTATAAGTGTTTGCCGAGATGGTTGTAACCCCGAAATTGTTTAAAATAGATCCCGTTTAGTAGATAAAAATTAAAATCGATTGGCGTCGCTAATGTGCCCTACCCCGTCACCTTAACATACTTTTTAAGGAAAAGGGAGTATAACACCGCCAACTTCCAGGCTCAGCTCCGTACTAACTTTGATACTGTCGTTGTGACAGAGAAACATCCGAGAGATTTGAAAGATATTATCTCGATGGATAAGACCGTGCGATTCAAGGACCTTCAACCTTTCAAACGGGTGGTTCTAGGTTCAGATCGGACAGGTTGCTTAAATCTATGTGCGTATTTCCACCATTCATTTGAGGTAAAAGATCGTGAGTAAACATGCACGTGTCAGATAGTTTCTCGCTGGAATTATGATATGGACAATGACCTAACGTCGAAGTAAGAAGCTTAAGAACTGCGCTATGGATATCAGATTCAACGAAGGTATCACAAATACATTATATTTATCAGTATAAAAAACCAGGTCATACATACACACATATAATTTGCAAAACCGTCGTGTCTGTTTCTGCGTATGTTTAACACGCATTTTAATTATGCTTATTAACAATTAAAGGCAATCCGCGAATGTGGGTCAAGTTGGTTAAAAGGAATAAATCAAGTGCTAGCCATGATCTCATGCTGCGGGACCACTGTACCAAGACACTCACCGTAAATCTTATCACTCTCAACTTAGAGTACACAATTGAATGATAAGGTTTTCAATAAAATGGTCTTAAGGCCAATAGTGTCATTACATTTTATTTTAAGACCATTAATTTGCTACAAAGTACATAATGATTGATATAACTGTGAGATAAATATCATTATCCTTATAGGTAACGGACAACGTGTCTCAAGTCTTGGCTGTTACATGATAAATTGTGTTATTCCTATATCTTCCTATATTACAGTGGTAGTGCGAATGATTTGACCATTAGTTAATATTAAGAATACTTTATAATACGACCTATGGATGCACCTACATTCTGTATATGAATATACAGGATGTTTATTTTAGGGTATCAAGCGGAAATCCATGTACCTATCTAACACCCTAGATTCTAGGATTTCTATTGTTAGATTCTAGGTTTCGATGCATGGACTTCAGCAAATATGGGGCTGTTTCTATCTCCAAGTATGTATTCTCTACGGTATGTATTCTCAACGGTTTTTTGTGAAGTTTCTGTAGTCTTCGAGTTGGAAGCTTTTTTCTCGAAAAACATTTTAAAAAAGACTTTATTAGAGTTAATACTAGTTGTAGTTAATTTATACTTCTTCGATTAATAGAAATAATAAAACCCCCGAGGAATTGAATATCTCCTCCTTTGTTGAAGTCAGTTAAAAAAATATTATAGGTTTTTCTTACCAGGGCTTAAAGGAGAACTTATCGAAATCAACAGATAATAATTTCCTGTTCTCCTTGAAAAATCCCCTCTCTTCTAAGAATAAACCTGGTGAATAAGATACGTCCACTTAATCAGCAAGAATTTGCAAAAATAATTAATTTCCTGCTCATGACATTAACTCTCTAATAATAAATAAATTGCAATTAACTATAACATCAACGCCGGCATTAAATATGCATCTGCATAATGTAGACATCCAGCTACACATTTCAGTACTCATTTACAATGATAGTAATTACATAGCTCTATGAATAATTTACAGCCTGTATATGCAGCTACCGTTCTCTATAGATTGCATCGCGAATAAAGTTTGAAGGAAAGGCTCAATATTATAACGTTAAAAGTTGCTGAACAAAAATTTGGTCGAAATCGCAGATTAAAAGAGATTTGGCGCTTCATAGAAACTTCATAAAAACAAAAATGAAAATGTAATAATATTTCTTTGCCTATAAAATTGCCGTTTTGTATGGCGTTTTCCTTAGAAGTTGTTTTTCCATGCTTTTCTACTACTCCATAATTAACTGTGCTTTAATGGACAACGTTTCGCAAAGTGAAGGATATTTTTTCAGAAAAAAAATACTTAAGAAGTATGTAAGAGTTCATCGTCATCATCATCGTCAGCCCATTTAAGTCCCCACTGCTGGGGCACGGGCCTCCCTCCATCACATGAGGGGTAATTGCCATACTCACCACGCTTGGCAGACGGGTTGGCGAGGGTTTTGATATAAATGCAGAGTTTTCCTTCTCTGGGTGCTGATGATCATGCCAGCAGCTTTACCTTAGTCGCCTTTTACGACACCTCGGTAAGAGTGAGGGTGGCCTATTCTACTCTGCCGGGGACCACACGGCATGTGATGTAAGAATTACTTGATAAAAACCTCAAATCTGCTAAGTAAAAAAGGGTAATTTTTTTGCATTACGAATACAATAATATCTGATCTATTTAATATAAACCTTAAAATATAGTCTTAATTCAATATAAAATTATAGTATGGTGACTTTTACTTATTAAAGGAACTATACATCTTTTTTTTTATGTGATAGGTGGCAGACGAGCAGACGGATCACCTGATGGTAAGCGATTGCCGCCGCCCATGGACACTCGCTACACCAGTGGAGTCACAAGTGCGCTGTAAACCTTTAAACCCCCCTTTCCCCCAAATCTTATTGAGTCTCAAAAAAATAACGTCATTTTCATAGGTTACCTTACTATTTACTTGTCGTGAAATGAGAGGCTTGTTGGGCCAGATGTGTAAGCCCGAAACGAACTGTTTAAGCACATTCCCTTATTTTTGCAATTTTATGAGTATCTGACTTTAGATTTCTTGACAAGACGTGTCATTGTAGTTACATCAAAAGTAGCTGCTTCGGAATCCGGGGTAGGTACTCCTGACCACACTTTTTTCTGTATAGTAGGAATTTGGAACAGTGGTAGATAACGCTGCCTTTGGTCCAAGGATTGCGGGATCGATCCCCGCACAGTACAAACATTTTGTGTGTATGAACATGTCTGTTTGTATTGGTCTGGGTGTTTGTATGTATTATAAGTATGTATTTACAAAAGAAAAGTATTATATGTATATATTTGTAATTCCGCTGTTGATTCTGATATCCGTAACACAGGTGCTTGAGCTACCTATCTCGGTGTCAGATCAATGTATGTGATGTTGTGAAATATTTATTTAATTAATGATTGATTGCAAGAAATACCACGTAAAAACCTCATCCAGGTACAGTGCCTGCAAAAATAAAGTTCACTATGACTTGCATCAATTTTTATCCTTGTACTTAAATTTTCATACCTAATTCAATTTTCAAATTTTCCCAAGAAAGTATTACTGTGAATTAGCATCGTAAATTTACTTAATTATTAAACGAAGGCCGCTGTTTTATAGAAACAATATTTTGCTACCATGTCGACATTAAAAATTTAATTCCTCGCCACCACATATTATGTGTGGTAATTATAACGTGGTGGCTAATTATAGTTTAACATAGAAAACAGTTAAAAAACACCGCCTAAATAACTCACCTACTTTTTATTAGCCATTCGTAATTGTTACCTTAGGCATACACGCGACTTAAAATTTTAAAAATTAATATCGGTGAAACCTCCTGCTTAAGATAGGTACAGTCAACTCCAAAAATATGTATGTTTACCGTGGGAGAGCCAAGCTTCGGCATGAATGGGCCGGCTCGACCGGAGTGATACCACGGCCTCACAGAAAACCGGCGTGAAGCAGCACTGTGCTGTGTTTCACTGCGTGAGTGAGGGTACCGGAGGCCCAATCCGGGGAATAGGGGGGGTTTGAAGGTTGGCAGCGCACGTGTGACTCCACTGGTGTCGCGGGTGTCCATGGGCGGCGGCAATTGCTTACCATCAGGTGATCCGTCTTTTCGTCTGCCTACCTATTACCTACTTAAAAAAAAAGACACTTTAGAACCTTGTCACAATACTTACCTTTAAGAAATTAGAGGTCTACTTTCTTATATTATATATTGTGACAAAGTCCTAAAGTGTATACATATTTTTGGAGTTGACTGTACTTAGGTAGGTTACTTGCTTACAAAACTGAATGTCGAAAACATTTCTTTTAGTTATAGGTGACAATCGAGCAAACAAATCATCCGTTGTTAAGCATTAAGCTCTGGGCATTAAGGTGACGGGTAGGGCACACTAGCGACGCCAATCGATATTAATTTTTAACTACTAAACCGGATCTATTTTAAACAGTTTCGGGGTTACAATCTCTCGGCAAATAACTATACTATTTATTTAATACTTATAGTTAACTGTTTGGTCTGCTTTTGCACTCAAATTTTGGATTACCGCCAAAAGTGGCCGCTTTTGGCGTGAATCTGTTTTTCGCGAACAAAAACGGACCCAACATCTGTGCATGGCTACTTAGTAAATAGTATAAGTGTTTGCCGAGAGATCGTAGCCCCGAAATTGTTTGTTTAAAATAGATCCGGTTTAGTAGCTAAAAAATAAAATCGATTGGCGTCGCTAGTGTGCCTTACCCTTAAGTTCGCCAATTGTATCGTTTTGTGCAATAATGTTTTGAATAAGCGATCATCATCAGCCCATTCAAGTCCCCACTGCTGGGGCACGGGCCTCCTCAGTCACGTGAGGGGTAATTGCCATACTCACCACGCTTGGCAGACGGTTTGGCGAGGGTTTTGATATAAATGCAGAGTTTTCCTTCTCTGGGTGCTGATGATCATGCCAGCAGCTTTACCTTAGTCGCCTTTTACTATTATTTTTTATTTATTTAAATAAGCGATAGCCGCAACTAAAAGACACCCGCAACACCAGTGGAGTCACAGATAAGTGCATTATTAACTTTTACTCCTTCCCCCAAATCGGGCGTCCGGTACCCTCACTCACTCGGCGAAACACACCGAAATTGCTTCACGCAGATTTTCTGTGAAGTAGTGGAATCACTCCATTCGAACCGGCTCATACATGCCGAAGCATGGTTCCCCAACAGTCAAAGACCTTCGACCTTCACAACTGGATCACGATCACCAGACCAAATGGATCACGCTTGCACGTTCAGAATCATTCATTGTGTAATATATTTTTATTATATATATTTTCACAACATCACATACATTGATCGATCTGACTCCGAGATAGGTAGCACAAGCACCTGTGTTACGGATATCAGAATCAACAGTGGGATTACAAATATATACATATAATACTTTTCTTTTGTAAATACATACTTATAATACATATAAAACACCCAGACCAATACAAACAGAGATGTTCATGCACACAAATGTTTGTACTGTGCGGGGATCGAACCCGCAACCCTTGGACCAAAGGCAGCGTTCACTACCACTGTTCCAAACGGGTCATATAGGTATTGATCAAAGTTATTAGATAACACTATTAACAGAAGAGCGTAGGTAGTCTTTTTTTAAAAGGCCAGCAACACATTAGCGATCTTTCTGATCTTGCGTTTGTTGGGTGGCGTTGATTTCTTTCCATTAGGTGACCACTTGCTCGTTTGTCGCCTCTAGCATAAAAAAATATAAAAAGACCTGCCAGAATGACGTGTCAACAATCAATTTTTAACAAACTGCTCAACAGGGAACTAATCGGGCTATAAAGAAGCCGATAAAATTACAAAAGAAATCTATAAAATTATTAAATTTCTAATCTTACCAATTAACGGCTGGATTTATGGTTGCGCTTATTAACAAGTTATTGTGAGGTTTCACTGTGGCGAAGGGTTCTCGTAAAAATTACAAAACAAACTCTAATTAACGAACCATATTTAGTCTTATTATTTTATAAACAAACTCTAATTAAAGGTAAATATTTGGTCTTACCATTTTATAAACAATTTAATTTAAAATTGTGTAGTTAGATGTCCATGTAAGTGACTTACTTGACTTAATGTCCTGTTTCCCCTAGGTGGGGCTAAGGGCATCCACAGTGCTCCGCCATCTCGAACGGTCTTGAGATTCGCACTTTACTTCGCTCCAAGTTAATCCTAAGGTCTTCGCTTCTGCAGTGATAGTCCGCCGCCAGGATTGTTTAGGGCGGCCACGTTTCCGTTTTCCTTGAGGGTTCCAGTCTAGGGATTGCCTCGGTATGTAGTCTGATTCCCTTCGCGTGTGGGCGATCCAGTTTCATTTGCGGCGTTTGATCTGCTTGTCGATCGGATTTTGAGTTTTCTCTCATCGTCAGTTTCCGGGATTGCCATACGGAACGGAGATGCGCCAAGGTTGTCGATATAATAGGTTGACTTTAAATGATAAACCAAGCATGATTAATGCATAGATTTTGCAAGAGCTGTCAAGTGGACAACTTTTTTTCCCAAGGGAAACCCTCAACCCTCTCTCTACATGTGACAAGGTGACGGCCACCTTGTCAACCCCCTGACAAGGTGGCCGTCACCTTGTCACATGTAGAGAACAATATGGTGTGTAGGACTCTAACGATAACCAATAAAAAATCACGGTCGGAAAGCCGGGACTGGATAATCGCGCTCGCCGCTAGCTTCTTTGTGTATGACGTACCACCCAGTGCCGTCATTCCCCGCGGAGTCGTATGCTGAGTAAGCCACTTCCCAGTAGTAGGTACAGCTCACGTACTCTGAAGGCCCAATTATCGCCTCTTACGACAGGCCGGGAATACCTTGGCAGTATTAAACGCCCCTAGCCACAGGGACAACTTACCCATACAGTCTTGAAATCGGTATTACGTCAAGTTCTGTGGAATGGTTTGGATGCAGGAGTATTTCCCGATGCCTACGACTTAGGGACCTTCAAGAGAAGCGGACTCTTTTTTAAAAGCCGGCAACACATTAGTGATCTCTCTGGTCTCGCGGACGTTCAGGGGCGGTGTTGATTACTTTCCATCAGGTGACTCGCTTGCTCGTTTGTAGGTCAATAAAACGCTTTACAAAAGTTACGTTTTATTGAGAAGCTGAGACTTTGACCCATTTTATATCAATTATTTCGCTTGAAATTGGCGAAGTTATCCCCATAATATTCTTATTCGATGATAACTGCGCGGTGGTAAAGGCTGAAGCTACATTAATAAAATTTGTATTTCTTTTAAGAAGACGGCTTTTGCCATCGGCCAAAAGAAACTTGGCGCAATTTAGATCTTTGTCAACTAAAATGACAGAATATGAACTAATTAATGCGATAAATGCTATCGTGTTGTATGTAGTTAAGAGTAAAGTATTTTGTAGTTACAACTCTATTATTTTTGCCCACTCGGTCGCCGGTATCAGGGAGGAGACAACGGGTTTCCTACGTTGTAGAGATGTGATCAAATCGATATCGATACAGTATTGATAATCCTATTAATCAGTAATAAAAAATTCCAATAAATTAAGGAGTAAAAGAAGTGTTTACTATGATGTAATTGTTCACCACCTTGAACTTGTGACAAGCCCCCCACAAGGTGGACCGACGATCTGGCGAAGATCGCGAGATCCATTGGATGCGGGCGGCACAGGACCGATCTGTGTGGAGAACATTGGGGGAGGCCTATGTCCAGCAGTGGACGTCTATTGGCTGAAATGATGATGATGATGAAGATGATGAATTGTTGATACTAACATATTTTTATGTGATAACTGGCAGACGAGCAGACGGTACACTTGATCGTTAGAGAATGTCGCCCCTCTTGGACAACAACATTAAGCTGGAAACCTTAAAACTCCTCTTACCCCGGATTGGGCGTTCTGTCACTCACCGAAACACAGCGCAAGCACTGCTTCAAGTCAGTTTCCATCGATGTCTTAAACGAATTTATCGACATGTCAGCATCACTAAATCGTTGTAATTAAGTTATTATTGATCTCAACAAAAACAGTCCGGTGCAAGGAGTCGCGAACCTGTCTCACGGTTAAAGGCTTTTGCATAACTTTTCGCGGAAAAAGCATTTTAATGGAGCTTTTTACGAGCTCATGTAATTTACATTTGTACGCGCTTTGTTTGAAATTGATAGGTGGGGGCTGAAAGATGATAATTGATTCATTAGTAATGAGCACTATACAATGGAATGATATCTATACCTTAATAAGTAATTATGTTAAAGTTACTGCCCTTGGAGTCCCGGCGTTTCTCAGCTCTTATTCCAAAACGTGGTTTTAAATAAGTAGTGGGACTAATACTGTAAGTAATTGAAGAACTAGAATAAACATTTTAATAACAGTCTAATAACTAGCAATATTAACTAGTATTATACTTATGTTAAACAACCCGGACCCAAGGTTTAAAATGTGTACTAAAATAATAAC
Organism: Marasmia exigua; assembly: GCA_019059595.1. Taxonomy (NCBI): domain Eukaryota; kingdom Metazoa; phylum Arthropoda; class Insecta; order Lepidoptera; family Crambidae; genus Marasmia; species Marasmia exigua. The sequence goes on along the minus strand of CM032472.1, from coordinate 26,705,602 downwards.
CTCAAAAAATATCTATTCACTGACAATGATAGTTTATCCATGTGACAGTTCATTCTGTTTTACGGAAGTTATTTGTAAGTAACTAGTCAACTTATTTTTTGGCTTTAATCTCAAAAATCGAAGCAATTCCTAATCATATTTCTTGGCTACCTTACTTAATACAATATTAAAATGTATTGTTGCCTAAAAACATTTAAAAAATATTTTTACTTCAGACAACAAAACAACGTTATGTAAAACAAAACGTCACTGAACGAATGATTGAATGATTCGAACAATTTTGACACTAGCCTGCGGTACTAAGTGGTGTAGGCAAGGATTTGTAATACAAAAATTTAGAACGAACGATATTCCGTAATAATTATGAATTTGCTAGTTTATGATTAAAGCCGGTATAGTATACTAGTTTTTTAATAAGAGAGTATAAGTTTCACTTATGTGCCTACTTGCCTCGGAAAGCACGATAGCCGTTGGCTCTGCGCCTGATCCCTCTTCGGTCGTGTCCCTAATCGCCCCGATATGAGTCGTCGTCTTCGAAACAAAAGATCGCCATTCTGAGTGGTTTATAAGTAGATAAATAGATAGATATTCTTTATTGCACAAAAATAAAATACAAGCATGATACAACAGGAACAGACAGTACAATAAGGCGGTCTTATCGCTTGTAGCGATTTCTTCCAGACAACCTTTGGGTAGAGAAAAGAAATATCGTATTCGTAATAATGGAAGGCAGTGCAAAGTAGTTTAACAAATGAAATTGAGAATGGCAGAAATATACATTATTTTATATATTAATATTATTACATTACATAAAGTAAAGGTTTTTAAATGATAACTGACTGTACTATGTCTTAGAAAGATCTTTCAATATGAAAAGTTCATTCTCTTCGACTGTCCCTAAGTATAGTATCGAAATGGAAAACTGGCACTTTACAAGAGAGCACTTTGAAGTTTATTTTACGTATAAAATTTACATCTATTGAGCTAACTGCAATTAATTTGACATATATACTAAAATTGTATTAATTAACAAATACGATCTATGGATTGAATGTATTGATAGTTTTTGAGAAAAGCTAGTTCCGATACATTATTACGGTCATCAAATAATAAGAAAATTTGAAACTGCCCTTTTCGATAGTATACTATGTAACAGTTTTTGGAAAGTTTGTTGTAAAACAACGAATGTTATTGTATTGATGTTATTTTAATGAAAATTAAAATAAAATCAGCGAATCAGTCACTTTCGATACCCTAAAGAACGAAATGTAACGATGTACAAAATCGAATCTGGAACTTTCGATAGTATTCGTTGAGTAAGTGATAACTTAGTTAGAAATTCAGTAACTCAAAGCATTGTTTAAATGTTAGTCCAATAAATCATCACATTAATTAAAACGAATATCTTACGACTTAAATTTAATTTAATTCCTACAGGTAACAATCGAATATACCAATTCCGCGTACAGTATCGATAGTTAACATTCGATCGTTTACCAATACAAAATATGGATAAATAGTCATATTATAACTTAATTTCTTTTTAGTGTAAAATATACATAAAAGAGGGATGTTTTGCAGCAATAAAAAAAACCTAAAATTTCAGTTTCGATACTGTACTTAGGGGCAGTCGACTTATAGGTAAGTCAAAATATGACCAAGTCAATTTTCTTGTATAACACTCCCGGTATAGCACCCACTTTACAGTAGGTATATTGTATCCATTCCGTATTTGTCAGACTTTATTTAACTGTTATCAACTCACTAAAACACGAAAGGAAATGGAGAAAGAAAAAATAAGTCACGCCTAATTAGATACTTGCGCGTAATTTAAAAAGGAATATTTGAAAATTGCATTTAGTAACGCGACAGTGCTCAGTGCTCACACGTCCCCATACAAAACACCACCAGTACACAACCACCAGTACACACCCCAAGAAAACAAAAAAGAGCGGCAGGCGGGTATAGCGTTCCCACAGTACGGGTTCCGTAGCTATTCGGTATTGAGTGCGATGACGTCACTGCGTGCAGGACGAATTGAGCGCTCGCGGCTCGGGGCGGTATGAGGGGAAACGGGTTTTTTTTCGTTCTACGCGGTTCTCATATTATGATATTGCGCGTTCTGCCTGTCATTTATTATGTGGAATAAACTCTTGCTTGCTCTCGCTTGAAAAACTGGAATGGTTTTTCATATTTTTGTTAGTACAGTAAAGAAGTGAGATTAAAATGAGGAAACGTATTGTCCATTCTTATTTTATTCAGCTTTAAATAAGTTCATCTATGATGCAGTCAAGTCTTACAAGTTAAATTTTAACCACTTTTTGATTTTTTATACAAATGTAAAGAGATGTAATTATACTTAATGATTATCATAACGTAACGTTTTGAAACTTTTGAAGTGATATGGGAAACCAAACCGTCGTCAAGAAAGATAAAAATATTTCTGCTAAGAAATGTGAATATAAATTACGTCTATTCAGTTAGCCATACTAACAAAGAGACGTCAGTTGACTACAAAGCTGTAACCTACGTTTTAGTCCCCTATTACTAATAAAGGATGCATTAATAAACTAGTAATAGACTAGCATTTAATTGTATCTTTATTAGCTCTGAAATTACCCCTTGTGCCATGAAACCTTCCTCCGTAACAATTAATACATCGCCACTAGCCGTGGAAACTACGCCAACGCGTCAAACAACGAACAGAAATGAAAAATAAAATTGTTTTTTTAATAATATAAGTACTACACATTACATGTCATTAGGGAATACCCTGTACGTTTATATGCATCTGAAGTTTTCGTTATCCGCCAACCTTTGTGCGATACAACCAATTCAATTATATATCAGTTTGTACTTGTAAAAGTTTCGTCTAGATTTAGTTGGGGACGTTTCAACTATGCGAAAAAAATGTTGTTTCAATTTGCGAATTGTAACAACCTGGTTCCTATGTAACTTTTTCTCGAACAGGACAGATATCTGATGATATAAATCAAATATTAATTCCATTTAATTTTTATCGTGTCTCGCGGACAAAGTTATAGTTAGAAATAGATACCCCAAAATCGCGTACCGTTTTCGTGCCAAAATAACGACGGTGATATTAGCTCAACTAATAAAAGTCTATTTTTCCCTTCTCACGATTTTGGTTCAAATTTCTGTCATAATATGCGCTCGTATATTTCAGGTCGAGTTTAGATAAACACACTCGTTGATTACCCACATTCTTGCACTTGCAAACGTTTTTGAACAAATCTTCTTCGGGTGCCTTTTCAATCTTGAAGGTTGGCCGCTAGTTTCTTAAATTTCTCTTTATCTTTTGCGAAACGGAAAAATTCGTCCACCCTCGTAATCCCGGTCCGCTCCCGTATGTTTCGCGACCACGATATTTTCTTTCTTCTAGGACGCATCTTCCCGTAAAATTTTCCCATCATTATAAGTTCGAGAAGACTGTGACCATCGTGTCTCAACACGTAACCGAGGTATTCAATATTCCTCTTCTTGACGGTCTGCATCAACCTTCGAGTTTGCCTGACGCGCTGGAGGACAGTGTCTCGTTACGAATTTAATTTAGCACCAAGTCTCAAAAACATACCAATACTTACTATCAAATATCTTGCACGTCAATCCTCGTGATGGATAACACCCGCTATAAAACCCTGTAATCAAGAAAGATGCTGCAGAAAAAGGTCTGACCTGGTTTTGTAAGAACATCTATTCTAAATCTCTGACGGATAAGCTGGAATCGTCTCTAGGGTAGAAGCTCATCTACAAGTTCAAAGAGCAAAGGACTTTCAACAATGCCGCTGCGTTAAAGTAAAGGCCCAGGGCAACCTAATATGCGAGGACGTCGCGGTGAAGGAGACGTGGCGCTCGTATTTTCACGAGTTGTTGAACAACCGTTCCATACGCATGCTGCCCCGCACAACGAACCATCTCGCTCCATGGTATGCCTCGCCATACTAGACTAGCGACCATACGTGCAGTGCGGCGTCCAAATGATCGTTGTCGCAACAGCTAACAGAGTGTTTTTGGTTCGTTACCATAGTCTGTAGAGAAGAGCAACAATAACTCCAGCACCACCTGAGACGAAAGGGGGAAAACCTCCTCGTCAAGTACAATGTGCGACATGCTTGCCACGCGGTGAGGTGCCGGGTCGCACCGTAATGCGCCTTGAGGCTTATCTACACATACATTTTACAGAACTAAATAATAATGGCATAAAAAACATGATTCTATTATTTTTTAAATACCACGAAGGAGGCCCTTTACACTTCTCCCCTAAAAAAAAATCACTCTAGCTTATAGGTACAGTAAATACGGGACCAATAAGTGAGTAAATTAAAAGTAAGTAACAATCAATCAATTTGGGGGTTTTCAAATCGCGATTGAATAGGTAATCGTGTTACATCTTAGAACAATATGGTATATCACTAACCATCAGGTGAAATATGATCAAACGCTTACCTATCTACAGAAAAAAAAAATTGTTTTGTGGAGTAATAAATTAAAAAAAAACTATACATTTTAAATAATAAAATCTTATTAAATAATAACAAATTCTTTAAAACCTTCAAGAAAGCGTCAGCGAAAAAAAAGAATAGATTTACTTATACGTAGTCTGTTAATAACATTCGCAGATTTAAGTAATATTTTTATAGAAACTCAAACTTATTACATGTGCAGAAAGCGTTAGCTCCCCGACTCCGTGCGGAACCCTAAAAAAGGAAAAAACGCGGCACCGTTCTAATTAGGTCGTCGAGTGAGAACAGGGCGTTCGTCAGCACAATAATAATTAACACTGCCTGTAATGAAGCATACCATAAAAACTAATTGGAGACCCTACGATCGGGGTAAGCCGACCGAGTCGATTCGACGGCATCGGTTGACTATCGAATGGTGCTATTCAAATAGGCGTATGTGCGATTTGTGAAATCGAGCGCTCGATTTTGTTTTGTCTTGGGAATTTTAGGTTGGTGTCACGGTGCTTTTGATTGTGTATTTTGCACTTTGTCCAATCCAGTAAATAAAAATCTTCAATACCTTTGATTACTAAGTAAGATTAACGCAAAATCGGATATCCTCGTGTATGTGTGTGTGTGAGAGAGAGATTTTTATTTACTGGATTGGACGAAGTGCAAAATAATTAATAATTTTGTATAATTAAATAAGTGGAAAAAAACATTGCAATGAGATCCTCATAATAAAAAATACCAATTGACAAATTTAGGAACAGAAAAGCGCGAGACAGTGACTGACATCGAAAAATCTTATTTTAAACTTAAAAAGGCTCAGTACAATCGGAAAGGGGTTCCGTCTTACCCGGCTATCATTTGATTAAGTGTAACCAAGCAACGCCGCGTGCGTAAACCTAGTCAATTATAAGTAAAATTAGTACGTAAAATGCCTACCATTTTATTTATCTCTAGGTCACAGAGCTAATCGATCATTAGCTACAGTATAAACAAATTCTACCACAGTAATGGCGTATCGTTACCAGCCACGTCAATTTTTTAATAAACCAAATAGGCAATTTCTTCCAAAGTTCTAATGGCAATATAATTGGGCGCTTATGCTCTTACTTTATAGTTTGTACCACTTTTATTCCGATAAAGTTAGTTACGTAACGATAAAATTTATGTGGAATATTGTTAACCGTGGTTTAAGGAAAAGAGTAATAATGTTTATGCTGAGTATATTTAAATTGAGATTAAAGTTCATTGACACCACTGGCTGGGCCATCTCGAAGAAGGAGAAGATCAGGCGTAAAATGTTTGATTATCCTATCCTATCTCTTCAAGATATTAAACTCGATGATTGATTTGCCAGAACTTCTCAGTTGCTTATATGTACTTCTCATTTCCAACCCGTCTGCCGGTGCGCTCCTCTCGTATTTTAACCTCTGTCTGTTCCTCCGCGACGCAAAAAAAATTACACTCGTAATTCATTCTTCTGTCGATCCACCAACGCCACCAACAATCGATGTCAGTAAATTCTCTATTGTATAATAGAGAATTTACTGACATCGATTTTTTTCATATTTCATTAAACAAATTTAAGCAAAAACTGAATAATCTATTATGGGTAAAACAGAAATTACCTAAGTAAAATAAAATTTCAATGTTTGGCTTCTTATTATTCTTGTTCACTGAAATTTTGAATATTTTATGTTTACTTTACTTTATTGTACACACTAACTTTATCATGTCCGATCATGTAAGAAATATGTATGTATTGTTAGCATGTTACTTATAGGCACTATAAGGTTTATTTTTATAATTAATATTTATTTACCAAATGTTTTTATATATGACTGTATGTTGCCAAAATAAATGAAGAAAAAAATAATCTTGTAGAAAAAATAGTCAAATGGTCGAAGGCCAGTTGGCCGTCCAAGGCACCGCTGGAAAGATGAGGTTGAAAATGAGTTGCGCGTACTCTCGAAGGATGATTCACTGGCACATGGCCGACGTCGAAGGAGGCTCTATTATCAGACGACAAGGGTCACTTTCTCGTTAGTTATAAGTTTAAGTCCAGAAAGGTTCTGAAGTGAAGATCTTACACATTATTTAGGTTTTATACCTCCGTTTACTTACCAATTAATGTAAAGAATGACCAATTGACCTAACCTAACCTAACATAACTCACTCACAACCAGGTCCCACCAGAATACCAGCGCTGCTGCGGCATCGCAGATAATGCCGTAGCAGCAAATGCTGAGGCTGGGACCGGATTGGCCACACCCTTCACTTATTCCTTACAAAATGTAATATCCACCATTAAATGTTTCCGCTGTTGTATGTCATTCTGTATTATTGTATATTGTTTGTAGCCAATAAATGTATTTTCTTTCTTTCTTTCTTTCAACTGTGTAAAAAAATGCAATGTCTTTGCTATATTTGTTTATTTCCATTTCATTTATGTCTTTATTATAAAAATAAGCTGTAGGTAAGTTTAGAGTAATCAAGTTTATATTAGAATAATTAATATCTATTAGTTAAATTGATTCCGTCCTCAAAGTACAAGGCTGCACAGTATAGTCAACAGCAAAAGTCGATGGACTACTTTCGCAACTAGCGACTCTTACGTTCCAAGGAATAAGAGTTACAAATTGGGAAATAAATGCAGCTACTTCTGCTGTTGAATGTACACCTAAATGCCCACTAAAACAACGCCCACTTGTAAATGTCACTGAAGTGCCTATAGACTGAAGAATCTGCCTGAAGACCGACCAAGATTAGCTTGGTCGGTCTTTATATTCGATAATTTTGTATCTGTTTTGTTATCTTCTATATTGCATGTCAATATTTATATTTCTTCTAACGCAAAGACGTCACGTAAGGTCCAGCTTGATAACCAGCGGTGCAGCTGTTGCTTGCGGCAGTTACAGCATATGCTGAGGCTGAGCCTTGTTAGCTGCAACTCTTATGCTCTGTTCCGTTTTTTTATTATTTATTTAATATATGATGTCTTGTAGTCATTAAATAGTTTTTCTTTCTTTAAGGTGACGGGTAGAGCATACTAGCGACGCCAATCGATTTTAGTTTTTAGCTACTAAACCGGATCTATTTTAAAACCATTTCAGGGTTACAGCCCCTCGACAAACACTTATACTATTTATTAAATAACCATGCACAAATGTCTGGTTCGTTATTGGACGCGAAAAATTGATTCACGTCAAAAGAGGCCGCTTTTGGCGTGAATCAATTTTTCGCGTACGCGTTGGACCCAACATTTTTGCAAGGTTATTTTAATAAATATTAAGTGTTTGCGGAAAGGTTGTAACTCTGAAATTGTTTAAAATAGATCCGATTTAATAGCTAAAAAAAAAAATGTGCCCTACCCATCACCTTAAATATTGTTGTAATTCTGTTACAACTCACGTAACTATTCAACGCCCTATTTCCAAACTACCCGAACGATACAAACCACCCAACGTAGCATAATCAATGCCTAATACGAGTACCGTAAACAGTTGCCAGTATTTTAAATCGAAAAGCCGGCGAGTCTATCAGCTAGTTGAAAAGGGAAATCAGTCAATAATGCACTCATTTCCCCTCCTTAATGGGGCCTCTACCCAGACACTATCAGCCAACGGCGTCGCTAATGGAATAACATGGTAAGGGGCCCGTACGAATTGGAGTCGCGAGTAGTTTGTAGATCGGATATCTAGGTACCAGTACAATGATGACGTCTTCTTTTGATAGCCCTAATTTGATCAGTAACTAAACCAGTCTAAGGTAGCAACTAAAAACCTGTTGAAGACTTTTTTATGTGATAGGTCGCCGAGGAGCAGACGGATCACCTGATGAAAAGCGGCACGACTGGAGTCACAAGTGTGCTGCCAACCTTTAAACACTCGGATTGGGTCTCCGGAAACACAGCACAATGCTGCTTCACGTCGGTGAGGCCGTGGTATCACTCATGCAGAATCGATTCATATCGATAAAAGGATGCATTTTCTAACTTATGTGTTACTAATGTGTTCTAATACATTAGCCATCTAATTAATTCATGCAATAGCCCAGTATACCCCCGTGCCTCGAAGAGCACGTTAAGCTGTTGGTCCTGGACCCGATCTCTCTCCGGTCATGTCACACTGGTGTCCCATCGGAATATGAGGGAAAGGTAATATGCACTTGTGTTAGCGCACACACTTGAGCATTATAATATATCCTGCGTACGTAGATAATTCTTGAGATTGGCCGCCTAAGCCATGATTGGTTGGAGGATATTATTATTATATTATAAAAGGCCGGCAACACATTAGTCATCTCTCTGATTTAGCGGATGTTCATGGGCGGCGTTGATTACTTTCCATGAGGTGACTCGCTTGCTCGTTTGTCCGCCTCTAGCATAAAAAAAATGTCGGAATGTGGTTTGTCTCTTTACTGGCTTACTGTGTACTAGTTATAGGAGTCTAGGTATACTTTATTACTGCTCATAATGAAACAATACCATAATGATGGCTGACTCATAAGCTGATAGGATGATAAAAAATAATAACATTAAAAGATTGTATCTATGTTTCGAGATAATTATAATGCAATTAGAAGATAATCCATTGTTAATTTTATTCAGTAAGTGTACAATTACCTGTTTCCTATTTGTTTAATAGGTTGTTTTTTTTGCCTAGGTACGTACCTTTCGTTCTGAAAAATATTACTATTTAGCTACTCCGGAACCATATGGAGGAAATATATTCTCGGAGGCAATAGACAATAGACAAGGATGCTCATAGGAGCGTTAACAGGGCATTATGCAACGAACAAAATGCTGATGAAGATGAACATGACATCGAACAGCGACTGCAGAGCATGCAAGGAGGAGACGGAAACCATAGAACGTCTTTTATGTGAATGCGACTCACTAGCCGGAGGCAGAATGTGTCTTCTAGGTAACGCTTATCCTAAACCAGGAGACTACAGGCACTTCAATCCGAAAGACATCGTGATGCTGATGAAACGAATCTTTCGTGAGTAAGAGCGCAAAAGAAAGGGGAGGTACAAAAGATCCCTTAGGGTCGACGTGCCCCATGAAAATGGCCCCTAACAGATAAGATAAGATAAGATACTCCGGAACCAACAAATGGTTTCATTCTTTAACGTTTAACCAGGCAGTTGGCAACCAGGCAGCAACCATACGGGACCACCAGATTATGAACTTTGTGCAGATGATGTAAGGTTGAAAAACAATGAAATTATGATCTCTAGTTGCCTGATTAAGGGTTAACTTATCACTGTATGGACCACACATGAATAAATAAATATTTCACAACATCACATAGATTGATCTTACTCCGTGATAGGTAGCACAAGCACCTGTGTTACGGATTTCAAAACTAACAGTGGATATACATTAAATAAATGAATATTTCACAACAAGAACAACATTGAATACTTTTTTTTTGTAAATACATACTTATAATACATAAAAAAACACCCAGACCAATACAAAAAGACATGTATTATACTTTGTCATATTTCTTCAATCTATTGTCAACATAGTATGAAAGTCGCTTGGGTTCAATATTTGTTGAGATAATTTGACAGATTGTAGAAGCCTGATGTTTTGGCTGCCAGTACAACCATTCTTATACAATTAGGTTGAACTTCGCATGTATTATAATATTTAGTAATGTTTGCATGTTAATTCTATAGTAGTCTGGTTCTTACCGTCGTTCACAAATCGCCCGAGTCATGCACTTGTCCGCGCGTTAATGTTCAACACATTATACAATTACATTAAGTGTTCTTTTGCCAACTTTTTGCTAGGTATTTACATGTTTTATAATATACTAGTGGCCGCCCGCAGCTTCGCTCGCGTGGAATTAGGTTTGCCACAAAATAGCATATGTCACTCTCCGATCCATCCTTACAACTATCTTCACTTAAAAATCACGTCAATTCGTCGCTTCGTTTTGTCGTGAAAAACGAACAAACAAACAGACAGGCACGCTCTATCCTATTTATAATTGTATTGACTGGCCAGATGGAACATTCGTACTGCCGTCAGTTAACTAAAAGGTCTCTAAGCCACATCGACTCCATGTGGCTTAGCGACCTTTTTTAGTTAGCGGACGGCAGCGTAGTGACTTTGACTCACACTTCAAGGATCGTAAGTTTGATATGTGTAAAGAACATAGTTTTTTTAGTATCTGATTATTTTTTATGTTAGGTGGGGTCGAGCAGTCGGATCAGCTAATGGTAAGCTCTTACCGCCGCCCAAAGACTAAGTGGACAAGTGCGCTGCCAACTTTTGCCCTTTCCCCCCCGAATTGTACTTCTGGTATCCTCACTAGGTGAATAATAGCGCGAGCGCTCCACGCCGGTTTTCTAATATATTAAAGTGTTACTACATTTATTTTTGTTACCTTCTTGAAACCCATAAATGATAAACAAGTGCCATTAAAGTTAGGTCAATGCTTAACATACCTACACATTGAATGTTAGATAATTATTTCAAATTTTATTCATTCGTCTCTGTCTTTAGAAGTAACACTTACGTGTTTATTGTTTTAGTAGCCTATATTTTTAATACCACACGCTTTGTTTTAAAACTAACATTATTATTAAACGAACTGTACCGAACCCTGAAATAAAGCGTATACTTTGATACATTATAGGGCATCATTAAAAGCACATAGAAAGAAACGTAAGCCGCAATTAAAGCCACCATTTGCAATTAAAATAATGGGTGTCACACCTATGAGACAATTAGGTGGAAGGAATAAATTCTATGTTTTGGTGGCGGTCCGTTAATTAGGACTAATCAAAAAAACTTAATTCTTGGTAATGGTACGTAATAGCGGCCGTAGTTTGACGCGGTCTCCTGATACAATGATAATGAAAGCTAATTATGTGTTTGGGGTTTAGTTTTGCCGTAGTGCTGTGTCGTTAAGCTGTTTGTAGTTTCGTGACTGTGGTAAGCATTATTAAGCTATGAGCGAAGAGGTAAGGATGGCAAGAAGTGAATTCTGTAACGAAATATCACTGGTTCTTCTTTTATATCTATAAAGATGATCTCATCACCATCATCATCAGCCCGGTAGGACCCACTGTTGAGTATAGGCCTCCTTTCCTTTACGCCAATGTACTCGATCGTGGGTCGCTCGGATCCATGTAGTCCCCGCGATTTTAGTTATATCGTCGGATTTCGTCTGCCGGTTCTAGGAAACCATTCGACACTTTTATAGATACATATATGTAAATTAAATACTCAATTTGTAATAAGTAGCACATTTAAGAAAACTCTGGATTTGAGTTTTTGGTAGTAAAAAGAGTAATTCTTGTCTGTTCTACCATGTATGGAATCCTTAAAATGAAGCATGGAGAAGCACGTCACGGGTTATGGCAGTGCCAAAGAGTCATTTCATCGTGTCCATTGCAAACTGCAGCGTGCTTTTTTCACCGACTTCTAAAAAGGAGAAGGTTCTATGTTCGATTCTATAGTTTTTTTTTATGTATGTTCATCGATTTCTCCGTCAATTATTGACCGATTTGCACAATAATTTTCTTATTTGAAAGCACACACTCCCAAGTTAATCCCATGTTACCATGTCAGGATATAATGATGGGATTTTAAAGAAATCTAGGGCAAACCTCAAATTTTATAGGTACATTTAATGTTTTTTCTATTTTTTTTTCAAAGCTGCATCAGTATTTCCGCCTAATCGTACTAATTTTATGTGACTCAGCTGATGATTGAAGGTCAACTGCTAAGCTAAGGTGAGCTATTACATCATCATCATTTCAGCCAATAGACATCCACTGCTGGACATAGGCCTCCCCCAATGCTCTCCACACAGATCGGTCCCGTGCCGCCCGCATCCAATGAATTCCCGCAACCTTCACCAGATCGTCGGTCTACCTTGTGGGGAGCCTACCACGGCTGCGACTTCCTGTATGTGGCCTCCACTCGATGACCTTTCCGCCCCAACGGCCGTCGGTTCTCCTCGCTATGTGCCCTGCTGCCCATTGCCACTTGAGGCATGCAATCCTTTAGGCTATGTCTGTGACCTTAGTTCTCCTGCGGATCTCATCATTTCTGATACGATCACGCTATTATACTGTTCCAATATATAAAAAATAACTACACGTCTACTCAGTTGACGTAACAGACCAGCATAGGTAGTCTACTTAAGACGACGACCGTTCCAACGGGCAAAAGTCACTGTAACCAATCACGAGTTGGTTTATCTTTTAACTTTTACATTCCAAGCGAGATCGATAGCAAGGAATTTAAAAATAACCATCACTACCGTCTAATCGCACCGCGCCTGCTAGAAGTTTGCGTACGGCAAAACTCAGCAATTACGGCTAATGATAATAGCCTTTATTACTTATGTCCATTAGAGTGCTACGGCTACTTGAAGGTCGGATTTTCTATCTGTTACAGCTGATTTGCGGAAGAAATAGCAATACGTTATCGCTTCTGGTGGCTTAATTTAAAGCCTTCCCGTAACGAACGAGAATATACCTATCGCATTAAACTAACAGGCCACGGCCTGTGAAGCAGTGGTCCTCCTCATCATAGAGAATTACACCCTGTTACGTCCAAAGCTGTCACTCTAGAGCCCGGGGTACGCTTGGACTATGATTCTTGATTTGGAGTCTTTACAATGAAAGAAAAAAAAAGATTTTGGACATCACAACACTATATACAAGTTTGTACTCATATATATATATATATATATATCTATCTATATACGAGTACAACATTAGTTACAAAAGACAAGTTTACTGCCCATCACACGAATGTTTGTCCAGAGTGGGCATCAAACACACTACTTTAGTGTAGGTGGCATACCTATTATTGTGCCATCGGGGTAGTCGGTAAAACTTTAATGCTTATTTAAATTTATCTTCAAGCATTATGTAGTACAAGTTATTAAACTTTCTTAAGTTGGTAAAAACAAAAAGTCAACTTAAAAAATTTGGAAATAAAATCCAGCAAGGGTGGAGTTCTAAATGACCCCAAGCACTTATTTCCGAGAGTCGGTCCAATAAATTAACTTTTTATCCGCGAGTTATTATATTAGCCAAATTATAAATTCATATCCTCAATTATCGGATCCTTTTAAAACAGTTTGTTAGGATTTATTCAATATGAAACTTAACTATACTAAACACAAAGACTCGTGGCAGACTGTAGAGTATTTCATTCATTAACGATGAACTATATAAAAACAGTTAAATTGTTCAAAATTGTCAGTAAATAGGTATAAAAGAAAGCAACTAATATACTCGAGACAAAGACTCATGGCAGTCGGTATCTAGAAATAAGAATACAGATTGCCTCTGAATTTTTCTAAAATTCAGAGGTTGATGCTCGGATTCGAAAACGCACCCCCCGTATTGAAGGCACGTTCTAAACCACTATGCTAACATCGCTCTTCCTGTGAAGCAGTGGTATTCCTTCTGAGGCAAGAGAGCGCAAGACTGCCAACTTCCAGAATCTGATCTGAGAATGAGAACGTTTTCGAAATTGATAGGTAATATCAACAAAGGTAGACCAAGTATCTGTCAAGAAGCAAGCATGTCAAGCCAAGAACAGGAAAATACTACTGTATTTTGTACTACTGGTTAGGATCAGTTGTCATGATATTTTTTTACCGCAATGTTGTACCGCTGCATCGGCATACCCGCTCTACCTATGTGAAAACTTTAATTTATATGTTTTAGTGACCGTGAGTGACTTTGCTTGGGCGACCTAAAACAAGATTGACAAACCCACTAACGAAAATATAATAATAATAATTCTTACAACATCTCATACGTTGTTCTGATTCCGTACTAAGTAGCTTAAGCACTTGTGTTACAGATATCAGGCAACAGAGGAACACAAATATATACTTAAATACATATATAACACCCAGACACTGAACAAACACAAGTGTTCATTGCACGAATGTTTGTCCAGGGTGGGGATCGAACCCACGACTTTGGCGTAAGAGGCAGGGTCACTACCAATTGCGCCATCTGGTCAGTCAAACCTAAATATATATGACTATATGTAATATAGTCAGATAGAAAACAGTTTAAGTCAATAATTTGAAACCTCGCAAAGCGCCTAGAGTAACGTAACAAATTAGGAAGGGAGGCAGGGAGGTACCCGCCATTCGATGCTATTTACCATACGTGAGCCTACTATTTTTTCAATGGGTTTTTTGCTTTCTTTTTGTGCCATTTTCCATGGCCCCGCCGGGCGACCCGTCGGGTTCTTTTTTTTAAATCAGTAAATTGCATATCTGAAAAACTACTGCGCAAAGTCGAGGCTGTCGATTGACCTGTACTTATGCTTTGGGCACCTGTTTGTTTTGCCATGTCAAAGCGTTTTTGGGACCGAACTGACGTGGCTTTGGTGCGTTACTGTTAGGCTGCCTGTCTGGTAAAATCCCAGTTACCCTATAGTATCCTCCAACCGATTTCGGCTAAGGCGGCTAATCTCAATCTAAGCCACTTACGTAGTATATATTGTTCTGCTCAAGTGTGTGCGCAAACACACTCACTGTTCTCTTGCCCTCATATTCTGATGGGACACCAGTGTGACACGATCGGAGGGGGTTCGGGCGCAGGACCAACTAACGTGCTTTCCGAGGCGCGGGAGGGACAAGACCGCCAACTTCCTGAGATGAGAATTTCTTAACACAAAAACTCAAAATAAAAATCATAAAATTGTTTCAACAATTACGAACTTAATGATGACACGAGATGAAATTTTTAAGTGTATTATTTACTTAAAAACTTAATAATTTTCTTTGGTATAGGAAAACATTCAATGGAACGACTCTTTTTATCCTTTAAATATATAAATATACAAAAATCACAACATCACCTATGTAACGGATATCAGAATCAACAGTGGGATGAAAAATATGTATATTATATGTATACTTTTCTTTTGTAAATACATACTTACAACACATAGAAAACACCCCGACTAATATAAACAGACGTCATGTTCAGGGACACAAATATTTGTACTGTGCGGGTTCGAACCCGCAACCCTTGGATCAAAGGCAGCGTTTACTACCACTGTTCTAAACGGGTCATTAAAATTGAGTTGTAAAATGAAATAGTTTTAATTGAATCTATGAGAGTACTCGTAGACTAAATTAAAACAATTAAAAATCTAATTTCACATTCAATAAATCCGCCACGACATATTCACGCTTTGTGCATAACACAAAAGAGCCTATAATAAATGACCGTGTGCTCTAATTGCATCTTCAATCACAATTTAAATGGAACTCAACAATGGAAATTTAAAAATTCAAATTTGGAACGATTATGATCGAACAATCGAGAGAACGGAGTCGAGTGCCCACGCGCCGCGGCGGGGGCCAATAGAAGCGAGTGCCCCACGGGCGGTTACGTCTACTTTGAGCCCTTAGACAACATTATTAAATTAGAAAAAAGTATTGATTTTTGAAATAACAGTCTGGTTAACACCTGAGGAGTCCAATTCTTGTGATTTTCGATATTAAAAAACATGGCGGATGTCGCATGAAAACCATACAAAAAACTATTGCGTTAGGGATATATACCAATTCTCGATGAATGTCACAAGCACGAGAATCGGGCTCGTAGACTGAAAATAGAAACGTCAATACATAAAAGAATATCATTATTTTTAAATGTATATGTTATCTGTGGTATGTGTATGTATGACTTTTAAAGTTAAAATCTTCTTAGTTCATTTTCATCTGTACTAATAAAACATTCACGGCTGTGTTGTGTTATGGAAACAGACATCAATATGTAAAGGTTAAACTATTCGAAATAGCTCACCGCCGAGTTACTAGATAAAACTTGAAAAATCTAGACCTCCCGCGGAAGGCGCACGTTCTTATTCAATATTCCCTAATTCTATTGATACAAGTAGGTACCATGAGGAGAAAACATAATTCGAATCGATAACTAGTTAACAAACGCACTCGAAACACTTATGACATTCATTGATCGCGACTGGGGGTCCATCACGCAGATGTTAGGGGGCTCGCGTTTAATTTAACATTAAATTCAATAATAACCTCCCGGCATTGCGTAATTTCCTCCCAATTACCTTTTATTTATTGCTCGGTAAACGGATTAGGGCGGACGCTGTTTGTGTCTAGTTTGCTACTTGTGTTTTGGCGTGGTTCTATATTGATGACAGATGAAAATGTCAACTTAACATACATGGGTCTATGTTAAATTTTGGGCAGCCCACTGTGTTCCTTTTTGTAGGAAGTTTACAACTTTGTTACCGTGAATCAAAACAAGATTTCGATAAGTTCTGCATAGCTTTCCAGTTTGTTCTTGAAATAATGTTAATTGGTCTAACGTAGCAGTACATTAATCAAAATATATAGGTAATAACAACTAAAGTAATGTGTTTGTTGTTTTCTTTTTGTTGAATGCTTTGTATTCTACCTGTTGAGTCTCGGTCTAGAATATTGTCTTTCTGTATTAATATTTATTTATGTATTTAATATATATCCGCCACATTGTACACTTCTTTTAATATGTAACGTGTATATATCTATCCCCACCTGCATTATATATTGTATTCCTTCTTTTAGTTCCTACCTAACTCACAACCAGGTTCCACCAGAATACCAGCGCTGATGGGGCATCGCAGATAATGCCATAGCAGCAAATGCTGAGGTTGGGACCTGATTGGCCACACCCTACAAAATGTATATCCACCATTAAATGTTTCCGCTGTTGTACGAGTATAGAAACTACCTATGCTCTGCATCTATTCATATTTTATGTCATTCTGTATTATTGTATATTATTTGTGGCCATTTATTAACCACAAATAATATTTTATATATATTTCTTTCTTTCTTTCCTTCAAAGTGCATGTAGATAATGTTAGAATTACGTAGGAACAAGAAAACTTGCGCAAAATTTGACAATGATTCAAATATTCAAAATCTGTCAAAAGTGGAAAAATATGAAAACTTGACATTGACATCTGTCAGTTTAGCTTATATTATAAATGTAACATAAAATGCCCCCGTTTGTCATTATTTTATATGATAGGTGGTAGACGAGCAGACGGATCGCCCTCACTGTCTATGTCATATTATTTTTTTATTGTCAAATATTTTTGGATTTGGATATAATATTATTATAAAGCATTATCTATAATATTAGTAGTATTATTTTTATTAACTAAAATTCGTTAAAAACTCTCCAAGGTAGTAGTAACATCCACTTTATATTGACCTGTTCTTTCGATACTTGTAACAATGATCAATGGCTCAAGTTATACTGTACATCACAAAAAACCCTAAAATGAAGCTTGCATAGAACTGACCTATTTTTTCTGTTTTTTTTCTCCTGAAAGACAAAATTAATACATTATTCGAATCACTTAGGAGTATGTATTCGTCATTTGAAGAAAGTTTTGTCCGGTAAAGTGTTAAAATTTTTGTACAACCGCTTCGATTTTATAAAATTTACGAGTTTTCAATATTCTAGATCCAGTACTTACGAAGACAAGTGAATTTAAACTTTTTGGACTTACTACCGTCCGTATGTCTGAGACGCAAGTACTATTTTCGCAATACGGAGAGCAGATTGGGTCGCTGACTGAAAATATGAGAATGTTATTATCTGTAAGTAATTTAGTACTGATGCCTTAGCGCGAACCGGACGTTACAACTGAATCCCGAGTTCCCCTCCCTTTTACACGTGATGTGAGTCTCCTTTGTTTGGATGCGACGGGTATATTCTCGTTCGTTACGGGACATCCATCCAATTTTTATATCCCGAGACGATGCGTATTCCATCATAATCTGTTTTAGTACTCCTAACTCAGGATATGATTTACCGTCCCCTCCTTCCTACGTTCAATTAATTTTTGTCATCTATTTTCAAAACGTATGCTTCAATGTAATACGATTTCTATTGAGATGTGTAGCATTTTTTGTCATAATGAGAGATTAATGTATAATCTTTTTATAATAATATAGATAGATAGATAGATACACTTTATTGCACAAAATTTACAGATCTTAGTCTAAGTTATTATACTAAAACAATGTAGGCGGTCTTATCGCTAATAGCGATCTCTTCCAGACAACCTCAGGGTAGAGGAAAAGTATAGCGAATTAAGAAAAGGGGTAAGGCAGTGCAAGTCAGAAAAAGAGAAAAAAAAGACATTGTATAAATACGAGTATGGTGTATACATACATACATACATAATATAAATAAATAATATATAAATAAATGTAGCAGAACCTTAATACAAATGGCCTTAAACTACATTCCCTATTACTGTAAGTACTAGCTGATGATAGCCAAGGACGTGAGATAATTTAGAATACTTCATTTTCTATATTAACCCCACCCCGGAATCGAATCCGAGACCTTCCGCGCATGGGCGCATTAATTTAGCCACTGCGCCATAAAGGTTGGTGAGATTTTAAGAACGACGTTTTAAGCACTATCTGACTTACCTGTGAATAGAATATCTACCTAACTGTCCGATGTGAGTGTTGTAAGAAATATCTTTGCTTTGAAATATTGTTTTTAAATGCCAGAGCTCGAATGTCGCTTCTAGCATAATGATGCAATAGAAAAAGCTCATCAATAGCATTAGATGCTAAATGTAACATTTATTATTTAACCTACTGACACATCTAAATCTGCATCAAGTTATAAATAAATACTGCACATTCCAATTGAATTAATAATTACTATTCACATGATTCATAAAAAGCAATTGAGAACGCGTAAGGTTTAAAAAGTCATTAATTTTACACGAAAAAATTAATGATCTCAATTATGCGTAGCGGACGAAGAACGAGCGATATCTGCCCTTATGAATACCGTACACATGTAGAGATCGAGAGCTCGCGACACCACTGTACGCCTGCATAAAACATCGCCGCGCGCTGTTACTGTACGTTGGACTTTAATTATATATCTGCTACAATTTCGCCTTTTTTCGAGTATTTTTCACATTTCCTCTCCCCACGAACCCCCTACCCCCACTGCCGAACAGCCGCAGAAAAAAAACGTCATGCGTGTGTGTATTGGAACACTCCTGTGTATTGTTGTGACTACGATTACGGTCAGCGCGCGGACTGCCGGACTCCCGCCGCCCCACTAAGAAGTTCCGCACTCGTCACCGTTGATGCGCGGAAGACACCGAACAGTTCCCGCACCAAAAAGACGCTTTGAAATAATGAGCGCCAACGGGAAAAATGTCCTAATGAAAACACAGTTTTAATGCAATTAAGCTTGTAGAATACGACGGGGAGTGCTCGATAAGCCGTGCTCAACTTTTCCTGTAACAGGCTGTTATTTCACGATTTAAAATCGGTTCTCAACCCGTTAATGACGCGAGTACAAGTGCAGATCGGCGGCTCCGTTCGGCCGCGGACCAATCTATTTAATAACCCCCGCCGGTGACACCCCACCCGGCGGCCATCGCCAATTTTCACCCCCTCAGCGCCCCGCTCGGGCCCCCTAGCACCCGCCCTGAAAAAAATCCGGAGCGTTTTAAAATTAATGAGTAAAAATCTACACACACAGATGTACGGACAATGGATCGCGCGTGTGCGGGGCCGGCCGATAATGACCACACTTCTGCCGCCAAATAATGACGTGACGCGGTGTCCACGTGTTCCGATCGCGGAGTCTCGCGAGCCTTTCCCATTAGAGGCAAACTATCCGAGAAAAAAATCGAGCACAAATTGAAAATTCGTTCGCTCACGCTAATTCTGAGCGAGCGCGCGAAGCGGGCGCAGTTAGATAACATTTGTAGAGCGGGCGAGGGGTGTCGCCCCTACGCAATGCCGTTTTTATTTTGGCCGGCCCTTGCCCCCTTACCCCCTTCGTTCGTCCAACTTCATCTGAATAATTACTGATTTTTTTCCGTGTACCGCTGATTATTCCGAATGTTACTTGTTGATTATGTTTTTTTTTTCATTTCGTTCATTAGCCGAGCCGATGTGAGCATGGCTAAATGTGACTATATTTCAACGGAATACGAATTTAAAATTTCAACTTTGTCTAAAACTGGTATAATTTTAAAATGTTCATAAAAACAGTTGGCAGTAAAACGTAAAATACATTTACAAAGCAAGACTTCCTTATGCAATAATTTCCTCATTTTCTAAAATATATTAAGGATAAGTTTACTCAACTATCTTGGTTAAGAAACCTACAGAAGAATAAACCAATAGGTAAGTAATATTTAATAATCTGATTAGTGTTAGGTATCTGGGTCTTTCCCAACAGGCAAAAGGATAATCGTGTCATTACTGTAATACCCACAAATGACGCAAATGCTTCCTACTATCCTATGATAGTTACTATTCACTCCTCGTATTTACTGTAGCTAAATGTATTATATAATATTTATTTGAAAGCCAAATGCAAACGCACAACCCTAATTCTTTACGCGTAAAAAGGTAGGTCAGTATAAACGGCAGTGCGTAGCTTTATACAATTCAATATCATTGGATTTTCATGGTATTAACATTGATATCATTCTAAAATAATTTAACGGATGTTTGTTGACTATTTGCTATCTGTTTTTATTTAAATATGAATGTCACATTTTTTAGTTTTGGACGATTTTTCCAGGAAGATACCGGTCTGTAATAAATTCGTAAAACCAATCAATATGAAAAAAAGGTCAATAAGTAAGAAGTCGACAAAAGATTCATAAAAGGGTTTTATTAATAAACCATTTATTTTCTCCTTCCTACAATATGGATTCCTTCAAACGAAATGTGAAGAAGCATCTCTCGGGCCAGTATGGAGATGATGTCAGACATCCCAACGGAGATGATGTCTGACATCGCTTCCGTTGTAATTGCTACGTGGGCATTTCTCTTGCTTACCATCAGGCTGAGGAGAGCCAATATACTGAGTCACTATAAAAAAAAAACCTTCAATAAATATTGTTAGCTAAAATGATGTTGTATGATAATGTTTGTTTAAAAGTCAAAACTGCTCCATAACACCATTTTAGCTAACAAAATTTATTGATACGACCCTTTTGAAAAGTGGTAGTGAACGCTGCCTTTAGTCCAAGGGTTGCGGGTTCGATCCCCGCACAGTACAAACATTTGTGTGCATGAACATGTCTGTTTGTATTGGTCTGGGTGTTTACTATGTATTATAAGTATGTATTTACAAAAAAAAGTATTATATGTATATATTTCGAATCTCACTGTTGATTTTGATATCCGTAACACCAGATAGGTGTCAGATCTATGTATGTGATTTGTGAAATATTTATTTATTTTAATTGAACGTTAATGAGTAAAGCCAATCACAACAACCTCTTTTCTCTGAATATCCCATTCTTCTACTTCTCAATGCTTTTTCTTCAGTTTCCACTGCGCAAACACTTGCGCAAACGTGATAGAGTACGTTACTTACGAACGTATACATACATATTATGCATACTTTTATTAAATGCATTGAAGGTATGTATAATTGTAATAAATAATATCCTCCAACCGATTTCGGCTAAGGCGGCCGATCTCAACGAACAACGGCTTACGCAGGATATATTATAGTGCTCAAGTGTGTACGGGAACACAATTGCACTCTCTATTTCCTTGCCCTCATATTCCAATGGGACACCAGTGTGAAACTACCGGAGAGGGATCGACGAGGGTACAAGACCGCCAACTTCCATACTCCGGGCTGACATTGAGAATTTCTTAACAGAAATGAAATGAAATGAAATTAAATTAAATGAAATGAAGTTTATTGTATATAATAAATTTAGGTACATAATTAGCAGATGCATTTGCTTTAGCGGAAAAACTCAGGTACAAATTTTGGCCCGAGCCGGGGTTCGAACCCGGGACCTCAAGCGCAGCCGCCGCTTTAAAGTACGACGCACTACCCACTGCGCCAACTAGGCAGTCATATGTATAATTATGTAACAGTTGCAGAATTAAATGGCAAGTTATGGTCCTAGCCGATTTCGGTTGAAGCGAAGAACCCGTTAGGACCGAGATATCTCACGAAGTCATGCATGACCCATCAGGCTTAGTCACTTTTTGTCAGAAGGAGAACATGAACACATACAATAAAGCGACTGCCGCAACCCGACCAACTGACAGGGGAACCAGACCAACTGAATCATGGCTCGGCGGTGGGGAAAAACATCGTGAGGTAACCTACGCGTTTCAGAAGCGATCCAAAACGAGCTACCATCTTAAATTTTTTTGTTATCTTGTAAAAAACCTAAGTCTTTCAAGATATGACGTACAGTTGTCTTGTATTTTTCATCGAAAGTTAATATTATGCGTTTAAAAATCACTAATAAGTATATGAACAAAACCTGTTTATGTCCAGTGATAGTTGCATGTAAAAGAAAATTGTATTTAACCCTGTACAAGGCACAGCATTAAGTAAAGCTATATCTAAAGCCTAATAAGCGACGACTAGTCGATTAATCTAAAGTAAAATTGCGGATAAAGGCTTTCCCCTACTTGAACAATCTACGAGTATCTAATATGCCAATGATATTGTTTTTTTTTTAATATTTAGTCCCAGGTCTATAGTCTTGAGATAAAGAAGAAACGTTTCACCTGTCATCTACCACCTTAATATAAATGGCGGGCTTAAGTTATTACCTTACTAAAGCTCAAGCAGTCTCGTTCCAATACGCAATGTTAAGGTGACGGGTAGTGCACACTAGCGACGCTAATCGATTTAAATTTTTAGCCACTGAATCGGATCTATTTTGTACAATTTCGGGGTTACAACCTCTCAGAAAACAGTTTTACTATTTATTTAATACTTATAGTTAGTTATTTGGTCTGCTTTTGCACTCAAATTTTGGATTAGCACCAAAAGTGGCCGCTTTTGGCGTGAATCAAGTTTTCGCGTAAAAAACGGACCCAACATTTGTGCATGGTTATTTAATAAATAGTATAAATGTTTGCCGAGAGGTTGTAACCCCGAAATTGTTTAAAATATATCCGGTTTAGTAGGTAAAAATTAAAATCGACTGGTGTCGCTAGTGTGCCATACCCGTCACCATAAAAGGAGCAGGCAGTAGTTTCCGGAACTTTTCTTTGACCACGTTTTGAAGTAAGGGGGCTAGAGTCCCGGCAACATAACCCAGCGACCACAAACATTTACAATTTCAGTGGCCGCGTTGCCGGTGACTTCGATGTGTACACACCCCCTTACAAGAAGATTACGGGGCGTTGTCCTTATATAAAGTAATCATGGCGTGAACAATCAAAACGATTTTATGGAATGACTTGATGAACTATAAAATTCCCAATCTTAGGAGTCATCATTTAGGGTACTCTTGTATATTATATATTATATTATATTATATTCATCATCATCATCAACCCATTTAAGTCCCCACTGCTGGGGCACGGGCTTCCCTCAATCACATGAGGGGTAATTGCCATACTCACCACACTTGGCAGACGGGTTGGCGAGGGCTTTGATATAAATGCAGAGTTTTCCTTCTCTGGGTGCTGATGATCATGCCAGCAGCTTTACCTTAGTCGCCTTTTACGACACCTCGGTAAGAATAAGGGTGGCCTATTCTACTCTGCCGGGACCACACGGCGTATATATTATATTATATTATATTATATTATATTATATTATATTATATTATATTATATTATATTATATTATATTATATTATATTATATTATATTATATTATATTATTCATCTTCCATATTTCTGAATCATCTTACATTCGGACAGTGAGATGATTTAAGCCTGCGCTATCGTAACAAAGAACCCGGGCCCATATTAATAATAATAAATAAATTCATACAATATCTTATAGTACATACATTGGCCTGATTCCGTATTTAGTGATTAGAATAGACTACCGCCTTTCTAACTATGGTTTCTTTTTTTTTAATTAGAATAGCCAGACATTTGGCCACAATCTCACCTGATGGTAAATGATGATGTGGCCGAGGATAGATCAGGTCTGTCTAGTAACAGCATATTCACTCTTTCCTTGAATAAGTTCAGATGATATCGTAAAAAAAAGGAACACATCTTCCGGCAGAGAGTTCCATTCCTTAGCTGTACGCAACATGAATGTACATTTGAACCGTTTGGTACGAATTGTCGGTGTTTCTACGACATAAGGATGGTAACCCCTTCTCCGTCTTGTTGTCTCGATGATGAAAGAGGGCCGGTGGAATTAGATCATATAATTCCTTTGCACATTCTCCAGAATGCAACCTGTGAAAGACCAAAAAACACGCTACCTTACGCCTTTTTTTATATATGAGAAAGGGAGGCAAACGGGCAAGCGAGTCACCGGATGGTAAGTGATCACCGCCGCCCATGGACATCAGCCACACCAGAGGAGTCTGAATAATAATCACGGGAATTAACGCGATGTAAATTTTTACGGCCGTGTGGTCGCCGGCAGAGTAGAATAGGCCACCCTCACTCTTACCGAGGTGTCGTAAAAGGCGACTAAGGTAAAGCTGCTGGCATGATCATCAGCACCCAGAGAAGGAAAAATCTGCATTTATATCAAAACCCTCGCCAACCCATCTGCCAAGCGTGGTGAGTATGGCAATTACCCCTCATGTGATTGAGGGAAGCCCGTGCCCCAGCAGTGGGGACTTGAATGGACTGATGATGATGATGAAATTTTAACTATTTCACGCCCCCTCGCCGTGCACCATCAGTTTGCCTAAGACCACGGTTGCTCTAACGCAGCCGAAACTTCAAGCAACAAATAGTGAGTACATTTAGTTATGTACTTAAAAACATGCACCGCGTTAATTCCCATGTTGATTATCATTTCAACCAATATACGTCCACAGCCGGACATATGCCCCCCTACGATCGCCACACAGATCGGTCCTGTGCCGCCCGCATCCAAGGGATTCCTGCGACTTTCACCAGATCGTCATGATGATTAACCATAGTTATAATACAACGCAAAAATCTAAAGAACTAGATAAGTTTTTGAATGGAATATGAAAACCAAATCTAAATCAATCAGCCCATTGCAACCGCTGAAAGTTAGCCTACCCTAAACAATGCGTATTCAAATCATTGCTACCATCTTCCTCAAATCTGACGGCTTGAAAATGTTGGTCCATGTAACGCACAACGTCCACCCTACTTTCCCTCTATATCGACTTTCCATCTATACTCTAGTACCTACCTACCTGTGGGTTTCATGGTCCATCAGTATGTCTCGAGATATTGCCGGCATAGTGATGGTGATTGTAGCTTTCCAAACAAAAACAAAATTAATAGGTATGAATTGCAGTAAATACAAATTTAACGTATTGGAAATAAAAAGTACTTCATGGATTACTATCAAAATGAAGTAAACTTACTAATTTTTTAATACTTTTACTAATATACATATACTTCACATGTACACAGTGCCATATTTTTTTAGATTTTCGCGTTGCATTATCACTATATTGTATCAAGACGGGAATTAACACGATATTTATTATGTGAAACAACATTGTGTACTCACATATTTGGCTCGACGTTTCGGCTACGTTACAGCAGCCGTGGTCACGAGCGGACACCACCTCGTTTTTTCCCGATTGACATTCCCGTCTTGATACATTATGTAAATTATATTCTATTGTATAAATTTCTCTGAATTTTCGACTATATACACAACATTGTTAATCCTACTTTTATTTATCTCAAACATTAGAACCGGAACAAAACTCGTGCCTCTTCAAACATTGAATGTTGAAAGGGATGCCACGAGCTTTAGTACGGTAATAACTAAAGATCGTGATTTGTGATAAGATGGCATAAGACAGGATTACCTAGTTTGGGCGCTACTGATAATTGATTGTTGTAATTCAATGTTTTTGTTAATAAACTTTTTTTTTAACTATTTACTCCGATGGCTCAGCGATCCAAAATGTGTCTTGGCCTCCGACATGAGACTCTTCCACTGGTTCCGTTCATTTGCTTTCACGCCTGTCGCGGACTCGTAGTATAATGAAGTGATGTTTTAAAATGATGCGCTAGTCACTGCTACGAAATATCGTAGCAAGAGTGTTACGAAGCTACGGTGAAATAGTAGAAATGGCTCTAGCATGGTAATCTAAATCTAATCTAAATTCTATGGTGTATTAAGCCGTTGTCTTTAAAATCTGGAGATTTTAAGTTCAAATTTAACAGAAAATAATAATCAGTTTGTGTAAATATGTAACGTTATTGTAATAACGTGGAGTGATAGATATGTAGATAGATAGGTAACCAAACTTAAAAGCTAAGGGTCTTCTTCTTAAATGTTTGTTAAACCATTGTTAGCTAGAGCGGTATTTTAAAGCAGTTATTGTTATTTAAAAAAAAACTGTTTTTTTTTGTTTCAAATGTCAAAATTTCTCTATAGCACCGGTATAGCTTACCAAGGTTTATTGAATTATTGAGCGTTTATGAATGAAACCCTAATATAAAATTTTGCTAAAGTAATATAAAAGTCTTACAGAAAGACGGCGTTAAACAGCGCTTATCCTGCGTTTCGCAAAAGGTCGGCAGCGCTTTTGTAACCTCCACTAGTGTTGTGGGTGTCCATTATGGGCGGCAGCAATCGCTTCTACCCTTCTTCGCAGTCTTTTACTACGCGCACCTGCGGTACCAATGTTCACTAACTCACTATTTTCTCGCACCTGTTCGCAACACACAACACTCACAGTTACTCCGTGACCATGGGTCATTGCAACAGCGCCGAAATGGAATGGCCGCCGTAGCCGTAATCGGTTGGAGGATATTATAATATCCGAAACGATGTTTTACTTCACCGCCGAGATTTAAAAAATGCAGAGGTGCATGCTCGGATTCAAACCACGAACCCCCATATAGAAGGCGCGTGGTTACCCACTGAGCTTAATTCATGACTCAGCCAGATAAGATTATAAACCTATTGAAAGCACTTATTAAAATATAATCAATTCCAAATACACACATTGGCTTTTAAAAATTCAGCCAATTGCAATCGAGAATTAGCGTTGAAACGAGGAAAACAATCGGTCAGATGTAGCGAGTGCATAATTAAAAACCGCTGCGAACTTTTAGTTTAGTCCACTTTGTCGGGAAATCGTTGTGCGATTAGCATGCCGATCTTACGTTCTACACTAAAGTTTGGTGTTGCCTATCGTTTTAGTGCTGCCTTATATTTGTTGGCTTTATCTCTCATGGACTCATAAGTATTTTTTTTTAAACAGTGTTATGTTATATTTTTTATAATAACGTCTGACACAGCCGTTTAATTAAATAAATTGTGACGTAACGGTGCGTTCATGTCCTTTCAAACAACATTAAAATCAAATACAAAGTTAACTATCAGACGAAGAACCCAACCCCCGCGTGGCACTTTCCGCGCAAAAGCAAAAAGTTTCGGAAGCAACTCACAGTCGTTTAATTAAATATATTGTGCGCTAACAGTGGGCTCATGGTTTCAAATCCTACAACTTTAAAATCAGATGCAAAGTTAACTATCGGACATTAAACCCCCAACCCCCGCGTGGCACTTTCCGCGCGATAGCAAACAGTTTTGAAAGCAACTTACAGTTGTTTGATCGAATATATTGTGCGCTAACAGTGGGTTCATGTTTTCAAATCCTACAACTTTAAAATCAGATGCAAAGTTATCTATCGGACGTTAAGAACTCAACCCCAGCGTGGCACTTTCCGCGCGAAAGCTAAAAGTTTTATTTTATTTTTTTATTTATAGGTAGGTAGGCAGACGAGCAGACGGATTACCTCATCGTAAGCGATTGCCGCCGCCCATGGACACCCGCGACACCAGTGGAGTCACAAGTGCGCTGCCAACCATTAAACCCCCCTTTCCCCCGGATTGGGCCTCCGGTACCTTCACTCACATAGCGAAACACAGCACAATGCTGCTTCACGCCGGTTCGCTTCAGTCGAGCCGGCCCATTCATGCCGAAGTGTGTCTCTCCCACGGTTGGCGATTGGAGTTTCGAAAGAAACTCTTAGTCGGCTATTAGCAAGTAGAGCGCCGCTACGCTCGCTTGTTTTAATATACGACGCTTGAAAGTAAATATTGACTAAGCGCCATTTTTGGCCAAATTGAGTTAAATATACACAGTTTTTTCTGTATTTCGAAAGCGTCGATATTATATGGTTGCTTTTTTACGCTGCTTTCTCAATTTTTCTGTATGGCAACTTTTGAATATTGGACGTTTTCAAAATTTTATCTGTAAAACTTTTCTAAATTATATAGGTATTGAAAAATAAATAATTTTATAGTCTTGCAATTAAATTTTCGCCTACGTCTACACTATTTATATATATAATTATAGCCCATATCAACGTCATTGTATCTCATAATTTAGCAAAATTATAGCCCCTAAAATAGTAATTCATATTTGCAGTATGTTATAATTAACAATCGGGAAATGTGTTTAAAATAACATGTAATTATATAATAATAATTAAGTAACACAATTAGATAAAATTACTATCCCATTTGTTTGAGAAAGAACTCTTAAAAGTAAAAAATGGGTTGTTTAATGCTTGTGTTTATATTGTTGATAAGCCAAATAAATAACCGATCAATTCATTCTGCATTTTCAAATGTGTTTATTTACAAAACGCTAGTTCACCGTGAACTCAATTTAATCAAACTACTCCTTTACTAGCAACTTTCCTTGAAACATAAACACAGCAAACTTATCGGAAAAACATCCCCGAGCGACAGCAATTAATTAGCACCTAATTACTAGCGCAAATGAAAACAGGCGAAAACTTTAATTATGCTTATTCGACAAGTGACAAGTCGGCCCGATGGCGATCGCTTTAGCAAGGATTTCGGAGGGGCCGCCCACCGCCCGGCGGGGCCGCATTTTTTCCAGCCACCACCAAAGGGGTTGATTTTTTAAACTGATGACGCGCTTTCATTCCGCGCTGTGCAACTTCGCCGCGCGGCTGTGTGCCCGGCCCACGTAGATAAATAAAAAAACTAAAAAAAAAATAACGCTTTGTCGATAGTGCGCGTCCGTTTTGGCGGCAATATCTACTCTGTATACGGCTCAGTTTTGAACTCGGGGAAAACTTTGCGACGCGTTAGATTGTTCGTGTAAATATCGCTTACTCGACCAGTGATAAACATTTTTATGGCTCACTAAAAAGTTTTGACAAAGTTTTGTCGAGTTTCCGCGGCCCGCGAGAGTCGACTACGGACATTCGAATTTATGTTGGCGCAATGAACAAGTAAAGTGACTTTGGTGTTGAACAAGTGTAAATATCTTAAAGGAAGTGAAGAGAATGACATTGTCCTTTGTAAGTACCGAAAATTATTCCGCTTTTTTAACCGATTTTAGAAAAGGAGGAGGTTCTTTAGTCTTTAATTTATTATTGAGCAATTTAGATATTAAATACATAATTAACCAAAGATTTTTTTTAATCAAAAATAGTTTTTTTATAATTATTGAGTTAATTTAACTTTAAATGTAATAAAATCATTGCTTAAAATGGTATTAACTATTTTAGGTGTCTTATTTTAAGTTCTTAATTTCGCCCGCCGGCAAATGTTAAATACCTAAGTGATACGCTTAATACGTACGTAATACCTAGTATATGATTATTTTAAACAGGTACTGTTAGTGTTGGAGTTTTTAAAATTCTAATTAGATTTAAGTACCTATTTAGAATTAATTAGGTAGATACTTATGTTTCTATTTTTCTGTAGGACTAGATACCTATTCCGACATAGGCAGTATTTTTTCTAATACAGTTCATAAATGTAGGCACTCGAAAAGGCAAAAGATAAATTACTTTTTTGTAATTAATTATGTGTTTATTTAATGTTTATTGCCTAATTTGATTGTAATTATCATCAGTAAATAACATACGAAGCTACTTATCTAAATACAAGTAAGCGAATTCAATTAAATAAATAAATCAAAAGCTATATTATAAATTAGCTAATAAAATAATATTCCAAATAAAATCCGCTAAAATACTTAACTATCATCTAACTGAATACGACTAGCGCCATCTATTATTTCATTGCGGAACTAAAACCAATTCTAAGTCAAGCTTTTAGTCCCATGAACTTTTGAAATCACATTATGACTCTGTTATTTGCCAAAAATTTAATTATATTTTTTAATAACTTCATTATTAAGTATTAAAACAAACTTAATGAAGTTTAATTAATTACGTATCGTTATTGCTAATATCTGAATAGGTACTTATCAGATTTTTTATATTTTAATGACGATTTACTTAAAATAATGCATTAATTTAATTTTATCAAAAATGTGTTGGGATTGGTATTATCCCTGTTTTTATTTTTTGTTACTTTAAATTAAATATGTTTACATCATTACTACTTACAACACTAATGTATCCCGTATTTCGATAAATAGGTAAATATTTTTATTTTATTTTATTCTGTTCCGTCCGTACTATGTATAAGGGTCGTATTTAACTCAAAATGAATAAATAGCTAACCAAACCTTTTTGCACACAAAAAAAATAGTTTTTTTTTATGATATAGGTGGCAGACGAGCCGACGGATCACCTGATGGTAAGCGATTACCGCTGCCCATGGACACCTACAACACCAGTGGTGTCACAAGTGCGCTGCTTACCTTTTAACTCCCCTTCTCCTGGATTGGGCATCCGGTACCCTCACTCACGCAGCGAAACACAGCGCATACACTGCTTCAAGTCGGTTTTCTGTGAGGACGTGGTATTACTTCGGTCGAGCCAGCTCATTCATGCCGAAGCGTAGCTCTCCCACTGTTACACATTAAAATCATAGTTTGATGTGCAATTATTATTTTTCATGTGCAAATAGATATTTTTAGAGGGTTTAACACAGAATTGTCAGCGTTAGGCTTTCCGAAAATTATTTCCAAATTGCAACAATTTTATTACACGCAACATGAATCCCCAGTTCCGTATATATGCTATTTTATGTGAACATCACAGAATCTAGGTCCATATTTTACATAAACACTAACCTACCTAAGAGCTAATGCTGATCAATAGTGTTGTCAAAAATCGCCGCGACAATAATCCAAGATCAAGACCAAATGAAGAAAGAAATATAGTACGGCTTAACTGTGGCAGGGATTTCCGACGGTCACAACTTTTCTAAAATGTGGGCAACGCATCAGCTACCTCTCTGATGTTACAGATGTTTATGAGCAGGGTTTATTATTTATAATCAGATGATCCACTTGCTCATTTGTCGTCTCTTGCATAAAAAATAGGACCATGTACCTACATCTTTAAGTCGGGAACCGCATCTGCTAACAGTCATTATGACGATGAGGCTGTTGCAAGACCGGCTAGATTTGATAAATATCTCCTTGGTCTTGCAATACGCAACACTAATCCCAAATAAGGTCAGATCTATTATCGATCAAATGCGCAGGCGTTTTGTTTGCCACTTAAGTAATTAACGGGAAATCTAATTAAGTCAAAATTAATATAAAACAGCATTTAAGATTTATATAATAATTTAAAGTAAAAAATTCATTCTTCTTCATCATTATAGCATATGATTCCCGGTTGCGTCCAAAGCTGTCGCTTTGGAGCCCAGGGTACGATTAGACCATGATTCATGAATCGGGGAGTCTGGTAATTATAATGTAACCCTTTAACAGAGCACTTGAGTCTTGGTCAGTAAAAGTATCCAATGTTTAGATTTTAAGAGGTTGCATTAAATGTAGGAAATACTATTACCTACATTTTCTTTAACCGTAAATGTTATTTGAAACGTAATAGTAAATCCTGTTTATTAAAAAAAATTCTTAATTAATTTATATTATTTCTACTTATTAAAAGTTTTACCTTATCAACTCATCTTAGGTGAGCCTGTAATCGAACTTGCGCCCAAAGTTATTGCGTCGGAGCCTTTTTTTTTGCGTTGGGGGAATGCCGCCGGCCGTTTCAACGGGCCGACCGTCTCGCCACCTTCTGGCAGCGCCTTATGCATACCCGTCTGCCGAGGGCGGACGGGTACGATTAAAAAAGTATCAAATAATTTGGAAAATATTTTTTAACATATAAATCTAAATAACTTTATTACAAGAAAAGTATACACATCCCTAGATGATATAACAATCAATAATTTAAATAAATTAATCCATGAGGCAAATCTATGATTTAATAGTTCACTTCAATCGAGTGTACTTACGTCAACGAAGTGTTATATAAAACTGTAAATAAGATAA
The DNA here is from genome assembly GCA_019059595.1 of Marasmia exigua. Lineage (NCBI taxonomy): Eukaryota > Metazoa > Arthropoda > Insecta > Lepidoptera > Crambidae > Marasmia > Marasmia exigua. Next base: position 26,672,923 of record CM032472.1, on the reverse strand, counting down.
TCTACGTTAATATAGCAATTTTAAAGCGATATCAGTCTGTCCCCGTGATACAGCCTAGACATAATTTATTAAGGTGACGAGTAGGGCACACTAGCGACGCCAATCGATTTTAATTTTTAGCTACTAAACCGGATCTATTTTAAACAATTTCGGGGTAACAACCTCTCCGCAAACACTTCTACTATTTATTAAATAACCATGCAAAAATGTTGGCGTACAAAAACGGATCCAACATTTGTGAATGACAACCTATAAAGGTTATCTGGAAAAACGAAATGCTTGCGCGATTTAATCGACTCCTAGCGCCATCTATCGGTATAAAGGAACTAATGTCCCGAAAGGAAGTGAAGGCGGGCCACTAGTACAATATAAAGAGGATAGTAGTAAAGAAAGTGGTTATCTTTCTTTCTTGCTTTAGATTCCAAATGTAAATTACAATGCAAAGGTTATTCACTGCCATCAAGTTGACTATAAGCCTCGCCCAGCCCACGTCTCTTAGCATAATGCATCTGAGCTTAATTATAACAAATTAACGTTCAAGGAATTTCCTTCCAGTAAATATGTTTAATACGGTAATTAAAACGAAGTAATCTGACCTTGCACTATGCAGGCATATGCTTATTAAAATAATTACTTTATTACCAATTCAGAGTACAAATGAGGAATTGATTTGAACGCCATAAAGCGTTTTCGGCCACCTTCCTGCTTATGTTTTTTGTCATTGTTTCGTGATCTTTGTGTCACTACAAAACGGTTTGGCGTGTTTATATGTAAATTTGGTGGCTATTAAATGTTTGAAATGGCAACAAATTATATTATGCATTTTTAATTTTATAGTACCATTTTGTTTCAAGTTGGTTCATTTTCAAACTTAAATTACTAACTTTAAAATTGAAGTAAAAATATTATTTGACATATTCTTGTTTATAATTGTAGAATTATTACAAAAATAAAACATGATTCATATTGTTATGGCATATACAATTTTTTGCGTCACAATAATTATAGGAACATAGAATAAAAACACATCCTGTAACATGACTGAGTTTTTTTTTAATAGTGTAACAATCAGGTGCGATTGTGGTCAAGCGTTGGCTTATTGACCAAAAAAAAAAAATCAAATTAAACTGCAGGGCACTTGGCTTAAAACTGTAAGCCCTCAGTTAATCATGTAAAAAATAAAAGATTCAGCTACTCTCCTTGCTCAATGGCCGGCAACATTATTTACTATCGACTGTGGTAGAACCACGCTCCGGCACGAATTGGCCGGCTCGACCGGAGTGATACCACGGCCTTACAGAAAACCGGCGAGAAGCAGCACTGTGCTGTTTCGCTGCGTGAGTGAGGGCCGGTACCCTAAACCGGGGGAAAGGGGGTTTTAAAGGTTGGCAGCGAACTTGTGCCACCACTGATGTCGCGGGTGTCCATGGACGGCGGCAGTCGCTTCCATCAGGTGATCCGTCTGCTCGTCTGCCACCTATGTTATAAAAAAAACTATCTAACAAGCATGTTCTGACAAGCAAGAATAAATGAAAAATTAATCAAGACATTTAAAATAAAAAGGATTTGTGATTTTTCAAGCTTATTTTGCACACACCACGATACGATCATCTCTAGCAAGATTTTAAAAAGTTGCCAATGAAACTTTAAATCTTGCTAGAGACTGAACCGGAAAAAGGACCCTTAATTTTAAATACAAAATCTATCGGAGTAACATAAAAAGTATTTGTTGAAAAAACCGACTTCTCCAAAAACCACGAATTAAAATGTATAAAATAATATTTTTAACACTTCAAATAACATTTTATAACAGTACACTCGATAAAAGGTGTTACCGAAGTCGGCGCCCAAGACTATCTTGTAATAAATACTTCATTCAATTATTCAACAGGGATTAGGCGCTGACTTGGGTAATACGCTTTCTCGAGTGTACTGTTATAAAATGTTATTTGAAGCGTATGAAGTGTTAAAAATGTTATTTTATACTTTTTAGTTCATGGTTTTTGAAAGGCGGTTTTTTTTTCGCAGAAATTTTTTCATGCTTTTTAGTGTCTCATTTTTTGTAACCTTTGAAGTCGGTAAAAAAGACAGAACTACATATCCGTTTGATTAAAAAAAAAACAAATTTGGTGTCCAACTGGGTTTATCAGATAGTTTTCACGAAGCATATTCTATACCAAGAGAATAATAATAATTCGTGGTTAAAAAACAATTTTGACACAATTCTACGCAGAGCTCTTTAGAAATTTTTACATACAAAAGTCGAAATATACAATTCTGGAAATCCTTTGTAGCTTTCCTGGGATTTTGGTGGACCTACCTTTTTAATCGTCTACGGGGAAACCAAAAAGGAAGGGTTATAATTTTAGCAGTCTAGGTATGTAGATATGTTTGTATGTTCCAAAATTCTGCCTAAACTACCCAGCTGATTATGATGAATGAGGTATCAATCGATTCCTTAGTACTGTCCAGGTGACCTAGGCTTATATTTTTGTTTGTAGTAAAACCGACTTGTTATTTGCGATATCTAAAAACAAATGACGTATGTACTCACATATGTATGTATGTTTAGCACTCGCTAAACAGAACAGTAAACAGGCATCTTCTAGGTCTAGGAGGTAACGCGTTCGGCGTTACATCTTAGACCTCATCATCAATTTCCATCAGGTGAGATTGTGGTCAAGCATTGGCCTATAGTTCATAAAAAATACTAAAGACCTAAGAAATTGTCGCCCGTAATGTCATTCGGTGGAATTTTGTTTGGCACAACTCATCATGATGATCTTAGCATTCAATACCGGTTGTGTCCTATGCCGTCGCTTTAGAGCCCGGGATCCGATGGTTGGTTGGGCATAACAGCAATGCTTCCTTATTTAATCCAAATTTCAAAATCGGCTTCGTAGACTCAGCAAATACTTTTTACTCCTCGCCTAACAAAAGTCGTCAAATTTAAAGTTAATTTTACTGCGGATAGGATAGGATTTTTCCATCCAACCAGGTTTTTCCGTTATCTTTTCCTTCACCCAAAATCAAGTTGCGTTTAAAAAGAATGTAAGTTGATAAACAACTCGCTTTGCACCCAAATTTCTCGAAATTTGAAGCATAATCTTTTGCCATTCGACTCCTGCAAAAAAAATAGACATAATAGGTCGGTTCTAGATGACTTCTGTATCGAAGAGCACATTGACCCTTGTCCTAGGCAGTATATAGTATCCTTTTTCTCCTGCATACGTTCCGTATGATCTGTCTCTGTCTCCGAACCATGGCGAGAACACTATGCGCGCATCTATTATGTGTCCAGATGTATATAATCTAGATGCTGATCATTATAATCTAGATATCTTTAAGGCAAGTTACATAGACTACTAGTCCAACTTGATAGGTGTGTACGTCGTAATTTTGACATGATACGTCAAAATGTAACCAATCCACTCGTTGTTGGACCAGTCGTCACATAGGTACTGCCATCTATAGGATTTTTCCATTCGGCAAAACCCCTCATTAAGGCGCTACATAAGTAATACGGCAACACTTAGCCAGGGAGATTTTAAAAAAGTACACCTTTAAATATTTGGACGAAATAAAATTTTTTGAGATGTATAGCAATCATTTTTACACGCGACAACTATCATCAAACGATCATTATTATTACTTTCAAGAAGAAATTATTAGATAAATCTGTTTTTTGTTTGTCCAAGTATTTAAAGAATCTCTAAATCTGTTGGTGGCGCTAGGTGGCGTCGATTTAGCACCTTAAACGTAAATACACAGCACCCATGGAATAGTTTCCAGTGTTCTTCATTAATTAACAATCCGTTGTTTCTTCAGCAGGCAGAGTCGGACCGGGAGAGCGGCGCGAGCTCGCCGGAAGGCGGGGCGTCGCGCGCGCAGCTAGCCGAGCCGCGGTCGCCATCGCCGCGCGCGCGCACTCCGCAGCACCAGCCACACCTGAATGGCTCCAGTGAGTTCGTACTACATGCTTCTATTCATATTTAGATTAAGATAAAAATAGAAATATTTATTATGTTGGACGATTAGGCATGGTAGACATTTAACAAAGAAGACAAAATAATAAAAAGGCACACTGAAGACAATCTATCTAGCTTCCAGCGATAAAACCGCCGAAATTGTATATTTAAGTGTCTGTAATGCCTAGTTTTTTAAGTTGTGTATTTTGTGCAATAAAGTATATAATATATATACTAGATATTTATAAAGTGGTAAACTCTACAGACAATGACAAGGCTTACAGCTACAAAAAAAAGACGAAATACTCGCGCGATGTAATCGACGGCCAGCACCATCTATTGGTAGTCGTACTGTTTGAAAGTTATGTCATGGTGGCAGGCCACAAGTATGATATTAAAGTCAAACAATAAGGGAAAAATAACAAAAAGACAGACAGGAACTAGATCTCATAAGATCAGAAATCTCAAGTACTGGGAGAAAAATAAGTCTGTTAATGTTGAAAACATAATTTTAAGATTAATACATATTGACACCCAGACACTGAACAAATACAAGTGTTCATCATACGAATGTTTTCCCAGTGTATAAACCACACCTACAACCTTTGCGTATGAGGCAAGATGACGCAACCAAATGCGTCTTCGGGGAGTCAGTTCATATGCGATTACCTTAAAAATACAATCTTTTTTCTCACTACAAGTTCCCTTGTATTTTATGAAGCTAGAATCCAATAGTCTCCTTCTCCCGCAGTGGCGTCGATGTTCCAAAACCTGCAGAACCTCGCGAACATGCAACAGAACATGGCGCCGATGTCGCAGCAGCTGCAGCAGCAGATGTCGCAGCAAATGTCGCAGCTAGCGGCCAACCTACAGGGGCTGACCTCGATGCCTTCCAACCCCGTCATCAACTCTCCTCTTAACTTGAGCGTCAGTGCGCCAGGTAACTTGAACTTTCCATGTTTTAGTAGATGTAGGTAGATCTTAATCCTGAAGACATAAGGACTGCACTTGCAGCAGCAAATGTCGCAGCTGGCGGCCAACCTCTAGAGGCTGACCTCGACGTCTTCCAACCCCGTCATCAACTCACCTATTAACTTGAGCGTCAGTGCACCAGGTAACTTACCATTTCCATGTTTTAGTAGATACAGGTAGATCTATAGATCCTATAGCTGCAGTATGAAATATTACAGCTGGCAGCTAACCTTCAGAGGCTGACCTAGATGCCTTTCAATCCCGTCATCTAGTAACTCTCCTCTTAACTTAACTTGAGCATCAGAGCTCCAGGTAACTTATCCAATTAGTACATACATAGTTGTAGATCTTATTCTTGAAGACATAAGAATTGCCAGCTTCAGCAACAGATGTCGCAGTAAATTGCGCAGCTGTCGACCAACCTCCAGGGGCTGACCTCGATACCTCCCAACCCTATCATCAACTCTCATCTTAACTTGAGCGTCAGTGCACCAGGTAACTCATCTACATATTATAAAACAGTTGTAGATATTATTCTTCAAGACAGGAACTACTGGAGCACCATATCGTAGCCAATGTCGCACCTGACGGTCAACATCCCACGGGCTATTCTTCTAACCCGGCCATAAAGATGCCTACCACTTGAGTTAGCATAAAAGTTTTCATTCTATCGCTAAAGACGATTAGTTTAAAGTCATATAACTTAGAATGTACAGAAGACCAACACCTGTGAATTGAGCCATTTTGATCTCCCTTGCGTGTGCAATGACGGAGATTAGCTGTTCGGTAGGCACGTGTAAGTTATATTGTTTTTAAAATATATAGGATACGCACCATTTCACAAGTGCTTAAAATACTACATCACCATAATATCCCACACAAATTTTCGTTGGTTTCAGTTATAACTAACTCTAGGACCATTCCTTATTTCTGAATGGATCTTAGAAAGCAGAGGGATAATATAACTGCTAATTGCGATTCACATCAGTTGTTTTAGTTGCACTTAAACACTACAATCAGATCATTATAAGCTTTACTGAGAACCCATAAAACTTTTATGAAAGGGGAAACATTATGAGCGAAATTGCCGGTAAAAGATATGGCAAAGGTGATCCGCTTTAAACTAGACGTATAAATAAAGAAAACAAAAAGAATCTCAGCTAGGAATTTGTACAAAATGGTGAATATGCTAAATATACATCGCAAACCTAACAACCTTTCATTTAAATACTTCAAGAGTATATTTAACCTCATCAAGCAGCGACATATTCCAAGCAAAGTGACATTTAAATACCACGATTGGTGTATTACAAAATATCAGTATACCTACCATATTTGCATGAGTCACTCGTATATCTAATTTAACCGCTCAAAGCCCGACAAAAATAGGAATCTTTATTGGAATTACAATATTTGCAGCAAAACTGTTAAACGAAGTTCTAATATCGCAATTCGATATCTATTTTAACAAAATGCAAATAGCGACTATGAAAAACCATCAACGATTTAAATTTTTAATCATAAATATGAAGTTAAGTTTGCATTCGCTTAAATATTTTCAGCACATTACCATTTCAAATGGTAGGTCGGAGGGTAGACCACTAATTAGACCGAATTAGACCGATTGGGATAATCAGAAAGACATGGTTCGCGCATTAAAACTCTTAACTCGGGAATCACGTGATCGTAATTAGGTGATTACCGAAACCAATCGATTTAATGAATTCAAGATAGCGGCACCACTCACCCGCCCATTAAAGCTATGCCGTAATGGACGAAAAAACCTATTTAAATAATGAGTATAATTACATATTTTTTCACGAACGCACGGATATTACGACTGTTGCGGTATCATTAAGAGTTTTATTGTCTTAATAGAGCTAATTATACATTTTTTTCGGCTCTTAATTGATGCGGCGTAGGAAAGAGCATTTATTACAAAATGTGAAATGTCATGGTTTAAATGAATACGTTATGTTAATGCCGAGTTTAACGGGCTTGTAAGGCATGCAGATAATGTTTTAGATTTTTGTTGGAGCCGTTTTGTTCGCGGTAAATTAGTCTTGCTCGGTTGCCGATGGATTTTGTGTAATTTTCTATCTTTACTTTGTAATGTCCGTGCGCGTATAGACGTCGGTTTTTTTTGTAATTACAATATAATTTTATTGTTTAATTACCTAAGTAGAAAGTTGGATGTATTGTGCGGCGTTTCGTCGATTTGTTAACAAACACCATGACTGATGAGACAAAGCAATTTTCTTTTGTCTTAGCCATCATTAAGTAAATGTTTATGTACCAAATCTGATGTTTATTATATAAAATGATACCTTCATATTCAGCTTCTTAACGATCGCGGTGATTACCGATTTTATCGTGGTTACGTAATTGCATTAACGACAGAATTAATATTTAAGATGCACACTTTTGTTTGTAAGGTCGCTTATGGTTAGATACTTACTAGGTATATTATATTTTTGTTTCTGTCTTATAACTATTCACCAAAGTATGACTTTGAACATTATTTTTAATGAATAGTTAAGAGTTTTAGCTTGCAGTAATTAAAGAACAGTTAAAATCATATTCTGCATAAATTTGATATCGAACTACAATACATTATCCAACTTAGGCTTAAATTTGATTTTATTTTTATTTAAATAAGTTACAAGTTTTTAAGCTGTCTAAGGGTTGCGAAGGTCAGACGGCAGTCGCTTTGTAATTACCTGACTCACCTATTTTGGATCATGGTAGAAGCGTACCTTAGGCTCTAAATCCATGGCTTTGGACGCAACCGGTATAACACGCTAAGCTGATGATGATAAAGACTTATGTTTATAATACTTTTGGATAACGTTTTTTTAAGTGATAGGTGGTAGACGAGCAAACGGATCGCCTAATGTTAAGCCATTGCCGCCGCCTATAGACACACGCGACACCAGTGGAGTTTAAATCTTTAAAACTCACGCAGCGAAACACAGCACAGTGCTGCTTCACGTTGGTTTTCTGTGAAGCCGGTATCACTCCGGTCGAGCCGGCCCATTCATGCCGAAGCGTGGCTCTCCCACGGTGGTATTGTGGGTGTATGATGGTAAGGTGTGTGATATTAATAATCATCAGGAATAAACGTCCTGGACATAGGCCTCCCCCAATAATCTCTACACAGATCGGTCCTGTGCCGCCCGCATCCAAGGGATTCCCGCGACCTTCACCAGATCGCCTACCACGACTTTGACTGCCTATAGGCGGCCTCCACTTGAGGCCTCTTTCGGGAAGTTGAAGAAGTCATATTAAATATAACTATACCATATATAGATAGGTACGGAACCCTCGATAAGCCTGCCTAACTCGTACTTGCCTGGTTTTTTATTTTTATTTATTGTTTGTCCTAGGCATGGGATCTCCAAACCCCGTGGGTAACAGCAACATGCTACCTCCAGCAATGCCCTCGCCCATGCCGCAGCTCATCCTGGCTTCAGGTCAGCTGGTGCAAGGCATCCAGGGCGCACAGCTACTCATACCAACATCTCAAGGTGAGTAACAAATCACGACCTCAGTTATGCAATTTCATGACTCCAAAATCTTTTCAGTACTTTCCTAAAATGTGCGTAGATTTGAGAGATTGCACGATTTTTAATACTAGTGAATTAAGATCGCTGAATTTTGAAAATGTGCATTAATTTCTTTTTTAAATACTTAAACAAATTTGCTAGGCAATCTACACCGATAATCTAGTCACAAACTGAGGCACTAATTGTACTTGGAGTACTAGATGATGCTGGAGATGTCTTCAGGACACCCAAACTCAAGACAATCAGAAAAGTTTACTGTCAAAATTAAACCGACCGGGAATCCTTCAAGAAAAGACCGTACTCCTTTTTAAAAACGCCGGCAGCGCACTTGATACTTCTTTGATGTTGCAGATGTCCATGGGCGGCGGTAAGCATTTACCATCAGATGATACGTCTGCTCGTATGTCCCCTATTTTATCAGTTTTGATTCCCGGAGGAATCACACCTTAGCTACTACAGCATTGAAGCTGTCAAAATTATTCATCATTACATTTTTTTCTGCAGGCATAGCAACGCAGACCATCCTCACGATACCAGTCAACCACGTGAACTCGAACGACCAGATGGTCAACTTAGCACTAAACAACGGGCAAGTGGTCTCCACGTCCCTCGCGAACCTGCAAGCAATGGCGCAGCCCCACCAGCTGCTCAACTCGAACCCACAGCAGCCGTCGAACATCCGACCGAATATGCTGAACCCGACGCTGTCAAACGCCTTACTAAACCCAGGGTTATCGAACTTCTTGTCAAATGGAGCGACGAACGCCCAAGAGTTGCTACAAGCGCTCCAGCAGCAACAGCCGCAAGGGAATCACAACCTTCTGCAGACGGTCCAACAGAACAATATGCCGCAGCAGATGCAGGGCAGGCGGTCGTCGTCGCCCAGACCTGAGAGGCATTACAAGGAGAGAGAAAACTTTGAGAGGTTCGCTGGAGGGTCGAGGGAAAGGAACGAGAGGGACAACTCTGGCCCCGTCGCGCTGAACAACATTAACCGGTAAGTTTTATTTATGAAAATAGTATTGATAGTATTTATTTCCAGTTTAATCTATTAGACAATCACAAAGATTATACGTCACCCAAAAATACGAAACAGTTACGCGATGTCATGCGAATCGACACCCAGCGCCATCTATTGGCAAAGTTTTGAACTAATAGCAAAATTTAGTCTCTAAATGAAGGGCGGGTCACTAGTATGAAAAAAGTTAACACAGTAAAAAGTAACAAAACAAAAGACTATCAAAATGATTTTATCTGAAGTCGTAGGGTGGAAAACCCTGTATAAACATTCACAGTGAAATTAATCAACTTCCCGCAGACGTACTTCAGAACCGGTACGGTAATGAAGTCTTAAAGAAACTAGCCTACAGATTCCCAAAAGGCCGGCAACACTCCTTCTGATGTAACTGGTGTCCATGGGCGGCGGTGATCACTTACCATCTGATGAACCGCTTGCTCTTTTGAATTTCAATCTCATTAAAAAATGACAATTAAATGAAGATTAAGTGCTAATTATAACGGCTATATACAAATATTATATTATTGAGAAAACGAAGCATAGATAGATTTTCTTTATTGCACAAAAATAAAATACAAGCATGATACAACAGCAACAGACAGTACAATAAGGCGGTCTTATCGCTTGTAGCGATTTCTTCCAGACAACCTTTGGGTAGAGGAAAGAAATATCGTATTCGTAATAAGGGAAGGCAGTGCAAAGTAGTTTAACAAATGAAATTGAGAATGGCAGAAATATACATTATTACAGTGTTCTAATTCTAAACCAGAAACATAAAGGTCCGAATACATCTATTAACAAAAATACCTCATTCTAACAAACCGGGATAGTGGTACAAATACACAAATAATATTTTTGAAAAATGTGAAGAGATAGATACGAGCTGTCTTATGGAAGGCGTATGTTCTGACCCGCCGTTCCCTTTATTCTACCTCATCAATTAAAAGAACCGCTTACCATTTGGTCATCTTTAGCTTCTTGCGTCTGCTGTTAATAAGTAAATCCGGCGAACCAGGCCAGCCGCCTCAATTAGAAGACGAGAACAAAACAATTGGGGTCACACAACAATCGCCGTACCTTAAAACACAATTATTGCAATGCCCCCTATATGGGCATTCTGACAAACGTTGATTACTAATTCACAACATACACATTTGCATTAGGGCTGACAAAATATTTGCGAACTCTTCCTTGGCAAAATAAGACAGATAGAACCTAGAGAGCTTAATAATGAAACGGAATTGTGGACCGAATCTTTAAACCTTTCAAATGCGCTGTTCGTCTCTTTTATTTGGATGCGACAGGTATATTGCCAGGACAATGCCGTAGCAGCAAATGCTCAGGTTGGGGCCTAATGGCCACACACACTCACACCTCTCTTCTTGTATATCTACTACTTATCGTCCTTGTAACCATGTCATGTCATGTGTAATTGTATCATAGGTAGGTACTTGTAATACTGTAAACTTGTTCTAAGTTATGTAATGTCGCTCTCTGTGCTGTGAATGTTGTGATGGTCAATAAATGTTTTTTCTTTCTTTCTTTCTATATTATCTTTCGTTACGGGACGGTTTTGTTGTTGGCCCTGTGGTACTGGTATAATGCGTACGGACAGCCACACATCAATTATGCAAATATGTATTTTTTCTTTCAATTAATTCTCCCCATCCTAATGTCAAACACGTTTGGTTCTATCTAATTTCATTGAAAGACCGGTTGCAATTTTATGGTTTTCTCTCATTAGTCTTAAATATGAGGTTGGTTTTCAGACACTCTTAAGGCCCACATTTTCTTTAAAAAATACGTGTTGTACGTTTTTTTTCCATATGATAGGTGCATTCGAGCAGACGGAACACCTGATGGTAAGCGATTGCCGCCCACATGGACATCCGCAACACTAGTGGAGTCACAAGTGCGCTGCCAGCCTTTGAACCCACCTTTCCCCCGAATAAGTCCTCCTGTACCCTCACTCACGAAGCGAAACACAGCACAGTGCTGCTTAACAGGTATCACTAATTAAATAAACTATGAGTTCCACAATAATCATACTACATTATTGGTTCAAAAAATTTATTCTGACTACAAATTTCAATTTATTTTCATGATTATTCCTGGAAAAGGTTGGACATGAGTAGTAACAGTTGTTGTTGCTAAATTCATTATAGTTAATTAAGTTAAAGCGATAATAATCTGATTGATATCGAAGAGACGACGAAGCAAGAGTTTAGTGACTGGTCAGGTTTTTTTTAAATGGAGCACTTTGATATCAGAGGTTTGGGTCACTGATCCAGCGAAGTGAGTGAGCAAGTGTCAGCCCTAGGTCACACACACAAAACTGCCGACTGCATCCACACAAGTCCGTGTGTGGCGAGCGTTGGAGTAATTACACTCATTGTCACATAATTACACCCAACACTTGTCATTGCACCCACGCTCTGCCAGCCTTATCTGCACCCAGCGAGCCCTAATTACCACAGCCATAAGGGTCCGAATCGATTAACATTACCACCGACCCAATTGGCGGACACTTAGACAATAAAGCAAATAGTTACAGACCTATGAAAAAATCAATGTGTTAGTGAGTGCTAGTGTGTGGGGTAATTTGCGGACCTAACGTTGAATAGTCATTAAGGAACCGTATCTCTTAGTTCAACTTCATTAACATAGCATGAGAGTTTTTGCAGTCCCTGAGGTATTTTGTAATGAGGTCTTCTTAATTCTAAATCTTCGCGCACTTTGTCTCGAAGGTATTTGTCTGGTGGGTGTAGATAGGAGAAATAATCTTGAAGGTTTTAACGTGTTTAACAATGTAGCAATTATCAAGAGCGGGAAAGTGACATTATAAAAGAAATAAATATTTCACAACATCACATACATTGATCTGACTCCGAAATAGGTAACTCAAGCACCTGTGTTACGGATATCAGAACCAAGAGCGAAATCACAAATACATATATACATGTAATACTTTTTTTTGTAAATACATATAATATATGGAAAACATCCAGACCAATACAAACAGACATTTTCATGCACATAAATGTTTGTAGCGTGCGTTGATCGAACCCGCAACCTTTGCACCAGAGGCAGCGTTCACTACAGCTGAACCAAACGAGTCGTCGAACATTAACTTTGTTTGATTCATTCATTGATTGACATTGATTGAAGATTGGTTCACAAAGTGCGAGCTAACGTAAAAGTCAGCCTATCGAACACTGCAGTAACTCGCACTCTTTGGACGTCACTTACGATTAACTCGCACGAGTGAACTAGAGTCCTGATAATCCTGATAAAAAGAATCGTTGAAATGTATCGTCTTTAACACTGCTATTGTGTGTCGAGTGAGTTTCCACGGACAACTTGCTTGGTACTAATAGAGTCTTAAAAACCCGCGATTGTGTTTAGAGTGGTATCGGCAGAATCCGTAGATCGATAAAACTTAAAACACCGGCGTTTTATTGAGTGACTGTGACTTTGACTGACTTCTACTGTTGACTACAATGTGGAAGGTGCGTTCTTATCCAATGAGCTCACTAAGCAAGACCTCGCCTTATGTTAACCAATCTTAAGATGTTTTGTTTCCGTAAGCCATGCAGACGAAACCGCTAGTCTATACTAGTCCTATCATAATGGCGGTTAGTGAGTTTAATAAAATATTTGCATCGAACTATAAGCTTACGTTTTCAAACCTGTTCGAAATTGATCTACATGTAATAGGGGAAGTAATGTGACGCAAATTAATACTGATGAATTATAGCAACGTCAAACTAGGTATATAACCACAGTATCAGATTATTTTACCAGTGGTTCATTATTATACTATCCAGTAGGGTTGCCAAGCGTCTAGGTATATTGGTGATAAAGGTTAAAATTTCATAGATTTCAAACCCGTAATGACGCATTTATTTTATTAAGTGAAACACACATGACAGCTAGGAAAACCTTACTACATTTATAAGTATAAAGGAGAGATAGACAAAGTGTCAAAGACGGCGTCATTTTATTTATTTATTCAATTTCTCGAATTTTCTCGAATCTTAACCCAAAATTATTTCAGCATTTTTTTACCCATGGTATCAAAAAGTTTAAATCAATTAAATAAATCTTCTTCTTCCCTTTTTTGGGCGCCTCTTTAATATTGAAGGTTGGCCGCCAATTTCTTGAAAAAGAGAGAGAGAGAGATGTTTCTCTCTCTCTCTCTGTCGAATAAAAAAAATACTTATAAGCATAAATAAAAATGTTTTATTCAAGAGAAACACATTAAAATTAGGATTGTTCTCTCGTAAAGTCGCCCTGTGTTGTGAGTTCAAAGAGAACTTTTAACATCACAAGAGCAAATCGGAGTAAGCTACTGAGATTATACCTACTGTTTACATCTAACAACAGTTACAGCCTCAAACTAGGTACAGTCACCAGCAATTAAATGTAAACACCTCGATCTTTATACCCGCCTAATAAGGTTCATATTTGAATGGGGTTGTATACTTATTAGTGCACGTGACTGTACTACGATTATCTCGGCCGCGGTTTGCCTGGACTTTGTAGTGTAACATACATAGATTAGTATATTTTTAGCACATTTTCCGCTAATTAAGCAACAGTATAGTTTTCCACTATCCTTATTAGACTTTCCTATGAGGGAAAATCCAGATTTCCTTAATTTTATAGTCTTCGAAGGTAGGTATGTTGATTACTCAATTAGGTACTTACATTTGTTATGTAATATGATGAGCAATCACCTGATAGTAAGCGATTGCCGCCGCCCATGGACACCCGCGACACCAGTCGAGTCACAAGTGCGCTGCCAACCATTAAACCTCCCTTTCCCCTGGATTGGACCTCCGGTACCCTCACTCACGTAGTGAAACACAGCACAGTGCTGCTTCACGCCGGTTTTCTGTGCGGCTGTATTATCACTCCGATCGAGCCGGCCCATTGCCGGCTTTCCCACAGATAAGATCTTCTTCATCTTATCATATTATTCCCGGTTACATTCAAAGCTCTCGCTTTCAAGCCCAGGGTATGCCGTCTGACCTTAGCAGTCCTTTTACAGGGTAATCAGACTAACTGAATCGTGGTTACACGTTTCAGAAACTATCCGAAGCGTGCAGGTTTCCTCACGCTGTTGTCCCTCACCGGCGATCTAAAAAAGATAAAGATAAAAAATTCTTTATTCAGTTTAGGTCCACACAGAACACCTATGAATGTCAAAATAGGTACATAATATCTACCGCTGCTAAGGTAATGGTAGAAATAAACACATAGATTAGAAAAATCCAAAGATACATGCTCAGATTCGAACAACGACCTCTCGCGTGGAAGGCGTGCTCTTATCCACCGGAATATCATCGCTCATTTATATTCATATATTGTAGGTACAATTTATCGCGTTTCCCTGGACATTGCAACTGCACTTTTCTATCGTCACTACAAACGAGCTAAAAACAGGTTAATTAACAATGACTAATGTACTGCATTCATCATGCAAGAACAATATTATCATTTTTAATTCATTAGCAATAAAAAGTTGATCCTATCGCGGGGTAATGTCCAGTGCTTATTACATCGCCAGGGGCGGATCCAGGGCTTTGGGGCAACACAAAAATTATATCACATATAGTAATACGTAAATGAGTATCAACTTTGTTAGTACACTGCTTATAGTTTGTATTGGTCTGGGTGGTTTCTATAAATTATATATATGTATTTACAAAAGAAAAGTATAAATGTTATATACTTGTTATAAAATCTTATATTTAAAAAATTGATAATTTTTTTATACAGTTTTAAAGATTATCTTTTGTTACAGTGACCTCCTTTTTATTTAAACGGTATTACTTTTGAACTAAAGAATCAATCAGAATAAAATAAACTTATTTCTAATTGGCAATAACAGGGCATTCTCACAAAATCAAACTTGAGGACAAAATACGCTCGATTGACAGTTTAGAGATTTTTTTTTAAAGAAAATCTTTTTTTTTTTCATCAATTTACACAATAATTTCAAAATATCTCAACAAAACGACCCCTTAACCTACTTTTTTTATTGATTCTAATTATTCTACATCATAATAGCTTTAGAAAGGTAAAAATACTATGCTTCTAACTCAATCATAACATTTTTTATCAATTTTTAAAGATAACGTCGTGTGCAGGGCCACGTGCCATTTTTTGGCAGGTAGAGACCCTTTTTGAGTCATTGTTAGTGAGCGCGGAGTGGGGTGCGCGGGGCAAAGAGAGCCAAACAAAGGACCTGTTTGTTGAGGACCCAGACAGACAGTCGCTCCGAATTATTCGCCGCTGCTAGTAGTATTTCTTTTTCCGTTCACATATCGCTAACGTTCGTTTTTTCCTACGCAATGCCGCGTCTAAGTGAATTCTCCCCAGCACACATTGCTGACATTCACTTTTACTATGGCCTGGGACGAGGAAGTGCTCGAGCTGCGCGTGACGCTTACATTGCTGCGTTTCCTAACCGGCATCCGGTGCCATCTGCCCGCAACTTCCAAGAGATCCACAGAAGATTGTCTATTACTGGACTTGGATTGAGTAGAGATCGCCGCGAGCCGCCGCAAATAATAATTGATGTTTCTGTCGAACAAGCAGTGTTGGCTGATTTATTTGCTGACCCAAGCATTAGCACTAGACGACTTGCACTGCGTCACGGCATTTCCCAAAAATCTGCATGGCGTATTTTGAAGAAGGAAGGGCTACATCCTTATCACTATCAAAGGGTGCAACATCTTCATGGAGACGTTGATTTTCGTCCAAGGTGCGTGATGTCTACTTGGATACTAAGAAAGATCAGAGATAACCCCAACTTCCCTAAAAGAATACTGTGGATGGACGAGGCAAGGTTTACGAGAGACGGTATCGTCAATTGCCGGAATTTGCACAAATGGTGCCCTAAAGGTGAAAATCCAAGGCTAAAACGCTCATCGACATTTCAAGTCAGGTATTCTTTAAATGTTTGGGCTGGTCTCATTGATGATATGTTAATTGGACCAGTGATATTACCATCAACATTGACCGGTGAAAGTTTTTTAAGACTGCTACGAGACGAACTTCCGGAGCTTTTGGAGGATGTGCCATTGGCTTTACGCGCACGAAACCGCATGTATCTACAAATGGATGGATGTCCTGCTCATCATGCAAGGGATGTGCGTTCGTTTTTAAACGAAAATTATGAAAATCGATGGATCGGCCGGCAAGGACCGGTAGCGTGGCCTGCGCGTTCACCCGATATGACTCCCTTAGACTACTTCTTATGGGGGACCATGAAGCAACGCGTTTACAGTACCCCAATCGACAGTGAGGCTGATTTGCGAGAACGCGTTATAAGCTGTGCCAATGCCATTAGTAATGACCCCGAGATGATAAGGAGAGCGACACAACAAATTGTGCAGCGCGCAACTTTGTGTTTACAACAAAGAGGGGGACATTTTGAAAACCTTATGCATTAGATTTTGTTACTGAATAGTATTTAGAAGCAGTAGTTATAAGCTAGATAAATAAATGATTTTAATTGAACTCTTGTGTATTATTTACAAACACAAATAAACGTCTGCTTAAAAGATTAATTGCCGAGAGTCCGGAAGGCGTTTTTTTGTCGTAGTTGATAGAAAATGTTGTGTTTGAGTAACAATTGTACTATTTTCACCATAAATAGCCTGTATGATGTAGATTAACTTAAAGAAATAAAAAATGTACATAAAGGGGGTGTTTTATTGAGAAATTTTGCAATTATCGTAAAAATTTGTAAGAAAAAAAAGTTTTTCGAACAATAAATACCTTATTCACTAATTAAGAACCCCTTTTTTCCTATAATTTTCATTTCAAAAGAAAGTCCTGTTATTTCCAATCAGTAGTAAGTTTATTTTATTGTGATTAATCGTTTAGTTCAAAAGTTACATCGCTTTAATAAAAAGAAGGTCACTGTAGAAAAAAAAAACTTTAAAATTGTATAAATAAATTAAGATATTTTTTTAAATTTTTTTATTATGTTTTTCATCGATAAAATTAAGTATATTTTCCCTGTTTTCAATATGTGCACTTTATGAAGACTCACACTGTATATATGTATTTACAAAAGAAAAGTATAAATGTTATATACTTGTTATACAAATCCGTGCTACGGATATCCGTAGCACGGCGGCTTGTGCCTGCCTATCTCTGATTATTATTAATGAATGTGATATTGTGCAACATTTTTATGAATACAACAATTGAACAAATGCTTATATTTTAATTGACAAGATTATAGGAAATCAACAACTACACAGCTCCATAACTTCAGACGATTCCCGATTCTGATTACTTAAAACTGGCTCTTTTATAGGCTCTAAATCATCATCATCATCATCAGCCCATTTAAGTCCCCACTGCTGGGGCACGGGTCTCCCTCAATCACATGAGGGGTAATTGCCATACTCACCACGCTTGGCAGACGGGTTGGCGAGGGTTTTGATATAAATGCAGAGTTTTCCTTCTCTGGGTGCTGATGATCATGCCAGCAGCTTTACCTTAGTCGCCTTTTACGACACCTCGGTAAGAGTGAGGGTGGCCTATTCTACTCTGCCGGGGACCACGCGGCTACCTTTTACGACACCTCGGTAAGAGGCTTTAAATGTCAGTTTAAAACTCAAGCATGAGTTTTATTTTTTCATTGTCAGAATCGCCCTGTTGGCTTAGTGGTTTAAGTACCGGGCCGTAATCTCGGGGACCTGACCTTCGATTCCCGGGTCGAGCAAAAAGTATGTTTCATATTTTTCGAACATAGCATAGGTTTGTGATCACTAAACCGCATTAGGTAAACGGGTGATTAAGTCTAATCCCATCATAGTAGCGATGACTTGATTTCTATAATGGAGACCTTTGCCCTGCAGTGAGACAGTTTAAAAGCTGATACTTTTCATTTTTATTGTCAGAAGCCATAACACTTTAAGAAGACGTGCCAGCCCGTTTCATTTCGCTCATGTCATTCTCTCAGTGCATGTGCACTCCGTCCCTTCCGCACTTCTGCTTCCCTTAGTACTACGTATCAGTCCCTTCCTCCCCTTCAGCCCTTCCCTCAATACACCTAGTAATTATGTAAAGAAAAGTGATGACATTCGTGCAGGGCACAATTCATTGTGTGCCTTAATGAGTTGCTATGCCGCGTATTTCATCGTGTACACGCATCGTATTAGATCTAATGGCGGTTTTAATTGAGTTTTAAAACTGTTTATGGACTAATGAATATGAAAATATTGATTAGTTGATCGTGGCTGCATATTTTGTACCTGAGAACAAAGTAAATGGGATTTATGAATTAATGCGCCTGACGATTTCGATCGGCGCTTGACGCATTCTGTTTTTTTTTTGGAGACAGTAAACTTTTATCAATAGTTTGTCGTCTTTAGAAAATTATGAAATAGCGACATTACAGGTACACATTTTAAATTGAGCTGAAATGTTTGATCGACGACTTTAGGCTCTGGGCGATAAACGCTTGCACACGCAGCGGGGTGGTCGAAGCTTCCTGCGCGCACGCATAGCGTGTGCAAGCAATTTTGCCGACTGCTACGTTCTCTGACCGTGCCATAACATGTGTGCTTGTAGGTATACCAAGCTAAATATTATGAGTTCCTATCATTATATGATAGTAGATGGCTAACTCCATAAGCCAAAGCCGTGTGGTTCTCGGCGAGTAGAACCCTCACTCTTACCGAGGTGTCGTAAAAGGCGACTAAGGTAAAGCTGCTGGCATGATCATCAGCACCCAGAGAAGGAAAACTCTGCATTTATATCAAAACCCTCGCCAACCCGTCTGCCAAGCGTGGTGAGTATGGCAATTACCCCTCATGTGATTGAGGGAGGCCCGTGCCCCAGCAGTGGGGACTTAAATGGGCTGACGATGATAAGCCAATTGATTTTCAAAAAATTGATTTATTAGTGTATTTCCTTAAAATCACTCCAATATTTGACATGCCATGCCATGTTGGTCTAGTGTTTTAAGTACCGGTCCGTGATCTCGGGGTCCTGGGTTAGATTCCCGGGTCGCGCTTAAAGTATGTTTCGAATTTTTCGAACATAGCTCAGGTTTGTGATCACAAAACCTCATTTGGCAAGCGTGGTGATCAAGCCTAATCCCATTATAGTAGCGATGACTTGATTTCTATGATGGAGGCCTTTGCTCTGCAGTGGTACAGTATATAGTCTGATACTTTACTTTACTACTCCAATATTACTTAAATTTAAATAGAAGCTCCACCATTAGCTTGAGGCGAAACAAACGGATACAGGAATCAAATTAAGTGAAGATTAATTACTTTATGCTAATCAGCTGAGATATACCTCCGAGTAAGTTCAAAAGTCGTATAAAAATAACTGGTAATTAATTTAACTTTTATGATATGTATCGTGTAAATCTTTAGAACCCAAGCAAAAGGTTACTATATTCACAGATATTACCTATAACTATTTCAACCTTTCATCGATTTAAAGCAATAGAATTAAGTAGATTAATGTAGATATTATGTGTACTGTACAGTGAACAAGAACATGTGTTCCGAAAAAGAGATCCTAGGTTCAAATCCGAGCTAAGTATTTAGTTTTTACCACTATCTCGACGGTGCGGGATAACATTATAAGGAAACCTACACGTTTCGGGTTATTTGTCAAAATGGTGCAACAACCACATTGTCGAGATAACCATTTTGATTGTGTCAACATGGATGTGTCAATTGCCTTTATCAAGGCGTAGACCCGACTTACAAGGCGTAGCTCCATGTCGTGTGGTATTCTGAATTCAAATTCAAAATAATACTATCGAAAAAGGTGGTAAAATGCTTTAAATATGCACCAATAGTTTTTGTTCTATCTAGCAGTCATATTTCAATAGGGGCCATCGAAACCTTAACTCTAAGGTGGGCCAATAGATGTGTCCAGAAGTGTAATTGGACTGCCTTCCCTGTCTAAGGGTTGCAAAGGTCAGACGGCAGTCGCTTCCTTGCAGCCAGACTTTACCAATTCCTGAATCATTCTCATAGCGTACCGTGGGCTCCGAGGAGACGGGTTTGGTAAAAAGTGAAATGAAACGCCTTAAATATGATTTTTTAAGGTATAAGTAACCTTACTTATCTAAATTTCCGCGGTAGATTAAGTATGTATATTTATACATATACCGCTGCTGGACGACCCGTTTAAAACAGTGGTATTGAACGCTGCCTTTGGTCCAAGGGTTGCGGGTTTGATCCCCGCTCAGTACAAACATTTGTGTGCATGAACATGTCTGTTTGTATTGGTCTGGGTGTTTCCGATGTATCATAAGTATGTTTTTACAAAAGAAAAATGGCCCAGCCCATCGTCCTGTCACTGGCACGGGGGTATGAACACCCTCTTCCAGACTACGAACTGACTGAAAATTTCTTGCCGAAAAATCTGGAATAAATATCGAACTAGGGACCGAAAGCCATCACATTAAAGTGCGACCCACTAGCCATTGCGCAAATAAGACAGTCAAATAAAATACATATTATTAGAATTAGAATCTTCTAATTCTATAAGGCGGTAAAAGTATTATATGTACCTCTAAATTTTTAATCCCACTGTTGATTGATATCCGTAACACAGGTGCTTAAGGTACCTATCTCAGAGTCAGATCAATGTTGAGAAATATTTCTTATATTTATTTATAGATATTAATTAATTAATCAAGACGAAATTTATGTGAAATTCCCATGTCGTACCCACTCTTGTAAAGGTTGGAAGTTCTACACTGGATGTAGTAGACGAGTACATCTACCTCGGACAACTAAGGACAACTTCCAGAAAGAGGTCGATAGCGTTCGGGAAGCTACGCAACATATTTTAGGCCCATCTACCGCAGTGACTCAAGACGAAAGTCTTCAATGCATGTGTGTTGCCAGCGATGACATACGGAACCAAATCGTGGCCGCTTACAATGTGCCGATTAAGGAGGCTAAAAGTCACCCAGAGAGCAATGGAAAGGGCTATGCTCGGAGTATCCCTGCGTCATCGTATCAGATATGATGAGATCCTCAGGAGAACTAAGGTCACAGACGTAGGAAAGGATTGCATGCCTCAAGTGGCAATGGGCAGGGCACATAGCGAGGAGAACAGACGGCCGTTGGGGCGGAAAGGTCCTCGAGTGGAGGCCACGTACAGGAAGTCGCAGCCGTGGCAGGCCCCCCACAAGGTGGACCGACAATCTGGTGAAGATGGCGGGAATCCATTGGATGCCGGCGGCACAGGAAAGATCTTTGTGAAGAACATTGAGGGAGGTCTATGTCCAGCAGTGGACGTCTATTGGCTGAAATGATGATGATGAATTAATTGATTTGCACGTGAGTAATCGAAAACTCAGATCTAAATCACAAGAATAATAAGGAAAACTGCCATTTACCTATTATCTACCTTAATGTACTATTTTATGCTAACAAGGGCCGGATGCAGGCTGATTTGTTATAATTACATACATAATGTTACATTCACGCACTATATAAACAATTTTCTGGTGTTGGCAGCGCGGAAAATAATATTAAACTAAATGATGTATGCGACATTAATTCCTTTGCTACTTACGCTGGCTGTTTGGGGATAGTAGCGCCAAATTTCAATCGGAATTACAACCGCTATGGAAGCGTTAAGCCGTGCTTTAATTTTAGAAGTTTGATTATAGGCATCTCATAATCATTTTCGAGAGATAAGATAATTATAGGCTTTTTTATGTTTTAATCACGTTTATCTTTTTAAATAACTAACCTTCAAGCTAC
This sequence comes from Marasmia exigua, assembly GCA_019059595.1. Taxonomy (NCBI): domain Eukaryota; kingdom Metazoa; phylum Arthropoda; class Insecta; order Lepidoptera; family Crambidae; genus Marasmia; species Marasmia exigua. Next base: position 26,650,623 of record CM032472.1, on the reverse strand, counting down.
AGCTGCAAGGAGAAAATATTTTCTGAAGAACTGCAGCTTTATTCTATAGTGAAATGTTGAAAACTAAATTAAGTCGTCACATGTAATAAATTAATTGCCCCTAATTGGAAATGTATGAACAATTACAAATAATGTAATTAATCGACAAAACGAACACCTTGTCGCTTTTGCGATAAGGTGTTCGTTTCTACTCACTCGTATCAGAAATCGCACAACAGCAAAATGTATCAGAAATAGTAAAACGAAAACAAGTCATTTATTAACCACACCATAAGAGAAAACATGAATTTCATCAGACCACAAACAGAACATTCATATAAATAATAATAAATAATAATAATAAATATTTCACAACGTCACATACATTGATCTGACTCCGAGATAGGTAGCTCAAGCACCTGTGTTTCGGATATCAGAATCAACAGTGGGATTACAAATATTTACATATAATACTTTTTTTTGTAAATACATACTTATAATACATAGAAAACACCCAGACCAATACAAACAGACATGTTCATGCACATAAATGTTTGTACTGTGCGGGGATCGAACCCGCAATCCTTGGACCATAGGCAGCGTTCACTACCACTGTTCCAAACGGGTCGTCCGGGTTCCATTTGGACGTAACGTGTAGATTATCATTTTTTCCAGATTTTAAACAGAACCAGCTCTAGAATCCCCAAGACCTCAACGTACCGTACTAACGATGAGGCACAAAAACTTACCGAGTACTTTACGGCGGTATTAATGGTGTATCATGTTGAATTATACTCTTATTATACTACACTTGTTATTTATTCAGCGTAAGTTACTCGCTAGAGCAACGCCTGTGGGCTTTTAACACGTATTTGATTAAATTTGGGATTGCCTTTGATGAACGAATCTTGGGATCTTTTTGGCCTGCAAAAGATACTTTGCAGCATGTTTAAAGCAACTTTAAGGCGTGACCTATGATCAGCCATCTTATTACAAATTTCGAACTAAGGATAGTCCTGGAACAAAACTTGTGGCAGCCCGTTTTAACATTGCGTTGCTACGAAATGACATGAGCTTTAGTACGGTAATAACTGGTGGATCGTGATTTGTAAAAAGGTGACTGTCCAGCTGCCGCGCATCTTTCGCGCTGTGTTTGGACACACCTTTAGGCTATCTAAATTGGACCTATATTTTTGCATTAACACAGTACCTCTGCCTAATGGTAACGTTGCAAGACCGCGATGGCATGGCGCCACATCCGCTGGCATTGGCATGCTGGTGGCTCAATTCGAAGTCGTTCCGTAACAACGAGAATATACCTGTCGCATCCAAACAAAGGAGACATACAGCGGTGTGAAAGGGAAGGAAACGGCGATTCAGTTGTAATGGCCGGTTAAAATTAGGCCCCATGGCCCGCGAGTGTGTCTTCATCGAAACTGTCTCATAATTAAAGGGAGTAAGTATACCTGATGTGGCGTCGCGACACGTGTGGAAGGATTTTAAATTCTGTTTCACTATATTCCCTAAGACCTGTCGCACTGTACTAGTTTAAGTAAATAACACACTTAAAAATTTCATCTCGTGTTCAGGCGGGACTCGAACCCACACCTTCCACAATCCGGGTGAATGTACTACCAATTATACCACTGAACGCGTTACTAAGTCGACGAAATTTGTAAGTGCTTGATTCGACATGAGCTGTCGATAGTCTCATCTCATTTACTTAAGAATAAATCGCAAAAGATTGCTATAAAATATCAACTGTACTAGTTTACGTCGAAATCTCACCAAAATAAATAAGTCAGTAATTTCCTAGTCATCTTGTAGAATTTATAAAATGAAGTACCCACTCCAGTGAAAATTCCTAAGTAACGACTAAACTATTAGAACACACTATGCCTCACAGACTTACTTACTTACTGGCATGGAGACCAGGTGACAGGTAGAAGGCTAGTGCATACACCGTGCATGCGTGTGCGCTTTGGATCAACCATATGATATAGTTAATAGGGCTGACACAGGTGAACTAAAAATGTTTAATTGTTTTTTATTTATTTTCATTTTTACAATCAATGGATTACATCAACATTATAAAGTTGCAGTTAGAAATAGTTTGCAATTTTATGAAAATGAAAAAGATAGCTAATTAAATGAAGGTTTATCCAACAAATACGAGTACCTTTCATTTTCCGTTAAATGACTCGGTTTGTTTGTTTATTCTCAAATAATAAAAAAGTAATGTCGCCGTTATGACAAATTGATAGCAAATTAAATGAAAGTTTATCCAACAAATACGAGTACCTTTCATTTTGCTTTATATGACTCGATTTGCTTGTTTGTTTTCTTTTTTTTTTTCTTTTTGGCTGCTACAGTGTTGTTTGTTTTCAAATAATAAATAATAATGTTGCCGTTATGTCAAAATGTTAAATTGTCAGTGTGACGATTGTGGTGCCAAATTTTCCAGTGATATTTAACAAATAATTAATGTGTCTTCATCATCATCATCATCAGCCTATCGCAGTCCACTGCTGGACTTAGGCCTCTCCAATTGTTCGCCACTGTGATCTATCCATGGCTTCTAGCATCTAGCTCTTGCCAGCCATCCTGCGCAGATCGTCCCCCCACCTAGCCAGAGGGCGCCCTACATTACGTTTAGTGTCTTATTTAGGTATATAAGTTTGTCTAAATTTAATTTAAAGGACATACTTTTCTCAACAAGACCTAGTATCATATTCAATTAAGTAGTAATCATGATTACGCACTATTTAAGATTAATCTACTTTTATAGCCTAAAATGATTTACGCCTATAACCTAGAAAAACATGTTTCATTTAGTGTGAATAAATACCCTGCCTTAGAAGGGTTGCGCATGTGATACGGCAATCGCTTCAATGTAACTTGCCAAATATATGATAACAGTATCTAGCAAAGCATAGGGCAACAATTTGTTTTTCTGTATTTTTTTGCTCAGGGAAAAGGATAAAAAAGTAACAAAAAAAATCATGGCTCACCATAAATTTTCATATCACATAAACTATTATTTTCTCGGAAATTACAAAAAAAAAGACATGCAGTGTTTCAGATGATACTTGTTAAGGCATCTAAAAAAATATCGGCCATATATGTACTGGCTATCAATAAAAAGTCACCCAGAGAGCAATGGAGAGAGCTATGCTCAGAGTCTCCCTGCGTGATCGTATCAGAAATGATGAGATCCGCAGGAGAACTAAGGTTACAGACATAGCCCAAAGGATTGCATGCCTCAAGTGGCAATGGGCAGGGCACATAGCGAGAAGAACAGACGGCCGTTGGGGCAGAAAGGTCCTGGAGTGGAGGCCACGCACAGGAAGTCGCAGCCGTGGCAGGCCCCCAACAAGGTGGACCGACGATCTGGTGAAGATCGCGGGAATCCATTGGATGCGGGCGGCACAGGACCGATCTGTGTGGAGAACATTGGGGGAGGCCTATGTCCAGCAGTGGACGTCTATTGGCTGAAATGATGATGATGATGATGATATCAATAAAAAAATATCGGTGGTATGTATTAAATAATCTTTTTTTCCTCGAATACGGTTCATTAAAGGCTTATTTCTAAAACCACAAACGCATGCTCACTATTAGACTATTAGCAAATGATTCTAAGGCTATATCGCCTGATGCGTGTGTGAGTGCGTAAGCTAGTGTGCGTGGAGGCCGCTCTACTTGTTTTTAATCAACACACGTTTATCTGTAGGGTTGTCACTTATTAATTAGATACAGGATATTAATAATTAAGTTTTTTGTTCGACTTGTTTTTATAATCTTGTCCCAAGTTATAATGATCTGAGATATAATCATTATTAACAATTATACAATAATAAAACGGATTGAGCTAATCTGCAATTACGGATGTGCGTAAGAATTTTTATTGAGTCAGTTTTTCTCACCTGGTTATACTTATGGAGCATAAAGCTTTTTTTGTTACCAACCTACTTCCATCAAGTGCTTAGGTCCTTTTAAACAATGAAAAAACGGTTTAACTTACAAAATAAGGTTTCATAGCAAGTAATAATACAATAACGCGCGCCAAGACTGACTGACAGGTCATCTGACAGATTGACTAGTGTTGTGTGTATGAGCTAGGGATATATAAGCAAATTGTTTTTCTTCGTCTTACAGTACCTACCTATTACCAACTATTTTCTAAAATACATTTTTTAAATTCACACCAATGAAATACTAACATAAAGTGAGCTCTCCTCTTGCTTACCGTCAGCCTAAGGTGAACCATTCACTGTGCCACTATAAAAAAAAAATTTCTTCGAATTTAAAAAAAAACCGGATTTTTTTGTCAGTAATAAGTGTTTAGAATGATGTCCATCCATACCGATACACCCTGCACAATATACGAGCATATTGGTTTAATAAAAAAACACACTAATACAAACCTTACAATCGAAAGTCAAAACCCTCCAGCGCTCACGACTGGTGTCTCCGCTAATGCGGCCATATAATTAGGCATGCCGGGGGCATTAAGTATTCCAACATCTATAATTACCTTAGCGCCCGTGACGCTTCTAAGCCGCCGAGTAATGGTGATAAATAGATCCTATGCGGGATATCGCCTTGAATATATTAGCGTTTAGCCGCTAGTCGGTTTGTACTGAGTATCTATGCGTGAGGGATGGGCACCTAGGTGAGGTGGGGTTAGCCGGTCGGTTTGTACAGAGTATCAACGCACCGGGGGGATGTGCACCTAGAAATTAGAGGTGTAGCTAGACATCAAAGCATGTGGTACTTACAAAAAAACACTATTACTGTCTTCTGCGGGATATCGCCTTGAATATATTAGCGTTTAGCCGCTAGTGGGTTTGTACTGAGTATCTATGCGTGAAAGATGGGCACCTAGGTGAAGTGGGGTGAGCCGGTCGGTTTTTACAGAACATCTACGAGCCGGATGGATGCACCCAGAAATTAGAGATGGGAACAGAGGTCAAAGCATGTCGTACTTATAAAAACATTTTCTTTCTCTTCTGTGGGATATCGCCTTGAATTTATTAGCGTTTAGCCGCTAGTCGGTTTGTATTGAGTATCTATGGGTGAGGGATTAGATAGACGGCTAATGATGTGGTTCTGTGGTTCTTTTCTGCGGGATATAGACTAGAATATAATAACGGTAAGCCGCTAGTCGGTTTGTACAGTGTATCTAAGCGTGGGGGATGTGCACTAAGAATGTTAGAAGTGGGGTTGAACATAGAAACATCACGGCGCGGCGATAGCTATAAAAATCCATTCTATATCTCTTCTGCGGGATATCGCTTAGCCGATAGTTGATTTGTACCGATAAAGTATGGTCTGGATCAAGAACTTTAAAATGTCACAGCTCGATAGCTTAACTCTCCACATCTTAGCGTGTAATTCCCGGTTGCATCTAAAGCTGTCTCTCTGGAGCCCGGGGTACGCTACACCTTGTTTCAGGATTTGAGGAGTCTGGTCTGGAATTACAATGAAGCTACCACCGTCTGACCTTCGCAACCCTTTTAACATGGGAACCAGACCAACTGAATCATGGTTCCACGTTCCCGAAACTATCCGAAACGTGCAGGTTTCCTCAAGATGTTTTCCCTCACCGCCGACCTAATGGTAGAAATAGGTACGCACATAGATTTGAAAAATCCAGAGGTGCATGATTCGAACCACCACCCGGTATGGAAAGCGCGTACCGAACCACTGAGCTACCATGGCTCTAGCTCGACTGCTTAACGTTTCCTTCTATTCACGGAATCACGTTTTTTAACCGACGAAATAAACGAAGTACTGTTTTAAACTTTCAAAGTCACTAACAATAAAATAGTTATTTACAGTGCCGAAATATCGAAAACTCAAAAATAAGGTACATGGTAGAAATCTCTTAAATAACTATTCTAATGAATAAACGAAGGTTTCAATTCGGAGGTTGATAAAAAAAAAATGATTTTTTTTTTTTATTATTGCCATAACCTTGTTTACAACTGCCTTTTAGTGTCTGGAGTATCTGACCTGCTTTCAGAGGTATGGAATGGGAATTAATTAGCTCTAGGTTAGTGACACTACGTAACAGTTCAGTGTATATTTTATTTTTTCTAAATACAAGCGTGGGTGTCAAAACAAGATCCAATTAAAATATGGCCAATTTAAGTCGCCAAAACGACTTGTTTCTAATATACTTACACATATTACGTAATTATACCATAAGTAGCCAATAAAACTGACCTTATGTACTAATTGCGGTTTTAACTAAAATTATTACCTTATTAGAACCACGACATTTATGACTTAAACAGGGGGTAAAAAAGGCTGTTAAACAAAATGCGTAAACAAATATTACATAACTATTTCAAGTTGAATGTAGTTAGCACATCCATTATAGAGGATTTATTTGTGTGTGTACGTACCTCAAAGACATTAAGTTAATGTGAGCAGATAATTACTGGTTGGGAACATTAATTCTGGCATCCATAATTTAGTTTCATACCTTATTCCTGTTGGCCTACAGACTACTTAGATAAATACTTATTAGCTGTGGGTTTGTATTTTTTTTGTAGTAATAAAATTGGTGTAAAGTAAAAATCATTTGTTTAGTAAGAAAATAGATAACACTGAATAGGTATACTGTTTTTCTCGTTCTCGGACTCTCTTTATTTTTGTTGTAACTATTAGTCCTTATTCTCGAAGACAACCCGCTTGGATTAGTGGTAGTGAATGCTGCCTCTGGTGCAAGGGTTGCGGATTCGTTCCCCGCACAGTATAAACATTTGTGTGCATGAACGTGTCTGTTTGTATTGGTCTGGGTGATTGCTATGTATAATAAGTATATATTTACAAAAAGAGAAGTATTATATGTATATATCTGTGATTCCGCTGTTGGTTCTGATATCTGTAACACAGGTGCTTGAGCTACCTATCTCGGAGTCAGGTCAATGTATGTGATAGTTTTTTAGATTTTCGCGTTGCATTATAACTTTAATGTATCAATACGGGGATTAACACGATATTTATTATGTGAAACAACATTGTGTACTCACATATTTCTCTCGACGTTTCGGCTACATTACAGCAGCCGTGGTCACGAGCGGACTGAGCGGAGTGTGTCCGCTCGAGACCACGGCTGCGGCTGACCACGGCTGCGTGACCACGGCTGTTAATCCCCGTATTGTACATTATAGTAATGTATGTGATTTAGTGAAATATTTATTTATTAATATTTATTTTGTTTTTGTGCAATAAAGAATATCAGATCTATCTATCATTATCGATTAAGACGCAGCATAATTTTTAAGTTAATTTTTAAGATAAAATATGTTTTTAGGTTTTTTTTATTTCCTTCGGGCAAATGTCCTCTCCTAGGAGCGAGGATACGACCTTGGATATGGTCATCAGAAAGTGACTTAGGCTAAGCTTGTAACCGAGTTTGGGCCATTTACCGCGTTAGTACTTACTACTGTTTACTACCTGCAAAGATTCGCGGCAGACAGCAGACTAATTCATCAAATATATTTTTTCTGCAGTCTTCCAGTGCTCCCTCATTTAATTTTTAGGTCCGCTTGAACTTTGTTTAGATTTTAAGTTTAAAATTAGTTATAAATTAGCTACAATATTAAGAACGCTGTGTATACCTATAATTGGCAAACATATTTGAATATTTCTTTTTTAAGTTACCTGCTGTCATTTGTGATGGTTTTATGTGTATTGCTGTTGGTGTACCTTACATATAAATAAATAAATATAATGTATGATCTTAGTGACAGTAGGTTTAAAGGAAAGTAACTATTGTATTCGAGCTAAAGACTCGTGGCAGCGGGTGTCATATTTCATTCAAAAATAATCATACTCTACCATCTGCCGCGAGTCTTTGCGTTTACTACAAAAATATAATTCGAGTTTTGACCCAATTGTTCGTTTGTAAGCTCGACAATTTGTATGACCGTTTTGCAAGGATAATGATTGATACTCAGCCACTTCGAACCTGTCTAAGTCCATATTTATAGCACTGACTTAATTAGGTCTAATGTTGACTTGCAGGTTTATTATGTAAATCGCAATTGTCTGGTTAATAACAGATTAGAACGAGACCTTCGAATTTACACTCTAAATGAAAAGCAGTAATGGTTTAAATGGTTTGACGCTAAGACTACAAACAGTAGTTTATAAGGTATTAGCATAAAATGTACATTTTGTTATTAAACGTATGATATTATTCTGAGATAAATAAATCTAAGCAAGTGTTGAACAAATGCTCAAAGTGGTTGAGTGACGTGTTAACATCAGAAAGAAATGAGGGGAAAAATAATTGTAAAACAAAGAGAGGTGTGGAGTTGCTTTGAAATTTTAATCTCTCATTAATTTTGAAATCTTGAGTATTTTTTCTAGTTTTATTCATTCAATAGGGATACTTATATTACTAAATACGGTTAAAGATTATTATTCTCAAAAAAAATACAAGTCACTTACCGACTTGAATTCCTGCTACCTTCCTATATTTCGGATGAACAATCAGCCAATGAACGACAAATGTCAGAGTATAATAGTATACGCAAACAAAAGTGCACTGAACAGATAATTATATTCTTTAATATTATTCGATGGGTCACCAGTGTCATACGATTGAAAATAGATTGGGCGTAGAACCAACGGTTTGCTCTAGTCTTAGAGTTCAGTGCTAAACCATGCAAGCTCATCACCAATAAAAAAGAACTGAATACGAGGCCCATGAACAGCTGACGCTGGGAAGCGTGACCCACTAACTACTTCCTAAAGACGCAATCTTATCTAAACTTTTAACCTGTGTAATTTAAAATAGACTCTACTCACATCTTTAACCAGACCGGAAACAGAATAGCCCATTCATAATTAAAGTAACGTTTGAATAATAATCACAACATTAAACTAATATTTGGATCTTAATTATAATTATATAGCTCTGCACAAAAAAAACTATTAAAATTGGTACTTTTTTCCGCTGACGATTTCCAATATAAAAAGTGTAAAAGTTGTATTTCAATACAACTAGAGTTGTTTTAAAATTATATTTATGAAGTAATGGCTTTTCAATTCAATTCAATTTTTCAATGGTTTTTTTAATGCTAGAGGCGACAACGAGCAACCGAGTAAATAATATTATATAGTATACAGGTTTTCGTAGAATTCGATGGTCAATAATTAGTTTAAATAGATCCAGATAAGTAGTAAAAAACAATAATTAATTTATAATAATCATTCTATCTTTGCGGATAAAGAATGGGATCAGAAATGGCGGCGCATCTATTCACTTCTCGCTCGAACACTATTTTCGTCTATACTCGCACCCCACGAGTACGAGTATAGACGAAACTAGATGCGCCGCCATTTCTGATCCCATTCTTTATCCGCATAGGTTGTAATAATAAATATTTCACAAAATCACATAAATTGATCTGACTCCGAGATAGGTAGCTCAAGCACCTGTGTTACGGATATCAGAATCAACATTGTAATCCCACGATTACAAATATATACATAGAATACATTTCTTTTGTAAATTCATACTTATAATACATAGAATAATAGAATTAATTTGCATCGCTAGTGTGCGGTACCCTTCGCCTTTCCGCGCTTGGGCGTAACACTCTATACTGTGCCATCAAGGGTATCAAAACAAAATGTATCAAAATAAACTAAGAACAAAACTTTAAACTTGGTGAAAAAAATCTAATTAGCTTTTAGGTCTTAGTTTTTACAACAGATATAAAACTCATTAAAAATTTAATTTGCTTTTCTGTTTGGGAGAGTGAAATGCGCAGAGTGAGAAGGAAAACAAACAATAAACTAGATGTGGCGCTGCATAATTAAAAACGGTCAAGTAAACGTCTTTATGCTTTTATCGGGTTCCGTACAATTTTCTTTTCTATGTAGGTATTTTTAAAGAGATAAACTGACGACCATTAGGTCAGGCTATATCATATCTTTATTATTTATAAAGAGCTAAATCCTACGGACAACGTCAACGATTATAAGATTAAGTAATCCGAAAATAAGAAACGCTTGCATGATGTAATCGACACCTAGCGCCCTCTATTGGCATAAAGTGGAACTAATGTCTTAAAGCAAAATGAGGGTGGACCACTAGTAAATAAATAAAATGATAATTGTTCATAATGATAATTAAATAAATTCATACAACATCTCGTACATTAACCTGATTCGCTACTACGTAGCTTTAAGCACTTGCGCTACGGATATTAGACAACAGAAGAATTACAAGTCATATACAACAACCAGACACTGAACGAACTTAAATGTACATTACACGAATGTTTGTCCAGGGTGGGGATCGAACCCACGACCTTTGGCGTATGCAGGCGTACTACCATTTTCGTTATCCGGCCTGTATATCATGTTTTTTTATGAAATAGGGGGCAGACGAGCAGGTGAATCAACTGATGGTAAGTGATTACCGCTGCCAATGGACACCTCAGGCTTATAATATTTCTTTCAACTGTTTCTCACTTTTATAAAAACTTATAATTTCACAAATCGATAGACAAATTTCGTACAAAACTGTTCCGTAACAGAACGGTTTTCTGTTGTTTCTCTACGGATCCCTACAACGCCAGTCTAAGTTCATTTAGCTGCATTTAGTTGCTAGGGATTCGTCGTGATAAAGGTCAGACTTGTTAACTCGAGCGATTGGTCTAACAATAGCATCCAACTGTAACCGGCCTTTTAAGTTTCGGGATAATTCGATCAATTTTAAGGGCAGCTCAATTACAATGACCAATCAAAAAAGAAGACATGTCTCTGATAGATCCCGACGAATCACGCTGAAGTGGCGATAGGTGGACGTTTTTCGGACATGTTTAGAACGTCTTGTCATCCAAGGGAAAGGAGAAGGTACTAGACCGCGCGGGAGGTCATCCTCACGTCCATCCACACGTTGGACTGACCAAATCCGGTCTGCCATTGGAGACTCAGTCAATGAGTGCAGCAGGATGACCTCGAACAGGCAGCGGTGGCGGCCTGGTATAGCGCATCACAACTGCCCCGACCCACAATATGACCACATGACAATCACGACCACTCTACCAAGAGTATACCGGATAGCAAGGAATGATGGCAATAGGCTGGCCACGTCTGCCGTAGACTCGGCATTCATTCAATTAATTGGAGCAGACGTGTCTTGGAGAGGAGACTGTGACTAGGTCAACGTCGTATAGGACACCAAGCAGCTCGTTAGACTGCTGACATTTTCTTTATGTCATATTCGGTAGATGAGAAGACGGCCCACCTGATGGTAAGCGATTGCCGCCGCCCATGGATTCACAAATACGCTGCTAATCTTTAGTCCCCTTTCCTCCGGATTGGGCCTCCGATATCCTCACTAACGCAGCGAAACACAACAGAGACGCTGCTTCACGCCGGTTTTCTGATGGGCCATGATGTCACTCCAGTCGAGTCGGCCCTTTCATACCGGCTCTCCTACTAACTTTAGGAGGACTGGAAGTGGCTGGCTTCGTTTTTAGCAATTTTACTGGGTATTAAGTGAGATGTTGCTTGCTACTTCGACTTAATAAGAGCCTTAAAACCAGGGATTAAGAGCGTTATTGAAGTCAGAGTGGTCAGTGTTATTGAATGTGACTTTGACTAACTTTGACTGTTGACTACCCACTTTATTAAACATTTCTTTTTGGCGAAGCTGTATGCATTGAGCCATAAAAAAACAGTAAAAAGACAATTTGACGACCCGTTTGGTACAGTGGTAGTGAACGCTGCCCTTGGTCCAAGGGTTGCGGGTTCGATCCCCGCACAGTACAAACATTTGTGTGCATGAACATGTCTGTTTGTATTGGTCTGGGTGTTTTCTATGTATTATAAGTATGTATTTACAAAAGAAAAGTATTATATGTATATAATTTTGTAATCCCACTGTTGATTCTGATATCTGTAACAAAGGTGCTTGAGCTACCTATCTCGGAGTCAGGTCAATGTATGTGACGTTGTGAAACATTTATTTATTTATTAATATTTGACGTAATTATTAAAGTTTTTACAGTGTTAATATGGTGATTAGGATATTTAAAAGCCGTCGAAAGTTACCTTCTAATTTTCGGTGGCATTTAGGAAGTCTTTGCGTGTGCAGTTTCGACACGCAGGATATAATGAGAAACATAACAAAGGGTGTGTTTAATTACTACATTACCAATTTAGCTCATAAACAGGGCCTGGTTTCCTCGTGGCTATGTAGAGCGGAAGTAGTTTTGTACCTCTTTTAAGTTCAAATTCAAATGGTGAGAAGCTTTGACCGTGGAAGAGCCACGCTTCGGCATGAATGGGTTAGCTCGACTGGAGTACCATACCACAGCCTCACAGAAAACCAGCGTGAAGCAGCACTGTGCTGTTTCGTTGCGTGAGTGAGGGTATCGGAGGCCCCATCTAGGGGAAAAGGGTTTTTAAAGGTTGGCAGCGCACTTTTGAGTGCACTGGTGACATGGGTGTCCATGGGCGGCGACAATCGCTTAACTTCAGGTGATCCGTCTGCTTGTCTGCAACCTTTCACATAAAAAAGCTATAGTATTTTTACTGTCGCTTAAAGCTCGAACGGGACGGGACATAAGAGTTTCAACAACAGACTACACGCTATGACTCCTGTTATTCCCTGTAAATCACCTATTAAGCCCTTGTAATGAAGCTAACTCTTACCGAGGTGTCGTAAAAGGCGACTAAGGTAAAGTTGCTGGCATGATCATCAGCACCCAGAGAAAGAAAACTCTGCATTTATAGCAAAACCCTCGCCAACCCGTCTGCCAAGCGTGGTGAGTATGGCAATTACTCCTCATGTGATTGAGGGAGGCCCGTGCCCCAGCAGTGAGGACTTAAATGGGCTGATGATGATGATGATGATGAATGAAGCTAACAAGACTGACTAAACTATCTGCCTTCTACATTTTTACACCTATTAGTATTGTACAGGATACCATAGTGAATTCATTTTTTTGTAATCAAGTGTTCAATTCAATTTATAGCTTATTTCCCTTGCTATCAAATGTAATAAAACCAAGAGCTTTTTATGGAATAAACACTAAAATTCATTCAGGTACTTTTTTATATTAAAATTATTACCGCCTCACTAATTTAACTCTCGGTAAACACAGAACTGTCAAAAAATGCTGTCTTACAATTTTACGAGGTGGTTGTCTGTTTATTAAAAACCAATTATCGGCCTCGATAAAGCGCTCCCTCCTTTTATTAATCATACCTCAAGGCGGACATTACTTTCCTTTTGTAATAGTGAAGCGACTTATCTGTTACTCTGACTCGCTCGAGTGACATCGAAAAGAGTTGACCACCTCTGATGTCATAACCACCTCAATGGACAACATTTCATATTTTTAACATGTCCATATTGTTTTTTTATATGAAAGTAGATATAAAATGGGCAGACCCATATTTTTTCTTTTTTCAAAATTTGTCTATTTTCATGCATAAAATAATTATTGAAATTCTTTTTATTCTAAATAGACGTAAGCGCCAAATGACGTCATCGGTCGGCTGAATACAGCGATATTCCTTTGCTTATCATTGTTTTAATAAAAAAAAGGTCCTACTGTCAAAGGTAAAGAATACTAGTGTCAACATTGTCAACGTCATTCATACATTCAACGTTGACAAGTTGTCTTTTTTTTTGACAGTTACATGTCATGGGTTTGGCATTTCGTAAATTTAAAACTATAATGTGCTAAGCAAAGAAATATTTTACATTCTGCCGTCCGATGACGTCATCTTACGTTTTTTAGTTTTTAATTTTTTTCTCAGTAAATAAGCAATATAAAAAATGAATAAATATATATTCGAGCAGGGGAAAAGTAAACAAAGAATTGGTATTTTTTGTTTCAGAGCTTAGCAATTTTGAAATGTTGTCCATTGAGGTCTGGTAGGCGTACATATTACTATTGGACGACCCGTTTGGATCAGTAATACTGAACGCTGCCTCTGGTGCAAGGATTGCGAGTTCGATCCCCGCACAGTACAAACATTTGTGTGTACAAACGTATGTATGTTTGTGTTGATCTGGGTGTTTTCTATGTATTATAAGTATGTATATAGAAAAGAAAAGTATTAAATGTTTATATTTGTAATTCCTCGGACGGTTCTAATATCCGTAATACAGGTGATTGAGCTACCTATCTTGGAGACAGATCAATATATGTGATATTGTGATATATTTGTCTCAATCTGCTGCTGTTGCTGCTTGGACGACGAAATTTGTTGATAGACCAGTCATTAATTGCTCTCTTGTTCAACCTGTGCTATCTAGCGATATTTAGCAGGTCCGTTTCACTAGATGGCACGACTTTCATTAGGTAAATAGTTACTCTTTGATATGTAGAGTTCCTCTTCTAAATTTCCAGTAATAAAAACGCTAAGGACATCATCGTCAGCGCATTTAAGTCCCCACTGCTGGGGCACGGGCCTCCCTCAATCACATGAGGGGTAATTGCCATACTCACCACGCTTGGCAGACGGGTTGGCGAGGGTTTAGATATAAATGCAGAGTTTTCCTTCTCTAGGTGCCGATGATCATGCCAACAGCTTTACCTTAGTCGCCTTTTACGACACATCGGTAAGAGTGAGGGTGGCCTATTCTACTCTGCCGGGGACCACACGGCAACCTTTCACGGCTTGGCTAAGCACATTATTCATCGATATTCCTCCACTGCTATTTTATTTTCGACAATGCTGAATGCAACTTCGTCAAAACCGAGAATTGCCTTTCAGAGGGCCTATTCTTGACCACTCGACGTTGAAGTCAAGTAAGAGATGTGTATGGAGGAATGTATAAAATCTCTAATTCGACTTTAATGTTGAGTGCACGAGAATTGCCCATCAGGTGACTCAAGTGTTATCGAATATAAGTGTAAAATGACTCGTGTCCATTGAACACGCATCACTATTTCTTAATTCCCAGCGTATTGCAATCGCATTTTATGTCCGTACGATTATAAGTTAAGGTGAGTGCTGACCTAAAATTTTCGATTACGATTTCTGTTAATTTTGCTTTTTTTATTTGCTTATTAATTCAGCCTGTTAAATTATTAATAATCAAAGCTTTTTCTTACAATCCAACTCTAAGAGAGTTGAGATATGACAACCTCATATATTATACGATGACATTTTTCTCTTTAAAACCCGTTGTTTCTTTCTCTTACCATAATCCTATTCCAAAATTGTTATCATAGAGCTTCTATCGGCAGCAAGCTTCTGTCCTCTGTCCGTCTGTTTAATTAAATTTGAACTCATTTCGTCTTAAAAGTGTGACAATGGTGACACTGTATTTGGTATTTCTTTAAATACGTTGCAGTGCAATCATGCCTGCATGCTAATTTTATTATATCAAGCAAAATCGAACTTACCTCACTTTTAGTAATAAAACCGCCAAGATTGTATTGTCTTTGTACCATATAAGTGAGATTTTTTTGGTGTAATAATCGGTGTAAGTATGTATTTATCTGCGTGCTTCCTACTTACCCACTGTTATGTGAAAGGTGGGTGCCAATAATTTCGATGTCACTTGATACGACCGTTGAGTCAGTCAATCAATCAAATTTCTCTATACAAATGATAATTATGTAAAACGCCAATTAGTCTTTATTAAGTAATAATATTTAAGTACAATCGAAAAGTAATTTCACAGTCAAAATGTCGTCTCGTCTTGACGCACTCATAAATGAATCATTCGTGCTCTTTACAGAAGCATTGCACCCTTCGGCTTCAGTCAGCCTTTTAAGCAAAAGGTCATGTCGGAATAATGACAAGAAAATAAGGTAGTAATTAAATTTGCCATCGAAACCATTATTATTTTCAAAATAATTATCTGAGAAAGCCGCAATTCGTAGAAGTACTGATTGCAAAAAAGGACACAAGAATATCATTTTAAATTTCACAGAAGTGCCACTCACACTTGTATGTGGGAATGAAAAAACAAAATTCAATTACGATTTGGTTATCGTTCAATCGTTTGTTGGCGACGGTACGGGTACATACGTGTTGATAAATTGAAGGAACAATTAATGTGCGACGCTAGTGTGTGCGTAAGCTTACATACTAAATAACTGTGCACTGTTTATACGGGGGAAGGGCGCTTATTAAATTGATTAAGTTCAATTTACATGCAAATGAATCGCTATGTAAGTTACATTTTTTTATTGGTTTTAAGAAAGTTTGCTCGCGGTCGATACGGTTTTTTACTTTACAGCTTTTTAATAGCAGTAGCGGCTAATTGTGAAAAGTAATTAATGTTTATATTTTAGTACGTATGAATGTTTACGCTCGCATATATCTCGTTATCTAAATGTGACAGATTTATTTAATCTTTAAATCACACGTGTTGTGTTATATCTAGAGTACCATAGGCAGAGACTTGTTATTGGCAATGTTGTACTCTGTTAGTCTCCCAAAAATACACAAATAAATAACTAACACTATTAACTCGTATGACCTTTGAGACCTTCCCCAACTTATCACCATCATATCTTAGACTTTTCATGTTTTCTACAGATCTTAACGGGCGCTGGTGTAGTTTCACTATAGCTTTGTCAGCTTAAAGTAGGTTCGAACCGGTATAATTTACGATAAATTCACACTGTTTTTTTAGAAATATGAGAAATATCCCTACATATTTTTAATACTATTGCCTACTAACAGTTTTAAAATTCGATTAAGTAACTATTAATGCTACTATTTCATTATTAAATTACCTTTAACGGACAAGATTTAAGTACTCGTAAAATTGATTTTAAAAGCTTTGTTTATTTAAAAAAAATCGAAAGATGAAAGCGTCAATTCTGCCTGACAACGAAAAGAGTCACTTCCAAGATTTTTTTGCTGCATCAAAACTGACGTGCAATTTTTGTATGTATACCTTAGAAACTCGGTCATAAATAAAACTTTTTGGTTACAATAGCAGTAATATGTAACATAAAGTAAGGTATATTATTCCGAATAATCATAATATACATCTGGTTGTGTCTAGAAAAAAAGACAATTAAGTAAAGACCTATTATTAACTTACCTACACATACGCAAATCGGTATGACATCTTTGGTTATTGTTCTACGCATCACCGTCGATCGCACGCATTATAATAAAAGTGCGTGCGTGTGCGCCGCAGCGGATGAGGTCTAATTAGGCGGCAATTACCGCTAATGCAGCGGCGTTTAATGAAGCGAAGCTCACTACAAACACATTTGCACCCTAATTCGTTACAATAAGGTGCAAAGTTGATGTTGGGTGCAGCTGGCAACTTTTCTGCCGACCCTACTGAGCTATTGTTGCACTTGCAATCGTATGTCGCCCTCGCAACTCGGGTTTGAAAACACTCGTGCCGGTAACGTTTTGAAGAGGCTGACTATTGTTGACTTTGCGGAACTCTTTTTAAATGCAGAACATTAAAAAGAGAATTGGCCGTATTTGACTACGCAGACAACACAATAAGCTCAACTCGGACGATTCCACGAATCATTTACAGGACTTTTTAGTAAGTTGAGTTTCGTAGACTTACTTTTGAGAATTTCTGATTATGAAATCCAGAGAATAAACTCAAAAATAAGGGACTAGTTTGAAAATCTTGGTGTCAGATGTCGAGGATTCGCTCCAAGTCTCATCAAGATCTGTAGATAAGCCTCGCTTGAACATTGAGGTATCAATGCGCTTGAAGGAGGTCTTCGTCCAACACTAAATTGACAAAATAGATACTAGCTATAGATATTTTTTTATGTGAAAATTGGCAGATGACCGGACAAATCATCTGATGGTAAGAGATTTCCGCCGCCCATGGACAAGGCAAGACCAATGGAGTCAATAGTGCGCTGCCAATCTTTTAATTCCCCATATCTGCTTACGAATTGGGCCAGTTTTCTGTAAGATCGATCAATCGATTGACTGATTTTTTCCTTTGCAGGCTCGCTACGTCGAACGGCGAGATCACCATCACGACGTCGCACGGCGCGAACGCAGGTCCCGCGAGCAGCGCCGGGTCCGCCGGCTCTGGACCAATGGCGTCGCCGCATCCGCCCGTGAAGATGTCGCCGGGGTCGGTGAAGTCGCCTGCGCAGGACGAGGGCGATATGCTCGCGGATTCGCCGAGTGAGTACGAACACGACTTTTTTAATCCTTTTTAGCTTTAAATTTACTATACCTAAGACTTACGTAGGTACCTTCTTAATGTCCATGTTAGAAACACTAAGTTTCAACTACAAGTTATCATTTTTGGTCGGTGAAAATAAAAAGGTGTCATACTGGATAACCTATGCTCTACAAAAGTCCGCTAAATAAGCGGCAAAAACCTCTGTACAAAGCTGGAGTTAAAACTTTAATGTGAAAATTTAAGATGAGCAAATGACTTTTCATATCTACCTAATGAAAACTTTCAAAGTTGGTTCAAATTGTAACAAATAAATAATGATGTTTGAATAGTTGTTTACTATCGGTGTGCTTTATGTTAGGTTCTGTTAAAGGGTTGCGAAGGTCAGACAGCAGTCGCTTCATTGTAATTACCAGACCCCCCAATCCTGAATCATGGTCTAAGCGTACTCCGGGCTCCAAAGCGACAGATTTGGACGCAACCGGGAATTACACGCGAAGATGAAGATGTAAAGCACATCATACATTTTACTTATCTTCAGTTCCAAAGCGCTCATGCAATCTCCAAAAGAGAAACAACAGCGTAAATAAATGAGCAACACTGATTCCATCCTCGAATTCACAAACAATAAAGTAAGCAACTAACTACAAATTAACTTCATTCCAGTAACACAATTGAAGCGAAACTAACAGTAACTTAAGTATTTTCGACACAACACTAACTCAATTCTGCTTATCCATAAAAGTTGTCCGTTCTAAGCATAGCGGCGATCCATTAGCTCCAGCGAAGTCTAACAGTGTCCTAGGAGTTATTTTACCTAATACTATAAAGAGTTGTGGCGGCGAGACGGTCGGATGCGCTGTTTGGAGTTGCGAGTCGGCGAGTGCGTTCGGTAACTCGGCAAAGTTGATTTACGTAAAGTAGGCTTGCGGCGTTTGACGTAGGTGAGCCGTACTCGCGATCTTGTCAGTGGAAAGTTAATTTTGCGCGGCGAAATGCTAAACCCGGGCGGAGAATGACATAGTTCACCTCGTCTTTTTGTTGCGCTTCGAGTGATAAGTACATTCTTGGTTTTATTATGGCTTCTCAAGTATCAAGTACAGTACAGTAAAGTTTTTATCACGTTCCTCAGTTTTGTAAACCGGTTTGATGCAGCAGTACTTCCCGACGGTTACGACTTATTAGGTACAAGAGATGAATGTAATTTCTAAAAGGCCGGCAACGCATTAGTGACCTCTCTGATCTCGCATAAATGTTCAGAAGCGGCGGTGATTCCTTACCATCAGATGAAGCGCTCGTTTTTCGCCTCTAGTATAGAAAATAAAATAGCCTACCATTCTAAGTTTAGCATTCAATGTAGGTAAACCACATTCGCAATATTACGCCGTTTTTTATGTTGCGATTTTAGTGATAATTTTGTGGTATTGATGAAACTTCTTAAAGTTATAAAGTACAGCATTCGACGTAGGTAAGCCACAGTCGCAATATTATTCGTGGATAGTTCAGTTTATGCGGCAAATTCTATTCGCAGGCAATTAATGACACAGTTTATAGCGTCTTTTTGTTGCGAATTCAGTCCTAAGTTTATTTTTACTATACTTACTACCCGCAAAGACTCGCGGTCGGTAGAGTACCTACTCTACCGACCCCGAGTCTTTGCATCATCATCATACTGAATGACATTATTATTTGAATGAAATGGGGTGAGCATTGCATATCATAGCCACTGCGACCAGTAAAAGATCTATTGTGGCAGCCCCAGAACTTATTACAGCACCTCATGTAGCTCCAGCTCCAGAATAAACCCGTGGATGGAGCTGATGGGAGAGCTTTTGATCTCGTCTGTCGAGATCATGTGTGCTCCCAGGTGCCGGCTTCTGCAGTGGTGCAGCGGTATGCACTCGCCGAGGAAGTGGATAATCGTTTCCTCGTCCTCGCGACAGAACCTGTCATGAATGAAATACTCATAGTGACAGTTAAGTTGTCCAAAATGGATAGTAGGTTTAATGGGAAATAACTATTATACTCGAGCTGAATACTCTAAACTGCAATGGTGTTATATTTCATTCATAATTTACGAATAAAGTACGCTTCTGCCGCGAGTCTTTTTGTTTACGGGATGTTCAACTAACCTTGATATGTTAGCGGCGTTCGACGTAGGTGAACCACTAGGAAAGTCTATTTCGCGCTGCCAAATGCTAAATGCGGCCGATGAATAGCAAAGTTTGCCGCGTCTTTTTGTTGTAAATTGAGTGATAAGGAATGTTTCGTAACACTAGGAGTTGTGGGTAACGTGAGCTAGTGAAAACTCTAGTTAAGTAGGGACAAATTGATATTTGTTCTATCTTCAAGAAAAAGGCTTATTCCTTTCTTAAGGTGACGGGTAGGGCACACTAGCGACGCCAATCGATTTTAATTTTTAGCTACTAAACCGGATCTATTTCAAACAATTTCGGGGTTACAATCTCTCGGAAAACACTAATACTATTTATTATGGGGCTGCCACAATAGATCATCTACTGGTCGCAGTGGCTATGAGACGCAGGGCTCACCCCATTTCTAACAAATAATAAAATAAAAAATACTATTTATTAAATAACCATGCACAAATGTTGGGTCCGTTTTTTTGCGCGAAAAATTGATTCGTGCCAAAAGCGGATCCTAATTTCGAGTGCAAAAGCTACCAAACAGTTAAGTATAAGTATTAAATAAATAGTATAGGTGTTTGCCGAGAGATTGTAAATCCGAAACTGTTTAAAATAGATCCGGTTTAGTAGCTAAAATTTAAAATCGATTGACGTCACTAGTGTGCCCTACCCGTAAAATTAAGAGCGGGAAACGCATATGTGAGACCTCAGGTGTTGCAGATGTCTATGGACGGCGGTGATCACTTACCATCAGGTGTGCCGTTTGCTCATTTGTCCGCTATAATGTAAAAAAAAAACTAGGTATAACTAATATAATATAGTAGAGTAGGTGCTCTAAACCTCCATTTATAGAATTGAATGCTTTCAACTCTTTATTATTATTATTTTTATTGATGATGGGTTTCCTCTTGGCTTCACACAACTCTAAAGTTGAGAGGAAACCTACGATGGAGCGAGCTTACCCAAAAGTAGCCTATTCACTCTAGCTTTGAAAATATTGGGGTTGTATTCACTGGGAAAAATAGACGCTGGAAGGGCATTCCACTCCTCCGAAGCGTGTCTCTCTCACTGTATTATACCATCGCTATCATTATAATATGTGGCATATCTGAACACAAGTAACCCCTCACTAATTTACCCCATAACCTAAAAACAATAATCCTCACACTATGAATATTTAACAGCATTTGTTTGTTAATAGACGGAACCCGTCAGTTTTCATTTGGCCTATAATATCGTTCTCAGTCGCGCATCGTATTTAATTGCATCTATAATAGATGTCAACATCGAGAAGTGACCGCATACAGGTGTCGGGATATAATTTTAACTTGTATACCGATGATCCGAATGGACGGAGCTTTAAAATAGAACTAGGTATCTGTTCAAAGAGAGAAAAGAGTATCCAAAGCTCTGGAGCCCGGGGTACGCTTAGACCATGCTTCAGGATTAGAAGAGTCTGGTAATTACAATGCAGCAGGCAAATAATCAGGTATTGAGATAGGTGTTTCCTCCACACAGTAATTCCTAGGAGAACGCGCCTTCTATACTCTTCGCATCCACGAATGCTGATGTGTTTTTCCAAATCTATTGCGTATTTATTTCATTAATTGACGACCCCGTTTGGACAGTGGTTGGAAACCTGCCTTTGGTCCAAGGATGGCGGGTTCGCTCCCCGCACGGTTAGCAAAACATTTGTGTCATGACCATGTCTTTTTGTATTGGTCTGGGGTGTTTTCTATGTATTAATAAGTTGTAATTTACAAAAGTATTATAATGTATATATTTGTAAAATCCCACTGTTGTTCTGTATATCCGTACACAGGTGCTTGAGCTACCTATCAAGGAGCCAATCAATAATGTGATGTTGATAAATGTTTAAATATATTTTTAGTCGGGCGGTGAGCGAAAACATCGTCAGGAAACCTGCACCTTTAGAATAGTTTCTGAAACGTGTAACCTGCTCAATGCCTGTTCCCTGTTAAAGAGTTGCAAAAGTCAGACGGCATTAGCTTACCAGACTCCCCAAGTCAAGAATCATGGTCCAAGCGTACCCAGGGCTTCAGAGTGACAGCTTTGGACGCAACTGAGAAATACTTATACGCTACGATGATGATTCGAGAAAGAATGACAGAGATGTATGGAAGAGTAAGACCGAGAGAGAGAGTGACCCAGGAGAAATGTGTTGCGCATACCCATCCGTCTGTATACGGACGGGCTATTTCGGACTCTCCTCTGGCGACAGCTTCTCCTAACGAGAAGCCGGCTAGAGGCATACCGACTTAAACTCCTGGGACTCTCCCTCATCTTCCATATTTTTTATTTATTTTATAAATATTTCACAACATCACATACATTGATCTGACTCCGAGATAGGTAGCTTGAGCACCTGTGTTACGGATATCAGAATCAACAGTGGGATTACAAATATATACATACAATACTTTTCTTTTGTAAATACATACTTATAATACATAGATAACGCCCAGACCATACAAACAGAGTTATCACACAATGTTTACTTTCGGGATACAAAAACGTAACCCTTGCACTAAGCAGCGTTCACGGACCACTGTTCAACGGCCTCATATAGGGGAAAGTCGTGGGCAATGTACAAAATTGCACACAGACTGTCATCGGAAGGTTAACCTACTGCGCGAACCCATGTAACTTGGAAAATAGATGATGAATACTTTATTTAAAAAATATAACTTAAGTATCTGTTAAGAATGAACAGAGAATCCCACATCTCGCGGTAATTCCGTTGTTCCGCTCTAGACAATGTAGGCTTAGACATTGGTTATTACAATGCAGCAGGCAAATAAATCAGGATGATGATGTTTATAGTACATCTTGTCCCTATCATGTCTTCAAACACCCTCTTCCTTAAAATAACAATATTTGATTTTGAGGCCTTAATGGCTGGAAACGCGTGTAATTCTCGGTTGTATCCAAAGCTCTGGAGCCCGTGGTGCGCTTAGACCATGATTCAGGATTAGAGCAGTCTGGTAATTATAATGCAGCAGGCAAATAAATCAGGATGATGATGTTTATATTACATCATGTCCCTATCAATTTCATCAAACCCCCACCTTAAAGTAACAATATCTAAACTTAAGGCCTTAATAGCTTGAAATTCGAAAATAAAAGGTTTCATCTTAAGAAATACTTTTTAAAATAAAGCGTATTAACTATGTTGGAATTAATATTCACTGGGTTAGTAGCAATTGTGGTCTAATTGTGGTTGCATCTTTATTTTCCATAAAAAAAGATAAAAACTTATTCATGTCAGGCAAGCATAACTTTTTACGAAAGTAATTTGTCATTCGCGCTAAGGACTCGCATTTGTACATAGAACTAGAAAACCTGTCAGAATGCGCCAGTCTACCATAAACGTCACAAAGTAACCACTGAACTTTGAGCATGACCCAAAGGTTGGCCGATAGAGAATGCCTCTTGGCATTTAGTTCGTCTATTGTAACATAATTAGTGCCATAAAGTTTTTAATAAGTAAGAGTGAGATATTTGAATATTCATAATGAAATACTTAACCATCTGACACGAGTCTTTGTTTTGTATAGTAGCTTTTATGTGGCATTTTATTTAAGGCAAGAGTGAACAGGCATCTTTTTGGCAAACGCGTATCATCCTAGACCTCATCGTCGCTTTCCATCAGGTGCGATTGTGGTCAAGCATTAGCCTAGTGACAAAAATGAAAAAAAGCCCGTCTTTGTTTCAAGGCTTAATTTTGCTGTTAATTCTAAATTCTATCGATAGATGTCGCTAGTTCTTTCGTACCTATACGTCTTGATGGGCTGTATAAATTACCTCTCCACCGTTGTCGCTCTTTCGGCAGAGTTATATAGGTTATGCATGTATTGCTCTTTTTATTATTATTATTTTTCGTTTTTTTGTCCTTCTTCTTTCTTTCTATTGTATGTTATGTATGTGTGCACAGTACGTCGCCCAAGGCTCTGCCTGAAAACCAGCGCTGCAGCGGCTTCGGCCACTGCAGCAAATGCTGAGGTTGGGCCTTGTTGGCTACAGAATTTGTCATACTTGTGTATTTATGTCACTCATGTTTGATTTGTGTTCTGTGGCCAATACAGAAATCTTTATCTTTTTATCTTTATGTAGCTGTAAGTAGACGTACAGACAGACACACATCAGGGTTAACCCCGCATAGCCGCTAGTACTGGGGTGACGTGCTGGGTAATGTTCTTTCTCTACCGCACCCGTATAGAGATGCATTGAAGCTGCGTCAGGGTCGGTTGGAACTCTTTTCACGCTCTATGGCGTTTTTTTTTTCGAAAATAGCACATTCCGCTTAAAGCGCGCGTTTTCTGGTTCCATGTTCTTTTCTCAAAAGATTTTTAAACCAAAATAGTATAAATAGCTCTCCTTGTTCAGGACAGTGCTGTCTATTAATATAAATATCTATGGCCACAGTTATCCTGTGTCGCCAACCACAAACAAAATTCCTAGAACGCACCCTACCTCGGCAAGTGCTTATTACGTCGGCGATCGTTCTAATGTGCACAAATAGCATGGAATCGATGGACTCATTATCAAACAATTAAGCGAGTAGGTCGCACCTCTTGCTTGTACAGTAGGGTTGGCGTTTTCTGGCGTGATGACGTCATCTACGACTGTGGTTTTGAATTGTCTCAGTTTAATGATTCAGCCAAATGAAATACGTCACACAAATTCCTTGATTTTGTTTTTTTTGGTGGCAGACGCGCAGACGGATCATCTAATGGTAAGCAACTGCCGCCGCCCATAGACTCCCAACACCCTGGTGTCACAAGTGCGCAGCCAACCCTTTAACCCGCCTATCCCCTGGGTTGGGCCTCCGGTACCCTCACTCACGCAGCAAAACACAGCACAGACACTGCTTCAAGCTGGTTTTTAGTGAGGCCGTGGTATCACTCCAGTCAATTCGGCCCGAAGGCTCTCCCACCGAAAAGTTTTCAGTCAGATAGATAGGTAAACTTTATTGCACTAAAAATACAACTTAAAAACTAGACATTACACTCCAGATATTAATATAATACCTAATAATATTTATCACCTACATTAATCTGACTCCGAGATAGGTAGCTCAAGCACCTGTGTTACGGATATCAGAACCAACAGTGGGATCACAAATATATACATATAATACTTTTTTCTGTAAATGCATACTTATAATACATAGTAAACATTCAGACCAATACGAACAGATATGTTCATGCACACAAACGTTTGTACTGTGCGGGGATCGAACCCGCAACCCTTGGACCAAAGGCAGAAACTTAAATGAACAATTTTGGCGGTCTTGAGGTTAATTTGATAAAAAGATAATACCCCCATCGATCGTTAGCAGCCCTATAATGCACAGCCTGAGTGACGCCATGCATCCGTTAGATAATATCTTTAATGTAAAATCTATAGAAGCGTCCGTTTTTATACGTGGGCGATTGGGATGTCAGGCGCACGTACTTCGATCATCGGGGAAAAGCCGCACTGTAAAGTAGAAACAAATGAATTGGCGTGGGAGTGTCATCGTAGGAAGAAATATTATGAGGAAAAACAAAAAGGACATCCCCTTTGTTGTAAGACATACGTAACAATGAAATAAATAAATAAAAAGTTTATTTCATAACCAGTTTACAGTATACCAACTAAAACACGGCAATATCCTATTATTGACTGAAGCAGTATGGTCTTATTTGTAGTCGCAACAAATATCTGTTGAAGATGAAGGTATACAAACAAAATTCTTTACCTCCCGTGCTAGTCCGAGGACTGTGTTACGGCTAGGTAAGTTTCTCGCCATGGTATTACCAACTTTATTACAAATTAAGTGAAAGACAATTTTTGTATAGAATGCAATGAGTACGAATCTTTGCATTAAAGTAGCGACATCTATTATCTCATCACAAACACAACACGTCTACTGGAGATTGCAGCGTGGTTCCGACGTTTGACGATAGATGGGGCTCAATAAGTTCTTTCTACTCTATCCTACATCGCTAGTAATGCTATTCCGTGTATAAAGCTATTTTTTTACTAATAGTATAAAGGTCAAAGTCTGTGAGTGTATTTGATACTTCTTCAAGCACCGGATGGACCAATTTTGATAAGAAATTGTTACGCTGCTATCACCATTTATAGGTAGGCTACTTTTTCTAATAACATTCTTTATTTGGTATTATTTATTTAAAATAGGTACGAAAACAGAATACGGTCAGAATTTAGTAGTTTTTACAATTCTACTTTGATAAGGATTCCTTTTAAGTCATCATCCTCCATGCCCTTTTCCTAGGTTATCGGAGGTCGGCGCATATGTCTTTCTTTTCCATACGTCCCTGTCATTCGTCATCGAATCATCCACCCCTTTTCCCATCATGTCATTCTTCACACAATCCATCCATCTCTTTTTCGGTCGTTCCTCTGTTTCTCCACCCACTTACATTTACACTCATCACTCACATAATGTGATTGGAATGTCGTAATAAGGATTTATTTTAATTATATATAATAATGTCATTTAATTCTAGCGATAAGTAAAAAGTAGCATTCAAAATATGTAGGATTATAATGTAAAGGATTATTATAAATCATTATGCCCTTACAGAACGCTACATTGTCTTGTTCACGCCCTACATATGTAAGATATTTTGTACTCAATGAAGCACGCAATAAAGGAATTGAAATAAATATTTGACTTACAATATCCCAGCTCTCTATTGCAAACAGCTTACATAGCAAAATAGATGCGTACATAAATCAACGCATGTTAACCTAACTTAGCTTAGTTTTTAATCTGCTACCCGGTCTTCAAACCGTTATAATTAAATAGTCAAATACAAATACAAAATCATTTATTCGCTTTTAAATAGGGTTACATAAGTTGCAGGTGTCAATACATGGATAAAAGTTCTCAAGGCCTATTTAACTATATAAAATAATATGCGAATGTTCTTAGGTAGGTATGTGGTTTTACCTATATCTAAGTATCTAATAATACTTAAACAACATATTATTACAATAATTATTTTCAAATAAAAGAGAAAATATGACCATCATGACTAATAAAATTTTACAAACTACTACTCGAGTACGAGTCAAAAATTTACTACACAAACAGACTTGAATATGACAACAATACTAATAGCAAACGCCTCATAGATACAGTTACATAACAGGACTGTAGGTACTCTCTCAATTTATTCTACAAAGACAAACATAAACCTAAACACGCGAAATTAGGCCCCGAACTTAAAGCGTAAGTACCATTTAAAACAATAGCTCGGCAAATCCATCCGCGGGGTTTACAACCCACGATGTATATTACGCTGGGACCATTCTTGTTTTTTTTTTAATTGTAGGTAGGATAGGTAAGCGTTTGACCATATTTCACCTGATGATAAGTGATAATATGGTCTACCCCCGCCCTATTAACTTTTCTTTTCTTCTATCTTTATCCTTCTCCTCTGTTATAAAATATTTTAAAATTTAATATCAGATTGTAAACGAATCTCCCTCTTAACTTGTGCTGTATATGTATATGTTTGTTTTTACATAAATGTTTTGTTGTTTTGTTTTAGATGGTGTAAAGCTCAATTACAAAATAATAAATCCAAATTATAATCTCATTTCACCGGCCAAATGTATATTTTAAAAACGTTTCTCCTTAATCACTCGACACTGGCGGAGTTATAAATGTGTATGCCGTAGGCAACACTGCAGCACACAAAAAGGAAAGAAAAAAAAATGGTCTAAGATGTAGCACGATTACCTAGAAGATACCTATTCACTCGCGCTTTGAAAACCCCCAAATTTGGGCCCCCTGTCAAAGGGTTGCGAAGGTCAGTCGGCAGTCTTGTACTTACCAAACTCCCCAAAACATTTTGGAGAGTGCGCCACGGAACTGTACAATGCCATTGGAGCATCTCCGTTCTTCCACCACTCCACCAGGCAGACCCTCAATCGACACCGGTCATCATCATCATATCAGCCCACATCCACCCACTGCTGAGTATAGGCCTGTTCTTTATCCCGCCATTCCCTTCGGTCCCTTGCCAGCCTTATCCATTGTTTCCCCACTGCCGTCACAATATCGTCGGACCATCGTGCAGGTGGTCTACCCACAGGACGTCGTCCCATTCTTGGCTGCCATTCGGTAAGCTTTATAGTCCACCTATCATCTTTACGCCTTGCCAGGTGTCCTGCCCATCTCCACTTTAGCTCACACACTCGCATGCCAACGTCTACTACCCTGGTTCTCTTTCGAATTTTATCGTTTGGTTCAGAAAAGTATAAAATGAATGAAATCTCATTAAAACATGTAGATAAAGATCTACACTCATGTTTTAAGTTACAAAGTCATAAATCAAAGGGAAACACTAACTTTTTAGGAGGATGATGAATCAACATATCCTGACTGACGGAAAAGCTAAAAAGAACTGTTGCATAGTAAACGCATTCGACGTCTTGTTGCTATAGATATGGTACACCGTCAAATTTTATAAGCGAGAAAAAATATCCGGTTCCACTCGACAATAATGTTGAGTAAACCTTTTAATTCGACCTGATTTAGAAGTAAAAGAAATAGCTGTGGATGGCTTAGATCTACTAGGCCTCTAAATAAAAATTAATGATCCATCGGGTCGGATCGTGGCTTACAAACCCGCCACCGGGTTCGTGCCCCGGGGCCCCAGTTCTATTGATTACTATTTAATTCGTTGTTAGTGGATACAATTACTAAATTACTCGGTTCCTCTCCTCGATGCTACGTTAAATTGTCTATATAAATCGATTGGTTAGATATTTTTGGCACGAATGTTAGACCGGTATCAATTGGTATCGTTTAATTTGGTCGGATTGTAGCTTTTCGGGTTTTTCATGATGCCTTTTAAGGTTATCTATTAAATTATTACCTATTTTATTTTTATCAGTCTTTATTGTTACTAGGTTTTTCTGAAAGCGCGGATGCGAAGTGGACTATAAGCTTTAGGTTTCAAGCTGGCCTCTCCATAGTTTGAAGCTTCCAACTGACAGAGGTCCATAAAACTATTTTTTCCACTAAAAGATAATACAAAACTACTCCGCAATCATGTTCCGGCGTCTTCGAAGATTGTGATTCACAGGATTGAAAACGGGATTCCACTGCTCTTGTAATCACAAAATCCAGGGGGAAGCTGGCTCGATGCGATTCGTTGAGGTTTGAATTTCAAATAGAGTTCGCGCCACCATAGAAGCCCTGCGATTGGCGCAACATCTGTCATGTCAACATTCAAATTCGTTGTGATTTGTGGATTAAAGAATCTCAAATTTTAGCTTCCCGATGTTTTACCGCAAGTTTTCTTAAAGATTTTCTATCGTGGTGCGGACTCTATACCTACCTACATTCATGGAACAAGTAAACGCGTAATTCACGAAAAAAAATGCCACAGAGTGTGAAAGAGATCCAACCAACGCTGACGCAGCTTTAATGTATCTCTATACGGGTGCGGTAGAGATGTCAATGTCTTCAAGTATGGCTTTCTATGAAAAGGATAGGGCGCACGTCTGTGTTGTGCTTAAAGGAATCTCAAATTTTATTT
The DNA here is from genome assembly GCA_019059595.1 of Marasmia exigua. Lineage (NCBI taxonomy): Eukaryota > Metazoa > Arthropoda > Insecta > Lepidoptera > Crambidae > Marasmia > Marasmia exigua. Next base: position 26,620,777 of record CM032472.1, on the reverse strand, counting down.
CCGTGTTTTCTTTCGTGGCGCGGACTCCGTACCTACATTTTACTCTATGGGTTTGACCATAGACAGTGTCACATTGACAATATTTCTTTTTAAAGAGAGCGGCGCCTGCGACTGGTGCGCAAGTTCAGATAAACCAAAATCACAGGCAAGCATAGATGACATAACCAATAGTGTTGGCGATCAGCATCGATCTGATACTTTTTGGTTTATATTTCCAAATTTTAGTGATTTGCTTTTTATACGTTTTTGTTTTTATGTCTTTTTTACTCCTGTCATTCTGCCAATATAAATTTCATCGATTCTACACGCGAGTACGTTTTAATGGTGTAATTATCCTTTCGGCAATTCTCAGTAAATAGTAAAAAAACCGTATTTGGACAGCTGTTGGTTTTCCAAATAAAATATCTATTTTCTAAAATACAGATTTTTTTTATCATTTTTTTTATGTGATAGGTGGCAGACGAGCAGACGGATCACCTGATGGTAAGAAATTGCCGATGCCTATGGACACCTGCGACACCAGTGGAGTCACAAGTGCGCTACCAATCTTTTAACCCCCTTTTTTATATTAAATGGGTTTGCACTTGACCTCATTCCACCTGATGGAAAGTGACAATAAGGTCTAAGATGTAGCGTGCTAACCCAGAAGAAGCCTATTCACTCTCGACTTAAAGACATCCAAATTGTAGCTCTCTGGGAATACAGAAGCCGGCAAGTTGTTCCATTCCTTAGCAGTTCGTACCAAGAAAGAAGCGAAACGCTTAGTACCCTCACTCACGCAGCGAAACACAGCACCGTGCTGCTTCACGCTGGTTTTCTGAGAGGCCGTGGTATCCGGTCGAGCCGGCCCATTCATGCCGAGGCGTGGTTCTCCCACGGTCAGACAGTTAGATAAAGTCAGATTTTTTTTTACTTAATTAAGATTCTTTAGCTATATCCATTGTTTTCATCAGAATTATAGTTTAGATCGCCGTATTTATAAACATCATCGTCAAACGTCCCTTTAAAATGTCCCAAATGGTCCATTTTCAAACAATCAATTAAGTCCAATCATTGTAGCCCCGATCCTTACAATTAAACAGCAATTATCGTTAATTCAATGTAAATAATAATCGTTAGATACAAATATTCAATTCACAAAGGGCATCGACATAAGGAAGCCTTTAGGCTTCAAAGAGACCGACCCACGTCTTTGCCGAACTAAGTTAATTATCTAATTAAAAGCCATTACAAATAATTAGACGTCGATAAAATTGAACCGGGTCGATAAGAATAACAAGAATTTGGCCAGACGAGAGAGGAAATTTATTTTGTAATTTATTTCAATTAATTAAATTCGGGTCTATATCGAGTTGTGCGCCTGGACACCTACGAGTTTGTCATCATTAGCGGACGGATTAGGTTTTCTATTTCAAATTGTCTTAAAGACCTTCTACTCTTTATAGAGACCGATAATTTTTTATAAATAAACTAGCGACCTGCCCCGGCTTTACACGGGTGCTATTATTATTCTACACAATTAAAACCTTCCTCTTGAATTACTCGACCTACGAGTATTAAAAAAACCGCATCAAAATCCGTTGCGTTATTTTGTTTTTTATGTGATAGGCTTAATGGTTGACTGGTAGAGAATGTGGTAAGGCATTAAGTTCGCCAATTGTACTTCTTTACTTCGTGCAATAATGAATAAATAAATAGATGGCAGATGAGCAGCCTTTAAATCCCCCTTTGTGTCCATGGGTGGCGGCAATCACTTACCATTAGGTGATACGTCTGCTCGACTGACATCTATCACAAAAAAAAACAAAAATGTCCAGGGTAGAAATCGAAAGCACAACCCTTTGTGCGTGATCTAGACCAAAAGACACTGCTCAAATGCACTATCTCAGTTCAGTCAACAGATATAGCTGATCTTTTACGATATTTTATGGGTGAATAAACCTACCTTAAACTTATTAGTACTATTAGAGCTAAACGTTTCCTTATTTGACATATGAAAAGGAATTTTCTAGATAAGGTAGCATTCTCCAGACACTACAAGAAACGGGAAAGTAGTAGACGTGTGTAATTCTTTACTGAAAAGACTCAGTGATCCGACTCAGCCAAAAGATACACTGTTCCTAAAATCTAATGTTCGCTCCGAATGTATCGTTCGACTCAAATGGTGTTCAAATCTCGAGTTCGGGTGAACCGAATGATCCGATGAGCCGAATGATCCGAATGAGCTGAATGATCCGAATGGGCTGAATGATCCGAATGACCAGAATGATCGGATGAGCCAAATGATCCGAATAATAATAAATAATAATAATAATAATTCTCACAACATCTCATACGTTGACCTGATTCCGTACTAAGTAGCTTAAGCACTTGTGTTACAGATATCAGAAAACAGAGGAACACAAATATATACTTAAATACATATATTACACCCAGACACCGAACATACACAAGTGTTCATCATCGCACGAATGTTTGTCCAGGGTGGGGATCGAATCGAATCGATCGAATGAGCTGAATGATCCGAGTTAGACGAATGATCCGAATGAGCGGAATGAATCACGGATCTATCTGAGAGTCGATGTTGCAAATGAAGTGTTTCACTGCACTGATCCAGATGCAAATATCCCAATCTTGCCATACGTTTTTGCCAGGTCTAGAAAGTAGGTTCGATTCGATCGATTACTGTATTTATTATTTTGTGTAAGGATTTACTACTGAGTATACATTGGTAGAAGCAATACGTAACGTTTTGTCCAACGCCGGTTTGGGTGACTTTGTCGTGTTACCAAGAAAATGAAAATTTTGTTTGTGCGCAGGTTCAACGAATACGTTCGCTTAGTTAGTATATATTAGAAAACGTGCAAAGTTCCATTCCTTGTGTGATCGACATTTCAATGGACGAATGTATTTAAATCTCTAATCCAACTTTATTGTCGAGTGCACTTTAATAGGCTCCCTAATCAGAATAGCATCCTGCGCCCCAATCTCAAACATAGTGTTCAGTTGAGATAGTACATATTATACACTGGCTTAGCACGTGGATAAACTATCCCATAAATATTCTAATTTCTTAATTCACGCATGCAATAAAATAGCGCTTACTTCAAATCCGACGTCAATATTATAATCCTATCACCAATACCAAAATAACAATGCCTTTAATGGCAATAAATTATGATCTTAAGCCCCGCCGCTGTCAGCTGGCACATGCCAACTCATAAAACACATAACTGTTAAATCGATTATAATTATCGAATAACCTTTCCGAAATCGGTTTTTAATAACAGTCAAGCAAATGAAAAGCCCTCGACAGTATTACAGAAAAGGCCGAACTTTTACCAAACACCGCTTAAAGTCTTGAAGTAACTTCAAAAGTACTTAGAACAGTTACGATAATACGCGTTAATTATAATGGATAACGTATTCGATTCTATATTGTAATCGTAACATGATTCGACTCGATTCGGCGCGCGTAATTTTAACCATTACATTTGTTAACAAATTTGTAATTGCGTGTGTTCGAAACTATTTTATTCGATTTTGTGCCTTCTGTCATTTGGGGAAGAGTCGTGGATGTCAAGTTTTTCGTTTTGATAATTCTGTAAAAGTATACATGATTCACCTAATCACTCGAAAACTTTAATTAAGAATAATGAAGCCGTTGAATATAAAATGTCGGAGTAACGGCCCGTTTCAGTGATTACTTAGAATTTTTCGGACTTTAAATATGCAAGGCTGGCATGTGAGTTTGGCATTACCGTAATACCGTCTGTTGGCGAACGCAAATCTGATATTAGTGGATCATTGAGAGGAAACTATTTGGAATTGCCGGGGGAAGAGGGAAATAAAAATAAAATGGGGGGTGCAATAAAGGTTTATTCAATTTAGGTCCAATCACACCCCCCTAAAAATGTATAAGCAGAATATTGTCGATTAGTTATTCTGCGAAAAAGTACCTACATATTTGCAAGCATTTGTAGTTGGGTGTTAATCATAAATAATATTAAATAATGATGAGGAATTTCTATAACAGAGGATTTCAAGAGAATTTAAAATTGATTAGGTAGTTACTTTTTGCAATAATATAAAGTAGTTTCAAAGATATTAAAACTATCAGGAATAAATAAACTCTGATGCCTCTTCGATCGATTTTGCAAACGTTAGTTTGACGAATATCCGCAAAATCGTGCTATTTTTTGTATATACCCTATACCATCTATTTATAAATAAGTTGGGGACTAAATCTTCACCCGCGTATACACATCTTTTATATAAAAACACGAACCACTTACCTTTAAACTAAAATTGTGATTAAAGGCAGCTAACTTTTAAAAAGTTATTGATAGTTGCTCTACTTTCACAGCAATACAGTCACACATCATTTTACCTATCAAGGTTAACATTTAACATTCGGAAATAACAAAGAAAACACTCAACTTGGGAACATTCTCACGTTAGAAAAGTCGGCATCGTCCAACATACGAAAATACATAATAGCCATTTCGAATTAAAGAACTATACCGAAAATGATCCGCTCGCACGTTACCTCAGGTCAATAAACGAACAAACGGACACGCAAACTTTAATTGTATCTAATTAATTTATTACATGTATTAAACAATTAGCTGTCCGGTATCTGGATGCATTATTGTTATTGAATTCGGGACGCTTTGTAAGGCCGGGACTGAGGTATAAGCGGATTTCGAATGAGCGTTTGACACAGAACGCTATGTTAGAACCGTTGCGTTGAGCATTCGGAATTTGAAATTCTGGATTAAGAATTCGACTGTTCCGCTTCTTCTGCTCATGTGGGGGTTTGCTATCGTCCTCCGCTTATGCCAGACCACGGCCTAATGACGCTTTGGCCAATTGACTTATCTTTTATAGGTAATTAACGGGCCAGTTCTCATCACGCGATCTGCTCTAATTGGATGAAAGAGTTCGATGTTAAAAATTGGTGGTCTGGTGTTTTCTAGTAGTTTTGTGATGGTTTGATGTTAATTGTTCGCCGGCAACACAATTGAGCTGTAATAACAATTACCGATTTTAATCAACTCTGTAGTGATGGTGATACGATCATACTTCGGAAAATTTTATTCCACTTAAAGTTTTATTATCTTTAACATTCAATTTGGTAATTAAAAAGTTACATGCGTATCAAATCCGAAAAGAAAGACTTGACGAAAACTTTTCAAATTAATAGGTAAAATTCAAATAAGACGTATGTTAAAAATAAATAGATTTTTATGTAATACTTTATGGAGAATAATAAAATAACCTAAGAAGTTTAAGTAAGTGCCATATTCTCTTAGTTAGATTTAGTGCTTTGTCCTAATAAAATAAATTTAAGTCCAACACCCACGTTTATAACTTGACCTTCAGTACCTAAACAATTAGTGACAAATTGAGATTTCAGAAAATGGATTTAGTTTGTCATATTATCATCTCAAGTCTATGTGATCTTTGCTTTTGCGATGTAGAATCGTATGAGAATTTCTATCCTTTATGGAACAGCAGCTGCGTGAGGGTACCGGCGCCCCAATCCGGGAGAAACGGGGTTTAAAGGTTGGCAGCGCACTTGTGACTCCACTGGTGTCGCGGGTATCAATGGGCGGCGGCAATCGCTTACAATCAGGCAATCGTCTTCTCGTCTACCGCCTACCACATAAAAAAAAACAATCATTTATCTGTTGCTGGTGAGATGATACCTATATACTAGTGGCAAACTAAACTAATTTCTTCGGGGTTGGCACTGACAGCCACACATCATACAAATATCTCTAATTTCTCATGTCTAAGTATTCTCGCTTCAATGTCGTATACGTTTGGTTCAATATCAAATGTGGTTTGATAGATTGTAGTATCTGATATATGGCATTATGTTTATAGAATCATCACAGATTGATTGACAACAACATAGTAACTAGAAACATAGGTAAAAAACAGGGGACAAAAATCATCAGCGCAAAAATACAATATCCGGGACTCCATCCCTCTCATCATCGGGTCCCCAACTCATTAGTCTGCAGGAGCAAAATTTCCGAAACTATTGGTGGATAACAAACGAAATTAGAAATCGTCTGCGTTTGGAACACCGGTAAATGGAGGAACGATTGCCAATTTACCAACCCTACCCGTCTTAATTGAAGCAGAGCAGTAAACTAGCGGGGTAGACAGTGAAAGTACGAGTAATTTGTCATCGTTTACCTAAACAGGGCGGTATTCCGTAGACTTGATGTTTCAAGATCATTTTCTACTCATTTATGATACTAAAATTCATATAGGTATCAGCCAACACACTATCCCACTGCAGGACAAAGACCTTCATCATAGAAATAAAGTCATTGCTACTTTGATGGGATTAGGCTTAATCACCACGCTTGCCAAATGCGGTTTGGTGATCACAAACGCGAGTTATGTTAGAAAAATTCGAAACATACCTTTGCTCGCTCGAATCGAGTCATGGCCCAGTAAGTAGATCAACCATTAGACCAACGGGGCGGAGCGAAGTTCACATCGGGGCGAAAATAACTAAATAATAATCGCGACGAAAAGAAACAAGTACATTGTAGAACTTTACTGCTTGTCGTTTCGACCGCGTTACCACGGTCGTGGTCAGAAGCGGACGCCGTGCACCTCCAGTGCACGACGTCGTCTGCTATGTCCAGCTTGTGAATCTTCTTTACGATAGTTTTAGTCCAGCCTTGAGGTAGTAGTCGTGACATCTATGCCATAGAGTGACCAACTGGAAATACCTGTCACAGAATAGTATACAGCCTACGTCTGCTTCTAAAGCATTTCTGAAGCGTCTCCGCTTGGTTGGTGACGGTTCGCAAATCCGAATGTTAGGTGTACACTTGTCAGCTACTCGGCAGGACTGTCGTTATGTTTCAAATTCCAATCGTGGATAAAGTTCCCAAACTTTCACTTTCTAAGTTTAGCGGTAGTAGAAACCTTTTTTATCTTGCTACTGAATATCAATCTGTACAAAAACCATAAACCACATGTGTTATGTCGCATTTAGTCGCATGCTGCGCACGTCAGAGGTCTGCAAACGTAGTTATTTTTTTTTACAATTTTAATGTATTTCCCTAAAACTGATTTAAAGTTTTCTGCTTACATCTAAGATGACTAGCAAGCATATAGCTCAAATTGTACCTATAACCAGCGTCACAGGATGAGGACAGAATAACCACCCACAGCCAAGCCCCGCTAATGACATCCCCATAATTAGGAGCCGTCTTCTAATTACATAAATTGCCCACTAAACTTGGCTATAATTTCGCTCCAACTTAAACGTACCAGATGATATCCAGATTGTAAGACCGAAGATAATGAGACGTTTAATCGCTGCAGAGATGCCGACGATCTTTTAATCAGACATGTTCCAATCTTGTAATGACGTCACCTAATGTGCCATAATTTTAGATACTAATTATCCCGCTCAACTTACCCATTTGTCTTTTTTTTTTCGGTACGACTTTCTTATTAATAAATTATGCATACTGATGTAAAAGAGCGGAATCTCCTATCACAAGCAAAATAATTTGCTTAAATGTGGACTCCAAACACTGTAATATTATTTTGTAAGAAAACAAAAATAAATATTTTGTATTTGTATTATGTTTGTCCCTAAAATTTGTTTTAGAGACAAACAGATGCTGCAACGCAAAAGTGTTAACGCGAAAATGTCAGTTCATCAAACAACATAAAAATTTTAAACTATAATTTAGCTATACTTTACCTGTAACATAATATGTCTATGAGCCGATGTCGCCGTGTGGTCCCCGGCAGAGTAGAATAGGCCACCCTCACTCTTACCGAGGTGTTGTAAAAGGCGACTGAGGTAAAGCTGCTGGCATGATCATCAGCGCCCAGAGAAGGAAAACTCTGCATTTATATCAAAACCCTCGCCAACCCGTCTGCCAAGCGTGGTGAGTATGACAATTACCCCTCATGTGTTTGAGGGAGGCTCGTGCCCCAGCAGTGGGGACTTAAATGGGCTGATGATGATGAGCCGATACATAAAATGTACTAACAAATAACTATTTACATAAGGAAGGGAAGAAGAACTTTAGCTAGAAATCGTCAAATACTCGCCAGTTATCTACTAACTTACTAATGTAAACTATCTAATTAGTCCATGCTATTACTTACAAGAGTACCTACATAATATTATAAAAATCATCCGCTATCTTTTTCAATATCAATTTTATTAAAAATTGTATTATTTTGTGAACCCAGAGATTAACATTATTTACTAGCCTAAAACATTAATTTAAAATTCCATCAACAGATGAAGAACACATCTAAATTCAATTTCCTTCAACAGATCAGCCAACAATAAGCCAGTCTTCGAGCAATGTGGTCGACGGCATCAACCTAGAAGACATCAAAGAGTTCGCTAAGGCCTTCAAACTGCGCCGCTTGGGCCTGGGCCTGACCCAGACCCAGGTGGGCCAGGCCCTGTCCGTCACGGAAGGCCCAGCCTACAGTCAGAGCGCGATTTGCAGGTATTTTTTTAAGCTACAGCTGTAAGAATTCTGCATTGTTTTAGTTTAAAAGGAAGACTGGTAGAAATTAAAGTGACGTTATATAAATAGCTCCACTATTGTAGTTTTTCGTAATTCCTGCCATTTATTGGCCTAGAGTCAAAGTCCTGAAAAGCCTTCGGCTGACGTATATGAATTCAGATTACCAAAGATTTACTAGATACTTCATTCTACCTATGTACCTATTAAGATAACAAAGAAGAATCAGTTGTGCCGTGTCTAAGTAATTTTCTTTTATTTTTGTTAAAGAGAGCAAAAATACGATGCGAAAAGTCTCTCCGCCGATGGATGAAATTAGCAAAGTTACAGAAATATCTGTTTAGAGAAAATGTATACCTGTTACTACCTATATTAATATATACAGAGGAGACAGAACAACACTTATCGCGCTGTATGCATAGTGTAGGATAAGTTACACAATTATCCCAGCTTTTGAAATATTACCTCCTGATGCCAAATTTTACGTAAATTGTAGCAACCCTAAAGTCGTGTAAAATATGTAAAGCTTTTATATACCTTTTTAAACATAGTCGTCTAAATGTATGAATGACGTAGTCAAGTGGAATAGCACTTAGGAACTTTACTTACTAAATGCTTTTCACGTGACTAAATTTAGTGACTATACCATTAAGATAACTGAATTAGGCATTGAATAAGCCCTTGGATTAGTTAATAATTAAGATTAAATAATGTATAATCTACCACAAACGTCTTCCTTTTAACAACAATTAAAAAATCAAGAGAGATAAAGTCGCACGCTGGCCCAAAAGCGGCAACAAAAACGTAACTAAAGCCTTATCGCTGGCTACTTTTTAATATAGTTAATTGAAGTGATTTGTAAAACAGCATGACTCCTTTCATTGCTCACAATTCGTTTAATTAATTACCATTCTGTCGGCTTCCGTTCACTGTGTCGTGGCTTACACCATTTTTTACTTGGTCAGGCGCGTGCTTTCTAATAATGTTTTTTGGCACCCACCATTCTTATTTGATCAATCATGGACTGGGTGTTCATTTGGTATTGAATTGGACAATTTGATTTCGTTAGCTCGTTGGTTATCGTATTGTGTAGTGATTGAGATGGACTAGAACGAATCTAAGTCTAGTTTTCGATTTGATAGACTGCAGATTTACCTTATGACGCTAAGGCATGATTTGATCATCTAAATCCGGGGATAAATCTACGGTATAACATCAGATATGTTGTAGGTATAATGTCAGATTTGACATCGCTATATCATAGATTTACAATCGGAATAAGATTGGTCGAATCATCTGTAAGGCATTTGGGCATTTTTTACCTGAATATTTTTAGTGAGAAGAAAAGTAAATTGCTCAGAAAAAAATCCTTTCAGAGGTGTCAAAAATTCTCCAAGACTGCATATATATCCCGACAGTAACGCCTATGAGGGAGTTTAAATGTAAAAGTTGAAATTAGTTTACCGCCAATCAGATCGCTCATTCTTGGAAATAATTTAGATAGATAGATATTCTTTATTGCACAAAAACAAAATACAGGTATGATACAACAACGACATGCTGTACAATAAGGTCTTAGCGCTTGGTAGCGATTTCTTCCAGACAACCGTTGGGTAATTTATTCAATATTTCAAGAAATCTTGTAAGTGCAAAAAAGCGTTTATTTTCACGTGTCTTATTAATCAAATCATCATGGATTACAACACCGTTCCATCAAATCGGTTCAAATCCCCGTTATCACAGGGAAAGCCTAACACTAAGCAGCAATTCAGCTTCGAGCAATTTATTAAACAGGGAACAACTTATCTCTCATTACGTCGATTGAATCAAAACAAATCAGTCGAAACAACGTTTACGATGAACAAATCTAATTTCGATGCAAAGCGGAATGCGACCCGCACCGGGCGAAGGAAATTTCAATTCGACCCACCCCTGACGACCTCCTTCGTATAATAAAATCATTAATCGTTACTTCTGTTCCAGTTAATTAATTATCTTGGCGTAATTACTTTTTTCGTGTAATTAAAAGAGTAGAATTCCCCTGTCTTTGTCTCGTCCTGATTTCATTTTCCATTAATTTTTCTTTCGTCTCCCTCCAATTTGGTATCGTGACGTCGCTACATGGTAGTTACCCCTTTGATAATACTGGACTTAATTAATTTGCATTTTAATTAAAACATATTATTTCGAGAAAAGAATTAATTTACCATTCCCCCGTTTCTTGACGAAACTGGCTATTGTTGCGACTTTGATAATAGATTTTTGTTCTAAAATAAATTTGTGGCGGCTGAAACAGCTAACTGGAATTCATAAGATCTTGTTTGTACGATCATAAAACACGAGTTTTGCGTCAACAGTTACGTCGTCTTTAATTGATAAAAGGAAACTTATATAAGTTAAAAAGTAGATAAGCTAAACCTCAGCAAAAACTTATGGCATAGGTATCCTCCTACAAAGCGACGCAAAGTCTAAAAAATTAAAAAACGGTATTTGTTTTATTTGATCATATATCTATGTAGTTAAATATGAGCATAAAGGGCGTACCAAGGAACAACGTCTCTTCCACTTATGTTATCACCATTTAGGGAATAACTTTGTTAAATTACAACTGATGGTCTTTTTATACAAAAAAAAACTTGTAGGTTTATGTATAATCTTTGAATGTCCAAAGGTCACATGTTTATGCATAAGTAGAAGCAGTGACAAAAGGGATGAAATATTTTCTTTTCTGATGTAGGCATCAGAAAAGAAAATATTTCATCCCTTTTCAAATTTCATCAAATTTCGTAACTTTGGTTTAGAGAACCAAAACATCCATCAGAAAATGTGAGTAAATTCTGAAAATTCTTAAATCCCGTTGTATTTGTACGCTTAAATAAATATACAAGTTTAATCCAATTCGATTTACCTCAAAACAATCAGAATCACGGTCATTGCCACCGAAAACGGGAGTCGAAGTCGCAGATAAACATTGAATTATCCATGTCCAGCGACGCACTCTATTACAATTGTATATGAGGTGTAACGTGTCAACGCATCTCCAAAACTGTATGCAATTAAAGTGTCGTGTAACCCGGATCGCGATACGGTGTGAAGGGTTGGCGTTGATAACTTGCATGCATAGTTTGTTCTTATCGAAGTTCGAAATTGTGTCATATAATGAAAGAAAGAAAAGTCCTTTTACAAGTACTTGACACTTTTGTGTTCCAAATAGCAAAACAATAACTCTTTTATTGCTAAAATAGGCAGACGATCTTGCGGCCCATCTGATGGTAAATAGTAATCACCGCTCACAGATATAAACAATGCTAAAGATGTACAGGAGGAAATTATGAAACAAAGTTACAGAAAGTCCGTTAAACATTTATTTCATATTTTTATCTGTTATAATTGAAACCAATGATTTTAAAAGCATTATGGATGGTACTGATATGAATATTTTTCTTACCCAGTATTGAATCGTGTGTTCATCTTTCTACTTCATAAGTATATAGTTGTGTAAGTCTGACCGGTTTTATGGTAATTAATTAAACATTATAATAATCAAATGATTTTACAAAAGCATCTTACTTATTGACAAATTGCATTTTGTAAAAAAAGATTATTAAGATTATTAATATTACAATTTCATCGCTATTTGACTATTTGCAGATCCTGGTAAGCGAAGAGAGCGACTTTATCTCTCTTCTATTTTATAACATTTATGCCCTTCAGCCCTGGAGGACCCGTCGCCACTGGATAAGACTATCTAACATATTATTTGTTACCGTCCCCAGTGCCCTGGCTTCGCAGATGCTAGCTGCCCAGCTGTCTTCACAACAACAAAACATGTATGTGTTTTGTTTTATTCCCTTTTAAGTATCTCCTAATTTATTGCCGCCTTCTTACAAAGCAGCAGTAATCTAATGAGACTATCAAGTTAGTAAAGATCAGTGCGAAGATAAATTTGGAGATACTCACTTACATGCATTGAGTACACGCTTTGACTCACTTTCGACGCCCGGTCCAACGTAGACTGTCTTTAAATCAAAATGTTTCAACGCTGTTTAATGTTATCTTATCTCCATCGGGGATCCGTACATTCCTTTTGAATGTATGCCGCGTATAATTATCGGTAATTACCGGTTTTGACGTTCTTTCTTTTCCTTTTCACACGTATACGGTATTTGCATACGCGTAATTACAGCAAAGGTGCCATGCATCATACGCCTCCGCTGTTACATTTTGATGTAAGACCTACGTGCCACATTACACACGGCTACCAAACCATGTCTGTTCGACACCATGAGTAATCGTCGTGAGAGTTTTATCACTTTTATTGTAGTAACATCTCGATGAGTAATTTCTTGCTTTCCATCTAATCTAGCATGATGTATTATTTCATTACTCTTATTTTTATTAATATTCATTTTGCGCAATTCAAAGCCAGGGCATTGGCATACGTTACCTTTACGTTTCTAATTGAATTCGTTGTTTTATTGTTACCTCGTTTGGTATTAATCAAACTGATTACCCCGGCAGCCTAAATTGCCTATTGTTTTTTTCTCTGTATATTCGTGAACGCGATGTCAATGTCCTGTGTAATGCCTATGTTCGGATCGGGTTGCGCCCGCGCGCCTTCGGTATACGAGCTTCATCACCGCGCTAGTTAGACCGGTGCGTGCATAGCAAGAATCTAACATTAAATTTGTGTTCGATACAGATTTGAGAAATTGGATATAACACCAAAAAGTGCGCAGAAAATCAAACCGGTGCTCGAACGTTGGATGAAGGAAGCAGAAGAGAGGTAAATATTTGTTTGAGTGAATTGTACGTGGTTATGTGCTACACCGTGTTCGTGACACATTTGGCCTATAACGCTTAGCAACGTTGCAAAGATATTTCTCAAATCTGGACTAACTACTGCTTTTACGGGCTAGGCTTTATGTTTTGTTAATGTTACACTAACAGCATTATTAGCTAACTTCATTACAGACGCTCGAATTCGGAACACTGTTATCTTAAGGAGGGTACACACATTGAAGGATTTTCCGCATTTGACACGGCATACATGTTTTTGTTATAATTAGGGTAAATTTAATTATAAGACTTTTTGTAAGACATGAAGAATTTGAATTAACATTTAAGAAACATTAAACTGTCTCTTTTGGGTCGCCCACAACGTGCAGTGCAGTGCAGTGTAGTCAAGTTGTGCATATTGGTGACTTAGACTTAGACGAAGATTTATTGTTATTCAATTGTTTTATTTCGGAGGCAGATCAATGTATATGTGATGTTGTGAAATATTTATGTCATAACAGATGCGGAATATACTTAGTGTGCTCTCAGCGTTACTAGACAACAATTAATACATCTGGTTGGTACAGTCTTCCAAAATTCGACCGGCTGTAGAAGTTACATGTGTACTAATGTGATTGTATTGTATACTTAGTTATATTTATGTTGTGATTTTTATTCAAATGCTTCTATCTTCTATTACATTTACTGAATTATTTATTATTAAGTACCTTTACGATTAAAATGTATTTCCTAGGTCTTGGAGATGTAATTTGATATCTAAAATTTTGCTAATGGTTTTACACTTGAAGTAAAGTCACAAGCAAAAACACGTATTTAACGGTACAATTTAGATTTGTTATTTTAATTAAATTGGATGTAAATGTGTTCAGAAAAGGATATATATAGGTATTAGGCAAACGGAAAGATCCACACAGTACAGAATCTATTGTAATATTACTGTTTCTAGACGACGTTAAACGATGTTTAACCACAACCATCGATTTTAAATTTTCATAAGCTAACCAGGTGTCACTTAAAACTTCAACGAATCCTTAATAACGTCGTAAGGTTGTATCGATTTTACATTTTGCATCATTAAAATGCATTATCTGGATGCAACGGGAGGATTTTAACATTGCAAATGGTGCATTGAATTTGCAATCGCCTATCTCGTTGGTGGTAATTTTTAACAAGCGGTGCGGTAACGAGTCCTTGACTTAATGTGGCATACGAGTCGCCTGCGCATTTCCATTATTCTTTGGTTTGAGACTTATTGGCTTTTACGTCGTTATCTTCTGGCGCATAACTGGCGCGATGACTGCAAAACGATGAGTTATATGAGTTGCATGTACATTTAGCTATATCCATATTTTTAGTTTGACAAACTTACTTTTGATGAAAACCGAAGAGCCGTCACCACCTCGACCCTACCATACACACTACCCATATTATGACGTGAGGGTAGGTTAGGAAAGATGGTATGTTTTTAGGGCTTCGTAGTTTTCTCTATTGTACTCATATGAGACGCATTCCGTTTAAAGCATCATTAGCGAGTTTTTAATTTCATGATTTTGGCGTAAAAATAGGAACGAATGCTGTTTTCTGAGACAGTGTAACACCTAATTATGTAGTTACCTACATCATGCAAATTATATTGTGTGTTTCTAATGTCTCTATATGGAAATTTAAATTTTAACAATATTTTGGCTGTTTTGTAAAATAAGATTAGATTAACTGTTTCTTAAAAGTTTGTTTGATGGATATTTTTCTAATAAAGGCTGTATTTTAAATTTCTGAGGAAAGTAGTGGACAGTATGTGCAGATAAGCTTTTTTAACTAAAACAAGAATATCAACCTTTTTCTTGTTTTAGTGAAAACACTTTGTTTTAGTACCTTATTTTTGTTTTAGTATTTATATATATAGTTTTAGTTACAAAAACCTTTATTTCCTAAAGTTTTAATTGCAAACCAACCCATGAAACAAAAACTTTGATGGGTTTCAGTTCATTACTTACAACCAATTGAATTTAATCTGTCATAAACCCATCCTACTTACCTAAGTATTATTAGGTACTCTCTTTATTACGGGATAAGGAAACCAATTAACCATACCACAGTGTTTAAGGGCATTTTCAATTACTTGCTCCTCGCATTTTGCGACCCAAAATGTAACTTTATCTCCGATATAAGACTCATCCACTGGAGCTTATCATTCGTGCTTTTACGCCAATCGCTGAAGTGTACGTCGCGAAGATCTAAATGCACATCATTCCAGCAACATTTCTCATCGTTCTGTCCCCCTAGAAATCCGATCGGCCCAGATAAGATTTCTTGACAATGATTTCTCATCCTTTCCACGTAACCAAGCCACGGATTCTGTGAAACTTCGTTTCTCTTATAATAATTTGAGTACAAACTTTGCAAAAACCTTTAACATTTGCAAAATCAAAGATTTCTACTTAGATAAATATTTTAGTTTGAATTCTTTTTACCAAAGCGCAACTCTAACTATGTTGCTTCTGCTACTAGAAATGGATCTTGGTACTCGAGAATTTGACATCCCGTTCTGATCTCAGTCATCTGCCGCCAATCCGGCCGTTGTATAAGACTAAGATCTGGTCTAAGCTCATGCTCAAACGTTCTAACTATAAGAAATGTCTACGTCTTGGATTTGTCGTATGCATTCGTCATAATTCAGTATCTACACCTCAGGTGTTCTTCAGGTGTCTTCTTATTTTTTTTGTCGCTGAGTAATGCCGCCGGCCCGAAGGGCAATGGACTGACGTCGCCACCGATAGGCGGCGCCTTATGCATACTCTCCTGCTGGGGATTAAGAGGTTTATGTCAGCCTCTCTTCTAGCCGGGGGATTCTCCTAACGAGAAGTCGTCCAGAGGCATAGCGACTAAACCTAGCGGGTTTTCCTTAAGTGGGGAGGAATCATGGGTTCAAAAAGGTCGAACCCTGGCACCATAAGGTGTCTTCATCTGCTATAGACATTTTTGGATGGCTTCCACTAACCGAGAGCTCTAAAAGTATACAGCCACCACGGCACATAATTATCATCACAGTTGTTCGTAAGACATGGTATGGTTGGAGAACTTGGTAGGAACCTCTCTTAATCTACTTAGACTAGTTATTGCGAGTCTGTAGTATAGTCTGGTTGTTCAAAACAAATGCTATCTGGCTTTTGCAACCCTTTTTTTAGATAACGAAGGGAAAATTCCTTAGGCGCCTTCCCGTCAGGTCGGGGGACCTGACGGGGTGTGTAGGACTCCCAGAGGTTTACCCACTAAAAACTCTCCAACGCTAGCTGTTGATTTATAGGCGAGGCCTACGGTGACTCAACAGTCTTTGACCTCGTCTACGGCCAACGTCTGCCAGACGGAATGGGCAGGCCGCCTCAGGGAGGTGCCATAATAGCACCCACTCCTTGACATGAGACACCATATGAGGAGATTGACGCGCTGCACGCGTGCCCTTACAGAAAGGAACCTTAACCAAGCGAATCATGTTACCGGGTTCAAATCTATTATCTCCACGGTTCTTCACGACATGCTTCTTCTTCACGATGATGGTGACATCTGATATAACTCTCTTAGGAAATTAAACCAGATGATCTGTACTTACCTAAGTGTTGTGAAAACATCTCTCATTTCTAACTATATCTATCCCCGTTGCCAGGACGTGCCCATCGATATGGCGTTCGGAGCAGCCCTTCCAGCTGCCAGACCATGGAGGGCACCAGAATCCGTCAAAGTAAGCGGATTTTGTTTGTTCCCCTGACCATTGAGTGGTGTGTTTAGCCTTTTCATAGTTTGTGCACGTTTAAGATGGAAAAACATAGATGAAAATGTAGGGACATCAGCTAATATCCTCACTGAAGAGCAAGGCAATGATCTTAAATTATGACAAGAAACCTATATCGACTGTCAAAGAGTAACACATTCTACAATAGGTGGGTCCTTATATTAACACTAAGCAGTAACAAAAGTTCATCATATTAGCTAATTCCTCGACCTTTAAGAAATGAACATACATCATCATCATCATCGTCAGCCCATTTAAGTCCCACTGCTGGGGCACGGGCCTCCCTCAATCACATGAGGGGTAATTGCCATACTCACCACGCTTGGCAGACGGGTTGGCGAGGGTTTTGATATAACATACATACATCTTCCTAAAACCCCGGCAACCCATTTGAATTTCTTCAGTTCTATTTATATATCGCTGATGCCCATGGGAGGCGGTAATCACACGTTTGCTCATTTGCCTAATTTTTCCATAAAATAAAACATGAAGATTATTTTTTATGTGATAGATGGCAGACGAGCAGACGGATCACCTGATGGTAAGCAATTGCCGCTGCCCATAGACACCCGCGACACTAGTGGAGTCACAAGTGCGTTACCAACATTTAAACCCCCCTTTCCCCCGGATTGGGCCTCCGTTACTGATATGTACTCACGCAGCGAAACACAGCACAGTGCTGCTTCACGCCGGTTTTCTGTGAGGCCGTGTTATCACTCCGTGGTATACTTGAAATATTTATAAATTTATCTTGAACTATAAGATTTGGAATCAACTGCAAGTTTTTTCCTCATCATCAGATGAGCCAATGGCTCTTATAGCGTCCAGCGTCCGTTAAAATAAGATAAGAAACTTTTATCTACCACGGCGTTGGCCATCGATTCGGTTTGATAACTAGAACCTAATTTAGTGCTATATTCTACCGCATCGATGAAAAGTAATTGTGTTGTCAATAGTGTGAAGTAATTATACTGTTTGATGATCCCATTAGGAGGGCTTAATTACCTCATTTACCATGCATTAACACTTTGGAGCCTGGATAGTGATCAAGACTACTGTCACTGAGTATTATATGTGTAATGTGCAGTTTAATATATTTTGATGATGTAATAAATTTCTCACGTGAAGTGAATCTCAATACTTACCTTACATAGGCTGGATTCGACCAATCTATATCCTTGGATCAATCTATGGTATAACGTCAGATTTGTACAGAGTAACAGCGCTATACCATAGATTTATTATAGGAATAAGGTTGGTCGAATCCATCTATTATCATCTCTATCCTTCATCATAAGCTTAAGTCTCAGTTATTGTCCTAATATTTTTAAGTTTTTGTTCTTTTGTTCACTCAAAATTTCAGCTTCATCTCTTTTAATTTCTTGTTTAATAACATAATTGTCACATAACAAAATATCTTAAGAAGTATTTATAAAATTATTTTATTTTTATATCACTTTCAATATCTACGACGCTCTTTGTAGTAGGATCATTTTTGAAGACAATAGATGTGTACATAGTCATATATTTTTTCTTTTATTTACCTACCATATTGGTATTGTTATGGCCCTCTATTGGTATTTACCTAAAAATATAATTCTTTATCATCGTCTACTTATAGCTTCTCTTATTTCACTTCTTATAGTCTTGAATACTCACTTCTTTACTCTCACCATCTTTGGGATGGCATCATGTTTGCAATCTGCTTGCTTATTTCACAAAAAAAAATTCTACCGTACCATAAGGCTGCCTGTCCACCGAAGCGAAGAGAGGCTGCGGAGTGGTGAGCGACGCCAAAAACCACCGCAAATACTATTGGTGGATTTTTTTACTGCCTCAGTGGCGTAGTGGTTAGTGGGTCGCACTTTAAGCGACGGCTGCGCAAGAGATCCTGGCTTCGATATCCGGGTCGGGCCAAAAATGTTTCCCCAAGTTTTCGGAAAGAAATTCTTAGTGGCAGCCCGGAGTCTGTAAGTTGGCCGTCTTGTATCCCCGTGCCTCGGAAAGTACGTTAAGCTGTTGGTCTTGCGCCCGATCCCACTCCGGTCGTATCATAGTAGTGCGTAGTAGAGAGTACACTTGTGTTTACGCACACACTTGAGCACTATAATAAGTATCCAGTACGTGGCTGATTGTTGAGATTGGTCGCCGTAGCCGTAATCGGTTGAAGGATATTATTGGTGGATTGGTGGCCAATATACTGTGTCACAGCTATGTATACTACTATTGATATCAGAATCAACAGTAGTATACATAGCTGTGACACAGTATATTGGCTAATTCGTAACACAGGTGCTTGAGCTACCTATCGTTAGATAAATTTATGTGATGTTGTGAAATTTTTATTTATTTATGCATAAAAAAACTTCTACACAAGCTTGAAAAAGAACTTCAAGGGCTTTAGTAGATACAGACATGATGTAATTCCATGGAGTCCGTTGCAAGTGCATCCTCGTGCATTACCTACCATACCATCAGATTAATAAAATAGTACTCCTACACTTTCCTATAAAGTACATCGCTCGAAACTTTACTTTTTGTGGTCAATAAATGATTTACTTACTTGCCTCTTTATCATTCTCTTACCTCAAACAGCCTGACGATAGAGAAACATTCATTTATGGAAGCGGATTTAAATAATAGCCGCATTATGAAACCAGCGCAAGGTTCGTTATTTACATCTGCTTATTTTGTTTTTCACTCTGAACTTGGGTGACGGTTGCACCTATTTTGCATACCAGATTGTCTCTCTTGTTTAATGCATTTGATTCTTCTGAGACTGTTTGTTTAATCGGTTATTACAGGTCATAGTTTCAAGGAATATTTTTTAGGATCGGTACGGATATTTTAATGGACTCTTCTACGTCATCTCTAGTATTGTCCCTTGATATTGTTCAATGATACATATCTATCAATAGTAACAATTTTGTTGTTTTATAATTAAAAAATGATTAATGGTTTATCGAAACGATCTCGGGAAGGCCGCGGAAATTCGTTGGATTTGAGCGTCACAGGACCGATCTGTATTGAGAACATTGGAGGACGCCCACGGACATCCCCCAATGTTCACGGGTTCCTTGATTAAATACTAGATTTTGTCGGCTCTTCCTGAATCACTAGAATTTGTGAATTCTTTTCATTTGATACTGAATAATGTGCTTGACATTGAGGTGAGAATCGTAGCAACCCAACGTATTGTCGCTCTGTTCCACCTAACTGTCAAATTCGTATCAATGAAGCAATATTTTTAACGTAAAGGTACTTAATATAAAAATAAGTTAACACTTACCTACAATGACTTCATTAAAACAAATTACAAGTTAACACGAATAAAATACTGCATCACAAATTAAGTCTTTTGTTAGCAACAATAAAGAATAAATTAAATAAATCAGTCGTGCTAACTAGTAATTACTTCTGCACTTAGCTTATTAGAAAGTATTGTGTCTAGTTTATGGTTGGATGCCATAGAAATTAAGTTTACTAACGGTGTTAGCAATCAAATTTGGACGTTACAGTTTTTAACATAGAGTCTCGTCTGGTCATTCCAGGTATGCGTCCGGCCAGAACCACCTGACTGATTTCATTGGGATGGAACCGAGTAAGAAGCGCAAGCGACGAACATCGTTCACTCCTCAGGCTCTGGAATTGCTGAATGCTCACTTTGAAAGGAACACGCACCCCTCTGGTGAGTAACAACTTTAAGCCAAACATCTGAGTAATAAGCAACGATAGATACTCTTTTGTCTCTCTCCCGAAACTGCTCTGCAAGGAATGACTAAGCAGATTGATCTATGCTGCCATCAAGTCCTCATGGTTAGTTCAAAGTACTCCTATTTTCTAAAAAAGCTTTATCGTTCGGGGAAATAAGCGGTTTACTATATTAAAGGGTTTGTCCACGTCGATCTTGGGAGCAGATGCCTTCACTCGCCGAAGAAAATGAAAGTGAGTCTTAAATTACAATATGAGATTGTCTATATGACGCCATAGCGTCAGGCATTACCTATCTTTGTTCAACCACGTGTCGAGCTGGGTCATCTACAGCAGGTAAAACAGAAAGCTATAGAGGTGCCAGGCAGTCTTCTGATTTTGAACTATTGGTATAGGGCCATAGACATGCACCCTAAGCAGACTGTGCTTTTTCATAGAAAGCCATACTTGAAAAACCGCGCGTAGCCGTTATACATTGGGGTGACGTGCTGGGCGACGTTCTTTCTCTACCGCACTCGTATAGAATCTGCGTCCGGGCCAGTTGGATCTCTTTCATACTCTGTGACGTTTTTTCCCAAATGGCACATTCCGTTTTCTAGTTCCGTGTACAGGGTGGACTCGTAACAAATTCAGTCAATCAATCAGCCAATCGCCGTTCACTGCTGAATCTAGGAGTCTTCCCCTAAAGAGCGCCAGCTATCTCGGTCCTTCGTAATCTGTATCCAAATTACACCAGTCATCTTTTCCAATTCGTCAATACATTGTTCTGCAGAGCATCCTATACTATCTCTACGAGGCGACCACCACTCTTATGCGTGTCACGTTATTGGTAGGTAAGTAAAAAACCCAAGCTACAGCACTAGCCTGAAACCGCATCCAGGGAGTCGCAGCCATAGCAGGCCTCCTCCAAGGTGGACCGACTGGTATAGGTCGTGATAGTTCCTTATACAGAACCAATCTGTCGAGAACCTTGGAGGCCTATGTCCAGTGGGTATCTATTGGGTGAACATGATGATGACGCACTTAGTAAATGAAAACTCCTTCACTAAAGTCACTTACGAAGGCCAAAATAAAAAAGCGCTTAAAAGTCGGTCGTTCAGCAGCTCAAGCCCTCGGGCTGGAGGGAATCAGGCAGCCTTCTAGCAATCATTTACAATATCTTGGAGGCAACCTGAAGCGCAACAGGCGACGGACTTCCTTCACTCCTCAGGCGTTGGAGCAGCTAAATGCATATTTTGGGAGACAGACTCACCCTACTGGTAAGTTGGTTTGCTTAGGAGCCTCTGTGATCTCTTCCATTCCTGTATCATTCCGGTATATGCCTGCATTGACTTTTGGATTTCGGTAGAGATCGTCTAAGATGAAATGATGCGCCCCGCTACTTACCTGGCTACGAAATGTTTTTTTAGACATGCTGCTTTTGAAATTGAACCATACGTTTGAGTCTAACCGACAACCACAGATTATAATTGTATGTTCCATAGGTATTTGAAATATTCTTGTGTGCGTAAATGCAGAGGTGGGGCGTGTCATTTCAGCTTAGACAATCTCTACTTGCTATTCTATTGGAAAAGACCTTTAGCGTGGAGCAAGAGTATCACTTTGTTAAAAAAGAAGTTTGTAAAAACTATTTATGTCACGAAACGAGTTTTGCGTGTTTATTTAATATAGGTACCCAATGTCACTCTCATAGTTGACAGGTACCTACCGAAATACAAATCTACTGACACCTTTGAAGCTACAATCCATCTAGCCGTTCTGGCACTAGAGCGTACCAATAAATTATACAAAAATAGACACATATGGATTTATTTACATACATAATCCCGAAAAACAGAAGCTTCAACATTCAAATTGACACAAGGAATCTCAAATTTTTGTTCCGTGTTTTGCCGCAGGACTGCTTTCGTGGCGCGGACACCATATCAAATTGAAATATAACACAACATCAAAAAACTTAGCATTTCCCCCTATATTATTATCTGGCATTACCAACCCTGCTTATATTTTGGCTTTAATTTGTACCTTTCTAATTTTCCAGGCACTGAAATAACTGGACTGGCGCATCAACTAGGCTACGAACGCGAGGTCATTCGAATATGGTTCTGCAACAAACGTCAAGCCCTCAAGAACACCGTTAGAATGATGTCCAAAGGCATGGTCTAAATTAAAAAAAAAATGGCAACTACGACATGACAGCTTTCAAAATTGACGGAAAATTTAAATTTAGACTAAGTAATTTTAGAGATGGGATGCATCATTATATTGATGTCGATGATTTGGCTTAACGGTCTGCACGTAGATTCGTGATCTCGTCTCGATACTCACTTTATTGTTTGCATTAATAGTGTCTTAATTAGGAAAGTGTTTTGATGTTTCTTTTATCAAATAATATTTTATAAATATTATTCTGGCCTTAACGCAAATCTTTATGCGATTCCAGCCAACGTAAGAAAGGGAGGTAATGTTAAGTGTATTATGTAATTGTAAAATAAAATGAATTTCGACTGAAATATTCGTCTCGACGTAGTTTACAATAAAATGAATGGAATGTCATAGACTAATAAGATGTAGGTGTTTATTAGTACAAATAAAAAATGATAATTTCAGTCTTACTCAACTGAATGGATCTTTTGTCAGTACCAAATTTTTACAGTTCCAAATTAATACTTTGTTGTAATCTGGTTTTACACTCCATGCATGAAACAACAGAAGTCGTTTTATAAATCCATCAGCACAGTAGATATACAGTATTAGGCAATAACTCATGGTGGGGAAAGCTGGTATCCAATGCCATAATATTTATTAAGGCAACTAATTATGAACGTCAAGTTTGGCGGACTGTGGGTATTCCTAGTATTAGCCTTTTTTTGTAAAAATATTGCATTTTGTAAATAAGTACAATACATTTAACTCTCGGCGATAAATTTGTAATGTAGTTGGATTACATTAATTTATTGAAATACTCTGAGTTGTTTCGTTCTACTTAGCGAATGTTGCACTTTATAGTTTAGAAATAATATTGATATTATGAAGGTAGATAATGTGTCGTCAGTCTTAGTGGCCTACTGGGAATTTTTTAATCTTCGGTAGGTTTTTGTTGATAGATAGGTATAAAACGATATGTATAGAATAGATAGTAATTAATGATACTATCGTTAATTGTAAATATTGTTTCTCTAATTTTATTTTAATAAATTGTATTATTAGTTCGATAATTAAATTTAATTTCGTAGCTTTTTGAAAAAAAATATAGATGCAAGTTGGATTTTGTGGCAATGTCGAAAATATTATTTAAATTTAAACTATGTTCCAATTATTCATATTACATTTTTCAATAGAAAATACAAGTAACAGATGGTCTTGAAAAGCTAAGTTTACAATTAATATTTTCTGTGCATATTTTTGGGTAGATAATATTAAACTAATAAAATTGCCTCGCATTTGGAAGTGTAGATTTTGAAAATATATACATATTATATAGAATTTCCAAAAAAAAAAACAAATTTTGACGTTTAAGAAATTATTTTAGTGATTGAAGTGCCCGAAAAGTATGCACAAATAAAATTATCTAAAGTTGACTAAATTTTCTGTCATTATCTACTTTAAATACTTATATGTATTAATGCAACTCTCTTCAAAAAATTGTTAGTATTATATTTTTATCTAAAAGGTTATAAAAGTTTTTAAATATTTTTCCTTCGGTTAACTAGATATCACAGGCTTTATTTATTTTAAAATAGGTACCTACTTAATAGACGCCTTATTGGTCTAGTGTTTTAAGTACCTACCAGGCCGTGATCTCGGAGTCCTGGGTTCGACTCCCGGATCGAGCAAAAAGTATGTTTCAAATTTTTCGAACAACAACACAACACCAAAAGGCAAGCATGGAGATTAAACCTAACCCCATCATAGTAGCGATAACTTGATTGATATGTTGGAGGCCTTTGCCCTGCAGTAGGACAGTATATAGGCTGATACTTTACTTTTTACGTTTACCTACTTAATTATATAGGTTTATGAACTGAATTAACGAGCCTCATCATCACAAAAGATATTTAAGTATTTAAACTGGCCTAAATAAGTAAAAAAACTTAATTGATCTGAAGAGAGTTCCTCATTCACAGTTTTTACTTGATTACCTATTCCTAAATTATTACTGTTTGAACTGAATTAAATAATAATTTGAGCATTTAAAGTTTGTATAAATTCTATCATGAATGAATAATGAACCTATTTGTAGCGTCGTGTAAATAATTTAGTTAGAATGTTTTCAATTTAAGACCTGCTGTTAACTGTATTACCAATAGTATTAAGGCTGTAATGTAATGTATGTTAATGACCAATGAAAACCAACTTGTGATCATTAATATTTGTACTGTTACCTACTACTTAACAAGAGTCGTTAAAAAATAATATTATAAAAATTGAACATATTTTTCGGCTGTTGAAAAATTGTAAATACAATATTAAGGATAATAAAACTATTTGGATTAATATTTAGGAACAAAGGGAAAAAATATTATCAAAATTTATATTTTCAAAAATTATTACAAGTGCAAAAAAGTGTATTTAAAAGGGATGTTTGGCCATAAAAACAAAATTTTTCATGGAGCGGATTTTTTATCGACTACAGCACAACACTACACACACAAGCAGTAAGGTAAACAGTGACATAGATAGTTCGTGCGATGCGATATTGCGCGTAATCTGTACTTATACTTTGCCGAATCAGATTTTTCATTGAAATCCGTCACTTAATCATTTATTTTACATAGATACATAATAACCTCTTATAAAAGTCATAATGCCTTTGGGTGTTTGCATGATCCAGATATCAAGTAGGTAATACCAAAATAATAGTAATAAAAGTATAACAGCTCTGAACGACCAAAATAATCTTTTAAGTTAATGTTTCTGGTTTAATTTTGTAAAAATAGTTACAAAACAATAGCAGTGACCCAGTTTATGTAAATATTATAGTCAAAATTATTGTGAAAAATCTGATTCCCAACAAACATTAGTGTAATAGAATGAAGCATAGGATGCTAAGTACAAATGATATAATTTAACTATAAACTGCTAGTCCGTTATAATAATTACTATGTAAATTACAAGGCAAGATCGCGTTGCACCCTGGTTTTCATGATCCGTATGTAACTATATGAAATAGAATACAATTAAACTCTACTTACACATAACTTCAGCTGTAACACATATTCAAACCAAACTATAACAGTATGTAATAGTGTATTAATTTTTCTTCCTATAATGGTACCGAACGATTGATTATGGCTGCTGGTTTACGATGAGATGCAGAATAAAGGCAAATAACTGTTTGAGTGTTTGTTTTATTATTTTATCATAAAATGACCTTCCCATAATTACTACCCTTTACAAAAATACTTCATAAATAAATACTTACCTTACCAAACTATCGATAAAATAAAAAAAATCGTGTTGCATCACTATTAATCAACCTGTGTGTGTTAACGGTATATTCCCATCAGAGATGAGCTATGTAGCTGCGCTACAAAAATGAGAAAGCTACGCTACGAAGATATGTATTCGTAGCACGCATCCGTCCGTAGCATCACAGATCACTATATATGCGTAGCATGATAATAATCATAGATAATAACCTATCTCGCGTCCATAGCACGTATCTTTCCATACAAAAGTCATACATAGCTATAGAATAGGCTATTTGACAGTGATAAAAATATACATTTCTTTTATAACATCAGTGTTTATATTTTTTTTGTGGAGCGATTTGTAATTATTATTATTAAGCTTTTATTGCAGATAAATGAATCCATACAAATTCGTTAGTAACATTTTGGTGCTTAAAAACTATGTTAGTATATCCAATTATTATTATTGGGGACAGGAGTGTGTAAGGACCTCCAGTGTCCCAAAAATGGACCATCTATCTGGTCCGCTATAACAACGAGGAGGCTGTTGCCGCTGGCCCGTGTCCGCCGCGCCATCGAGGCAGCCCTTTTGCGCATAATCGTACGGAAGCAGTCCGTACGCGCCTCCGCGAACATCTGCGACGCACTGCAGAAGCGAGGCAGCCGCAACAGCGCCCTGAATGCGTTATTATATTGGACGCGAAGGGAATCCAGCGCTCTTGTCGTATGTATAACCCACAGGCTGCACGTGTAAAAGGACCTCCTTTGTACCTACAAAAAGCCCTGAAGAGAGTAATTTTTACATTATATGAACAACGTGCA
The DNA here is from genome assembly GCA_019059595.1 of Marasmia exigua. Classification (NCBI taxonomy): domain Eukaryota; kingdom Metazoa; phylum Arthropoda; class Insecta; order Lepidoptera; family Crambidae; genus Marasmia; species Marasmia exigua. Next base: position 26,593,709 of record CM032472.1, on the reverse strand, counting down.
AACCTGCGGGCTATCATATTCGCTCTTACCGACAGCGCCCTCCTCTCGCGTTCAATATCTACATCGTCTTTTAAATCCTCAGTCACGATATGCCTGAGGTACTTAAAGCTACGCACCTGCTTTAGGGCCACACCAGCCAACATGACGGGCGGCACATGCGACGGACATTTTGTTCCAGATTTAACGACCATGAGTTCACTTTTATTTGCGTTGTATTTAAGACCATGTCTATGCACATACGCTTCGCAGATACCCATGAGATCTCTCAAACCACCTATTGACACGCTCAGCAGGACCATGTCGTCGGCGTAACTAATGTTATTAAAACAAACACCATCCACGTGACATCCGACATGGCGTCCGCTCAGCGCAACAATCAGCTCGTTGACGTACAAGTTGAAGAGCGTCGGTGAGCTCAACCCTCCCTGCCTCACGCCGCATCTCAACCTGTACAGATCCGATAGAACACCTGCCCATCGCACATTGTTGATCTGGTTTCCATACCAAAACCTTAGAACGCTGATTAACTCAGGAGGCACATTTTCTTGACTCAATTTTCTCCATAGTATGTCATAGGAAACCAGATCAAATGCCTTTGATAGATCTAGGAAACAGGCATACACCGGGGTTCCCCTATCCGTGTAGTACCTGACAGCATGCTTCAGGCACACTATCGCATTTTCAGTGGACAGTTTGGGCCTGAACCCAAACTGATTATCATGCGGGGTAATATGTTTATTGAGGTGCTCATTCAACATGCCGTCAAGAACCTTGGCGATAACTGTAGCCAGTGAAATTGGCCTGTAGTTTGTGGGGTCTGTTACGTCACCAGTTTTGGCTTTTACGATAGGTACTACAACCGTTCTCATTAACTCCATTGGCAAATAGGAGTGTCCTACGCAGAGGGAAAATAACATTGCCAATATTCGAGGCAGATGTGCCCCAGCATTTTGAAGGTGCTCGATGCTAAGACCATCGTGTCCTGGTGACTTACCCCTGGTCATAGATTTTATTGTTCTGGTAACATCTCCTGCCTTAAAATTGATAAACAGGTCGTCACGTTGAGTCTCAGCACCGCACAGCTCTTCACCAGCCTCAGATGTAAGTGGCTCCACTGCAAAGGCTCGCTTAAATAAATTTGCAATCTCTTTTTTACCACTCACACCATCAACGCTCGCAGGCAAGCCAGACCCAGTATTCTGCTGCTTAACATTTTTCCAAAAAGCGCGAAAGTTATTCTTAGAGTGATTTTGAGCTAGCAAGTCCATTTTAATTTGCTCTTGATGGTGCTGACATCACTTTAACTTGGACTTAAACATCTTTCTGCTATCACGCATTGCCTCATAAGCTCCCCTTCCTCTCTCTGTCCTGCAACCAGCAGGGTGTGTTTGCGAATGGGGTCCTGCAGGAACCCTATCCTGCGACGCCCACACTGCAATTCAGTGGTGTGGGATCCGCCCGGAGGGAGAGAGGAAGGGGAATCCACAGTTTTCCAAAAAATTCCACGTCAAACTGTACCTACTTCTTTGCTGAGGTGAAACCGGATAGGGCCCCAATAGCTTCCTCAAAGACAAAATCATTGACTTCTTCCTACTTTTTCTCTTGGAAACTTAGCGATGCTTGGAAAGCAAAAATCTTCTCTTTATTAAAAATGCGTTCATACGTTAGTAATTTGTGAACATTTAATATTTAGTTGAACGCACTGCAACGGCAACAAATAAAATTCCAATATGGCGGGGCAACTTATCACAGCGCGTCAGACGTCAGTGTTTTAGTAAAATTATCGACCTAAATTTACTGAAACCAATTTATAAATAGATTAATAAAACAACGACACTTTATTTTGAGATTGTGAGCCCTTTATAGCACACCGTCGTGTCTTACGTAATATCTTGCGATAAAAATAGTTGCAACTATAATAAGTAAATATTCATCGATAAATAAACATGGAAATCTAATGTGTTCAGTGGTTAGTGTTAGCTAGAATTACGTCACGGTCGTCTAGTGTGGTGCCGGTAGCATGCCGTGAGTTATATTAAGTGATAAAGTCGCGAAGGTCCTGATGATTCACGAGGTTAATTGACGTAGATTCACCTCGCGCCTTTGCTGAGTTGTGTTTGTGACGACAAAGATCGAAGTCGGGCGTCGACTTATCTGATAGGAATTCGGTAGAAGTGAGTAATAGGCGATGATCGAGAGTGTGTCGCGGCGTGCCTTCAGTAGTACGAGCGGTACTTACAACGTGCGGGCGTCGGAGCTCGCCAGGGAACGGAAATTGAACATATTCAATGTCACAGTTCTCTTTTTGGATGACACCCAGCAGTCGTTTCAAATCGAGGTGAGTTGCATTTGTTTACTTACTTTAGGCCCTACTCATCTATCTTTACTAAAATATGTGAGCAGGTCATTATTTTCTCATACACATGAAACCTGTTGATTGATTGACTTAACAAGTATCCAACTGCTTACTGGATTTGGAGGCTATCATGATCTTTAAAACCACTTAAATTAATATCTCTTATATATCTCTGTGGTCTGAACTGATGCTAATAATTTCTGCACAATAGTAACAATAACTGTTAAGGTTTTGAGTGCCATGGGGACACCAGTGACCAACAAACATCATCATCATCATCAGCCCATTTAAGTCCCCACCGTTGGGGCACGGGCCTCCCTCAATCACATGAGGGGTAATTGCCATACTCACCATGCTTGGCAGACGGGTTGGCGAGGGTTTAGATATAAATGCAGAGTTTTCCTTCTCTGGGTGCTGATGATCATGCCAGCAGCTTTACCTTAGTCGCCTTTTACGACACCTCGGTAAGAGTGAGGGTGGCCTATTCTACTCTGCCAGGGACCACACAACCAACAAACAATAAATGTTTATTTGTGTCTGGATTCATCGCAGTCAATGTGTTAACTGGACAAAATGTGGTGACAGGGGTGATTTATGACAACCAATACCTGTTATGGGTCTCTAGTTAGTCTCTTAAATTGTCACATTATGCTAATCAATGAAGGCATATTCAATCACATGTCAGAAACCATACGTGATATAAGTCCATAAAAAAAATAAGGCTTATTCCGGCTGTCCACCCCGGCTCTGCATGGATGGACAGTAACACAATTTTTTCGCTTGACTACAATCTCACCTGATGGAAAGTGACGATGAGGTCTTGCCTAGGAGATGCCTGTTCACTCTTGCCTTAAAGATGTCAAGATTGTAGTGGTCCGGAAAAACAGACCTTGGCAAGGAGTTCCATTCATTGGCTGTACGCATTATGAACGTGGAGGCAAATTGCTTCGTGTGGATAAGGGGTAAGCCAACAATGTATGGATGAAACCCCTCGCCACGCCTTGTTGTCCTGTGGTGGAATGGACTAGGGGGGAACAAATTATGCAGAACCTCCGCACACTCACCGAAATGAATCCGGTAGAAGACTGAGAGACTTGCCAAATGTCTGCGGTGGTCAAGGCTCTGCAAGCCAGCCCCTGAGAGTATGTCAAGACGAATGTTTAAAAATTGTCACTATAGTGACTATTGTGTACCTACAATCTATTCCATACATCAAGCTTGCTTGAGATTGTACACAGTAATTTGTGCTCATTTAGTCCGACTCATTGATGTGACCCCTTTGGGTCGCAGAACACAGAACGGTCCTTTGTTTACCAATAAGAAAAAAAAATTCAACTTGCTTATTGAGATAACCCATTGTTTTAGGTCTCTAAAGAAAAGTAAAAAAAATCTATGGGTATTTCCATTTAAACCAAGGATGTATTTTATTAGATTGGTATGTAAAAAGTCGGAAATAATAAATCAAATCATGTCACTTGGTTATGTTCATCAAATCAAATTCATCAACTATCATCACATACAATGGACTGAAAGAGAATCTTAGTGCTAAAAAGGAGCACTTTTTATTTGACCAGAGCTGAAATGATTAGTTCTTGTATAATTGGAAAACATAATAGGCTTGTGTACTAGGTCAGAGATTGGCAGATTTTTTAAATAACATTGAGAAAATTACGGTCAAAACGATGTAGGTATGGAGCCTTTTGGGCAGGTATAGTTTAAGTGATTTTCAAATTGTCTTATCTGGAAGAGTATCCAAGATAACAAATCCATTCTTTCACCGACGTTTTCACTTTTGAAGGGTTCTTATATTACCAACAAGAGAATTATTATAAGAACTAGTTATTTCAGCTCTGGTTGGGCTCAGCAAAAACTAATTAGTTCATAGAAATTATTTTATTTCTAAGTTTTATTATTATTTATTTAGTATAATACATAGTTTTTTTATCTATAAATTTATTCCTATTTTTGTGTGTTTCTGGAATTTTAGTGTGAAAAAATTTTTTTTTTTTTCAGAAAAAAGCAAAAGGCAATGTTTTACTTGAACAAGTTTTTCAACACTTAGGAACTAGTTGAAAAAGATTATTTTGGACTACAATTCACAGAAAATGGATCACCACCGAATGCTACCAACCACAGAAATAACGGTCTGTTAATATTTAAAGTATAATTCGGACAAATGGTAAAATAGTTCAGGACCATGTCGTAGGGTACTAACTAAATGGTATTTAAAAACAAACACCATCCACGTGACATCCGACATGGCGTCCGCTCAGCGCAACAATCAGCTCGTTGACATACAAGTTGAAAGAGCGTCCCGGTGAGCCTCAACCCTCCCTGCTCACGCCGCATCTCAACTGTTACGGATCCGATAGAACACCGCCAATCGCACCTTGTTGATCTGGTTTCCATACCAAAAACTTAGAACGCTGAGGACTCAGGAGGCAATTTTCTTGACTAATTTTCTCCATGTATGTCATAGGGGAACCAGATCAAATGCCTTTGATAGATCTAGGAAAACAGGCATTTTTTTTACCCACCCGGGTTCCCTATCGTGTAGTACCAGTGGACAGTTTGGGCTGAACCAAACTGAGTATCATGCGGGGTAATAAATGTTTATTGAGGTGCTCATTCAACATGCCGTCAAGAACCTTGGCGATAACTGTAGCCAGTGAAATTGGCCTGTAGTTTGTGGGGTCCGTTTACGTCACCAGTTTTGGCTTTTACGATAGGTACTACAAACCGTTCTCATTAACTCCATGGCAAATAGGAGTGTCCTACACAGAGGGAAAATAACATTGCCAATATTCGAGGCAGATGTGCCCCAGCATTTTGAAGGTGCTCGATGCTAAGACCATCGTGTCCTGGTGACTTACCCCTGGTCATAGATTTTATTGTTCTGATAACATCTCCTGCCTTAAAATTGATAAACAGGTCGTCACGTTGAGTCTCAGCACCGCCACGGCTCTTCACCAGCCTCAGATGTAATTGGCTCCACTGCAAAGGCTCGCTTAAATAAATTTGCAATCTCTTTTTTACCACTCACACCATCAACGCTCGCAGGCAAGCCAGATCCAGTATTCTGCTGCTTAACATTTTTCCAAAAAGCGCGAAAGTTATTCTTAGAGTGATTTTGAGCTAGCAAGTCCATTTTAATTTGCTCTTGATGGTGCTGACATCACTTTAACTTGGACTTAAACATTTTTCTGCTATCACGCATTGCCTCATAAGCTTCCCCTTCCTCTCTCTGTCCTGCAACCAGCAGGGTGTGTTTGCGAATGGGGTCCCTATCTTGCGACGCCCACACTGCAATTCAGTGGTGTGGGATCCGCCCTGAGGGAGAGAGGAAGGGGAATTCACAGTTTTCCAAAAATTCCACGTCAAATTGTACCTACTTCTTTGCTGAGGTGAAACCGGATAGGGCCCCAATAGCTTCCTCAAAGACAAAATCATTGACTTCTTCCTACTTTTTCTCTTGGAAACTTAGCGATGCTTGGAAAGCAAAAATCTTCTCTTTATTAAAAATGCGTTCATACGTTAGTAATTTGTGAACATTTAATATTTAGTAGAACGCACTGCAACGGCAACAAATAAAATCCAATATGGCGGGGCAACTTATCACAGCGCGTCAGACGTCAGTGTTTTAGTAAAATTATCGACCTAAATTTACTGAAACCAATTTATAAATAGATTAATAAAACAACGACACTTTATTTTAAGATTGTGAGCCCTTTATAGCACACCGTCGTGTCTTACGTAATATCTTGCGATAAAAATAGTTGCAACAATAATAAGTCAATATTCATCGATAAATAAACATGGAAATCTAATGTGTTCAGTGGTTAGTGTTAGCTAGAATTACGTCACGGTCGTCTAGTGTGGTGCCGGTAGCATGCCGTGAGTTATATTAAGTGATAAAGTCGCGAAGGTCCTGATGATTCACGAGGTTAATTGACGTAGATTCACCTCGCGCCTTTGCTGAGTTGTGTTTGTGACGACAAAGATCGAAGTCGGGCGTCGACTTATCTGATAGGAATTCGGTAGAAGTGAGTAATAGGCGATGATCGAGAGTGTGTCGCGGCGTGCCTTCAGTAGTACGAGCGGTACTTACAACGTGCGGGCGTCGGAGCTCGCCAGGGAACGGAAATTGAACATATTCAATGTCACAGTTCTCTTTTTGGATGACACCCAGCAGTCGTTTCAAATCGAGGTGAGTTGCATTTGTTTACTTACTTTAGGCCCTACTCATCTATCTTTACTAAAATATGTGAGCAGGTCATTATTTTCTCATACACATGAAACCTGTTGATTGATTGACTTAACAATACCCAACTGTTTACTGGATTTGGAGGCTATCATGATCTTTAAAACCACTTAGATTAAACTCTTATATGTATATCTCTGTGGTCTGAACTGATGCTAATAATTTCTGCACAATAGTAACCATAACTGTTAAGGTTTTGATTGCCATGGGGACACCGGTGACCGATAAACATCATCATCATCATCATCATCATCAGCCCATTTAAGTCCCTACTGTTGGGGCACGGGCCTCCCTCAATCACATGAGGGGTAATTGCCATACTCACCATGCTTAGCAGACGGGTTGGCGAGGGTTTAGATATAAATGCAGAGTTTTCCTTCTCTGGGTGCTGATGATCATGCCAGCAGCTTTACCTTAGTCGCCTTTTACGACACCTCAGTAAGAGTGAGGGTGGCCTATTCTACTCTGCGGGGGACCACACGACCGACAAACAATAAATGTTTATTTGTGTCTGGATTCATCGCAGTCAATGTGTTAACTGGACAAATTGTGGTGACAGGGGTGATTTATGACAACCAATACCTGTTATGGGTGTCTAGTTAGTCTCTTAAATTGTCACATTATGCCAATCAATGAAGGCATATTCAATCACATGTCAGTAACCATATGTGGTATAAGTCCATAAAAAAAATAAGGCTTATTCTGGCTGTCCACCCCGGCTCTGCAAGGATGGACAGTGACACAAATGTTTAAAAATAGTCACCATAGTGACTATTGTGTACCTACAATCTATTCCATACATCAAGCTTGCTTGAGATTGTATATGGTAATTTGTGCTCATTTAGTCCGACTCATTGATGTGACCCCTTTGGGTCGCAGAACACAGAACGGTCCTTTGTTTACCAATAAGAAAAAAAAATCAACTTGCTTATTGTGATAACCCATTGTTTTAGGTCTCTAAAGAAAAATTTTTTCTGGGTATTTCCATTTAAACCAAAGATGTATTCTATTAGATAGGTATGTAAAAAGTCAGAAATAATAAATCAAATCATGTCACTTGGTTATGTTCATCAAATCAAATTCATCAACTATCATCACATACAATGGACTGAAAAGAATCTTATTGCTAAAAAGGAGCACTTTTCATTTGACCAGAGCTGAAATATTTAGTTCTTGTATAATTATGTTTTCTAAAGGGAAAACATAATATGCTTGTGTACTAGGTCAGAGATTGGCAGATTTTTTAAATAACATTGAGAAAATAACAGTCAAAAGGATGTAGGTATGGAGCCTTTTGGCAGGTATAGTTTAAGTGATTTTCAAATTGTCATATCTCGAAGAGTTTCCAAGATAACAAATCCATTCTTTCACCGATGTTTTCACTTTTGAGGGGTTCTTATATTACCAACAAGAGAAAAAAATAGGACACAAGCCTATTATATATATTATAAGAACTAGTTATTTTAGCTCTGGTTGGGCTCAGCACAAAACTAATTAGTTCATAGAAATTATTTTATTTCTAAATTTTATAATTATTTAGTATAATACATAGTTTTTTTTTCTATAACTTTATTCCTATGTTTGTGTGTTTCTGGAATTTTAGCATGAAAAAATAACTTTTTTTCAGAAAAAAGCAAAAGGCAATGTTTTACTTGAACAAGTTTTTCAACACTTGGAACTAGTTGAAAAAGATTATTTTGGACTACAATTCACAGAAAATGGATCACCACCGAATGCTACCAACACAGAAATAACGGTATGTTAATATTTTAAGGTTTAATCGGACAATGGTAAAATAGTTCCCACCAGATTTTGAAACTTATGTGTCAGGGCATAAGAGCGAAAACCAAAGATTTTTTCATTGACTCATATCCAATTAAGGGTTAAAAACTTCTGATTATTTATTAAACTACACTATGAACTATGAACCATGTTCTGCTGACTATCTATTTAAAGTCGATCCAGTCACCATTAAACGAGGGAAATATTGGATGTGTTTATGTATTCAAGACGTAAACTGTGAAAATAAAATAACTGCATCAGACAATTCATACTATTCATCTAGTATCATATTAGGGGATTGTCTGTAGTATAACTTTATGACTATAACCTGGGGTGTCTACCAAACCAATCACCTTACCCACTGCATCATTTGTTTGATAGCTGCATATAATATAACATATATCAAGTTGCTCTGCTAAAGCAGTTGCTGCTGTTGTCTTGGTAAAGCGAGCGTATCAGGGACGTCCTAATGGCAAAAGGCCAGTCGGCCGTCCGAGATATCTCTGGAAGGATGAGGTCGAAAAAGACTTGCGCGGACTATCGACAGATGACTGGCAGGAGGTGGCGCAGGATCGACCAAGATGGAGGCTCTTATTATCGGAGGCCAAGACTCACTATGGGTCGCTGCGCCAACCTAGTTAGTTAGTTCAAGTTGCTCTAATCTTTAAGTATTATCTACATGAACTAGTTGATCACAAAGTATAGGTCATTCTGTCCACTCAAAGATAAGGCTTATATATTGATAGTAACATAAGATCACTCTGTTATCATGTGAACAGCTCACCCATTGTGTTGCAATTACGCAGTAGATACCCACCAACTCGATTCAGCGCCCTAACGCTGAATCGACGAAACTTTCGCCTCCAGATTTATATTGATTGTGGTGATGATGAGAGATTAAAAAATAATGTACATCTTTAAATACTTGGAGGAAAGTATTAACAGTTTTTTGAGACAAACCTATGTAATAATTTCTTCCTATTGGCGGCACTTGTTTCTTTGATGTAGCTCATTGTTTGTGTTATGTTTTTGATTTCTCATAATTAATAAGGTTTTTTTATAAGCATCATCATAAATAATTTTATTAAACTTTTAGATCAGGTTACACCTAATTTACAGAGGTCTTAAGTTGTCATCCTGTAGATGAGTGAGTCATGTTAATCCTTGGTTCATTCCTTGCATTTTTATTGCTCATGATATGATAACCATGAGTCATTGTACTTTACTAGAGTTGTTAATTTAAGTTAATGAATTATTTATAATTGTTTTTATCAATGTTTCTATATTGAACCATTTATGACTGGTCACAATCTAATTTTGTAGAAACATTATAATGGCTTATTAGTTCTGAGACTGAGAAAAGTATAATATTTTTTTTGATACATGAGTGAGTTAAATAAAAAAAAACAAAATTAAGATTTTACGTTATAGATAGATACTTTATTGCACAAAAAACACGACTTAAAAAATCTAGGCATTAATTATTATTTAAGTAACATGATTTTGCAGTTTGTAAACAATTGAAAATTGTACATCCATTCCATTCAATTGGTCAGAGCGATAGTAGCTCAGTAGATAAGAAGCTTCGATGCGGGTGGTTTTCAAATCCAAGTGCATATTTCTATCATTATCTTGGCGGTGAGGGAAAAGATTGTGAGTAAACTTGCATGTTTCTGATAGTTTCTGAGACATGTAATCATGATTCAGTGGTCTAGTTCCTGTTAAAGGTTGTGAAGGCTGGATGGTCACTTTATTGTAATTATGAGACTCCCCAAATCCTGAGTAATAGTCTAAGCTTACTCTGGGCTCCAAAACAACAGCTTTGTATGCAACCGGCAACGGCTTGGGTGTTAGTTCAATGTATTACCAGACTTCCCAAATCTTGGATCATGGTCCAAAAATCTTTAGACGCGACTGGGAATTACACGCTAACATGAGGAGGATTAGTTAATGCTAATCATAAATTAAGTTTTGATAGTTTCAAATTCCTAGGCACTGCGTCTACTAAACTGTTTTTTTTTTTACAGCGTTGGTTAGATAGTGGAAAATCGGTGAAGAAGCAAGTTGGGGCCAATGCGCAGTTCTGGCTTGCTGTTCGTTTCTACCCTCCAGAGCCGTCTCGTCTCGCCGAAGAGTTCACCAGATACCTGCTCTGTTTGCAGCTCAGGAAACTCCTGCTTGATGGCAGAATGACCGCTCCTAAGAACACAGCATTGTTACTAGCATCATTTACTGTTCAAGGTAATTTACGCATAATATTTTGAGAAGTGTTTATACCTCTGAAAGTAAACATCTGCGTATTTCAAATTAATACGAAATTCCCTTTTGAGAAGTAAAGTATCAGCCTATAAACTCTCCCACTGAAATCAAGTTATCGCTACTATGATGGGATTAGGCTTAATCTTCACGCTTGCCAAATGTGCATTGGTGATTACAAACCCGAGCTATGTTGGAAAAATTCGAAACATACTTTTCGCTCGACCCGGGAATCGAACCCAGGACCCCGAGATCACGGCCCGGTACTTAAAGCACTAGACTAACAATCCCTTTTATTTAAAAAAATATGTTTCTTTAATTATAAATACAAGAATGAATGTGTTTCTTGTATATACATAGATAGATAGATAGATACTCTTTATTGCACAACATACAAAACTTAAAAGCTAGGTATACAGAGATACAATGTACAATTTAGGCGGTCTTATCGCTGGGAGCGATCTCTACCAGACAACCTTCAGGTAAAGGACATTAGATAGAAGAGGGGACGGTGGTGCAATCCTTTTGATTTTGAACATTGATTACGTAAATTTATAGTATAAATACATATACATATCTAGATAATAAATAAATAAATAAACACATTATCATACACTAATATATACGAATTTACCTTACTATAATACAATATAACCTACACTAATTATATAAAATATACTTCTATAATGTTATAATAGAGAAGATATATTTTATACCTACAATATATGGATGGATCTGGGAGAGGACCAACGACCACGAGCGTCAATGACAGGAAAGGAAGACAGATGAAGTTAATAAAAAAGGATCAGTTGGGGAGAGGGTTTCAGTTTTCAAGGAAGTGTGCTTTGATCCGAGCCTATACATAGTATAAACATAGTAGATAGAAAAAAAAACTGTACAACTGCAAAAATTTCGATGGATACATTGATTTTCCAAATTCAATTTGTTTCAGGCAAAATGTTAGTAAAATTAAGGTAATAGTTACACGTCCTCCTCAATTTTATTATTATCAATTAAATAAATTCTCTGAGTAATTTATACTTTTGATAATAATAAAATTGAGAAGGACATGATACTATTACATTAATTTTAATAACATTTTGCCAGAATCAAATACGGTATACAACTACTTTTTTTTAAATTTTGCAATCAAAAGACCTCTCAATGATAGAAACATCGTTGAAAGAATCACTTGATTCTCATTTAAACTACCTGAGATATCACAACTTTAAAATCACATTATTTTGGGCAAACCCAAAACGCTCCATACAAATGGCGACTTAGATGTGACGTCACACTTAAGTATTTTGTATGCATTTCATTTGAATTTTGTATGGTAGCTATTACAAATGTTTCGTTTATGTCAATGGTTCTATTATAATAATTGGTGCAAATTGTATGGGTTATTTAATGGCATAATTATTTTTTAATAATTTTATACTTTTAAAATGGACTTGCCCATGAATCTTTGAATGACCATAAAACCGGCTAGACGTTATATTTTTAATTGAGAATTTTTGCCTTTGGCATATTTTGACAAAATATTTATATTTTGTAAAATCTTGAACTTAGTCGTATACCCTATTATTGGATTTGGAAAATCAATGTATCAATAATAAATAGGATACTTGCTCATAATGTTAAGGTGATAGCAATATCCTGCTATGCTTATATGAGTTGCCTTGTTATAGTTACCGACACTTGTAATGGCATGTGATAGATACACCTAACTATCGACACCGGTAGTTCTAACTAGCGACACCGATCGATTTAAATTGTTAGCTGCTAAACCGGAGCTATTTTAAACAGTTTCGGAGCGGGAGTCTCTAAGCAAACATTTATACTATTTATTGAATAATTTTGCACTACTTTTTGACGTGTTTTTGAACTCGAAATGTTTTTTTTTTAATAATGGCTCTGCGTCTTGCCGCAACTTGCCAATGTCAAGTGATTAAAGAGACACGTTTCTTTTCTTGTTGAAATTGGACGGTGATGCGAGTTGGTGTTGATTAATCTCTTTAATTGAGTTTGTTACTCGAAATGTTGATTAACGTCATAAGTGGCCGTAATTGGCGGTAATACTAATTTCGAGTACAAAAGCAAACCCAAAATGTTAATTATAAGTATCAAATAAATAGTTAAAGCGTTTTCCGAGTGGCCCTACCCTACCCGTCACCTTAACGTGACGGGTAGCCCGAACTAGCGACACCAATCGATATAAATTGTTGGCTAATAAACCGGATCTATTTTAAACAGTTTCGGAGCGGGAGTCTCTAAACAAACATTTATACTATTTCTTTAATAATTGTGCACTACTTCTTGATCTGTTTTTGCTATCGAAATTTTGATTAACGCCATAAGTGGCCGTTTTTGGCGGTTATTCAAATTTCGAGTACAAATACATAACCAAAAATTAAGTATAAGTATTAATTAAATAGTGTGTTTTCCGAAATTGTTAAAAAGATCAATTGGCGTCGCTAGTGTGACCTACCCGTCACCTTAAAAGGAAAAATAGGTTGGAAAATATTTAAGATTGTAGGTATGTTTCGTCTCCCTCCATTTGTCAGAAGAACAAAAGAGACAAAATGAACTTGTGTTCTCGTCACAACAGGAAGTGTCAGGCATTATGGGTTTCCCTTTACACTTTGTACTAGTTTGGACTTGATTCTTACAGGCGTAAATACAGCTGTTTTCTTTCTATCAATTAAAATCAATGTTGTTGAAAATGTTAAATTGGTTAAAATGTGTGTCGTGTGTGTCGCCGGGAAATAGTAAGGACCATCTAATCTATGAATTGATAACAGAAAATTGTGTTTATTATACTAAATACATTGAGTTTGCCGTGTGCCGTGTGGTCCCCGGCAGAGTAGAATAGGCCACCCTGACTCTTACCGAGGTGTCGTAAAAGACGACTAAGGTAAAACTGCTGGCATGATCATCAGCACCCAGAGAAGGAAAACTCTGCATTTATATCAAAACCCTCGCCAACCCGTCTGCCAAGCGTGGTGAGTATGGCAATTACCCCTCATGTGATTGAGGGAGGCCCGTGCCCCAGTAGTGGGGACTTAAATGGGCTGATGATGATGATGATGATGACATAAAGTTTACTGCCTCGTTGGCGCAGTGGGTAGTGCGTCGCACTTTCAGCGACGGGAGTTATTTTGTTAAGGCGACGGGTTGCCCTAACTAGCGACACCACTCGATTTTAATTGTTAGCTACTTAACCGGATCTATTTAAAACAATTTCGGGGTTACAACCTCTCGGGAAACACTTATACTATTTATTAAATAACCACGCACAAATGTTGGGTCCGTTTTGGTACGTAAAAAATTGATTACCGCCAAAAGCGGCCACTTTTACTTGGCAAACGTAATTTAGGGCGCCCTCTGGCTAGGTGGGGGGAAGATCTGCGCAGGATGGCTGGCAAGAGCTGGATGCGAGAAGCCATGGATAGATCACGGTGGCGAACAATTGGAGAGGCCTACGTCCAGCAGTGGACTGCGATAGGCTGATGAATCATCATCAGCCTATCGCAGTCCACTGCTGGACGTAGGCCTCTCCAATTGTTCGCCACCGTGAGAAAAGAAACGTGTCTCTTTAAACACTTATACTATTTATTAAATAACCACGCACAAATGTTGGGTCCGTTTTGGTACGTAAAAAATTGATTACCGCCAAAAGCGGCCACTTTTACTTGGCAAACGTAATTTAGGGCGCCCTCTGGCTAGGTGGGGGGACGATCTGCGCAGGATGGCTGGCAAGAGCTGGATGCGAGAAGCCATGGATAGATCACGGTGGCGAACAATTGGAGAGGCCTACGTCCAGCAGTGGACTGCGATAGGCTGATGAATCATCATCAGCCTATCGCAGTCCACTGCTGGACGTCATCATCAGATGATGATGATGATTGGCCAATACATATTTTACAATTAACACTCCGGATTTTATTTATGTGGTAGGTGGTAAACGAGCAGACGGATCGTCTGATGGTAAGCGATTGCTACCGCCCATAGACACCCGCGACACCAGTAGAGTCACAAGTGCGCTGCTAACCTTTAAACCCCGCTATTCCTCCGGTTTGGGCCTCCGCCATCACTCACGCAGCCAAATACAGTACAGTGCTGTTTCACGCCGGTTTTCTGTGAGGCCGTGGTATCACTCTGGTCGAGCCGGACCTTTTATGCCAAAGCGTGGCTCTCCCACGGTCTAAGCTAAATTAGACTAATCCGTCTGGTCATATTATGTCAGTCCCATGTCCTTTACTGTTTCTTGCCATATTTACTTGCTTTTGTTTTTCCTAGCAAAATTATAGTCCATTCAGTATCTGATGGTGAATAGAACAGTTCAAACGGTTCGTATCATGCATCCATCTTTCTACGAATAAAAATATCAAGATGTAAAAATCATTAACTTTTTTGTGTTAAAAATAAGAAGTATTAATATTTCTCAATTAATCTGAACAAGATCTTAAAATAGTTATTAACAATAAAATTTGTGAAGAATATATACTAATAATTAATAAATGTTTCACAACATCACATACATTGATCTGACTCCGAGATAGGTAGCTCAAGCACCTGTGTTATGGATATCAGAATCAACAGTGGGATTACAAATATATACACATAACACTTTTCTTTTGTAAATACATACTTATAATACATAGAAAACACCCAGACCAATACAAACAGACATGTTCATGCACACAAATGGTTGGTACTGTGCGGGCATCGAACCCGCAACCCTTGGACCAAAGGCAGCGTTCACTACCATTGCTCCAAATGGGTGGTCAGAATATCTTATGAATTCCATAATGCGCTAATCGGAATAATTGCTCATAGGGATTGACACAAACGATCGCAAAAAATCAGTAATCGGTATGGCGAATATCTTACCATCGAATCACGATTATTGGCTCGTGCAAAATGTTCCTTACTTTCTTTTTCCATACTCATTCAATATCAATATTTCACAACAACACATACATTGATCTGACTCCGAGATAGGTAGCTCGAGCACCTGTGTTACGGATATCAGAATCAACAGTGGGATTACAAATATAATACATAATAATACTTTTCTTTTGTAAATACATACTTATAATACATAGAAAACACCCAGACCAATACAAACAGACATGTTCATGCACACAAATGTTTGTACTGTGCGGGGATCGAACCCGCAACCCTTGGACCAAAGGCAGTGTTCACTACCACTGTTCCAATCGGGTCGTCAAACATTACTCATTTACTCTCTTTTGTGTTTCCCAGCTGAACTAGGCGACTACAACGTGTCAGAGCACCCGCCGAACTACCTCTCAGAGCTGTGCCTACTGCCGAAGCAGAACGCTGAAGATGAGCGGCGGATACGGGAGTTGCACAAGCTGCACCGAGGGCAGGCCCCGGCGGACGCGGAGGCCAACTTCCTGGAGCACGCGAAGAGATTGGACTGCTACGGCGTTGAGTCGCACCCGGCTAAAGTGAGTTGCTTTGCTCTTTAGCAGATCTTTGCCTACTGCCGAAGCAGAACGCTATACTGGAGTTGCACAAACTGCTTGCTGCCTTTTATCTTGACTCATAAAATACCTGTAAATCATACCCGTGCCAGGGTTTGAAGTGATAATTATCATTTTGATAATTATCAATGATAAATATTGGTTGATAAATATCTTGATAAGTATAATCGAAAATATTTGCCATTTGTTATTCAGATACAGAAAACCCCCGTCCAGTTAACACAGTTGAGGTTGATGAAGATGATATTCCACTCATCAATTTATTTTAATTAAATAAGTACAAGTATTATCGTTGTAAAAGTATTATATAATTAGTTGATTAACTGCTCGTATTTTGGTTTGCAAGTTATTATACACGAAATTATAAAAATAAAAAAATAAAAGTTGACCTTGATTGTAAAATGTCTCTAATTTATTTAAATCACTTGATTCTAACGTAAAATATTGATATGTAATATCAGTTAAAAAGGATTACTAGGCTTATATCTGTTTGATAATTATCGGATAATTATCTGATAATTATCTTGATAATTATCAAAGGACATATTTATCTTGATAATTTCAAACCGTGCCCGTGTCAGATAGACATGATTACAAAAAATAAAGAGGAAATGATGAAATCTAGACCTAACTCAGAAAGAGCGTCTTCCTAAAAGGTCTACAAACTGCTTATTTATACTTTTTTCTGATTTAGCTAATGTCAATGGCCAGCTGTGATGACTTGCCATCAAAGGACCTTCTTGTTTGCTTGCCTCCCCTTTCCAATAAAAAAAAATATTTTTTATTTTTTTAATAAAAAAATATTTCACAACATACATTGATCTGACTCCGAGATAGGTAGCTCACGCACCTGTGTTACGGATATCAGAATCAACAATGGGATTGCAAATATATACATATAATAATTTTCTTTTGTAAATACATACTTATAATACATAGAAACACCCAGACCAATACAAACAGATATGTTCATGCACACAAATGTTTGTACTGTGCAGGGATCCAACCCGCAACCCTTGCATCAGAGGCAGCGTTCACTACCACTGTTCCAAACAAGTCGTCAAAAAATTGAAAGAAAAGACAGCCAGATTTGATCTATAATACGTTGGTTTAGTGTAGTGCTGTTTGAGAATGTTTTTTTTACAACATTTCGTTTCTATCTTATGCCCTTTGCCTGAAAGTCGTCTGGTAGAGATCGCTCCCAGCGATAAGACCGCCTAAATTGTACATTGTATCTCTGTATAACTTATAAGTTTTGTATGTTGTGAAATAAAGAGTCTGAAGAATCGGTTAGATTATCTATCTATCGTATAAGCTCACATAATATCTGTTCATATTGATGGATAGGCTATAAGCTAATAATTAATGTAGATCGTTAAAATATGTTTTAACAATACTATTTATCCAGATATTTTAGTGATCGCATGCAAGCGCGGATCCAGCATTCAAAAAAGGTTGTGGTCACAGCATTCAAAGTGACATTATTGAATCCAATCATGGTGAAGTTGGACCTCACGGCTACGTTACGCCATCTAGCGGTTTAAAAAATTTTAAGCACCCTCATTAAGTAGCGCCACAGACGCCTCGCTACGCGGCTCGAAGTTTTGGCGGCACGGCAATAAGTTGTCAAAAATGTGACATAAGTCATAACATGTCAGCATATCGTCTATGGCTCTTTGCTGCGTTCCAAATCACGCACGTTTCATGATTCATTGCGTTTTTTAAATTTTATTAAGGCTTATCGTTCATTATCATCAGCCTTTCGATCTCAATAGACCGTAAAAAAATGACGTCACAAGTCTATTAAGGTTGTGGGCATGCCCATCGTGCCCACAACGGTGGATCCGCCCTTGATCGCATGTGTCCTAATGTTTGTGTTTGATTCCAGGATTACAACGGCAAAGACATATTTATTGGTGTGACGTCAATAGGTATAGTGGTCTTCCAGAACAATATAAGAGTGAATACATTTTCTTGGAGTAAAATCGTCAAGATTTCTTTTAAGAAGAAGCAGTTCTTCATACAGTTGAAGCGAGAACCTGTAAGTGTTGGCATGTATTAATTATTTTTAAAAGACTTTTTGTTTTAATTTTTAACAACTGCTTGGTGGAATAGAGAGCGTTGTCTTAAAAAACCTGGAGTGGTCGTGGGTTTAAATGCCATAGGTGACACACCAGTTTGTAGTTATATATAAGTAACCCCACGTTGGTTAAGACAGTGCAGGCTCGAATCATTTGATCATTTAATTGACTACCCCGATGGCGCATTTGGTAGTGAGTTACCCTGCCTCATATGTCGAAGGTCGTGGGTTCGATCTCCACCCTGGATAAACATCCGTGTGATATATGTGTCTGTGTGTAACATAATAATATGCATTTTAATACTATATTTCTATGTATTTTTTTTCTGATATAGTACGGAGTCAGTGTACAATGTTTATCTATTTTTTTTTTATTAATTATTATTATTTGAATTTTGTTGGTGATACTGCAAAAACAGATTAGGAATTGTTGGGTTAAAATTGCTGTTTGGCAAAACGCAAGAAATTATAGAGCCATCGGTGAATGATGAGGATGTCTCGCACTTGACCGGGTTTTAATTAGAAATATTATAAGTCCCTCTCTCCCACCTTTGGGCTGGTGCACTTCAGTACCAACTTCTTCCGTTTTACCGCGTACAACGTAGTGCTGCTCGAATTGTCGGTGACTTGACTCTGTCTAGTCAACTTGATCTTCTAGCACTGCGGCGGGATATAGCTTCCCTCAGTATTCTATAGATGCGGATCTATCATAGGGAGTGCTCTGAGGAACTGTTTGATCTACTCCCTGCAGCTGAATTCTTACATCGAACCACTCGCAAGCAATTGTCATTCCATCCCCATCATCTCGATGGATGGTGGTCTAATACTGAGCGTTTCTCGCGGAACTTTCTACCACGTACCTCA
Organism: Marasmia exigua; assembly: GCA_019059595.1. NCBI lineage: Eukaryota > Metazoa > Arthropoda > Insecta > Lepidoptera > Crambidae > Marasmia > Marasmia exigua. The sequence goes on along the minus strand of CM032472.1, from coordinate 26,574,594 downwards.
GTTCTGTGGAATGGTTTGGCTGCAGGAGTATTTACCGACGGCTACGACTTAGGGACCTTCAAGATAAGAGCGTATTCTTTTTTAAAAAGGCCAACAACACATTAATTGACATTAGTGATCTCTCTGATGTCGCGGATGTTAATGGGCGGCGTTGATTACTTTCCATCAGGTGCTGGATTCCACTCCCTTGATCTAGCATAATTCTTTTTTAATAAATTTATCATCTTCCAGTCTGAATCCTACGACACCGTTCTCGGCTTCAACATGCGATCAGGCCGAGCAGCGAAAGCGCTGTGGCGCTGCAGCGTCGAGAGGCACGGCTTCTTCCGCCTCAGGGCACCCAGGAGACGTCCCCTGCTGGGTGCGCTGGGTGCACTAGCCGGCATCACGGCACCGACTGTGCCGAGGACAGAGACCCAGGCGTTGGAAGACGCGAGGAGATCCCGGTCTACTAATAGGACCTTTGTTAGGTGAGTTGAAGCTATGAAAAGCTTCTCTAAGCCATAAGTCAACGAAAAATTTCATTGATTTTCGCTCTTATGTCATCATATACTAGGTTCAAAATCAGGAGGGAACTATTTTCTCAATATCCGACTAAGGGTTAAATTACCTTTTATTCATGTGTTAGGTAACATACAATCAGAAAGATTACCTGGTAATTTAGTGAGCGATTACCCCCGCCAATGGACACCCGCAACGCCAATGTTTATGCTTAGTGTAAGTGTGTGTACCGTGTTGTGATGTTCAATAATAATCAATATTTTATTCTTATTCAAACGGTTTAACTTCCCTTTCTTTTCTTTTCCCTTGGGCCTCCGATACCTTAAGGTGACGGGTAAGACACACTAGGGACGCCAATTGATTTAAATTATTACTGACTAGACCTCTATATTTTTAACAATTTCGAAGCTGCAGCCTCTCGGAAAACACTTATACTTAACTTTTGGGTCTGCTTTTGTACTCGAAATTTAAATTACCGCCAAAAACGGCCACTTTTTTTAATTCTCACATCTCATTCGTTGACTTGATTCCGTACTAAGTAGCTTAAGCACTTGTGTCACAGATATCAGACAACAGAGGAACACAAATATATACTTAAATACATATAGGTATTACACCCAGACACCGAACAAACACAAGTGTTCATCGCACGAATGTTTGTCCAGGGTGGGGATCGAACCCACGACCTTTGGCGTAAGAGGCAGGGTCACTATCAATTGCGCCATCCGGTCAGTCAAAATGACGACTTATGACGTTAATACAAATTTCGAGTGCAAAAACAGATCAAAAAGTAGTGCTATATAATTAAACTAGCGGCCGCCCGCGACTTCGTCCGCGTGGAAAAGTAACTTTTTACCCCCCTTTCAACCCCTTACAACCCCCTTTTCGCAATAAAAAGTAGCCTATGTTCTTTCTCAGGGTCTAGATTATCTGTATACCAAATTTCATTTAAATCCGTTGAGTAGTTTTGGCGTGAAAGAGTAACAGACAGACAGACAGACAGAGTTACTTTCGCATTTATAATATTAGTAAGGATAAATAGTATGAATGTTTGCTTAGAGACTCCCGCTCTGAAATTGTTTAAAAGAAATCCGGTTTAGTACCCTCCTGCCGTACCTACCCGTCGCCTTAACTCACTCGGCGAAACATAGCGCATGCTTTACGCCGGTTTTCTCTGAGGCCGTCTTTTAACTCCGGGCGAACCGGCCCATTCATGCTGAAATTCTCCAGTATGTATAGGCCTCTCCCACGGTTTAATGGACAACATTTCAAAATTGCTAAGCTCTGAAACAAAAAATACCAATTCTTTGTTTACTTTTCCGCTGCTGGAATATATATTTATTCATTATTTATATTGCTTATTTACTGAGAAAAAAATTAAAAACTAAAAAACGTAAGATGACGTCATCGGACGGCAGAATGTAAAATATTCCTTTGCTTAGCACATTATAGTTTTAAATTTTCGTAATGCCAAACTCATGACATGTAACTGTCAAAAAAAAAGACAACTTGTCAACGTTGAATGTATGAATGACGTTGACAATGTTGACACTAGTATTATTTACCTTTGACAGTAGTACCTTTTTAGGGTTCCGTAGCCAAAATGGCAAAAACGGAACCCTTATAGTTTCGTCATGTCCGTCTGTCCGTCTGTCCGTCTGTCCGTCTGTCACAGCCGATTTACTCGGAAACTATAAGTACTACAGTGATGAAATTTGATGGGAATATGTGTTGTATGAACCGCTACAAAAATATGACACTAAATAGTAAAAAAAAGAATTGGGGGTGGGGCCCCCCATACATGTAACTGAGGGATGAAATTTTTTTTTTCGATGTACATACCCGTGTGGGGTATCAATGGAAAGGTCTTTTAAAATGATATAAAGTTTTCTAAAAAACATTTTTCTTAAAGTGAACGGTTTTTGAGATATCAGCTCTCAAAGTCGTAAAAAGTATGTCCCCCCCCCTCTATTTTTATAACTACGGGGTATAAAATTCTAAAAAAAATAGAGGTGATGCATGCTAATTAACTCTTTCAACGATTTTTGGTTTGATCAAAGTATCTCTTATAGTTTTTGAGATAGGTTGATTTAACTGTAATTTTGGTTAAGTTATTGTGCTTACACTGAAAACGATGGCTGAACCTTATAAGATAGATCAAAAAATATACTACAGTATTGTACACCTTTAAAAATCCGCGATGATATAAAATCTTTATAATGTATATTTGCTGCTACGGAACCCTTTGTGCGCGAGCCCGACTCGCACTTGGCCGGTTTTTTTTTATTAAAACAATGATAAGCAAAGGAATATCGCTGTATTCAGCCGTCCGATGACGTCATTTGGCGCTTACGTCTATTTAGAATAAAAAGAATTTCAATAATTATTTTATGCATGAAAATGGACAAATTTTGAAAGAAGAAAAAATATGGGTCTGTTCATTTTATGTCTACTTTCATATAAAAAAACAATATGGACATGTTAAAAATATGAAATGTTGTCCATTGAAATATTCAACTCGATTTTTTTTTCTTTTTCAGACGTAGCAGTTCTCGTAACCGCTCTGTGTCAGACGGCGCATCTCCTGGCGCGCCAGCCGCACTAAGCGCGTGCGCACGAGGATCCCGCGTCACGTCGCACACGGAACCGCCCCCACGAGCGGCTTGGACTGACGCCCCTCCGCCTGAGGCTGAGTAAGTAGTAACATTATCATAGTATTCTCATACTCAGTGAAGCTGCTGGCATGATCATCAGCACCCAGAGAAGGAAAACTCTGCATTTATATCAAAACCCTCGCCAACCCGTCTGCCAAGCGTGGTGAGTATGGTAACTACCCCTCATGTGATTGAGGGAGGCCCGTGCCCCAGCAGTGGGGACTTAAATGGGGTGATGATGATGATGATGGGAAGGTGTTTTTTTCTGAGATAAGACTCTATGTTCCTTGAGAAAAAAAGGATTTTTTTTTATTACTGTAGATAGATAAGCGTTTGACCATATTTCACCTGATGGTAAGTGATAATATGGTCTGAGATGTAGCACGATTACCTAGAAGATACCTATTCACTCGCGCTTTGAAAACCCCCAAATTGTAGCCTCTAGGGAACACCTCTTCAGGTTTTCATCAGATATAACCTGTATAAGTCACTGTATAAGTCATTCGTGCGATGAACACTTGTGTTTGTTCAGTGTCTGGGTGTAATATATGTATTTAAGTATATATTTGTGTTCCTCTGTTGTCTGATATCTGTAACACAAGTGCTTAAGCTACTTAGTATGGAATCAGGTCAACGTATGAGATGTTGTGAGAAGTATTATTATTATGTTTGTCAGTTGTTCCATAACCACGGGCAATTATGTCCCGGACTTTTGGAAGGCGTGCGTGGGGCCGAAGCCAACACGTGGAGGCCCGTTCAATTGACAGTTTTACTATAATGTGATGTGACACCAGCCGGCTACTATCCCTGTATACACTACAGAAGTGTAGCCAAGGACAGTCCCCGGTTGGCATAAGACTATTGAAAATAATGGAAAACAAAATGAACTGGGCTATTGGGTTGAGGTGTTAGTGGAGTCCGGTTAACTGGTACTATGGAGAGACTATGGCACCTGCCCGATCAATGATAAAAATCACGAAAAAATGGGCAGGTGGTGACTCGCCACTTCCATATGATGATCAGATGGGCCCCCTATCATAAGCTACGAGGAAGCCAAGCAAAAGCTAGCTACCAGATATAGCAAGGCGGGCAACATTGGTGTGAGCAGCTCAGGGTGCCGAGAGGTGTACACCGCTTTCTACCCAGTGTCTGTGGTGACAGACACTGTGCCAACTCGCGACTTATGCATCTTTCACTTCCACCCTGCGAGCATATAGCTCTGACATCCCACTCTGGCCGGCTGGTGAAGGCAAGCCAGAGGTGAAAGTCCTGCAGCCCCTGCTGGGGTCCACCCCAGCCGGCCAATAAAGGCAAGCCGGGGAGAGGGGCCTGATCGACTTTCGGGGATATGGGACCCAAGGGACGTCACTTCCCATTCAGCGCGCCACAACGTATTACGACCTCTTAATTCCAGTCAATTCGCTCCTTATATTGAACTGCCTTGCTTAACCGTATTATGAACTCTTATTGCCAGCCAGTCAGGAGTCACGTGACACTTGACCGACTTCTGCACGGACATTGGCTGGGAATTCCGTATTATGAGCGTCAAACTGACATTTCATACCTTGTTTTTATGTCAAAGTTTGTGTCTACCGAACCATTCAGTTTACGGCGGTTTCTAGTAACTTTTATTGACTTGTTTTGACTTTTTTATTATATTTTTATATATTTGGACCAGTTTTAAGAAACTTTAAGCATGTGTGACGAGTTGGTAATATTAGAATTTCTTGAAAGTGATGCATCACAAGACAACAATGACGCAAAAATTCAAAGGACGCGTCTCCGAGATCTAAGTGACCCTTTTGCTATAAATGAAGTGCAGTTTATAAAGCGATACAGGCTCAGTAAACAATTAGTGCACAATTTATGTGAGGAACTGAGACCTCATGTAGCTACTGGGTCTAGGAGGGCGTCGGATTTATCAATTGAGAGAAAGGTTAGTACATATATAGTGTTTGTCAGTGGCATTCGTTGTTATTATGTATAAAAAACATTGTCTTATGTGGTAATAATATAATGGGCATTAACTGTTAATGAAAACAATTTTCTAATTATCTATTCTTTCAGGTTCTAATTGCATTATCATTTTATGCCACTGGGTCTTATCAACGCCCTGTTGGTGATATATCTGCACACTCTGTAGCGCAGCCTACAGTGTCAGTGGTGATAAAGCAAATTACCAAATTGCTTAATTTACCCCACATGCAGGCCAAATATATTAAGTTCCCCAGAACTGTAGAGGAAAGAAATGATAATAAGATAAAGTGAGTATTAGTTTTATCAAAACTATATTTCATTTAGCATGGCATTATACCACTTGCTCGGTGGTGAGGAAAAACATTGTAAGGAAACCTATAAATTCTATGTATTCTCAATGTTTAACCGTGATCTAACTTGTGTGGTAAAAGTTTATAAAGGCAGATGGCAACTGCTTCAATGTATGTAGTAATATAATAATAACCAGACTTGAATCTTTAAAAGTGGTGCCCGGGATAAATGCTAAGAGGAAGGAACACTTCATTCAGCGTTGCTAGTGTAACTTCATACATAGATAGATTCCTTAGTATAAACAAGAATTATGTGTCACATACTTTTTATGAAAGTGTTGGTGACTCTTTAAGTATTGAGAAACAAAACTAGCAATAAATTAGAACATCATTGGAATTTATTGCTAGATTTTTTATTTTTATTACTAATAATTATGGGTATATGCCAAAAATAAATCTATTTCATTTTATTATATAATTGTATTGTTTAGTAAATGAGATAACAATACTAAATGGATATTTCAATTTTAGATTTTTTAATCATTTTCAAATGCCAGGAGTATTAGGGTGTATTGATTGCACACATGTTGCAATTGTACGTCCAGCTGAAAATGAGGAAAGATATTACTGTAGAAAACAGTATCACTCTCTTAATGTCCAACTGGTAAGATTTATTTTAATTTAAAACATTAAGCGTAACATTGTAAATATGTGTAATTTAATACAAAACAAATATTTTTCTTCAGTCTTCATTTCTTTGGAATTAATCTGAAACAATTTTAATTTTAGATTAGTAATGCAGACATGCAAATAGTCAGCGTGGATGCTAGTTTTGGTGGAGCTTCGCATGATTCTTTTATCTGGGCAAACCATCCCTTTAATGAGCACATGGAGGTTATTAGCAGGAATGAAGCTATATGGTTACTGGGTATGTATTTTACATTATCAGAGATTATTTTAAACTACTTGGGGTGTGGCATATGTATGAATTATTTAAAATTACTACTTAACTAAGTTTATATTAATTATAATAAAAATATCAATACATTTACGAAATTATAAACTATAGTGATATTAATTGTCTGGCTCGATGGCTCAGTGGATAGTCCTTTGAACAAAGAGTCGTGGGTTCAATCCCCACCCAGGACAAACATTCATGTGCATGACCATTTGTGTTTGTTCTATGTCTGGGTGTAAATATGTATTTAAGTAGTATATTTGTAAATCCACTGTTGATATTCATACTTCGTAACACAAGTGCTTAAGGTACTTTTCTCAGAATCAGATCAATGTATGTGATGTTGGTTGATATTGTTATTATAATTATTTTCATTATTTCTAGGTGACTCTGGGTACCCTTTAAGACGGTACATGATGACACCAGTAACGGATGCTAATCCGGACACCCCAGAAGCTCACTACACTAGTGTACATGTCCGGACAAGAAATATTGTTGAGAGGACAATTGGTCTCCTTAAAGCCAGATTCAGGTGTTTACTTGTACATAGGGTGTTGCATTATGCTCCCCCTGTAGCAGCATCTATTGTAAATACTTGTGTAATATTGCACAACATTTGTAAAAGTGCAAATATCCCTGTACAAGTACTCACTAATGAGGAAGCTTTGTTAGAAGACTCAAGGCAGGTCCACTCAAATACCTACCCACAGCAAAGTTCCGCCTCTACCAGGAGTCGAGAACTAAGTGAAGGCTTAGCTGTCAGGAACACCCTCATCTCTCGCCTCTGGTCTTCCCGACCCAACGCGTCTGAAAATTAAGATTATAAAGTAATTATATAATTACTTATTTTGTAACACCAATTATAAAGTAATTATATAATTACTTCCATTTTTTTTTATTTGTTTTTTTTTACAAAGCCAAAAATTTTAACCTGTTACTGTAAGTTTTTGCTATAAAAGGTTATGAAATATAATGGTATATTGGATTTTTAAAAGAAAACAAATTTCTTACCTGTCAATAACTGCTGCTATTCTATTTAACGTTCCCAACATTTCTTGCCACACCAGAGAGCTTCTTTGCAGTTCCTCAGCAACGTGGCTCAGTGATGCTGAGGATTGTTGTTCTGCCAGTAGTCTGTCTCGAGAAATCTCCACCAAAGTTTCTCGGGCCATTTGCTGGCTCAAAGCAGTTGGTCGTCTGATTCGTCGTCGACGTTGTGTGTTTGTAGGACGCTGAGGGTCGGCAGAGATCTGTTGTTGTGGATGCTCTTCGTGTATAATTAACGCCCCCACCTGTTGCAACGAAGGCTGTAGCATTGGTACCACCTGCTGTACCTCTACGTCTTCGGGGACTATCCGATTTTCTAGATGAGAGCTATCGTGTCGAGAGACCTCTTGATCTAGAGAAATCTGTGACTGTGATGGTAGTCCGACCTCAGGTCCAATATGCACAGGTGGAGTTAGCTACAAAATATTCATGATAAATTAATTTTAAAATTTAAATTCTCTGAGTATTATGTAATAATATAAAATTTTTCAAATACAATAATTTCTAATTGCTAATTTACATATTATTTTGTTTTTGTGTGCAATTGTATTTTTATTTTAATCATAATTACCTTTTGTCTTTTACATATTTATAATTTTCGTTGCGTTTTATTCAAATAATGTATATTACTGAAACTAATTTTATGAATAATTATTTTGATAAACTATTGTTACATACTATTGTAATGCCCTAACTGGGTTCATGGTGAAACTAAATAAATTTAAAGATCCAAAATGTAAAATTCATGATACAATAATGATTTTATTTACTTACAATTGGAAATGGGTCTACTTGGGTATGAGGTAAGCCACTTCCAAAGCCTTCCCCGAGTAAACTTAAAAACTTTTGCTCAATGTCATTTAGAGGAATGACTTCAGCAGGGCCACCCCCTGTACGGTTTTGGGAAACATGAAGGGCTGCCACTCTTCTCTTGAGTTTTGCCTTATAGTCAACCCAATACTAGAAAAGAAAATTAAAAATGATAACATGTAGAGTTAAAAGATGCATAAGCCCAACAATTAAAAAACAATGATATTATACTCCTATCTTAAAAGTAAGAATATAAATTAAATATTATAGATATTTAACTAGATAATAAGGTAGGTATCTATTAGTGAATAAATGCTTTTTATTTTATTTATCTTCATAGAATAAACATAGGCTTAAGGGTGCAATCGTGACAAACATTAGGATGAGAGTTTCGGTAAAATCACCTCACTCGTTTCGTTTCACCAACTAATCAATTATGTTATGTTTTCATGTTAAGGATAGATGTTTAGTTCTAGCTAAACTATTTTAGTTCTTTTTATCTCATAAGCTTGCATTGCATAACTTTCTCAACTGTTACCTGTTTTGTGTCCTTAATAAAATAAAATTAAATGTGTACAACATTGTGTTTAGTAAATTAGAATGTAGGTACTCACATTAGACCACCCTTTCCAGTCCTTGGTCGCGCCTTCCCCCAAAGAATTCAGTGTCTCCGACACAGACATCCACATCCGTTTAGAGAAATCGCGAGCTTGAGCCGTTTTATTGTATCCAATGGCCACATTTCTATGAGAGTTTAAAAACTCCCATAAACACTCTAATTGCTCATAGGATACCCGGCGACGACGCGAAACCTCATTCCTAGGGCTTCTGTAAAAGTAATGAGTACCTACCTAAAATATTTAGTCTAATGTTACCGATTAATTTGATCGAAATAAATTATGTAGATACTTACGCCATTATTTATTAGTATTTTATTAAAAACTCGCAAAACAAATTAAAACTGGAACAACTAGTTTACCACGAACGTGACGCAATCCAATAATGATCCAAGAAACCAATGCATGGCTATTCCGAACAATTTCCCATAAATCCTTAAACACCATAATAAATTCTTGTTAGAATAGGTACACTTTACTTTTTGAACTTGAAAACAAAACCTATTCAAGTAACAAATAATTTAGTTTTGCCGGCTCAGCAGTGTTGACAGAATTATTGCCTCTGCTTATCGCAAGACGGTCGTTCAAAAATTTAGAGCTTGTGAAACGCAAGAAATGCGCACTTGAGATTGCAGATAAAGTAAAACTTGAACTTAATGATACGAAATTCGTTTCCAAACAACGCAAAGCTCGAATTTTAGTTATAAAATTACATTAATTTCGTTAAAAACAATATTTTCATGCTGAATTGAAAAACCGTAAACACCGGTAACCATTCTTTCGTTGTTTTTGAACGCTATCTTTCAAGACAGTACAAACCAGCCATAGACCATTATCCAGTATGATTCCAGTCAGAATAGCGTTCGTCATAATAGGAAATAGAACAAGGCAGTTTACGGCCGTGAACTGAATTGCCTGGAAACAAACTGGATTTTATAAAGGTTGTAATACGCCCCCTGGGGAGACTAACTGCACTGATGAGAGTTGTTGCTCTTAAGCAAGAGCACCAACTCTCGCCAGCGGGCGATGGGGTCGTCACTTCCCTACGCACTTATTTATTATTATTATTATTATTGATTTGCAGCGACGGCGGGTTCCTGGAGCGCGCGCTCCGCGTGCCCCTGTCGTACGTGGACGAGTCGGAGTCGGGGTCGGAGGCGGCGGCGGAGGAGGCGGTGTGCGTGCGGCTGGCGGCGGGCGCGGACGGCCGCTTCGGCTTCAACGTGCGCGGCGGCGGCGGCGCGCCCGTGCTCGTGTCGCGCGTGGCGCCGCGCACCAGGGTGCAGCTGCAGGAGGGGGACCAGGTCGACATGCTTACATAGATAATACATTATTGTTATTAGGTGCTGAAAACCCTTTACAGTTTTAAAGGTGGGCAGCGCACTTGTGACTCCACTGGTGTCGCGGGTGTCCATGGGTGGCGGCAATTGACGGCGACTGTTAAAACTTACATATATATAACATTATTTTTATTAGGAGCGGAAAAGTGTGAACAACGGCAAGGATTATAGGGAAATAGCACTTGCCCGATGCAATCGGCAAGCAGCCCTATTACTATACTATGTATTGATTAATTTTGAAAACACATTTTGACATATTCATAATAGCCCGTGTAGTATTCCGCGTGGCTTCGAGGACTGCATCTTCGTCCTCGGAGGCACGCGAGACTGCAGTAGGGGGCCCATAGCATAGATGACACATAACATAGATGATATATTATTTTTATTAGGACCTGAAAATTGTGTACAGCGACAAGGATTATAGGAAAACCGAGATGGCTAACACTCGCGCGATACAATTGACACTATGACATCTATTGATTCATTTTGAAACTCACACATTCATGACTTCTGAGTGCCCGTGCTTGTGTAGCTGCAGGAGGGGGAACAGAGGGCCTAATTTAAAGCAGACGTTACGACCGAATTGGAGTTTCCCTCTCTTTCACGCGCGCTGTGTGTCTCCTTTGTTTGGATGCGACAGGTATATTCTCGTTCGTTACGGGACGGCTTTAAATTAAGCCACCAGGTCACGATACTTGCATAGATCACACATCGGAAGTTTATTGCTGATATTTTCCTCAGTGACTTCCAAAGCTACGAATTGTAACTTACATTGAATGAGAACGGTCGTAATTGCTCGCTAGTTGTGTTAGGTTAGTCTCATAATCATTTATTAGACAGCTTTTAACATCTATTACTAAGGCCGCGTTCCGAGATACGCTCTGAGCACTGTCAGCGCGCTAACAGGCGTTCCGTTTTGACGTGGGCGCGTCCATAAACGATATCTTGACGTCATGCATGACTTCATTATAGGCGCCATCTTGCAATAACAGTACTCTCGCTCAAAGGCAATATTGCTGTAAGCGCTGTCAAAAGTGACTTTTCAAAAATAATATTGTTTGTTGTGTTATTACCTCTAACTTTTTCTGTTATAAAAACTATTTAATTACTTAAGGAATAGATATGACAGACAAAAATAATATAATAATTTAATCTTTGGCGAACTATCCGTTTGAAAAACGTCATAATCGCTGTTAGCGCGCCAACAGATCGTTCCGAATTGAAATATCGCTGTCAACGCTGTTAACACGAAAACTAAATCGGAACGACTGTTGGCGTTGGCGATGTAAGCGTAATTCGGAACGCGGCCTAAGTATGAGTCTTCCCCAAAACTTTCAAAACGACAAAGTGTTAGAACCTGCATTTCATTAAAATAAAATTTTAGCTATCTGGCCCTAACAAAAGATGATGTAAAAGAGAGTTCTCGTATTAGGTCCTCTTGATAGGACCCCAACCACCCCTTTTCACACAATGTCACACTTTGTATAGCCCCCTTTAGTGTGTCACGTAAACGTATGACTTTCTTGAGGAATAGACAATATGTTTTTACGCAATATTTTTTTTTGTTTTAGGTAATATCAATAAACGGAAATGACGTGGACGAAATGACTCATGAACAAGTGGTGCAACTGATCAGAAACACGAGGGGAGTTCTCACGCTCGTCGTTAAACCTAATGGTGAGAATACATATTATTTTGTAGCTATATGGGTAATGGGTAGATAACACTTGGGAAATCGGTAGAAATGCCAATCAACAGAGTGTTTTCTGTCAAACGTATTAGACGACGCTCAATTTAATTTAACAAGATAATGCAATGTTGTGAAAATATGTAGCCTGATTAGAATAACAGCTATTGGTGTCACAGAAATATGATCTTTAAGTGTATAGTAATAAAAAAATATGGAATATTTTTACTTGCTAAAATAATAAACCTTATTCTCATAGGTATAAAGATCAAGTGACAGCTGTCATTGTAATAAAGCTATATTTTACGTAGTATAGTAAGATTTGACAGGCCGGATGGCGCATTAGGTAGTGACCCTACCTAACGCTAAAGGTTGTGGGCTCGAACCCGACCCTAGACAAATATGCGTGACAAAGACACACATGTGTTTGTTCAGTGTCTGGGTGATATATATGTATAATGTATTTAAGTATACATAAATTTGTAATTCCTCTGTTGTCACCTACAAGTGACTAAGCTACTTAGTACGGAATCAGGTCAATGTATCTGTGTGGAGAACTTTGGGGGAGGCATATGTCCAGCAGTGGACGTCTATTGGCTGAAATGATGATGATGATGATCTATCTTTACCAAATAACGTTTCTCATTCCAGCCGTATATGAGCCAGAAGACACTGGCCCCGAGGAGCCAGCCGTATGCTTCGTCCCTCTCGGCTCGGGCGAGTTCGAGGGGGACGCCATGGAGCAGTCGATGCTGCTGCTGGGAGATGGGCTGGCCAGCGGCGCCGCAATCAAGCAGTACGAGACTCTCCTGAGGAGGTTGCCTGAGGGGCCGTCGGCTGTGTCGAAGCTACCACATAATTTGAATAAGAATCGATACAGAGATATAGCGCCTTGTGAGTTGAATTATTATTTTATTTATCTATCCTTCTCAGACTCGATTCGACCAATATTCGAGTAATACAAGAGTAAGGATATATAGTATAGATAGTATTTTAAGCACAGAAACAAAATGCAAACATGTATGATACATTCAAACATACAGGTACAGTGAAGGTGAATTTATAATAGATGGCGCTCATTGAGTAAAGTTAACCTGCGAATAGGTAACTCTTGTTTCAAAGGACCATACTAGCCAAGCGTTATCCATACCATAAATAAAAAACGAGAAGCGAAACGAAACTGGTAGAACCTTAAGTATGCGTTGACTTTCTCCCTTGTGGCGAATTCTTTTATGTTTCCAACAAAACACTATGGTGAAGTTAAAATAATTGCCGATTTTTTTACAGACGATTCCACGAGAGTCATTCTGAAGAATGGACCGACAGGCGACTACATCAACGCTTCTTATATCAACATGGAAATACCCAACTCCGATCTTGTGCTTACTTACATTGCGACACAAGGTAAATAGTTATTTACGTTTTGTACGTCTGTACAGTTGTACAGATGACAAACTAACTATCTATGGACAGCCCCCAGAGATACAAAGGGGCAAATCTCTAAAGTCGACTTCAATGGCGAGTGCGCGAGATTTGCCACTCAGGTCCCGTCACGAATCTCTAATTAATCAATTTTAGTATAATTTAAGTTATTTTACAAGTTCGCAAATGACTCCACTGACCGCTAGAGGTATATGCCGGGGCTTGTATGAAGTCATCTATAAAATGTGAAATCACATTTCAAAATCGAAGATGTCTGCAGCGAATGCTGTGGTCAACGAGACCCAGAGCTCAGCATGCGCTATTACAACTCAGCAAATCATAACAAAAAATATTTTAATACAAAAACCTTAAGAGACCTGCGGAGGTTAGTTCAAATTCAATTCAAGGCAAGCTTCGCCGTTCCTCGGACATCTCGCTATCTCTGTCGCGCCACCCGCGACCCTTACGTACGAGTAGAAACAGCAATATGGTTGTTAGAAATTAGTAAGAAAACTTGATTATATTTTGATTTTCTTAATACAAGCTGTGTGTCTGTTAAATTTACATAATTATTCATTGCGGTTTTAATATAAAACAAATAGGCAGAATATAGATCGTTAACGTCGTAAAATTTATGAAATGTAATCGCATATTATTTTCAAGTGGGTAAATATTTGTAACGTAATGTTTTAATACAGACATAGATAAATATTTGAGGATTCGTAATTGCACAGTTGACAATTACCTCTGTTTCTTTTTCCAGGATTACATAACATACATTATACAAATGCATACCAGTATCAATCAACCGTGTATATTAAAATGTTTTTTCTCTCAGGTCCCCTAGCATCGACAGTAGGCGACTTCTGGCAGATGGTGTGGGAGAGCGAGAGCAGTCTGGTCGTCATGCTGACGGTCCTGGCGGAGCGTGGCCGCGCCAAGTGCCACCAGTACTGGCCCAAAGTGGCCGCCACGCCCATGAAGCCGACCACCAGTCTGTCAGTCACGACCACTAGTGAGCAGAATCTAGGACATTATGTGAGGAGAGAGATGGTACTGAAGGTATGTGGACATTTGTGTTCTTTGGTAGACCGCTGTAGTGCCTAGTGCTACCAGTACTGGCCCAAAGTGGCTGCCACGCCCATGAAGCCGACCACTAGTCTCTCAGTCACGACCACTAGTCTCTCAGTCACGACCACTAGTCTCTCAGTCGCGACCACTAGTCTCTCTGTCACGACCACTAGTCTCTCAGTCACGACCACTAGTCTCTGTCACGACCACTAGTCTCTCAGTCACGACCACTAGTTTCTCAGTCACGACCACTAGTCCCTCTGTCACGACCACTAGACTCTCAGTCATGACCACTAGTCTCTTAGTCACGACGACTAGTCTCAGTCACGACCACTAGTCTCTCTGTCACGACCACTAGTCTCTCAGTCACGACCACAAGTCTCTCAGTCACGACCACTAGTCTCTCAGTCACGAACACTAGTCTCTCAGTCACGACCACTAGTCTCTCTGTCACGACCACTAGTCTCTCAGTCACGACCACTAGTCTCTCAGTCACGACCACTAGTCTCTCTTCACGACCACTAGTCGCTCAGTCACGACCACTAGTCTCTCAGTCACGACCACTAGTCTATCTGTCATGACCACTAGTCTCTCACTCACGACCACTAGTCTCTCTGTCACGACCACTAGTCTCTCTGTCACGACCACTAGGCTCTCAGTCACGACCACTAGTCTCTCTGTCCCGACCACTTATAGATTCGTCATGTCTGTCCATCGGTCCGCATGTCACAGCCACTTTTCTCCGAAACTATAAGAACTATACTATTGAAACTTGGTAAATAGATGTATTTTGATGAAAAAAAATTGAGTTTCAGTTTATGGAGACCCCCCCAATTGTTTTTATTTTTTTCAATTTTTGTGTAAAAATCGTAATGCGGTTAGCATAAACTGAAACTCAATTTTTTTTCATCAAACCTATACGTATTCATCGATAGGTCTTTAAAAATGATGTCGAGGTTTTTTAACAATGAATTATAAAACTAAAAAAAATATATGATGTACATAATCATGAAAACTAACAACGAAAATAGGTTTAGACTAGATTTAGTAAGTAGTTTTTTTAATACGTTATAAACCGTAAACCGCAATTTACCTTCCATATATCTTACTTGCAGCTACAGAACCCTTCATGGGCGAGTCCGACACGCACACACGCACACGCACAAAAAACCGGCCAGGTTTTTTTTAGATAATTAATTAATTTAGATGATTAATTTTTAAGGAATTAAAATGATATTTATTATGTGATGCAACATTGTGTACTCGCATATTTTGCTCGACATTTCGGCTACGTTACAGCAGCCGTGGTCCGCTCGTGACCGTTGATGAATTATAGTTAAGATGAATTTGATTGTTTGCAGGAGAGTAGTGGCGCATCTCGGTCCGTGACCCAGCTGCAGTACACGGCGTGGCCCGACCACGGCGTGCCGGACGACGCCACCGCCTTCATACGCTTCACGCAGCTCTGCTCCGCGCTCAGGAACCATCGCACTGGTGAGTGTCTGCGGGAGTAGTGGCTAGGACCGTGACGCAGCTACTGGTGATCTGTCATTTCTATGTATATATAGGAATTTATGCCGTGTGGTCCCGGCAGAGTAGAATAGGCCACCCTCACTCTTACCGAGGTGTCGTAAAAGGCGACTAAGGTAAAGCTGCTGGCATGATCATCAGCACCCAAAGAAGGAAAACTCTATATTAGATATACTTAAATGCAGAGTTTTCCTCCTTCACCAACCCTCGCCAACCCGTCTGCCAAGCGTGGTCAGTATGGCAATTACCCCTCATGTGATTGAGGGAGGCCCGTGCCCAGCAGTGGGGACTTAAATGGGTTGACGATGACGATGACAATGATAGGAATTTATGTATTTATAGGGAAAAAAACTGCCATTTTAACATAGAAATGACATCTAACGACAAATAAAAACCAAATATCTACCCCCTTAATACAAATCACGTCCCAGAACAAATTTTGGGCCACCCCTTTTTAACACTGCATGTTAGAACGGTATGACTTTAGTACGGTAATAAGTTTAGATCGCGATTTATAATAAGATGGCTAAACCCGAAATACCTATTAATATGACGAAGTAACCTGACGGCTGTCAATGTGTCATTCCCATACATTTGCAAAGTAAAAAACGTCAAATGTATGGGGACTTCATCATAATCTTCTAATCATAAAATCTACTTAATAATCCGACTTTAGTTCCTCTGTGAAATAATGCACATCTTTCTACTTGCTATGAAATTAACTTTTTAATTTGCAAAATATTGTAAAAAATACAGTACTGGGGTGTTAGTCTGTTGTTGTAGAAATCATTCATTAGGCACGATTATAGGTATGCTTTGGGCGACCATTGCACATCTTACCTCATCGATTAAATGGAAAACAAGGCCAATTTATACGAAAAGTAGACCTAATAATGAGTTGGAAAATATTGGTCTGCTATGGTTCATTTTGGACGAAAACTTCCTTATTACATGAGATTATTTATGTTATTTATGCAGTAAGTATATCTTAAAAACTGAATCAAAATTGCAAAATATAAAAGGAACCGAAATATATAAGTACAACATCTGCGGATAAAGAATGGGATCAGAAATGGCCGCGCATCTATTCACTTCTCGCTCGCACACTATTTGCGTCTATACTCGCACTCGTGGGTGTGCGAGCGAGAAGTGAATAGATGCGTCGCCATTTCTGATCCCATTCTTTATCCACACGGTTTGTCACTAAGCAAATATTTTTCCTTCGCAGTAATCCCAACAGTAGTCCAAGAGCCAGACGAAGGCGAGGAGCGTCTCCTCGACCCGCCGATGATAGTCCACTGCTCGGCGGGCGTCGGGCGGACCGGGGCCCTCATACTAGCGGAGACCGCCATAGAGCTGCTGTCGCGCCGCCAGCCGCTCTACCCGCTCGACCTGGTGCGGGCCATGAGGACCATGCGCCCCATGTGCATACAGAATGCAGTAAGTCATAAATTTTGACCGTGCGGAAGCCACGCTTCGGCGTGAATGGGCCGGCTCGACCAGAGTGATACATCGACCTCACAGAAAACCAGCTTGAAGCAGCACTGTGCTGCGTTTCGCTGCGCGAGTGAGCGTACCGGAGGCCCAATCCGGGGGAAAGGTGACACTTGTGACTCCACTGATGTAGCGGGTGTAAATGGGCGGCGGCAATCGCTTACCATCAGGTGATGCCTCTGCTCTTCTACCACCTATCACATAAAAAACCATCAGCTCATACGCATCCTATTACATAAAAAAAAAATCATATGAAAAATTGTCGCGAGTGTCCATGGGTGGCGGCAATGGACAACATTTCATATTTTTAACATGTCCATATTGTTTTAGTATATGAAAATAGACATTAAATGAACAGACCCATATTTTTTCTTTTTTAAAAATTTTGCCATTTTCATGCATAAAATAATTATTGAAATTCTTTATATTCTAAATAGACGTAAGCGCCAAATGACGTCATCGGACGGCTGAATACAGCGATATTCCTTTGCTTATCATTGTTTTAATAAAAAAAGGTACTACTGTCAAAGGTAAAGAATACTAGTGTCAACATTGTCAACGACATTCATTCATCCAACGTTGACAAGTTGTCTTTTTTTTTTACAGGTGCATATCATGGGTTTGGCATTTCGTAAATTTAAACCTATAATGTGCTAAGCAAAGAAATATTTTACATTCTGCCGTCCGATGACGTCATCTTACATTATATAGTTTTTAATTTTTTTCTCAGTAAAGAAGCGGAAAAGTAAATAAAGAATTGGTATTTGTTGTTTTATAGCTCAGCAATTTTGAAATGTTGTCCATTGCTTACCATCAGGTGATCCGTCTGCTTGTTAAAAAAGAAGACGGGGATATCCCAAAAGGAGCATGTTGTGTAATGGTTACGTTTTGTCCACAGAGTCAATACAAGTTCGTGTGCGAAAGCATCCAAGCTGCGTACGCGCAGGGGCTCACGCAGCCCGAGCAGCCGCACTGATAGCGGCGCGCGCCCGGGCCTGAGCTGCTCATATAGTCACAAGGTCGTACCGTTGCCATAGAACGTATGATGTTGCCATACAACGCGAGGACGATGTTGCCATACTTAGTAAACCGAAGCGAAGCAACGCGTAGTACGCGAAATGGTGTCGCGGGCGTCCATGGGCGGCGGCAATCGCTTAACATACATACCAAAAATACAGGGTGTATCAGGGCGCTACTCTAGTTGAGTAGGGAGATATCTTAAAAAATCTTAAAAATAAGATAAATATTGAGTCGTGTATAAATAAAAAAGTAGTTTTACCCCGTTAAATAAGCAGACATCTTGAAGTCTTAACTGTACTCCGTAAGCATTTACGATTAGAATGATAGATGTCATTTGACCTTTATTTCAATGAACATAAGGTTTACCATTTTAACATAGACAGAACATAACTCTTTATTGCACAACATTTTACAGAACTTAATGCCCATACATAACATTATCACTGGTAAATACAACCTCGGCGGTCTTATCGGTACCATGTTTTATTACATTGATTTTTATTGCCAATGACACAAAGATATTTTTTCTGTGACTTAATCTGTGATTTTTCACCAGTTGCTGTCAATTTAATCACGCTATATATTACGAACTATATAAATTGTAATTAATACTGCTCTAACCTATGATAATAAGAGAGGTCTTCCAGTGTTACTTAAGGCGACGGGTAGGGCACACTAGCGACGCCAATCGATTTTAATTTTTAGCTACTAAACCGGATCTATTTTAAACAATTTCGGGGTTATAACCTCTCGGCAAACACTGGTACTATTTATTAAATAACCATGCATAAATATTGCGTCCAACACATACGCGAAAAATTTATTCAAATGTGGCCACTTTTGGCGTGAATCAGTTTTTCGCGTACAAAACGGACCCAACATTTGTGCATGGTATAAGTGTTTGCCGAGTAGTTGTAACCCCGAAATTTTTCAAAACAGATCCGGTTTAGTAGCTAAAAATTAAAATCGATTGGCGTCGCTAGTGTGCCCTACCCGTCGCCTTAAGGGTTATCATATCTGTAATTTATATCGATAACTTATGTAGGTACATTCTCTATTTGATAACCATATACAATAATGTAAAGAAAAAAGACCGTGTAAATATTAGTATGGGCATGCTCTTTAAGCACAATCCCAAAAGTTTTAGATACCTTTTTGCATTTTAATATCAGAGAGTAGAATAACTAATTACTGAAATTAATATGTTACACTCAGGTGTTTGAATAGCCTAATGAAAAGATCTTAAACTTTATCACAAAGATATAAAGTCAATGTTACTTGAAATTGTTAGAAAAAAGCCTAATGAAAAGATCTTAAACCTATTTTAGAATGGAAAAAATAACGAGATTTTTTTTGGTTAAGCTGTATTGATGAATTCAACACAAATAATATCATCCATGACTCATGGTGGCACTTTATCAAATTTTATTATGTTATCATGACTTATTTCTTTGTTCAAGCATGAATATTGACGTTATATTTGGATTTGTTTAATAATAAAGTCTAAAATAATATGCATAAGATCTAAGTTCAAAGAAGTAAAATAGCTTGTATTATTTGCTTGCCTTGACTTAATGTCCCGTAGATGAGGCCCACAGTACGTCGGAAAATCACTAGTATGTTTACCAATAAGTCATTATTTGTGTGTATGTATGCGTGTGTTGGGTTCTATGGCAACTTTATTACCTAGTACTATAACAAAATTTATATGCATTAAGAATGAGACCAATTCAAAAGACTTGATTAGATGTAAACGTTACGGTCTCATAAAGTTTTTGGTGTAAAATAATTAATTGTATCTAAGTGACCAGTGATTTAAGTTTGTGTGATGTGATAAATTTACAATCGAAGTTTGTGCATTTCATCGATTTTAGAATAGCATTTGATACTAATCGGTTTCCATTCGATATCAATACGTGTAGTACAGGAGGTTGCAACTCTGATTTTTATAATGTATGTCACAAAATGAATACCTTTGACTGTTTTTTTATCAATATTATTTTAAGTTTTATGTTAACATGTTTATGTCAAAGCACTTATTTGTTTGATTCTGCAAAACGAAACAAATTACGTATAATAAACAAACATCAAACTGAAGTTCATTGCACAATTTGTTGTGACCACCTGTACGAAAACCGACTCGAATAATTGACCCCATAGTAACATATCAATCATGTAAGGAATAAGATTCATTTACTAATAGTATTTCGTTCTAATTAATTTATTTTAGAAGTAGTTTTTTTTCTAATCCTTTTGTACTGTGATTGTTGTTAATTTCAAAGATCTACGTAGGTAAACTTGTAGTAAAATCTTGCCTTTCCAACGAATTTAATATTTCCTAATTTTAAACAGAAGATAACAAGTAATTTTTTATTAATTTATTTTCATATTTATATACACATTTTTATTGCTTCTTTTCTGTGCCATTTACGAAGAGATGTATATCTAGATAAGGACAAACGATATAGATATTCATAAATATATGAATCTTTTTTACGTATTTTGTTTTTGTTTCACCCTACTTTTTTTTACACTTTTATTTAAGTAGCACAAGTTTTTGATCTTTGCACCTTAAATACATAATTTTTAATTGATTTCCTGGAAGTATGCATACTTTGCACATGAATTGTCTAAAAACTAAAAGTGTTGCAGTGTTAGGCCAATAACCTGCATTGCCTTTGAGGGTTTTACCACAAAATATCTATGAAAAAATGTCGAAAACGGTAAGAAAACAAAAATGTTGGGCGGGTCGTTGCACGTTAAAATAAGTTGATTAAAAATAGGTTGCCATGGCTCACCTTGAGAGGAAAAGTCGTGGTAAGAACAGCACCATTAACTTGGTAATCTTATATATTTATTTAGGATCTTTTTCATCTTGTTTTAAAGTGGTATTTACTAACGCGATGAGCTTAGTCTGGGCGGCCACCGCACGTTTACTTCGCTCATCGCGTTAAATACCACTTTGAAATAAGATGAAAAAGACGCTAAATAAATAAAATAAAAAATAAATAAATAAATATTTCACAACATCACGTACATTGATCTGACTCCGAGATAGGTAGCTCAAGCACTTGTGTTACGGATATCAGAATCAACAGTGGGATTACAAATATATACATATAATACTTTTCTTTCGTAAATACATACTTATAATACATACAAACACCCAGACCAATACAAAAAGAAATGTTCATGCACTCAAATGTATGTACTGTGCGGGGATCGAACCCGCAACCCTTGGACCAAAGGCAGCGTTCACTACCACTGTTCCAAACGGGTCGTCAAATTAATAAATATATAAGATTACTTACCAAGTTATTATTCTTAACAAGATGTTGGCGAAGACAGCGAAGATAATTAATATTTCATAGGCGTAAAAGTAGTTTGTGATAATATTAATTTATTACAGTAACCTACTCTTATGATAATGAAAACTATTATAAAATACTGCCCAGTTCTTAACCACCTTATTATAAATCGCAATCTAAAGTTATTACCGTACTAAAGCTCAGTCATCGTGTTCCAACACGCAATGTTAAAAGGGGCTGGCACGAATTTTGTTCCAGAACTGTCCTCAGTTCGCGATTTGTAATAAGGGGGTATATGTTTTATACACTTTTTGACCTTTATACTCGTATATTCGTAGGTAGGTATCCCAATCATTTTTATTCAGCGAATGTCTCTGAACATTATTTTTCTGATAGTCTTAAAAATTCCAACGTCCTACCATCATATCATAGTGAGGATCACTCATTTGAACCTCACTAGAAACAATTTCCCAACGAAGGTGTTCGATTAAATAAGATGTAACTGGTGACGCGGGTGTCCATGAGCAGCGGCAATCGCTTACCACTAGGTGATCCGTCTGCTCGTCTGACACCTATCACATAAAAAAATGTAAGTAACATCATGTAAAATATAAGGTTTTCTACCGTGAGATGTTCGATGGTGTTGAATAAAATTAAGATGAGATAAAATAAATATTCTATTGACTGAATGAAAGAAGTTTTCTTTAAAAGTTTTTCTAAAAGCCAGTAAGAATTGATTTGGTTTCGTAACGATTAAAATCAATTGGCGTTCCTGTTGTGCCCTACCGACGGGTAGGGCACACCAGGGACACATTAGGGACGCTATTTGATTTTAATTGTTATCTACCAAACCAAATCTATTTTAAAAAAATCGGGGCTCTCGACTAACACTTATACTATTTATTTAATAACCATGCCCAAATGTTGAGTCTGTTTTTGTTTTGAAAAAATGATTCACGCCAATAGCGACTGCTTTTGGCGGTAATCCAAAATTCGAGTGCAAAAGCAGATTAATAGCTACCTATAAGGATTAAATAAATATTATAGGTGTTTCCCGAGAGACTGAAGCCCCGAAGTTGTTGAAAACAGACCAGGAGCCCAATTCTTGTGCTCGTGATATTTTGAAAACATGGCGTATATCACCTAAAAACCATACAAAAACTATGTTTTGGTGATTTATGTCGTATGATGATAAATATCACGAGCCCGAGAATTGGGCTCCTGGTTACAATAAAAGCTACAATAAAATCAATTGGCGGCGCTATTGGGGTATACACCTCACCTTAAGTTTTCCAGAGGATTGTCTAGCGCAGTACCTAAAATATGTATAGGTAGGTACACATGCATGTAATTATACGTAAATAATACAATCATTGGCTTTCATAATATTATGTATGTAATATAATTGTTATGTTTATTTCCATTATTCATCTTATATAGAATTATTTATCATATTTTAGATAATATGGTCTGTGGAAGCTTTATACTCGGCTTAGAACAGACGACATCAAAATTATCTTAGCGTTAAACTCTTTTCGTTTTAGCATGATATGGGTGACAGATACCAAAATCTATACACTTTTCACGTTTAGTTTTTTTCTATGTGTGACTTACGTATAACTCTGTCCTGCTGTCACCGATAACATAAAGCGAAAGGACTATAAATGGACAATACGACAAAAAAAAACTACTAGCATTGTTATACGCTTTTCGAAAGAACGAGAAAAAAGATGACCCATATTTTTTAGTTATCATTAAATATGTGTTTTTATTGAAATATTTATTTTTTAAATTATTAATCAATTTGCCGGAAGTGACGTAGTCCTGAGGCTCAACGTGTTATGATGTCGGTGCTATACATACAATAAAAAAATAGGTGACTTTAAGTTACTTACTGTCATTGTCATCATTTTGTATTGTCATTATTATATGATTTTACTATTTTTTTTGCTTTAATCAACTTGAGCAAAAGCGTTATTAATTTGTCATGCCGAGTGATGACGTCACATGAGCATTTTACATTTTATTTTTTTTCTCCATTAATATCTGTTTAAAAATTCTGTTTTTTTTTAATTTCTATGAGTCTAATCTAGAAATAGTATTTTTTATTTCGGAAAATGATTTTTTGTCGTATTGTCCATTGTCTGAGCATTTGACACTTTTCCTCCAGCACAACTGGAGCTCAATTATCGTGCTTGTGATAAGTAGTTATTGTAAATCGATTTATTATATCTTTCAATGTATAAACGAACATTAAATTTGTAAAAGTATTTGATCTAAACATGTAGGTATGGTGCATACTCAAGCGATTTCTATTTTTGTTGTAAATAGCTGAGCTGAGCTGAGGGACGTTTTTGGCGCTTCTAAATTTTATTTATTATACTATACCTACAAGACTTATTCCCTAAGTCCCTAAAATACCTTATTCCCTAAGTCCCCACAGCCTTAACTTACAGCATAATAAATAAATATTTCACAACTTCACATACATTGATCCGACTCCGAGATAGGTAGCTCAAGCACCTGTTATACGGATATGAGAATCAACAGTGGGATTACAAGTATATACGTATAATACTTTTCTTTTGTAAATAGAAAGATAGAAAATATTTATTATTATAGACATCACAACACAGAACATATAGCAATTATAAACAGAACACAATTTGGTACAAACAGAAAACAAAACATAAAACAATTAAAAATACATAAAATAAAACAAAAGGAAAAAAAAAACAAAACTATATTCAATCATGTCCAGACAGTGCCAAATGAATATAATGATGTGTTATGACGTCTTGTATAAATGGCCCTCACTCAGCTTATGTCATAGCCCAGACAAAGGCCATGACGCTGGTTTTCAGTGAGACCAGCTGAATGAGTGCCACGGACGCTTGTCTAGTGTATTTTGTGTACCTAACGTGTATGTGTAATGTGTGTATATATATCTACTAAGAAGAAAATATCAAATAATAATGACATACATACTGAGGTACATACTGAGATACATACTGAGATACATAATGAGATACATACTATTAAATTATTATAATGAATAAATAGGAGTGTGGGTATCTACAGTTTAAATATATAATTATTACGGCATAAATTATTACAGTTTAAATATAAATACATACTTATAATACATAATATTTGTACTGTGCGGGGATCGAACCCACAACCCTTGGACCAAAGGCAGCGTTCACTACCACTGTTCCAAACGGGTCGCATAAGTGTGTGAATATATATGTTATAGGCAATGTATATAGTGCAGGCATTCTGTACAATACCTAAGAAATGTATAGTATGCCGGGGTCGTCCAAGTACTTTGTGAAATGATATTGAATGTTCAAACTATTTCATACTTTACCTAGGAAATGTATGGAATCCCTGTATATGCATTGTATAGAATGCCGGTTGATGCATAGGTAATGTATGTAGACAGATAGATAGATATTTTTTATTGCACAAAAATAAAATACAAGCATGATTCAACAGCAACAGACAGTACAATAAGGCGGTCTTATCGCTCGTAGCGATTTCTTCCAGACAACCTTTGGGTAGAGGACAGAAATATCGTATTCATAATAAGGGAAGGCAGTGCAAAGTAATTTAACAAATGAAATTGAGAATGGCAGAAATATGTAATAATTTTTTCTTCTCTATGTGGTAATTTCTCTATGATTAAGTTTGACAGGTACTGATCTGATGAGAGCTTATCCTAATTTCAACTTCAACCAGCAGACAGCGCTGATGATAAGACATTGTGTTTTATTGGTTTGTATGCCTATCTACGTGTTTTTGTGTAGACAGTGTTTCTTACAACGCACCGCAACAAGATGCGACTTGTTTTACGGGGTATTCTCGCACGCCACGCACTCGCCTCCTTCCCGTGGTCGTTCATTTTACATATTGCCTAATGCGCTTCGGGCATTTCATACAATATCTAGGCAATGTATGAAATGAGTCGTATTTTTTTTTTTAATTCTAATGAAATTCCACGGACACTGGTTCCGTGCCTTTATTGTGCTTGTTTTAAAGTGTTACAAATTATTTTTTATATTTGCTCCGCGATAAATTAAACTAAATTAAATTACAATAACAATGCTTAAGTTTCGGCGTCGTGCATGGTTAATGTTAATAAAATGTACTGTCATATTATTATTATTATTATATTTTTTGGGGTGGGGGGTAATGGTGATTTTATGTAAGTTAAGGACCTCAGAGGAGGGTATTGGGGACCAGGTGTATCTACCTCCTAGAGTGGCCCGCTGTATTGAGTTCTGTCCTGATTCCAGCTTCGGTTGGGTATTAGGCCAGACTGTTTTACCGTGGGGCAGCGGTTTTCCCGGGCAACGGCGGGAGTAATTCATTCGTGGATTGCTACCCGACGGCAAAGTAATGCACAGAATTTCCGGCGGACCAGCCCCGACGCAGATGGAATCGCGTGCGCGCACACCACTCGGGGGGCTTTCATTGTCCGCCTGAGGGCTTAGAGGACCGGCCTCTTCTCTTTACGGACCTGAACACAATAGGGCCGGGCACGGAGCTGCCTTCTTTATCCAGCCCCCCCTTCTGCCGTAGGTTGGCGTTGGGGTGTGGTGGCACCCACTGTCGGGCGCTTTGGCGTGCGGTGGGCCGGTGTTCCTGGTGTGATGGTGCGTATGGGGGCCTTTTTGTTCTCGGGGGCCTTGAACTGTCGCGCCTTCGGGCGGCGTTCGAATGTTGGGGAGTTCCACGGTGGTGGAATTCCTGCCAACAGTCTGTTGCGCCCCGATTCTCGGGAGCGCTCTCCCCGCCTTTATGGTGGGGGCTTTGTTGGTGGGTTCTGTGTTGAGTCCCGCAGCCAGTGGGATGCAGCTACGACTCGCCACCCCCCGCTTTTCCCGTCCTGTCGATTGTCTCCGCAACCCAGCGGGGATGCTCGAACGGGAGGGTTTTCGGGTATAACTTTAAAATTCTGTGGGTGCTCTCTCCTCTCTCTGCCCTGCAACCAGCAGGGTATGGGTTGGGGGAGGGGTCCTGCAGTCGTCCCTTCCGGAGCGTCTGCGTTGCAATCCCAGCAACGTGGGCGATTCCGGAAAGGGGGGAATGGTGGGCCATGGGAGTGGCCTAGGCCTCGTTTTTCGGCGAGGCCCGTTTTTGAAGAGGCCGTGCTGGCGAGCCTCTCGTCCTTCGAGGGTGGGCCGCGGACTTGGTTTCGTACCCGTTACCGTAGCCTACCCCACACGGACGTAGCAGGAAATGCCCCGGTGGTTTTTAGTGGGTAGGCCCCTGGGAGCACCCCAAGGGAGAGCCCCCACACTACCCGGCCGTCTCCCAGCGGTCGGGTGTGCTTAAGGCGGCATTTTCCACCGGGCCAACAAAAAAAAAAAAAAAAAAGGGTTCAGGGGTGGGTCGTTCTTCTTTTTTTACGACAATAAGCCCGTCCTCAGTGACTTATCAAGTAATTAATTATATAAAAAAATATACGTTACACCCATCAAGATATTCTTAATTTAACATGAAATAATGACATTGGTTTATATGTTATCACCTCGTAGGTACTTTAGGCATGATTTAACAATGTAAAAAAATATATAAAGCGTGACAGAGGTGTAAATAGCACTAATTTCTGGGGAACGTGGACGGAGGTGTCCCATTTTAAATCAAAAAGTATTCTTTATCAATTAAATTTAGATCATGTCATAGTGCCATCTGTAAATCATTTATCGATAAAAAAGAAGAACGAACCCGGGTATGTTAGTTATTTATCTTTTATTTGCAAGCTTGTCCCTAACCCCGTCATCGCCCCGGCGGATCGCCATTTTGAGGTTGTACTCGGTTATTTTTTCTTCGAAAAAAAAAAAGAAATGAGTCGTATTATACACATTGCCTGAACGTTTTAGGCAATGTATACAATGCCGGATTATACACATTGCCTATAACATATATATATAAGTCAAGGATGTGTGCACCATGAGACCTAAGATAACACACGGACAGTGAAAGGAGTAGGTAAGGTGAGAAGTGGATTTTCTCACAGCCAGTGAAGCAGGCGCTGCAGGCTAAAGGTGTCTTGGCCGCAGTTAGAGGAGATACAAGGTCCAGGTGGCAGAGATAAATAATCCATGCAATCTGGATCAAAAGCAGATTTATTGCCAACTATAATAATAATTAAAATCTGGAATATGAATAAAGTGTACATCTTGCCGTTGGTGTTGTCTAGCACTGGTGTAATTCCAAAACACCTTCTGACTGCCTTACGAATGCTCGATGTACCCGAAAATATATAGGTACATGACAATGCAAAATGCCGCTATCCTGAACACGTGTCGTATTGTTCGTAAGTTCCTGCAGGACGATGAAAATCATATATGAGCCCAATAACAGAAGCTGCGGCTCACTTGGCCTAGGTCCGTGAGTCCAGTATGAACACCAAAATGTTTTTAACAACCATTTTGAGACAAAAAAATGTTTACAAAAAATAATAATAATAATAATTCTCACAACATCTCATACATTGACCTGGTTCCGTACTAAGTAGCGTAAACCCCTGGGGTCCAGATATTTACTAATTACACACACAATCTTAGGTCTAAATTAGTGTTTCGTCCGTTTGGAATGCCGATGATGCACTTTCTAGCATTTTTGGTAGGTATCTGGGCCAGTGCTTGTTGCTGACTACATGTTCGAAGATCTTTTGAACAATTTTGTGGCTGACTGTACCTCTAATAAACTTTACGATCACGAAGGTAAATTCAATATGGTAACATGTTAAAAGTTTCGCTTAGGGTAAACCGATTATACCTACAAAACTTGGACATGGTTTGCGTGCCCTTCCACTTTATCAACATAATACCATAATACTTACTTACCTACTTGTTTTGTTATGCCCTAGAGTGTTACGTACCGTAAGAACATGTAGGATAGGTATTTAATAGAGATCGGCCGAGTACGAGTGAGTATATAAAATAATGTATATTTCTGCCATTCACAATTTCATTTGTTAAACTACTTTGCACTGCCTTCCCTTATTATTACGAATACGATATTTCTTTCCTCTACCCAAAGGTTGTCTGGAAGAAATCGCTACAGGCGATAAGATTGTACTGTCTGTTGTTGTTGTATCATGCTTGTATTTTATTAGTGTGCAATAAAGAATATCTATCTATCTATCTATCTACCCGGTTATTACTCGGTACTCGGTGTACTCGGCAGTTTATTTAATACTCGGTGCCCGGCGGAGTAGGTACTCGGCTGGTTACTTACCGATAATCAAATACACTGCTCGGCTCCAATGACGACTAACTTGGCATATTTTTTTTTGTAGGGACAAAGTATATTGGCTCTCCTCAGCCTGGATGGTAAGCAAGAGGAGAACCCACGCTGCAATTACAATGAACGCAACGTCAAAGCATCACCTCCGTTGGCACTGCTATACTGGCCCATATGAATAAAATAATCATGTCGTCGTCAGCCCATTTAAGTCCCCACTGCTGGAGCACGGCCTCCCTCAATCACATGAGGGGTAATTGCCATACTCACCACGCATGGCAGACGGGTTGGCGAGGGTTTAGATATAAACGCAGAGTTTTCCTTCTCTGGGTGCTGATGATCATGCCAGCAGCTTTACCTTAGTCGCCTTTTACGACACCTCGGTAAGAGTGAGGGTGGCCTATTCTACTCTGCCGGGACCACACGGCATCTAATAATGGCACCAAATAATCATGTGAATTAAATAAAAATAAAACTGACTGGTTCACGTAATATGTTCTCCTCATCTTACCGTGTAGGTTGGTAGTGTCACGTTATCCTCAGAAATTACTTTGCCCGTTGAGGACAACGGACCAAAATATATAAATAAAATATAATTACTTATAAATAAAGTGGGGTTAAATATATAAAAAGTTAAAACAATAAAAAAATACCACCGTTTATTATGAAGTACACATCATCTAATATTAAATTCTAACTCATCGGCACAGGGCGTATAAAAAAAAAGGTTCGAAATCTTAATATTTACTATAATTATTGACACTTCTTTTGGGTAAACATTTCACTCTAAATTATATTACCTAATGAGAGTAGGTAAGTTCCTCTATTCAATTAAATACCACCAAAATAAATTAAAAGGGGAGATCTTAATCTGGGGACTACGGGCACAGGATAATAAATAAAAGTACCGACCTGTTCTGGGGTACTTCACCTGTCCGGGGACAATCCTCACAAGCAGGAGCAGGTGCACAGGGACAAAGCTTGCTGCCAACGTTGCCTTCTTAAGCTGAAGTAAGTACCTACTAGTAAGACAGTGGAATATTACACGTTAACCTTCCTAGGTTAGCGTGTAATTTCCACTGTCGCTTCGAAGTGCCTAGGCCTTAGCGCGATCCGGACGTTACGAGCGAATTGGAGTTTCCCTCCTTGTCACACGCGCTGTGTTTCGCCCTTTGCTTGGTTTGATGCGATAGGTAACGTCGTTATTTACGCGACGTCTTCGCGCTAAGGCCCCAGGATTCGGGGAGACTGGTAATTACAATGAAGCGACTGCCGTGTGGTCCCCGGCAGAGTAGAATAGGCCACCCTCACTCTTACCGAGGTGTCGTAAAAGGCGACTAAGGTAAAGCTGCTGGCATGATCATCAGCACCCAGAGAAGGAAAACTCTGCATTTATATCGAAACCCTCGCCAATCCGTCTGCCAAGCGTGGTGAGTATGGCAATTACCCCTCATGTGATTGAGGGAGGCCCGTGCCCCAGCAGTGGGGACTTAAATGGGCTGACGATGATGATGATGATGACTGCCGTCTGACCTTCGCAACTCTTAGGTCAGGGAAACCTGACCAACTGGATCTCGGTTACGGCTAGAATCATTACCTTAAATATTGTAGGTATCTCCAATAATTAAGGTAATAGCTAGGTTGGTAAGACCATGTTCTGCGAAAACCAGACAACTACGTGGGAAACAAATGTCTGGCCAAGGACGACCCTTATGACGGATAAAATGCTTGCTGGTCACCTTTTTTTAACACTTAGATACAAAATAACCTTGAAAAATCACATATCCTTTTTTTATTTTCATCAGTAAAAATCTGATGGTGGCGCCGACACTGAACCGTAGACACTGAAACTCGGCTCAAAACTACCGACGGACAACAGGGCGAACTGCGGTTGCATGGTAAGCTATACTTTACCTACATAAATTGTGACTTACGTTATTTGACTGTTTTTTTTGTAATCAAGAGACCTCTCAATGATAGAATCATCGTTGAAAGAATTACTTGATTCTCATTTAAACTACCTGAGATATCACAACTTTAAAATTACATTATTTTGGGCAAACCCAAAACGCTCCATACAAATAGGCTAAGATGTGACGTCCCATGCAAGTATTTTGTATGGTAGCTATATCAAATGTTTCGTTTTTGTCAATGCACAATGGTTCTATTATAATAGTTGGTGCAAATTGTATGGGTTATTCAATGATAAAATTATTTTTTAATAATTTTATACTTTTAAAATGGACTTGCCCTTGAATCTTTGAATGACCATAAAACCGGCTAGACTTTTTTTTTAATTGAGAATTTTTACTATTGGCACATATTTACCTATATTTTGATAAAATATTTATATTTTGTAAAATCTCGAGCTTAGTAAAATACCCATTATATCTCTTTTATATGTATCGTCATTATCACCAGATGATACCTACGTATCGTAATCGCGTGATAAGAGATCGAGTGATCGGTAGTACAGGCTCCCCCGGCAGCCAGCCGGCAGTCGCGTGCTGGCTCCCGCCCAGGCGGCCGCCCTAGTCCGCCCCAGCCCGCCCTACGCGAACACGACACAACCTATGCCTAACACCGCGAGGACTAAAAAAAGTGTTGTACTTTATGAGAATATTCAATTAAATAAAAAACTAACTTCGGTGTTAATTAGTGAAAATAGCTTTTATATGATGTTATGATAAAAATTATATTCCTATTAATTAATGTGAAAACATAAAAGTAAACGTGAAAGTAAATTTGTAAGAAAAATTAAAATTATAAGTAGCACTTTGTTGAACAATTAATTAATCATTTTTTTTCTTTCTATCGTGAGTGAGTGAGTGTGCACACATACATACACATATACAAGTAGGTACATATTACAGGTCAAAATCATAACCATTTGCTTCGTCGTAGTCGGGTAAAAAAACGCACCTCCGCATTCGTATTGGAACCGAATCCACAACCATCCCGTATGTACCGGGTGGATGTCCTTCCAATTGAACTAACCTCGATAGTACGTCTACACTTACTAAATATATATGTATGTAATTTAGCAGGTGCATGATTCGCCCTGAGCGAGTATAATATTTAACTAATATTTTATTTTCATCATCATCATCATCATCAGTCCATTTAAGTCCCCACTGCTGGGGCACGGGCCTCCCTCAATCACATGAGGGGTAATTGCCATACTCACCACGCTTGGCAGACGGGTTGGCGAGGGTTTAGATATAAATGCAGAGTTTTCCTTCTCTGGGTGCTGATGATCATGCCAGCAGCTTTACCTTAGTCGCCTTTTACGACACCTCGGTAAGAGTGAGGGTCGCCGTGTGGTCCCCGGCAGAGTAGAATATCTTATTTTAGTTATATCAATTCTTTAAAATTTATTGTAAATAATTTTAGCATTTAAAAATTGGAAGAATATCCACCCGGTACATGAAAGGTCACTTGCGTTTCTCATCAGGAAAATGTTGGAAAATCTTGTTATTTAATACAACATTCAATTATTCAACAGGCATTAGGCGCCGACTTCGGTAAAACCTTTTCTCGAGTGTACTGTTATAAAATGTTCTTTGAAGTCTAAGTTTTAAGTGCATAGTGTTAAAAATATAATTGTACACTTTTCTGCGTAGAATTTTTTTTCCATGCTTTTTAATGTCTCATATTTTGCCCAGCATTCCCCCCACCCTCCATCATCAGCAGAGCCACAAATTAATAAGTACAATCAGGACCCCAATTCTCGAGCTCGTGACATTTAGTATTTTAGCAGTTTTGAAAAAAGATCTGTATCTTTTTTCAAAACTGCTCCAATAACGTCCACGTAATGTTTCTGTAAACATTACGTGTGCCTTTAAGGGTTCTCCTAAATTTTTCCAGGATCCCATCATCACATCCTGATATCCATATCATTGTACCATTCCGGGACTATGACTAAGTCTCATTTAAATCGGTTCATAACTGACAGTGTAGGTAATCGGCGAACAATCGTAAAAAAATTACCTATATATACGAGTCGAATTGAGAACCTCCTCCTTTTTTCGAAGTTGGTCAAAACGAATAATCACGATATCATGTAGTCAGAACACAAATCGTGTTTCGTCTAACGAATATACAAACTTATCTATCTAAACATGATAATTGCTTGTATTGGAAATTCTTCTAACTTACTCAAATAATAAGTTTAACGTGAACAAATAAATCACTCAAAGATTTTACTTGTACAGTGGCGGACACAGCAAGCTATACAAAACTGTCAAATTTCTTCATTCGATTATAAACCTTATATTGTTTAACCTTACACATTGAGTTCGAAATCGATTGAGGAAATTTGACAGTTTTGTATAGCTTGACCTGTCCGCCACTGTACATAAGTAAAGCATGTCTGGTGGCAGATTTATGTTTTAAAAATAAAATACTACACTAGCGAGCAACCAAATCGACTCAGGACCTCATTTTCATACAAACATACGTTAGTATGTTTGTATGAAACTTCAGAGGCCTAACTTGAGAGGCCTATAAATATGAAAGTATAAGTGCTTTACTGATAATTTTAAAGAAAAATTAATGTACAGAATACACTTTGAAGAATGTGGTCCCATTCCATTATCGGGGTACTATAACTGGGTTACCATCCCATATGGTAACCCAGTTATAGTACCCCAGTGAAGTACACTAATGGCCCGCCCTCGCTTCGCTTCGGTAATTTAATTTTAAAACAAAATATTTAGAAATTGTATTTTTCTATACGAATTTGATTTGCAATTAACCAATTCTGAGATTATAGGTAGGTATTAAACGGAGACTAAAACTGAAATACTTTTCATTCATTTTGCTATATAATAGGAGCTTGGAAGGTGTTGGTATTAAGGAGTTGTCTGTCTGTCCCCAACAGATGATGTTGAATGATGATGACTTTATTATAGATGGCGAAGCGGAGGCAATGGATAGAAGATCTAAAAATTTGTACTGAAGAAGTAAAATAGAAACCAGAAAAGGAGCCTTAAGTACCATCCCATATGGTAACCCAGTTATAGTACCCCAGTGAAGTACCAGCCATCCGCACTAAGCGCTACGCAAACTCCTTTCTGATAAGAACAGTGGGCGCAGGCTTGATGTGAGACTTGGCATTCTGACGTAGTGTGTCCAAACCTCAGGCATTTGTGACACTGTAGGAATGGACAGAAGTCTTCTATATGAATGCGCTGGTAGTCTATATTCATCTTCTCCAATGTGGTGCACGCTCTCCATACCGCTGGAAGAATGAAGACGGCATTATGGAGCCTGTCCTTCCTGTTGTTCCGGACGAAGCGAAGTTTCAAGTCGCAGGACATAGCGCTCTTGATGCTGCTGTTTTGCGTCTTTATGATCACCGCGAGCTCCTCGCAGGAGATCTCCTTCGGTACACCTTTGATGATGACCATGGGTGATAGGGATTTCGATGGTGTCACGGTTATCTCCTCCTTGCCTTCGAGACGCTTGAGGGTGTCCTCCCTGTGCTCGACGCAGTCGCACTCGATGCGTAGTTTGTTGTTCGACACAGGAAGGACGCGCACTGGTTTGCATTGCTGGAGGTCTAATAGCTGATGTTGCGCTTGAAGGCTTGGATGACCTCTTCCAAGCCTTGGTAGGTAAGAATAGTCAAGCTCTTTGAAAAATTAACAAATGCTCTCGTATAAATGAATCTTTGAACTCATATACCTTGGCTCAAAGGAATCCTACAACTTCCGTGCCATAATAACTTTGCTTCCAAACAGCTAGTTCTACACGTCTAAATAAATAAAAAATGTCTGCCGGCACATTGCCATACCATCCTTACCACCAATCGCGATTTAAAGTTATTACTGTACTAAAGCTCATGTCATCCCGTTTCAACACGCAAGGTTAAAAGGGGCTGGCACCAATTTTGTTCCGGGACTATACTTAGTTCGCCATTTGTAATAAAGGGGACAGGGCCTGAATGATCTCCGAAGCCTCTTGGATCAGCAACGCAAAGAGTTTAGTAAAGCACACTTTCCCATCATGACATACGGAGCCGAAACGTGGACACTTACGGTACGGCTGGTCCTACAAGTTAAAGGTCGCTCAGCGGGCTAATGGAACGAGCAATGCTCAGCGTCTCTCTCCGAGATCGAATCCGAAATGAGGTGATCCAGGCAGAGAACCAAAGTCATCGACATTGCTCACCGGATTAGCAAGCTTAAGTGGCAGTGGGCTGGCCATATTAGCCGCAGAACCGACAACCGATGGGGTAAACGAGTTCTAGAGTGGAGACCGCGTCTTGGTACATGTAATGTAGGGCGCCCATCTAGCTAGGTGGGGGGACGATCTGCGCAGGATGGCTGGTAAGAGCTGGATGCGAGAAGCCATGGATAGATCACAGTGGCGAACAATTGGAGAGGCCTACGTCCAGCAGTGGACTGCGGTAGGATGATGATGATGATGATGACGACACTTTCCCATGACTCATAGCACCATTTTTTTTATGTCAACTAACTAAAAGCGCTTTTACCCCTGCCCCCTTCACTGTACCTAATAATATTATCAACAATTGAGTCTTGAGTAAAACGGTTAAGCCTTCATTGATGAGGTTAAACCGTCACTTGTTGAATCTCGTCGGATGTCAAATGTTTTTGTCTCCAGACGATTTCGCTTGCTCTCGGTTAATAGCTAAGGT
Organism: Marasmia exigua; assembly: GCA_019059595.1. Taxonomy (NCBI): domain Eukaryota; kingdom Metazoa; phylum Arthropoda; class Insecta; order Lepidoptera; family Crambidae; genus Marasmia; species Marasmia exigua. Next base: position 26,538,947 of record CM032472.1, on the reverse strand, counting down.
AACTTACCTTAAAAGGTATATTGTACATTAATTTTTAGGTATTGTGGTTGAAAATACAGTAAACGTTTCCAGAAAAGTTTATAGTTTTTTTATGTGATAGGTGGCAGATGAGCAGACGGATCACCTGATGGTAACCAATTGCCGCCGCCTATGGCCACCCGCGACATCAGTGGAGTTACAAGTGCGCTGCCAACCATTTTTCTCCTTTCCCCCGGATTGGGCCTCCGGTACACTCTTTCACGCAGCGAAACAAGCACAGTGCTGCATTCACGCTGGTTTTCTGTGAGGCTGTGGTATCACTCCGGTCGAGCCGGCGCATTTATGCCGAAGGGTGGCTCTCCCACGGTTAGAGCATTATTAAATCTGTGAGTTAGACTGACGATTTGGTGAAGGTCGCAGGAATCCCTTGGATTTGGAAAAAATGGCTAGACCAAGTAAAACTACATATTTGCTGCTGTTAGATTCTGCTGTGTTTCCTAGCCATTCTTACGTGGTGAGGTGTTTTTAATGAGCACGAAGCTGCAGGTTCAATTTTCTTAATAATTAAGTCGACAATAAATAGCGCCTAAAAACGTTTGATAGACTAGTAATTATCATTAATAATTACTATTACGACTAATAATTATCATAACAGATATTACATATCTGTTAGTGCCTATTTTTAGAGTAAATATGAAAATGCTTTCTCTAATTCAGTTTGCTTAGAGAACTAGTCTCTAGACAAACCTAATGTAGGCTTTTAGATACTATTAAGTTAAATAATGTGTTTTTAAAAGTTTTATACATAAATAAAATCAATAAATAATACATTTTACTTTAACTTTAATTACCTATCTAGGTTTTAGATACTCTCACTTTGTGCTGATGACGTTGATGGTTGTGACTGAGCCCTGTCTATTTTATAAGAGACTGCCTAGCTCATTATTTTATATAATAATTTCATACACATTTTATAATCATTTTTGGGGTCGAAATTGGGCTAGGGGCTAAATAATTATTTTAAGGTAACGGGTACACACTAGCGACGAAAATCGATTTTAATTTTTAGCTACTAAACCAGATCTATTTTAAATAAATTTCGGGGTTACAACCTCTCATCCAACACTTATACTATTTATTAAATAACCACGCACAAATGTTGGCTCCAACGCGTACGCGAAAAATTGATTCACGCTGAAAGCGGACCCAACATTTGTGCATGGTTATTTAATAAATAGTATTAGTGTTTGCCGAGCGGTTGTAACCCCGAAATTGTTTAATACAGATCCGGTTTAGTAGCTAAAAAACAAAATCGTCTGGCGTCGCTAGTGTGCCCTACCCGTCGTGCCTTAAGGGCTGAATAAGCAATAAAAAGGGCTAGATCAAGCCCCGAAAGGGCTACGTTGGTAACATTGTTTATCATAGAGTCGGTAGGTAGGAAGCCGCTTTCTATTAATAAATTAATTAGGTTCCTTTTGTCGGCGCAGGGTCCGGAAATTGATTCACGCATGATGATTGAAAAAATTGATTCACGCCAAAAGCGGCCACTTTTGGCGTGAATTAATTTTTCGCGTACAAAAACGTTTTCAACATTTGTGCATGGTTATTTAATAAATAATATAAGTGTTTGCCGAGAGGTTGTAACCCCGAAATTGTTTAAAATAGATCCGGATTAGTAGCTAACAATAAAAACGAATGGTGTCGCTAGTTAGGGCTACCCGTCGCCTTAAGAAAAATAAATAAATAAATATAATAAATAAATATTTCACAACATCACATACATTGATCTGACTCCGAGATAGGTAGCTCAAGCACCTGTGTTACGGATATCAGAATCAACAGTGGGATTACAAATATATACATATAATACTTTTCTTTTGTAAATACATACTTATAGTACAGAGATAACACCCAGACCAATACAAACAGATATGTTCATGCACACAAATGTTTGTACTGTGCGGGGATCGAACCCGCAACCCTTGCACCAGAGGCAGCGTTCACTACCACTGTTCCAAACGGGTCGTCTAATATAGTGTTGTAAAAATATTGACACTTATTTTGATACGCATAAAGACTACCGATACTAAAGTCAATGTTCAGCTTAAGTCTCTGAGTGCGGCCGTTAGTTAGTTTGCTGTCGATGTCAATTAACTGCAGTCCCAGAGCCATGGTAGCTCAGTGGTTCAGATCGCGCCTTCCAAACGGAGGGTAGTATGGATGGATGTGTGTCAGTATAATAATGGGGATGTCCCCATTATTACAAAACGCAAATAAACTCATTCCAGCCCCGTTAAATATTTCATGTTAGAATGGGCTGGCATGAGCTTTAGTACGATATTAATAACTCGAATACGAGTGTAGCAATAAGGAAGAAAATGGTTTAAAACTAAATTGACCATTCCTTTTGAATAAGCACTCAAAACAATAAGTTTATCGTGGACTGCAAACTTCAAATACGGACGTATGAAGCGATGAAAACAGCTTTTAAATATAAGTAGCTTTAATCAGCCGCTGGCGGCCATTATAACACAAACAAACTGACAGACGGTTTGTTTACCGTTGGCTATTTAACCAACATTTACAGCTTAACTTATTTTTCTAACCTTTCCTAAATGTACAAACAGCCACACATCAGGTTGCCATAATCTGTCAAATTTTCTCGATTGATATTGTACCCAATGTGTTTGATATTCAGCTGAGAATCGACTTAAGAAACTTGACATTTTTTTAATGGTGTTATCCCGCGCACGGTTGCGGCTGCGCGTGTAAATCCGCCAATGTAGTGTTGTATAATTTGATTGATGTATTGTTGTACATTACGTTTGCCAAGACGCGGTCTCCACTCTAGAACTCGTTTACCCCATCGGTTGTCGGTTCTGCGGCTAATATGGCTAGCCCACTGCCACTTAAGCTTGCTAATCCGGTGAGCAATGTCGATGACTTTGGTTCTCTGCCGGATCACCTCATTTCGGATTCAATCTCGGAGAGAGACCCCGAGCATTGCTCGTTCCATAGCCCGCTGAGCGACCTTTAACTTGTGGACCAGCCGTACCGTAAGTATCCACGTTTCGGCTCCGTATGTCATGACGGGTAGGACGCACTGATTGAAGACTTTCGTCTTTAGGCACTGTGGTATCGACGATTCGAAGACACGACGTAATGTAGGGTGCCCTCTGGCTAGGTGGGTGGACGATCTGCGCAGGATGGCAGAAGAGCTGGATGCGAGAAGCCATGGATAGATCACAGTGGCGAACAATTGGAGAGGCTTACGTCCAGCAGTGGACTGCGATAGGCTGATGATGATGATTGTTGTACATGCAAAAAGTTCTGACGAAAAAGGTAAATTAAAAAAAGGGATGGTTATCAACCATCCATTTTTTTTATTTACCTTTTCGTCACAAAGCAAGACAGTCATTAAGGGATTTGTTTCATTAAAGGACAAAATGTTGTAATTACGGCTTACAACGCTGCTGCACAGTATCACAAGTGCAATTCAATTAAATTCAATTCAATTTGTTTATTGCATATCACATTACAAAACAATTACATAGGTGGAATTAGCATAAAGGTGCTTTCCTTAAAAGCTCTTGTTATACTGTGGCTGCTATACCTATGTAACTCATGTGAGTAGGTAATTAAGAACTTTTTTTTTTTGGTCAATAAGCTAACGCTTGACCACAATCGCACCTAATGGGAAGCGACGATGAGGTCTAGGATGATACGAGGGGTGGCTGATATAAGATCTACTTTGTTAAAGAAAGTTTTGAAAATGCAATTGGCCGCAATATATTTATGTGCTTTATTTATTCATTTTTTAAAAAACATAACGTTAATTTGTTTTAATGCATTCATAAATTTTTGGCGCGGTGTTGTGTTCATCATGTTGGAAGAAAATAACAAAATGATGAAATTTGAGCATCGCGCTGTGATTAAGTTTCTCAATCGGGAAGGGAATACGCCTACCCAGATTAGGTAGCGCATGTTAAAGGTTTTCCTAGGTTCATGTCCTTCGGAATACATTACAAAGTTTTGGTCGAAACAGTTTAAATATGGCCTTGAGAGCTTGGAAGACGATCCTCGTAGCGGAAGGCCAATTTCTGCGGTGATTACAAAAAACGTCGAAAAAGTGAAACAACTAATATTGACTGATCGGCGAATCAAGCAGTGGGAGGTAGCTAAAGATGTTGGCATTAGTAAGGAACGAGTTTATAAAATAATTCATGGACATTTGGGGATGTCCAAGGTCAGCGCGCGTTGGGTGCCTAGCATGTTGACGCCGTTTGATAAGCAAAGACGTGTGGAGTGTAGTCAAGCATTTTAGACTCAGTGAAGGACCAGGAAGAAGAAACTATTTCGCAAATAGTGACATGTGATGGAACTTGGATTTACCAGTGGGATCCCGAAAGTAAACAAGAGTCAATGCAAAGGAAATTTAGAGGTGGAAAGCCACCAAGGAAATTTAAGGTCCGGCCGTCAGCAGGCAAACTAATGGCAAGAATATTTTGGGATGTCGAGGGGATTTTAAGGATAGATTATTTATCAAAAAAAACAACACTGAATGCTGAATACTATGCAAGATTACTCGACCAGCTTCGTGAAGAAATAAAAGAAAAAAGATAAGGCAAACTCAGTAAAGGAGTTTTGATTTTGCATGACAATGCGCCCGTGCACGTGGCCTTGACGGCGCGGTCATCCCTGAATAAAATTGGCTTCGCAGAGATCCACCACCCACCCTATAGTCCAGATTTAGCCCCTTGTGACTATTTACTATTCAAAAAATTTAGGAAAAATTTGAGACGTCGCAGATTTTCAACTTTATTATGATATATATGTCTGATTAGAAAGAGATGAAGGAGGCGGTAAACGACCATTTTGACACCCAAGACAAAACATTTTTTTTTAATGGTCTAATGTCACTAATTCACAAAGGTCACAAATGCATTTCAGTTGCAGAGGATTATATAGAAAAATAAAATATAAATCATCCATTTATGTCTTTTCTTTCATACTTAGGTAGATTAGTTTTCAGCTACCCCTCGTACGCGTTCGCCTAAAAGATTAATTAAGATCTTATATAAATATTAATATGCCCCAGTCCAGCAACGACTCCACAGGCAATAAAAGGGGTTTTCTTCTTTACCATAGTAACTAACTTGATTTTTTTTTTCATAAAAACAAGTTGCGCACGATCGTTAATTAAAACACGATCCAAATCCGAACGCGATTATCTAATTCACGGTAGGTACACTTTCATTTTTTCATTACTTAGTTAGGTACTTCTGCTCAACAGCCAAACTGATTTGATAACACTCGATATGTTTGCTCACTGCTTCGGTGGATGCACACCAAAATACGTTCCCAATATTTATCCGGAAAATTGTGTTAGCAGTGGGATCTTTGTACTTCCGTCGCGTCTCCGCGTAAAATGTTTGGGATCAAATAATTGAAACTCAATTTGAGGATAGCTTTAAAATGTAAAACTTAATGAATGACAAGTTTAAGACAGTGGACAGCAGAAGTGCAGTGCTAATATGTCGTCACAATGAAGAGATGTCTGGTGACGTGTTACGTCTTCATACTGTTCTGGCCTGGGCATAGTGTATCCCTGCTGTCGGGGAAGTCGGTGCTGAAGATAATCCCGGATCTGCTGGGGCTACAGGCCACGGATGTGGTCACGGAGGGAGAGACCACGGCGACCACGACGGAGCTGACGATGGAAGAAGAGGAGGCGACGACTGTAAGTAGGCGTTCGATTCTTTCGCTTAATGTTTTAAAATCGTTATATTTACATTTTGGCTGCCTCAATGGCAGCAGTGGGTAGTGGGTCGCATTTTAAAGCGATGGCAGCGCAAGAGGTCCCGGGTTCGATCCCCGGGTCAGGCCAAAAATTAACCTAAGTTTTCGTCAAGAAATTCTTAGTGTCAGCCCGGAGTCTGGAAGTTGGCGGTCTTGTACCCCCGTGTCTCGGAAAGCACGTTAAGCCGTTAGTCCTGCGCTCGATCTCTCTCTGGTCGTGTCACTCTAGTGTCCCATCGGATTAAGAGGGTAAGGGAATAGAGAGTGCACATAATATATCCTGCGTAAGTAACTAATCGTAGATATTAGCCGCCTTAGCAGAAATCGGTTGGAGGATATTATTATTTTTACATAGTTTGAATGCGAATTCTCTTTTTCATATAGGTACACATGCTCTAACGTAGCATTTATATTCGTAAACTGGTCATATTTGCTATCATTAAGCATGCTAGAAGCATGCGTTTTTACGATCCGTTTAGCGCAGTTGTTTGAGCGTCGGTTGAGGGTTCGATTCCCGTACCAACACAAATTCTTACTTAATTTTTAACTTTACTGAAATGGTTGGTCATCATCATCATCGTCAGCCCATTTAAGTCCCCACTGCTGGGGCACGGGCCTCCCTCAATCACATGAGGGGTAATTGCCATACTCACCACGCTTGGCAGACGGGTTGGCGAGAGTTTTGATATAAATGCAGAGTTTTCCTTCTCTGGGTGCTGATGATCATGCCAGCAGCTTTACCTTAGTCGCCTTTTACGACACCTCGGTAAGAGTGAGGGTGGTCTATTCTACTCTGCCGGGGACCACACGGCTAATGGTTGGTGGTGGTGGTTTATCGTCAACTCGATCAATCATGCTCAGGGCTGAGGCAGATTTAGAAGTACCAGTCTGTACCAGAGCTCTTCACCAATATTTTAGGTTATTTTTAGGTACACGATATTATCAAACAATACACGGCAATTTGTTAGCCAGCTACTCACAATATTTGTGTACGTAACAATCTTATCACAGTATCGGGCTATCGGCCACACGTCACCACGTGAGTACCTGCCTGTCAGGAGATTGGCCTAAAATTGATAATGATATCTCTTAATCACATAACGATTCGACTATTTGCTGAACGAGCCACATTCTTTCGTTTTCAATCACTGTCAGTTATTTCCGATATGTTATTCTTACGCCACGCCTTAAATAACTATGTGTCATTAAACTACGACTAGGAAAAGTGAAAGTGCCAAAAAAATTGAAAAATTGTGTAGTGTGATAAGTTGATAATATTTACGAGTACCTTCAAGTGTGTGTATTATTATGTGATACTGACCTAAGTAAATACTTAAGACATTGTACTCCTCATATTTTGTATCGATTTAATATTATTTTATCTATCTATCACATATCATATGGCAAGTGGGCTTAGGTGACAACTCGCCCGTTTTAAAACTGGCCCTCGGGCGAGTTGTCCACTTTTTTTAATTGTTAGGGGTATGTTGGGCCGAAGAGATATTATAGTCTGGGCCAGTTGTCCATTTGCCCAACCAGTAGGGAATATTTCGTCGTTTTCATTTTTCAGTTCTTTCAGCTAAGTAACACTATTACGCCGTCGGATTCGGCGGGTAGGGCTAAAAGAATCCGCATGGGCTGATGCAATTCAAAGGTTTTAAGGCGGAAGTGCCGCAAAGTGATCCTAATAATAAAAATCGTTGGATTGTATCGTTTTTAACACTGCTATTGTGTGTCGAGTGCGTTGTCTCGTGACAACTTGCTTGGGCCTAATAGAGTCTTAAAACCCGCGATTGCTTTGAGAGTGATATCCGCTGAATCCGTAGGTCGATAAAACGCAAAACACCGGCGTTTTATTGAGTGACTGTGATTTTGACTGACTTCGACTGTTGACTACCTATTTGTTCTCAATAAGTTACTTGACATTGGCGAATTATCTTCGGTTGTCCCGCTTAATAATGCCTAAAATCTAAAACATGATAATGGCAGGAGTAATTCTCAGTCGGGAAGTTGATTGCCACAAATAAAATAAGAAGAAGAATAAGTATGCCAAGGAAATGTTTAGCGCTCGTTTGGCGGGTAGTTAAATTATCTTCTTTATTGTCCTAGTCATTTCCCATTATTTGGGGTCTGCTTTACACGTGTGTAACTCTTTACTGAAAGGACTCAGTGATACGACTCAGCCAAATGATACACTGTTCCGAATCTCTAATGTTCACTCCGTATGTATCATTCGACTCAAATGTCAATGGTCAATCGAAACCATAACATATTAGCATAAGGTTTTAAAAAAGCTCACATTTTATAGGTAGGTAAGGAGCGAGCCCCGACGCGACATTATTTACACAATAATGTTCATACGTAGGACAGTAAACAGCAATTTCAATTAATTTTAGACTTTAAAATTTTTGTCAGTGGTTTTGAATTTCTTATTATTTAGCAGTACTTGGGCCTGTTTCTCGGCATGGTCATCAGGGCATTTCATGACATAATCGGACCGTCGAAGGCGGCTTTCGATGAGGTTTTTCTGCAATATGCTCGATCGCGATCTTGAAAACTTCCTCTGATGTGATTTTTTTGCATTCTATCGAGTCGAGGTACAGTGGCGGACACATCCAGCTATACAAAACTGTCAAATTTCTTTATTCGATTATAAACCTTATATTGTTACATATTGAGTTCGAAATCGATTGAGGAAATTTGACAGTTTTGTATAGCTTGACCTGTCCGCCACTGTACATGTGCAGCTCATCTTACTCATAGTATCTTCCGATTTTGAGTGTATGGCATCCATTTAAGGTGACGCAGTGACGAACTAGGGCTGCCAATAGATTCGTATTAATTGCGTCCATTACGAGACATTTTTTAGAAAAGTACAACGGTGAATCCATAAAGGAAAGTATTAAGATTTTTTTGAGACAAAATTGTGACATAATTTCCGCCTACAAGAATCCATTTTTTTTGGAATTGCTGAAAGTGGGTACTTTAGGCAATAATAAGGATTTCGGTTACTTGTACGAAGATTACACAAGTACAGCTCAAAAGAAATCTTAATACTTTTCTTTCTGGATTCACCGTTGCACCTTTTTAAAAAAATCTCTTAATCGCTTGTGGCGATTAAGAGATGTTAATACAAATCTATTGGCGGCGCTAAGTTACGTCGGTGCGTCACCTTAATCCCTTAGGTAACACAGACATTTATTAAACTAAGGTCATAAAGTGGAGAAATGTTATAAATAATACGAACGAGTAACTTTTATAACTTCACTGTATTACTGGCACATAAATTACGCACTAGTAGCTTAATATTATTCGCACATTGACACTGCACTGGTACGTCTTAACAGTATAGCGCAATCATAACGACTGACTAGCGCCAACCGAACCTCTCATAACGAAAACTAGTCTCATGGCCGGCAAGCGCGCCAAAACTGCCCGACTCACTGACAACTCGGTAGGTTGGCGCTAGTAGTCAAAATAAATTCCAATAAACCGGAAACAGTAGCCATCAAAGCCAAAATGTTTATATAATTGCAATATTAATTATTAGGTATTTGTTAATGATAATAATGCTAACACATTAACATCCTCTTTGTTTTGATAAAATAGGGAAAACATAACAATACTCACGTATTACAAATAGCCGATAATAGCCGATACTGACTAAACCTTCGTAGAAAGTGCCCACACATCTTAGCTGATCCTTGAAGAACTACAAGTACTAACTAAATAAGTGATATAAGGAAATATAATACTCAATACTCAATACTTTATTTGCTCCACAATGTTAAATAGGTACAGGTTTTGTGTTGTAAGAACTAGATTGTGGGCTGTGTCATCATCATCATCATCATCAGCCCATTTAAGTCCCCACTGCTGGGGCACGGGCCTCCCTCAATCACATGAGGGGTAATTGCCATACTCACCACGCTTGGCAAACGGGTTGGCGAGGGTTTAGATATAAATGCATAGTTTTCCTTCTTTGGGTGCAGATGATCATGCCAGCAGTTTTACCTTAGTCGCCTTTTACGACAGCTCGGTAAGAGTGTATTCTACTCTGCCGGGGACCACACGGCCAACAGGGGTGGGCTGTGTAAGGCACTGCAAAAGATATACATTTAAGGTATAGATGACGCTGCATATTTAATTACTTACTTAATATCTATGTATAGTGTAAATATGATATTGACATTAGTGATGTTTTTGAGTGTGACAATTGTGCAGTGTTTTATGCTGGTGGCAGCACCACATAAGCAGGAGTTTCTTCAGGATTTAGATCTCGGCGGCGATCATCACTTCCATAAACCTTGGACAGACTTTGTAAGTTTTCTAGTATTTATAGCAGAATGTTTAGAATAGAATAGACAAAAGTTAGTTTAGCTAGCCCACAAGAAACCGCGTCATTAGATTCGGTGTAGGCCCATAGGTATTTCGCAAGAAATAACTATATAAGACACAAATAATTATAAAGGACCCACTTCCTGTGAATGGGCCGGCTCTACCAGAGTGATACCACTGCCTCACAGAAGACCGGCGTGAAACAGCGCCTGCTCTGTGTTTCGCCGTGTGAGTGAGGTTACCGGAGGCCCAATGGGGGGGGGGAAACACAGGGGAAAAGGTTGGCAGCGCACTTGTGACTCCACTGGTGTTGCGGGTGTCCATGGGCGGCGGAATTGCTTACCATCAGGTGATCCGTCTGCTCGTCTGCCACCTCTCATATAAAAAAAGCATAAGTGATCTTACTTCGAACCATTGATTTTTTCATATTTGAAAAGTAGTAGAATTTCTTCCATTTATTCGTCAAATCTATGCCTCAAGTGGCAATGGGCAGGGCACATAGCGAGGAGAACAGACGGCCGTTGGGGCGGAAAGGTCCTCGAGTGGAGGCCACGTACAGGAAGTCGCAGCCGTGGCAGGCGCCCCACAAGGGTGGACCGACGATCTGATGAAGATCGCGAGAATCCATTGGATGCGGGCGGCACAGGGCCAATCTCTTGGAGAACATTGAGGGAGGCCTATGTCCAGCAGTGGACGTCTATTTGGAAATGATGATGATTTGTCAAATTAAAGAAGAAAAATATGAAAACAATTTAACATATGTATCTTTAAGGTGACGGGTAGGGCACACTAGCGACGCCAATCGATTTTAATTTTTAGCTACTAAACCGGATCTAATTTAAACAATTTCGGGGTTGCAACCTCTTGGCTTGGCAAATACGTATACTATTTATTAAATGACCATGCATAAATGTTGGGTCAAACGCGTTCACGAAAAATTGATTTACCGCCAAAAGTGGCCGCTTCTGGCGTGAATCAATTATTCGCGTACAAAAACGGACCCAAAATTTGTGCATGGTTGTTTAATAAATAGTTTTAGTGTTTGTCTGGAGGTCGTAAACCCGAAATGGTTTAAAATAGATCCGGCTTAGTAGCTAAAAATTAAAATCGATTGGCGTCGCTATTGTGCCCTACCCGTCACCTTAAACGTGATGGAACGAGCAATGCTCGGCGTCTCTCTCCGAGATCGAATACGAAATGAGGTGATCCGGCAGAGAACCAAAGTCATCGACATTGCTCACCGAATTAGAAGCTTAAGTGGCAGTTGGCTGGCCATATTAGCTGCAGAACCGACAACCGATGGGGTAAACGAGTTCTAGAGTGGAGACCGCGTCTTGGAAAACGTAATGTAGGGCGCCCTCTGGCTAGGTGGGGGGACGATCTGCGCAGGATGGCTGGCAAGAGCTGGATGCGAGAAGCCAGGAATAGATCACGGTGGCGAACAATTGGAGAGGCCTACGTCCAGTAGTGGACTGCGATAGGCTGATGATGATGAAGACTACTTATGCTTATCTTCCACCGGGGGTGTGAGTATGCTTTACTTATAGGGCTAGGAACACTCAACTGCCGGTCATATCCTTTCGTTCAGAGTTATACTCTTTTAGCACTTTCAGGGCCCACACTGAAAAACAAGAGAACGGTGTGGGTTCCGACAGTGAAGGTTTCTACCGTGTTTTAGATAAGTAGCTATTTTAACCGATTTAAAAAAAGGATAAGGTCTATGTTCGACTGTGTGTATGTTCACCGATTTCTCCTTCAATTATTGACCGATTTGCAGAATGATTGTTTTATTTGAAAGAACACACTCCCAAGTTGGTACCTTGGTTGGTACTCAAGATGGTATCCCAGAGAAATCGAGGGCAATCCTTCAATTTTATACGCACATGTAATGTTCCTATATTGGGCGTAAAATTTTCATATGCGTAGTGTATACGTAGGATATGTACGGAACCCTCATTGGGAGGGGCCGACTTGACCGGTTTTTTCTACGTAATCAATCATTCATTACGTATTAGCTCTCCAAAACATTTCTATTCCCTGACACAATAAATATTATCCCGATTGAAACTTGAGCCTTTATTCGGTTACAAAATATTTTGATCCAGTATTATTGGACTGTACGTCACATTCCGTGACTGTATTTAATCATGATCTAACCAGTGATTAATGGAACCTAGTTCAAATATTGAATACCTAACTGTGACATTACACAGGATGTTAATGATGGAACTTTATAAACGTATCGGTAACGGATGTTTGTGAGATCCATCCATCACTATTGTTTATAATGTTGTCGTAATTCAATCGTCATTTAGTCATTTTAGTTCATTATCAGCATCATCATCAGCCTATCGCAGTCCACTGCTGAACGTAGGCCTCTCCAATGGTTTGCCACTGTGATCTATCCATGGCTTCTCGCATCCAGCTTTTGCCAGCCATCCTGCGCACATCGTCCCCCCACCTAGCCAGAGGGCGCCCTACATTACGTTTGCCAAGACGTGGTCTCCACTCCAGAACTCGTTTACCCCATCGGTTGTCGGTTCTGCGGCTAATATGGCCAGCCCACGGCCACTTAAGCTTGCTAATCCGGTGAGCAATGTCGATAACTTTGGTACCCAATTCTCGTGATTGTGATATTTTAAGAACATGGCGGATATCACCCGAAAACAATACAAAAAAACTATGTTTTTTGAAAATAAATGTCACGAGCCCGAGAATTGGGCTCTTGGTTCTCTGCCGGATCACCTCATTTCGGATTCGATCTCGGAGAGAGACGCCGAGCATTGCTCGTTCCATAGCCCGCTGAGCGACCTTTAACTTGTGGACCAGCCGTACCGTAAGTGTCCACGTTTCGGCTCCGTATGTCATGACGGGTAGGACGCACTGATTGAAGACTTTCGTCTTTAGGCACTGTGGTATCGACGATACGAGGACACGACGTCATTTTTTAACTAAAATTTTAAAGTTGTGTTTTGAACATCGTCATAACTAGCGACACCAATCGATTTAAATTGTAAGGTACTAAACCGGATTTATTTTAAACTTCGGAGCGGGAGTCTCTAAGCAAACACTTATATTATTTATTTAATACTTATAGTTAACTTTTGGGTCTGCTTTTTTACTAGAAATTTGAATTACCGCCAAAAAGGGACACTTATGGCGTTAATCCAAATTTTGATTGAAAAAACAGATCAAAAAGTAGTGCACAATATTAAATAAATAGTATAAATATTTGCTTTGAGACTCCCGCTCCGAAGTTTAAAATAGATCCGGTTTAGTAGTTAATTATTTAAATCGATTAGTGTCGCTAGTTAGGGCTACGCGTCTTCTTGATATAAACTTTATGACGATGTTCAAAACACAACTTTAAAATGTTAGTTAAATAACTAAAATGACTAAATGACGATTGAATTACGACAACATTGACCGCCTAAATTGTACATTGTATCTCTGTATACCTAGCTTTTAAGTTTTGTATGTTGTGGAATAAAGAGTATCTATCTATCTATCTATCTAACATTATAAACAATAGTGATGGATGGAACTTTATAAACGTATCGGATGTTTGTAAGATTCCCACCTGGCTTTTAGTTTCAGTAAGAATTACGATTACGATACGATATAGTTTACGGCAAATGCAAGCAAATTCATAATAAACATTGTGCGTGAAAAATAATGAACTATAAATAAATAAATAAATGTAAATATTTCATAACATCACATACATTAATCTGACTCCGAGATAGGTAGCTCAAGCACCTATGTCACGGATATCAGAATCAACATTGGGATCATGAACTGGTCATGAAAATAGGAAGGTCAAGTTCCTTTCATTACATCTTGTTAGGTGATGATAAGAGCAAAAGGACACACACTGTTATAATCATCATCATCATGATCTGATGGGTGGAGGTCCACCATCGTGTGCTTTACACGTCATTTTTTGCCACGCGCCTCCTTATTGTGAAATCATAAATTTTTCCCACAGCGGTATTTCCGACCCGGTACGACATTGAGATCTTCAAGAAACGAGCCTATACCTTCCTAAAAGGCCGGCAACGCATCTCCACTCCCTCTGGTGTGGCTGATGTCCATGGGCGGCGGCGATCACTTACTTACCATCAGGTGACTCGATTGCTCGTTTGCCTCCCTTTCTCATAAAAAAAACATTTCAGCAAATAAACGTTCACTGCTGGACATAGACCTCCCCCAATGATCTCCACACAGATCAGTCCTGTGCCGCCCGCATTCAAGGGATGCCGATGGGGCAGAAGCTCCTCCAGTGGAGGCCGCCTGATCTCCTCGCAGTGTGCATTTTCTATTGCCACTTGAGGCATGCAAGTCTTTTATTACTGTGGTTAAAACTAGTGATCGGACAGTTGATCAATACGATCGAATTTGTTTAAAAAGATGAAATTATTCAATTTAATATCAATTTTACACTTGTGACTCCACACTGGTGTGCAGGCGGCGGCAGTCGCTTTCCGTGATTGGTGATCCGTCTGCTCGTCACACAAAGAAAAATCTTACAATTGGTTTCTATGAAATATTTACATTTAGGCATAGAATTATTATTCTATGCACTTAGGCATGCGGGATTCAAAAAGGCATGTCCAATATGTCCATAATAATTTTTAAAATTGTTAAGCTTAGGTATATAAGCGCCCGATCATCCGATCCCTAGTTGTAAGGTGTTATTCGTTATACCAACTGCACTGATATCGTAGAGTTCGTTGACCTGCGCGCTAGGCAATATATCGTATCGTGACTCTCCCGCACACGTCCCGCATAGTCTGTCTTTGTCTCACGCCGAACCAGGCTGATATTAATGGGTAGGTACATGTATATTATGTGCGTAGCCTGTTTAGAATTCGATGTAGGTAGGTCGTGTCTTTTTTTTACAATATGGCGGACAAACGAGCAGACGGCTCACCTGATGGTAAATGATTACTGCCGCCCATGGACATTTATTTTGTATTTGGATGTTTAGAATCAAAGATAGCGAGCGTTGAGCGGTTTCGCTTCGTTAGAGACAGAGGGATATATAAGATTTTACACTTTCGCGTTACAAATAATTAATGTACACGGGACAAAACGCGGTTATTATTATATGTAAGTACATACTCGTAGTAGCATATTAGAGAGAGATATATCAGAGAGGGATATGCTAGATTGGCAGCCAACCTTCGCTAGTCGAGAGGCACTTTAAGAAGTAAAAGAAGACCGTGGGAGAGCCACGCTTCAGCATGAATGGGCCTGCTCGGCCGGAGTGATACCACGGTCTCACAGAAAACCGGCGTGAAGCAGCACTTTGTTGTTTCGCTGCGTGAGTGAGGGTACCGGAGGGCCAATCCGGGGGAAAGGGGGGTTAAAAGATTGACAGCGCACTTGTGACTTCCACTGGTGTCACGGATGTTCATGGGTGGCGGCAACCGCTTCAGGTGATCCGTCTGCTCGTCTGCCACCTCTCACATAAAAAAATCAAAGCTGAGCTGTGTGTGTCTTTGTTTCAGATCCAAGGCCCAGATCCTCCAGACGAGACGTACCCAGTACAGTACGCGAGCATGCCGCGTGACCTGGATGTTTACCCCCTGCCGCTCCTGGGGTCGGACCATGAGCTCATGTTCAACGTGACCTGGAGTCCTCCTTTAGGTAGTTAAGCATCTAGCGTGTCATTCCAAGTTGCAAGTCGTTGCTTCGAAGTCAGGTACGCTTAGTCCATGATCCAAGATTTGAGATTAAGCTGGTAATGTCTCATCTTAGCGTGCACGCAGCGAAACACAGCACACGCCGGGTTTCTGTAAGGCCGTGGCATACGGCCTTCCACTCCAGTCGAGCCGGTCCATTTATCCCGAATCGTGGCTCTCTGGCGATTCCAGGTATCTACAATATCTAAGACCTGTAGGTTTCCTCTCGATGTTTTCCTTCACCACCGAGCTAATGGTAGAAATATGCATATAGATTTGAAAAATCCATAGGTGCATGCTCGGATTCGAAAATAATCCACTGATCTACCACCGCTCTCTCTATACTACTCTACGTCTCCAAGAGAAAGTGTGTTCTCTTTTTATAAGATAGGAGACAGACAAACAAACGGGTCACCTAAATGATAAGCGATTACCGGCCCCCATGTAGGTACATCTGCAACACAGGAGGAGTCACCGGCGTACTGCCGGCCTGCTGTTCCAACAAATGTTATTTTTGCCCACAGATTACCCAGCTCGGGATTACTCCTTAGAAGTCCGGAGCGTGACAGACACCGTGGACTGCAAAACGTCGCTCATGTGTTACGAATACAACATTCCTGGGGTGAGTCGTTATTTTTTAATATATTTATAGATTTAGATTTTGACGACCCGTTTGGAACAGTGGTAGTGAACGCCGCCTTTGGGCCAAGGGTTGCGGGTTCGATCCCCGCACAATACAAACATTTGTGTGCATGAACATGTCTGTTTGTATTGGTCTGGGTGTTTTCTATAGTATTATAAGTATGTATTTACAAAACAAAAGTATTGTATGTATATATATATATTTGTAATCCCACTGTTGATTCTGATATCCGTAACACAGGTGCTAGAGCTACCTATCTCGGAGTCAGATCAATGTATGTAATGTTGTGAAATATTTATTATTATTTATTTATTAATTTTAGATAATAGAAGTGATTTAGAATTTTGATGATCGGTATATCAGTCAGTGAGTAACAAAATTAAGAAACTTTGACTCGTTATCATTCTTAAACTACCAGTTTTTGAAATGTTCATTGTGTGATTGACTGTCTACTCAAAGAAAATTAATGAGCACAAGTGTTTATACCTACTTATCTCCAAAAACGCACAATTTATCTTTTCATCATTCATTCATCTTTCATTAATTGTATGTGTACCTACGAGTACACACACATTCTAAACGTCTAAACGTTCCAAACGTCTGACACTAAGTGTAAAAAGTTGATCTGAGTGACTTATAATTCAAGTGATTAATAGTGATTATTTTAGTGTAAGACAATATAGTGATTTTTAGATAGTAATTTGTTGTAATGTTTGTATAGTTTTATTATGTTAGGTATTTTTGTTAAGTTAGTTATAGTTTGTTTGTATTTTTATAGTTGTAAGAATTTGTATTAGAATAAGTTTTATTTGAATAAAGATGTTGGCTCTGTCTTGAACTTACTATAGGTACACACCCTCTACGGAGGACATTAGATAGGTAGGGAAATTACACGCGCTAAAATACAATAGGAATCGAATAGGGATAGCTTACCCAATAGGCAATAGATAGAGTAGGGTATAGCTTAGAATAGTCCCGTCCCTCTCGCACAACAGCGGCGCCTTCAGCGCTGAGAGCTGGCGTAAGAGGCAGCTAGTTGTGCGCGGGGGAAAGGGAATATAAGTAGCGCGATCCCGGAGGACAGACACAGATAGCCAGAACCACACCACCATCACCCAGGTTCGTCCAATGTTGGGACAAATTTGCTGCACTGCTGCAAACCCAACTTGCACATCGCCGCAACCCACCCGAGACGCACGTAGACGTCGACGCTCTTGCCGAGGACCTCAGTGCTACGATCAGCGTAGCACTGCGAGAGTCCCGGCGTCCCGCCGCGTCTGCGCCCTCACACCTCTCGACACCGCCGCACATAGCCTCTCTCATCCGTGAGAAGAGGAGGATGCGACGCGAATGGCAGCGCTGCAGATGCCCCCGCCTTAAAACGCAGCTCAACGCGCTGGCGGCCAGGATCTCGGAGGAGCTGGAGACAGCTGCAACCGAGTCTTGGCACCGCGCCGTCGACCGAGCCGGCGACGACTGGCCGGGCATACACCGCCTGTGCAGGCAACTCTCCAGGAAGCCACCTCCGATTAGGCCCCTACTGGCCGAGGACGGATCCCTCCGTTACCGGTCAGAGGACCGAGCGGAGATCTTCGCGGCTCACCTGGAGACACAATTCATGCCGAATCCGCCAGCCGACGATGACACCATGACAGACTATGTCCTGAGCTACCTCAGGGCATACTTCGAGCCCCCCTTGCGACCGACGGACGAGCCCATTTTCTTCTCTCCTGCGCAGGTTTGGAGGATGATCCGGCGGACCAAGCTGCGGAAAGCAGCAGGCCCGGACGGAATTAGCAATGAAGCGCTGCGCCACTTACCTCCGCGAGCGATCGCGGCGGTGACGCGGCTCTTCAATGCTATTCTCCGTACCGGCCACTTCCCCGCCCCTTGGAAACTCGGCCGGGTCATCATGCTTCCTAAACAGGGGAAAAATATTCTCAGGCCGGATAGCTACCGCCCGATCACCCTGCTTTCGACCTTATCCAAGGTCTTCGAGAGGCTGATACTCCCCCATCTAGTGCCCCACATAGTGCCGCGGGAGGAGCAATTCGGTTTTCGAGCCGAACACTCGACCACGCAACAGCTGGCTCGGGTGATGCACCGTCTGACCGCGACGCTAAACAAGAAGGAGCGTGCCGTAGCCGTGATGCTAGATATGGAGAAAGCTTTTGATCGAGTCTGGCACCAAGGGCTCGTTTATAAGCTAGCTACCTCGTCGGCACCACGACGAGTGGTGATGACCATTGCCACTTTCTTAACTCAACGTAGCTTCCAAGTGATAGTGGATGGTGCGTTATCGACTGTGCGACCGGTCGGGGCCGGCGTGCCACAGGGGTCATGTCTTTCGCCTATCTGCTACGGCAGATACACGGACGACATCCCGGTGGCAGGCGGGGCCACGCTGGCGCTCTACGCTGACGACGCCGCCTTTATCACCTCGTCTCTCACGACGGAGCACGCTGCAGTTAAGATGCAGCGCGCTCTTGACGCCCTCCCCAAGTGGTTAAAGGATTGGAGACTGTCGGTCAACGTGGCGAAAACCCAGGCGATAGCCATTGGTGGGAAGAGGATTCCGCCTCCGCTCACCATGCTCGGCAGCAATATCGCCTGGTCCCCACAGGTCAAGTACCTCGGGGTCACCATCGACCGGCATCTAAAAATGGCTGCCCACGTTGGCAACACCGTGGCGCTATGCCGTGCTGCTCGATCTCTCCTGAGTCCCGTCTTGTCGTCCAATATCCCGCTACGTGCGAAATTGGGAGTTTACAAGACGTACATTCGCACCAGACTTACCTACGCCGCCCCGGCCTGGTATGCTCTGACTGCGGAGACTGAACGCAAGCGATTGCGAGCTCAGCAATCGCTTGCGTTGCGCTCTATCGTAAAGGCCCCTCGCTACGTGAGGAACTCGACGATAACTCGGGACACCCGGATGGAGAGCCTCGATGACTTCATCGGCCATTTGAGCGCCAGGATGTTTGCCCGCGCGGGGCAGTCGTCCTTTGCCCACTTGCGCGAGATTGCGCCGTACCACCGACGCCCCCCCGACAGACCGTATCCGCGGGACTTAGTCCCGGCGGATGCATAGACGGACACTGACACCAAGCCCCCCGCTGGCTCGAGACCGCTCACCGGACGTCCCATCCCTCGCGGGTTGGGATTACGCCGGTGGGGCCCGGACTCGTCAGCGGGGCGAAGCCCACCACCGGATATGACTACCCGGACCCGACACCCAGGCCTAAAACTAGGCCGCGCCAACGCCCCGCGCATCTTAATGCGCGGCGAGTGACCCCACTGAGATGGGAAATAATCCCAGCACAGTTTCTCCCGACCCCTTGCGGGGCCGTGAGCATACCTCCGAGGACAGACACAGTTCGCCTCAGTTCGCCAGCAACTACGGAGCCAACAACAAACCCAAAAAATACTGTTTCTTCTTCGCTCCCAAGAAAATCCCAGCGAGGCAATCCAGCGATAGGTGCAATGGGCTATAGGGGACCTATAGTATAGAAGGGTCCCGTCCCGCACACATTCATTACTTACATAAAAAGATGTAAACCTAATCTCGCAGTCCCAAATTTTCGAGTTTATAAAATTGGAAACTCATTTGTTGGATTGAGTATTAAATTGTTTAATAAGTTACATCTAAAAATTATTAATTTTCCGGTACATAAGTTTGAGTTGCATGTAAAAAAACTGCCTAATGCAGAAAGGTTACTATAAAGTAGAAGATTATTTAAATGATAAGGATTCCTGGACATGTTATCTCCTCGCCTGTCCTTTGATGTATAATTTCATTTTTATTTTACTTTGACGATTTATCTAAACGATACTGATTATAAGCATTGTATGTCATACTGTCTTTGTAATCATAATTTTTATTAGAAAGAATATTGCACTGTATTAAACATGAAAATTGTAATTACCATATTTGAAAAGCTGAGTGAGCTACTTTTCACTGATTATCGCGACACACTTCACACATACACCTGGAGCCCAATTCTCGAGCTTGTGACATTTATTTTCATACGACATTTGTCACTAAGTATTTTTCTATGGTTTTTTAGTGATATCCGCCATGTTTTCAAAATATCGTAACATTTATTTTCATGCGATATATATCACTAAAACATAGTTTTTTTGTATGGTTTTCAGGTGATATCCGCCATGTTTTCAAAATATCACGAGCACGAGAATTGGGCTCCTGTACGCTACTTATTGCCCGGCTTGAGCAGCTGTATTATTACTTAAATTTTTTTTTTGCATCTGCCAAGGTACTGAACGGACGTGTCTTCTTGTGTCTCCGATTACTAGTGAATATTTTTACAAATTATAACCATCGTGAGAAGACTTCGCCCCTGCAGCGCGTCGTCTGCCAAGCCCCCGGCGAAGTCCTCATCATCGTCGGGAATATTGAAACGGGCCCCTCGGCGGATTCGAACCACGGACCAGCCGCGTAAGTGTCGACGCTCAAACCATTGCACCAAGGACACTGGGAGCGCTGTGGCCGAAATTAGTCACCGGGTGCTTCGAGGAGAGTGACGTCAGCAAGAACATCGCACTAACTTACTCCCGAGGTATATATACCTAACACACTCTTGAGCCACTATTGAAATGTCAAAAATCAGTGCCCAATTAACGTCGACTTCAGTCAGAGGAGTAAACGCCTGCGCAGGATGTCGCCGCAATATTCTTACAACGCGATATCTACGCTGCAGTAAATGTACACAGTACTGGGACCTGGATTGTGCAGGCGCTACCGAAGTAGCAACAAACACGACATCGTGGATCTGCCCAGAGTGTGTCTGTAAGCAACGGAAGAGAGGCGACAATACTGAAACGCCCGTAAGGTTCTCGCACGACAGCTTCCTCAACGTCAACATGCATAGACAAGACGGTAGGAACAGAGTGGGCCTCCTCGATGAATCTGTGATGTCTTTAGATGCCAGCCATGTGCAAGATGAAGACGCTACGCTGAACCGGGCGGCCGCGCCGCGTGGTGGTGCGCCTGGCGCGAAGGCTCCTGCGTGACGAGCTGTTGCAGGCTGCGCGCGTGCGCCGCGACGCCGTCACCGAGGGCGGCGGCCGCGTCTTCGTCAACGAGCGCCTGACTCGGCCGAACCGTCAGCTGTTCCAGTTGGTGCGCGAGCGGTGCCGCAGGCTGCAGTGGCGTTACGCGTGGACCAAGCGTGGCCGGATCTTTGCTCGCAAGAGTGACGGTGCACAGGTGTATCAGCTGCGATGTCCCGATGATGTCGTGAGCTTGTTAGGTGCGGCTGAAATATGACTCACCGGCTATAAATACAATAGTATGTATAAAATCAAAAATAATGTTGATAGTTCAGACGCCTTTCGAATTATTATTGTCGTAAACGATTATGAGATAGATTATGTATTAGATAAAATTACATTACAAGGATTGCTACTCATTTTTTTGTCTATAAGGGTGGTCCCTAATTTTTCAATTTTAATGCTTGATATATTCATTCTTCACTCACGTTATGCTGGGTATCTACCGTTAAGAAATATTAATACAAGACCAACCATTCTAGGTCACTCCAAAGTTTGGTGTAGTAATTTTTACAAGTTTATTAAAATGTATTTAATAAAATTATTAACATTATGTAGGTTTACTGTTTCAAAATTAATATATACTATTGTAGTAAATAATATGAGAATGTGTAACGCCATCCATTTGTCACCGGCCTTGGGTTAAAGAATCTGTTAGTAGGTTTATTCAATGCTGGGTCACTGAGCACGAGGCATGAGGAGTTCATTGTTGCAATGGAGGAGCTGTCCCCGGATATCATGGCTGTCAATGAGACGTGGTTGCGAACGGGAGAAGAAGACAAAGCCCCGAAACCGTCTGGCTACAGACTGATACATACACCGCGGCCTGCACATGTCAGAGGCGGACGCGGGGGAGGGGTTGGCTTCTATATTCGCAAAGGTCTTAATGTGAGGAAGTGTCCTCACCCTAACACCGTAGCTGTAATCGAGCAAATGTGGATCGTCCTGTACGTACAAAGTATAAAAATTGCCGTCGGCACGGCGTACAGGCCGCCATGGCAGGATGTTGACCTCTTTCTGGATGGTATCACCGAGACTGTCACCTCACTTACTGGAGTGGATGGGATTGTGCTAATTGGCGATTTTAACATCAATCTCCTTGATCGAAATAGTTGTAGATCCAAAGCTCTTTCAGAGTGCATTCACAGCCTTAGTCTTGAGCAACTTGTAACAGATCCTACTCACTATACAGATCATAGTAGTACCCTTATTGACGTAGTATGTCCAGACTTGGGGACACACAGTGTAACAGTAAAGCACTCACCTGATCTAGGCAATCATGCTATGATCATGGCTCAATTTAAACTTAAAAAAAATAAACCGCTGCCGCGCTTGGTAACATACAGACCACTAAAAGACATAGTCCTAAATCTACTTGAACAGGATCTGCAAAACATAGCATGGCAAAACTTTGAAAATATGGGCTGTGTTAATGACATGGTCGTAGCTTTTACAATTTGTATCAAGGGCCTGTTTGACCTGCATGCTCCGTTGAAAACACGTAAAGTCAAAAGTCTTCCTCACCTATGGATAACAGACACTATCAAAGACATGATTCGAATTAGGGACGGTTATCACACAAAATATAAACGACACAGAACCAGCACTTTTCGTGATAGTTACAAGGACATGAAAAAACTAGTGTTACAGTCTATTGAACGGGAAAAAACAGGTTTCTTCTCTCGGCACATAAATAACAATTTGAATAATTCAAAGAAGCTATGGAACAACCTTAAGAATACACTTTTACCAGATAAAAGAAAATCAGTAGACCTCCCACCTATATTTAATGACCCTGACAAAATTAACTCGCACTTTCTGGATGTACCCGGCGAACACAATGTTTCGATCTCAAAATTGACTTATTTTGCACATCACAGGCACGACTATCAGGCCTCTTTTAAATTGCACACGGTCAGTAGCGACGTGATTTTGCGTATAATAAGAAAATTAAAGAGTAATGCTCAGGGGAATGACGGCATATCACTTGAAATGATACAACTAACACTACCTTACTCGCTAGATGCAATCACAACTATGGTAAACCGATCAATTGTAGACGGTGTGTTTCCCGAGGACTGGAAGGTCGCAATTGTAAAGCCACTGCCAAAAAATAGTCAACCTGCCACAGTACAGGAGCTCCGGCCCATAAGTATTCTGCCGTGTTTGTCAAAGATTTTAGAGAGAGTTGTATGCGACCAACTTACTAAATATCTTTATGAGCAGGACATACTTCCACAGTATCAGTCAGGATTTCGAAGAGGCTACGGTACGGCCACCGCACTCGCTGACGTAGTTGATAACCTCCTTGCTGCCCAGGACCAGAAAAAAATATCTATCATGCTGCTGCTTGATTTCTCTAGGGCATTTGACTCAATTAGCGTTCCACTTCTGCTTTCCAAATTGTCCTACTACGGCATGGATGTTGACTCTGTACGATGGTTCAACAGCTATCTATCTAATAGGCGACAGTATGTGGAGCTAAGACACACAAACGGCACTACAATCAGATCAAAACAGCAGTCCGTCGATCGCGGTGTCCCGCAGGGATCTATTCTTGGACCAATCTTATACATATTGTACAGTGCTGACATAATATCATGCATCAGTAATTGTCACTATCACTTGTATGCGGACGACCTGCAGTTATACTTCCCATTTGCTCCTGATGATCATGTTGGTGCTGTGTCTAGAGTCAATGAGGATCTAAAAAAGATCTATGATTGGTCTTCTTCTAATTGTCTTGTCCTGAATCCTGGAAAATCTAAATTTATCTTAATTGGTACACCTAAATGCCTATTTAAACTTAATCATGTTAACCTGAATGTTGGAGTACACGGGCACATGATTGAGCGAGTGGATACTGTTAAAAGCCTGGGTCTTATAATTGACAGTCACCTCAGGTTCGAAAAACACATTGCGGAATGTGCAAGAAATTGTTTTTACAGATTAAAACTGCTGTATAGATTAAGGCCATATCTATGTGAACAATTAAAAATAACACTCTGCGAATGTTTGGTGCTCAGTAAGTTCAATTATTGTGACACAGTTTACGGACCATGCTTACTGGCCAGAACGTCCAAACTCATACAGAGAGTTCAGAACGCATGTGCTCGTTACTGTTTTGCAATCCCTCCTAGGTCGCATGTCACACCCTTTCTTAACGCTGCAAACATACTAAAAATGGAAGCACGCAGACGGATGCATCTTGCCACTATGCTATTCGGTGTTCTGGCCACTGCAAAACCAAAATACCTATATGACAAGCTAGAGTGGGCTTTTGATAATAGCAGGTTTTTGAAAAGGACATGCACTAACATTTTCTCCACCTTAAAGCACCGCACCGTGGCGTTTCGCGGCTCTTTCAGGTTCGCCGCATCACGTTGCTGGACCGATCTGCCACCGCCATTGCGCGCTCTGGAATATAAGTCAACGTTCAAGATACATCTAAGGAAATATTTGCTCTCTGTACAACAGACTAAAATCGGGGAAGAAAACACTTACCTGCGGTGTTTGAACAGCGCCCACTCCTCTAGTTGATGCTCGTTGCTCAGTGACTCGGTGAATGTGAATATGAATAAGCTAAAATAAATGTTTGTTGTTGCCTGTGCCATATTGTAGCCACTTAAATTGAAATTTTTATTTCTTTTTATTTCTTTTTATTTGTTTCTTTATTTTTTTTTGTTGTTAACTTTTTACTTCATCGTTCGGATACTTGACAGATGCATTCCTTAACACTATTATATGGTACTAATTGAGTTGCGGGTCTGCTTCCTGCTGATATTGTCAGTTTGGAGCTGGTGCGCGGCTCCTAAAGTGGGTCCCGCTGAAAATCAGCGCCCTGGCCGGCCAGATCAGGAAGACCAGGGTAATATGCTGAGCGGGCGCCTATTTGGCAGTAATGAGTTATAAGTTTCATATCTTGTACTGTATTGTATTTATCCGATCCTTTTATTTTGCATGTTAAGCTTGTATCTTTATTTTGCCAAATAAATTATTACTTTACTTTTACTTTACTTTACTTTACTTTAAATTATTATTTATTTTCCAGTCTTAATTTTTTCCCTCTTATTCTTGTAATGTTTCGTTTGTTCTTTTAGTTTGTATTCATTTCTTTTTCTGTTTGTTTAAATATTATATAATTATACTTGTTGTGTCCGCCGTTCTTATCTGTAAAATGTGGTGTAAAAAAATTTCTTACTGATTCTTCTCGGTAAGTAGTTCCTAATTGTCATGCAGAGTCAGCGGTAGATTACATAATATTTGACATTCATAAATGTCCTGTATGGACTTAAATAGAATAAAGATATTTTGGATTTTTGAGTTGGGATTAGTAAAAAAAGTAGAACCTTATAATAATAGATAAGGAGACCCAAGAAGCCACTATATTTTCTATGTTAAAAGGTACCGAATCGTTTATTTTATTCACATTTTCGTGCTTATGTATATTCTAGAACTCAGAAAAGGTTCGACATTATTTATGCAGGCGGTTCAATAAATCCTTTTTAGGGTAAATTAGGAAAAACTGGACCACGGATTATGAATCAGTATCACTTAGTGCCTTTTGATAGTGGTGGACCAAAGAGATTATTTCGATTGATGCTAGACTATTAGTTACACCTACCGACTAAAGTTGTTGTGATAATTAAATTAGTAATCTGCCTAACAAAATGTGAGCCATATTCTTGTTTATTGGTGCTTGGCTTAGTCTTGGCTTTCGAGTTGAGAAAAAATATACGAAGCTAACGGACTTTAAGTACTATAGTAGTTCGAATCAGTCGTGTCCCTAAAAATATATATCAGTTACTTCACGCTTATTTATTATGTAAATTTTTTTAGCTAAAGTGTCCCGTAAATAATGGATCAAACAGGTATATGATACGATTAATTGATCAGATTTTTAAGATGGCTTAGAAAGCAATACGAATTATAATAACTACGGAAATAATATATATTTTTTTATATGAGAGGTGGCAGACGAGCAGACGGATCACCAACACTAGTGGAGTCACAAGTGCGCTGCCAACCTTTACCCCTGTGTATCCCCCCCACTGGGCCTCCGGTTACCTCACTCACACGGCGAAACACAGCGCAGGCGCTGCTTCACGCCGGTCTTCTGTGAGGCAGTGGTATCACTCCGGTCAAGCCGGCCCATTCATGCCTAAGCGTGGCTCTCCCTCATTTAAAAAAACAATAAAGAAAGCGATCTCAAAAATATCCTCAGTAGGAAGTTTTGGAACCATAACATTACAAAGTCTTGTTTGAGACCAAAATAATGATAAAATCTTAATCAATTTTTAAAAGAGCAACTAATAAAAGCATAAAATTTAACAGGACACCCTCTGGTGGGTGGTGCCCGCGTACGCCAACCCTGTGGTGGAGTCCTGCGCAGTGCGACCCGGCTGCGCGTACGCTGTCCTTCTAACCGCGCACCCGTGGGACGGGCGGACAGTCGCCGAGAAAGTTGTGGAGCTAGACGGTCAGTGAAGGAACAGTACCTACCTACTGTCAATGGTTAGCTAACCTCTGTAGCGGAACCCTGCTGGGCTAGACCCGGCTGCGCATACGCTGCCGCCGTCCTTCTAACCGCGCACCCGTAGGACGGACGGACAGTCGTCGAGAAGGTAGTGGAGCTAAACGCTGAATGAATGAAGAGTAGACCTTCCTACTGTGAATGGTTAGCTAATTCTTATAGCGAAACAACCCTGCTGGGTGCCGCCCGGCTGGGCGTGCGCTGTCCTTCTAACCGCGCACCCGTGGGATGGACGGACAGTCGTCGAGAAGGTAGTGGAGTTAAACGCTGAGTGAAAGAAGAGTAGGTACCTTCCTACTGTGAATGGTTAGCTAATTCTTATAGCGAAACAACCCTGCTGGGTGCCGCCCGGCTGGGCGTGCGCTGTCCGCGTTCATCTGACCACGCACCTGTTTGACAGGCGGGCAGTCGCCGAGGTGGTAAAGTAAAAAAAAGGTAGGTACCGTCTAGCGGTAAGTGCAACTATTTTCAAAGGTTAGCTAACCCCTGTAGCGGAGCCCTGCTGCGTACGTCGTCCTTCTAACCGCGCACCCGTGGGTCGGGCGGACAGTTGTCGAGAACGTTGTCGAGCTAGATGGTGAGTCTATTACTATACTACCTAACGTCAATGGGTAGCTAACCTCTGTAGCGGAGCCTGCTGGATGTGGCCCGGTCAGGGCGTACGCCGTCCGCGTCCTTTTGTTCTGATCTGCTCTCATGGGACAGGCGGACAATCACCGAGAATGTAGTGCAATGTGGAGTGTGGTGACGTTTAATAGCGTGGTTGACACCGTTAAGGTTAATACTCCAAAACCCCGATTAATCTATCAACTGTCCATTTATTTCGATCGTTAGTTTGAGACATGTCTCTGGCGGGAACAAGATTTTTAAGTAAAACAAAAATATATTTACAAGTAGCTTAGTGTTTGTATTCTCAGGATACTCAAGTTCGAAAGAACTTTAAGAGATCCTTAAGCGTTGAGACAGCTACTAAGATACTTTGAACAAAACATTTTAAAAACAATATTTAAGTATTTGTATATGTTTCTGCATTCATTTATACAGGAGCGAAAATAAATGAAGTATTGTTTGAAAAGTAATATCAATTACTTTTAAAGGTTGTACTGTACATACTCATACTCTTAATCATAAAAAATTACATACTCGTAAGTACTTACCTACTTAGTCTGTGGTGTAAGTACATATCATGAATGCTATTATAGATACCACTTGGGTACCCTCTTTGTGAAGCCGTTTCGGTTAAAATAAATTATTCATTTACATTTGCAATAGAACTGTACACTGGGCACTTGTTCTAGGACTCCTAAGTGGTCTGTAATTTTAGCTTTTAGCTCTTGTAAAGTTGTAGGTACAGAGAAAAAACCTTTGATTTCAATTAACTTCTATAGCTAGGTATAGGTAGATGGAATGCATTCCATAATGTAACTACCTATAGTCAGGTGGTAAATTTACCATGAGTTTAAGAAACAATTAAATATTTTTCAATAAACAATCGATAAGTACCTACATACCACATACAACCTAGGTACAAATCGTCGACCTAATTCTAATAGGACGTAACTGATTTTTTGACATTGGGCTCCTGGAACTCAATTCTTGGGCTCGTGCATATTCGTATGATGATAAATGTATCATCATACGAATATGTATCACTAAAACATAGTTTTTTTGTATGGATTTCATGTGACATCCACCATGTTTTTTCATATCGAAATTCTCGAGAATTAGGCTCCAGAAACCCAATGTTAAAAAATTTGATACGTCCTATTAGAATTCATCAACATCATCATCAGCCCATTTAAGTCCCCACTGCTAGGGGACGGGCCTCCCTCAATCACATGAGGGGTAATTGCCATACTTACCACGCTTGGCAGACAGGTTGGCGAGGGTTTTGATATAAATGCAGAGTTTTCCTTCTCTGGGTGCTGATGATCATGCCAGCAGCTTTACCTTAGTCGCCTTTTACTACACCTCGGTAAGAGTGAGGGTGGCCTGTTCTACTCTGCCGGGGACCACACGGCCTAACGGCCGGATACGGCCACGGCATATTAGAATTAGGTCGACGTAATTACAGCAGCAGTTTAGATTCCCACTCTGGATCAGCATTTGGGCAGAAGATTAAATTATTTGAGTTCTTTTAGTGCCTGACTGTTATTATAATATTGCCTACATAATATATAATATTATAGCGAGCCGTATGAAGGTAACAAACCAAACAGAACACAATAATTACATAACTACATACTTGGGCACTAATTGGGACAGATCGATGTTTTGATAATATACTTCGTTGAAAACAATATGAATTTATTGACATAACTTTACACAAGACTAAATTCAATTTTAAATCAAATGTAACAATCAAATGTAACATGTCGGTATTTCCTACTTTATACCAACGTATGTCAAGGACTATAAATAAAAGGATATTCCAAATCTCGGAAATTATCACTCTATACTTTTTGGAAGCAATTAAAGGTTTTTCATTTATTTTTATGCGACAAAAAAGTAAGTATTAACGTAGTAAAAAGTAAGTAAGCACGAGTAGGTAGGTATGTTCTATTCATATCCGTAGAGCATATTTTTTTCGGTGATTTGATGGACTTAAGGATCAATTTTTGTATAGGGACTTACGTATTCGTAGTCTTTATAATTCTGCCTTCATTGAGTGCTTTCTATTTATAGGTGAACAGAGCCATTGCGACCGGGTTCTTCCCATTGAATCCTAAATTTTGGCATTACTATAAATGTGGGACGAAAAAGATATGAAAAATTAATACGCTGAAGAAAATTAAGTATAATAATTCTGGAGATGTCTAAAGATAAATATGATTTATTTTTCTATGCATAATTCATAAAAAACTCTGCAAAGTTTTCACATTGATATATAAAGAATGTAATACCTTTTTATGTGATAGGTGGCAGACGAGCAGACGGATCATCTGATGGTAATCGGTTGCCGCCGCCCATGGACACTCGCGACACCAGTGGAGTCACAAGTGATTAAGCCTCCGGTACCCTCACTCACGCAGCGAAACAGCACAGTGCGGCTTCACGCCGGTTTTCAGTGAGGTACTACTACATTATTGATTAAATTATATATTTTCTAGCTTATTTACAAACTACAGAGGCCAATACTCATATACCGACTATTAATAAGCAGCAGGGGTGGTATATCTTAAAAATATGATTCGTGACGAAAGTTTACGCTTCTCTAAAGCTTAAAGCAAAAAAAAAACAGTTTTCATATTGTCACCAGTAACTAAAAAAAGTTATTTAAGGTGACGGCGACGCCAATCGATTTTAATTTTTAGCTACTAAACCTGATCTATTTTAAACAATTTCGGATTTCCAACCTCTCGGCGAAAACTTATACTATTTATTAAATAACCATGCACAAATGTCGGGTCCGTTTTTGAACGCGAAAATTGATTCACGCCAAAAGTGGCCGCTTTCGGCGTGAATCGATTTTTGGTTAACGTACGCGTTGGACCCAACATTTTTGCATGGTTATTTAATAAATAGTATTAAGTGTTTGCCGAGAGGTTGTAACCCCGAAATTATTTAAAATAGATCCGGTTTAGTAGCTAAAAATTAAAATCGATTGGCGTTGCTAGTGTTCCTTACCCGTCACCTTAACAGAAAACTTTTATCGCTAATTAAAACCTAAACTTTTATCGATAATAATAACATTTAGGCAAACAGAATAAAACCAAGGGAGTAAGTTAATAATATTTGACGACCTCATCGCCCGCTGGTGAGAGTTGGTGATCTTCGCTAATGAAAAACAAAAACTCTCATCAGTCAGCAACCAGTCTTCGTAAGGGCAGCTTGTGGCGAGCTGTTGGTGTGTGGCATCACCACAGACCCCGATACTCCAGAGAGTCCGAATCACTTCTTTGACTCTCGCCTCTTAGCTTGCCTTAACCAGCCGGCCAGGAGTGGAGTTGCAAGAGCAGAACCTATGCTCCAGGTTGGAAGTGTAAAATGTCATAACGCCGGGGGCCTGCTGACCGGTGCGGTGGTGCTTAGCACAGAGGGATCTGGCGTGCAGATAGTGTGCGGCAAGTCACCGCCTGCTATGATAAATCATCGATAAGACATTTTTTATGGCAGCAAGATCCTATCCATAGACCCGGCATAGTTCCCATCTTATCTGCAATAGTCCTTGCACCTGGCGGCTGCTGTCTTTTGTTGTATCTCTTCAATAGTGTAAACAGAGTGTTCGACAAACCGGATGGCGCAATTGGTAGTGACCCTGCCTCTTACGCCAAAGGTCGTGGGTTCGATCCCCACCCTGGACAAACATTCGTGCGATGAACACTTGTTTTTGTTCAGTGTCTGGGTGTAATATATGTATTTAAGTATATATTTGTGTTCCTCTGTTGTCTGATATCTGTAACACAAGTGCTTAAGCTACTTAGTACGGAATCAGGTCAACGTATGAGATGTTGAGAGGATTATTATCTCTTCAATAGTGTAAACAGAGACTGTATCCGATAGGTGTACACATGCCCACTTAAATTATTGTGTCTCAAAGGGGCATCATCGTGTTAGATCTGTATCCCCGCGTACGCCTTCCAAAAGGACCGGTTTTGTGCCGTGATTTCCCGCAGGATAGGTACAAAATAATAATAATAAATCTTTGTTTTTGATGTCTTGCTGTTGCTCTTACGAGACAATGTCAAGTATGCATAAGTCGCGAGTTGGCACAGTGTCTGTAACCACAGATACTGGGTAGAAAGCGGTGTACACCTCTCGCACTATGTGATGCTCATACCAATGTTGCCCGCCTTGCTATATCTGGCAGCTGGGTATTTGTCGAGACCGAAATTATACTTGCCCAGAGATTAATCGTGTTTGCCTAGCAAATAGCTCTATCGATTCGGACATTTCGGACAGTGTTTGTAGATTGGACATTACACCCCGAAGGCTATTACTCGTACCTGTTCGAAATTGGGTAAATGAGAGCAAATTATCCATTCAAGGATTTTATTTCAATTCAATTAGAAACATATCCGCACGAAGCGATTCTCTTCTAAAATAATGCAAAGTTAGTTCAGTAAAACGGAACTCCTATGGAACTGTCATCATCAGCAACCCACACTCGTCCACTGCTGGACATAGGTCTCCCCTAATGCACGCCACTGCTCCCGATTTTCGGTCACTCTCATCCAGCCCACACCAGCCAGCCTTCGAATGTCA
This sequence comes from Marasmia exigua, assembly GCA_019059595.1. Classification (NCBI taxonomy): domain Eukaryota; kingdom Metazoa; phylum Arthropoda; class Insecta; order Lepidoptera; family Crambidae; genus Marasmia; species Marasmia exigua. The sequence continues at coordinate 26,506,693 of CM032472.1, read as the reverse complement.
TCATCCCATCTTGTCGCAGGGCGTCCTACACTACGCTTACCGAGTCGCGGTCTCCACTCAAGGACTTTACGGCTCTAACGGCTGTCAGTTCTGCGGCTAATATGACCAGCCCACTGCCACTTCAGTTTGCTAATTCGGTGGGCTATGTCGGTGACTCTGGTTCTCTGTCGGATTACATCATTTCTGATGCGGTCCTTCAGAGATACTCCGAGCATAGCCCTTTCCATACCATGGAACTGTATGTATTGTTTATTATTATTTATGTAATTTAATAATATTAATATATAAAATAATGAATATTTCTGCCATTCTCAATTTCATTTGTTAAACTACTTTGCACTGCCTTCCCTTATTACGAATACGATATTTATTTCCTCTACCCAAAGGTTGTCTGGAAGAAATCGCTACAAGCGATAAGACCGCCTTATTGTACTGTCTGTTGCTGTTGTATCATGCTTGTATTTTATTTTTGTGCAATAAAGAATATCTATCTATCTATCCTTGCCGAGGTATTTTTTTTCTAACCATTTTAATCTGGTATGAGTTGACGATGAGCTATTAGAGATAAAATAGTGACGGGAGACCCACCCCAGAAATAGAAAATTAAAACCGAACCCCAAACCCTCCTCTGAGGATCCCAAACACCTTTAACCATTACTACCTACTAACACCAGCATCGCACCACGTTGTTTACTGCGTAAACAGCAAATGGTGCAAGAAATATATAAGCAATATTCAGTCATCATCATCATCATCAGCCCATTTAAATCCCCACTGCTGGGGCACGGATGATCATGCCAGCAGCTTTACCTTAGTCGCCTTTTACGACACCTCGGTAAGAGTGAGGGTGGCCTATTCTACTCTGCGAGAAACGCACAGTAGTGCGTTTCTCGCGGAACTTTCTACCACGTACCTCAGTTCTGTGGAACGGTTTGGCTGCAGAGTATTTTCCGTCAGCTTAGATTTAGAGACCTTCAAGAGAATAGCGTACTCTTTTTAAAAAGGCCGGCAACACATTAACGATCTCTCTGATTTCGCGGATGTTCATGGGCGGTGTTAATTACTTTCCATCAGGTGACTCGGTTGCTCGTTTGTCCGCCTCTAGCATAAAAAAAGGGCTTAGACACAGTCCCTCCACCAGCCCATGGTCCTTCCTACCGTCTCGGCATACGGACCGAATCTTGGGAGACGCTCACCAGGTACTTGCTAAGGGCTCTTTTCCCGGTGCGTTTCTTCACTCCCTACAAAGTCTGTGTCTGTGTCCCATCTCAATGTCACTTCTCCCCAAATGGGGCGTGAAACACCACAACACAAGCGACTCGCGCTCGGGCAGTTCCACATCAATCAATCTCCTTCCTGATGTTAAGCCTTTTGTGTGCAAACGCACGCAACCGTCGAAAACCTTCTGCAGAGTTGAAAAAAAGGGCTTATAATCCTAGACCACATCGCCGCTTTATATGTGCGATTGTGGTCAAGCGTTACCGTTATAGTATAATAAAATAGTAACTGGTACTGGCCAGGTACCTTATTTTATTCAATGTAATTATGCGATGGAACAAGTCTATAACGATCACACTGCGTACAAAAAACGTAATATATAAATAGTTCGTTTTCCGTGACGCGCTAATTAACGCAAAGCAATAATGTCAAAATTTTCTCTTATATATTTACTATGGTATGATATCGATTCCTGGGTCGAGCAAAGGTATGTTTCGAATTTTTCGAACATAACTCGGGATGGTGATCACCAATCCGCATTAGGCAAGCGTGGTGATTAAGCCTAATCCCATCATAGTAGCGATGTCTTGATTTCTATGATGGAGGCCTTTACCCTGCAGTGGGACAGTATATAGGCTGATACTTTACTTTACTTTTATCTACAATGGGATCATACGCAAAACATAAGCTCAGCATAGAAGAGCTTGTTATTCTGTGTTATAACTAAGTATTCTTTATCAACAAACATTTAACTCAGGAATCGTACTCGCGACCTTACCAAAAGGAAAAATAGGTCTGCGGCCCACTTCTGACTCCAATGGTGTTGTATGGATTCAATGGACGGCGGCTATCGCTTATTTTCAGGTGATCCATTTGGGGCAGACACCCCATACCATATCTAAACCAAAAAATCTCTACACTAAACGGCTTGTCATGTAACATTGACTGCCAAGGTATTTCCAATCGGCTTGACTCCTTGGCACCGTAGAGATGTAGCCTCGCTATGTATATTCTACTGCTTATACTCGTACTATGGGGCATGCTCTGAGGAATTGTTCGGACTGATTCCTGCCGCCTCATTCCGTCATCGTTCCACTTGTCAACAGTTCCATGCCCATCATCTAGATGGTTGGCAGTCTTCAACTGTGCGATTCTCAAGAAACTTTATACCTCGAACGACAAAACTGTGGAATGAACTATCGTCTGCGGCGTTTCCGGACCGATACGACCTGCAAACCTTCAAAATAACTGCGTACTCCCTTTTAAAAGGGCAGTCAGCGCACCTGTGACTTCTTTGACGTGGCAGGTGTCCATGGGCGGCGGTAATCGCTTACCATCAGGTGATACGTCTGCGGTAGATCCGGCAGAGAACCAAAGTTATCGACATTGCTCACCGGATTAGCAAGCTTAAGTGGCAATGGGCTGGCCATATTAGCCGCAGAACCGACAACCGATGGGGTAAACGAGTTCTGGAGTGGAGACCGCGCCTTGGCAAACGTAATGTAGGGCGCCCTCTGGCTAGGTGGGGGGACGATCTGCGCAGGATGGCTGGCAAGAGCTGGATGCGAGAAGCCATGGATAGATCACAGTGGCGAACAATTGGAGAGGCCTACGTCCAGCAGTGGACTGCGATAGGCTGATGATGATGATGATGATAATGATGATACGTCTGCTCATCTGCTTCCTATATCATAAAAAAATATGATATCCAAAATGATACAAATAATGCTTTGTTAATCATGATGAGGAAATTGGTATTTTCCGAGACCATTAACCCTCTAACCTAAACTAAACTAGGTCAATTATATTGGCCAACTGCCCTACATTGATCGCCAGTAAGAAATATATTATCATATTCTTTAGTGAGGAATTTAGGTTAGAGGTTAAAGTTTAAGCGGTCCCCGGACTCCGAAGCGACTGGGACAAAACTCTAACATGCTGATTATGACAGGCTATTAAAGGTGTTACAATGTTTACAAAATATGTCCCCAGGGTAGTATTAGGTAAGTTTAGGCGAGAGTGAGGCTATGTTTCCTCTCTGTAGTTTAGTTCTAAACAGAACACAATTTGGCACAAACAGAAAACAAAACATAAAATTATTAAAAATAAATATAAATAAAACAAAAGGAAAAAAAACAAAACTATATTCAATCATGTCCAGACAGTGCCAAATGAATATTATGATGTGTTATGCCGTTTAGTATAAATGGCCCTCACTCAGCTTATGTCACAACCCAGACAAAGGCCATGACGCTCTGGTTTTCAGTAAAACCAGCTGAATGAGTGCCACGGACGCTTGTATAGTGTATTTTGTGTACCTAACGTGTACGTGTAATGTGGGTATATATATCTACTAAGAAGAAAATATCAAATAATAATGAGATACATACTATTAAATAATTATAATGAATAAATAGGAGTGTGGGTATCTACAGTTTAAATATAAAATTATTACGGCTAACAAATGAAAACATTTCTAGCGCGCGTATACAGTTATTTTACATATATTTTATTCTTTCGCTGTATGAAAACCGTGTAAGCACCAAAATAACTACCTAATTCCGACCTCTGGTTTACTGATCATAAACTGCATGTATCTTACGTTCTTTCATCACCACATCATGATAAGATAAATAATGAACAAAACAACTCAGCGTTCATCGAGCTATGCATTATATTAGGGTTGATCGGGTCTTTTTTTTTACGTGATAGGTCGCAGACGAGCAGACGGATCAACTGATGGAAAGGGATTGCCGTCGCCCATGGACACCCGCGACACCAGAGGAGTCACAAGTGCGCTGCCAACCTTTCCCACGATTGGGCCTCCAGTACTCTTACACACGCAGTGAAACACAGCACAGTGCTGCTTCACGCCGGTTTTCTGTGAGGCCGTGGTAACACTCCGGTAGAGCCGGCCCATTCATGCCGAAGCGTGGCTCTCCCACGGTCAAAACGGGTCCATTTATAAATGAATGAACCAAATAGGTACTAAGGAGTACCTGTGTTAATCTACTATTGAGAAGCCTATAGATAAGTAAATAACGCATTAAAAAAGATCTGGCTTAGAGCGAGCTAGTTGACCAAGCTGAAAACAGAGGATGGCAGAATCGTCACGTCACGCTCAGAGCTTTTGGCCGAAATCGACGATTCGATCGGGATGCTAGGCAGCATATTTTCGGCCCATCTACCGCAGTGTCTCAAGAAGAAAGTCTTCAATGCGTGTGTGTTGCCAGTGATGACATACGGAACCCAAACGTGGCCGCTTACAATGTGCCGATTAAGTAGGCTTAAAGTCACCCAGAGAGCAATGGGAGGGCTATGCTCGGAGTATCCCTGCGTGATCGCATCAGAAATGATGAGATCCGCAGGAGAACTAAGGTCACAGATATAGCCCAAAGGATTGCATGCCTCAAGTGGCAATGGGCAGGGCACATAGCGAGGACTGACGGCCGTTGGGGCGGAAAGGCTCGAGTGGAGGCCACGTACAGGAAGTCGCAGCCGTGGCAGGCCCCCCACAAGGTGGACCGACGATCTAGTGAAGATTGCGGGAATCCATTGGATGCGGGCGGCCCAGGACCGATCTGTGTGGAGAACATTGAGGGGAGGCCTATGTCCAGCAGTGGACCTCTATTGGCTGAAATGATGAAAAAAAATTCGACGATCTTCGGGTGGGACACGAACCCACGATCATTTGCGAAGCGGGCAACTGCCCGGGCAAATGCCCCATCCCTTATTATAATTACAAATCAGTCACACTACGAGTCATAGTTGGTTGGGGCAGCCCTGTTGAAAACAAGGAAACAAAGTCTAATTTCGTTGCAAACATTATTATACGGACATAAAGCAATACCGTAAAGCAATAGAATAAATAAATATTTGGAGCATTACATGTTATATCATATTGTTCTGTGTAAATACACCGTAAGATTAGTTTGTATGAATTCGGTAATTCGGTAGATGAGTGTATTCTTTTCGTTTGAAGCTCCAACCTTAGATTATTAAAGCCTATGTGGGTTTAGAAATAGTAAAAAGGTTTACCGAGTCTCCGACGGCCAACAATTGGTAAAAATAGATCCAATTTAGTAGTTTAGAATTCAATCAATAGGTGTCGCTAGTGTGCCCCCGCAGACACGCACACAAACAAAGCATTTTTCGTACACGTGGTACGAGTGAACTCCGCCGTTTTGGCGTAGTTTCCAATGCCTCATTTACGTTACGCGCACATGGCTTCTAGACGTTATTCTAATGGCTACACCCAAAATATTGACGAATTAGGTCAAAAAACCGCCTTTAAAAACCAAGAACTAAAAAGTGTGGAATAATATTTTTAACACTTTATACACTTCAAATAACATTTTATAACAGTATACTCGAGAAAAGGTGTTACCGAAGTCAGAAATCCCTGTTGAATAATTGAATGCTTTTTAGTGTCTCATTTTGGTACACCCCCCCCCCCCCCCCCCATTCTTCCACCATCGCCAAATAACTAAAAACTAATTGTCAGTACAGTATTGAAAGAGTTGTCCTAAATCCTTACCGTTGAGGATTGACCTTCCATCATCAGCAGAGCCACAAAATTCATACAGTCAGGCGCAAATAAGTCGGTTAAAAATAGTTGAATTGTTCTCCTAGTCTGATGATTTAATTACTTAATTTCATGCCTAGTTGAAACCGAATATGAATAAATGAATATACTTTTATTGCACTCAAAGTAATGTATGAAAACTTTGACTAAGCAGTACAAGATATGTACAACGAATAATATTCTAATAATATTTGATGCCAAACCGTAGATAGAATAATGGAAAATATTATGACGTTGACACGATATTCCTCCCAACATTAAAGTTTATTTTGGCTGGTGCAAGCCAGTACTACCTAACTATCAGAATAGTGTTAATTCTTGGTAAGCAACTTTAGTGCATCCAACGCATGCCTAGGTTGTGCCTAAATATTGTTCGCCGCATTCCGGCTAGATGTTTAGTATAACCCTCCAAACAAAACAAAACGCAGAAGACTTTGTTTGTTTACTCACACGTCACCAACTGCGCATACGCATCCTTGCGGAAATAGTCTTAATTGCAACATGATAGAGTGCATTTTCGAATGGAATAATGAAACTAAACAGAAGCACAATAATAAACAATAAGGTATCTGTGCATTTATCTAGGTATATGGAGTTTTTACACTTTTCCTGCTCTCTCTGCAGTTGCTTTCGCATGACTGAGGATCGTGGTCATCAATAAATGTGAATGGGTTGCACCTCGCTTGTGTGATCTGGCTCCACCAGTGCCTATTCATCGCGTCTCTGGCAACTGAGCACAAGTGGTTTGAGGGTGCTCCTCTCACTTGATCAGTCCATCTGGTTGGGGAATCAATCTTTTAGTTACTCGTAAGTCGTAAATGGCTGTAAAGTTAAGGGAGTTGCCACACTGGCGGAATACGAGCGTTTTCAAAGCGGAGCGACGACGCAACGACCGCGTCGCGGCTGCGCAGCGTTCACACCGCGAATCCGCCAGAGTCGCAACTCACTAAGACCTGCGAAACATATTGCTGCTTCATGAAAAACTAATATTTCAACAGGAACTTCTCTATTGTTCTAGAATGTGTAGCCGGCGTGTGCTCCTGCGCACACTCCCCCCGCCTCCCGGCGCCGTCGGTGGCCGCGCAGGTGGCCGTCATCCACGGCGACATCTACGTCAACGTCAGCTGGTCGCTCCCCCCGCCGAAGTACCCCCAGAGACTGCCGCGGGATCTGACGAAACAGAGTTACGTAGTTAGGTGAGAATTTCTACCATAAGCTCGGCGGTGATGTAAAACATCATGAGGAAACCAGCACGGATTCGGAGTTTCTGAAACGTGTAACCATGAGGAGTAATTGCCATACTCACCACGCTTGGCAGACGGGTTGGCCAGGGTTTTGATATAAATGCAGAGTTTTCCTTCTCTGGGTGCTGATGATCATGCCAGCAGCTTTACCTTAGTCGCCTTTTACGACACCTCGGTAAGAGTGAGGGTGGCCTATTCTACTCTGCCGGAGACCACACGGCTCCAATCCATGAACCATATCCGCCTTTCATGAACATCTGCAAAACCCGAGGAATCACATACATAACATATTATGCGTTGCCGGCTCTAAGCCCTTTTCTTGAAAGTCACCAGGTCGTATCTATTCGGGAACACAATCTTTATTTAAAAAAAAAATATATAAAAGAAATATTTCAAAAAATCCCCGCACAATGTAAACATTTGTGTGCGGGGATTTTTGTTTGTATTGATCTGGATATTTTCTATTTTCTATGTATTATAAATATGTATTTACAAAAGTATAGTATTATATGTATATATTTCTAATTCCACTGTTGATTCTGATATCCGTAATACAGGTGCTTGAGCTGCCTTATCACGGAGTCATATCAATGTATATGATGTTGTGAAATATTTATTATTATTAAAAAAATATATTAATACAAAAACAATATTACCATAGGAACTTTGTGTGGGTGAGTCGAGGGATTATTATTATTATTTATAATTAGGTATATCAACTGACTATCTTTATATATATATACGTTTGCGAGTCAGTGAATTGCCTGAGAATAAGCTTGTTCTGGTATACTAATTAGTGATTAAACAATTAAGTAATTTTAAAATAGTATTCACAAACAACACAGTAGGTACTTACAGTTAACCAAGAATAACCTGTTATTGGCCTTATGTTATGTAATTTGCACGGAACCTATATTTATTGTAAACGCTTTTGGTTTATTAAATAAATAAATTAAAGACAATGAAGCGGATACTCCCCCCGTCCCCGTCCCTTCCTTCGTGATCAGAATTTAGATAGCATTTAGATAATCTTATTCATGTGCAAATGAATAAGATCACAGGTCGAGCCTTATACTATTTCCGTTGTACTATTTTCTTATCTAGCTAGGTTATTTTTTATTTAGCTCTTCATGATCTGTATTGTACCTCCCCTATCCTTTAAATCACAAAATATCTTCATCAACGTCAATGTTTCACAGCGTTAAAACGTAACTATTGTCCCCAGTGTAGGAAAACAAATGGTGACAGACGCCCACCCCGCACCGTGGTTTGCCAACACCATATCCAGGCACGTCGAAGCAGATGGACTGGTTGCTGATGGTGACCCCCTCAAGTGGTTCCTGCTGCCCACCTCACAGAGGGGCGTGGGGAGGGGAGAGGCAAGAGCAGACAGTAGAAGAGGCAGCAAGACATATTTGGTGCTGGACGTGAAACTGCTGGCAAGAGTCAGTTTGGTGGATGAGAGGGGATGTGTGGGCCCAGCTGGGAATGCCACAGCGTATGGTAAGTCTTTACTACCAAGCACTTATATCCACATCTATATGTGTTAACGACGTCCCACATCTAAATTTGTTGGCGACTTCCCTATGGCGTGACGTGCTATTCACTATGGTACATTAAGGGCCTATTTATCAGGGACGTCGCCAACAGATTTTTATGGATCGTAATGAAATTATGACCCTAAATAACTTTTTTCAAGATATAAATAAATAAATATTTCTCAACATCACAATACATTCATCGAACTCCGCGATAGGGTAGCTCAAGCACCAGTAAAAAAAAAACGATTTGCGATTTTCAAGCTTATTTTGCACACGTCATTCATGTCACAATCTCACTGAAAATCTGCGTGAAGCAGCACTGTGCTGTGTTTCACTGCATGACTAAGGGTACCTGAGGCCCAATCCGAGGGTAAGGGGGGTTTAAAGATTGGCACCGCACTAGTGACTACACTGGTGTCACGGGTGTCCATGGGAGCGGCAATCGCTTACCATCAGATAAGATAAGATAAGAAACAATTAAAAATCGATCCAAGATGGCCGCCGTCAAAAAGATATAGATTGTATATGTAACACAACTCCCACAATATAGATATCATATAAAAGGGCTTGAGTAGCAGAATATAATTATTGTAGTCACAATAATTATATTCTGTATACTATATCACAATAAATATATCTAATTTTAGGTGGCAGACGAGCAGACGGAACACCTGATGGTAAGCGATTACCGCCGCCGGTGGACGCCTGCAACACCAGTGGTGTCACAAGTGCGCTGCTTACTTTTTAACCCCCTTCCCCTGGATTGGGCCTCCGGTACCCTCACTCACGCAGCGAAACACACTGCTTCACGCCGTTACAATAAAATTAAATGTGATCGTAAAAAAATCAGTTCAGAAAGAAAGAATATTTCAATCGAGTTTTCCGATTACCAACGCAGGCTCTTCTTCACGCCGGTTTTCTGTGAGGCCGTGGTATCACTCCGGCCCTTTCATGCCGAAGTGTGGTTCTTCCACGGTTGGATGCCTCACTGTAATTTACCTCACTATACCTTCCACTTTTTCGTTCGAGAACTAAGCATCTCTCATTAATTAATTCTACATTATAGTTAATTTCTGTTTCAGACCCATCGGAAGCTCACAAAATACAGTTTAGCACTTACGTAAGTAAATTTTTTACAATATAATAGTATGACTAATTAGATTTCTGTGAAAATAGGCAGACATAGAGGTGCCTTTAAACATTTAATTAAAAAGTACCCTTGATTGTTAATGAATTGAAGGTAAGGACATTCAGCTTCTACTTAGGCTCTCTTTTCAAAGGAGTCTCTTATTATTGTTGTACAGTGATATCATATCATAATCAAAATAAATAGGATAACAATATAGAATAAATTTAAATTTTCACTAGAGCAACGTAGTATTTAAAATACACAAATTCAACACGGTACTTATTTTTTTAGTAAATTATCCAACTAGCTAACCGCGAATGCTTTTTTTATGCTAGAGGCGGACAAACGTGCAAACGAGTCACCTGATGGAAAGTAATCAATGTTCATGACATCCACGAAATCAGAGAGATCGCTTATGTGTTTCCGGCCTTTTTAAAAACGAGCACGCTCTTCTCTTGAAGGTCCCTAAGTCGTAGCCGTGGGGAAATACTCCTGCAGCCAAATCTCTAGGTGAACTCTACCTACTGTGGGACTGTGTGACTATAAATTGTCCATTCAACAAAAGAATATCCGACGAGTATCCGTCCCGGGCGTCACCCCTACTAGCTAACTGTCGCGCTGCTATGGCGCAAAGAAACTCTGATATACCTACGTTTATTACCAAGGAAATCTGCAAAAAATGTTACAGCAATAATAGGCACTCCTCCGAGAGTAACTGCTATTCGATAAGCGTTCTCCGGAGGTCGGGCTAGTTGTACCCTCTATCCTAAACGAGTAAAATTATGAGTGACCCAGCATCAGCTCTGTTGGCAATCACTTTTTTTTCTTCCTGGCACAGCACGGTTGGGCATAGGCCACAGACTTGGGTTTTGGGAATAGGGGCGATAGGTGTAAAAGGTACGGAAACTTAATGAATATGGAAACAGATTTGGAGAAAGGACCAAAGGAAATACAAGGATCAGATAAGGTTAAACATATAAGAAATCATTTAGAGTCATATACTTAATTACATAAAATGTTGTAAATATTATTATTAATTGATGATAAAAAAAAATAGATGTAGGGAAAGGGATACGGAGAGATGTAAAAAATGATAGGAAGAAAGAAGTATGAAGAGGGCAGGAGAAAAAAATATGATTTACGTCTCCAATAGCACCGTATTCGCATAAATCATCATTTGTTATTTTTAATCTGAAGATCTCATGTTGGTGGTTGGTTCATATTGGTGTTTGAGATTTTACCAAGATGCATTTTAAAAAAGCCATGGTTTTGATGGAATGGAAGTTTGAATTAGTCTATACTGTTTACCTTTTTCTAAATTATTATTCTCCCTGTCTTGTTGCCACGAATTATTTTGATAAACCTTAGGAAGAGAGAGCAAATCATATGGGAAATTTTTGTAGGAGAAAAGGTCTCCAGAGGTTACAGCTTCATTAGCAAGATGATCAGCTTTTTCTTTGCCTTGAATGTTATGATGACTAGGAATCTATTACAAATTGAACAACCAAGCCCTTCTGTGAAATTTTGTGAATCAAAATTCTACCCTATAAAATAACAACGCTATTTGAATTATTAATAAAGGGGAATTCACTCAACGCTTGTAAAGATCTTTTTGCGACAGAAAATATGACGCTTTGATTAAGCTTCATAAGTAATACATATTCTAATGATTTGTAAAGGCCGTAGCATTCTCCGGTGAAAATAGATGTTTCTGGAGGAAGTTTTACTTTCTGAACTATTTTATATTATTGATGATAAACACCCACGCCCACATGACCCAAGGGGGAGTGTTTAGAGGCTTCGCTATAAATATGATGCCAATTTATTTATTATTATTTATTAAAGAAAGAAAACTTGGTATTTTACAGTGCTATTACACCAAAGTATACACAAGCTAGATTACAATAAAATTAAAATTACTATATTTTTTTACTTAAAAAAGTTACAACACATTTTAGAAAATCCTAAATTATCATTATGGACGTCTATGTCAGGAAAATTCGTTAGCAAGTCGTTGAGCAGTGAGAGTGCCCGAGCCGTGGGTGCGTTAGCGGCGCGGCGTGTGCGCACATTATTTGTGGTTGTGAGCAGACGCATTCTTAGGCGTGGGCCTACGCTACCTCTAGATCCTCCCATGTGCCTACGGGGTACAAGGAAGCCTATACGTTCCAGTGCACTTGGATTATTCACCTTATTATTCAAGAGTAGGAAATAGTGCTTGAGTAATAACAGCTTACGTCTCAGTTCTAAAATAATATTCCCAGGTTCTGTGTAAAATATTATCAAATACTATTATAAGTATGTAAGTACTATTATATGTATTATAACTATGTATTTACAAAAGAAAAGTATTATATGTATATATTTGTAATCCCACTGTTGATTCTGATATCCGTAACACAGGTGCTTGAGCTACCTATCTCGGAGTCAGATCAATGTATGTGATGTTGTGAAATATTTATTTATTTATTTACTATATTAGCCTTTTGTCACATAAAAGTAGCGAAATTATATTTTGACCAAGCTGTGTACGCTACTTTAGGAACAAGAACTAAAGATTCGTAACTATAGCAAAATATAGGGAGATATTAGTATCTATGAGCTGGCGCTTGCGATGAGGTGAATTGAATTTGCAATAGCTATTTATTAAGCAGGGAACATTTTTATGTGACCAATACGGTGATGTTTCAATAAGAAATGAGAGCGTTTTGAGTTTAGATTCAAGGGAGTAATAAGAATATTGATGGGCACGGAAGCAAAAATTTGTCACATAAAAGTTTCTTCTTTTCGAAAAAGACGTCAACTTTACCCGACGTTTCCCGCGCTTTTTAGGGGAATCACATTGACAACCGTCACTTTTTAAAAATAGAAAAACTTCTTTCTTTTAAATAATTGGCCATAGTGTTAATACGGCCAGCAACGAAGGAGTTCGCCATCGTTACATTACCTACGCCTGGGTAAGGAGGCCAGACTATACCTACATACAGGGTGTGTCTATAAACAGTTACATCCCTTCAACTACATGTTCTACTAACCATTCTGAACAACATTTGTTCTATGACTTTTGGAAAATAGCATAAAAAATACAATTTTGCATACAAAGTTGGTCACGTGACTTGGCCATTTTGTATGGGGAGTCGAAAAAAATTTCGACGAATTACGAAAAGTCATTGAACAAATGTTGTTCAGAATGGTTGATAGAACACGTGGTTAAAGGGTTGTAAATGTTCACAGATACACCCTATATAACATGATAACCGTGGGAGAGAGACGCTTCGGTATGAATGGGCCGGCGCGACCGGAGTGATACCACGTCCTCACAGAAAAACCGGCGTGAAGCAGCACTGTGTTTTGCTGCGTGAGTGATGGTACCGGAGGCCCAATCCGGGCGTAAGGGGAGTTTGAAGTTTGGCCGCGCACTTGTGATTCCACTGGTGTTCATGGGCGGCGGCAATCGCTTACCATCGTCTGCCACCACGTAAAAAACAAATGTAGCTAATTGAAAGAGTTTTTATCTTCTTAACCCAGGTGCTTTGGGTTACCATCGGCGGCGTCTGCGTGCTCGTGATGGTAGCAGTGTTCGCCATGAGCGCACGAGTCGTGAAGCGCGTGCTGTCCGCGCTCCGGCCCGCTGCGCCCGCGCCGCTCCGCCACCGCCCCGCCTGGTTCTCGCTGCAGCTGCGAACGTGAGTACTAGATATAACTAAAATAACAAAGTATAATACAGCAGGTTATCTACATAGACCGTGCAGCTTGAGGTTTGAACGTGTGCGTAGGGGCTGGACGCCATGTACATACGAGCTGCCACATATACGTCAGCAAAATATATAGGGGGTACTTTGGTACGCGGTGCATTCAAATAGGGGAGCAGTGTGCAGGTTTTATTGTGACTGTGATCACGCGAATTTTCAGAACAGCGTTTGTACACAATTGTAAGATCTACAGCTTTTGCATTATGATTTTTACGAAAAAACATACTGTTTTTGAAAAATAATTTTAATATCTTAGTTTCGTACGTTTGACTTTGAATAAAAGAATTTGCAGAAGTCGGATCAACGGAGACTTTGATATTTCATTTATGATGGTGTATTTATCATCTCCACCAATTTTCAGCTCTATTCAAATTTGTATAGATTTATAGCATATTTTTCACGGTTTTTGCAAAAACGGACAATAGGCTAGTTGCCACTTTGATAGAACGGTTCATTACAATTATATTATGCCATAAAAAAATGAATTTATTTGAAGTACCTTCCTAATATATTTTAAATTTTAAATTATATTTCGCTATACAGCCATAAAAGCCGTCCGCCATGATTGTCTATTCGTCACGTCACTGTTATTGTAAGTTGATACGCGTGACTGTCATCATGACTGTCAAAGCGTATAAATGAAAGACCACGAATAACCTGAAACTAGCGTTTGACGTTTTGTTGTTTACAATAATGGTGACGTAGAACCATTTCGGACGGTGTTTTCATTCAAGACAAAAAGACGGGTTTCAGTTGAATTTTTACAGCAATATTTATATTTATTGAAGTTTATATATTTCGGACCCTTGTTCGGAATAATATTTGAATTCAAAGTTATTTTTATAAATGGTGACATGAGGCATCTTGCCTATTATGTAAGTACCTATAAGTAACTTGTAGGAATATTATTACATCAAATTGTATTTAAGTGGCGCACTGTCTGAAAATTCCTAACGAAATGGGAAAATTCCAAACATAAAGAGATGCTAGCGAAAATCGCATGGTTCGAGAATTCCCAAATAGAGTCGTAAAAAAGATTGGATCTTATGGAATGAAAGTATTTTATTAATCAAAGGTTTCTGCGTCGTTCTGCTGATTATTGTAGATATATTCAACATATCACCAGCCGAAGAGTACTTAGGTTGGTTACTCTAAAGTTTTGCATTTTTACATAACACTTTGAAATGACAAATCAGCATCCGTATCAATTTCGGCTTTAGTAGTCGGGACACAAAATAATATTTTTTTTTTGAACGGCACAAAATGCACATAGTTAATATTTTGTGCCTAGGGTACCTACGCTACGATACGAAAAAAAAAATCAGGATCTGGGAAGTCTGTTGCATAATTATTTTACTGGATTATAGTTACTTGATAGTACATGGAGCTACGAGTACTTACCTTCCTCTTTGAAATCTCGAATCACCTATGAAAATTAAACGGCAAAACATATTCAACGGACAATTTTGCCTCCAAAACATCGAAGTGCCTACGAGTGTTGAAGTCATTAAAATGATTCCTGTGGTTATAAGATTACAATTACTATCCATAACCCTCTTTTTTGCTTCGCTGTAGTCGGGTAAAATAAAATATATCTAACTGCCTATGTTATTAAGTGATGACAACGTATCTTTCTACTGGTAAAAATCATTTAAAATCGGTCCAGTAGTTTGTGAAGGTACCCTTTTATTATCACACAGGGATTACCCTCTTTTACAAAGGTAAATAAATGTACACCTATGTAGGTACATAACTATATCGTATTAAGCAATTAGTTTTTATTATAAGTATCTTGTGCCGTGTGGTCCCGGCAGAGTAGAATAGGCCACCCTCACTCTTATCGAGGTGTCGTAAAAGGCGACTAAGGTAAAGCTGCTGGCATGATCATCAGCACCCAGAGACGGAAAACTCTGTATTTTATATCAAAACCCTCGCCAACCCGTCTGCCAAGCGTGGTGAGTATGGCAATTACCCCTCACGTGATTGAGGGAGGCCCGTGCCCCAGCAGTGGGGACTTAAATAGGCTGACGATGATGATGATGATAAGTATCTTAAATCCCGCGTCAAACACAAGCGATGGTAGTTCAGTAGCTCGGAACGCGCCTTCCATTCCATAGTTCGAATCTGAGCATGCATCTCTGGATCTTTCAAATCTATGTGCACATTTCTATCATTAGCTCGGCGGCGTTAAGATTAGTACTTAAATGTGTTGCATAAATTCCCTTGGCTTGGTTAGTACAAGATAGTAAAAAACTTTGGTTGCTTAAACCTCTCTCCCGGCCCTGTAACATATAGTAACGTTTTTTAAAACCCGTTTTTGCTAATACTTGAAAAACTCCTCATCAACCAATTTCAAATAAAATTAATCACGCCTACTTACAAGCACATGTAAGCTTTCTTAACACAGCGATCTTCTCCCATCCTTTCCATGTGGCCCAGCTATAGGTGTCTATGAGTTTTTGTGTCCCCGATTAGAAGGAAAGAAAGAAAATAGATTTATTGACCATCACAACATGGAAAAAGCATAACACGACACGATACAGATACAAAGAGAAGTGGCGATATAAGAAGAGGTGGTGTGGATGTGTGTGGTCAATCAGGTCCCGACCTCAGCATTTGCTGCTACGGCACTATCTGCGGTGCCGCAGCAGCGCTGGCATTCTGGTGGGACCTGGTTGCGAGTGAGTGTATCATGTAAGTAAATAAATAGCTATAAGTATATACATCATCATCATCAGCCCATTTAAGTTCCCACTGCTGGGGCACGGGCCTCCCTAAATCACATGAGGGGTAATTGCCATACTCACCACGCTTGGCAGACGGGTTGGCGAGGGTTTTGATATGAATGCAGAGTTTTCCTTCTCTGGGTTCTGATGATCATGCCAGCAGCTTTACCTTAGTCGCCTTTTACGACACCTCGGTAAGAGTGAGGGTGGCCTATTCTACTCTGCCGGGGACAACACGGCAAGTATATACACGTATAATATATATTGAAAGATGTGATGATTATATTGGGCTCTTCCATAAGCTCTTCAATCTCGGCATTTTTGAGAAGCTGCATACTACCATCAGGCCCGAGACTCGTCCGAGCGGTCGACGCCCGGTTGGCCGCCCCAGATATCACTGGGATGATATCGAGCAGAAGATCTACGCAAGCTACGTGTCAGCGACTGGTGAATAACCGCGAATGATCGGGACCAATGGAAGAGTCTTATATCGGAGGCCAAGACACATTTTGAGTCGCTGAACCTCGGAGTAAGAAAGTAAGTACTTACAAGCACAAATGCGGAGAGCACCTATCGTATGGCTCAAAGCTCGTATATTTGACCAAAGATTTGACTTGACCTTTGCTCTCTATGCGTATAATAAGTTTAATTGTATTAGTGCGTTTATTTATTCAGGAGTTAGCAAATATTCCCTGACACCACAGTAAAGTGATTTTCAGTAGCAAGACATCAAACATTTTGGTAGCGCCTGCTGCACAGTGGTCGCACGTGTACGAGAGAGGTACTTACTTACTTAATACGTTGTCTTAGCGATACAAAATGGGTTTTGGCCTCCGACGTCAAAGCCATTTTATTCATTCCTGTGCCAATTCCACCCAATCGTACACATTTAGTGCAATGAGGTCCTTGGCGACTTCGTCCCTCCAGCGATATCTCTGCCGACCCACTGGGCGGCGTCCCGTTGGTCCTCCCTGATAAGCTCTTTTGGCTGCTCGATCCTCTCCCATTCCCTCCACGTATCCGAGTCAGCATAGTCGGGATGACCCCATGATGTTTGGCTAGGCTATAACGGGAGAGATTCGATACTATAAACTGTCTAGCGCGTAGGATAACCGGTTGCTTGCAAAGCTGACGCTATGGAGCCCAGGGTACGTTCAAACCATGGTTCAGGATTTCGGAGATCTGGTTACGATGAAGCAACTGCTGTCTGACCGATAAACCATGAACAGGAACCAGAGCAACCGAATCATGGTTAAACACGTTTCAGAAACAAGCAAGGTGTTATCACAATGTTTTCCATACAGCCAAGCTAATAGTAAAATTATGCTCATAGATTTGAATAATCTAGAGGTGCATGCTCGGATTCGAACCACGACCGCACAGAACGTACGTTCTTATTCACTGAGCTCGACTGCCTTGGTGGCGCAGTGGTTATTGGGCCGCACTTTAAAGCGACGGCTGCGCTTGGGGTCCCGGGTTCAATCCCCGGGTCGGGCCAAAATTTGTACAGTGACAGCCCGGAGTCTGGAAGTTGGCGGTCTTGTACCCCCGTGCCTCGGAAAGCACGTTAAGCTGTTGGTCCTGCGCCTGATCCCTCTTCGGTCGTGTCACAGTAGTGTCCCATTGAAATATGAGGGTAATAATAGAGAGTGCACTTGTGTCTGCGCAAACTGGTGCACTATAATATGTCCTGCGTAGATGGCTGATCTCTGAGATTGGCCGCCATGACCGAAATATCGGTTTGGAGGACATTAATTCACTGAGCTAGAGCACCGCTCTTCAACGCGCGAAAGTCATACATATTATAGTATGTCCTGCATAGATGGCTGATCTCTAAGATTGGCCGCCATGACCGAAATATCGGTTTGGAGGACATTAATTCACTGAGCTAGAGCATAGCACTTCAACGCGCGAAAGTCATACATATTATAGTATGTCCTGCATAGATGGCTGATCTCTAAGATTGGCCGCCATGACCGAAATATCGGTTTGGAGGACATTAATTCACTGAGCTAGAGGATACCACTTCAACGCGCGAAAGTCATACATATTATAGTATGTCCTGCATAGATGGCTGATCTCTAAGATTGGCCGCCATGACCGAAATATCGGTTTGGAGGACATTAATTCACTGAGCTAGAGCATAGCACTTCAACGCGCGAAAGTCATACATATTATAGTATGTCCTGCATAGATGGCTGATCTCTAAGATTGGCCGCCATGACTGAAATATCGGTTTGGAGGACATTAATTCACTGATTTAGAGCATCGCTCTTCAACGCGCGAAAGTCATACATATTATAGTATGTCCTGCATAGATGGCTGATCTCTAAGATTGGCCGCCATGACTGAAATATCGGTTTGGAGGACATTAATTCACTGAGCTAGAGCATCGCTCTTCAACGCGCGAAAGTCCACTAGCTATTGTCAGCCAGATCAGAAATTCTCTTTCTATTTATTTGGTACTAAAGTCTTTCTACTGAGCAACCTGAGTTAACTGTGGTCTTACGTAACAGTGAGCAAGGGAATTAGTTTTCTTTAACTAAATTCGGGTGTACGTTTGCCATTCTCTAATGTTTGTTTGGGCCAAATGTTTGAATGCGAACGTAAATACACCCTGTAATTTTTAGGGTGTGTTTGCTGCTATGAGAGAAATTGTGTTTAATCCTACCTAAAAAAATATATTTCGCTGTCAATAAATCACATTTCTAGGGAGATTTTTGTTTTTAACACTATCCACTCAGCTAAGGCGTAGGTCTATAAAAAAAAATTACCTGCGCAGCGAGTGCACTGCAGATAATTTTATTGTTTAAATATCCTGAAGAGATTCTTTTTTTTTTTTTTTTTTGGTCAATAAGCCAACGCTTGACCACAATCGCACCTGATGGAAAGCGACGATGAGGTCTAGGATGATACGCGTTTGCCTAAAAGATGCCTGTTCACTCTTGCCTTAAAGATGCCCAGATTATAGTGGTCAGGAAAAACAGATCTCGGCAGAGAGTTCCATTCCTTAGCCGTCCGCATTATAAATGTGGAAGCAAATCGCTTCGTGCGGATAAGGGGTATTTCTACCACATAAGGATGAAAGCTCTCGCCGCGCCTTGTCTTCTCGGACTTTCATATATTTTTACCCGACTATCGGGTAAAAATATATGAAAAAAGGAGGGTTATGATTTTGACCTGTATGTATGTATGGTTGTTCATCGTAGCTTCTAAACTAGTTATCATATTTGAACAAATGAGGTGTCGTTAGAAGCGTCTTGATTGTCTTCTGGTTATTCGACCACGGCAATTCTACGACCACGGCAATCATCGTCAGCCCATTTAAGTCCCCACTGCTGGGGCACGGGCCTCCCTCAATCACATGAGAGGTAATTGCCATACTCACCACGCTTGGCAGACGGGTTGACGAGGGTTTTGATATAAATGCAGAGTTTTCCTTATCTGGGTGCTGATGATCATGCCAGCAGCTTTACCTTAGTCACCTTTTACGACATCTCGGTAAGAGTGAGGGTGGCCTATCGTACTCTGCCGGGGACCACACGACTTAACCACGGAAATACGGCATAATAATTTCAGCAGAGAGAGTTTTTTGTTTCGTAATTTTTAGCGCGTGTTTTTTTGGTAGTCGGGTTTTAGTGCTTAAACTTTATTTTTATTAGTCAAAAATTCAAGTCTTATAATAAAAAAAATGTTGCTGTATTCTGTTAGAATTATCCCCCAATTCAATTGTCAAGATATATAGTTTTTGTTACTTAATTCACTGAAAATGTAAGAAGATGATTTAAGAACTCAAATAAAACCAAGGATATATAACCCTACAGCTTTGATCCCATAGTACTAAATATTCTGAAGAACAAATCCTACAGAATACAGCATTTTTTTTCCGACCGCCACTTGGACCAAAAAGAGGATGTTACTTTACTTTAACGCGTTGAGTTTTTTTATGTGATAGGTGGCAGACGAGCAGACGGATTGCACAAGTGCAATGTCAAGCAATGACAACCATTAATGTTTTTTCCCCGGATTGGGCCTCCGCTGCCAGTGCTGCTTCAGAAACACAGCACAGTGCTGATTCACGCCAGTTTTCTGTGAGGCCGTGGTATCGCCCCGGTCGAGCCGGTCCATTCATGCCGAAGCGTAGCTCTCCCACTCTCACGGTTGATGTCACTAGTTACTGCACAGCCTAAAAATTTCGAATGCGGGAGAATATTGTTCTCGTACATCGCTTCGTAGACTTAGCACTTAATTCACATTGTTCGCAAATAAAACATGTTAACCAGAAGATGTCTCAACGGATTAGCCGATCCATCTAGATAACGTTGCGCATGAGTCGTGTCGTAATGCCGACTTCGCGTGACGATTAAGAGGCATGACTTTTGTAAACGGCACAATGTAGATAATTTTGTGCAAAATAGAGCACATTTGCAGGTCACGAACGGTAGCGGCCAGTTGAGAAATGCGATAGAATGATTCACGTAGTGCTAACAAGTGTGCACATGTTTTGCAGAAACGGTTAGGTCAGTTATCTGACTCGAATAAAGATAAAGATAAAAAAATCTTTATTCAATTTAGGTCCACACAGAACACTTCATCATCATCAGCCCATTTAAGTCTCCACTGCTGGGGCACGGGTCTCCCTCAATCACATGAGAGGTAATTGCCATACTCACCACGCTTGGCAGACGGGTTGGCGAGGGTTTTGATATAAAGCAGAGTTTTCCTTCTCTGGGCGCTGATGATCATGCCAGCAGCTTTACCTTAGTCGCCTTTTACGACACCTCGGTAAGAGTGAGGGTGGCCTATTCTACTCTGCCGGGGACCACAGAACACTTATGAATGTCAAAATAGGTACAAATATCTACCGCTGGTTCGGAATGTCGATTTCTACTGAGAAGACACCAGCAAGAAACTCAATAGTTACTCTTTTCAAATATTGATGATGTTACAGAGTTTCAATTGAGAAGAGGAAAAAAATACAATTATGAAAGTCAATAGACTACTATGAATAACAACTCAAAAGATTAATCAATTAACATGACCAAGAATCCTTAACATTTAAATAGTCTTGTACACTATAGATCGGAGTATCTCTGAAGGACCGCATCAGAAATGATGTAATCCGACAGAGAACCAGAGTCACCGACATAGCCCACTGAATTAGCAAGCTGAAGTGGCAGTGGGCTGGTCATATTAGCCGCAGAACTGACAGCCGTTGGAGCCGTAAAGTCCTTGAGTGGAGACCGCGTCTCGGTAAGCGTAGTGTAGGACGCCCTGCGACAAGATGGGATGATGACATTCGAAGGCTGGCTGGTGTGGGCTGGATGAGAGTGGCCGAAAATCGGGAGCAGTGGCGTGCATTAGGGGAGACCTATGTCCAGCAGTGGACGAGTGTGGGTTGCTGATGATGATAATGATGATGTACACTATAGTAACCTTTCTTCATTAGGCAGGTTTTAATATGAGACTTAAACTTATCCAGTGATAGGTTAATGACATTTTGTGGTATCTTATTAAATATCTTAATACTTAAGCCAACAAACGAATTACCGATGTATCCTGTGGCTGTGTGTGTGGAATGTGTCCTGTGGCTAGGGGCGTTTAAGAATACTGCCAAGGTGTTCCCGGCCTGTCGTCAGAGATAAACGGGCCTTCGGAGTACGTACCCACTGCTGGGAGTGGCTAGCTCAGCATATGACTCCGCGGGAGACGACGTTACTGGGTGTCCTGGTAGGCCATACAGCAATGAAGAACTGCATTGCGCCAGGTAGAGGGGAAGTGGCGAGCTCGATCATCACGGCTGTGGGGTTTCCGACCGCTGTTGCGCAGAGATGGACATCCCAGGGGTTTTGGTGAGGGTTAGAGTCCCTCACACACCTTGTTCGCTACACGTAGCAAGATGACGGCAATGATGGTTTCCCTTAGGAAAAATAAAAGTTACCTGACTCGAAGGACCAAATATTCTTTGAGCATTATGTTTTATGCAATATGGGATTTCAGAAAAAGCAGTTAGTTAGGTACACTATTAATTTTGTAACAACATAGGTTCTGGCGGCGAATAAATCAAAGCTCTTTGCGCGCCTAATTAAAATATTACATTGTTGTAGAATACGATGATACGAGTAGGTTCACGTCATCGTTTCAGCGTTTTGTCCCGATTGCGTCCCAAGCTGTCGCTTTAGGGCCTGAACGCTTTCCTACTACGATTCCTCCACTTCGCACGGTTTTGTGCATCCCTAGTGGTCAGTTTATTGGGACGCATGTCAAGTGTCATCCTTTACGACTTCAAGCCACATCTATTTGGGTCAATTTGTGATAGGCACTTCTCTAAATACTGGTAGGTTCTCGTAGTGGTTGAGCTACTTTGCCTCGATGGGGCAGTGGGTAGTGTGTCGCGCTTTAAGAGGTCCCAGTAATTAACCTAAATTTCGGTAAGAAATTCTTAGTGTCAGCCCGGAGTCTGGAAGTTGGCGGTCTTGTACCCCCGTGCCTCGGAAAGCACGTTACGCCGTTGGTAATGCGGCCGGTCTCTCTCCCGTCGTGTCACACTAGTGTCTGTGCTGTGCTGTGACGTGTTTGCGCACACCTAAATATATCCTGCGTAAGTGGCTGATCGTCGAGATTGGCCGCCTCAGCCGAAATCGCTTGGAGGATATTGTTAAGCTACTTTACTTTAGTCTCAGGTCGTTGTATTATTATTATTTCGCGTGCAGTCTTGAAAACACGTAACTTAGTTATTATTATGGCACCCTCAATCATATATGTTGATTAGCCGCCCACACGACCAGCGTTAAGTAATACGAGTAGATAATCAAATGACCAAGATTAATGGTAAACAACATCACGGTTACGCTTACTGCTAAAGAGAGAGAAAGGAAATTAGATCAACAATATAAGCGAAATAAAAACATTTTGTCTAGTGGTCCCGTTTAGGATTTTATACAATGCAGATAGATTTGTTTTCGATTACGTTGTTGATCAGACACTTTTGTTGCCCAAGTGATAATTGAAAATAGACTGGTAGGCGAAACTTTTACCCTTTTATTCTAAAACGTGGTTTTAAATAAGTAGTGGAATTAGTACTAGAAATAATTGAAGAACTAGAATAAACATTATTACAAAACTAACTGTTAGTTAGTATATCAACTATAATACTAATGTTAATATTACTATCAATAAATTACAAGTATGGCTAAGTCAAAATAACTTAAATTTAAAATAGCTATATACAATTTGTAAACAGAAACGGTAAAAAGCAGTCATTAAATATAAATCATTAAATATAAACGATAATATTAATAAATTAATTTAAAAAACCCCCGACACAACTACATTACCCATATTAAGATACCCATATTGTGGGAGTTGTGTTAAAACATAAAATCCAAATCTTTGTGACGGCGGCCATCTTGGATCGATTTTAATCAAACATAGCTATTAACACTTCCTCCTTATTCATCTTTCAAACAAAAAAAAACAAAATCAAAATCGGTTCATTTGTTCGGGAGCTACGATTCCATAGACAGACACACAGATACACACACACAGACACGTAAAACTTATAACACCCCGTCGTTTTTGCGTCGGGGGTTAATAAACGAATGTAAAGAAACTATTTTTTTAGGTATAATTCTAGACGATGAATGCAATTGGCACAGCCATATTGCTAGTATTTGTAAGAAAATGTATTATTTTACTTATGCACTATGGCGGTTCACAAAAATAAACAACGCGTCAACAAACAAAACAAGCCTATCATGGATATGTAGGCTCTCTGCTTAGGTACGGAATCATCATAAGGGGTAGTTCTTGCAATATCGAGCAAGTCTTAATTGCGCAAAAAGCTTTTATCCGAGCAATCTGCAATGTAGATATCATGACTTCGTGCAGACCACCGATTAAAAGACTAAATATTGTGACTGTTGTGTCTTTGTATATTTATGAGATTTGAATTTTTGTTCAATCGCATCATTCGTTATTTAATAAGCTTAGTCGTGTCAATAGTTAGTATAACACACTTAACACAGAACTGACATTATACCCTAAAATATTCTACGATTGTAAAAACACCATTAAAAAATTCCTACTGCGCCTCAATTACTATGACACAGAATCTCTGTTGAAGGACGGATTGTTACACTGAACCTAAAGCACGCACCCTAATCACTCAATTGTTCACTCACACACACACAAACCCACACAATCAAGCACAACACTGCCAAGCTCAAGCGTCATCGTTATTACCAAGTCATTAAGTTATCAAATTAACTTTTACTCCTGAGTTAGCCATTAGTACTATCAGATTTTATCTTAGTTTATTCTATAAATGGCATTTCATAGTTCCGGGCGGGGGTCCCTGGAGTCCTGAAATGCAGGTTAATCCTACATTAGGCTCCAGTCCCCCCGAATATTATATGTTTCTTCTTCTTGTATCCTTGTTGTTCACTAGCTTATAAGAATAACTATGCCTATTTTTACATAAGAAACGTGTAATGTTTAAGGTGGAAATATAGATTATTTATTTATTATTAATAGTAAGTACTCAAATAAATTAAAATTGCCACCTGTAATTACAACTTCTTATTCTAAAAATAGTTAGATTATGTAAATAAAAATATATGATGCATTAAATGAAAATTTCAAATCACTTCCTTCCATCCTAATAATTTATACAAATCTAAAATAAAAAAGATTCTCACTAATGAATGCTATTATTCCCTGATGAATACTATAAAAACTCAAAAATATTGTTATCAAATATAAATTTTATCTTCAATATTATAATATAATAAATCAAATAAATATTTTCAACATGTACCTAATATAAATGATTTTAGATTTTTTTTTCATAATACGTATACGTAATATGTTGCTTACCAGTGTCTGGTGAAATATGTGGATTCAAATTTGAAAACTCTGTGACCTTTATGTACCATATTTCATGTGAAATAAAAAGTCTTTGTCTTTCAAAAAATGCTTTCTGCTTTTTTTGGTACTACGTTTGTATGGGAAATATGTTGTTCGCCGGCCTCTTAATCTTATGGCGAGCCGACATCCTCGGTGTGTAAACACCATGGACGGCTAGAAGAATTCAGTAGGCTCTGGCATTTAAAATATTGATTGTTCATATTTCGCAAGAAATTCATTAAAGTAAAGAGAACGTAGCAAATAGATAGTAACTTTTATAATGAAAGCGTGCAGAAAAGAAAGTCCAAATACCAATAGTTCGCCAGGTCAAAGCGAATATGTCTGGGCAAAAACTTGTATGATGTAAGTTAGATTTTATCAAAAGTGAATTACTAATTAATTCGCATCTCTTAGGATTCCCGCATATAATTAGCATCTTTATGATTTTACTGTTTCTTATTACTTGAAAATATAAGATTTTAGGGGTCAATAGCTTATTAAAAAAACTCAAACTAATTAAAAGGGTTTTTTCCCTGCAGTCAATTTTATCGCTCCGGCAAATTAATTTGTTTAAGACGGGTAGCCCGCACTATCGACGCCAATTAATTTATATTGTTACCTACTAAACCGGATCTATTTTAAACCATTGTGGAAATCCAGTTTCTAGGCAAACATTTATACTATTTATTTAATAATTAAGCACTCATTTTCGATCTGTTAATGCACTCAAAATTTGGTTTATCGCTATTAGTGGTTTTTGGCGGTAATTAAGAGTACAAAAGCAGATCAAAAGTTAAGTATTTAGGTATAAAATCGAGCCTCGAAATTATTAAAAAGAAATCCAGTTTTATCATTCATCAATTCAGCCAATAGACGTCCACTACTGGACATATGCCTCCCCCAATGTTCTCCACACAGATCGGTCCTGCGCCGCCCGCATCCAATGGATCCCCGCGATCTTCACCAGATCGTCGGTCCACCATGTGGGGGGCCTGCCACGGCTACGACTTCCTGTATGTGGCCTCCACTCGAGAACCTTTCCGCCCCAACGGCCGTCTGTTCTCCTCGCTATGTGCCCTGCCCATTGCCACTTGAGGCGTGCAATCCTTTGGGCTATGTCTGTGACTTAAGTTCTCCTGCGGATCTCATCATTTCTGATACGATCACGCAGGTCAAATCCGGTTTAGTTGCTAACAATTTAAATCTATTGGCATCGCTCGGATGCCCTTTCCTTCACCTTAATCGTTACCTAAGCAAAACATACAGAGGACATGCGTGTGCGCAGATACCTACGTGCTCTCTGGATTCCTTCCTTCTGTTCCGATAGGACACCAGTGTGACCAGACCAGTTAGGGACATAAATTTTAAATTACAGACACAGACTTAGTCAATGAATACTATCTTCAAAGGGTAAAATTTAAATAACATCGAATATAAAATAAATAGATATTTCACAACATCACATACATTGATCTGAGTCCAAAATAGAAAGAAAGAAAGAAACTATTTTTTGACCATAACACATAATACATAAAACGAATAATAAATATAAACGGTACAGAGCATAAAAGTTGCAGCCAACAATGCTCAGCCTCAGCATATACTGAAACCATATGCTGGAACTGCCGCATGCAACAGTCGCAGCGCTGGTTTTTCAGACTGGCCCTTGAATGACCTTTGCGTTAGAAGAAATACAAATATTGGCATGCGATACAAAAGAAAACAAAACACAATTGATACAAAAACATCCAACACATAATAGGTGGTAAAACATGAAAATATTTAAATGATATTTATAATATAAAAAAAAAAAACAAAACGAAGAAACCATTAAAAGACGTCCTAAAAATCTGAGCTGGTGCCAACAATCCAATATGCTGGAGACGGTGGCGATATCATTCATTCGCTTTAAAAACTATGCACATGCTTTATTGTCCGTGACACAGTATCGAAAGAGAAAAAAAAATGAGAATAATGTGGACATTTGGAAATTAAAAGATAGACATAGCTCAAGCACCTGTGTTACGGATAGCAGAACAAACAGCGGAATTACAAATATATACAAAACACCTCATAGAAAACCCCAAACCAATACAAACAGACATGTTCATGCACATCAATGTTTTTACTGTGCGGGGATCCAACCCGCAATCCTTTACCAGAGGCAGCGTTCAATACCACTGATCCAAACTTGTCGTCTAGAATATGGAAACACACAATAAGATTGAACTCAATGTCGCTTTGAGGAAGTTAAAAGTATACAGGGTATGACAGTTTTACAACATTCTTAAAGTTCTACTCATCCTCTAGAAGAACTTGTGTCCAAAAAATAAAGTTTAAAAACTAAAACCCGACTACCAAAAAAAACACGCTCCAAAAAGCAGAGACAGTTTTCTTGTTTCGTACTTTTTAGAGCGTGTTTTTTTTGGTAGTCGGGTTTTAGTTTTAAAACTTTATTTTCATACAACATATTTTAGTTATGTAAACAAAATTACATATTTGAAATGTGCTAAAAAAGTTCTTTCTTTTGATATCTCACACGGTACCGCCAAGCAAAATTTTTTTTTAGTTCCTTACTCTAAGTTCCCTAGAGGGCGCTGTAGTCAAATTAACGTGACGTCATGTAACCTATATATAACCAGAAGACAATCAAGACGCTTCTAACGACACCTCATTTGTTCAAATATGATAACTAGTTTAGAAGTTATGAGGGAACAGATGAACATACATACATACAGGCCAAAATCATAACTTTTTGCTTCGCCGTAGTCGGGTAAAAAAGAAATACAAAATTCGCACAATAATATCCTTCTGCATACAAAATTTCCGAACAAAACGATCAGCTTACTACAAGTTAAGAAAAAAAAGTTGAAAAAAAATCTTAAGAGAGAAATTTTGAGACAATAGCTCTATTTTATTTAGAGCCTAGAAGGATCAAATTGTTTACTGATGCATGCATCCTGTATACATCGAGACTTTAAATATCCGAAAAACTTCTCGAGTTCATTATAATAATGAATAGTGACTTTTTACCCCAAACAAAAGAGCCGGCAATGCTGATGTCTGACGGGTGGCAGTCCATCAGACATCAGGCAACCCGTGAGACATCAGTCAGTTTTCATTATTATAATGAATTCGATAAATTTTTCGGATCCGTCCACGGGTAGCGGTAATCAGGCAACCCGTCTGCTGGTTAATCCGCTATAATGTTAACGAATTAACATAATAATATGGTCTAATCTCATAAAAAGACCTTCCCATACAAAAGTGATCAGCTGATTAATGCAATTTGTATGAGAAGGAGTTTTTTTGAAATGCCCTCTAGAAGTCCTGTAATTTAAGCCGTGTCTCGGTGTATACCTAACCTAAGGTGTGTACAGAACCCTTCACAATTCCCAATACGCTTTTGCTATTTTGGTCCAAGCGCTTAATTTGAATTCTAGGTTATCTTAAATAGGTATTAATTATGCAGGTTATTGTTTAACTAATGTGTTATTTAAACATAAGTAGCTATGTTGTAATTCTGGCACCAATGTTTTCAGTTTATTCTGCCTTTGTTTTAAAAAAAGTAGATATTCTTGCTTAACAACTGGATCTATTTTAAACAATTTTACCCCACACGTATAGATTTGATGAAAAAAAGTATGTATGTAGATCATCTACTGTGCCCTACCCGTCACCTTAAGAAATTCTAAGTGTCAGCCCGGAGTCTGCCCCGTGCCTCGGAAAGCACGTTAATCCGTTTGTCCTGCGCCCGATTCCTCTCCGGTCGTGCCACACTGGTGTCCCCTCGGATTAAGGGGGCAAGGAAATAGAGAGGGCACTTATGTTCGCGCACACACTTGAGCACTATAATATATCCTGCGTAAGTGGCTGATCGTAGAGATTGGCCACCTTAGCCGAAATCGGTTGGCGGATATTATTGTTATAAAAGTCAAAATCATATTTAGTAAAGTATAATGATCACGTTTTTCACATGGAAAAAGAGTATAGCTATCTTTATTCACTGCACTTTTGACTGGCAATCGTAATTCACAAGTAATATCGCATTAAAATGTCAAGATGAGTGAAGTGAGAAGAGGTCGCGGTCAGGTGAAAGGTGACAAACACGGTCGAGTTTAGCGCCAATTTACATGGCCATAAGGTCAATTTTGAAATATCATTTTAGGTGTGTTTTCAGGCACTAAATTACACTCCTTAAGATGGTATCAATTTTAGTAATTGATGGCTAAATTGAATCAATTAAAATTATTAGCAAATTGAACAAAGTTTTAGATTAAATAATGGTTCAGTGATCTCGCGAACAGTAACGGTTACCCACTTTTTTAATGCAATTCCAACGGTTTTTTAACTAATTTAATTGAAAACATTTGAATGATTGAAAACATTTGAAACGCCCTGATGGTCTAGTGGGTTAAGTACCGGGCCGTGATCTCGGGGTCCTGGGTTCGATTCCCGGGTCGAGCGAAAAGTATGTTTCGAATTTTTCGAATATAGCTCGGGTTTGTGATCACCAATCCGCATTTCGCAAGCGTGGTGATTAAGCCTAATCCCATCATAGTAGCGATAACTTGATTTCTATGATGGAGGCCTTTTCCCTGCAGTGGGACAGTTTATAGGCTGATACTTTACTTTACTTTTTTTTTATTTGAATGATATAAACAATTTCAAAATTATGTAATTGGTACAGAACTACATACTGGTTGGTGGACCTTTTCCGATGGTAAGCAATTGCCGTTGTCTATGGACACCCGCGACACCAGTGGAGTCACAAGTCCGCTGCCAACCTTTAAACCCCTTTTCCCCCGGATTGGGCCTCCGGTACCCTCACTCACGCAGCGGAACACAGCACAGTTCTGCTTCACGCCGGTTTTCTGTGAGGCCGTGGTATCACGCCAGTCGAGCCCATTCATGCCGCAGCGTGGCTCTCGTGATGGTCGGAAGAACATTTGACGACCCGTTTGGAACAGTGGTAGTGAACGCTGCCTCTGGTGCAAAGGTTGTGGGTTCGAACCCCGCACAGTACAAACATTTGTGTGCATGAACATGTCTGTTTGTATTGGTCTGGGCGTTTTCTATGTATTATAAGTATGTATTTACAAAAGAAAAGTATTATATGTATATATTTCTAATCTCATTCTGTTGATTCTGATATCCGTAACACAGCGTGCTTGAGCTACCTATCTCGGAGTCAGATCAATGTATGTGATGTTGTGAAATGTATGAGATTTATTTTATTTTTTTTATTTAACATCAACCAGACCTAGGTTTCCGAATCACTCGTAATTTATCAACTTTCTGCGCACTCAGAAATGTCAAATTCATCAACTTAATTAGATTTTTTTATGAGTCTTTATGCGTAATAGAATAAGGGTCAATATGTTTTCTTGACTAATCATGTAAGTTAATTTGACGTCTCTGAGGGTGGCAGTTAGGATGCCGCCCTCTCGTAATTTTAATTCAACGATTTTATCATTTTAGTTTTTTTTATTTGGGTTCCTTAGCCAAATGGCAAAAAACGGAACCCTTAGGTATAGATTCGTCATGTCTGTCCGTCTGTCCGTCCGTCCGTATGTCACAGCCACTAAGACCTATTTATTATTCGAAGTTCTGGGGAGCGTTCGTTGCCGAGTGGTCACTGCGACCAAATTTGATCTATTGTGACCTCCGCTCCCCCTTACAGATCGTCTCCGAGGCCCACGGCTTGCATAAACCGTATAATGGCCTTGGGAGCGATAGCCTTAACATCCTCCGGGCAGATGTGGTAACTGCCCAGGGTGCGGCTTCTTGGGTGCCCGAGGGCATCGCATTGACAGAGGACGTGCATCGGTGTTTCGTCCTCTGCTTTACAGAATCTGCAGGTGGGATCTCCGGCCAGCCCGGTTCTGGTACCGTGCTTGTTTAGCCTGCAATGACCAGTAATGGTTCTTGTGAGGATACTCAACTGTCCGCGAGATAGCGCTAATACCTCTTGCGTGTATTTGTTGGAGAATCCTGTCATTAAGGTCTTGGCGTGAGCCTGACCTGTCGACCTGAGCCATAGTTGTTTACTTTGTTCGATCGACCACTCTTTGAGATTGCGTCGGGTGGTGCACTTGGGTATGCCCAGTACCGGTTCCGGGGTTTGTACCGGGCATAAGGCCCCCTCCCTTGCAAGCTCGTCGGCTTTTTCGTTGCCCACGATTTCGGAGTGTCCTGGTACCCAGCGAAGGGTTACTCTGTTGTTGGAGCCCAGACAATTTAGGGTCTGTGCTCCCTCCGCTATTAGTTTGGAGGTAATCTCAGCAGATTCAAGTGCCCTTAGAGCCGCTTGACTGTCGGATAGGATATATATATATATCTTTACCCTTATAGCCACGTCGCAGATTCTCCTGGACGCAGCGTATTATAGCAGCCACTTCGGCTTGGAATACTGTGGCGTGTAACCCCAGGCCCTGTGATATTTGGGCCCTGGGTTTTTCGCCGTATACTCCGAAGCCAGCTCTATTGTTGAGTCTGGAGCCGTCCGTGTACCACACAATATCCCCAGACCGGAACTCAGCGAGCGTACCATCAGTCCACTCCTGTCTGTCCGGTATCTCGACTGAATACCACTTTGTGAAGTGGTATTCTTTGATCATGCTGTCCCCTGGCATAAGCATGATCGGCATGACTTGCAGTTTTTTTAGAAGGGTTCTCATGCCGTAAGAGTGCCATGTCTTGGACCCGTTTTCCCAGGCTCTCAGCATAGAGGCTCTTGCCTCTTTTTGTATAAATGTAGGCAGGGGGCAGAGAGATAGCAGAGCCTCCAGAGCGGCCGTTGGGGTGGATGACATGGCACCTGTGATTAGCGAGCATGCATAGCGCTGTACTTTCGTGAGTGCCATGCTGCTTGTGGATTGGCGGGTCTTGTTGTGCCACACTACACAGGCATAGGCAATCATGGGACGTACCACTGCCGTGTATAACCAAAGCAAGTACCTTGGTTTTAGGCCAAATTTGGGTCCCACCATCCTGTAGCAGGTTCCAAGTGCCATCTTGGCCTTCTTGGTAACGTAGTTGAGGTGTGAATTCCAGGTCAACTTTTGATCTAGCATCACCCCTAGGTATTTGACTTCTCTAGAAAACTCTATGGTTTTCCCAGATAAGGTAGGCTTTCTTAGTTTATCCAGAAGCCTTTTTTTGGTGAATGGGACTATGATGGTTTTATTCCCGTTCACGTTGAGACCAACATCGTTGCACCATCTTTCAACCATACGTAGAGCCTGCTGCAGCCGATCAGATACTGTGTATTGGCATTTGCCAACCACCGTAATCACCAGATCGTCCGCATAGCCCTGGGTTGTAAAGTGAGCCCCGTTTAATTTGTGAAGCAGCTCGTCAACTACGATGGACCATTCCAGTGGGGACAGAACTCCCCCCTGGGGGCATCCTCTCGCAACTTTGAATTCTGCTGTGGTGTCCAGAAGTGTTAGTTTAGCTACTCTGGATAAGAGCATGGATTCGATCCATCCTAGGGTGGTCTCATCTACGCCCTTATTTCTCATGCACCTTATGATGACTGACGCTGAGGTGTTGTCAAAAGCTCCCTCCACGTCTAGGAAGGCGCATAGGGCAATTTCTTTCTCTTCTACAGCCCTTTCTAGTCTATCGGTAAGCTCCATTAAGGCTGTCTCGGTAGACTTGCCTCCTTGGTAGGCATGTTGACGTACATGCAAAGGACACGATTTGATGAAGTTCTCTCTGATGTACATATTTAGTACCTTTTCCATCGTTTTCAATAGAAAGGAGGTGAGGCTAATCGGTCGGTAGGATTTAGGCTGTGACTTGTCTCTATCTCCGGCCTTGGGTATAAACACCACCCTTACCTTTGTCCATATAGCCGGTAGTGA
Source organism: Marasmia exigua (assembly GCA_019059595.1). Classification (NCBI taxonomy): domain Eukaryota; kingdom Metazoa; phylum Arthropoda; class Insecta; order Lepidoptera; family Crambidae; genus Marasmia; species Marasmia exigua. The sequence continues at coordinate 26,473,720 of CM032472.1, read as the reverse complement.
TCTCCAGGCAAAGCTTGCCCTAAAGATTTTAACTAAAAACGGGAGGAGCCCTTTAGCCCCTTTTTGAAGGAGGGCAGGAAAAATGCCGTCCTCCCCCCCAGACTTGAATGGTTTGAAGCTATTTATGGCCCACTTGACCTGGTGGGGTCTGAATATCAGAGTGGCTTTGCGCCAGTCCTCTGGTCTGGGCCTAGGCTTGCCCTGAGGATGTGCAGGTACTAAGTACAATACTTTGCGCAAGAGACGCTCCCAACGAGGTAAATTGTGTCCCCCCCCCCCCCTTTTTTTTTCAACATCTATAATAAATGAATTAAAAAACTAAAAAAAATATATGATGTACATAATCATGAAAACTAATAACGAAACTTAGTTTGGACTAGATCTAGTGAGTAGTTTTTTTTTAATACGTTATAAACCCTAAACTGCAATTACGCCCAGTTTGGACTAGATCTAGTGAGTAGTTTTTTTTTAATACGTTATAAACCCTAAACTGCAATTTACCTCCCATATATCTTATTCTTCAGACGGTACGTTGTCCCTAGATCGTCGAGAACTAAATCCTTAGTGTATAAAACCTTATTTGTGGACTTTTTGAAGCGCAAAGAATATTAGTTGATATTTTATAGCAATCTTTTGCGATTTATTCTTAAGTTATTTACGCAAAGAATATTTATTATTTTTTCAAATATCGCAGCTCTTTTGTTTTCCTAGTCGTTTTTTTTTATTGGCACAGTATATTGGCTCTTCTTAGCCTGATGGCAAGACTTCTTACCGTGGGAGAGCCACACTTCAGCATGAATAATGGACCGGCTCGACTGGAGTGATGCCACGGCCTCACAGAAAACCGGCGTGAAGCAGCACCGTGCTGTTTCGCTGCGTGAGTGAGGGTACTGGAGGCCCAATCGAGGGAAAGGGGGGGTTAAAGGTTGGCAGCGCACTTGTGACTCCACTGGTGTCGCGAGTGTCCATGGGCGGCGGCAATCGCCATCACATTAAACAAACATTGTTTATCGTTTTTTTATAAACAGGTAGATCTACTGGCAGAATGAACATATCTAATTAGATATTACGTAACATACCGGCTTCAAATAATGAGTGTCCCACAAATGCATGTATTCTCGACCTTTCACGTGTTACGAGGTTTATACGACGTGTAGGACACAGTGCTTTTGTAAACAGTGACTAAAGGTTTTTTTTATGCTAGAAGCGGACAAACGAGCAAGCGAGTCACTTGATGGAAAGTAATGAACGATGCCCATGAACATCCGCGAAATCAGAGAGATCGCTAATGTGTTGCCGGCCTTTTTAATTAAAAGTACGCTCTTCTCTTGAAGGTCCCTAAGTCGGTTAATAGTATTAGTTTTAGTAGGGTAGTCGTTAGGTTGGGTACTAGAGTTAACTTTTTCTTGGAAATGTATTGATTTCGTGTATTTTTTTATGAGATAAGTGGCACATGTGAAATAAATCAAACCTAATAAAACAAAACCACTTTCACTGCAAACCTTCGAGAAAAGAGCGTAGTTACTCCCTTTTAAACCTCCCTTGACGACCCGTTTGGAAAAGTGGTAGTGAACGCTGCCTTTGGTCCAAGGGTTGCGGGTTCGATCCCCGCACAGTACAAACATTTGTGTGTATTAACATGTCTGTTTGTATTGGTCTGGGTGTTTGTATGTATTATAAGTATGTATTTACAAAAGAAAAATATTATATGTATATATTTGTAATCCCACTGTTGATTCTGATATCCGTAACACAGGTGCTTGAGCTACCTATCTCGGAGTCAGATCAATGTATGTGATGTTGTGAAATATTTATTTATTTTTAAAAAGGCCGCCAGCTCACCTGTGACTCCTCTGAAGTGGCAGGTGTCCATGGGCGGCGGTAATCGCTTACCATCAGGTGATACGTCTGGTCGTCTGCCCCCTATACCGAAAGAAACACATATAATGATGTAATTACCAGAGTTCCCGAATCCTGGATCATGGTCCAAACGTACCCTGGCCTCCGAAGAGACAGCTTTTGACGCAACTGGGATAAGAGGGGTATATTAACAGGGTTTGAATAACAAAACAATAAATACATATCTATATTATTATACATATATCTGTGATTAATAATGATTCATATTATTTCATTATTTTAGATAGGTATTTCGAATCTTATGTAGGTATAAGCTCGATTGGTTGTGGTCAAATACTGACATAATAATATATATAACAAAAGATTTCTGGGTACATAAAACTTTGTACTCACCCAAATATCTATCAACCGTTGTGGAACCCTAGTTCATTAAGCAAAGTATCCTCTACTCAAAGTTTATACGGAAGAAATAGCTCATGATACATATGCTTTCATTATACATAGTTCCTATATTAATTAGGTACGACGACCCCGGCTTTGCACGGGTGAAATGTTATGCATGTATTGTACATTATACCTCCTCTTAAATTCCACCATCTATTAAAAAAAAACTGTATCAAAATCAGTTGCGTAGTTTTAAAGGTCTAAGCATACATAAGGACAGACAGACAGTGAAAGTGATTTGATCTTATTCAGTGATTACCTACTTCATCTTCAAGGGCAAGTAAGTTTTTTTGTACATTAAGTATATTTCTTTTACACATTACTGTTTAACACTATTGTGTGTACTTTTGCGATATAAACCATGCATTTAAGAGGCGATTAATTAATTTAAGCTATCGTTAAAATGCAAGCTCACGCCGTCAATACGAAATAGACGTGCAAATCCATTTTTATCTAAATCTAAATAAGTGAAAGCTGACTGACTGATTCTATCATCCTCATCTTAGTGTACAATTCCCAGTTGCGTCCAAAGCTGTCGCTCCAGAGCGACGAGCCCGGGTACGCTTGGACCATGATTCTTGATGGGAATCCGGTAATTACAATAAAGCGACTGCCGTCTGACCTTCGCAACCGTTTAACATGGGAACCAGACCGACTGAAGTATAGTTATACATTTCAGAAACTATCCGAAACTTTCCTCACGATGTTTTCCACGGCTGAATCTATCATCGCAGAGCCTACACTATAATGGTTAGAAACTTGAAATTTTGCACAGGGGTTCTTTTTAAAAGGGGGATCACTAAGAAAATATGTTTGTGATTTTTTTTTTTATTGCTTATAGTAATAAAAAAAAAAAAAAAAAATTCACTCCCTAAGGGCGTAAAACCGAAGTTCAAGGTTAATATGAAAAGTAGTCTACGAGTATTTTTTTGTTTCTTTTTTATGAGAAAGGGAGGGAAACGAGCAAGCGAATCACCTGATGGTAAATGATCACCGCCGCCCATGGACATCAGCCAGAGGGAGTGGAGATCTCAATGTCGTACCGGTTCGAAAACACCGCTGCGGGAAGTTGATTCCACAATGAGGAGGTGTGTGGCAAAAACTAAGGAGCCTCGACGATATATTCTAAAAAAAAAGTCGTAGTAAGTAGTAGAAATAAAATGCGAACGAAATGATGTTTCAATTAAGAGTGATTTTTTCTAATGCTCATATGAAATATTTGTATCGTAAGCTCGATTTATTACTGATCGTCGATTGATTGATGGATAACAGATTTGAAAATAGCGTAATTCTATCCATATTTAGAAAGCAAGCTAACTATTTATGTTGTGTGATAGATATGTGATCGAAATAGCCTGTCAGTCCAAGACTAACGCAATTATTTTTAAAACATTGAACCTCATTTGATCTAAAATTCTCACGGTGGTTTTCGAGTTCTGAAGTAGAGACCACGTCTAGTAATCGGGTCGTATATGCGCAGGATAGCAGACAGGAGTAGAATATGAGTAGCCAATGATCGATTAAACTGACAATCAGCGTGAGGTCAAGTAGTCATTTATATGGGTAATGATGTTGAGCTATGTTACGTTTCATATCGGTAGTTACTATTTCATTATTATCATCATCATCAGCCCATTTAAGTCCCCACTGCTGGGGCACGGGCCTCCCTCAATCACATGAGGGGTAATTGCCATACTCACCACGCTTGGCAGACGGGTTGGCGAGGGTTTTGATATAAATGCAGAGTTTTCCTTCTCTGGGTGCTGATGATCATGCCAGCAGCTTTACCTTAGTCGCCTTTTACGACACCTCGGTAAGGGTGAGCCTATTCTACTCTACCGGAGACCACACGGCCACAGTTACTATTTACTTCTGTGTATTTTTATTATGGTCTCAAGTGGCCATGGGCAGGGCACATAGCGCGGAGAACAGACGGCCGAACACAAGGACCGACGTTCTGGTGAAGGTTGCGGGAATCCATTGGCCGCATCCAAACGCGGCGCAGGACCTCTCTGTGTGGAGAACATTGGGGGAGGCCTATGTCCAGCAGGGGACATCTATTGGCTGAAATGATGATGATGATAATGATTTTTTATTATTGTTCTCAAGTATGTGACATTATGTTTTTATAGAGAAATGAAGAATCTTTAAACCTAGGTCCGTGACTCTTAAACTTGCCTCAGCGTCAGCCTTAAACAATTAATTGTCTAAGGCGTCAACCTTTGTTTAGAAATTGGAGGTCTTCTTAAAATAACCACTATCAATCTGTATAGTCCCATGTTACGGCCAGCGATTTTTTCAAATTAATTTACGCGCCTCTTTCTTCATTACAAAACGTTTCACATTAAGGTGACGGGTAGGACACACTAGCGACGCTAATCGATTTTAATTTTTAGCTACTAAACGGAATCTATTTTAAACAATTTTGGGGTTACAACCTCCCGAAAAACACTTATATTATTTATTAAATAACTATGAAAAAATGTTGGGTCCAACGCGTACGCGGAAAATTGATTCACACCAAAAGCGGCCACTTTTATCGTGAATCAATTTTTCGCGTACAAAAACGGACCCAACATTTGTGCATGGTTATTTAATAAATAGTATAAGTGTTTGCCGAGAGGTTGTAACCCAGAAATTGTTTAAAATAGATTCGGTTTAGTACCTAAAAATTAAATTCGATTAGCGGTGCTAGTGTGCTCTACCCGTCACCTTAAAATGAAGTAACACCTAATTATTCAACGTGAACGACATTTCAAAATTTATTTAACTAATAGTATGAGAATATTACGAGAAAGCGAACATCCAAACAGACGATAGGATCGGAGCCGAACGAAACAATGGGTTGATCGCTTCCGCTGGTGCTCTTGAGATTATCATCAGGACAGCAGTTCTAAAACTTTTCGTGGTAGCCACCTTGTGCGTAGGATTAACTGATAAGTACCTAACTTATAAATAATTCTCACAATATAATAATTCTCACAACATCTCATACGTTGACCTGATTCCGTACTAAGTAGCTTAAGCACTTGTGTTACAGATATCAGACAACAGAGGAACACAAATATACTTAAATACATATATTACACCCAGACACTGAACAAACCCAAGTGTTCATCGCACGAATGTTTGTCCAGGGTGGGGATCGAACCCACGACCTTTAGCGTAAGAGGCAGGGTCACTACCAATTGCGCCATCCGGTCAATAATCAAACAAAAGTGGTATTTCTTTTTTGTGATAGATGGCAGACGAGCAGACGCATCATCTGATGGTAAGCGATTGCCGCCACCCGGGGTAGGCTTGAACCATGATTCATGATTTGGGGAGTCTGGTAATTACAATAAATCGACCGCCGTCTGACCTTCGCAACAGGGGAACCAGACTAACTGAATACAACGTAACGTTTCAGAAACTATCTGAAACGTCCAGGTTGCATGAGAAACTCACGCATACGTCGGAGCCTTCATATCCGTGACATAGCAGACAAATTGCTGGAGAGTCGGTTACATTGGTACGGTCATGGCCGAAAACCGGACAGCTACGTGAGAAACAAATGTTTGGCCATGGCACCACCCCGGGTCTTGGCAGAAGGGCGGAAAACCTCTAAAAAGTTGTGGCTTGACATTGTAAAGAATGACATCCGTGCTAATAAACTGACCACCAGGAGTCGAAGTAGGAAAGCGTTGGCGAAAGGTTTGGACCGCAACCGGGACAAAACGCTATGATGATGAAGTGATCATACACACAGATAGGTACATCTGACAAAGTTCCCGGTAGGCTACTTTTAGACCTTATTTCATCGCATCAAGGTCGAAAAGTGGCCTCCCGGGAACTTTGTCAGATGTACATAACAAACACAAGTCTTTATCATACAATTTTTTTTATATTAATAATTCTCACAACATCTCATACGTTGACCTGATTCCGTACTAAGTAGCTTAAGCACTTGTGTTACAGATATCAGACAACAGAGGAACACAAATATATACTTAAATACATATATTACACCCAGACACCGAACAAACACAAGTGTTGATCGCATGAATGTTTGTCCAGTGTGGGGATCGAACCCACGACCTTTGGCGTGAGAGGCAGGGTCACTACCAATTGCGCCATCCGGTCAGTCCAAACAATTCACAATTCACAATTATTAACCCAGAACTTAAATACTTACCAAAATTAAATCGAAGGCCTAGAATATATTTGCAATCGATCGTTCTATCTAAAAGGTTGAGAACCGTTGGTACTACTAGTTATGTAACATGGAGCAATCGTAGTTATTGTAATTTTTTGGCCGAATTGCCTTGTTATAGTGTAATCGCTTGGAAGTGAATTGGTAACCTTTTGACTTTTAATTTGCTCTTACATCTTCTGGTCTAGTGACCTATTTGACTACTGGTCTTGGAACAAAAAAAAACTAGTTTTCTTTTCCTCATTACCCGACTACGGCGAAGCAAAAAGAAGGGTTATGATTTTGACCTGTATGTATGTAAGGTTGTTCATCTGTTTCCTCATATCTTCTAAACTAGTTATCATATTTGAACAAATGAGGTCTCGTTAGATGCGTCTTGGCTGTCTTCTAGTTAAAGGCGACATGACGTCACGTTAAAATGATTACAGCGCCCTCTTACTTAGAGTAAGGAGCTAAAAAATTTTTTTTTGATTGACGATACCATGTGGGGTATCAAATGAAAGAGCTTTTTTAGCACATTTCAAATATGTAATTATATTTACATAACTAAAAATCTGAATCTGAAACTGATGCAAATATTTACATAACTAAAAATCTCTTGCCGTGTGGTCCCCGGCAGAGTAGAATAGGCCACCCTCACTCTTACCGAGGTGTCGTAAAAGGCGACTAAGGTAAAGCTGCTGGCATGATCATCAGCACCCAGAGAAGGAAAACTCTGCATTTATATCAAAACCCTCGCCAACCCGTCTGCCAAGCGTGGTGAGTATGGCAATTACCCCTCATGTGGTTGAGGGAGGCCCGTGCCCCAGCAGTGGGGACTTAAATGGGCTGACGATGACGATGACGATGAACTAAAAATATGTTAAATAAAAATAAAACCCGGCTACCAAAAACACGATCAAAAAGTACGAAACAAGAAAATTATCTCTGCTGAAATGATTATGCCGTATCGTCGTGGTCGTAATAAGAGGACATGGGTTTGATCCGACTTGTATGTACCTGGGCGTTAAAATATCTATTTCAATTAGACCTAATTGCTCATAACACAAGCCTTACGATTAGGTCGTTATTTTTTAGAAAAAGAAGCTTTTTTATGGGATAGGCTACTTAAGGCGACGGGTAGGACACACTAGCGACGCCAATCGATTTTAATTTTTAGCTACTAAACCGGATCTATTTTAAACAAAGTCGGGGTTACATCCTCTCGGCAAACACATATACTATTTATTAAATAACCATGAAAAAATGTTGGGTCCAACGCGTACGCGAAAAATTGATTCACGCCAAAAGCGGCCACATTTGGCGTGAATCATTTTTTTGCGTACAAAAACGGACCCAACATTTGTGCATGGTTATTTAATAAATAGTATATGTGTTTGCCGAGAGGTTGTAACCCCGACTTTGTTTAAAATAGATCCTTAAAGGATTGTATAACTATCTTATCTCGCATTGGGTCAGGTCATTTATAAATTTAATTTATACAAAGGCCATAAAGGATAAGCTAAAAAATATAAATATCAAAATAAACATTCATTAATTAACATTTGACTGACTGTTTCTTTTGACCCCAAGTATTTTGGAGATCAAAAGTTCAAATCGTTTTTAACAATCTCTTACCAATTATTGCAAAATCGTCCTCACTTGTCAAGTAGAGTCAATATATTGTACCTAGTTGATGCACCCATATAAGTCTTAGAGATATTTTTTAGGCTGTACGTGTTTAGCAATTAAGCGATTCGTGTAGATTTTTTATTAAACCCATACCATACATAGAGGTGCATACTTTTTACATCATCATCATCGTCAGCCAAAAGACGCCCACTGATGTACATAGGCCTCCCCCAATATTCTACACACAGAACGGGCCTGTGTCGCCCGCATCCAAGGGAATCTTACCATGGGATAGCCACACTTCGGCATGAATGGCCGGCCTCACAGAAAACCGGCGTGAAGCGGCACTGTGTTTCGGTGCGTGAGTGAGAGTACCGGAGGCCCAATCCAAGGGAAAAGAGGGTCTAAAGGTTGGCAGCGCACTTGTAGCTTCACTGGTGTGGCGGGTGTCCATGAGCGGCGGCAATTGACTTACCATCTAGTGAAGACGGATATCAGATAAAAAAAATCCTGCTTTTTACTCGATTATACATATAAACGTACAACATAAAGGGTGGATTTTAGTAGTACTCACAATTAGTTTGTTAGTTATTTGGCGGGGGTGGGGAAGAGGTGGCTGCCAAAAAATGAGACACTACAAGGTTTAAAAAAAAATCTACAAAAAAACCGCTTTCAAAAACCACGAACTAAAAGGTGTAAAATAATATACACCTCAAATAACATTTTAAAACAGTACACTCGAGAAAAGGTATTACCGAAGTCGGCGCCTAATCCCTGTTGAACAATTGAATGTTGTATTACAATGTAGTTACCTATTGGGCGCCGACTTCGGTAACACCTTTTCTTGAGTGTACTGTTATAAAATGTTATTTGAAGTGTTAAATATATTATTTTACACTTATTAGCTCGTTTCTTTTTTAAGTCTGGGGTGCAAGCGTGTCCCAAACGCAGGCGGCAAATAGTGGAGACAGCAAGTTTGCACATGCTTCTCCGTTCGAAAAACTATGGTGTCCGGGGAATCAAAGGTTGAACCCCGGCGTAGTGTGATCGAATACCTAGGTCACGTACTTAGGCATGAGAGGTACAAGTTGCTTCAACTCATCATGATGGGTAAAATAGAGGGGAGGCGTGTTGGAAGAAGGAAAAAATCGTGGCTGCGCGATATAAGGGAGTGGACTGGCATCGCATCTGTGGAACGGCTTTTTCGTCTCGAAATGAATAGAGAGGATTTTGGAAAGCTGACGGCCAACCTTCAGAACTGAAGAGGCACTCAAAGAAGAAGAAGTAGTGTCGACCTTTAAGTTTAGACAGTTCATTGTACCCATTGTACCGGTTTTGCCAATCATCTCTCAGTGACTTTGATGCGTGTGGTAAAATGATCTTTAGAGGATTAAAGGTTGCCACCCAATAATGAGCCTTACCAAATCCTGGTTCATAGTCAAAGATATTATCCCTCTTATTCCAAAACGTGTCTTCAAATAAGTAGTGGGATTAATACTGGGAATAACTGAAGAACTAGAATAAATATTATTACAAAACTAAGTTTAACATTATTTAGTATGTCAACTATAATACTCAAGTTAAACCACCTGGACCCCTAGTTAAAAATGAGTACTAAAATAATAACCTCGAAATATCGATTCAGTAACCATGACAACTTATACCTGTGACAGTTCATTCCGTTTTACACGAAAGTTATTAGTGAGAAAGTAGTCAATTTATTATTTACATTTAAGCCCAAAAAAGAAAGCAATTCCTATGCATATTACTTGGAAACTATACTAAGATCAATATTTTAATTTATTGTTGCTTATAAACCATTCTAAAATAATTTCACTTCAAACAACAAAACAAGGTTGTGTAAAATGAAATGTCACTGAACGAATGGTTGAATGATTCGATCAATTTTGATCCCACTATCCTGCGGTACTAAGTGGTCTATGGTTGGTTAGACGAGGATTTGTAATAAAAAAATAAGTACTAACATTATGCCGTAGTAATAATGAACTTACTAGTTTAGGATTTAAGCCGGTTTCAGAGTAGTTTTTTGTATAAGTCTGAGCGTACCACGAGATCCAAAGCTACGGTGTTGAACGCATAACATAACCTTAACCTTCTAATTTCAACAATAATTTCTGAGCCATGAATATGAACTGGTAACAATTAGCCAATCAAATTTATCTTCTCTAATCTTATTACGCATCTATAAGTAGTATACGAGTATTTTATATAATTTGTATACAAACGATGTGACTGATGACTCACGCTCCAGTTCGTTCCTGGTGCAGAGGCTGGCCATCGCTATTCAGCGTGGTAATGCGGCGAGTGTGATGGGATCATTTGGTTTGGGGGCTTACGGGGGCGAATAAATTTAATTTATTTAGGGGACTAGAAATATGTACTAACATAGTTTGTAAGGTAATATTGTTACTAACACCTATGGACTCTGTGACTTGAATATTTTTTTTTTAATTATTAGTTTGTTATTTTATGTAATAAAAAAATCAGTTGTATTTGTATAGGTTATATTGTATTATAATTAGGTAACATTAGTTATATTAGTCTATTTAAAAGAAAAAAAGTAAAGTATCAGCCTATATACTGTACCACTGCAGGGCAAAGGCCTCCATCATAGAAATCAAGTCATTGCTACTATGATGGGATTAGGCTTAATCACCACGCTTGCCTAATGCGGATTGGTGATCACAAAACCGAGCTATGTTTGAAAAATTCGAAACACACTTTTTGCTCGACCCAGGAATCGCACCCAGGATCCCGAGATCACGGCCCGGTACTTAAACCATTAGTCTATGATAACGTTTTATTTATTATCTAGATAATATGTATATTTTATAATATGAAAATTTCTTCAATCAATGTTGAATATCACAAGGATTGCACCACTCTAACCTAACCCTCTCCTCTTCTATCTAATGTCCTTTACCTGAAGGTTTCCTGGTAGAGATCGCTCCTAGCGATAAGACCGCCTAAATTGTACATTTTTATCTCTGTATACAGCTTTTAAGTTTTGTATTTTGTCCAATAAAGGGTATCTATCTATCTAATAACAAGCAAAATTTCGGCAAAATACCCTAATAACATCAACTTTCAAGGCCTCAAGGCCTTATGTTATTATAGCACACTTTATACCGTCATTAATACCGTGTTCTGTTATGGCATTTACGAGTGCGCAGCTTGTGGCAACGTTTTTTTACTTTACGTTATTGTGCAACAATAACCGTTATTATTATGCGAAAGATTAACATCGGAAACGATTTTTTTACAACGCATAAAGACTTTTTTTATGTGATATGTGGCAGACGAGGAGACGGATCAGCTGATGGCAAGCAATTGTCCAATACCAGGTCGTGTCACAAGTGCGCTGTCAACCTTTAAACCCTCCTTTCCCCTGGATTGGGCCTCCGGTACTATTACTTACGCAGCCAAACACATCTGTTTGGCTGCGTAATAAAGAAACTGTTTTACGGTTTTTGCGATAAAATGGACCTGCTAATCAACCAAAAATACCAACACTGGTCACAAAAATATAGGTTTTCTACAAGTGAAAGGAAGAAAGTCGGTCCAGTAGTTTTTGAGTGAAAAATCAAATCGTGCCTAATGTTTCGGCAAAGTGAGTCCGGTTACAATCCTTATTTGGTATGCCTACCGAAGAGGTGAACGGCCTCTTCGTCTTTTACCACTGACCTTCCCCACAACAACCAACTTGCCCTAGTTGTCGGACTGTCTACGGGCGATATGGCCAAAGTAACCTAGTACTCTTTAGTAACAGATAGTCGACAGTATGTCTGGTTTTAATCTTCAGTTGGTCGAGAATTGATCTTTGGTTCTTTTTGCGGTCCAAGGTATGCGTAACATTCTCCTCCAACATCACATCTCAAAGGCCTTTATCGTCTTTCGGTCAGCTGCGCCGATATACCATGATTCGGAGCCGTATATAAATATCGAGAAGACCAAAGTCTGCACAATTCTGGTCTTGGTCATGTTCGATATATTTCTGTTCTGCCAATTTTTCGTCAGTTTGTTCATTGCGGACTTGGCCATCAGTGTTCGTCTCCGGATCTCTTTGTCACATCCTCCCTGATCGGTTATTAATGATCCAAGATAAACGAATTCGCTTACTAATTCTAGGCCTGAGAGTTCCTCTGTAAGTTCGGTTTCATTCGCCCGATCAATCACCATCACCTTAGTCTTGGACTTATTAACAGAAAGGCCCACCATTTCACTCGCCGAAACCGTTCCGCCAATTCCATTTCTGCAGAAGCAATCAATGTAGTATCGTCGGCATATCGCAGGTTGCTGATCTTTTTGCCCCCAATCAAGATGCCTCCTTCCCAGTCTTCTAACGCTATCCTCATAATAAATTCGTCATAAATGTTGAATAAAAGCGGAGATAGAATGCATCCCTGTCGCACTCCTTTTTGAGGTTTAAATGGACCTGATTGTACATTGTTCACCCTAGCCATTGATTTGCCGTCATCATATAAGCTTGCGACCAAAGATACTAAGTGTGGAAGTACGCCCATTTCTAGGAGAATTCTCCACATACAGTCCCACCTGACACAATCAAAGGTCTTGGAGTAATCTATGAAACAAAGAAATATTGGGGCATAGTATTCCCAACTTTTCTCTATCATTTGTCTTATGTTAACTATTTGTTCCCTGGTCCCTTTAACAAAACCAGCTTGTTCATTGGGTATTTGTCGTTTCAGGTACGACTTTAATCTGTCGTTTATTATGTAAAGCATGACTTTGCTGGCATGTGATATAAGGGCCACTGTCCGATAATTTCCGCACGTCATTGTAGAGCTTTTTTATGTAAAGGTACAGAGACTCCCTCCATTCCTCAGGCCATTTTCCTGTCATCCAAAGTTGGTTACACAGATCTTTTATTTACTTATGTGAAGTTTATGTACCACATTATACTCTCTATTGTGTGACCGAAAACTTAACAGACCCTCGAAGCATAAAACAATTAGATAAGGTCAGCTCTAGATGACATATATACACCGTTATTTTTATAATCGTGTACATCCCGAAAACCTCATAATAGGTATCGCGTATAAAGACCGTTTACATTGTTAGATCAACAAAATAAGGATGTAAATGATAAAAAAATACGGTGTATATCTAAGAGATTGCTTAGGCTACGGGTAGCCCTAATTAGCGACACCGATCGATTTAAATTGTCAGCTACTAAACCATATCTATTATAAACAATTTCGGAGCGGGAGTCTCTAAGCAAACATTTATACTATTTGTTCAATAATTCGGATTAACGCTATAAAAGGTCGTTTGTGGCGGTAATTCAAATTTCGAGTACAAAAGCATACCCAAAAAGGCTGCAGCTTTGAAATTGTTAAAAAGACATCCAAATTAGTTGCTAACAATTTAAATCAATTGGCATCGCTAGTGTGCCCTAACCGTCACCTTAAGGTGACCGGATCTACTTTAAACAATTTCGAGGTTACAACCTCTAGGCAAACACTTATACTATTTATTAAATAACCTTGTACAAATGTTGGGTCCAACGCGTACGCGAAAAATTGATTCACGCCAAAAGTGGCCGCTTTTGGCGTGAATCATTTTTTCGCGTTTGTGTAACCCCAGAATTTTTAAAATAGATCCGGTTTAGTAGCTAAAAATTAAAATCGATTGGCGTTGCTAGAGTGCCCTACCTGTCACCTTAACCTACACGTCTGGCAGTATATATCGTAACGTCTCGTAAATCTGTATCTATTTTATGCCGAATATGTATGTACATAAACGGTACATGCCGAGTCATAAGAATTATTTAGCACGCGTTCTTTTTTTCATACTACGTCGGTGGCAAACAACGGCTACGGCTCGCCTGATGGTAAGAGATTACCGCAGTCTATGCACGTTTGCAACTCCAGAATTTAATTTGTACGAAATCATAGAAGTCATTTTAATTTTAGTTTAATAATTTAATTCAAATAAATTTAAAAATGGAATGTAATTGACTTCTGTATTGTTAATCTCACACATTTTTTTTGTCTTTTTTATTATTTTAATTATTTTATATGTTAAAAAACTTCTTGATTGATTAGCACAAATACAATTAACTGATAGCACAATATTGTAACACAAGGTGTTTTAAATGTGGGAGAGCCACGCTTAGGCATGAATGGGCCGGCCCAGACCGGAGTGATACCACTGCCTCACAGAAGACCGGCGTGAAGCAGCGCCTGCGCTGTGTTTCGTCGTGTGAGTGAGGTTACCAGAGGCCCAATGGGGGGGAAGGGGAAAAGGTTGGCAGCGCACTTGTGACTCCACTGGTGGTGCGGGTGTCCATGGGCAGCGGAATCGCTTACCATCAGGTGATCCGTCTGCTCGTCTGCCACCTCTCATATAAAAAAAAGAGAAATAAAACAAGGATGCGCGCTGACGCCTGAGATACAGGCTATTTATTAACCTAGTTCAGGCGCAGATGTAAAAGTTATTATTTAGTTTTAAGTTTTCATTGTTCCTATTGTTTGTAAGTGCAAATAATATGTAGATTTTGGTTAAATAAAAGTATTAAAGTATACGCGCTGCCGACCCCTTAAGAACCTTAACACTCCTTTTTTGAAGAACCTTAGCTGTATTCCCCCGGGAAAACCTCTGACGGCTCAATTCACAGCCGGAGCGTTCGCGTTCAATCATCTATTTTGTGATACAGTCAATTAAAACACATAAAGTAAAGTAAAATATCACCCTATATACTGTCCTATTGCAGGGCAAAGGCCTCCATCATAGAATTCAAGTCATTGCTACTATGATGGGATTAGGGTTAATCATCACGTTTGCCTAATTTGGATTGGTGATCACAAACCCGAGCTGTTTGAAAAATTCGAAACACACTTTTTGCTCGACCCAGGAATCGAACCCAGGACCCCGAAATCACGGCCTGGTATCTAAACCATTAGATCGACGGGGCTATTAACTAAAATTCACAGTTTGTGAAAATTTCTAATGTCTCTATCACGGTTCATCGTGATAGAGTCGGCACCATGAAAGAAGGTCCGCGGTAAAACATGTAATTGAGATTCCTTGTGTCTAAGAGCATAAAGATCAAATTTAAATGTAGATGGTGATTCAAGTGCGCTTTTCACGGGACTTATTTGGTGGCGCGGACTCTAGGTTTAATATAATGGGATTTATGAAAAAAAAAATAAACATGTTCTAAATCGAAAACCATTTCGAGGCATTTGGATTTCATCCAATATTTTAAAATTTTAAAAGCTCAGGCTATCGTTGACCTTCATTTGACAGTTGTAGCGGTGGCTGTATACAAGTTATCGTCCTTGCTATAATTAAAAAGTAAAAATAGTAATATTGTTTTCACAAGTGACATTGACGTTTGACGTTAATTTGATGTTGACCGTAAATTTCAAATTCCCCAGAATAAAAGGAATTTTGTCCACAAGATCATGACGTTGCTAACGGATAGTAAGTATTACGTTGGTTAACCTTTAAATAGTTTTTGGAAAACACTTTTTTTTTCTTGTAATTTATTTCCCATAATTTGGGGCAAAACCGCATGTGGGAACACTTGACGCACTTATGACGTCACGAATTTTAGAATATTAATTAAAAAATAACTACCGGCCAGAACAAAAAAATCCAATCTTGTATCTTAAAATACTAAAAGGTATGTAATAAAAATATAAAAAAATACCTAAAAATTATTTCCCATAGCCCATTATCTTGTTGACAGACAGACTATGAATGGGTTCAAGGTTTGGAACCAAAGGACGAAATGTCGTAAAAGACGGTTTGGCATTGGCTTTTACCGCGTTTTATTTTTGGCTAAAATGGCTCTTACGAAATTTAATCCTGCAGGGGTCAATAAATTAGGCAAATTCACAAGCGTGGGTCGTTTTTACAAAACAAGTTGTTAAACACCAAACAAAGGCAGTTAGTGCTAGTTAATTTTGCATAGGTGTGAACACCAATTCCGTTGAAAAAACCCGGTTTCCTAACATTTGCGTAGCAATGGAGTGAATTTGTGAGAAAACCAGCGGGCAGATCGAGTCTCAGATTAGAATGTAAAGACGTAATGTCGTAAGATACTTATACAGCACGCTTTTTGCATGCTATAGAATATCTATAGACACAGTATAACGCCATGGTACAGTCAACTCCAAAAATATATATACACTTTAGGACCTTGTCACAATACTTACCTATAAGAAAGTAGAGGTCTACTTTCTTATATTATATATTGTAACAACATCCTAAAGTGTATACATATTTTTGTAGTTGACTGTACCATAGAGGTTCGGAACGCGCTTCCTTAAGGGGGTCGTGGTTCGAATCTGAGAATGCATGCCATGATTTTTACCGACTCCAAAAAAGGAGGAGGTTCTATGTTCGGCTGTATTTTTTTAATATATGTTTCTCCGATTTCCCCGCCAATTGTGAACCGATTTGCACAATTCTTTTTTTATTTGAAATAACACACTTCCAAGTTGGTCCCATTTGTCATCATCATGCCAGGATCTGATGAAGGGAGAGAAATCGAAGGCAACCTTCAAATCTTATAGGTGAAATGTTTTTGTATTTTTTATCAAAGCTCCACCAGTATTTACGCCTGATTGATTGATTGTATTATTTTTGTGGGTCAGCTGATAATAGAAGGTCAACTCCTCAACGGTTAGGAGTTAAAAGGCAATGGCTTACCATTTGATCCGTTATGTTTGTCTGCCATCTAACACATAATAAATAAGTCCTAGGTTACTAACTCAGCGGTCAAGGTTCATTCGTAGTACCTAATTATATGAAAGAAATTAGGTACCTCGTAAAATTGAAGAAGTAATCAAAAGCCTAGTAAATAATTGTGACTATCCCCCCCCCCCCCCCCCCTGATTAGTAGGCAACAGAGTAGAAGTAATTGTAATTACAGCCTCTAACGGCAAAATTAACTTACTATTCATCAAATATTGAATATCAAATATATGGGTTTCATTATGATTGTATTTACTACATACGAAAATATATTTCTGTTACTAACTACGCGAAATTATGCCTGTCTACTTATACTATTGCGTATGATTCGCTTTGATTTTATTGCTAATTTAGCTTTGATTCAAAGATGGATTATTTGAATAGCAATTTACTAATTTACACTTTAAAGTATCAGCCTATATATTGTCCCACTGCTGGGCAAAGGCCTCAGTCATAAAAATCATGTTATCGCTACTGTGATTGGATTAGGCTTAATTACCACGCTTGCCAAATGCGGATTGGTGATCATAAATGCGAGTTATGTCCGAACAAATCGAAACATACTTTTCGCTGAGACCCGGGAAACTTACACTTTAAGGTGACGGGTAGGGCACTCTAGCGACGCCAATCGATTTAAATGTTTAGCTACTAAACCGGATCTATTTTAAACAATTTCGGGGTTACAACCTCTCGGCAAACACTTATACTATTAATTAAATAACCATGCACAAATGTTGGGCTCGTTTTTAAAATTGATTGGCGTCGCTGGTGTGAATGGATATCAATATATATAGTGCCTAGACTAGCCAATCGATTAAAATTGTTACCTACTATTTACCTATTTCAAACAATTTCCAAACATTTATACTATTTATTTAAAAATTGTGCACTACTTTTTGATTTGTTTTTGTAATCGAAATCTAGATTAAATCCATGAGTGGCCGTTTTTGGCGGTACCTAATTTAAATTTAGAGTACAAAAGCAGACCCAAAAGTTAAGTATAAGTAGTAAATAAATGATATAAGTGTTTTCCGAGAGGCTGCAGCTTCGAAATTGTTAAAAAGATATCCGGTTTAGTTGCTAACAATTTAAATCAATTGGCGTCGCTAGTGTGCCCTACCCGTCACCTTAGTAAGTGAAATGTAAACAAACTTGAGCACTGATTGTCTGACCGTCGACCACGTCATTTAAGTCACATGTAAACCACCAACCTTTTTTCCTTGCTCCTGAATTTGGCCTACGGTACTCAGGGGCGGCTCTAGGCCAAGAAGCGCCCGGGCACAATCAATAACCTGGCGCCCTCTTGTTTCAAAATGCTCGAACGAAACGCGCACCCACTCCTTGCGGAGCGTTACAGTGGAGGCTCTATGTGAAGCGAGGGACTCTCAGCGCCCGGGTGCACCGCAGTCCTGCACTATATGTAAAGACGCCCTTGTCGGTACCATAATTTCCTCGGTAAAACACAGCACAGGCGTTGCTTCACGCTGGTTTTATGTGAGGCTGTGGTATCATTCTCACATGGAAGCGTGGCTCTCCCACGGTTACGTATAGCACTTTCTGTAGCTCAACTGTACGTTAATCTTATAGTAAGGAAACCAGATAGGACAGCAATACTCCATAACACTTCTCACAAGGCTAAAGAAAAGAGATGCATTAAAGCTTCCTCATGGTTGTTGGATCTCTATCGCACTCTGTGACGTCATCATCATTCATCATCATTTCAGCCAATAGACGTCCACTGCTGGACATAGGCCTCCCCCAATGTTCTCCACACAGATCGGTCCTGTGCCGCCCGCATCCAATGGATTCCCGCGATCTTCACCAGATCGTCGGTCCACCTTGTGGCGGGCCTGCCACGGCTGCGACTTCCTGTACGTGGCCTCCACTCGAGGACCTTTCCGCCCCAACGTGTGACGTATTTTTACGAAAATGGCACATTCTGTTTAAGGTGACGGGTAGGGCACTCTAGCGACGCCAATCGATTTTAATTTCTAGCTACTCCGTAAAAATTAGTTCACGCCAAAAGCGGCTAATTTTGACGTAAATCAGTTTTTCGCGTACAAAAACGGACCCAACATTTGTGCATGGTTATCTAATAAATAGTATAAGTGCTTGCCGAGAGAGTGTAATTGTTTAAAATAGATCCGGTTTAGGAGCTAAAAATCAGTTTCTTGTTTCATGGCTCTAGCCAATAACTTGGCAGTCCACTATTCGATACAATTACAGCCTCCTCTCGCTAATGTAAGTGTGAAATTTTGATGAGCCATTAATGCCTCATACATTTTTAAATTAGGTAAGAAGTTTATGACGAATTATTTACCAATATAATCTGGGATAAACCGCAGAATCAACGTTGAAAACTGATAATTTTGAAGTTATATTTGCCGGCAGGTACAGATAGCGACAAAATTGATCGTTATCTATTTAAAGCTGGGCTGGCTTACAGGGTAAAAAATAAATAATAAATATTTGATCAGTCTTGTATGGAAACCTTACTCTATGGTCTAAGTACAGTTAAAAACTGGTTGTGGTTGGTATGACAGGACTATTATTACGTAACTCTATGAAACATAATTACATACACACGCTTACATACTATAACCATATTTGACTGCCTCGGTGGCGCAATGGTTAGTGGGTCGCACATTAAAGCGACGGTTGCGCCTGGGGTCCCGGGTTCGATCCCCGGGTCGGGCCACAATTTGTACCTGAGTTTTTCTGTTAAAAAATTCTCAGTGTTAGCCCGGAGTCTGGAAGTTGGCGCTCTTGTACCCCGTGCCTCGGAAAGCACGTTAAGCCGTTGGTCCTGCGCCTGATCCCTCTTCGGTCGTGTCACACTAGTGTCCCATCTGAAATAAGAGGGTACGGGAATAGAGAGTGCACTTGTGTCTGCGCAAATACTTGTGCACTTTAATATGTCCTGCGTCGATGGCTGATCGTTGAGATTGGCCATGACCGAAATATCGGTTTGGAGGACATTATAACCATAGACAAATTTATTACGCTATTTGCTTATAGGTACTCGTCAATCCACCGTCCATTAGAGGAAATTTACAACAAGCAAACTCGCGGGCTCGACTTATAATCGATTACAGTAACAGTTATTTTCAGCGAATCGAGAGCGTGTAGGCGGTTGCTAGGCAACGCATCAACCACAATACGTTTACGTCCCTTTAGATTACTCTTTTTTATACGATTGTCCAAAAAAGTATTATTTTTATGCTAGAGGCGAACAAATGAGGATCAACGCCGCCCATGAACTTACGCGAAATCAGAGAGATCGCTAATGTGTTGCCGACCTTTTAAAAAAGAGTACGATCTTCTCTCAAAGGTCCCTAAGTCGTAGACGTCCAGAAATACTCCTGCAGCCAAACCGTTCCACAGAACTGAGGTACGTGGTAGAAACGCAAAGTATTAGGCCGCCATCTATCAAGATGATTTTTCCAAAAGCATCAAATTTTTTTTATGTGTTACCCTCATAACTCCTAAATGACTTCACCGATTTCAACATACTTCCTTAAGAGTCTATGTCAGCCAAATGTCAGCTATGTTATATTTTACGGTTTCACTTATGTACTCAGAGATCTAGCCTATTCACTCTAGCTTTAAAAAAATAGGTTGTAGTCATTCGGGAAAACAGACACAGGGCGTTCCACTCTCCCTGGCAGTGCACATCACTAAGTAGGCGGAAAAGCGCTTTGTACGCAATTTAATAATATTTTTTTATTTATTATTTACCAAGATAAGTTAGTAACGATGTTCATGTAGGTAGTAGATTCACTATGGTAGAAAGGGGACGGTGCGATGAGCTCATGCAGCTTAGAAGCACACTCCCCAAAGTACAGCCTGTAGAAAACCGACAGTCAAGCCATATTGCGACCATGGGCTAGAATCTAAACACCTGTACAAAGGTGTTAAATATGATTAGATACTAATTTACAAAAAAAAATACGCTGGAAAGATGAGGTCGATAAGGATTTGCGCGGACTCTTGGTGGATGACTGGCAGGAAGTGACGCAAGACCGACCGAGATGGAAGCTCTTATTATCGGAGGCCAAGACTCACTATGGGTCGCTGCGCCAACCTAGTTAGGACAGTCAGTTAGTTAGATACTAATTTAAAACCTCTGAATGACACCCAAAGAATCTGTTAAAATAGTTATATTTACTTAACTATTCTCTCACGCAAATCCTTCAAATATCTACAGAAACCAATATTTGCATGCAATCCTACCCAAGCCTTGTTGGTCTAGTGGTTTAAGTACCGGGCTGTGATCTCGGGTGTTTCGAATTTTTCGAACATAGCTCGGGTTTGTGATAGCCTAATCCCATCATAGTAGCGATAACTTGATTTCTATGATGGAGGCCTTTGCCCTGCAGTGGGACAGTTTATAGGCTGATACTACCCAAGCTCATGCAATCATTTGATTTTTTAATTCCAAGTAAAGTGAGTAGAGACAGGTTTTATTATTGTGATCAACGCATTGTAGATTAAGTTTTACGGTTATTAAACGATGGGTTAAGAAATCTTTGTGCTCGTAATTAATAGTCAAAACTACAGGTCAAAACACTTTGAGATGATATTGGGACTGTGTACGTTACCTAGACGACGCGTAGTCTAGATAACGTGCAGGGTAATAGTCGTGTAGAAGTCAGCGGAATGTGCCATCTTCAGAAATAACGTCACAGAGTGTGAAAGAGATCCAACCGGCCCAGACGCAGATTCTATACGGGTGCGGTAGAGAAAGAACGTCGCCCAGCACGTCACCCCAGTACTAACTGCTTCGCGGCTTTTTCAATTATGGCTTTCTATAAAGAGTTACAGTCTGTTTATGGTGCATGTCTATGTGTAATAGAGAAAGAGACAGTCAGAAAACTCCTATCTGTCTGTTTTGGGCTCTTAGATTATAATAAGGAGCTACAACAAATCTAGTTTCCTGACTTCGGGATAGCCACGCTTTGCATAATAGGCTGGCTTGACCGGAGTCATACCACGGTCTCACAGAAAACTGGCCATGTAGCAGCATGTGTTTCGGCGAGTGAGTGAGGGTATATAGGCCCAATCTGGGGAAAGGGGCTTAAAGTTTGGCAGCGCACTTGTGACTCCACTGGTGTGGCCAAACATGGCGACTATCATTTAACATTAGGTGGTCCGTCTCGTCTGCCGCCTAATTCATAAAAAATGTTATCCGTGTTTATTTTTGTTTGTTGTGTACAGGCATTAGGTTACTGTAATCTGTCAAATTTTCTCAATTAATATTGAACCACACTTGTTTGACATTAAGGTGATAATCGATCGAAGAAATTTGTGTGGTTGTTCGTACTTATTGCCTTTTATGTAAGATCTAACAAGATATACTGAGATATACAAACAGTTGCATCTGCAGTGATGGCGTCTCATTCGTTGCAATGAAAATTCAAAGGCTTTGTCCGCTTAGAAAGCACAATCGCCGACGACAGTAACGATCAGATGATTGCATTTTAGTACAGGGCCGGATTTTGTAAAACTAGCTGGAGAGAAACATTTATGTACTAACACGAGTAACAGAGTATTACTAACAGACAAAATAGTTAAAATAGTTTAAAGGTTGGCAGCGCACTTGTGACTCCACTGGTGTCGCGGGTAGATAGATAGATATACTTTATTGCACAAAATAAGAAACACAACTTTAAAATCTAGGCATTACAGAAACTTAATTGTACAATTTCGGCGGTCTTATCGCTGGAAGCGATTTCTACCAGACAACCTTCAGGCAAAGGACATTTGATAGTAGAGGAGGGGTATGCGGTGCATTATTGAAAATGGGAAATAAAAGTGAACTGTATATATATATATTTAAATATTTATAATGCTAATACATAAATAAACACAATATTATATACTAATAAATAAATATGTTATGCTTGGATAAAATAATATAAAGGACTAGATATACATTCATATAAATTAGGATCTTAGACGGACCATCGGGTGTCCATGGGCGCCGGCAATCGCTTACCATCAGGTGATCGTCTGCTTACCTATCACATAAAAAAAAAGTTTATCCAACTAGGTGGACGGTTTTTTTTTTCTTAACCAATAACGTAGATGCTTTGTTGTTTATTTATATTATTATTTTTTATTCTTATTATTTATTAATACGAATGTCGCACGGTTCATCCAGATAATTAGGTCCAAACTGAAAACCAGCGCTGCAGCGGCTTCAAGCAGTTGCAGCACATGCTGAGGTTCTTGTTGTGATCTTGTTGATCACTTGGTTTTGTTGGTAATGTTTCATGCAATAGGTGAATACTTTTTCTGTCTTATTGTTGACATCTTTTTGTAATTATATTCGTGTTTGGAGCCGTGTGCCCCTGGCAGAGTAGAATAGGCCACCCTCACTCTTACCGAGGTGTCGTAAAAGGCGACTAAGGTAAAGCTGCTGGCATGATCATCAGCACCCAGAGAAGGAAAACTCTGCATTTATATCAAAACCCTCACCAACCCGTCTGCCAAGCGTGGTGAGTATGGCAATTACCCCTCATGTGATTGAGGGAGGCCCGTGCGCCAGCAGTGGGGACTTAAATTGCTGATGATGATGATGATGATGATTCGTGTTTGTGGTCAATCAATGTTTTACTTACTTACATACTGCCACACTCAGAGTCGTTGATTAAGGTGACGGGTAGGGCACACTAGAGAGGCCAATCGATTTTAATTTTTAGCTACTTAACCGGATCTATTTTGAACAATTTCGGAGTTACAACCTCTCGGCAAATACTTATACTATTTATTAAATAACCTTGCACAAATGTTGGATCCAACGCGTACGCGAAAAATTGATTCACGCTAAAAGTGGCCGCTTTTGGCTGGTAATCAATTTTTCTCGTACAAAAACGGACCCAACATTTATGCATGGTTATTTAATGAATAGTATAAGTGTTTGCCGAGAGGTTGTAGTCCCAGAAATTGTTTAAAATAGATCCGTTTTAGTAGCTAACATATAAAAACGAATGGTGTCGCTAGTTAGGGCTACCCGTCGCCTTAACTTAGTTGGCTACTTGAGAAAAAATATTGACACTTATTTTGATACGCATAAAGACTACTGATACTAAAGTTAATGAACATTAGCTTAAATGGCTTTTTGAGTGCGGCCGTTAGATAATTATTTTTCTTAATTGACTACCACAGGAACAAGCAAAAAAATAAAAATACAATCAAAACAATCAATTTTAACCATGGAAGCCAGCACATTATGCCAAACCGTCATAACTTGGTAATGCATAATGGTTCATCATAATCTGCTGGCGTTGACCGGAGATATAAGTATAACAGGTTAAAAGAAAACCACGTTAAGCAGCGCTTGTTTCGTCGAATGAATGAGGGTACCAGATTCCAATTTCCAAAATAGAAAGACGCCCAATTCTTCCCAAATTAGGGAAAATGATCGGCTCCACTGGTCTGGACGATACATTACCATGAGATGATGGGTCTGTTTTTCTGCCACCTATGTATCACAAAAAATGTCCAAGTCCATGGCCGGCGTTGATTACTTTACAACAGGTGACTCGCTTGCTTGTTTGTGCGCCTCTAGCATAAAAAAAAGAAAAAATATTAGGTAATAAATCAAGCTATAAACTATTTATCCCTGCTCCTACTGTCACAAACTTCACTATATTATTATTTACGAGTTTAAAAGTGAAATAAAATTGTTCTCCAAGAATTTGTGCTTCACATTATATGTTTTCGTTTTATAACACCCGCTTTTGATCTTTTAACATACCATTCAAGATAAACAAAAGGGCAACCACTTATACGCGTACCATATTATATTGTTATGGGTCTGCCAAATTTCAACACTCATTACGTACGGTCGTATCAAGTTTCATTATGAATCGTTTATTCTTTAAATAAGGCCAGATCACAAATACTTGAAAGGTGATGGTATTGTAGAATCTTGTTGATAACATCACAATAAATGGTTTTCCTTAACTCATGATTGGTTAATGTATTCTTAATTTTATTTAAATATAGCTGACTATTTTATGGGAAGACACATCAGTATTTAATAAATTTATGTCTCGTCGTTTGTGTGTGTGTTTTTTTTACATTATGGCAGACAAATGAGCAGACGGCTCCCCTGATGGTAAGCCCAACACCGCCGCCCATGGACATCTGCGATACACGGGGCATCACAGATGAGCTGTCGGCCCTTAAGGGAGGAAGTCCTTCGTAGTCGACACTGTCGACACACGGTCGAACAGCTCCTCGGAACACTCTCCATTGTAGATGTGATAGAAGACACATTGTGTGTTATATAATTAAGTAATCACATGCATTAATCCTATCCGAAAATAAGCAGCTCAGACATACTTACGTGCGTTTTCAACTTCAAACTTATGTTTCCTTATGATCATAATATACCATGCCTTTAAATATAAGGCTGAGATTTTACTATGTATGATAGGTGTAAGACGATCACCTGATTGTCACAAGTGCGCCGCCAACCATTGAATTCCCCTTAAGTAATGGAGACCTAATCATAGTAAGGACTCACGAATTTACAGCGCTGGATTTCAGTGAGGCATTTCATGGCAACGAGTAGCTCCCACTCGGCAATTTACCGGTCCCTTTTAGAATACTCCGGTCCCTTTTAGAATACTCCTCCCTACTGTATACTTAAAAGGTACATCCGAAGTCGTATCCTGAGTCCGGTCATGTCTTGTAATAAGTAATCGAAGAGAATGGGAAACTTCCTTCATTCACCGGTCATCGGTCAATCGGTCAAATTATCGACAATCAAAGATAGATTCACGTCTACATTCTAGAGCTGATCATGAAATTATAATACAGAGTACTGTATTAACCTTCTTGGGCCCGATTCGATCAATCTTTATAAGAGAATGATCGTCAGTACCTTCTATACGAAACGAATTTTGAAATTATGTTTATGAAATTCTTATCACACTGGCACACTTCCCGATTCCGACTTCGTTTTCCGATTCGAGTCGTCCAAAATATATATTATATATTTTTTGGGTACGATAGGTGTCAGACGAGCAGACGGATCACCTGATTGTCCCAAGTGCGCCAAGTGTCCCAACTCCCCTTAAGTACTAGAAGCCCAATGAAAGTGAGGACTCACAAACATCGCTGGATTTCTGTGAGACCGTTCATGCAGAAGCGTAGCTCCCCCTATGTATCAAAACTTTCTAATGTATAGTTTTAAATATTTTTACATGTTTTAAACATAATGTTGTTGGTGTGCCTTTTCAAATAAATAAATAATTAATCCTTTACTTGACCACGGACCATGTTAAGACCACTAATACAAAATATATTTTTACTTTGACATTTTTTTTATAATTTACTTGAAGGCTTGGTTGAGACCAGTCATAAAACCCGGAACTTTCTACTTTTGGGAGCAAAAGCCGCTGTCACACTCGGCTACTCTGCTAGCGAGGAAAGCATAACATGTTCTACTCGTATTTTACATTAATGATTTCCCGAAACCGAATGATGTTACTTACTTTAACGTAATGATTATGTTCTCTTTGGTTACTTACTTCAGTGCTAACATGTCAAAGTCCAGGTGTCCCCAACCTTTTCTTAACCACGAATCATGTTGATTTTTTGGTTGTGACCACGAATATTTTCTCTTGTTTAAATTTTTTCCTTAACGTAACCTTATTACCTGAATTTCGACATTGCATTTATGTCACCGAATAGGTGAAGGTACCGGAGGCCCCATCTAAGGCAGAGAGGAAGGAGCGCACTTGTTTCGGGTGTCCATAGGCGGCGGTACTCGCTTACCGGTGATCCGTCTGCTCGTCTGTCACCTATCACATAAAAAAATCATTGATCGCCCGCGACATTTAAAGCCATTCAATTAAGTACTTGAATGGCTGAATGGTTTAACACATTTTTTTATAGAAAGGCCAATCAGGATGACCTCACTCCGCCTGATGGTAAGCGGCTGTGAAATCCAAATATGAGGTTGACAGGCACAAAAGAACTAACAAAGTACCCATTGTGTCTGCCATCCTCACCCTAATGGCCTGCTGAGATGCCGTTTCACGCCCCGCCTAAAAGACCCCGGATTGTATGAAGGAGGAAACAGATTTTGCCTCCTTTGTACCACTGTTTGTGGTAACTTTATTTCGTCCTCAGACTACTAATTCTTTATGTGATAGGTGACAATCCCAGGGTACGCTTGGAGCATAATTCACGTTTTAGTAAGTATTCATCATCATCGTCAGCCCATTTAAGTCCCCACTGCTGGGGCACGGGCCTCCCTCAATCACATGAGGGGTAATTGCCATACTCACCACGCTTGGCAGACGGGTTGGCGAGGGTTTTGATATAAATGCAGAGTTTTCCTTCTCTTGGTGCTGATGATCATGCCAGCAGCTTTACCTTAGTCGCCTTTTACGACACCTCGGTAAGAATGAGGGTGGCCTATTCTACTCTGCCGGGGACCACACGGCACTTAGTAAGTATTGCTATTGCAATAATGCGTCTATAATCTGACCCTTCGCAACCTTTAGACAGGGGAATGAGTCACTGAATGAGACTAACTGAATCAAGGTTACACGTTCTGACGTGATACTATTAGAAACTGCTGGATCCTTTTTTTTATGACATACTGTACAATGCCATTGGAGCATCTCCGTTCCTCCACTACTCCACCAGGCAGACCCTCAATCGACACCGGTACAAGGTAGAAATACCAAAAGTCCGCACAAAGAGGTTTGAATCCTGTTTACTTATTCGTACTGCGAAACAGTGGAATCAGCTGCCTGAGGAAGTGTTCCCTAGAGGCTAGAATTTGGGGGTTTTCAAAGCGCGAGTGAATAGGTATCTTCTAGGTAATCGTGCTACATCTTAGACCATATTATCACTTACCATCAGGTGAAATATGGTCAAACGCTTACCTATCTACAGAAAAATACAAAATCAGGTGGCAGACGAGCAGACGGATTACCTGATGGTAAGCGATTGCCGCCGCCCATGGACACCCGCGACTACAGTGGAGTACAAGTGCGCTGGCAACCTTTAAATCCCATTTCCCCGGGATTGGGCCTCCGGTACCCTCACTCACGCAGCGAAACACAGCACAGTGCTGATTCACGCCGGTTTTTTGTGAGGCCGTGGTATCACTCCGGTCGAACCGGCCCATTAATGCCGAAGCGTAGCTCTCCCACGGTACTAGTTGGGAACCACTGCTATTGTCGATAGTCAAATACCTCTCCGGTGTTATATCACATTAACACCTTACCAGGTAGCAGACGCGTGTTCCGCAAACATTTGCCTTGACAATTATCCTAAAGAACTGTTCAAACACAGAGAGAAATCTCAGAGACGCCAGACATGAAAACCAGATGATGCATTAGATTTATGTAAGACCATAAAGAAAAGGACTTACATTTTTTTTCTCTGTTGACCTGAGTTTTTCGAATTCGAATACGGTATTTGACAATTTTTTTTTTGTAATCAAAAGACCTCTCAATGTTAGAAACATCGTTGAAAGAATTACTTGATTCTCATTTAAACTACCTGAGATATAACAACTTTAAAATTACATTATTTTGCACAAACCCAAAACGACCCATACAAATGGCGACTAAGATGTGACGTCAGACGCAAGTACCTATTTTGTATGCATTTCATTTGAATTTTGTATGGTAGCCATATCAAATGCTTCGTTTATGTCAATGGTTCTATTATAATAGTTAGTGCAAATTGTATGGGTTATTCAATGGTATGATTATCTTTTAATAATTTCATATTTTTTAAATGGACTTGCCCATGAATCTTTGAATGACCATAAAACCGGCTAGACGTTATATTTTTAATTGAGAATTTTTGCTATTGGTACATACTTACCTATATTTTGATAAAATATTCATATTTTGTAAAATCTCGAGCTTCGTCAAATACCCTATTACCATTAAGGCGATGGGTAGCCCAATCGATTTATTAAACCGGATTAAACCGGATCTATTTGAAACAATGTCGGAAAGGGAGTCTATAAACAAACATTTATTTAATAATTGTGCACTACTTCTTGATTTGTTTTTTCACTCGAAATTCGGATTAACGCCACAAGTGCCCGTTTTTGGCGGTAATTCAAATTTGGAAAAAACAAACCCACAAGTTAAGTATAAGTATTAAATAAATAGTAGTGTTTTCCGAGAGGCTGCAACTACGAAATTGTTAAAAAGATATCAAGGTTTAGTAGGTAACAACTTAAATCAATTGGCGTCGTTAGTGTGCCTTACCCGTCACCTAAGGAGCAAGTTTTCTATCTTAAGATATTGTAATACCTACTTGTAAAAGAGGTATTCTGTATTGCCTAGATACCGCGGCACAAAAGAACTCCCGCGGCAAAACGTGGAACTAAAATTTTAGATTTCTTATGTCTATGGACAGTGGCGGACACATCAAGCTATACAAAACTGTCAAATTTCCTCAATCGATTTCGAACTCAATGTGTAACGATATAAGGTTTATAATCGAATGAAAAATTTGACAGTTTTGTATAGCTTGATGTGTCCGCCACTGGACATAGAGCTCAAAGAATGTTGATGGCGACTGAAGCGCGCTTTTCAAGGAACTTAAACCGGCACTTAAACTTGACCCAGCGTAAAGCAGCACTTTCCTGCGTGAGTAACACAGCACGGGTACCAGAGGCCAAATCCGGGGAAAAGGGGGGTTTAAAGGGGGCTCTGGTGTCGCGGGTATACTCACTATGGGCGGCGGAAATCGCTTACCATCAGGTGATCTGTCTGCTGACAGATTTAATGCTCGTCTTCCTCCAAACACAAAAAAATAACTTCTTTGGTGACGCAGAGCCTTTAATTATTCTATGTCAGCGATAGACATCATCATACATGTAGATATTGCAAAACATGCACAGTTAGCCACAAATCAGGTGTCTACCTTTTTTATGGTTTGCGCATATGCGACAACTCTGCCAATGTCAAGTAAGAAAGAAAGAACGAAAGAAACATTTCATTGACCATCACAATACATAATTTAACAATTGACACTCATTAGAAAACATAGGTAACATTCACACATTGAATGAAACATTACAGCATAGAGAAAGATAATAATACCTTGCATCACAAACTAAGTAGAAGATACTGCTTGCAGCTATACTATTTATAAAGAAAGAGGTAAATTCGACAGACAGCGGTAACGCCTTAGGGAGATAGTAATGAATCGCTTTCATATAACTATGTTACGGTACTCGTACATAATTATATTCTTAGTAGAGATATAAATATTTTACGGCTTCATCTATCTTACTGCGACATATACATATAATCCGAAAACACGAAACGCTTGCGTGATGTAATCGACAACTAGCGCCATCTATTGGTCCCGAAACGAAGTGATAGATAAATGTGAGTACGAAAACTGACTTCAGGTAGGTAATACATATATGCATAGTTATACAATGAAAATATTCTAAATAAATAGGCGTGTCTGAAGTGTGAGGTCAATCAGGTCCCGGCCTCAGCATGGAGCCTGCCACGACACCGACAGCTCACCGATCAAGTGATTTAAGTTCACATGTTCTTTTGCAGAAAATTGGTCGGTTAATTTATTGAACCATAACGTGTTGGACTCTAAGGTGAAATTCAATTGAAGTTTGACAGTATGCATTGATGTGTGGGTCCATATCTAATTTATTTTTCTGCATTTGTTTTTAAACGCATCATGAAAATTATAATTACGATTACCTATACCTATCTTATAGTATGTTCGTAGTGTATCTGGGCTAACTTTTGGCTGGACCTGGGAATCCAACTCGGCATTTCAAATACAGCCATTGCACTTTGGGTGGTGCAACGTGGTGGTCATCTACTATTATGATATAGAGAAAAGATTTTCATTATTTTACGTTTGTAATAGTGTAACTCCAAAACCGTGGAAGAGCCACGCTTCGGCATTCGCCGGCTCGACCGGAGTGATACCACGGCCTCACAGAAAACCGGCGTGAAGCAGCATTGTGCTGTTTCGCTGCGTGAGTGAGGGTACCAGAGGCCCAATCCGGGGGAAAGAGAGTTGGCAGCGCACTTATGACTCCACTGGTGTCGCGAGTGTCAATGGGCGGCGGCAATTGCTTATCATTGCAAAAAAAAAAAATAATAAGCAGCCTCAAAATGTCATCTGCCGGGTGAAAATTACCTTATCTCTTATGTTTTTTTTTCATAAACTTCAAAGACATCGAAGAAAGGGCAGGAGAATCGCAGTAATCAACCTCATTTGACATAAAAGGGAAAGGGCAATCTTGAGGTCACAGGAAGGAGGAAAATTTTAAAACAAACAGAATCATTGATGAGAGAAAATTTCAAATTATTATTTGTATATAGCTAAGATTGTATAAGGTATTTCCCAAATGTGGATAAGCAGCTTTACTGAATCGAATAGGTAAATGAGATATACAGAGTATATCGGCAGACATTTACATCCCTTTAACCACGTGGCAACCATTTCTGAACAATATTTGAGGAGCTCCGGAACAAAACCCGATAAGTAAATACACTTTTAGTATTTTTATAGTAAACAAAAACGAATGATTTACGTTGGAATGTTAATGTTGTTTGTTTAACTAATATAACGTAAATTTACATTAAATGTCTACATAATTATAAGAACTTGAAGTGCCGGAGCTGCGGCTGACGCTGCAGAGAGACTGAAAGCTGCAAAGTATAGGCATCTATCTGGTGCCTACCACTTTGTAGCTTTCGGTGTTGAAACACTGGGCCCGTGGGGTTCCGACACTCTCTCTTTCTTCCGTGACTTAGCTAAGCGTCTAGTCGAAGTCACGGGAGAGCCAAAAGCTGGCAGCTACCTCGCCCAGCGAATTTCCATCGCGATCCAGCGGGGTAATGCTGCCAGCATTTTGGGGACACTGCCACGGGGACCTACTTTGTTTTAACTCTCCTTTTTATTTACTTTTAGTTTAATTTTATTTCTTAGTTATTGTCTTTATTTTCTTGTGTTTTTGTTCAATAAAATAAATTTTCCCAGAACTTGAATAGTCCCGAAAATTAAAAATGCAATGATTGTAATTCAAAAATACGTGTATTTGTCTGGTTTTGGATCAGCCTTAGTCCAACCTTAGAAAATAATTTTGTATGTTTTTAACGGGATTTGATGCGACCTGAGTGATGTGTGTTATGTAAGAGTACTGGGGGCTAACAGAAAAAATGGCATTAAGTGGATTTATCGACTTTGGTCTATGACTTAAGGAAATTCACCTAAAAATTTTTCAACTTTTCATACAAAGTAGGTCTGTCTGACTTGGTCGTTTTGGGAAGTCAGAATATTCAACGAATTTCTAAAAGTCCTGAAACAAATTCTATTCAGAAAGGTTGGTAGAACACGTGGTTAAAGAGATGTAAGATGTCTGTACAGGGTGTATCACAGTACACCCTGTACAGTGTTTATAATAATAATAATTTAATTTATTTCAGATAAAAATCCATACAATCTTGTTAGTAAAATTCTTATTACTACGTTAGCTGACATAGTTAAATTATACAATCCTTAATTTAAATATTTAATTGTCCCCTTCATGTGCATTTTAGTCCAATGCCTACGAATGGGACAATCAAAACGGTCTTGCAATACCCTCAGGATGCCATTTGAGCTCTCACGCAATCTTAGCATAATTGAAGCAGTTCGCTTCCTTAGGATGGCATGAAAACCATCAACACCTGCTTCAGCGAACATGCTTGATGCGCTGCAAAATCTGGGAAAGCCCATTAACATCCTGAAGGCATTGTTATATTGCACGCGGAGTGCATTGTAAGTTTTTTGCGTATAGCTGCACCACAGGTTGCAGGTGTAAAAGGTTTGGCAGTACGCCTTAAAAAGGGTAATTTTAACATCTCTTGTGCACCTAGCAAACCTGCGCGCAACCATATTACATCGAACCGCCAATGCTCTCCGTTCTCTCTCCATATCACAATTGTCTGTGAGATCTTCATTTACAATATGTCCCAAATATTTAAATGTAGACACTTTACATATAGGCACACCAAGGATCTTTACTGGAGGCACCACCAGTGGTTTCCTACCATGTACACGAAACACCAATAACTCACTCTTTTTGGTGTTATATACTAATCCATGCTCCGCTGCGTATGCCTCACACACGGTCAATAGTCTACGCAATGCACTCACTGATGGACCCAGCAACACCATATCATCAGCATAACTTATACTATTAATCATGTGTCCGTCAACAGAACAGCCTACTCTGGTACTGCTGAGTGCATCAATCAGCCTGTTTACATAGCAACTAAACAGCAAAGGAGAGGACAACCCCCCTTGTCTTACCCCGCATTCCAAGACGTACTCGTCAGATAACGCACCAGCCCATCTGACCTGGTTAACTTGATGGCTGTACCAATGCTGCAAGGTGGTAATTAATTCAGCTGGAACAGAAGCGTCACGTAGTTTGGTCCATAGTAAGTCATAGTTAGCTGTTTGCGTTATGATTTTTTTCTGAGATAAGGGGGAGAGATCAGATAAAAGACCTGATGGTAAGCGATTGTATCTGCAATACCAAAGGAGTCAAGAGTGCGCTGCCAACCTTTAAACTCCCCTTCTCCCTCAGATTGGGCCTCAGGTACCCTCATTCATTCGAAGACCGCTTTTAAAAAAGGAATTGTTTCGCTCCAAAACCTTAAAAAGAAGCTTTTTTTATGATTTTGGATTTGAAAAATCCAGTAGTGCATGTTCAGGAGACCTATTTTTGATTTACTCGTATGACTTAGCGTCGTGACGAGTCCACGATTTCTACTGATTTTCCTTCGACATACGAAATTCCGCATTTTTGAATCATTCGTCTGCAACGAGTGCCCCCACCCACTCGTTGGTCGAGTGACTTAAAGCGAGCGATAGAAGCAACGTCAAATTAGTTGTCAATAGCAACAAGCATAAACAAAATATTATAAATTTCAAAACTTTGATTTGACTGATTTTGTTA
This sequence comes from Marasmia exigua, assembly GCA_019059595.1. Classification (NCBI taxonomy): domain Eukaryota; kingdom Metazoa; phylum Arthropoda; class Insecta; order Lepidoptera; family Crambidae; genus Marasmia; species Marasmia exigua. Next base: position 26,439,875 of record CM032472.1, on the reverse strand, counting down.
GTTGACACAATGTGACATTCATAGTTTTTTTGTGACAAAAAAGCAAAGATTTTCATATTCTGCCAATAATCTATAGTTTTTGCATTCCTTTGCAAAGCGGAAGTTACCAGTTTGTTTAAAATTCTGCATGGAAGGGTTAGAATGTCAATTTACCGTATTATATTGGCAACATCGAAATCGAATGACTCGAAAATAAGGAAAATCGGCTTCATGCGACCTAGAAGGCGAATGTGACTTACGTCGCATGCGACGACGCTAAGTCATACGAGTGAATCAAAAATAGAGCTCCAGATTCGATCCTCCGACCTACCGATAAGAATAGCACATTCTTATCCACTAAGCTACCATTGCCCTACCGCTGAACTGGCGGTATTCCGTGGGAATAGATTAGTTTTTACCAGATTTTGTAAGCGTCTTATAAGGCAAGGGCCATATTTATTGCAAATCAATTCATTAACGGATGAGAGTGAGGCTAAAAAGTCACTCGTAGCCTTCGGCAATACTTGATAGAGTAAAAGTGAATCGTGCTTGCTGACGAATAGTGATGTTATGTGACGCATAGTGGGGTAACGCTACGTTTTGACCAGACACGAGCCAACTCGTGTTACGATGAATGTCATCATCATCATCATCATCAGCCTATCGCAGTCCACTGCTGGACGTAGGCTTCTCTAATTGTTCGCCACCGTGATCTATCCATTCTCGCATCCAGCTCTTGCCAGCCATCCTGCGCAGATCGTCCCCCCACCTAGCCAGAGGGCGACCTACATTACGTTTGCCAAGACGCGGTCTCCACTCTAGAACTCGTTTACCCCATCGGTTGTCGGTTCTGCGGCTAATATGGCCAGCCCACTGCCACTTAAGCTTGCTAATCCGGTGAGCAATGTCGATGACTTTGGTTCTCTGCCGGGTCATCTCATTTCGGATTCGATCTCGGAGAGAGACGCCGAGCATTGCTCGTTCCATAGCCCGCTGGGCGACCTTTAACTTGTGGACTAGCCGTACCGTAAGTGTCCACGTTTCGGCTCCGTATATCATGACGGGTAGGACGACGAATGTAATAGGTCTTTACCTATGAAATTGCCTTTCTAGACGCAATAAGATGTACCTTTAATAAACAAAAACTCACCATACTTTAATTTTATTAAGATTTAAGACTAAATTTTAAGGTTTAATGTTAATATTGGATTTGTGATTAAAAAAAAACTAAAAATTACCGGGCGTTTTTATCAATTACAACTTTTTAATTAAAAATATTTTTTTAAAAAGTCGCTACACATCCTCACTAATCACTGGTGGAAACGCAACCTTTTTGTGAGATGCAGTTACTAATCGCTGTGATATATGTAATTTTTAAAACGAGGTTTTTTCATTGAGTGTTTTTTTCAACCGTTGGCAGCGGTTGATGGTACTGGTGTAAATCTTTTTGGTGATCTTATCTATACTATTTATAATAAAGAATAAAACGTACAGACAGCGGCCACGCTTATAGGTGATTCGAAAACACAATACGCTTGCGCGATGCAATCGACACGTAACGCCATCTACTGGCGCCATATAAAGTGGAACTAATGTCCCGAAACGAAGTGAGGACGGGCTAAATAAATAAATCGTGAACACTCTGAAAGATAAGAAGTGTCTTAGGTATCTAACTGTCGATAGCGAATTGCCACAGACAGTTTCACTTCCCTATAAAATTGTGGTCACGCAACATAATCTGAAGAGTGCTACAAGTGGGCGTGACCGCGTAAACCTTGATGTGAGCGCTGAGGCTAGGGTGACCAGTATTAAAACCTGACCAGTGTCCATACAGAAGCTCTCTGATGTCATTTTTGCCAACTGAGATGTATGAATTATTACTGTACTACTTATTTTTGTCGCAGAACCTACAACCGATGGGGTGAAGGAGTTCTAGAGTGGAGAGCGCGTCTTGGCAAACGTAATGTAGGGCGCCCTCTGGCTAGGTGGGGGGACGAACTGCGCAGGATGGCTGGCAAGAGCTGGATGCGAGAAGCCATGGATAGATCACAGTGGCGAACAATTGGAGAGGCCTACGTCCAGCAGTGGACTGCGATAGGCTGATGATGATGATGATGACTTATTTTTATTTATTTATTATTAAAGTATACCTGTGGCTTACAGAAATGTTTCCAACACGCACACAAGCTTAAATTTTACATAAATAATACAATTGAATTAAATTTTAGAAAACAAACAATAAAAAGCACATGCATAAATCAAATAATTGTAAAACGATATTCAAATAGTCAAGGGTGTACTAATATTAATAAATGTCAAAGGAAAAAAAAACAATCTAAGTAAAATGTCAAAAGGATTATAATTTGTCAATCAAAATGTTATCGTTTTATAAATATTATTATGTCATTATCATTTATTATCATTATCAGTATTATATGTTATTATGCCAATGTGTTGACATGGTTTCATTTACGTAGTACTCCCGTCCTCAAACAACGTCCAAAAGCAAGGCTTATGGCGAGGGTTTTCATCTACATATGGACTATAATGCGGACTGCTAAGGAATGGGACTCCTTGCCTAGATCGGTTTTTCCGGACCACTACAATCTTTACACCTTTAACGCAAGAGTGAACAGGCATCTTTTAGGCGAACGCGTTACATCCTAGACCTCATCGTCACTTTCCATCAGGTGAGATTGTGTAAAAGCAAAAAATATAATTTCTTAGATAATTTAAATTGTTGTTGTTGTTGTGCTGCAAAACCCATGTAAACTTTTTCAAAATTTTCAGTGTGGGGGTTTTAGAAAACTTTCCAAAAACACTTATATATGTATTTATTAGTTCGACATGATTCATATCACATTCAATAAATAAATAATTTTTTTGAAAAATCTTTAGATAATAAAATACTTATAATCTACCTAAACTAAAGGGAACAATTTTAAGTTTATTGTCTTAACTAGGGATTTCCTGTATCTTAGGCAGAAACGAAGATGAAAAAGGACTTAAATTAATAAATTAATTTTAGCAATAAAACAATACATAACAACATTAAAATATCAAATGAATGATGATGTTTTGTGAACATTGACCCACATTATATTATATTAGTTGACATTATATAGTTAATACTATTTTATTTTAATTTTATTGATAATATATATTAATTGTGGCTCTACCTTCATGGATCTTTAAATACGAAAAAAGATATTCATCATAATAAACATTATTTTACAAATAGTCATACATATATATTGGTAGATTATTTACCTGACCAAGAACAATCTTGTATCTTAGTTTAATGAAACAATAATAAAAGTATAGAAAAATTCAACATTTAGAACATTAAGGTAGAAATTTTAGGACTTACTAAGTTTAATATACGCTATAGGTACGTAGTGCTTTAACAAGGCTAAGCCGGCGATGTTAATAATTGTAAAGATACCGGCGTGAATGCTGAAACAGCATTGTGCTAGTTTCTCTGCGTGAGTGAGGGTACCGGAGGCCCAATCCGGACTCCACTGGTGTCGCGGGTGTCCATGGGCGGCGGCAATCGCTTACCATCAGGTGATCCGTCTGCGCATCTGCCACCTATGACATATAAAAAAAAGATACAAAACTCTTGTATAAAATGGATTTTTTTCATTTGTGGAGCGCGAAACACGAGAGATCTGGTCACCCTAGTCACTTAAGATGGACTTAAATTGTTTTTATAATCATATTCATATCGCATATCAAAAGAAAAGACGTGTCGTGTAATCGCAATGTTGGTTTTGGTTCAATGGCAATCATTACTTGTTGGGAATATTTCTGTCAATGTCAAGTAGCTTATTTGTGTAGTTCTTTCAATTTATAAGTCGTCCCACGGTTATTTGGCACGTGGCAAAAGTCGGAACTATGCTGTTTTGACATATTCCTATAGAAAAAAAAATTGTACAATGCCCCCTGTCAATGTCACTCAAGTGCCTTCTGATCGTGGTCGCACAATGCGTGCATACAATCTCGTGTTTGCACAATGCATGTGTGTGAGTAGGTGCTAGGTGCTGTACATTACTTATATGTAAACCGACAGCAAAATTTTGAAAAATCTTCGCTGCAAATAGAGTACAATGACGGCCTTTAGGGGAGACTTTTGCCCAGCAGTGGGATGACGTAGGCTAAAGAAAAAAAATCGTTTACCCTCAGCGCTGAGCAAGGGATTAGTTCTAATTAAGTATGATATTTATACTACGGGCTTGTTATTACTCCGTTGCTTTCTTAGGACAGTCCAAACTTTTTGACGCAAATAAACCCCGGGTTAGCCAAACAGTCTGAGATAACAAGAACAAAGGTTAAACTTGCTTGAACAATTAACTAACATCATCCATCCGACTTTCCGGCTACTGCGGCCAATCTGAAGGAGTAGCCAAGTACGGTCGACGATTTAACGGTGTTCCAGCGCTAAGCGATAATCGCTTGCACACGGAGCGGGTTGGGCAAAGCTAATCCCTGCACTCACGCATAGGGATTATGCCAGCTAACTGTAACACTGCTACGTTCGCTGGCCGCACCTACACACTACAAAAAAATGCAAGACCACTACAATCTAGACATGTACACCAGCTTCAAGGAGTATCGGGATCCTAAGCATCGAAGTCTCCGACAAGGTCCAATTTAAACGTCATTTGGAGGACAAAGCTAAACTCCCTAGCAAGCAGATGGATATCTTGAATAGAGCGAGGCAGTTCTTCACGCCTGGGCAACGACTTGTACTATATAAAGCCCAAGTACGGCCCCACGAGGAGTACTGCTCCCACCACTGCTGCTGGCGCCCCTAATCAGCTAGACCCATTTGACGCCTGCGAGAGATGAGTCAGGACTGTTGGGGATCCCGATCTCATGGACAAATTGGAGTCGTTGGAGTCGCGAAAAGATTTTGACTCTCTTTGCCTCTTCTTTAGGCTCTTCCATAGAGAGTGCTCTGTGGAGCTGTTAAATATCATACCAGGGTCACCATTCTACAATTGCATGACTAGACGCCGCGGCAAATTTCACCAATACTACCTGGAACCAATCCCTTCCAGATTGCTTCGTTTCCAGCGCTCTTTTTTCCTACGCTCGTGCAAACTCTGGAATGAGCTTCCAGCTGCGGTGTTTCCTGATCACTACGACATGTCCTTTTTTAAACGAGGTTTGTAAAGAGTTCTTCATTTACGGTAGACAGCGTCATGGCTGTGCTCCTGCATTGCTAATGTCTATGAGTGGCGGTTACCGTTAACCATCAGATGGGCCGCAAGCTCGTCTGCCTATTATAAGCAATAAAAAAATGCGTTACATTTAGAATGCAACGCGTTTTGCGTCGATCCTCTAAGTTGTAACGCGTGTAAGTGATCACCACATCGTCACTTACCATCAAGTGAGATTGTGGTTTAGGGTTAGCTCCAGCTCCACAAAAAAAAACTATTGACACTGCACCATGAAATTTCTATCAGACTTCATCATCATCATTTCAGCCAATAGACGTCCACTGCTGGACATAGGCCTCCCCCAATGTTCTACACGCAGATGGGGCCTGTGCCGCCCGCATCCAATGGATTCCCGCGATCTTCACCAGATCGTCGGTCCAACTTGTGGGGGGCCTGCCACGGCTGCGACTTCCTGTACGTGGCCTCCACTCGAGGACCTTTCCGCCCCAACGGCCGTGTGTTCTCCTCGCTATGTGCCCTGTCCATTGCCACTTGAGGCATGCAATCCTTTGGGCTATGTCTGTAACCTCAGTTCTCCTGCGGATCTCATCATTTCTGATACGATCACGCAGGGAGACTCCGAGCATAGCCCTCTTCATTGCTCTCTGGGTGACTTTGAGCCTCCTTAATCGGCACATTGGAAGCGGCCACGTTTCGGTTCCGTATGTCATCACTGGCAACACACACGCATTAAAGACTTTTGCCTTGAGACACTGCGGTAGATGGGCCGAAAATATGCTGTGTAGCTATCAGACTTAATTCGTAATAAAACCTTAGTATAAAATCTCTCTGCTTTACTCCACTGTGATTTCACAAGATACCAGTAAACATGTGTGAGACATGTCGACACTGATCAATACGGCGGAACAACTGATCTCGGCAGATGCCATCATCGGGATCCATTTGAACTCACGCGCACGTCCACCGCGCCGCCTGCGAATTTTAATGCGAAATGTGGATTAGATCGTTACTGTTATTGAGTCAAGTGAAGGGAATTACAGTGACACTGTCACTGATAAAGATGACAGATGTTAAAGGTGACACGTGTTAAAGGTTGGTTCATTCCGTCTTCACCAGGATCGGATCTCATCATCATCATCATCCTATCAGCCCCCATCCACCCACTGCTGAGTATACGCCACTCCCTTCGGTCCCCTGCCAGCTATCCATTGTTTCCCAACAGCTACTGCCACTGGGTCGGATTTAGGATTAGATTTCTATTAACAGAAAGCGCTAACGACGTTCCAAAACTAACTCTTGTAGAGTACCTACCTAATTTTGATTTTTAAAGCAATGACCCTTACATTGATGCATTCAAAATTCTCATCTCTATTCACCCTAATATCTTTCCAAGTTTAATGCAATATGATTAGGAGGAATTTTGACGGATTGTAGTTATATAAGCGTGCATTTCAGATAGTTTATCTATAAAATATTATAAGAAAGAGCTCAAGCTTCCTCCTATTTCTAGCATTCTATTCTTCGCTATTCCAGCGGTTTCAATTATTATTTTCTAGGGCATATCTTTAGCAAGTCAAAGTACATAACAATAGTATCAAAACCACTGATAATGGCGCTGCTAACAATTTATGGTTACGCAAAAAATACCATCATCTTACAACAATCAATTTCGTACAGAACTTACATCAATATCCTGTCACTGGAGCAAATATCGCAGATCCGTTATCTGTGACGTTACTTGGTCATCTCTAGCACTCTATCGTTACACAAGCGTGGAATGTGATTTGCAAATCATTAACAAACAAAAGATGTTTCCAAACTATGACATAATGCTCCCAATTCTCGCCGCAGGCGTTTTGCTATTTAAATTGGATTACATATTTTGCATATTTTTTCCTCTGCCCTGTCATTTTAAAATCGCTACCGAAGAGTATTTTGAATATTAAGATGTGTAATTAATTATGCTATTAAATTACCTGTTTCATTGATGAGCCTGATGACACGTCTTGTGTTATATTTTACAAATTTATATTTATAAACTGTTAAATGATTAAAATATCCAATTACTTGTTTTGGCATAATCTTCCATCCAGCCCAGGCAGTCCAGCTTGGTAAGTCCAACTTCCAGAAAGAGGTCGATCGACGAATCCATCTCGGCTGGGCAGCGTTCGGGAAGCTACGCAGCATATTTTCGGCCCATCTTCCGCAGTGTCTCAAGACGAAAGTCTTCAATGCGTGTGTGTTGCCAGTGATGACATACGGAAACGAAACGTGGCCGCTTACAATGTGCCGAGTAAGGAGGCCCAAAGTCACTCAGAGTGCAATGGAGAGGGCTATGCTCGGGGTCTCCCTGCGTGATCGTATCAGAACTGATGAGATCCGCAGGAGAACTAAGGTCACAGACATAGCCCAAAGTATTGCATGTCCTCAAGTGGCAATGGGCAGGGCACATAGCGAGGAGAACAGACGGCAGTTGGGGCGGAAAGGTCCTCGAATGGAGGCCACGTGCAGGAAGTCGCAGCCGTGGCAGGCCCCCCACAAGGTGAACCGACGATCTGGTGAAGAACGCGGGAATCCATTGGATGCGGCCGGAAGAGGACCGATCTGTGTGGAGAACATTGGGGGAGGCCTATGTCCAGCAGTGGACGTCTATTGGCTGAAATGATGATGATGATGAATCTTCCATCTCGTAATTATGCAGCAAACATCATTGTTATGCAGTACGAAACAGTGCATATTAAAGCTCAACTGTCTTGATGGCGCAGTGGGTAGTGGGTCGCACTTTAAAGCGACGGCTGCGCTTGGGGTCCCGGGTTCCATCCCCGGTTGGGCCAACTTATGTACAAGACTTTTTCTGTTAAGGTGACGGGTAGGGCACACTAGCGACGCCAATCGATATTAATTTTTAGATACTAAACCGGATCTATTTTAAACAATTTCGGGGTTACAACCTCTCGGCAAACACTTATACTATTTATTAAATAACCATGCACAAATGTTGGATCCGTTTTAGTACGCGAAAAATTGATTCACGCTAAAAGGGGCCGCTTTTGGCGGTATTAAAACAGATAAAAATGAGAAACTCAAAGCCGCTAATAAATTAATATTAAACGTCGATCCATTACTGCTTAAAATTTATCAAACTCAGTTTCTTTTTTTTAATCTATTTGTTTAAAATATGAACGTTCTCGCTACAATGTTAATGGTGATATTTGCAGAAACAAATTCGAAGTATCGCCTTGGGTTTTATAATCCATAATAGCAGAGAAAGCTGTCTCGCCGAGTTGTAATGAAAATTAATTATTTACGTAGGTAATTTAAATTACTTTAAAGATCTCAACAATACCTACCACTTCAAGTTTCGTTCCTGATAATTAAACATTTTTTTTTGTGTGATAGGTGGCAGACGAACAGACGGATCACCTGATGGTAAGCGGTTGCCGCCGCCCATGGATACTTACAACACCAATGGAGATACAACCAACCGACCTTTAAGCCCCCCTTTCCCCAGATTGGGTCTCCGATACCCTCACTCACGCAGTGAAACACAGCACAGTGCTGTTTCACCCCGCCGGTCTCGGTTGCCGGTTTTCTGTGAGGCCGTGGCCGGTGTCATGATTTGACATTTATTTGGGTAAATAAATCGAGAATTCCTTGCATCGACTTTATTGATATATCGTATGAGTACATACAGATAGACAACAGCAACAGATGTGGATGGAGAATTGTGGACCCCACAGAGCGACGCACTAACACGTGCAGTTGGGAGCGACCTCTCGCTCGCAAGAATTGTTCGCGGTATAATATCTTGTGAACACACCTTCGCGGCCTTTGCCACTTTGGATGTAATGTCGCAGAATGAACGCGCTGACGCACAACGAAGGACAAGGAGAGGGATGAGACGACGAACGGGTGGTCGTCTTCCTTCTCTCCGTAGGGGAGGCCAGTCGGCAGTCGGTGCGGGGGCATCAACATTGGACGGGCCCCTACTGCAGCCTGTTTGAGACGACTCGGTGCTCCCGGTTGTCCCGATCACTCCCCCCAGCCTATCCGGGGGGAGTGTCGGGTCCAGTTTGTAAACGAATCGAGACATGAAGATGAGGCTCTTTAGTCGGTTCTCGTGTCTCGTACCCACTCAGGCGTAGAAGGGAACACCCCTGGTGTTTTAGTGGGTATACCTCAGGCCAAAGGAGAGCCCCACATATTTTAGCTGTTGAGGCTGAATCACCACGCTTGCTAAATACGGAATGGCGATCACAAACCCCAGCTATGGCCGGAAAATTCGAAACATACTTTTCGCCCGACCCGGGAATCGTACCTGGACCCCGAGATCACGGCCCGGTACTTAAACCACTAGACCAACAGGGCGTTCCCATCCTAGCGATGATTTGATTTCTATGATGGAGGCCTTTGCCCCAGCAGTAGGACAGTTTATTGCCTGAACCTTATATTATACATTTATTGCACTTTATTTTTGTACGATTATAATTTAAATACATAATGTAACAAGACTCAAAATATTCTTACCAAACTGTTTGCCGGCGGCTATTGAATATTTATCAAGACGTTTAAGGCATGAGTTAACAACAAATATTTGGACGGTTCATCTGTAAATTTTATGTTAAAAATTGCTGTTGACTTTCTGTGTAATGGGCAAATGTAAACAAGGACCATCGAGGCGGCTAATTTTGTTTGAGTTTATCGCCATCTGCTTGGCATTCCGTCGAAAGTACACTTTCAAACTGCAAAAGAGAATTAGTGGTATATGGTGGAAATACCAAAAGTCCGCACAAAGAGGTCTGAATCCTGTTTCCTGCGAAACAGTGGAATCAGCTGCCTGAGGAACACCTCAGTAGCTCAGTGTAGCCTCTAGGGAACACCCTAGAGGCTACAATTGAGGGCTTTCCAAAGCGCGAGTGAATAGGTATCTTCTAGGTAATCGAGCTACCTAGGTAGTAGGGGGCCGTGTGGTCCCCAGCAGAGTAGAATAGGCCACCCTCACTCTTACCGAGGTGTCGTAAAAGGCGATTAAGGTAAAGCAGCTGGCGTGATCATCAGCACCCAGAGAAGGAAAACTCTGCACTTATATCAAAACCCTCGCCAACCCGTCTGCCAAGCGTGGTGAGTATGGCAATTACCCCTCATGTGATTGAGGGAGGCCCGTGCCCCAGCAGTGGGGACTTAAATGGGCTGATGATGATGATGATGATTCTGAACGTGTAACCGTGATCAGTCTGGTTTCCCTGGTTGTGAAGGTCAGACGGCAGTCACTTCATTGTAATTACCAGACTTTCAGAGTCCTGGCTTATGGTCCAAGCATACCCCGGGCTCCGAAGCAACAGCTATGTGGGTATATGCCTTGGACCACGGCCATAGGAGAGAACTACATAACCCGTACGCCTCCCAACACCGGGTGTGCTAGAGGAAGTCAGCACACATCTCGGGCCCGCGGCTTTTCACCAGGGTGATAAAAAAAGGAAATGTGTTCCTGGAGCAATCCAGCTGGAGGTCCCCATCTTTACGTTTAATTATTATATTTTTTTTATGGCCGTGGCCGTTTTTAGGGGCCGTGTGGTCCCCGGCAGAGTAGAATAGGCCACCCTCACTCTTACCGAGGTGTCGTAAAAGGCGACTAAGGTAAAGCTGCTAGCATGATCATCAGCACCCAGAGAAGGAAAACTCTGCATTTATATCAAAACCCTCGCCAACCCGTCTGCCAAGCGTGGTGATTATGGCAATTACCCCTCAAGTGATTGAGGGAGGCCCGTGCCCCAGCAGTGGGGACTTAAATGGGCTGATAATGGTTAAAAAAAAAAATTATGCTAGAGGCGGACAAACGAGCAAGCGAGCCACCTGATGGAAAGTAATCATCGCCGCCCATAAACATCAGCGAAATTAGAGAGATCGCTAATGTGTTGCCGGCCTTTTTAAAAAAGAGTACGCTCTTCTCTTGAAGGTCCCTAAGTCGTAGCCGTCCGGAAATACTCCTGCAGCCAAACCGTTCCACAGTTAAGCTGTCGGGTAGGGCACAATAGCGACGCCAATCGTTTTTAGGGTTCCGTACCTCAAAAGGAAAAAACGGAACCCTTATAGGATCACTTTGTTGTCCGTCCGTCCGTCCGTCTGTCAAGACCCTTTTTCTCAGGAACGCGTGGAGGTATGAAGCTGAAATTTATATTAATTACTCAGGTCTACTGTCCCTTGAAGCTGTGAAAAAATCAAACTTCTAAGCCAACGCAATCAAAAGATACAGCCGATTATATCGATATTTTCATCAAATTTTCGACACTCGCAAAGGAATCAAAACCTACAGGGTACTTCCCGTAAACTCAGAATCTTGAAATTTGGCATGAAGCATTGTCATATAATGCAAATATAGGAAAAATTGCGAAAATCACATTTTTTTAGTTATATAAAATAATAAAAATATTTTAATAAAATGAAATTTACTACTTTATTTCTCACGAACGAATAAAGGTATCAAATTGAAATTTATACCAAATACCTACGTCTACTGTCCCTTTAAGCTGTGAAAAAATCAAACAAAAGTTAACGCAATCAAAAGATACCGGCGGAACCCTCGGTGCGCGAGTCAGACTCGCACTTGGCCGGTTTTTATTTTTAGCTACAAAACCGGATCTATTTTAAACAATTTCGGTGTTAGAACCTCTCGGCAAACACTTATATTATTTATTAAATAACCATGAACAAATGTTGGGGCCGTTTTTGTACGCGAAAAATTGAAATTGAAGCCGCCAAAAGCGGCCACTTTTGGCGTGAATTTTTCGCGTACGTGTTGGACTCAACATTTTTGCATGGTTATTTAATAAATAGAATAAGTGTTCGCCAATAGGTTGTAACCCCGAAATTGTTTAAAATTAATCCGGTTTAAAATCGATTTGCGTCGCTAGTGTGCCCTACCCGTCATCTTAATGTCTTATTTTAGTTAACACGACGCTACTCTAGTGGCAAATTAATTCCATTTAAAGTTTGCTCACTTACCTTATCAAAGTCATTAGAACCCTTATTTGGCGCTTGTGATTAACACTAGTAACCCAAAGTCACTTATCCGATTGAGTTGAAATTAGACAATTTTCATGATTAATGAGTTTGGTGGGGTTGACTCTTAAGGTGACGGGTAGGGCACACTAGCGACGCTAATCGATTTTAATAACTGATACAAGATTGTACCAACGCTCAATTCTGTAGAAAAGTAAATTTTTAATAAGTTCATAAATATAGTTTAGCAGAGAAGGTAAATCGTGAAATTATCTTTTTTATCTTTATTGCAATATATAAATGCATAACACAATTTTAAAGAGTTAAGAAATTAAGGCGACGGGTAGGGCACACTAGCGACGCCAATCGATTTTAATTTTTAGCTACTTAACCGGATCTATTTTAAACAATTCTTTTGTACGCGAAAAATTGAAATTGAAGCCGCCAAAAGCGGCCACTTTTGGCGTGAATTTTTTCGCGTACGTGTTGGACTCAACATTTTTGCATGGTTATTTAATAAATAGTATAAGTGTTCGCCAATAGGTTGTAACCCCGAAATTGTTTAAAATTAATCCGGTTTAGTAGCTAAAATCGATTTGCGTCGCTAGTGTGCCCTACCCGTCATCTTAATGTCTTATTTTAGTTAACACGCCGCTACTCTAGTGGCAAATTAATTCCATTTAAAGTTTGCTCACTTACCTTATCAAAGTCATTAGAACCCTTATTTGGCGCTTGTGATTAACACTAGTAACCCAAAGTCACTTATCCGATTGAGTTGAAATTAGACAATTTTCATGATTAATGAGTTTGGTGGGGTTGACTCTTAAGGTGACGGGTAGGGCACACTAGCGACGCTAATCGATTTTAATAACTGATACAAGATTGTACCAACGCTCAATTCTGTAGAAAAGTAAATTTTTAACTTTTAGCTACTAAACCGGATCTATAAACTAGGTACCAACTCTCGGCAAACACTTATACTCTGCCAAAAAATGAGACACTAAAAACCACGAACTAAAAGTAAAAATAATAGTATTTTTAACACTTTATACACTTCAAATAACATTTTATAACAGTACCTACACTCGAGAAAAGGTTTTACCGAAGTCGGCGCTTAATCCCTGTTGAATAATTGAATGTTGTATTAAATTACAAGATAGTACGAGTATGTATATCGATAGTTGACCTCGAAAGTCATTCAGATTGTTTAAGGCCCGATACTATCGATAGTATTGTGTTTCCTAAAAGAAATCGATTGAGAGATCGATACTATCGATAGTTTTGTACTATCGATAGTCAGCTATGTTTTGATAGTATCGCTGCCTGATTAGATGCGTCCGACACTATCGATAGTATCGGACACTAAACAATCTAAATGACTTTCGAGGTCAACTATCGATATACATACTCGTACTATCTTGTAATTTAATACAACATTCAATTATTCAACAGGGATTAAGCGCCGACTTCGGTAAAACCTTTTCTCGAGTGTAGGTACTGTTATAAAATGTTATTTGAAGTGTATAACGTGTTAAAAATACTATTATTTTATACGTTACTATAAATAAAACTTTTTTTTTATATATATTAAATGGGTTTGCACTTGACCTCATTTCACCTGATGGAAAGTGACAATAAGGTCTAAGATGTAGCGTGCTTACCCAGAAGAAGCCTATTCACTCTCGACTTAAAGACACCCAAATTGTAGCTCTCTGGGAATACAGAAGCCGGCAAGTTGTTCCATTCCTTAGCAGTTCGTACCAAGAAAGAGGAAGCGAAACGCTTAGTACGAGCTGGTAGAACTTGCACAGTGTAAGGGTGGATTCCTGTCGTCTTCCGCAATGTACTTTTAATGCACAAAAGAACAAAAAGACAGGAAAATTAAGACAATAAATCGATACTATTGATTTTACTTTTACTATCGATAGTGGACTATCGATAAGCAACACTAGTCGTAATGCACATGCTTGTAAGGCAAAAACCAGTGTACCTAATTTAAATATATCTTGAAAGTAAGTCCGCTTTAGTCCACAGAACTGCCATATAAATTCGAACCACACCACAGGTCAAAATTTATAACCATATGTTTTGAAAGCTTACCATAGAAAGGAGCAATCTCGATTACGCAGCTCCGCTAATCCGTGTTGATATGTAAAGAGGATGCTCCTTACGAAACATTATGGCGTTATGTGTACATGTACTGATTTAACTGTGTGGGTTTGTGTTGGTTTTCCTATATTCTTCAACTAACGGCTTTTAACCATGGCAGAGCCACGCTTTGGCATGCCACGCAAAACCGGCGTGAAGCAGGACTGTGCTGTGTTTCACTGCGTAAGTGAGGGTACCGGAGGCACATTTTTTTTTTAAATTAGAACAGCTAGACATTTGGCCACAATCTTACCTGATGGTAAGTGATGATGTGGGGGGGCGGATTCCGAGGGGAATGGGGAGTTTAAAGGTTGGCAGAATACTTGTGACTCCACTAGTGTTGCGGGTATCCATGGGCGGCGGCAATCGCTTACCATCAGGTGATCAGTTCTGCCAGGTGGCAGACGACCAGACTGATCACCTGATGGTGATGACAGAGGTATGTCATAAAAAAAATCCAGCACGTTTCTGATAGTATCACTAACAGTAGATACCCAGTTGTCATAAAAATTCAGAACGGGTAATCTTGATCCAGTTGGTCTCATTCAGTGACTCATTCCCCTGTCTAAAGGTTGCGAAGGTCAGATTATAGTCGCATTATTGCAATAATCTTGACCGTGGGAGAGCCACGCCTCGGCATTAATGGGCCTTCTCGACCAGAGTGATACCACGACCTCACAGAAAACCGGCGTGAAGCAGCACTGTGGTGTGGCAGCGCACTTGTGACTTCATTGGTGTCACTGGTGTCCATGGCAATCGCTCACCATCAGGTGATACGTCGTCCTCGTCTGCCACCTACGACATAAAAAGAAAAAAAAATAGCCAGACTTTCTAAATCATGGATTATGCTCGAAGCGTACCTTGGGATTCAAACCGACTGGTTTGGACGCAACTGGGAATGGACACGCGAGATAATTATGCTGCATCCTCACCTTAGCGGTTGCGTCCTAAGCTGTCGCTCTGGAGCCCGGGGTGCGATTGGACCATGATTCAGGATTTGGCCAGTCTGGTAAAAACAATGCCGTCTGACCTTCGCAACCCTTTAAGGGACCTTGGCTAATAATATATTTGGCTAATAACTTCCTCCAACCGGTCTCGGCTAAGGCGGCCAATCTCAAAGATCAGCCACTTATGCAGGTTATATTAAAATATCCAAGTGTGTGCGCAAACAAGAGACTCTCTATTCCCTTGCCCTCAAAATCCGACGGGATACCGGTGTGACACGACCGGACAGGGATCGGGCGCAGAACCAACGGCTTAAGGTGACGGGTAGGGCACACTAGCGCCGCCAATCGATTTTAATTATCAGCTACTAAACTGGATCTATTTTAAACAATTTCGGGGTTACAACCTCTCGGCAAACACTTATACTATTTATTAAATAACCATGCACAAATGCGGACCTAACATTTGTACGCGAAAAATTGATTCACGCTAAAAGTGGCCGCTTTTGGCGGTAATCATTTTTTTCCGTACAAAAACGGACCCAACATTTGTGCATGGTTAATTAATAAATAGTAAAAGTGTTTGCCTAGAGGTTGTAATCCCGAAATTGTTTAAAATAGATCCGGTTTTGTAGCTAACAATAAAAAACGAATGGTGTCGCTAGTAAGGCTACCCGTCGCCTTAACGTGCTTTCCTAGGCACGGTACAAGACCGCCAATTTCCAGACTCCGGGCTGACACTGAGACTTTCTTAACAAAAAAACTCAGGTACAAATTTTAGCCCGACCCAAATTTTGATACGAACCATTGGGCCAACGAGGCAGGCCAATATGACATTCTTAATCTTGATGCTTGCTTAATGCAAATAAAAGCATCTCCGCTTCTAATTAGCAAAAACTTGAAAGGCCTATATTTCAATGCCAGCATCAATAGTCTATTAACTAGGTAGTTATAGTACTCTTTTGTAATTTCTTAAATGCAAAGGAATTTTAAATGATCACCAAGGTCAATAGAGCCATGAAGTTTATGAGTGGTCTTTAAATAATATTATTGCCCACCAAATTCTTAACTTTTAGCGAGTCTTCTTCATCTTAGCGTGTGATTCCTGGTTGCGCCCAAAGCTGTCGCTTTGGAGCCCAGGGTACGCTTTGACCATGATTCAGGATTGTGGAGGTCGGGTAATTACAATGAAGTGACTGCCGTCTGACCTTCGCAACCCTTTAACAGGGGAACCAGACCAACTGAATCATGGTTACACGTTTCAGAAACTTTTTCCGAAACTTGCAGGTTTCCTCACGATGTTTTCCCTCACCGCCGAGCAGATGGTAATGGTAGAGATACGCATATAGATTTGAAAAAACCATTGGTGCATGCTCGGATTCGAACCTCGACCACCTGCGTGGAAGGCGCGTTCGTATCCATTGAGCTACCATCGCTCTATAAATTCTTTACTTTCAACACTAAATCTTAACTTTTTAGCGAGTATACAATCAAATCAGTTGATGTAGATAATTATCTACATATATATATACAATATAAGCTTTTGTTCGTAGTTTTGTTAGACCGTGGGAGAGCCACGCTTCGGCATGAATGGGCTGACTCGACCAAAGTGATACCAGGGCCTCACAAAAAACCGGCGTAAAGCAGCACTGTGCAGTTTTGCTGCGTGAGTGAGGGTACCGGCCCAATCCGGGGAAAATGGGAGTTTCAAGGTTGGCAGCGTACTTGTGACTCCACTGGTGTCGCGGGGGTCCATGGGCGGCGGCAATCGCTTTCCATCAGGTGATCCGTCTGCTTGTCTACCACCTATCACTTATAAAAAAAGAAGTCAACAATTGATCTACGTGTCTTCTTATAGATATTAGTTTATTTTTTAGATCTTACATAAGTTCAATCTACACTCACAAATAAAAAATCGAAATAAAGTCATCATTTTCAACCGTTCAATCGACACGACATCACGTTCTGACATATTTTTAGTACTATCTGGGAATCGAACCCAGAAACATGACACAATAGCCCCAGCCGTTGTGCTACATAGGCAGTAAACGATATATTATAAAAACATCTACACGGTATAAAATAGAGACTGGTCGTTATGAAATATGTGTTATACGTGGCAATGATGGTCCCCTTCGATCGATATTTCCATATATCTTACACGTCCTTAACATGTTTCCCGCCTTTGATGTGCCGCAAGATTTGTAAATAATTTATAGCAAATCAATAAATTACGAGTTCATACGTTTGTAACACAATAACTCTTCGATCGCGGGTTTACTTTCATCATTTATTTAGCAACCGTTTGGAGGGCCGGATCTATGGCCGGATTATCCATATGTCTTTCTTTTCTCAAGGGAAACCACCATGGCCTACACCTTATCACATGTAGAGAACAACACGGACTCTAACCCTAACCAAAACCCCTGGGGTGTCCATCTCAGCGTAATCACGGTCGAAAACTCCACAGTCGGGACTGGTGGCTTAATTTAAAGCCGTCCCGTAACGAACGAGAATATACTCGTCACATCCAAACAAAGGACACACACAGCGCGTGTGAAAGAGAGGGAAACTCCGATTCGGTCGTAACGTCTGCTTTAAATTAGGCCCTGTGGACCGTACCGCTTATGCGCTCGCCGCGCTTGCCCTTCTCTGATGTATGACTTAGCATGTTAGAGAAAAAGACATTAGTCTCATTATCTCTTCCGTGACATATCTCGCGATGGCATGTTAGCCCGACAGGACACCCAATAACGTCCTCCCCCGCGGAGTCATATACTCGGCAAGCCACTCCCCAATAGTGTTTATGCTCAAGTACTCTGAAGGCCCTATTAGTCGCCTCTTACGTCAGGCCGGGAATACCTTGGCAGTATTCTAAACGCCCCTAGCCACAGCGCACATTATCCGTATGTCTCTGGCATCTCAGCGTGTCATTCCCAATTTAGCCCAAAGCTCGTCGCTCTGGAGTGCAGGGTACGCTTGGACCATGATCCGACTCATCATGATGTAGTCATGATCTACTCGAGAAATCTGGTAATTACAAGAAGGTGATCCGGCAGAGAACCAAAGTCATCGACATTGCTCACCGGATTAGCAAGCTTAAGTGGCAGTGGGCTGCCATATTAGCCGCAGAACCGACAACCGAATGGGGTAAACGAGTTTTAGAGTGGAGACCGCGTCTTGGCAAACGTAATGTAGGGCGCCCTCTGACTAGGTGGGGGGACGATCTTCGCAGGATGGCTGGTAAGAGCTGGATGCGAAGAAGCCATGGATAGATCACAGTGGCGAACAATTGAAGAGGCCTACATCCAGCCGTGGACTGCGATAGGCTGATGATGATGACGATGATGATGACAAGAAGAAACTGCCGGCTGACCTTCGCAAACGAGATAAACTGGATGGCTACACGTTTCACGAACTATCCGACACATGCAGGTTTCGGTGTCTTGCCATTAACGGTTTTGAATTGCATTGCCTAGGTTTGGTCGCGGGAATCCAGGTGGCTTAATTTAACGCCGTCCTGTACCGAATGAGAATAATTACCTGTCGTATCCAAACAAATTACTATTATTAAATCTATGCAAAAAAGGAGACACACAGCGCGTGTGAAAGAGAGGCAAACTCAGATTCGGTCGTAAAGTGTGCTTTAAATTAGGCCCTCAGGTTTCAAGTCAAGGGGTAGGGGAAACGAAAGCAAAAATCATATGACTAACTCGTACATGTATGTACCTTTTAGCAATTCAAAAATGCAAGTAGATAGCTGATCTACCTATGTAATATTTTATTTTATAATTTAGATAAGTAATAAATAAATAAATATTTTACAACATCACATACATTGATCTGCCAATCAATCTCGCCAACCAGTCTGCCAAGCGTGGTGCGTATGGCAATTATCCCTCATGTGATTGAGGGAGGCCCGTGCCCCAGCAGTGGGGTCTTAAATGGGCTGACGATGATACATTGATCTGACTCCGAAATAGGTAGCTCAAGAACTCTTTTGGAAATACATATTTATAATACATACAAAACACCCAGACCAATAAAAAAAGACATGTTCATGCACACAAATGTTTGTACTGTGCGGGCATCGAAACCGCAAACCTTGCACCAGAGGCAGCGTTCACTACCACTGATCCAAACGATAAATAGTAATTTTATGCAATCTTTTGTCATTGTCAAATTTACACTTGGTGTCCCATCAAAATGACCGAGTCAGGAGGTAGGTAATTGTTCAAATATTGCTTTGAGATGACGGGTGGGGCACGCTAGCGACGCCAATCGATTTTAATTTTTAGCTACTAAACCGGATCTATTTAAAATAATTTCGGGGTTACAATAATACTTATAGTTAACTGTTTGGCCTGCTTTTGCACTCGAATTTTGGATTACCGCCAAAAGTGGCCGCTTTAGGCGTGAATCAATTTTTCGCGCACAAAAACGGACCCAACATTCGTGCATAGTTATTTAATAAATATTATAAGTGTTTGCCAAGAGGTTGTACCCCCGAAATTGTTTAAAATAGATCCGGTTTATTAGCTAAAAATTAAAATTGATTGGTGTCGCTAGTGTGCCCTACCCGTCACCTTAAATTAGGGAGACCAAATCTTTCACTTTATAGGGGACTTTACCCATTTTCGCGCTTCAAAAATGTCAAATATCCGTAATTCGCATAAATAAATAAGTACGAAAGCTTTTTTATCCAATTTTGCGAATACGGGTCGAACAAAGCTCATGCATTTTTGTAGCTTATAAAAATAAGGATATTTTAAAAGTGAGTGAGAATTGTAGGAAATCACAACAGGCAATTCAAAAAACTCCCTATTGGTCTAGCGATTTAAGTACCGAGCTGTGATCTAGGGGTCCTGAGTTCGGTTCCCAGGTCGAGCTATATTATGTGTCGTATTTTTCAAACATAGCTCGGGTTTGAGATTTTACCAACCGTGACCAAACAGCATTAGGCAAGCGTGGTTATAAAGCTTATGAATTAAGCTAGCGTAGCGATTACTTGATTTCTCTATGATGGAGGCTTTTGCCCTGCAGTAGGACATTAAATAGGCTGATTTTTTTTTATTGTGATGGGTTTGCTCTTGGCTTCACACTGAACTCTAGAGATGAGAGGAAACCTACGATGGAGCGGTTTACCCAAAAGTAGCTATTTCACTCTAGCTTTGAAAATATTGGGGTTGTAATCACTGGGAAAAACAGACGTTGGCGGGAGTTTCACTCCTTGGCTGTGCGCATCCCGAAGAATAATTTAAAAAAGCCGTAAATAACAACACGTGGTCATCCTAATGTAATTGACTATGATTAATTACTCGAGTGTTATTGTTTACTTTGTACCAAATTGGCCAAGCAATTTTGGCATTTAATTGGCTACTTGAAAAGAGTATGGCCAAATATGTTTGGTAAGCTCTTCATTAATGATGGGAAATTACCGTTCAGCGAGCTGGGAACAAGACAAAGATGTGTTAACGATAACGAGTTTAGCAACGATAAGTATTCGTTTCGGATTGATGGCCTTTCGACGTACGAGACCTTTTTAACCGTGGGAGAGCCACGCTTCGGCATGAATGGGCCGGCTCGATCGGAATGATACCACGGCATCACACTGCGTGAGTGAGGGTACCGGAGACCCAATCCGGGGGAAAGGGGGGTTTAAAGGTTGGAAGCGCAATAGGTAATTCTCCTATTTTTTCAATATTTTTTATAATGCTCATATATATCAGATAATCAAGCATTATTTTTATTTCTGCAAAATATGCCTGCTAAATGTTATAAAAAATTATCAAAAATTTGACGTAAAATATACGCGCTAAAACACCGACCGCCATGATGGTGACGGCGCATGACGTCACTATAACTAAATCAAAGGGCATTGAACTAAAATTGAGAAATGTCAAAATGCTAAAGTTTAATTTCGATGAACGTTGTAGGTAAGTAAACAAAGATGTCAAAAAGATGTTTTAGTATAATGACGTCACATCATGGCGGTCGACGTTTGAAATCACAGATACTAAAACCTCAATTTTGATTTTGAAAAATAAATTTATCTTAGGATTTCATGGGAAAATAACGTTATATTTGCATTTCCCGTGATGAAAACTATACAAGTAATATAATTTCATAATTTATTGTTGATAGATGAAATGGCCTATTGTGACTCCACTGGAGTTGCTGGCTGTCCATGGGCGGAGGTAATCACTTATCATCAGGTGATCCATATGCTCGTCTGACCTATCAATAATTAAAAAAACACCTATGGTGGTGAGTGCCTCGGTTGGCGCAGTGGTTAGTGAGTCGTCACTTTAAAGCGACGGCTGCGCAAGAAGCCGGGTGCGATCAGCCTAGAGTCTGAAGTCGGCGGTCATTCCGACGCCTCGGAAAGCACGTTAAGCCGTTGGTCCTGCGCCCAATACCTCTCTGGTCACGTCACGCTGGTGTCCCATAGGAATATGAGGGTAAGGGAATACAGAGTGCACTTGTGTTTTGCGCACACACTTGAGCACTATAATATATATTGTGTACGTGGCTGATTGTTGTGATTGGCCGCCATAGCCGTAATCGGTTGGAAGAGCTATGATGGAACGAGCTTACCTAGAAGCTCTGCGACTGCATAAAATAGCCTTTTTTGTGTCGCTAGGGACTGCCACCGGCCCGGCTCTACCCGAAGATATCTTGCCAATGTCAAGTAACTTATTGAGAATAAGTGGATAGTCAAAGTTACAGTCACTCAATAAAACGCCAGTGTTTTGCGTTTTATCGACCTACGGATTCTGCCGATACCACTCTAAACACAATCGCGGGTTTTAAGACTCTATTAGGTCCAAGCAAGTTGTCACGTGACATCTCACTCGACACACAATATCAGTGTTAAAAGCGACACAATTCTACGATTCTTATTATTAGGATCACTTTGTGGCACTTCACTGCACAAATAAACACCAAAATTATTCCCTGAAAACCACTAGATTTTTTTTTGTCAATAGGCTAACATCATCATCATCATCAGCCTATCGCAGTCCACTGCAAGACGTAGGCCTCTCCAATTGTTCGCCACTGTGATCTATCCATGGCTTCTCGCATCCAGCTCTTGCCAGCCATCCTGCGCAGATCGTCCCCCCACCTAGCCAGAGGGCGCCCTACATTACGTTTGCCAAGACGCGGTCTCCACTCTAGAACTCGTTTACCCCATCGGTTGTCGGTTCTGTGGCTAATATCGCCAGCCCACTGCCACTTAAGCTTGCTAATCAGGTGAGCAATGTCGATGACTTTGGTTCTCTGCCGGATCACCTCATTTCGTATTCGATCTCGGAGAGAGACGCCGAGCATTGCTCGCTAACTAATAGCCTAACGCTTTACCTCAATCGCACCAGATGGAAAGCGACGATGAGGTCTAGCATGTTACGCGTTTTCCTAAAAGATGCCAGTTCACTAATTTAAACCTTTGAATTGCATCAGCCCACGCGGAGTGTTAGTCCTACCGACAGAATCTCCATTATAATCTTCCAGTCTTGAAATTTTACGATGACATCGATAAAAATTTGTGAAAGTAAACGGGCGATCTGCGGTAGGTAGGATTGGGACATCGGATTGCTTATCAAATCTGCCTGTGTTTGTTGATTTTTTTTTTATATTATGCTCATAATACTTTACACCTACTTATTTTGCATGAGTTCGAAATAAAAACCAATTAACATGTGGCTCATCATTAGATGAGCACATGTTAATTGGTTGACCATCAGGTCAATGGTAACGCTCAATAGACATATAATGCCGGGATGCCATTACCTACCATGTCATACCACTACCTCCCGTGAAAGAAGAACTCTTTTTAATGATCTGTCTCTGACCTAAAGTTTATTTCTTCTTTCTCAGGATAGATAGATATTCTTTATTGCACAAAAAGAAAATACAAGCATGATACAACAACGACAGACAGTACAATAAGGCGGTCTTATCGCTTGTAGCGATTTCTTCCAGACAACCTTTGAGTAGAGGAAAGAAATATCGTATTCGTAATAAGGGAAGGCAGTGCAAAGTAGTTTATAAAATGAAATTGAGAATGGCAGAAATATACATATTTTATATATTAATAACATTACGTAACATAAATAATAATAAACAATACATACATACCTAATAATATATACGTAGATAATTTATAACAAAAATTCAATAAAAATATTTCTTATAAATGACCAGAGAGCAGACAACATCAAATAGGAAGAAGAGACAAGAAAAAAACAGTGTACCTATTTATAGAGATAGGAAGTGAGTTTTGACACGGGACTTGAATATAGGAAAGGATGTGATTTCCTGATTGTAGGTGGTAAAGAGTTCCAGAGAGGAATGGATTGAACAGTAAAGGATTGTGAATAGGATTCTGAGGAATGAGGAGCTAAGATGGAGTTTGCGGCATGACCGCATTTCTCGACCGTCGGAAAGTTGCAGGATGTAGGTAACAAAAAGACACAAAAAAAAAGCAAGTAACAAAAAGACACAAAAAAAAAGAGAAATAATAAACAAGGCCACAGAATTTTTTTTTGGCCACGCGCGCAAACTTCTAATTTACTAACTAAGCACCGGGAAATTGACTTAGCCTTTAATTAACTGATTCATCTTCTTTACAACGCCAACTAAAAATGTTAAAGAAAGCGTCAAGTCAATATCAACAATTAATTTTCCTTGTCCTTCTGATTTATACATTGCAAACTAATTTACTAACTCAGCCACAAAATTTCTAACTCATCACCATATTACGTTTTACAGCTTCAATACAAGCTCCTCAAAAATTATGTATTCAAGCTTCAATACTCAACATCATATATTATAACTTAACATGTAAAATAATACTTCATATTCTTTTATCGTGAAAATAGCCACTGAACGATTTGGCGCGAGTGCGCGACTTGACAGCAACCGGCCATTTGCACCAATCAGAGAGCGCTATTCGATACTTGTGCCGAAGCCCTTATTTTCTTTTTCTTTTAATCACGCAATTATACGTGTTTATATAAATGATTGTACTTGTTACACATATTAATACACAAATTGATTTGCATAAATAAATGGTTTTACTATGAATGTCCTTAATAGTTCTTCTTCTTCTTCATATTTGCGTATAATTCCCGGTTGAGTCCAAAGCTGGGCTTTGGAGCCCAGGGTACGCTTTGATCATGATTCAGAATTTGGGGAGCCTGGTAATTACAATGAAGCGACTGCCGTCTGACCTTCGCAACCCTTTGACAGAGGAACAAAACCAACTGAATCATGGTTACACGCTTCTGAAACTATCCCAAACGAGCAGGTTTCCTCACGATGTTTTCCTTCACCGCCGAGGTAAATATAGAAAGAGAAATAATAAACAAGGCCACAGAATTTTTATTTGGCCACGCGCGCAAACTTCTGATTTACTAACTAAGCACCGGGAAATTGACATAGCCTTTAATTAACTGATTCATCTTCTTTACAACGAAAACTAAAAATGTTAAAGAAAGCGTCAAGTCAATATCAACAATTAATTTTCCTTGTCCTTCTGATTTATACATTGCAAACTAATTTACTAACTCAGCCACGAAATTTGTAACTCATCACCATATTACGTTTTACAGCTTCAATACAAGTTTCTCAAAAATTATGTATTCAAGCTTCAATACTCAACATCATATATTATAACTTAACATGAAAAATAATACTTCATATTCTTTTATCGTGAAAATAGCCACTGTACGATTTGGCGCGACATGACAGCAACCGGCCATTTGCACCGCCCGCCCGCCTGCCCTTATTTTCTTTTTCTTTTAATCACGTAATTATTTAATTACTTTTCTATAAATGATTGTACTGGTTACACATATTAATACACAAATTGATTTGCATAAATAAATGGTCTCACAATGACTGTCCTTAATAGTTCTTCTTCTTCTTCATATTTGCGTATAATTCCCGATTGAGTCCAAAGCTGGGTTTTGGAGCCCAGGGTACGCATTGATCATGATTCAGGATTTGGGGAGCCTGGTAATTACAATGAAGCGACTGCCGTCTGACCTTCGCAACCCTTTGACAGAGGAACAAGACCAACTGAATCATGGTTACTCGCTTCTGAAACTATCCCAAACGAGCAGGTTTCCTCACGATGTTTTTCTTCACCGCCGAGGTAAATATAGAAATATGCACATAGATTTGAAAAATCTAGAGAAATCGACCCTCCGCATGGAGGACGCGTTCTAAACCACTAGGCTACCATCGCTCTGGCTGACTGTCCTTAATAGTTCATGTGTAATACATAATAATAATATGTAGTGGCTTTAATTATACTAATTGATGACAATTTTAGGTACATTTAACAATCGATTAATGTAGGATGAGTTACATTTTATTCATACTAAATTATGCAATTAGAGGCTAATATTCTTACTATTTTGGTGTCATATATTAATACTTTAGAAGCTTCCTATTTGAATGCATACCACAAATTTAGATGCTAAAAAATAACCACCATGCTGAGTTATATTTACAGTGGCTTACATATAAGATAACTAGTGTCTGAGCTACTATTATTAAGACGCGCATTGGTTGTGGCCGACTTAGTAATTTAGAAGGTAACATATATTTTCTGAGGCGAATAATGCTATTAAAAAGAAGCTTGTTTAATTAGTACCCATATAGAAATATGCATATAGATCTGAAAAATCTAGAGAAATCGACCCTCCGCATGGAGGGCGCGTTCTAGACCACTAGGCTACCATCGCTCTGGCTGACTTTCCTTAATAGTTCATGTGTAATACATAATAATAATATGTAGTGGCTTTAATTATACTATTTGATGACAATTTTAGGTACATTTAACAATCGATTAATGTAGGATGAGTAACATTTTATTCATAATAAATTATGCAATTAGAGGCTAATATTCTTACTATTTTGGTGTCATATATTAATACTTTAGAAGCTTCCTATTTCAATGCATACCACAAATTTAGATGCTAAAAAATAACCACTATGCTGAGTTATATTTACAGTGGCTTAAATATAAGATAACTAGTGTCTGAGATACTATTATTCAGACGCGCATTGGTTGTGGCCGACTTAGTAATTTAGAAGGTAACATATATTTTCTGAGGCGAATAATGCTATTAAAAAGAAGCTTGTTTAATTAGTACCCCAAAAAAATATATAAATATCCATTTTTTAAGATCAGATCATAGATAGTTATGTAATTTAATCATATTGATGACTAAACAATCAATTTCAGAGCTCAAAATATTAAAACGCCTCTCGAATTAACTACAGGTGGCGCTAATTTCTTACCAAACCAGTTTTTTTATTAATAAGCAGGATTTACACCTCTCGATTTAGTTAAATTGAGCTGTAAAATATCAGGTGTTATGATCAGAACATCTTTATCCATACTTCCATAGTAATATTATAAATGTGAAAGTGTGTCTGTCTGTCTGTTTGTCCGTCTTTCACGGCAAAACGGAGCAACTGATTGATGAGATTTTTTAAGTGGATATAGTTGAAGGGACGGAGAGTGACATAGACTAGGTGTAGTCATAAATAATAGTGGTGTGACATACACATTCTTTCAAAAAAAATTTTTCAATATTTTTATGCCGGTTTAAAACTAAACTCTATGAGTTTAGTTTAGTTTTAAACCGGTTTCATCATAAACTAGTTTTAAAGCGACGGCTAGCCCTAACTAGCGATACCAATCGATTTTAATTGTTGGCTGCAAAATGGAACTATTTAAAAAAAAATCGGAGCGGGAGTCTCTAAGCAAACATTTATACTATTTATTTAATAACTGAGCACTACTTTTTGATCTGTTTTTGCACTCGAATTTTGGATTAACGCCATAAGTGGCTGTTTTTGGTGGTAATTCAAATTTCGACTAGGCTTTCCAAGGGGTGCAGCTTCGAAATTGTTAAAAATATATCAGGTTTAGTTGCTAACAATTTAAATCAATTGCCGTCGCTAGTGGGCCCTACCCGTCACCATAATAGAAGCCACGTACAAAATAGGCGTTACATTTTTATGAGTGATTTCTTCCACAGACTGATCTACAAGTATCATTATTTGTCAAAATATATGAGAAAACAGCCTCTCTGATACCAAGGAATAAATTCCGGAATCTCATCTAAATCATACATAGCAACACCCGCGCATTGGTATGAGAAAGAGGCCGTAGTTATAAAATCGAATCATTCTGTTCCGTGGTTGGAATAAATGATATGAATAAGCCTTACGCACATCGTACTATGTAAATCCATTATGTAACAGCTGTTTAGTCATCTGAATGACAAACTAGAACCTGTGCTAGAACCATATTACCTACCTTACTCTGTGGCTGAACAGGTTCTGTGAGGAAGACATAAATAGACCCTAGTCAGGGACCTTAAACGTACTTTTTTTTTCTTTAAGCCCTCGTCGTCCCGGCAGTGGGCAATGGCTTCCTCCAAGAGCAACCATTGAGAAGTGGTCAAAATCATCACGTCATCTCTTTTTGGGCCTGCCTCTCAATAAACGAACTTATTCAGTTGGGTCCAACGCGTACGCGAAAAATTGATTCACGCCAAAAGCGGCCACTTTTGGCGGTAATCAATTTTTCGCGTACAAAAACGGACCCAACATTTGTGCGTGGTTATTTAATAAATAGTATAAGTGTTTGCTAAGAGGTTGTAACCCCAGAATCGTTTAAAATAGATCCGGTTTAGTAGCTAACAATTAAAAACGATTGGTGTCGCTAGTTAGGGCTACCTGTCGCCTTAACAGGGGAAGCAGAGCAACTGAATCATGGTTACACGTTTCAGAAACTATGCGAAACGGGCAGATTTGTCATGATGTTTTCCCTTACCGCCGAACTAAGGGTAGAAATACGCATATAGGTTTGAGAATATATTATCTTGAAAATTGAAAAATCCAGAGGAGCATCCAACCCAGGCCACAAGTGCGCTGTCAACCTTTAAACCCCCCTTTCCCCCGGATTGGGCCTCCGGTACCCTCACTCACGTAGCGAAACACAGCACAGTGCTGACGCACGCTGGTTCTCTGTGAGGCCGTGGTATCACTCCGGTCGAGCCGGTCCATTCATGTCGAATCGTAGCTCTCCCAAACACAAAGATACTTAACAAACACAGAGTTCGTGACACGGCTATATTATACAGATTGAATCCAAGACCTTGGTTTATGAGGCAGGATCTACCAAATACTATCGGGCTGTACACGAGTTATTCAAGTCTTACTATGTAAATCCATTATGTAACATCTGTCTAGTCGTCAGAATGACGAACTAGAACTCAAAGCAGGTTCTGTGAGGAAGAAATAAATATACAGATTGGAATCTTCAAGAAACAAGTTTATGCAGGGCAATGAAAACATTGTTTATGTAACTTTAAAGGCCAGCAACGCTTCAGCGATCCCTCACCAGAGATCAGAGAATCTTATAGATGTGGCGGCGCGGCGGCTTTTGTTACCCTATCTAAGGCCTAGAACGCACTAGAGGTAGGTCACGATACGGCGTGCCGTTCCGGCAGGCCGCACATCAATGTTTACATGAAACCGCTTGATGACAACGCACTCATTTGAGGCCAGCCGTCAACCGCTCCCATTGGCCTGGAGCTGATGTGCGGCACGCCGCATCGCGGCCTACTGTTAGTGCGTTCTAGGCCTAAGGGTTGCGAAGTCAGACGGCAATCGCTTGATTATAATCACCAGACACACAAAATAGGCATTCAACACAACCGGTAAAGACAAACTGGTACACCTAATACCGATGAACGAACTGCCAATAATTGTTTTTATGCTCATTTATTCGTTGTCGTCGTTTCTTTGTAACTTATACAATGTGACTTTTTGAATTACCGGAAAACTTCTCGTGGGAATTATATACAAATGAACACAAACATTTTTCTCCAAAGAACATAGGGTTAGGAACTTTCCTTTACAAAAGTCTTCAGCTGTTTGATGAAATTTGTATGGAAACGCGATTTTTTTTTGAGATTAGCCCCCTGAAAAAGATTCTCTGCAAATTCGACCTAGATGGAGACTCTTACTATCGGAAGCCGAGGCCTCTTTGGGTCGCTGCGACAACCTAGTTAGTTAGTTTAGCCAATATCGTGTGAAAATAATTGATGAAAAGTGAGTAGTAAATCGTGGCATGTAAACCCGTCGTGACATAACAGCCGGCCAGTCATCGCGGTGACGAACGAACCTAGAACTTGGTACAACCAGATTCTGTTCCAGGTTGTGACGTTAATTGACTTGTCCATGGTTACATTGTGTCATGTCATTGTATTACATACAAATTAAGGTTGGCGAAAATAATATAATGTCTTTAATTGGTTTTTTGTGCGTCTGTTTTGGCTGAGGCAGAATAGGACCTTTCTCAGACAGTAGACGGAAAAGTCAAACCAATCTTCTTCTTAGTTTGTGAGTCAAAATAACAAAAACAGACTAGTCGTACTGTTGTTATTGATTATCACTCAGTTGCAGAAAGTCTAAAAAATTATAAATGAAAAAAAAGATGGGCAGAATCAAAAGTGTCCTAAGCGCGATTTGGGCTATAATAAAACTAACAGATATCGTTGAGTGGTTAAATCGACATTATTGGTACACATTTTCAAAATAAGAGAACCAGATTCTTTATAGCTTAAAATAAATACATTTTCATAACATCTCATACTTTATTAACCTATTCCGTAATATAAGACAAGAGAAGAAATCCATAATATAACAACCAGCCATCCACCCAGTGGCTGGTTGTTATGTTATGGATCACACGATTGTTTGTCCAGGTTGGGGATCAATCCCAAGACTTTTGGCGTATGAGGCAGGTTCGTTGCCAAATGCGCTATTTGGCCACTCAAACTCATTATTGTGAATCATTTTATTCTTCACATAATAAACCAACTCTTTATCCATCAATAAGCATAATAACGGAATTCTTTTAATGAGTAAAGATATCATGGAAACCTAATATCAATATCACCGAACTCACTTATAGATTGGTTATGTAAAAAAACTCTTAAGATTAACATAATACTTAATACAAACTTTCTACTAACCAACTTAATTTTCTTTCTAAAATTATGCACGAAGAAATCTAAACTTCATTAACTTTACTAAGTTGCCAACTAATTTAGCTAGTAAATAGAAAACAGTTTTTGACTTCCATACCACACACATTTAACATCCTAGACCTCATCGTGAAGCAGCACTGTGCTGTGTTTTGTGTGTCACTGTGCATCCGGGAGAATGGGTAGTTTAAATATTGGCAGCGCACTTGTGACTCCTCTGGTGTTGCGGGTGTCCATGGGCGGCAGCAATCGCTTACCATTAGGTGGTCCGTCTGCTTTTCTGCCATCTATCACATAAAAGGTTTCCATCAATTGCGAATGAGTTGGATTGCCTCCTCCCCATCAGCAAGACCATGAGGCCTGTATCTCTTCTATTCACTGGGTAACTATTGTTTTCTGAAACATCTTCCCCTTTACCACAACCGCAATAGCACATTGCGCTAAACATTACAATTTATTTACTTCCGCGAGCTGTGGTCAGACGTTCAGAGTACTGAGGTTGGAATACATAATAAGTTACCTACCTAGTTTCGGTTTTTGAGATCTGCGGGGTGATTCGCGCGCACTCGACATGAAGTCGCAATTTTCAACATTGTTCAATTTAAATCGAATAATCATGTTTTTTTTTATTATGGCTCTACCCGAAGATAATTCGCCAATGTCAAGTAACTTATTGAGAATAAGTAGGTAGTCAACAGTCGAAGTCAGTGAAAGTCACAGTCACTCAATAAAACGCCGGTGTTTTACGTTTTATCGACCTACGGATTCAGCGGATATCACTCTAAAAGCAATAGCGGGTTTTAAGACTCTATTTGGTCCAAGTAAGATGTCACGAGACAACGCACTTGACACACAATAGGAGTGTTAAAGACGATATAATCCAACGATTCTTATTATTAGGATCACTTTGCGGCACTTCACTGCACAAATAAACACCAAATTTGTACACTAAAAACCACTAGACACTAATTTAAAACCTTTGATTGCATCAGCATATGCGGCTTGTTTCAGCCCTACCCGCCGAATCCAATAATGATGTTCACAAAGTGAGAACTCTCTACAAGTCAAAATCATCCCTGTCAAAATTTGTAATCTCAAAACGTCATCACAATATAATGTCAAATAATATCGAGCGCCAATTTATGAGTAAAAGTAAAAAAGTAAAATATCAGGCTATAAGTACTGTCCCACTTCAGGGCAAAGGCCTCCCTTGAATCATAGAAATCAAGTTATCGCTACTATGATGGGTGGGAGTAGGCTTAATCATCACGCTTGCCAAATACGGATTGGTGTTCACAAACCCGAGCTGTGTTCGAAAAATTCGAAACATTTTGCTCGACCCGGGAATCGAACCAGGATCTCGAGATCACGGCCCGGTATTTAAACCACTAGACCAACAGGGCGTCTATGAGTGCCTAGATATAAATAGGACACTGTTACAGCTGACCTGTGGATAACATACTCCACCTGGTACAAAATCCTCAAGTATCCGAATATCAGATAAAATCATAGACATCCACCCTAAACAGCAAATACTACTAAACAGACTGTGCCTTTTCATAGAAAGCCATACTTGAAAAACCGCGCGAAGCCGTTAGTACTGGGGTGACGTGCTGGGCGACGTTCTTTCTCTACCGCACTCGTATAGAATCTGAGTCAGGGCCAGTTGGATCTCTTTCACACTGACTTCTAGTTCCATGAATAAAATATTTTCTCCCTCACACAAACGTTCACCGGCCGACGATGACGGACATCATCCATTGATGTCATCCTAGACTGCTTGACAGGCTTTATGTTCGACTGGCAAATGATTTATTTAACCCTGCTTCGTACCCCATCCAAGGTCGTGGATTCGATTCCCACTCTGGATAAACATTCGTGTTATGAACTTATTTGTCCACTATCTGGGTCTATTATACCTAGGTATGTAATAGGGTAACCTTGAGGTATCCAAGCGGAGGAGGCCGCATTCAGAGGGAGGCAGGGAGTGTCCATATTTTACGAAGTACCTACTTATTTTAAAGGTATGTCAATACTATTCACTACTTGAAGCGGTGCTATATTTTTGATATATTCGTATAAATGTATGTATAGCCACCGTTAATATCGAGTTCGAGTGATTGTCGTGCGCGCTAGAATCAGTCTCCGTACGGAATATTTTTGCCTCCAGAAAACGATATTTACATATTTTTATGAGCTTTCACATAAGGCGGATCCGTACATGTCAGGTTTCTTTAAACTTGTTTTCTCGAGTGTCCTAGGTTCGAAGTTTTTTATTACAAGACTTGCTGTTTGAGAACATAGTTAACACTAATGTGAGCTTTGATATTAGAGTGATAAAAATCATTTGATTTCGATAAAAATAGGGTAGCGGGATTCACCCGACATAATATGTCAGACCCCCCATTAAATATGTTCAAAAAGTTAAAGACGAAATAGTTGCGAGTTCGATTTCTGCATACGCACAAATGTTACTTTGATGAAACCAATTTGGGTGTTTTTGGTTTTCAAGGTACGAGACACAATAGAAAACCTTCGATTTAGGACCGTTCTTGTTTTTAAATAAGCAGTGTTTTTAGATTTACGCGTTGCTTTAAAACCATCCGAAATTTATATCACCTCACTCTCACCGAGGTGTCGTAAAAGGCGACTAAGGTAAAGCTGCTGGCACGATCATCAGCACCCAGAGAAGGAAAACTCTGCATTTATATCAAAACCCTCGCCAACCCGTCTGCCAAGCGTGGTGAGTATGGCAATTACCCCTCATGTGATTGAGGGAGGCCCGTGCCCCAGCAGTGGGGACTTAAATGGGCTGATGATGATGATGATGATGATTTAAAACCATAATTAATTGAAACAGGGATTAATGCGCCCATCATAACGAGGGAAGATAACAAAGTGCTTAATAAAATCGTCCCTTTAATACCCGTAGATTAATCTAAACGTGCTACCTAAAGGCTAAATTGTAAATACGTCGCGTCTGCCTTAACCGCGTCTTTTATTTATTTGCTTATGTAACTTCGTCGCCATCTTTCTGTAATCCGTTAGAATGCGCGCATATGATTTAAGTTTTGAAATATTGCCTTAATTTGTACCACGACCTCCTAAATATTGCATGAACCGAAACGAATGTGAAATTGTCTCTGAGAGACTAATGGGTGCTAGTTTTGTGGAGTTCACTAAGCAAGTTCTTTTCACTCACTTTTTCTTGTTTTTTTTTTATGTGATAAGTGGCAGATGAGCAGACGGACGGATCGCCTGATGGAAAGCGATTGTCGCCGCCCATAGACACCTGCGACACCGGGGAATCGCAAGTGCGCTGCCAACCTTTAAACCTATATTTCCCCCGATTGGGCCTCCGGTACTCTCACTCACGCAGCCAAACACACCATTATATTACATGACTGGCCGGATTGCGCATTTGGTAGTAACCACGCCTCTTGCACCAAAGGTCATGGGTACGATCCCCGCCCTGGACCCACATTCGTGTGATAAATACTTGTATTTGTTCAGTGTTTAGATGTAATATATGTATCTATACTATTTCATCATCATCATAATTTCAGCCAATAGACGTCCACTGCTGGACATAAGCCTCCTCCAATGTTCTCCACTCAGATCGGTCCTGTGCCGCCCGCATCCATTGGATTCCCTCGACCTTCACCGGATCGTCGGTTCACCTTGTGGGGGGCCTGCCACGGCTGCGACTTCCTGTACGTGGCCTCCACTCGAGGACCTTTCCGCCCCAACGGCCGTCTGTTCTCCTCGCTATGTGCCCTGCCCATTGCCACTTGAGTAATGCAATCCTTTGGGCTATGTCTGTGACCTGAGTTCTCCTGCGAATCTCATCATTTCTGACACGATCAATTATTGTTAACCTTCTTGGGCAAAATTGTTATTACTTTTTTTAAAGAAGGTTTCTTTCCAAGATAAGACCCTATGTTCCGTGGGACATTTATTTTTGATTTCATTGCGGTACACTTTTGATCGTGGGAGAGCCACGCTTCGGCAGCTCGACCTGAGTGATACCACGGCCTCACAGAAAACCGGCGTGAAGTAGCACTTTGCTGTGTTCGCTGTGTACTGGAGGGGGGAAAACCCTCTCAATCCCCCCTGGATTTAGAGGTCGGCAGCGTACTTTTGTCTCCACTTGTGTCGCGGGTGTCTATGGGTGACGGTAATAACTTACCATCAGGTGATCCATCCGCTCGTATGCCACCTATGACATAAAAATATTACTGCCCTCGAAAATTTTCTAAGACTTAGACCGTCTCAGAAACTTCTCTAGGCTTTAAAAGCACGATTAGTGAGTTGTATGATATAATTTAAAAAAATATATACTAATGATATTGCACAACAGTCGGGCGTCAAAAAAAAGTTTAGAGGGTACTTAGCTTACCTTCAAAACAGTTATTTAATTGTTTCACTCAAGTGAACTGTTTTGCGCAAGTCTAATAAATACTCGTTACTTCCATGAATGACGTGTGTGACAGAGTGATTGCTGAGTACTGGCCATAGTATTAAGATTGCAACTATTGCAGAGGTCACGACTTTTTGGTGGGTGCCAACTTTCTTGTGACCCCTGAAGCTCATATTGTCTAACAAAAATAATTTGTTTTTTTATTCCACACAATTAAGCACTTTCAATAGCTTATGTAGATTTAAAGGCGAGCCAAACTAATAAGCCTCATTTGACTTTTGTCAATGTTAGCTTCGTAGAGAGGGTGACCTACTAAAAAACTTCGATTAAAGTCCATAATCGATATGTACTTCAAACAAATGTGAATCGAATACTATAATAAAGATGTTATCTATATACTTACATTTACTCGTAGAGAATTGTGAATCAAAATTATTGAAAAGAAAGAGAATAGCAGGTACCGATCCTAGATATCAACCCGCGGCCAGTTTATTTCTTTTTCTTCGAATTCAAAGCACTGATATTGTGTGCCATACATGGTTCTTCTATTTACCAAGTTTTGACTACCTCGGTGGCGCAGTGGTTAGTGGGTCGCACTTTAAAGCGACGGCTGCGCAAGAGGTCCCGGGTTCGATCCCCGGGTCGGGCCAAAAATTTGTACCTAAGTTTTCGGTAAGAAATTCTTAGTGGCAGCCCGGAGTCTGGAAATTGGCGGTCTTGTACCCCCGTGCCTCGGAAAGCACGTTAAGCCGTTGGTCCTGCGCCCAATCCCTCTCTGATCGTGTCACAGTAGTGTCCCATCGGAATATGAGGGTAAGGGAATAGAGAGTGCACTTGTGTTTGCGCACACACTTGAGTACTATAATATATCCTGCGTACGTGGCTGATCGTTGAGATTGGCCGACGTAGCCGTAATCGGTTGGAGGATTATTATTTACCAAGTTATTAATGTATTTATATTTTTAAACAAGAGCATAATACGCTCTATTTTATTCAGAATGTCAACCATATTCCAACACGATTAACATTGTATTCGTTCGATTATTTGGGGAATATCCCTAGAGCTTAAAAAAAATGCGTTGACTGATACAACATTGTACCAACGCTTAATTCTCTAGAAAAACGTTAGTTCCGACTTTTACCACGTGCCAAATAACAGAGAGGCGACTTTACTTTTAATTGGCACGTGGTAAAATTTTTGTTTTTTTTTTAATTTATACTGTTTTCTTTACAAGTCTCATATGGACAGCATAGACATGCAACCAAAACAGACTTTGCCTTTTAATGGAAAGCACCTGAAAAACTGCGCGAAGCCGTTAGTAATGGGTTGACGTGTTGGGCGACGTTCTTTCTCTACCGCACCCGTATAGAATCTGCGTCAGGGCCGGTTGGATCTCTTTCACACTGTGTCACGTTTTTTTCCGCTCATTCCGTTTAAAGCGCGCGTTTTCTAGTTCCATGATGGACAACAGAATTTTTGACATTTTGCTATAGAAAAAATGTCAATATCACGTGCCTTCAGCAGCCCAATTCTCGTGCTCGTGATATTTTGAAAATATGGCGGATATCACTTGAAAACCATACAAAAAAACTGTTTTAGTGATATATGTCGTATGAAAATAAATGTCACGAGCACGAGGATTGGGTCCTGCTGCTGTTGGAACATTTTGATGACTTAATCATGTTTACATTTTCGATAACTGCGACATGAGCTTACCTTGTAATGATTGACAGGTGATGTGTAGCTGGCGCTGTCGAAACTCCACATTATTAAGGTGACGGGTAGGGCACACTAGCGGCGCCAATCGATTTTAATGTTTAGCTACTAAACCGGATCTATTTTAAACAACTTCGGGGTTACAACCTCTCGGCAAACACCTATACTATTTATTAAATAGCCATGCAAAAACTTTCGGTCCAACGCGTACGCGGAAAATTGATTCACGCCAAAAGCTCCTTTTAGCATCCACATCAGCTGGATGGATTTATATCGACTACAGTGCTTTTCTCACGTCACTTCCTACCACGCACGGTAAAACTGTGGAACCAGCTGTCATCCGTGGTGTTTCCGAACAGATACGACCTGGTGACCTTCAAGAAAAGGGTTTATTCCTTTCTTAAGAGCCGGCAACGCATATGTGATGAGAGGTGTTACAGATATCCTTGGGCGACGGTGATCACTTTTCATCAGGTGTGCCGACTGCTCGTTTGTCCGCTATAAAGTAAAAAAAAAGAATCAATTTTTCGCGTACAAAAACGGACCGAAAATTTGTGCATGGTTATTTAATTAATAGTACAAGTTGTAACCCCGAAATTGTTTAAATAGATACGGTTTAGTAGCTAAAAATTAAAATCGCTTGGCGTCGCTAGTGTGCCCTACCCGTCACCTTAATAATGTGGAGTTTCGACAGCGCCAGCTACACATCACCTGTCAATCATTACAAGGTAAGCTCATGTCGCAGTCATCGAAAACGTAAACCTGATTAAGTCATCAAAATGTTCCAACAGCAGCAGGACCCCAATCCTCGTGCTCGTGACATTTATTTTCATACGACATATATCACTAAAACAGCCACCTTAACACTTTACGACCCACCTTCAATTTCTAAGGCAATTTTATGATAATAAAATTTATTGGCAAAGTCAAGTGTTCATAGGGCCTAATTTATTTATGTTCCATGTATTCAAAATCCACAGCTCTTGTACAATATTAAAATACATTCATTCCTATGGCTTACAGCTTATTACGGATTTTATATATTTTAACAAATGATTTATTATTTTAATAATAATTTAATTTTAATAATAATTTAATTTTAATCACAATTTAAATTTTAATAATAATTTAATTTTAATAATGTATTTTAATTCTGAATTTTGATTTTATTTGATTATTTTTTATATATTATGTTATTATTTGATTGATTTGATTTTATTTATGTAATGTAATGTTATTAATACTAACATAGTATTAAGTAAAAATTGTTACTAACCATCGTGGATCTATGTTATCTGAAAAAAAAATGAATTAAACTGGTTCAAGATAGTCAAGGGGGGGTAGGGCGTTACAGGTTTATAAGTACTATCTAGATGAGGGTGGGGTAGAGATCTTGCACGGAATTAATTTAGAAGCATACCAGCAGCTTCCTTTTTAAAGGAATACTTTGATGTTCAAAGCAAATCTACAAAGGTAAATTTCTTATTGTACACATCATGCAAACGACTTACAAGCGAGTTTTTGGCGTAATTGCTGATCAGATGAAACTATTGAGAAAATAGTTAAAGTTCAATGTCATCTTTATATATTAAAATTTTTGGGTTTTAGAGATCTCACTTGATTCGGCGGGTAGGGCTAAAACAAGCCGCATGGGCTGATGCAATTCAAAGGTTTTATATTAGTGTCTAGTGGTTTTTAGTGTTCAAATTTGGTGTTTATTTGTGCAGTGAAGTGCCGCAAAGTGATCCTAATAATAAGAATCGTTGGATTGTATCGTTTTAACACTGCTATTGTGTGTCGAGTGAGTTGTCTCGTGACAACTTGCTTGGACCAAATAGAGTCTTAAAACCTGCGATTGCTTTTAGAGTGATATCCGCTGAATCCGTAGGTCGATAAAACGTAAAACACCGGCGTTTTATTGAGTGACTGTGACTTTAGCTGACTTCGACTGTTGACTACCTACTTATTCTCAATAATTTACTTGACATTGGCGAATTATCTTCGGGTAGAGCTATTATAAAAAAAAAGATGTCTTACACGGCGTTAAGTCACAGCTTTAGCGTTGATAACATTAAAAAAACCTATTTGTATCAGTAGTGTTAATTCCATAAACTTCAACAATGCCGGGGCACAGTCACGGTGCTGCCTACCGTGAAAATAACATATTTTTACATAATATGTCTTTTTTTTAATTCAAAATCCTTAAATGATATTTTGTTTGTCGATATGATGTGAGAACGTGTAACCATGATCGAGTTGATATGCCACATTTTGGTTAAACCAATTTTTAAAAATTAATTTTTATTTTAAATAATGCACATTAAAATTAATCGACTGTCTTCGGTGCGAACCGAGCCCACGAACTTTTACTTATCGGGCAAATGTTCTAATCCAAATAAGCTTACATTTATGTATTCACTTCCATTATCCAGTTAGTCTGGCTCCTGTCTCTAGGTCGTAAAGGTCAGACGACACACCTAAAATTATTTATTTTCAACACCAATCGTGTGATAGATCTCAATTTATAGTAATGTATTGAATGCCAAGATACGCCCAATTCGCAATCTTTTTTATCTGTTTAACCTTAAAACTGCTCTCGTCACCGACATGACCGTCTGACCGTAAGTGCATTATGATGTCATCGTGCGATAATAAAAGCACTCATGCAGCGACATAATGCATTTGTTACACAAAATCTTTTTGAAACATGTTAGGAAACGATGGCGGAGATAGTGCGACTGTACTCGACTGGTGTGGCCCGCCTAGGACTTACAAACATCATCATCATTTCAGCCAAAAATTCCACTGCTTGACTTAGGCCTCCCCCAATGATCTCCACACAGATCGGTCCTGTGCCGCCCGCATCCAAGGGTTTCCCGCGACCTTCATTAGATCGTCCGTCTACCTTGTCTGGCCTGCCGCGGCTTCGACTTCCTATACGCGGCCTTCACTCGTGGACCTTTCTGCCCCATCGGCCGTCTGATCTCCTCATTATGTGCCCTGCCCATTGCCACATCTTAAAAACATAGATAGGTAGATATTCTATTCTCTTTATTACTATGATATTATCTTTATTGCACAGAACTTAATGATATTGTCACTGGTAAATACAATCTCGTATTGACTGACCGGATGGCGCAATTGGTAGTGACCTTGCCTCGTACGCCAAAGGTCGTGTGTTCGATCCCCACCCTGGACAAACATTCGTGCGATGAACACTTGTGTTTGTTCAGTGTCTGGGTGTAATATATGTATTTAAGTATATATTTGTGTTCCTCTGTTGTCTGATATCTGTAACACAAGTGCTTAAGCTACTTAGTACGGAATCAGGTCAACGTATGAGATGTTATGTGAATTATTATTATTAATTATTGCAAAGATAATACAAATACAAAGATGCTCAAACATTCACTAAATAAAAACCCACAAAGTTTTAGGAGACTTATTTTATGTGATAGGTGGCAGACGAGCAAACGGATTACCTGATGACCGCCGTCTTTGAAAACCCGCAACACCAGAGTGTGGAGTCAAAAGTGTGCTACCAAACGTTTTCCCTTCCCTCTGGATTGAGTCTCCGGAACCTCACTCACTCGGCGAAATGTAGCCCAAGCGCCGATAATTTTCAGTGAGGCCTGTGTAATATTTTAATTACGCCGTGTGTAATCATCATCATCATCCCATTTAAGTCCCCACTGCTGGGGCACGGGCCTCCCTCAATCACATGAGGGGTAATTGCCATACTCACCACGCTTGGCAGACGGGTTGGCGAGGGTTTTGATGTAAATGCAGAGTTTTCCTTCTCTGGGTGCTCATGATCATGCCAGCAGCTTTACCTTAGTCGCCTTTTACGACACCTCGGTAAGAGTGAGGGTGTGTAATCAAATCGTACTTAACTCTATTATTAAATAAGGTTAATAAGGTTATTAATTTAATTAAGGTTAAATGTTCTTATGTAATTTATGACGTCAGCACGCACAGTGACGTCCCTTAGTTCCTTGGACTCCACGGAAGACCAGCGTCGTGTGTCCTTTAGACACTGTGACACATGCTGAGTGGAGCCCATTTCAGTGCCATTCTAATGTCCATTTCGTTATATTTTATTTTTTTTGTGTATGTTTGGCGCTGAATAAATTATTTTATTATTATTTATTATCAGAATCGAATGAACTATAATTATAAAAGGTACTAATTTACTTACACACATATTACATACTTACATTGGATTTGCAATCAGCGTGTGAAAGGTCACCATTAATAACCATGACTTATTGATTTGCAACCAACGCAAGAAAACAAAAAAAAAGCTATAATATCTTCGTAAACAATTCGCCGAAATTAAATTCAATTAATTACTTAATTGTTTTTAAAATCAATTGGGGTGCCTGAGGTTATGGCCGTGTGGTCCCCGGCAGAGCAGAATAGGCCACCCTCACTCTTACCGAGGTGTGGTAAAAGGCGACTAAGGTAAAGCTGCTGGCATGATCATCAGCACCCAGAGAAGGAAAACTCTGCATTTATATCAAAACCCTCGCCAACCCGTCTGCCAAGCGTGGTGAGTATGGCAATTACCCCTCATGTGATTGAGGGAGGCCCAAGCCCCAGCAGTGGGGACTTAAATGGGCTGATGATGATGATGATGATGAGGTTATGCGCTTTTTAATTAAGACGTTTTCTAAATAAATTAAGTTGTCTCAATGACAACATCACAAATATTATCCTAGGCCTAAACTAAGATTTTCCCTGGTACTATGGAAACCAGAAACATCTGTTTTGAAGGAATAGTAAATGAATCAAACCCGCGACCCCTGAGTATCGACCGGCGCTCAAACCACTACGCTAATAAAAATAAATGTATCGTTAAATAATATTATGTATAACACTTTAGTAAGAATTAAATTAAAAGTCAATTAAAAATATTACATTTGGTAGGTAGTCAATTAACTGACAACACTCAGTGGATTCGAATGTCGAAAACAGATGCGCACGCGATGCTCTATTGAATTATGTCAGTACAATGTCTTTTTGTTTCATCTTGCATTACTATGCTGTGTAATAACAGGTGTTGGTTAATTTCGTAGTCTTCTTTCTTTTTATAGTCGCTTCATTGCGACCTTCTTGGTGCAGTGGCTGCAATACACGACGCTCTAGTTTCAATCAATTTTACATGACTGTTTTCGCACCAAAATTACATTGACAGCACCCACCTGTCTCACACTCTGGAGTCGGTCCCTCATGTCTGAGGATCTTGGTCAGCCTCATGGCTGCATCTAGAGCGGATGATATGCATCCACCGGTTTCTGTCTAGCGCATCTCTTACGGCTGCGCAGAGTTTGGGGACTATGAGTTCTTTTAACTGATCGGTCCGGTCCACCTTGTTGGTGACCGACCGCGCGATCTTCTGCCTTCGCTGTTCCCAACTACAATCAGTTTTTCTAGATTTCCACCTCGCATTGTGTGACTGAAATAAGCAAATATGCGTTTTTGGCATATCGTGGACAGTCTAGCCTTAATGTGGAGCTGGGTCAGGATTGGTCAGGATTGCGTCCATCTCGAGGTACCTAATACCAATTTTCTATAGGCAATGGGTCTGAAAATTGCGTTAGTGCCCCTCCACCTCTTAATTTTAATGAATTTTATTATCTTATACCTGCTTTGGGTTAATTTGTCGGTTATGACAAATGTGGTTAATAGTGGTCATGCTATTTTTCAGAAAGACTAAAGTACAAAAACCCATACTGTCCGTGGGAGAGCCACGCTTCGGCATGAATGGGCCAGCCCGACCGAAATGATACCACGGCCTCACAGAAAACCGGCGTGAAGCAGCACTGTGCTGTGTTTCGCTGCGTTAGTGAGGGTAACGGAGGCCCAATCCAGGGGAAACGGGGGTTCAAAGGTTGGCAGTGCACTTTAGACTCCACTGGTGTTGCGGGTGTCTATGAGGCGGCGGTAATCGCTTACCAACAAGTGATCAGTCTGCTCGTCTGCCACCTATCACAAAAAAAAATACAATCTCGCAATACAAAGATAATACAAATACAAAGATGCTCAAACATTTGTAAAATAAAAACCTACAAAATTTTAGACTTGTTTTATGTGATAGGTGGCAGACGGGTCGACGGATTACCTGATGGCCGCCGTTCTTTTAACCCCGCAACACCGGAGTGGAGTCACAATGCGCTGTTTTCCCTTCCCTCTGCGAAACGACGTGCAAGCGCTGGTAATATTAAGTGAAGCCTGTGTATTATTTTAATTACGTCGTGATAATCAAATCGTACGAGTACTAACATCACATAAACAAAAAATATCTTAGAAACTATCTACAACACAATCAAGGCAGCTATGGGAATGGGACGCACACTTCTGAAGCTGGAATTAGAACCTTAACAGTTCGTTTGACCTTATGCGAGATGTCCTCCGCTGCCCTTGCTAATCCGTGGCCTCCGTTCCAAAAACGTCACATCGACCCATAGCTCCTAGAACGGGAGCTATATGCTCCGCCCAGTGCCACTTCAGTCCGCTCATCCGGGGTTACCTGCGACTTTTGTTCATTTACAAAACTTACGATAAATAATAATCCGGAACTTTAACTATTTGATAGACTTTTTAAAATTAATTGTTTCGACTTTGGAAACCACTGTCCAGGCGCCATGTATTGCGAAAGTCAAATTAATATTCAAAATAAAACTTGTTACCTAATGCTATTAATATTTTTGTCTATTTATTTGAATATCATTATGATATACAAAAATTAATTCGATTAAATTTATGGCAGAATAATATTGCAATAATTTTGATTCATTTTAAAATATAATTTGAATAATATCAGACAAGAAACTGGCACAAAATTATAATTCTATTTCAGCCACTGAATTTAAAAAAAAATCAGCCATTTGTTTATGAAACAACTAATGGCCCCC
Source organism: Marasmia exigua (assembly GCA_019059595.1). Classification (NCBI taxonomy): domain Eukaryota; kingdom Metazoa; phylum Arthropoda; class Insecta; order Lepidoptera; family Crambidae; genus Marasmia; species Marasmia exigua. Next base: position 26,396,485 of record CM032472.1, on the reverse strand, counting down.
TCTCTCTTCGTTTCAGAACATTAGTTCCACTTTATACCATAGATGGCGCTAGGTGTCGATTACATCGCGAAAGCGTTTCGTGTTTTCGGATTACTTAGAAGCGATGGCGCTGTCTGTAGGAATTACCTCTTTATAAATAGTAGAGATAATATAGGTGTTGTAGTAAACCATTACATTTTATAATTTACAATGTTATAATGAGACAAATTTTACAATTTATATATCTAGTAGGTATGTACATTGTTACATGCACGACGGTACAAGTTGGAGTGTAAGTGCGGAAACTAAAGTTAAATTTACATTACATTTATGAGTACCATCTAGATACTTACCTCTATAACTACTATACCTAGATTCTCTAGATAGAAAGCCAACGTTCTACTAAGGAATGAGCTTCCCGAGGCATCATTCGGCTAGCCAGTGCTAGCGCCATCTAGAGGAAAACGACCAAAACTCATCGGCTATGTAGAACGGCCACCTTCAACAATTCTACGGCCAATTCAGGGAGACGATAATAATAAAATATTTATTGTAAATAACTTAAATCTATTACAAACTTATGGTCACAATCTTACATATTATAGTACTTATATTTGACATTTTGTCTGAACTAGGATACCCTGTGTTTCAGGCTAATAAATAGGTTCTAGAAAATTATATTGGTAAAAACAATAAATTACAACTTAAACTTAATATTAGGTACTCTACGCTACGCTATAAATTAAATTAAATAATCAGAAATAATTTTATTTGCTTTCTCAAATATTTCTGGACTTCTGATTTATTTCCCGTACTAATTTAAAATTGCTTATGTGGGCAAGCGGCTTGAGGTCCATACACCATATCGGCTTGATTGCTACTTAAAGCTACATCTGCTTTTTACAAGCGCCATCTAACGAAAACCGCTAAGCTATTTTTCCCATACTAAGGAAAAAAGTACTAAGTGAAATAACCCTGGACTACAGTATGAAGATCTTCAAAAGAGATGTAGATAGTAGCCGGTAACGCGTATGCAGTCCTCCGGAGTTTCAGGCCAGACTACAGAAACGACGAGGCGCGCCGTACGCCTGTTTGCTGCCGTCCTTGATTGAAAAAAATATCGATTTTATTCTCATCTGTACTGTTTTTATTTATTTATCAATCCTTGGGTTACAGATGTGTAACTTGAATTAATATTTTCCTATATGAGAGTGGATAACAGCATGCGGCTTCAGGTTTGAATCCGAAATCTGGATTTTTTGAATCTATGTGGAGACATAGATTCAAAAAATCCAGATCAATACATAGATATCAATACATAGACTTGCACACTTGCGCTCTCTATTCCTTTACTATCATATTTCCATGGGACACCAGTATGACGCGGCCGAAGAGAGATCAGGCGCAGGATTAACGGCGTAACGTGCTTTGCGAGGCACGGGGCTACAAGACCGCTCACTTCCAGAGCTGACACTGAGAATATCTTTTGACCGTGAGAAAGCCACGCCTCGGCATGAATGGGCCGGCTCGACCGGAGTGATACCACGGCCTCACAGAAAACCGGCGTGAAGTACCACTGTGGGATGACGTAGAGGGGGATTTAAAGGTTGGCAGCGCACTTGTGACTCCACTGGTGTCGCGGATGTCTATGGGCGGCGCAATCGCTTACCATCAGGCGATCCGTCTGCTCGTCTGCCACCTATCACATAAAAAAAAATACTCAGATGCAAATGATTTGATAGAACCCGAGACCCCAAGCCACTGCGCCACCGAGGCTGTCAACCAATCTAGTGATTATATCAATAGATAAAATCACGAATTTTGGAATGTTTCACGTAACCTCTATTTCAAATGGTTAGGCATACCACTTTTGCCATTCTAAAACTTGCAAATTAATTGCGATGGTCGCCACTTTCATCCTTGATGTCGTATTATGTTTGACTCTTTAAATAAAAAACCGCCGGGTCAATTTTATTAACATGTAATTATCACTTTTGCTTTTGATCTAAGGTCAGAGTTAGGACTTTTACCCAATTTTGAATATGTTTTCATTTACTCGTTAGTGAGTGAGAGTACGGAGGCTCAATCCAGATTGGACCCCCCCCCCCCCCTTTACCCAGCTTTAAACCCCCTTTCCCCTGGGGGACGCTCACTTCCAGACCTGACACTGAGAATATCTTTTGACTGTGAGAAAGCCACGCATCGGCATGAATGGGCCGACCGGAATGATACCACGGCCTCACAGAAAACCGGCGTGAAGCAGCACTGTGCTGTGTTTCACTGCATGAATGAGGGTACCGGAGGCCCAATCGGGGGAGAGGGGGATTTAAAGGTTTGCTACGCACTCGTGTCTCCACTGGTGTCGCGGGTGTCCATGGGCGGCGGCAATCGCCTACCATCTGGTGATCCTCGTGATCAGGTGTCTGCTAGTCTGCCACCTATCACATAAAATAAAAACTTGTTAGAATGTTGATCCATTTGATGGTCTCCCACTTGGCTCTCGCCACGCTTCGGTGTGATGGGACTCGACTGGTGTGATACCACGGCCACATAGAAAACAGGCGTGAAGTAGTCACAGTTCAATAGTTTATTATTCTGGACATCACAACACTATACAAACTTAAATGTAATGTTGATGGCACTGAGTCTTCGTACTTTGGGCTAAATATACTCTGAATAGTATGTAATCTCGCTAATCAGTATGTCGTAACCGTATTGCGTACCTGGCGAAAGACAAAGGGCTCATTTGAGTTTCTAAACGGTTGTTATCTTCATTTTTATCTCCGTTAAGGGCCATGAACCTGCCAGTCTGGTCAAGATACCCCTCTCCTACCGATTACGGCTACGGCGGCCAATCTCAACGAACCTACGCAGGATATATTATAGTGCTCAAGTGTGTGCGCAAACACATGTGAACTCTCTATTCCCTTACCCTCATATTCCGATGGGACACCAGGGTGACACGACCGGAGAGGGATCCTGGTGCAGGACTAATGGCTTAAAGTGCTTTCCGAGACACGGGGGTACAAGACCGCCAACTTCCAGACTCCGGGCTAACACTAAGAATTTCACCGTAAACTTAGGTACCACGTATTTTTTCCCGACCCGGGGATCAAACCCTAGACCTCTTGTGCAGCCGTCGCTTTATAGTGCGATCCACTAACCACTACGCCACCGAGGCAGTCAATTGGGTATATATTTTAGTGCTCAAGTGTGTGCGCAAACACAAGTGCACTCTCTTATTCCGATGGGATACCAGGTGACATGACCGAAGAGGGATCGGACGCAGAACCAACAGCTTAACGTGCTTTCCGAGACACGGGGGTACAAGACCGCCAACTTCAAGACTCCGGGCTGACACTAAGAATTTCTTACCGAAACTTTGGCATATTTTTGAGCCGACCCGGAGATTGAAACAGGGATCTCTTGCAACCGTTGCTTTAAAGAGCGACCCACTAACCACTGCACCGCCGAGGCAGACACTGTAGACACAAGCGTTAGTTTTGGATCCAAAAAAACCCGACTACCAAAAGTACGAAACAAGAAAATTGTCTCTGCTGTAATAATTATAAATTAAAAAAAATATTTTTTTTTTCATTTATTTCAGGCTTTGCCCATAATATTATTAATATACAAAAATACTTAAAAAAAAACATTATGCCATATCGCCGTGGTCGTATACTACATAGATTTTATTATTAGATATAATGAATCTGTTTTGCTACAGAAGGTGGCATACGACCACGGCGATACGGCATAATAATTTCAGCAAAGACAATTTTCTTGTTTCGTACTTTTGGTAGTCGGGTTTTAGTTTCTAATTATTTTTTTTTAACATGTTTTTAGTTATGAAAATAAAATTACATATTTGAAATGTGCTAAAAAAGCTCTTTCTTTTGATAAATAATAATAAATATAATAATACTAAATATTTCACAACATCACATACATTGATCTGACTCCGAGATAGGTAACTCAAGCACCTGTGTTACGGATATCAGAATCAACAGTGGGATTACAAATATATACATATAATATACTTTTCCTTTGTAAATACATACTTATAATACATAGGAAACACTCAGACCAATACAAACAGACATGTTCATGCACACAAATGTTTGTCCTGTGCGGGGATCGAACCCGCAACCCTTGGACCAAAGGCAGCGTTCACTACCACTGTTCCAAACGGGTCGTTTGATACCTCATAGGGTACCGTCAAGCAAAATTTTTTTAGTTACTTACTCTAAGTCTCCTAGAGGGCGCTGTAGTCAATCTAAAGTGACTTCATGTCGCCTATAATCAGAAGACTATCAATACGCTTCCAACGACACCTCATTTGTTCAAATATGATAACTGGATTAGAAGTTATGAGGGAACAGATAAACAACCATACATACATACGTACTTGTCAAAATCATAACCCTCCTTTTTGCTTCGCCGTAGTCGGGTAAAAATAGCGCTTGTGTCACAAACATAAGAACGGTCCAAAGTGCAAAAAGGGTAATTCGACGTGACGCCGTGTGTACCTCTTTAATAACCTTCAGAGTTAATAAGAGGTTAGGCGAATTAGCGGTGTTAATTGACATGGTTACAATAAAGACATTGATAGATATACAAAAATTTCGTAATGGCTTGAAAAGGTTACAAACATCGAAATGGTGACTGTGGAGGATCAGTGGCTGGACCAGCGTCTTTTATATTGTTTATGTTTTCATACTTTTTTATTGATCATCATCAGCAACCCACACTCGTCCACTGCTCGACATAGGTCTCCCCTAATGCACGCCACTGTTCCCGATTTTCGGCCACTCTCATCCAGCCCACACCAGCCAGCTTTCGAATGTCATCATCCCATCTTGTCGCAGTGCGTCCTATACTACGTTTACCGAGTCGCGGTATTTATTGATGTTGACAGACTATTGTTTTGTTATGGTATTTATTTATTTTTTGGTATACAAAACAGGTAACAATCGGTAAAATACAAGCTAAAAACACAGTAAATATAAGTTCTAAATTGTAACCTAAAGACGGTATTGTCTGTGGATCTGCGATATAGACCCCCACCTTCAAGTGGAAAATATTGTATTTGCTGATACCAATGTTTATTGGCATCCCATCACCAACTAATCATATACAGTCCAATTGCCACAACACGATCCGCTTAGCACAGTGGTTTGATCGCCGCGGCGGTTGAGTTGCAAGGGTCGCAGCTTCGGTATTTGTATTGGATCTGGGTGTTCATCGTGCCTTCGTTGTACCAGGACAATGTATGTGATTTGACTCAATATATGTTTATTGTTTGTCGGTTGGTCTGGTTCCCCTGTCTAAGGGTTGAGAAGGTCAGGACGGCAGTCGCTTCATTGTAATTACCAGACTTCTTGATTCCTGGATCATAGTCCAGGTGTGCCCCGGGCTTCGAAGTGACAGCTTTGGCCGCAACTGAGAATTACACCAATTACTTTATTTTCTTTTTTAAAATAACGTACCTTTGATGTATTTTTAGGTTTTACTCAGATCTTAACTTGTCTTATTTTAAAGCAAAAATGAAGTGGAAATGTTTTAGATGATGCAGCCTAAAAAGCTTTGCCGTGTGGTCCCCGGCAGAGTAGAATAGGCCACCCTCACTCTTACTGAGGTGTCGTAAAAGGCGAATAAGGTAAAGCTGCTGGCATGATCATCAGCACCCAGAGAAGGAAAACTCTGCATTTATATCAAAACCCTCGCCAACCCGTCTGCCAAGCGTAGGTGAGTATGGCAATTACCCCTCATGTGATTGAGGGAGGCCCGTGCCCCAGCAGTGGGGACTTAAATGGGCTGACAATGATGATGATGATGATGAGCCTAAAAAGTCCAAGAAGAGTAGGGGCCATTGTCATGGAATTTACTCGTATCAACCCTTACAACGAAGCAGCTTGAATAATAGCCCACTCGAGTCTCTAGCCGACTTGATCCTCTATTCTAGCCTATATTGCCTTCCTTAGCATTCTTTACCGCATTTATCACGAGCAGTACCCTGCTGAGGACTGGTCACTAGGGATGCGAGTAGTTTAGCGAAATTAGGAAAGCAGTCCCCGGGTTCCGAAGCGACAGCTTGTGTCGCAACCAGGACAAAGTGCTAAGATGAATATGGAACTGTTGAATCTACTTCCTGCAGCTGAAATCTTACCTCGAACCACACACAGGCGATTGTCATTCCATCTGCAAACTCATCATGTAACTATATGAAATAAGGATGGCGGTGCAGTACTGTGCGTTTCTCACGGAACTTTCACGTACCTACCTCAATTTTGTGGAACGGTTTGACTGCAGCAATATTTACTGACGTCAATGACTTAGGGGCCTCCAAAAGGCGAGCGTAGTAAAGTAAAGTATCAGCCTATATACTATCCCACTGCAGGGCTAAGGCCTCCATCATAGAAATCAAGTCATCGCTACTATGATGGGATTAGGCTTAATCACCACGCTTGCCAAATGCGGATTGGTGATCACAAACCCGAGCTATGTTCGAAAAATTCGAAACATACTTTTCGCTCGACCCAAGATCACGGCCCGGTACTTAAACCACTAGACCAACAGGGTGTTCTCCTTTCTAAAAGACCGGCAACGCATCAGCGACTACTCGTACTCTAATCTCGCAGATGTTCATTAGCGTTCACCCCTATCGCTCCCATCAGGTGACCCTGCTTGTTCGTTTGTCGTTGCTAGCATAAAAAGTGAGCTATTCATGTTTCAACGTGAAAACAGATGAGCATATTTTAATTTGAATAGTCAAAGGCCGAGATAATAATAACATTATTCATAATAAGCTACCTTTTTCCCCAGAAAACAGTCTCATTCCGGCATGAAATATTCCTTTGACTCCGCGAAAATGTTTTATTAAATAATTATTCCACTCAAGTCAAAAATTTTAATAATAACAGTAATCATATGTGATAAATATATCGTAACAACAACTTGATCCGCCTGATTGAGACCTTTATACAGCGTGACTTAAACTTACTCGCACTTACATAAACTTATGTAACTAAGAACGTGATATCATCAGTTTCTTATAAAATTTCCTTATTCCTTGGATATCAAATTTACTAGCTGACAAAGTAGATAGGTACATTGTTCTTGCCTATTTATAACACCCTATAATCCGTTTGATTGACTTGTACCAAACTGATCATAAAGTTGGAAAGTCGTTATGCTTTATAGTAATTATAGGTAAGACAGTAATATTCAGAATGGATGTTAGGGTGACGGGTAAGGCTCACTAGCGCCGCCAATCGATTTTAATTTATAGCTACTAAACAGGATCTATTTTAAACAATTTCGGGGTTACAATCTCTCGGCAAACACTATTTATTAAATAAACATGCAAAAAAGTTGGGTCCAACGCGTACGCGAACAATTGATTCACGCCAAAAGCGGCCACAAGTGACCGTAATCAATTTTTCGCGTACTAAAACGGACCCAACATTTGTGCATGGTTATTTAATAAATAGTATAAGTGTTTGCCGAGAGGTTGTAACCCCGAAATTGTTTAAAATAGATCCGGTTTAGTAGCTAAAAATTAAAACCGATTGGCGTCGCTAGTTGACCATACCTGTCGCCTTAATATTTTACAGTTTCGATTTCTATAAACCTTTTAATTTTTAATGAACATAAAATTTTCTAAAAGCACTTCCTAAGTAATCTTTATGTCCTCATCCAAAACTATATCTACCTTATTATAATGTGTCTTAGTTATTACCGTACTAAGCTCATGTCATCCCGTTCCAACACGCAATGTTAAAAGGGGCTGGCACAATTTTGTTCCGGGACTATTCTTAGTACGCGATTTGTAATAAGGGGGTAAGAGTTTTCCTTTTAGTGATGCAACGAAAAACAAATGATCAGCTACGGAACCCTATAAATACAAAATTAGGAACCCAACATGACCAATTAATAACCACGATCTATTTCACTTATTAACATAAATGATTCTGGAGCGAGAATCGAACTAAAAACCCTTACAATAAAGTCTCAAGTTTTCGACTACTGTGCCAAATGGGGTGGTAGTTCATTTGTTTATTTAGACAATAAAAGCACTATGTATCAAAGGTTTGCCGTGTGGTCCCCGGCAGAGTAGAATAGGCCACCCTCACTCTTACCGAGGTGTCGTAAAAGGCGACTAAGGTAAAGCTGCTGGCATGATCATCAGCACCCAGAGAAGGAAAACTCTGCATTTATATCAAAACCCTCGCCAACCCGTCTGCCAAGCGTGGTGAGTATGGCAATTACCCCTCATGTGATTGAGGGAGGCCCGTGCCCCAGCAGTGGGGACTTAAACGGGCTGATGATGATGATCAAAGGGAAAATGAACGTTAATTGTAACGTCGTTGGATTTATTTCCATCAATAGATCGAAAACCGCTATTACGATTATAACGATTCTATGCTATTTCAGCTCACTTATCCTATTAAGGTGACGGGTAGGGCACACTAGCGACTCCAATTGATTTTAATTTTTAGCTACTAAACCGGATCTATTTTAAACAATTTCGGGGTTACAACCTCTCGGCAATCACTTATACTATTTATTAAATAACCATGCACAAAAGTCGGGACCAACGCGTACGCGAAAATTTGATTCACGACAAAAGTGGCCGCAATTTTTCGCGTTCAAAAACGGACCCAACATTTGTGCATGGTTATTTAATAAATAGTATAAGTGTTTGCCGAGAGGTGGTAATCCCGAAATTGTTTAAAATAGATCCGGTTTAGTAGCTAAAAATTAAAATCGATTGGCATCGTTAGTGTGCCCTACCCTTCACCTTAAAATGCGATGTAAACTCTATCGTCGACCTAATTTTAATAGGACGTATCTCATTTTTTTAACATTGGGTTTCTGGAGCCCAATTCTCGAGAATTTCGATATGAAAAAACATGGCGGATGTCACATGAAATCCATACAGAAAACTATGTTTTAGTGAATACATATTCGTATGATGATAAATGTCTCGAGCCCGAGAATTGAGCTCCAGGAAGCCCAATGTTAAAAAATGAGATAAGTCCTATTAGAATTAGGTGGACGCTATGGTGCTATGCTATGATGAATGAATACTTTTCTACCAATTTTTCCGCGAGCACTGTTGAGTACACAAACTTGAAAGTACGATTATGTGCGACTATCTAAGAAATTGACAACTTTTACTATTACGTCTATATGTGAACCTTTCCATGTCAACTAATCTATAGAAAATTACCTTTTCCAATGTTTTGGTCACGTCTATAAAGGGGAACTCAGAAAGTTTTGCGAATTACAAAATCCAAATCTATTTTTTTAATGGCTTGCAACTCTGCCAATGTCAAGTGATTAATCCAAAACAATTTTTTTTAATGGCTGCTACTGAGTTGCCCACACTCATATATCTCTGCCAATGTCGAGTGATTAAAGAGACACGTTTTTAATTAGAAATTGACCGGTGTAGGGATTTTCTCTTTCTGATCTTTTAAAATTTTTAATTGAGAATTACACCATCTAAAACAAAACAAAACGTATACAAACAAACAAACACATATACAGCACAATATTATGAGGGAGATTCGGTTATCCAAAACTAGTATAATTAAGTTTCTGTAATGCCTAGTTTTTTTAAGTTGTGTTTTTTTTGTGCAATAAAGTATATCTATTTATCTATCTATCTATATAAGCAAAAGCTAACTGACATGACAGGACCAACTATAAAGGTTAGAAACTTTACATTATGCGTAGGAGTTTATTTTATAGCATAGGGCAGTACTAATATTTTTTGTAAATTCACCCCCTAAGGGAGTTTTCTTTTTTCTTATGTGCTTGTTCTACTGCGGATGGTATTTCGACTTGCGATTAGATACAAGTCGTAAATACTTCAGTTTTGAAAATAATTATCTTTCACTGGAATGTTGAATATTTGCGCTGTAATTTAGCACAGATACAATGTACATAATAATCCTACTTTATTTATTAAACTCTTTAAGGTTACTGAAAATGTGAGTGATGAAGTGAATTAATAACTCCCTTGTTGTCCTTTTTGATAACATTTTGAAAAAGCGAATAGTAGTAGTAATCGGACCCCTAAGGGAGTAAAACGATCATATATCAGCCATATACCAAAAAAAGAAATAAATCATTTTAAAAATTCATGTCACTGTGCAGTGACAAGTCCAAAGACAAGTGACTAAAGTCCCCAAAACAAAGTGAGGGCGGACTACTAGTTTTTAACAAAGTTCTCAAAATTCGATGACCTTATATCGAAAATACCAAAAAAACCAATCACCGCGCCCAGTGGAGGTGCTTCGGAGAGTCATATGTCCCAACGGTGAAGAAGAATATCGAATTTGATTAAAGTTTATCGAATAAGGAATGTATCTCTTTTAATACATGATATGAAAGCGACATAATATCATGAAACATTTCATGATTTCTAATTATAACAGTTATTCTCATTTACTTTGATTAGAACAAAAAGCATCTATGTCTGCGTTACTATATTATATATCAGCTTACCGTCTTATTAAATAATGCGAATTGTAAAATTAAGCAATGGAATATTAAAATGTCAAATTTAATAAGCGTTGACAATTGATATACATCAATTATATCAATAGGCGTACCTGTGAAAGTGTCCAATGACCGTTCAGATCCACATTGTTTTCACCGAAGATGAATCGGACGGTGTCATTAAAATCATAATTCTCTTATGCCCGAAGGCCGAATCTTAGGAAGAGCTAGGGAGAGAGGCGTCGGCACCAACGGAGTATAAAAGCCACCGATCGCTGGTACAGAGCATCATACAACCACAACAGCTCCGCGAGACAACATGAAAGCGTTCTTGGTAGGTACCCGTGTGTGGTGAAAGTGCTGTGACCTGTGTGTGACCTGCGCCCCTGCGCTCGGACTCCTTCCTTGTTGGATTGTGCCTCAGTGACCTGCCAGGCTTTATTCATCACCAACCAACCCCTAATACAGGGCTGGACCCAACCCTTGATAAGGGATGGCGACCTTTGCTGACCTCAGTGGTCAACCATACCAATTTTGCACATCAATTAATTTTCCCAATTTTGTGTTCATCCTTTTTTAATTAAAAAACAATCTCATTATTTTTTAATAGCTCTGCTACATTTAAATTTAAAAGTCATTATTCAAATCTCTCCCATTAAGTAACTGCTCCTCTATAGTGATGAATGAAACCGAGCTATTTTTCAGTTTCTAAAACTTCGCAATTTGTTCTGTAGGTATTAGCTGCTGTAGCGACGCTCGGCTCGGCTCGGCCCGAGGCGGGATACAGTTACAATGCTCCCGGAGGCGGTGGCCTGGGCGGCGGTCACGGCGGGATCAGCCTCGGCGGCGGCGGCGGCCACGGCGGCGGCGGCGGCGGTCACGGAGGCTTCTCCTCCGGAGGCCTGAGCTCTAGCAGCTTCGGCATCGGAGGCGGTGGCTTCGGCGGCAGCTCCGGCGGCGGCTTCGGCGGTGGCTCAGGATTCGGCGGCGGCTCTGGATTCGGCGGCGGATTCGGCGGCGGCTCCGGCTTCGGCGGCGGCTCTGGCGGCGGCTTCGGCGGCGGCGCCGGCGGCGGTTTCGGAGGCGGCGCTGGCTTCGGCGGCGGTGCCATCGTCCAGAAGCACATCTACGTCCACGTCCCTCCCCCAGAACCTGAAGAACAGCGCCCTCAGGTCATCGGAGGCGGCGGTGTGGCCCAGAAGCACTACAAGATCATCTTCATCAAGGCCCCCGCTCCTCCCGCGCCCGTCGCCCCCATCATCCCCGCCCAGGCCCAGAACGAGGAGAAGACCCTCGTCTACGTGCTGGTCAAGAAACCCGACGAACAGCCCGACATCACCATCCCCACCGCCGCCCCCACTCAGCCCTCAAAGCCCGAGGTTTACTTCATCAAGTACAAGACCCAGAAGGAGTCTGGTGGCGCTGGAATTGGTGGTGGTATTGGAGGTGGTGCTATTGGCGGTGGTCTTGGAGGTGGTCTTGGCGGTGGTCTTGGCGGTGGTCTCGGCGGTGGTCTCGGCGGTGGTATCGGCGGCGGTCATGGTGGTAGCATTGGAGGCGGCAGCATCGGCGGTGGTCACGGAGGCAGCATCGGAGGCGGCAGCATCGGCGGCGGTCACGGCGGATCCTCGGGTGGAGTCAGCTCCTCCTACGGGCCCCCTGGCCAGTCCGGCCCTTACTAAACAGCGCAGAAAGCGCGCCCCCTTGTGATACCTGCTTTGCCGGCGAAACTTAGTGATAAGTAGAGAAAAAATTACGGTGCCTAAATGTATTTATGTAAATAGTAATTTTAATTTTTTAATTTTAGTTGTATGATAAAGTTCTTTTGCATAAAAACTTATAAACAAACTTAAATCTTTTCACTATCCCTTACCAAAAAGTATACATTCACATCACAAACACACCCTTTTCAATCACTATTAAAGCACACTTTTAATAATTTCCATTTTAATGATTCCATTCATAATTTGTTATGAATGGAATCATTAAAATGGAAATTATCAGCTATTCATTAATATGAACAACAATTTAACTGACAATTTTCGTGCCACAATCATCATTGCAAACGAGTTTACTTCACTCAACAGTAATATTCAACTCATAGTTTCAATTCGACTTGTAAAAAGTACAACATTCACCATCTTGAAATACAAATTTGCATACTCAGCATTGCTCAGTACATAATCATTAAGCACATTAACAGCATGGTTGAGTTTCAAAACTCGATCTGTTTCATTCCATACAAGGTTGCTCTCATCCTCACAATCAATTAAAGATATAGTGGACAGGTGTCTTGGTTTGGTAGAAAGTTCCGTTTCACCGTGGGCGACACACGATTGCGCAACCACTGTGACCCCAGTTGCATAATGCAGTCAGAAAGAAGCTACATCTTGCAACATCTTTTATAGAAAATAAAGAGTTTCGCTAAATATTTAGTTACGCAAGAATCACCTATTGCAGCTAACAATAGTTGCGTAAACCTTGACATTTAGCATTTTCCCTTTTCCCAAGTAAATGAAGCTAAGGGCTCTATAAAATGTTTCCTTTGCCTCAAACAAGAAGATGACCTGATGAAAGAACAAAAAAGTTTACATGGACTAATTAAAAAAAAAACAATAGAACAAGATGGAAGGCGGGTCATAAACCCGTAAACAAAACAGCAGAAAGAGTAATTTGCGAACGTCGTGACGTAACCAATGACGACTCGGAACGAGAACTGGTTTTTACTTGAATATTTATAACTTATGGAGAAACTTTCGTAACTTCCGTATGGGTCATGTTCGGGCATTCACGATTATTTGTTTAGAAACATGGGGGTGACGTCACAATGTTTGTATATTCACCGTTATCTTAACTCGAGGTTTGAACTCGAGAGATTGAGCAACTATGAAAATAAATAACTTTAATGTCTCGTCCAAAACAATTTCCACATGATTAACAAATAAAGAAGTTTCGACAATGTCGCTTAAAATATGCATTGGCCTAATTTTTATGAAATACAATATTATAAATTCACGTGACATTGAAAATCTAACACGATGTTGGTATTCTTATGGTCCTACTCAAGCTACTCGTTTGGTTACAGTGTTACAACTACAATCGGACATTCTCAATCCGTGACTATCACAATTGAATATTAATGAGGGAAGGCTGTTTCTTTATAGTATCCCAAAGTGTTACTTTTCTGATTGATCACCCCCAAGTAGAGCAAAAAAAGCAGCAAGGTCGTACAATTATTTTTACGAAATAGTTCAGGCTATTTTCGACCCCTTGACTTTTATTGGTCTAAAGTATTTTTGTTATAATGCCACGATCTTCTTAACACACACAACGAAAAAACTACTTAGTATTTAATTAGAATAGTTATAACAATTAAAGATTATTATGGGTGCGCTCAGCCGTGTGGTCCCCGGCAGAGTAGAATAGGCCACCCTCACTCTTACCGAGGTGTCGTAAAAGGCAACTAAGGTAAGGCTGCTGGCATGATCATCAGCACCCAGAGAAGGAAAACTCTGCATTTATATCAAAACCCTCGCCAACCCGTCTGCCAAGCGTGGTGAGTATGGCAATTACCCCTCATGTGATTGAGGGAGGCTCGTGCCCCAGCAGTGGGGACTTAAATGGGCTGACGATGATAGGTGCGCTACAACACCATACAAAAGTTTTTGTTTACTTAGTCAGTTGCGAGAGATCCACTTTTGCTTTCAACAGACATTGAATATCTTATCCTTACATCTAAATCTTGTAAGACTAACTGAGTGAATCTTGAGTTCTAGTACATTTTAAGGCTTTTATTTTTATTATCACAGTATCGATGTCTACGCAATTGCGCGTTTGCGTAGAGATGCCTAGACTAAAAAAATAGTCTCCTTACAATAAATAATATCGTTTTTTTTTTATTTTGTGTGTGCTTTTGTCTCAAATATCGCTGTGTTCAATCACGAACAATGCTATAGCACGCTTGTTTGCCGCAGAAGTGATATAAAAAAACAACTAGGCATAATTAGAACTTAAAAAATAAAATCTTACAAGAGCGTAGGATAGGTAATGTAATTAAATAAAACTATTACAAATTTGTGACCTTAGTTCTCCTGCGGATCTCATCATTTCTGATACGATTACGCAGGGAGACTCCGAGCATAGCCCTCTCCTTTGCTCTCTGAGTGACTTTGAGCCTCCTTCATCGGCACATTATAAGCGGCCACAGCTCAAACAGCAGACACAGAGCAGACATAGCTCAAAGGATTGCATGCCTCAAGTGGCAATGGGCAGGGGCACATAGCGAGGAGAACAGACGGCTGTTGGGGTGGAAAGGTCCTCGAGTGGAGGCCACGTACAGGAAGTCGCAGCCGTGGCAGGCCCCCCACAAGGTGGACCGACGATCTGGTGAAGATCGCAGGAATCCATTGGATGCGGGCGGCACAGGACCGATCTGTGTGGAGAACATTAGGGAGGCCTATGTCCAGCAGTGGACGTATATTGGCTGAAATGATTACAAATTAATCTTGAAATATTATATTACTATATATTGTTGGATTAGACATTTGAGTATGTTGTAAGCATTAATAAAAGTGTTACGGATAAAATATTTCCAGTATACTTCTAAAAGCAGTTGACCCTTCACGTAATATGACCAACTGATGAAATTGACCCAAACAGCTGACCTATCGTCATTATCGTAGCAAAACGAGCTACTAAATCGATTTATTAATAGAATCGAATGGTATGAAACTTATTAAACATTCTTAAAAAACTAACCGTTTCTTCACTGGTGGCAAATGATAGATTAACGTAAAACAGTTCACTGAAATTAGAAGAGTGATGCAAATCTTTTGAATCTAAAGAACTACCAAATTACAGAGATACTCATACATCACTTGTTTATAATTTAGTAGTAGATTTAGTCCACTAAAGCTTGTACTCGAGTAATATTAATCGAAGTAGGTAGGTAGCGTGATTAAGTGAACTACTTTACTACTGTCAAGGTAGTAATGTAACTACTGAATTAATTGAACTAGAGGTGAGTGATGCAGCATCATTTATCTCCAACGTTTGTTCGTTCTTTATAATCTTCACCTGAGTTATGCGATCTTTCTGATGACACGAATACGAGCATTATCAAATTATATATATTCATTCCTAATCGCTGATATTTGTAATAACCGCTTCCCTTCCCTCCAAACCATAGGTCATCTAGATGTAATGCTTAAGCTCTACTACTTACTTATATTGGACAAGTTTACAAGAAATAATGAGTGACAAAAATGTGTTCGTGGATCTCTGGATTGCGTTTTCAGCCGCAGTACCCTGTTTTTTTATGTGATAAGTGGCAGAGGAGCAGACGGATCACCTGATGGTAATCGCTTGATGCCATCCATGGACATCCGCGACACCAGTGGAGTGATTGCTATGACATGTACTTTTTTAAACGGATTTTTAAAAAAAAATCTTCTCCCAGGCAGGGAGCGGCATGGTTGTGCCCCAGTATTGTTGAAATCTCAGACGGTTGCCATTTACCATCAGATGAATTGCATGCTCCGCTGCTTATTTTAGAAATAAAGAAAAAATAAAGTTATGATCACTAACATTAATTAGGTACTAGATATGGAATCAGTACAGCCACGGTAGCAATCTATGTAGAATGTGTGTATATTGATTTATCTATCTAAAAAAAGTGAACTAGTACAAAAGAACTGCTCACTCAGAAACTACATGAGTGTACGTTTATGGGGCGATTTAGAAATCGGTGCGTATTGCAGCGGCGATTACACTAGATTGATACATGCAGCTGATAAACCAATGCAAGTGATTAATGATGTATATCCGCTATGGAGACTGATGGAAGCATGTTGGGTGGAATGTTTCGTAATGCAAAGCATACGCCACGTGTTCTTGTGAATGAAGTGTATCGTTTACTCGCGTTTAGTATAGTACAATACAAGCTTGTCCATTGACACGGACAATTTTAAGGTTAGAGGGACTATTTTTATGTACTTGACAATGATTTGACGACCAGTTTGGTTCAGTGATAGTGAACGCTGCCACTGGTACAAGGGTTGCGGGTTCGATCCCCGCTCAGTACAAACATTTGTGTGCATGAACATGTCTATTTGTGTTTGTCTGGGTGTTTTCTATGTATTCTAAGTACAATTTTGTAATTTCGCTGTTGGTTCTGATATCCGTAACACAGGTGCTATCACGGAGTCACATCAATGTATGTGATGTTGTGAAATATTTATTTATATCATATAACATTCGTCCTTATAATGTGTCAATCGCACGAAAATAGCTTAGACACTGAACGCACTTTTTTTTTTAATTTTTCGGTCTATTTGATTTTTATTAATGTTTCACTAGCAATGTTTATGCACCCAAAAATTGGACGATATCAATAATGCTTTATACGACGAAGCGACTCAAATGTCATGTTTTTTAGTCTTCTTCAGTTTTTTGATATAAACAGCAAATGTTTGAGCTGCTCTCAAAGATCAGACGCGTTAAAGGATTAAGACGTTCAAGTCGTTTATAAAATATTCAAGTTATCATTTATTATCATTGTTAAATTTTTGGGATATTTATCCATACGATAACAGGATTTATTTCACATACATTTCTACCACTTATTAATAATAATAATTCATTTATTTCAGGCAACAAGATACAATCAAAAATATTTCATTGGCCCATATAATAAATACCTAACAGTCTAACATATACATAATAAAATAAAAATCACATTTTTTTAAATTTCTACGTACGTAGCCGTTCTCGCAACTTCCGAAAGACGACTCCCTGCGGGCAGAAGCCCTCCCTAATAAAGGTCGCCAGGGAATGGGTCGGTACTCTCACCACAAATGAGCTAAAGTTCACTTTGTGGCGAGACTCCAAACCGTTCGACCCTCAGCGTCCAGTTGAACTTCTTTCGCACGTAGTCTACGACTTCCTCGACCTTCGTAGTCTTTAAGCCGTTTTAGCTAAGCCTGAAAAAGATACTGAGGTTGTTATCATAAAGATCGCCCCTAGAAAAGTCACCAATAAGTATTTAAAGTTCATCCCAGTATACTGCAGACTGGTGCTGCAACATCAAAAGAACGAAAGGAAAATAAGACCGCGTTTTGTAAAGCGCAGCCCAGCCAGACAGAACATAAGTCCACATTATGCAGTTATGTTCATCCGCAAACCGACTCGCGGCCCACCTCGAGAGTGAGAGTGAACTTTGACGTCACGAAATACGATGCTTTCGCCAATTCACAACATACGCTCAAATAATACGCATGCGTGCTTTATGAACCATTACCGGGTCCTCTTATCACAACTGAATAAGGTTCAAAATTAGAATTACACACAGCTGATCGTCTTAAAACCACTTGTTGATTCTACTTCACGAATTTGAATTCTATCTTTAAGACTTTAGAGGCTATAAATAATGTAAACATTGGCGTATATAGTTCTTATGGTTAAATGATGTGCCATTACTGTTATTAGACATGCAATATTATTGTGATTATGTTTAGGCATTACCTGTTTCAAAGTTTGTGAGGTGAAGCTGTCTCGTGCAATTGTCTTGGGATATACGGGTGTAGTTAAATAAAAGTGCATAATGTATAGGTACTTTTACCGCGTCCAATTTCATACTTCAACTTTTGCCCATTTTTGTCTTGAAAGTTACATTAGGTATAGATAGATAGATACTCTTTCTTGCACAACATACAAAACTTAAAAGCTAGGTATACAGAGATACAATGTACAATTATAATAGTTGAAGTCACGGGAGAGCCAAAAGCTGGCAGCTACCTCAGCAGGGGTAATGCTGCCAGCATTTTGGGGACACTGCCACGGGAACCTACTTTGTTTTAACTTTCCTTTTTATTTACATTTAATTTTATTTCTTAGTTATTGTCTTAATTTTCTTGTGTTTTTGTTCTATATATAAAATGTAATATTTAAGGCAATAAACAATATTTCTAAGTTAGTTTTTAAGTCAGTTCTGTGCCAAAAAATAGATTTTCATTTAAAAAAAATTTACAATTAGTATATGTGTTTATTTCTTTAAACTTATATCTATCTTTGCTTCAAATAGTTAGATAAAACCAGTATCACAGAGTATTAATAACGTATGATATACTACGAGTACCTATTATTACAATAATTTAATTACTACTATTATAGTTTTTGTACTTCTGTTTTACAAATTGGCATTTTTTTTTCGATTTAGTAATTACCGCGAAAAACCAGCTTTTGGTTCGGCAGGAAACTTCCTACTTATTTAAAGAGCTTAATCCTTTTTAAAAAGCCGGCAACGCGTCACTTACCTCTCTGTTGTCGCTCGAATGGAAGACGGTCATCATTACATGGTACATAGTGTTGCGGTAACTATCGATAGGGAAACTATCGATAGTTCCGCAACAATTCGATAGTTTTGACGCTGTGTGGTCAAAACTATCGAATTGTTGCGGGACTATCGATAGTTTCCCGTATTGGTCAAAACTATCGATACTACTGATAGTAAATTTTGATCAATACTGTCGATAACGCCAATACTATCGATTGTTTAATGCCCTATACTAATTGAAATAAACAGACAGTTTCCTAACAGAATTAATCAAAAACTATCGATAGTATCGACAGTTTTGTATTATCGATAGTCAGCTATGTTTCGATAGTATTGCTGCCTGATTAAATGTGTCCGATACTATCAATAGTATTGGACAACAAACAATTGATAGTATTAGCATTAACAATAGCAGTGATCTAATTATCGATACTATTAACACAGTAATACTATCGATAGACTATTGATAGTGGACTATCTATAAGCAACACTATTACATAGCCTCTAACATAAAAAAATAAAAAGATGCGTTAATGACGACTTGCGCCATTTGACTTTTAGGCATAATTCTTTTTCGTTTGACAATAACAAATGAAGTTTTGGTTTTGTTTTATTAAATCTAGTTTCAAAAAGACACCTTGAACCATATTTCTACTAACATTGCCTATTTGAGGACAGTTTAGCGCTCCGGTTCGAATATTCCTGCACCAATGTTTGGCCGTGTAGTCCCCGGCAGAGTAGAATAGGCCACCCTCACTCTTACTGAGGTGTCGTAAAAGGCGACTAAGGTAAAGCTGCTGGCACGATCATCAGCACCCAGAGAAGGAAAACTCTGCATTTATATCAAAACCCTCGCCAACCCGTCTGCCAAGCGTGGTGAGTATGGCAATTACCCCTCATGTGATTGAGGGAGGACCGTGCCCCAGCAGTGGGGACTTAAAAGGGGTTGACGATGATGAATGTTTGATGATGAAACTTTTTGTGTTAAATGAATGAGTGAAATGTTTTTTTGTGTTTGATCAGAGTGTTTGTGGTGCCTTCGTGGTTCCTAGTTTCCACTGGAAAACCTTTGTTTGGGACTACGACAATGTATATAATGTGTTCTCAGAAGCATTCACTCAATAAACGACTGTACGAAGGGTTTGGAAGCATACACAAGTATCAAGTAACAATCACCTGCGTAACAATTTGGAGTAGGTATGACTGTTCGACATTCACAGCTGATGATGGCCACTGATATAAACATGCTGATCACATTCGTCGGTAATATTATGTCGCGAGTGTCCCAATTGAGATTAGCCCTTCTACAGGATCAGTGGCGCCACTACTAGTTTTTTATTGATTGTAACGAAATTAAGGCAATATATGAAAAATTAATCAAGATATTTAAAATTAATAAGTATTTGCTATAAATCAAACCTATTCTGCGCATGCCATTCATGTCACAATCATCTCTAGCATGATTTTCAAAAAAGTGGTAATAAAAGGACTCTTAAAAGGCCATCGCGTGCGGCGCTCGCGGCGCTCGTCAAAAACGTTCTGTCTCGCTACTCGCCTATCTTTATAATGCAATATAATACTATAAAATAATTGAATCTTCTTCGCGGCAAGGTACGCACAATAAAGCAAGGACGTACTCAATCATAAAATTAATATATTTTCGACACGATGCATTTCTGATGACGGTTTGTGTCACAATCGGACAGACGTGCGCACAATACGACTACTGATGCACTAAGTGTAGCTTAATGCTATCATATCGCAATGTATGTCTCAACATTTCATTGTTAGCAAATTAATGGTCAGTCAAAATATAATAATGACTTTTACGCCCCCACTGCTCATACGTTGCATAACACCGTCCTTTTTAAGTACAACTAAAATTGAGCCTATTTCTCAGGTTTATAAGATTGAAAACTATTTTCTACACATTAATGAGCTTTGAACTGTCACTACAACCAGAAATCAATCTTCGTCATAACATTTTAAGGTTCAATTTTTTTTTGATGAGCTTTAAACTGAACGGCATAAAGATTATGATGAACAATGATTCGTGTGAAATAACGTTTGTTTTCGTTTTACCGTTACTAAAACAATTAAGAGTTCACAACAAATAGTTGAAGAGGACCGCGTAATACGTAATGTGAACATCTTTATTGACCCATAATACAAACGATTAATTAAATGTGAATGAATGCGAGGGAATTAAATAAATTGAATTGTGTTGATGTATTGTTTAAGTTACCTAAGACTAAAATTAGTACTCCGAATAACAATGCAATTATTGTCAAATCAACAGAGTGTAAAATTAAATTCATTAAGGTGACGGGTATCCCTAACTAGCGACACCAATCGGTTTAAATTGTAAGCTACTCAACCGAATCTATTTTAAACAATTTTGGAGCAGGAGTCTCTAAGCAAACATTTATACTATTTAATTATTTAGCTCTACTTTTTGTTCTGTTTTTGCACTTTCATCATCAGCAACCCACACTCGTCCACTGCTGGACATAGGTCTCCCCTAATGCACGCCACTGCTCCCGATTTTCGACCACTCTCATCCAGCCCACACCAGCCAGCCTTCGAATGTCACCATCCCATCTTGTCGCAGGGCGTCCTACACTACGCTTACCGAGTCGCGGTCTCCACTCAAGGACTTTACGGCTCCAACGGCTGTCAGTTCTGCGGCTAATATGACCAGCCCACTGCCACTTCAGTTTGCTAATTCGGTAGGCTATGTCGGTGACTCTCGTTCTCTGTCGGATTACATCATTTCTGATGCGTTCCTTCAGAGATACTCCGAGCATAGCCCTTTCCATAGCTCTTTGGGCGACTTTCAACCGGTGGATTAGTCCAACCGGAAGGACGCACTGGTCGAAGACCTTCGACTTAAGACTTTGAGGGATGGGTGACGAGAAGACTTGACGAAGTTTACCAAATGCTGCCCAGCCTAGCTGAATTCTTCTATTGGCTTCTCTCTCGAAGTTGTTTCTGCCTAATTGGAGCGTTTGTCCTAGATAGACATATTCCTGAACAACTTCGAGAGGTACTCCATTAACAGCGACCGGTCAACGAGCTCGTTGAACATGACCTTGGTTTTATCCAAGTTCATCCGAAGACCGATGTGTTTGGAAGATTCAGCCAGGCTGCTCACCATCTCCTGTAGGTCTTGTAGGGTTTCCGCCAAGATGACGATGTCGTCTGCGAACCGTAGGTGTGACATGTACTCGCCATTAATATTGATTCCACGCTCCTTCTTCCAGTTTAGCGTTCCGAACATGTCCTGCAGCGCAGCGGAGAAGAGTTTCGGAGATATAACATCTCCTTGTCTCACACCACGTCTCAGCAGAACAGGCTCAGTTTGTCCATTTTGGATCACTACGGACATATTAGCAGCGTCATACAGACACCTCAACACCTCGATATATCGCTAATCGACTTGGCACCTTTGCAAGGCCTCTAGAACAGACCAGGTCTCGACGGAGTCAAAAGCTTTTTCATAGTCCACAAACGCCATGCACAGGGGCTGGTTATACTCTTTGGTCTTCTGTATAACCTGCCTCACTGTGTGAATAATCCAAAAGTAAATTATAAGTATTAAATAAATAGTATAAGTGTTTTCCGAGAGGCTGCAGCTTTGAAATTTTTAAAATGATATCCGGTTTAGTTGCTTACAATTTAAATCCATTGGCGTCGGGAGTGTGCCCTACCCGTCACCTTAACCATTTATTGTCCTCATTTGGAACACAATGAGAACAGAATATTACACAACTTTGAGAATATAAAAAACTTAAGTCATAATCCACGTCCTCGGCGAGTGCATAGCGCTGCACCGCTGCAGAAGCCGGCACCTGGGAGCACACATGATCTCAGCAGACGAGATCAAGAGCTCCCCCATCAGCTCTATTCTCGGGTTTATCCTGGAACTGGAGCTACATGAGGTGCTGTAATAGGTTACGGGGCTGCCACAATAGATCATCTACTGGTCGCAGTGGCTATGAGACGCAGGGATCAACCCATTTCTATCAAATAATAATAATAAGTCATAAAACCACATCTCCACTCCTTCTAATGTGGCTGTCCATGGGTGGTGGTGATCAATTACCATCTGGTGACCCGCTTGCTCATTCGCCTCCCTTTCTCATAAAAAACCGACTAGAATGCAAACGCGAGATAGATGTGAGGTCGTCAACATTGTGTTATACAGACTAACAATTTATTCTAAACGTGTAACCGTGATCCAGTTGGTCTGATTCCCCTGTCTAAGGGTTGCGAAGGTCAAACCGCAGTCGCTTCATTATAAAAATAAAAAAAAAAACAGATTTTCCGATATCTGGATCATGGTCTAAGCGTTCCCCGGGCTCCGAAACGACAGCTTTGGACGCTACTGGGAATTACACGCTAAAATAAGGTGAGGGTCTTTATTTTAAATTTTTAAATGGTATTTTTTAATTTCATTTTATTTTATTTTACTATTGTTATTATTAGTGTTTTTAATTTGGTTTGATTTAATTTAAATTTAATTGTTATTTGACATTATGTAGGTATTTTATTTCAATTATTTTCTAATTTAATTTTAATGTTATTATTACAAAATTCAATTCAATTCAATTCATGACACTTAAGAGTACAACAACTTTAGGTTAAGCTGAACTAATACTAATTATTTATAAATTAATGTTGTTGATCAAAGTTTTATTTTTATTTATTTTGTGGTGATAGTTTCAGCGTAACTGTACACCTATTATAACCATTAAAATAGTAACCGTAGTTTGACGTAATAGGTACTACAGGATCACGAGCTTAAACGTAATGTTTAAAACACTATTATTTATATAATAAATGTTATCACAGACCCACAGACATTATTTTGCTAGGGTTGGCAAACAAAGAATAAAATAGTGACATCAATATTTTTCTATACTTGAAAAATAAAACACACATTCCGTTTGGAACATCTGGAAAACCTCATATTTTGTTAAGAAATTACAGTGCTCAGTGACTAACAAAAAGAAGGGATTTTCCATAAATTTTATACATATTTATAGGTAATACATGTTTTCTATGATTCAAAAGTACATTAACACGCGACTTGAAACGTTAACAACATGTTTTAAGTGTAAAAGGGACAGTGCTTTTAACCTTTAATTTTATTATAAGCATTAACAAAGTCACAGTGATTATAATCGTATGAACAAAAGTCCTCTTTTCATATTCCTTTAATAGACCATAGACGTAAGAGTCCTGTAATTCAGGATTATCCTACCATAGGCTCCAGTCTTCCCAAATATTGTATGTTTCTGAATCCAATTGTTACAGCGATTGTGCCTTTTAAAATTATAAGAAACATGTAATATTACGGTGGAAAATATAATTTTTTTATATATTTATTTATTACTTATAGAGTGAAAATGATTTTTCAAACTGACAACCCTACATTTGGTCCCTACAAACAGGAAAGTACCACAACACAACCTTTGCAAGATTATGTCACAGTTCGCAAGTTCGCGCAGTCTGACTCTCGGGTCTACTCAGTGTTGCCTGAACCTTGATTTTGTAACCATTTAGGTAAATATTGACTCTCTCTCTTCGGTCATTTCCCTCACTGTCGAGGATCGTGACTACTTCCGACTCTGTCGACCTCTGTCTCTAACGGTTGCGTTTCGTTGCTCGGTGAAGGGCAGTGCTTATCGGGATCTCAGTTGCTTTGCTATTTGGTCTGACCAACGTTGGGGACTGCGGTCTCTCGGTCTTCTCCCTTCCACTTTCCCTGTCAAAATCAGCCAGTTCTAAATTGTCCCTACTCCTCCGTGTCGTAGATATTTACACTTTAATTTTCTCTTTAGCAAGAGGAATTTTCCCATATGTCTCTCCAATCTCTCTCTTTTTCTGCCGTCGGTCTTCCAGGACCACGCTGCCTCAGCTTGAGCCTTGATGTCGTCGGACCATCTGCCAGTTGTCCACCATCAACCCTTAAGGTTGCTTGAGCAGCAATCCTGATTTCTCATATTCTTTGATAAGCTGTATCGTTAAATTTCCAAATTCTATTTCCTATTTGGGTCTTTAAAGAAAAGAATTCTTTCTTGTCTCGGGATCTACCAGTAGTAGCCGTCTGTAATAATGATGATACTAAGTAGGTAGTGAATATTAATTTTCTGAGGCATTTTATTGAATAATCTAGACACGAGAAATCGAGTGTCCAAACGCTCTACTAAACCAAGTTTTTAATCAATTTATATCCATGTGATGACGGTAATCATTTACCATGGGAACTACTGCTGTACCTTTGTAAACTATAAATCGCCATGTTAAGACTACTGAGTAGATTTTTTAGAAAATTTTATAATTTCATTTCTTAATGAAGCGGATCAAAATTTTTTGACGGCTGCGAGACGATCATAAGAGCGAGTGTTTTTTCAGACTTTAAAAATATTTCTCACTCGCTCGCTTTAATATAATATAATATAAATACTTTATTGCGAACAACTAAGGCTCATACAAGGTTAGTTAGTAAATTAATATCTTATAATTGACTGACCGGATGGCGCAATTGGTAGTGACCCTGCCTCTTACGCCAAAGGTCGTGGGTTCGATCCCCACCCTGGACAAACATTCGTGCGATGAACACTTGTGTTTGTTCGGTGTCTGGGTGTAATATATATATTTAAGTATATATTTGTGTTCCTCTGTTGTCTGATATCTGTAACACAAGTGCTTAAGCTACTTAGTACGGAATCAGGTCAACGTATGAGAAGTTGTGAGAATTTATTATAATTAGGGTTAGTAACACACAAAGTAGCTAAAATATTGAAAACTTAAATCACCCTCCGTACCAACAATGACCAGAATTAGGCGATGTGTACCTATTAGCCACCGTCTCCAGGATGCTGTTGTTTAATGCTTGCAACACTGGGCGTAATAATAATTACGTCACGCCGTGTAACTAGCTTTCTTTGTGATCACTCGCCGCTTTATAATTACGCATTTTGGTTTTCTCACGACTCTTGACTTTTGGACGTGACGAGCGGTAGATTATTGGTTCGAAATCCGGTTGTATGAACGTCGAATGTGCTGACGTGTAAATTGAGGTAGGTAGTTATACTTTATTGGTGTCGTATCCTGAGCAATCTTACACTTAATGATTGCAACACTTAATATACTATAAAGACCGCTTTGACAATAAAATCGATCAAAATTTGATCGTGCATTCTCTAACATACATGTTTAAGTAGTTTGGTCGTTTGTGATCTATTCTACCTAATCTCTGTTCTTCTTGATTTTCCATTTTCGGATAGGGGAAAACTCGCCCTAATAAAACTCGTCCCAAAATTTTAGGTTTTTTTTTGCTGGACACTGAACCTAACCTAACCAATATTTTTGGTTTTGTAAAGTTCAGTGTGTATTACCGCTACATATATATTGGTTGGGTAGGTTAGAACAGTGTCCAGCAAAAAAAAACCTGAAATTCTGGGACGAGTTTTAATAGGGCGAGTTTCCCCCTAACCGAATATTTTAAGGATTCCGCCATAACTGTCTGTCCTCAGCCAAGCTAAAAGCTATAATTTGTTATGTATGTAGGATTGGTGATCGGTAGATGCATGGTAAGGAACGTGTAAGAGATCGATATTTGAATTATAGAATGACGTGCGAGAGTGATATAGACGACGCATGGCCGACGACGGTGAAAGGCGAAGGACGTAATCAAGAGGTTTATTATTATAGAAGCTTTTATTCCTGAAACCTGGGTGTGTTATTTATCCCATCCCACATGTATGAAAATACATAACAGCCACGCGAACATAGTTACAGAATATTTTTTCCATTATTAAATTGCTGACTAAACGAAGTTTTATAGGTAGTACATAATATTATGATTATGAAAAGGCCGCTATTATTCCTATTGTGGTAGCTAATTACCCACGCATAAGCACGCAGTCGCGTACTTAATTATTCAAGTAACCCGTGAATAAAGATTGTCTACAGTACAGGCCTAGCCTAGTGTAGAGATCTCTGTAAAGTTTGTAAGTTAAATGCTAGTCGATACCATTCGATAGACACAACCTTAGCATGTTCTAACTTTTAGATAAGAAAACAATTTTGTTAAATGTTTTTCAATAAACTTATTTTATTACCCGACTAAGGCGAAGCAAAAAGGAGGGTTATGATTTTGACATGTATGTGTGTATACATATATGTATGGTTGTTCATCTGTTCCCTCATAACTTCTAAACTAGTGATCATATTTGAATAAATGAGGCGTCGTTAGAAGTGTCTTGATTGTCTTCTGGTTATAGACGACATAACGTTAGATTAAATTGACGTCAGCGCCCTCTAGGGGACTTAGACTAAGGAACTAAAAAAAATGTTGCTTGACGGTACCGTGTAGGGTGTCAAATGAAAGAGCTTTTTTAGCACATTTCAAATATGTAATTTTATTTACATAACTAAAAATATGCCTCATAAAAATAAAGTTTTAAAACTAAAACCTGACTACCAAAAAAACACGCTCTAAAAAGTACGAAACAACCAAACTCTGCTGAAATTATTATGCCGTATTGCCGTGGTCGTATGCCACCTACTGTAGGAAAACAGATTCATTATAATAATAAATTAAAATCAACGTGGCATACAATCACAGCGATACGGCATAATCATTTCAGCAGAGTTTTCTTATTTCGCACTTTTTAGAGCGTGTTTTTTGGTAGTCGGGTTTTAGTTTTCAAACTTTATTTTTTAAATTTTAATGTGTGTATTTTTATATGATTATATGTCTATTGTTAGATAGGTACCTAGTATAACATACGGGGAGCAATTAGCAATTTATATCACTCTTAATATAAGACTAGCAAAAAAAGGCACGGACCCAGAGTCTGTGGTTGTAACATTCACTCAATAAAAAAAAACACGCAGATTTTCATTCATCATTCATTGTACATACCCGCCGCGCCGTATTTAGACAATCCGACACTATTCAACTGTGTTTAAATTATTGCATAATTTTTTAACTGCCCATAATGTTTTGTTCTAGTGTCCCTAATCCGCATCATTATATACTCATTTGCTTTTGTTTTCTACATGTTAAATGGAAATGTTCAAGAACGCAGGGTTTTTTGCTACGGTAACTGGTCAAGGATATTTTCTTTGTTATGCATGAATGGACAAGCTTTCGGCACTGTCGGCTTCAGAAATCAGCTGATCACTTTTGTTTGGGAAGGTATTTTTCAGGGTTCCGTTGCCAAATGGCCAAAAACCGAACCCTTATAGATTCGTCATGCCAGTATGTCTGTCCGTCAGTCCGTCTGATTGTACAGCCAAATTTTTCTATAAGAACTTTACAATTGAAACTTGGTAAAAAGATGTATTTTGTTAACCGCAATACGACACAAAAATAGGAAAAAATAATAATTTGTGTTTAAAAATGATGTTGAAGTTTCTGATATATTTTTTTTCTAAACTTAATAGGTACTTAGCGCAAGAGACGGTCCAAAAGTGAAAAAATGTGAGTTATGGGAAAAACACCAATGGAGTCACAAGTGCGCTGCCAACCTTTGACGGCGCCTTGTGACTCCACTGGTGTTGTGGGTGTCCATGGGCGGCGCCACTTATCACATAAAAAAACACTTAATGTGGTGATTCCCATTGCTACAGTTTATATTTTCGTTATAGTCATCAACCTGTTTTTCTCAATCATCTTCACCACCATCCATTCATCTGTATACGCGTACATTTGCGCATACGAAAACTAAATCCGCCGGAAGAGCAGTGCATCTGCGCTTGCACATGCGGTTTCACCCACCTTGACAGCTGAGGTGTCGTTGACTCCACGCGGAATATAACATACATTCTATGTAAAGCGGATACGGAGATAGTGTTGTTGTCCCGTTCTATAATGAGATTCGAATCTAAGGAGTATAAACCTCGCATGACTTCGTTATTTTGGGAGATAGTTTAAAGAAAAGGCATACATAGTAGATAAAGGTATAATAATGCCGATATTTCGGTCATGGTGGCCAATCTAAGCGATCAGCCATCGACGCAGGACATTTTATAGTGCACTAGTGTTTGTGCAGACACAAGTGCACTGTCTATTCCCATACCCTCATATTTCGCTGGGACACCAGTGTGACACGACCGAAGAGGGATCAGGAGCAGGAGCAACGGCTTAATGTGCATTAGCTTCCTCCTTTCGACTCCGGGCTGACACTGATAATTTCTAATCAGAAAAACTCAGGTACAAATTTTGGGGCGACCCGGGATCGAACCCGGGACCCAAAGCGCAGCAATTGCTTTAAAGTGCGACCCACTAACCATTGCTCCTAAGGCAGTCAAGTAGATAAAGGTAGTACGTAAATGAATAAATATGGTCTGGTCCCCGACCGAGATAAGAAGAATAAATAAGAACTTATTAAAAGCAATGCATTGCCCGTCCTAAAAATATAAGGGATTTCATTGAAATACTTGTGGCTGGTAAATTGTCACCGCGTTCAATATGCAATGGATCGACCTTCTTATGCATAGTCACAACCACTTCCCTGGGGTAGAAGACACGCCATATCGTGCTCTCCTAGAACAATCTAGCTTAGTAATCCAAAATGGAATAGATCAGCGGTTCCACGTTTAAAACGGTCAAGTTATATGCCCGTACAGCCACACATCAAAGTATACAAAACTCTCAAATGTCTCCATACGACACTTACCTTAGTGTTAAACACATTAGGTTGAATATAGGAAATTCTGGTATCCTGACGTATGGCTGATACAAATCTTCCATGTACGACTCTTGCGTGTTGCGTAGAAAGAACTTGAGCCAAATGAAATGATTCTGTGTCGGAGTGAGCTTAAATCATAAATAATAATGGGTTTATGCATATGATTCATGACGAACATTATATTTAAAAATTGGTGTTGCCGAAACTAATAGTGTAATTACTATATCGCGCATCTGCTACTGTATTTATTACCTACCACAGACCTCATAAGTGCCAGTTAGATACTCGACATTGTTTATGCCCTCTCAAATCTAGGGCGAAAAACCAGGACATCGGAATCAGCGTGTTGAAACTCGATAAGTGTGCCCAAGTGGAATTGGGTAGGACAACTAGGTAGGGCTGGTGGAGTAGCCTCATAGCCGAATGGTGCCCTAGAACCTGCTGACGAAATCCTGGTCATCTCTGGATGGGTCAATAATACTAAAACGGAGGATATACGTGGATCCAAACAGCTCAAGAGCACTGGATATCCCTCCACAGCAAGCCAAGTTCCTTCAGCAATCTTGACAGAGCAGCGTCTTGAAATTGCCTAGACGTTACTGAATATTTTCAGACGAGGTTTACCAGACAAACTTTTTTATTATGTGATAGTTTGCAGACGAGTAGACGGATCACCTGATGGTAAGCGATTGCCGCCGCCCATAGACATCCACGACACGAGTGCGCTGCCAACCTTTGAACCCGCCTTTCCCCCGGATTGGGCTCCGGTACCCTCACTCACGTAGCGAAACACAGCACAGTGCTGCTTCACGCCTGTTTGTGGGGCCGCGGTATCACTCCAGATACTACCAGACAAACTGCAGGAGAGTCGTCTACGCTGGTACGGTCAAGTTCTGCGAAAACCGGACAGCTACGAGGGAAACAAATGTTTGGCCATTCCAATACCCCGCCAGGTCCTGGCAGACGAGGAAAACCCAAAAAGGTGTGGCTTGACGTCGTAAGGGATGACATACGTGCCAACAAACTGACCGCTTGGACGCCTATGACCATGCGAAGATCAGGAGAACTGGCGTTTTTTGTATTTATTTTTAAAAGTAGGTAAATAATCCACTTAAAAATTTATCGACTGTCTTCGGGCTGGACTCTAACCCACGATCTTTTGCTAACCAAGTGTCTTTATTATTTTGTGCCTATGGTGTCTAGGGATCTAGTGGTTTAACTACCAGGCCGTGACTTCGATGTCCTGGGTTCAATTCCCGGGTCGGGCAAAAAGTATGTTTCGAATTTTTCGAACATAGCTCGGGCTTGTAATCACCAATCCGCATTTGGCAAGCGTGGTGATTAAGCCTAATCCCATCAGAGTAGCGATTACTTGATTTTTATGATGGAGGCCTTTGCCCTGCAGTGGGACAGTATATAATCTGTTAAACAAAAATAATGGGTCACATTTGACGTTTCTTTCAAAGAAAGCCTACTAAAAACTTTGATTAAAATGAATAATCGATATGTACTTCATACAAACGTGAATCGAAAACGATAATAATGGAAAATAAGTTATTAGTATTTTATTCGGAGAAATGTGAATCGAAATTATTGAAAAGAAAAAAGATATAAGTACCGATCCTAGATATCGATCCGCGGCCAGTTTTTTTCTTTTTCTTCGAAATCAAAGCACTTATATTGGGTGGGTCTGTTTATCAAGTTATTAATTTATATTTTTAAGCAACAGAATAATACGTTTTGTTTTAATCCGAATTAGATTTTCATTTATGGTTGAAATATCCTACATGAGTAAATATTGTATTCGTTCGATTATTTAGGGAACATCCCTAGAGATCT
The DNA here is from genome assembly GCA_019059595.1 of Marasmia exigua. Lineage (NCBI taxonomy): Eukaryota > Metazoa > Arthropoda > Insecta > Lepidoptera > Crambidae > Marasmia > Marasmia exigua. Next base: position 26,365,114 of record CM032472.1, on the reverse strand, counting down.
AAAAGAAAACGGGTTGACAAATACAACATTATACCCCTCGCTCAATTCCCTTTAAAAGTATTTTTTTATAAGTTTATAAATAGTTTAACAGTCAAAATTAATCGCGAAGTTATCTGTTTTGTCTTTATTGCAATCAATAATATTGCAAAAAGTTAATTACCTTAACATTTGTGCATGGTTATAAGTGTCTGAGAGATTGTAACCCAGAAATTGTTTAAATTAGATCCGTTTTAGTAGCTAAAAATTAAAATCGATTGGCGTCGCTAGTACGCCCTTAAAAAGTTAAGAAATTGTGTTTTTTAAACAAAGAAAGATGCACAATTGTTATAAATTTGTCGAATTTTATTGAAGTGTCAAATGTGATCAAATGTGTATTTTTTTTCCCGGGTGAAATGCATTACGCAGACCCTGCCGCCGGGGGGCGACAGGGTACTGTGGGACTCACCCTCCGGGCCGCTTCTTCTAACAAGAAGCGACCTGAGGGCATACCCACTAAAACTCCCAGGACTCAACCACCCGTGGGTATAGAATGGGGTCACGGGAACTGCACAAGGCTATTCCCCGCAATCAAATGTGTATTATTTTAGCCCAACTTATGGTACTTTACCATTACTATGTTTCCTGTAACAAAGTTTGCTATAAATTATAGACTCCATTTAGTGATGCACACTCGTGTCATATCTACAATTACATCAGTATGTATGTAGATGAAAGACCTGACGTTCAAGTGACAAGATCAACAATGCATTTGATACGTCGCGTGCGCCGGCGCCCCATTGTTCGCATCCGGACTTCCACGTTCCAATCTTTCCGGATTTTTTGTGCTCTTTTGTAGGCAGCGATAGCAGTGTATTAAGGTAGGGCACACTAGCGACGCCAATCGATTTTAATATTTAGTTACTAAACCGGATTTATTTTAAACAATTTCGGGGTTACAACCTCTCGGACACTTATACTTTTTATTAAGGTGACGGGTAGGGCACACTAGCGACGCCAATCGATTTTAATTTTTAGCTACTAAACCGGATCTATTTTAAACAATTTCGGGGTTAGAACCTCTCGGACACTTATACTTTTTATTAAGGTGACGGGTAGGGCCCACTAGCGACGCCAATCGATTTTAATATTTAGCTACTAAACCGGATCTATTTTAAACAATATCTGGGTTACAATCTCTCGGCAAACACTTATACTATTTATTAAATAACCATACACAAATGTTGGGTCCGTGCACAAACGCGAAAAATTGATTCACGCCAAAAGTGGCCGCTTTCGGCGTGAATCAATTGTATAAGTGTTTGATTAGTAGCTAAAAATTAAAATCGATTGGCGTCGCTAGTGTGCCCTACCCGTCACCTTAATCACTTGATTGTATTAGATTTGCTGCTTGGGTTGTATTATGTTTTTTATGTGATAAATGGCAGACGAGCAGACGGATCCTATCACATAAAAAAAAACTTGATGATGCGTTTGTAACCTGTAACCAAAGGGAGGCTACAAGTGCGCTTCCAACCCTTAAACTCCGGTTCCCCTCGGATTGGGCCTCCAGTACCCTCAATCACTCGACGGAACATCGCAGGGCTGTTTCACGCCGGTTTTCTGTAAGACCGTGGTATCACTCCAGTCGAGCCGGCCCATTCATGCCGAAACGTGCTCTCCCACGGTTTTACGGTAAAACCGCATACTATAGAGTAATGGAATCAAGGAGTAGACAAGTAATGCTAAGTGTTTTTAATTAGCTAAAATAAATAGGTAAGTTAGTATTAGTTTTTTTTCTCAGATTTTTTTTTCAGCTACTACTTACTTACTTAAGTAGTAGCTAAAAAAAATCTGCGAAAAAAAACCGCCTTCAAAAACCACCCCCTCCCTTTCCTATTCCACCCCCTCCAAATAACTAACAAACTTATTGTGAGTACAGTATTGAAAGAGTTATCCTTTAACTCCTTACCGTTGAGGAGTTGGCTTTTCATCATCAGCAGAGCCACAAAATTAATACAATCAGACGTAAATACTGGTGCAGTTTTGAAAAAAGATAGAAAAACATTACGTGTCCCTATAAAATTTTAAAGTTCCCCTCAATTTTTCCAGGATCCCATCATCAGATCCTGATATCCTGATCATGGTACCATTCCGGGACTATCTACTTTCCAACTAAAAAAGAATCATCTAAATCGGTTTATAAATGGAAAAGTAATCGACGAACAAACATAAAAAATATATAATATACATGTCGAATTGAGAACCTCCTTTTTTATAAGTCGGTTAATGAAGAAAACCAACGATAAACGAGTCAATAAATCATAAAACCGTATTTTACTTATAATGGGCCCAACACGTTCCAATTAACATAATTTTCCTGACATCATCACTCACAAAATGTGAACTGATGAAGTTAATTAATTAAATTTGAATTCTAAACACACCATTTTGCATCAATTTGCATTCTTAATTATTGTAACTCATCGACTTATGTAATTAATGTTGACAGATTATATGGCATTACATACAAAATGCGGAAAAAATTACTACTTAAGACCGACTAACTTGTAGGCCGCAATAAAATTTCGTAATATTGTGTGACTTGCAAGGATGTCCAGGAAAAACTCAGAAGTTAACATTATATAACTATGCTAATTGCCGTGTGGTCCCCGGCAGAGTAGAATAGGCCACCCTCACTCTTACTGAGGTGTCGTAAAAGGCGACTAAGGTAAAGCTGCTGGCATGATCATCAGCACCTAGAGAAGGAAAACTCTGCATTTATATCAAAACCCTCGCCAACCCGTCTGCCAAGTGTGGTGAGTATGGCAATTACCCCTCATGTGATTGAGGGAGGCCCGTGCCCCAGCAGTGGAGACTAAAATGGGCTGACGATGATGACGATGATGAACTATGCTAATAGTTCTGTTGAATGAGTTTGACATCCTTCTTTGGTAATTTGTTTATTAACAGGTTGGTTTTTAACCGACTTAAAAAAAGGAGGTTTCTCATTCGATATGTATATATATATATTTTTATGTTTCTTCACCGATTATTTTGCCATTTAGGAATCGATTTAGATGATTCGTTTTTAGTTGGAAAGTAGATAGTCCCGGATTAGTACCATGATCAGGATATCAGGATCTGATGATGGGGTCCTGGAAAAATTGAGGAAAACTCTCAAATTTTATAGGGACATGTAATGTTTCTGTATCTTTTTTCAAAACTGCACCAGTATTTACGTCTGACTGTATTAATTTTGTGGCTCTGCTGACGATGGAAGGTCAACTCTTCAACGGTAAGGAGTTAAAGGATAACTCTTTCAATACTGTACTCACAATTATTTTTTTAGTTATTTGGCGAGGGGGAAAGAGGGAGGGAGGGGAGGTGGGGGGAGGGGGGGAGGGATTGCCAAAAAATGAGACACTAAAAAGCTCGAAAAAAAACCGCCTTAACTAAAAAGTGTAAAATAATATTTTTTACACTTTATACACTTAAAATAATATTTTATAACGTACACTCGAGAAAAGGTGTTACCGAAGTCGGCAAAGAAGTTGGCGCGCGGTATCTTGTAATTTAATACAACATTTAATTATACAACAGGGATCACCTTTCCTCGAGTGTACTGTTATAAAATGTTAGTTAAGTGTATAAAGTGTTAAAATATTATTTTACACTTTTTAGTTCGTGGTTTTTGAAGGCGGTTTTTTTTCGCAGATTTTTTTTTATTATCAGGTTGGTTTTTATAGTCGATTGCGTTATAGCTTGGACTAATAATGCCTATATAATTAGTCCATTGTCACAGCAAGTGTTTTTTCTTGTACGTACAGCCATATATCAAAGTATACAAAACTGTCAAACTTCTTCAATCCATTCTCAACTTAATGTCAAACACATTCGGTTCAATATCAATTGAGGAATTTCGACAGATTGTAGTAACCTGATAGATAGATAGATATACTTTACTGCACAAAAAAACGCTACTTAAAAAACTAGGCACTACAGAAATTTAATTGTACAATTTCGATTGTTCAATTTTTGATGTGTGGCTGTTTATACATACTCATTCTTATTCGATGAGGTGAAGTGACAGGATTTAATTTTCGATGGCGAAATAAGTTTTGACCACAGCGGAGGATGTAAAAAAAAAATATTTACTAAAATCTTAAGCTAGTACAACGGAGAGATCCGCGATGGATCTCGGTATATTGTATATTGAATATTAACAATAGGTTTTAATTGACAAACAACATGTTTTGCAGCGTCAGCAAAATGAAAAATCGAACATAATATTGCTGACACTGCTGTACGTGATCATCAATTCGTATTAAAATATTGCGAAATATCAATAAGCCTAAGTGCAGACAATCTGAAATATGGTTACAACAAATAACGATATGTGGACATCTTTAAGGCAAGAGTTAGCAGGAAACTTTTAGACAAACGCGTATCATCTTAGACCTCATCGTTGCTTTCTATCAGGTGTAATTGTGGTCAAGCTATTGCCTATTGACAAAAAAAAATCTTGAGGTGGGTGAGTCACGCTTCTGCATGAATGGGCCAGCTTGACCGGAGTGATACCACGGCCTCACAGAAAACCGGCGTGAAACAAGCACTGCTTGTGTTTTGCTCCGTGAATGAGGTTACCGGAGGCCCAATCCGGGGGAAAGGGGGTTCAAAGGTTGGCAGCGCACTTGTGGCTCCACTGGTGTGGCGGGTGTCCATGGGCGGCGGCAATCGCTCACCATCAGGTGATCCGTCTGCTCGTGTTCCACCTGACATAAAAACAAAAAAGTATATATTTGTTTATTATCATTAGGCAGGTTGTTCATAGTCGATTGCGTTACGACAAGGGTTGTATTTCTTATTCTTATAAGTAAAATGGTGGAATTGATGTTCGATGGGGCGTATGGACATAGGGAGGATAAAAACTTCACTGCTCGGACCTCATATAGCCTGACCCGTAGGGTTTGCCAGATGTTCGGGATTTTACGGGATTCTCCCGACTTTCTTCACAACTCCCGACAAATTAAAAAAATATGCCGAAAACATCTTCAATAATTTAAATCTAAGTTCGTCTACGAAACGAATAAATCATTTTGGGACTCTTCTTTTTCTTTAGCTTAATTTTCAATTTCTACGGTGTAGGCCTCCTTCAGTTTATGCCATTTTTGTCAATCTTGGGTGGTTTCAATCCACTTTTGATGTCGTCACATCAACGCATTTGGCGTCTTCCCCTTGGGCGTTTCTCGCCCCACGGTCTCCAGACCACTGCCTTGCACCAAGAGCCGTGTTTTGCGGGCGACATGACCAGCCCACTCCCACTTCAACTTTGATATCCGATTAGACATTTTGGGACATCCTTTATTACTTTGTTTTCCGATTCCTCCCGACAAAAGTATTAAAAACCCTCAAAATTGGCTATTGCTACCGACAATTAGGCAGATTCGATTTGGCATCCCTAGAACAGGGCAAAAGGATGATGATTTGATTAGGTGAGAGTAGATTTAAAAAATATAGCGGATTGATATGCTGTCCATACTACAAGAATGGTATCAGATTCTGAAATAAATTATCTCAATTGAATTATTTTGTATGAAACGTGGACACTTACGGCACGGCTGGTCCACAAGTTAAAGGTCGCTCAGCGGGCTATGGAACGAGCAATGCTCGGCGTCTCTCTCCGAAATGAGGTGATCCGGCAGAGAACCAAAGATATCGACATTGCTCACCGGATTAGCAAGCTTAAGTGGCAGTGGGCTGGCCATATTAGCCGCAGAACCGACAACCGATGGGGTAAACGAGTTCTAGAGTGGAGACCGCGTCTTGGCAAACGTAATGTAGGGCACCCTCTGGCTAGGTGGAGGGATGATCTGCGCAGAATGGCTGGCAAGAGCTGGATGCGAGAAGCCATGGATAGATCACGGTGGCGAACAATTGGAGAGGCCTACGTCCAGCAGTGGACTGCGATAGGCTGGTGATGAATTATTTTAGCTCAAAAAAGAAAAACAAAATCACGGTGCGTAAACTCCCAAAATTGCAATGACTTCACCTCATTTAGGGTACAACATATGGACTGATAATAAAGTTTCAATTTACGATACAAGTATAATCACCATTCCGATTTCGTTTTTGCCTCTCGGCTATATTATTCTGTGCTCTCGGTAACGCAGGTCAGTCAGATGAGTCAGTCGCGTGGTCGCGCCACATCGCATCCTTATTGAATGAGAATGCTCACATTTCAATCAGCAATAACATGTGGTTACATAAGCAAGGAGTAGGGCTGCCAACATACAGACACTAAAAGTGTTTTATTTTTCTTTTTTTTAGCCCTCGACGAAAAATTGACCGGGTGTTGTAAGTTTGGTGTGTCTCTCTCTCTCCCTCTCTCTGTGTGTGTGTGTGTGTGTGTGTTTGTAACTCCCGAATGGATAAACCGAATTTAATTTATTTTTCTTGTTTGAAAGGTAAATTGATCGGTAGTGTTCTTAGCTATGTTAGATTAAAATTGATCCAAGATGGCCGCCGCCACAAAATGTTGGATTAACATATTGTGTGACAATGAAACATTTCCAATCCAAGATTTCGAATTGAATCGGAAGTTGGCCGAGATTCTCGTCCGCGAGTAGACGAATTTCTTTGAAAAGCCGTTTTCCTTTCGGGATTTCGCAGTGTTTCTGTGTATTAGCATCGTTACGTTTCTCTTTTGTTTAAGTAGTTGACTGAATGAATGAATGAATATACTTTTATTGCATTAAAAATAAAGCATGAAAACTTAAAAACTAGGTTTTACATGATATGTATAACGAAGGCGGTCTTATCACTATGAGCGATCTCTTCCAGGCAACCTTTGTAGTTATACATAGTATTGATTGACATAACCTGGTATAAGTACACAAATATCCCCCAATAGTCTCTTATACAAATAGGTACCTACCCAATTACTTTATGCAAAATGTGATATAAAAGATTGGCCTTTGGTAAGTTTCGCTTAGCATAAAATTGTAATCATAGTATTTTGGTATTTGAGTTTAAAATTAAAGCTTTTATTCTCTCACTTTATGCTTTTATTGTCATAATCAGTCTTTAGATTAATATTATTTATTCACTGAAAAACTAGGGATTCTCTTGAACCGCTCATCATCAGCGACAGAATTTTGACTTTTATGCCCTATTAAATAAGATTCAACAGTGCGTTCTTATAGTAAGTAAGTTTGAAGTACTTAGTACGGAATCAGGCCAATTTATGAGAACTGTATGAATATAGTATTATTTATTAATACTAAGGGTATTTGTGACCATTTCATTATTTCACCAATAAACGTCCACTGTTGGACATAGGCCTCCCCCAATGATCTCACAGACCGGTCTTGTGCCACCCGTATCTAAGGGATTCCCGCGACCTTCACCAGATCGTCGGTCCATTCTGTGAATGTTTACATCCCTTTTATAACGTGATCAATCTTTCTGAACAATGTTGTATAACAATTTGTTGTATGAATTTTAGAAATTCACATAAAAAATCCCCTTTTCGAAAAAAGTCGGTCACGTCACGTGTCACATTTTGTATGGGGAGTCAAAAACTTTTTTGACGAATTTCAAAAAGTCGTACAACAAATGTTGTTTAGAATAGTTGGTAGAACACGGCAAGTAAATGTTAAATAAAATGTAAAAGGCGACTAAGGCAAAGCTGCTGGCACGATCATCAGCACCCAGAGAAGGAAAACTCTGCATTTATATCTAAACCCTCGCCAACCCGTCTGCCAAGGGTGTGGTGAGTATGGCAATTACCCCTCATGTGATTGAAGGAGGCCCGTGCCCCAGCAGTGGGGACTTAAATGGGCTGACGATGACGATGATGAAATGTTAAATAATCTATATTGTTTTTTTACTTCTCTTTTGCAGCCCTGCGCGTGAGTGCCAAAGAAAGTCGAAGTGTCACTACCTCTGTGTTTACTTGGCAATGTTTTGACTTTACGCGTCCAACGGCTTTCTTTACCGTCCAATAACTTTAGCCCGTGTTCTGGCAATGAATGAGAGTAAAAGTGGCAGTCGATGCCTCTGAGTTCCGTATATGGTGATGATCAATGATCTAACGAGTCTCATTTTGGCCAATCAGATCAATCTTCCTTGTCAATTCGATTCGATTTATTTAATTATACAGTTTATGCAATGAAACCAAATGTCACATGGAACTGAATTACCACTAACATATAAAATATAATCAAAGTAATATTAATATAGTTCCCATGTATACATTTCTCGGATTAAGGTGACGGGTAGGGCACACTAGCGACGCCAATCTATTTTAATTTTTAGCTACTAAACCAGATCTATTTTAAACAATTTCGGGTAACCCCGAATTTGTTTAAAAAAGATCTGGTTGTAACCAACCTCTCGGCAAACACTTATACTATTTATTAAATAATCATGCACAAATGTCTCGGCAAACACTTATGCTATTTATTAAATAATCATGCACAAACGACGACAATCTATTTTAATTTCTAGCTACTAAACCAGATCTATTTTAAACAATTTCGGGTAACCCCGAATTTGTTTAAAATATATCTGGTTGTAACCAACCTCTCGGCAAACACTTATACTATTTATTAAATAATCATGCACAAACTACGACAATCTATTTTAATTTTTAGCTACTAAACCAGATCTATTTTAAACAATTTCGGGTAACCCCGAATTTGTTTAAAATATATCTGGTTGTAACCAACCTCTCGGCAAACACTTATACTATTTATTAAATAATCATGCACAAATGTTGGGTTCAACGAGTATGCGAAAAATAATTCCCGGCAAAAGTGGCCCCTTTTGGCGTTAATCACAAAAACGGACCCAACATTGGTGCATAGTTATTTAATTAAGAGTATAGATGCTTGCCGAGAGGTTGTAATCCCGAAATTGTTTAAAATAGACCTGGTTAGGTAGCTAAAAATTAAAATATAATAGCGTTGCTAGTGTGCCCTACTCGTCACCTTTATTATTAGATAGATAGATAGATAGATAGATATTCTTTATTGCACAAAAATAAAATACAAGCATGATACAACAGCAACAGACAGTACAATAAGGCGGTCTTATCGCTTGTAGCGATTTCTTCCAGACAACCTTTGGGTAGAGGAAAGAAATATCGTATTTCGTAATAATAAGGGAAGGCAGTGCAAAGTAGCTTAACAAATGAAATTGAGAATGGCAGAATTATACATTATTTTATATATTAATGTTATTACATTACATAAATAATAATAAACAATACATACATACCCAATAATAATATATACATTAGATAATTTATAACAAAAAATCAATAAAAATATTTCTTATAGATAGGTATAAATGACCAGAGAGCAGACCACATAAAAAAGGAAGAGGAGACAAGGAAAAAAACAGTGTACCTATTTATAGAGATAGGAAGTGAGTTTTGACACGGGACTTGAATATAGGAAGGGATTGTGATTTCCTGATTGGAAGGGGTAAGGAGTTCCAGAGACGAATGGATTGAACAGTAAAGGATTGTGAATAGGATTCTGAGGAATGAGGAGGGAAGCTAAGATGGAGTTTGCGGCATGACCGCATTTCTCGACCGTCGGCAGGTTGCAAGAATTGGAATCGCTCTTTGAGATAAGCTGGAGCCAGAGGATTAAATAAGACGGTATATAACAGAGAGAGGACATGAAGGTCGCGACGCCGACGAATGGGGAGCCAGTTAAGCTGTGCACGGCACTCAGAGACATGGTCATATTTGCGTAGGCCAAAAATGATGCGGATGCAGAAGTTTTGAAGGCGCTCAAGCTTATCGAGAAGTTTTTCACTGAGGTCAAGGTAACAGCAATCTGCGTAATCCAGAATAGGTAAAAGTAAAGCCTGTACAAGAGCAACTTTGGTAGGTATCGGCAAGAAATTTCGCAGTCTATTAATCGAAATCTCAACTGGAAAGGACACATAGTTTACATCTGCTATACCTAAATTGGATACATTATGTGTATGCACTAAAACACTTGAGACAGACCTTATCAACTGAGGCTGCTCTCACTGCATACCATGGGTATGTATCTTCTGTTCTTAGTTCTGGGGTAATTCAATGGATATTGACAGGGCTTTTAAATTACAAAAAAAAATGTTTAAAGGTTATCTGTTGCCCGTGGTTCCTAGAGTTGCAAGTCACTTTTCCAAAAACTTGTCATTCTTCCCTTGCCCTGATTATATTAAATAAGTTTGCTGTTTCGTCAAGAAACATCCAAGTCTCTGCTAGATAACTTAGAGATAAAAATGACCACTAACTACACAAACCTTTATAACATATGTATTAGCTTTACAATAAATTGCCTACTTCTCTTAAAATATTAGAAGGGAATAAATTCAGAAAATCATTGACGTCATGGCTAAGTCAAAAAAAATTACAGTGTAAAAGAGTTTATAGAGAATGTTGAGTAAGGATTGTACTGTGTATAAATATATTTATATATACTGTAAATAGTATCTTATTTAGATTTGTTATTCGTTTTATATACTGATAGACAATCTTAAGTAATATAATTTAGTGTTTTTCACCCGCTGATGTCTCCATGCCTATTCTTTATTTGACTACTTCTTAGCATCCATGAAATATGGTTTTAACATTACCTTACAATAGTAGTAGTTTTTGCCTTACTCTATGGTACTTAGAGTACTTTTTTCAGGCTTGCTTGCAAGCTAAATACAAATACTATATACTTAAATTCTACTTAAGACCTAATAATATGTATTATGTATTTCTAGCAAATAAATAATTGTTTGTTTTGTTCGAGAGAAAGATTACAACCACCCTTAAGGATAAGATAAGAAAAAAACATTTATTTGTTCAACATACACGACACACAACATTACAAAAAGTACAACGACGAACTGGCTGATTTTAACAAAAATAAAATATAAGCAAAAAAAAACAAATGAAACAAAACATTACAAAAAAGTATCTAAACATTTTGATGGATCGGCCGGGAAATATTAAACTACATTGTGTCTTTAATTGGTAAACTTTTTAAAAATTATTTTCAGAATAAAAATAAATCTCAAATGATTAGTAGGTTACTACCGGAGCCAACCTATGACGTTATTAGTAACTTATAATTTTTCTTTTCAAATAATAATAATAATAATTCTCACAACATCTCATACGTTGACCTGATTCCGTACTAAGTAGCTTAAGCACTTGTGTTACAGATATCAGACAACAGAGGAACACAAATATATACTTAAATACATATATTACACCCAGACACTGAACAAACACAAGTGTTCATCGCACGAATGTTTGTCCAGTGTGGGGATCGAACCCACGACCTTTGGCGTAGGAGGCAGGGTCACTACCAATTGCGCCATCCTTCTCATCTTATCATTTTCCTCATTACTGAGGGTCGTGATTCCTCCTGTGGGCGGTCAATTGGATCTTTATGACAGACCTCCATCTATGTCTATCTTTTGCAACGTGGAGGGCATCATACAGCTTGGTGTCCATTATCTAACGTAATTTGTCTGACCATCTGATAGGGCTACGCCTCTGGGTCTCCTTCCATCCACCTTGCCGGTGACCATCAGCTGTTCCAGATTATGTCCAGCTTTCCGGACGGGTTCACTGTCAAGAAGCATAAAAAATTTAAGTATAAGATAATTAACCATAAGTCATTAAAAATCGGCTTACGGGTGGCCCAAGGGCCACTCCCGCCGCACCTAAACCTACTTTTACTCTATCTAAAATAGGAAATACTGGTTGCTTACTTACTTTTCTATTTTTCAGATTCAAACAATCATTATTTCCTAATACAATTGTGCCAAAAAAAATTATGCATAAATGCATTATGCTAAATAATCATTATGCCACAGTACATATTATGCTAAAACTAAATTCGGCCAAATTCATATTATGCTAAATAAATTAGCCAATTTCATTATGCCCAATCCATTTTAGGACAAAACACATTATGCCAATTAAAGGGATCCCTTCCGGCCTTTGTAACCAAAAAACTCCAGGATTCTTCTCAGGGAGGGAGCTGGTAGACAGCCTAGTTTTGATGTGAAGTTCTCGGCGGATGAATTCGCTTGTCATCATCATCATCTGCCCATTTAAGTCCCCACTGCTGGGGCACGGGCCTCCCTCAAACACATGCGGGGTAATTGCCATACTCACCACGCTTGGCAGACGGGTTGGCGAGGGTTTTGATATAAATGCAGAGTTTTCCTTCTCTGGGCGCTGATGATCATGCCAGCAGCTTTACCTTAGTCGCCTTTTACGACACGTAAGAGTGAGGGTGGCCTATTCTACTCTGCCGGGGACCACACGGCGTACGGAAAGCACTCCATGGGATTTGGAGCATCCTTCGCCAACACCACATTTCAAAGGCGTCGAATTTTTTCAAATAACTTACAAAAAATCGTATTTTTTCTCAATAGAGTAAAAGATACTTTAATCTAGTTATAAAAAAAATAAGGGATGTAAAATACTGCGGCCGAAGTTCCTATTCATCCAGGTTGTGATTTTTTTTTTTCATAGAAAGGCCAATCACGATGACCTCACTCCGCCTGATGGTAAGCGGCCGTGAAATCCAAAAATGAGGCTGACGGGCACAGAAGAACTAACAAAGTAAAATTTAACTTTGATCATGTAGTCTTGATAAACAAATGTAACATTACAATTTTATCAAACCTTATTAACATATTAAGCGGCACAAAGTTGGACTACATTTCCAACTTGTACCATGCAAAATGAAGCTAACAAAACCAGCCGTGAGAAATCCCATCTGTTACCCGACTCCGTCTTCTCGTGTCTTACGTAACGTAGTTATTAAACGAATTCGGACTTTAAACGAGGTCTTTCTTTACGCCTACAAGATATCCTTTTTGTAAATAATTATTCTTTGTAGAAAGCGTTACGTCACACAGTAGGCTGAGGACCATAATATCACAGCGTATATTAGCACAGAATAAGGAGATAATATCCTCTAACTTATTACAACTACGACGCAAGATATATTATAGTGCTGAATTGTGTGCTCAAACACAAGTGCACTCTCTATTTTCTTGCCCACATAATCCGATGGGACACCAGTGTGACACGACCGCAGAGGGATCGGGCGCAGGACCAACGGCTTGACTTGCTTGCCGAGGCACGGGGGTACAAAACCGCCAACTTCCAAACTCCGGGCTGACACTGAGAATTTCTTAAGGTGACAGGTAGGGCACTCTAAGTAGGTGGTAGGGTACTAGCGACGCCAATCGATTTTAATTATTAGCTACTAAACGGGATCAATTTTAAACAATTTCGGTTACAACCTCTAGGCAAACACTTATACTATTTATTAAAAACCGAAACCCGGGCGGGCTAACATAGTGCATATCGTTAAGTTAAAAATAATGTAATTAGAGTCAAGCTTCATAAGTAAAGTCCGCGGCATGTAACTGTGGCGATAACCGCTAGTTTGCGAATTTGTCAAATAGATAACTTTCTATGAAAATTGTTTGCTGCGTAGGTACTCAAGGACAACGCCAAAGTTGCGTACGCGGGCTGTAAACAAGTAAACAATTAGGCTAAGTATTTAAATATTAATAAGTGTCAGTAAAATCTTTATGTACACGAGAACTACTGCCGACAAACTGCTTCACAGTTTGGCAGATATGAAAATTGTAATTTGTAAATTTACTTTAAATAAATAAAAAAAAATAATAATAATAATAATAACCATGCACAAATGTTGGGTCCGTTTTTGTACACGAAAAATGTATTCCGCCAAAAGCCCTACCCGTCACCTTAAGCACTTGTGTTACAGATATCAGACAACAGAGGAACACAAATATATACTTAAATACATAATATTACACCCAGACACCGAACAAACACAAGTGTTCATCGCACGAATGTTTGTCCAGGTGGGGATCGAACCCACGACCTATGGCGTCAGAGGCAGGGTCACTACCAATTCCGCCATCCGGTCAGTCAAAAAAATATTAAAAAGCTGGGACTGAGTAGTGAACTTTATTTGCACAATTTTTTGTACCAGGTGGATGTCTGATTATGTTGCAACATTACCTGAAACCATTAAATACGTATACACGTATAAATTTACTTTTGAAATAAATATTTCAATAGTATGAATCTACTTTTCAAATAAATATTTAGAAAGTAGATTTTAAAAGCTGAGAGTAATAATTCATTATTATTCATCTATCGCAGCTGGCCTTTTACTGTCGAAGTTCTTAAATCTTGCCGATTAAAATCTTTTATATTTTTGTGTCTCTTCGCGCAATATCGGATACCTACAGGGCTTTTAGTAGGATAAATCACAATTGATTTTAAGATAGGGGCATTGGCATGACCGTGGGAGAGCCACGCTTTGGCATGAATGGACCGGCTCGACCGGAGTGATACCACGGCCTCACAGAAAACCGGCGTGAAACAGCGCTGTTCTGTGTTTCGCTGCGTGAGTGAGGGTACCGGAGGCCCAATCCGTGGGAAAGGGGGGCTTAAAGGTTGGCATCGCACTTGTGACTGCACTGGTGTGGCGGGTGTCCATGGGCGACGGCAATTGCTTACTGCCACTGCCACCTATCACATCCAAAAAATTGGCCCCTCGATGGCCCCTAGCTGCGGCCCTGCAGCACTGCCAGCGAGAAGAGAACGTCCGAATTTGTTAACATTCAAGTCGCGGGAACGTGAGATGGGCCCAGACTGCGTGAGAACCAGCGAATACGACTTGGGGGCCAATTCTCGAGCACTCGAATTTAGAGATTTAATGAATTCGTCCATACAAATCTACAACTCATCTTCAATGTTGAGTGAACGAGAATTAACCTCTGGAGGACTATTCTCGTGAATTATACCTATATATAGCCAATGAATTATTAGTTCAATGGAAGTCGCATACGAAATATGTTAAATATATAACACACTTAAAAATTTCATCTCGTGTTCAGGCGGGACTCGAACCAACCCACACCTTCCACAATCCGTCTAACATTCGAAGGTCTAATTGGTAGAACATACACCCGGATTGTGGAAGGTGTGGATTCGAGTCCCGCCTGAACACGAGATGAAATTTTTAAGTGTGTTATTTACTTAAGAATAAATTGCAAAATATTGCTATGAAAAATATGAAATATGTTAAAATTGCAAATTGAGTATACAGAGTGTATCTTTGAACATTTACATCCCTTTAACCACGTGTTCTACCAACCATTCTGAACAACATTTGTTCAACGACTTTTCGAAATTCATCGAAATTTTTTTCGACTCTCCATACAAAATGACCAAGTCACGTGACCGACTTTGTATGAAAAAAATTTTTTTCATGCGAATTCCCAAAAGTGCTAGAACAAATTTTGTTAATAATGGTTAGTAGAACACGTGGTTAAAGGGATGTAAATTTTCACAGATACACCCTTGTGTACGCAAGTTTTAAGAGCCATAAGTGTTTTGAAAAATTTCTATCAATTTTTAGTTAGCTATTTACTTGCAATTTATCTAAAGGATTTATCAGCAATTGAACTACATTAAAGTTTTTGAAAGCCGTATATTTTTTAACGTACGTTTTATTGCTTTGATTTTGATTGTCTTTTCCGGAAGCATAAGATGTTACTTAATAGCAAAAGAAAATTAAATCTGCAGTTACATAAACATCACTCTCAAATTAAACTGACATTAATTAATAAATTATTGATTGTGTAATATTTTTAACACAACCGAATACTCGCCGTAAACTTGTTTTGGAAAATTCTCTCTTTGCCTCAATTAAAGTAAATAGGTTGCCTCGAACAAATTAAAACGAAAGTCGTGTCATTATCATAATTTGTTAAGTGTTGAGGAGCTTCATATTAATTAAAATACCTACCTGTCTTGGCACACAATTCTTAAGCACTTCGACATTGACATTTTGTGACCAATGCAATTTCTTCACGTGTTCAGGCGAAATTTGAACCCACGTCTTCCGTTCCGGGTAGCTATTCTACCAACTAAACCACTAAACATGTTATTAAGCCGACGAAATTTGTAAGTGCTTGATTCCCCATGAGCTGGCGAACATTAATTGAGAATAAATTGCAATAGATTACTATAACAAAGCGGCAAGCCCCCCACAAGGTGGACCGACGATCTGGTGAAGATCGAGGGAATCCATTGGATGCGAGCGGCACAGGACCGATAAGTGTGGAGAACATCTGGGGAGGCCTATGTCCAGCAGTGGACGTCTATTGGCTGTAATTATGACTATAACAAAAAAATATACATTATGTTTGATATGACTTATAAAACTTCAATATTTATCAAGCATACAATTATCAGCCTCTTAGATTGATCGACAAATCTCGAGTGATTCATTAATAATGCACTGATTTATCAGTCTCGGCTAGACTCCAGCTCTAGGTGACTGAATTGACACCGTCAAGCTTAACGCATTGAACAATTAATAAATGCATGCGGTCATATTGCTTTTAAAATGACTGACTATGAAAAAAATGGACTCCTTTTTCCGCATTTAGACTCATTCGGGCCATTGTACGTGATAAGGCATTAGACTATCGTATAGGTTAAATGCAAATTGAAAAATGCTGTTACAGAACAGACGCAGTACAGACCTCAAAGTCTTAGATTTTACCGGCCCGAGGGCGCATTTATTAATGACCCTTCTAAATTAATGTTTTTTTTTATGTGATAGGTGGCAGACGAGCAGACGGATCACCTCGTGGCAATCAATGCCGTCGCCCATGGACACCCGCGACACCAATGGACTCACAAGTGCGCTGCCAACCTTTATACTCCCCTTGCGTGTGTAAGGGTACCGGAGGCCCAATCCGGGGGAAGGGGAGAGTTTAAAGGTCGGCAGCGCACTTGTGACTCCACTGGTGTCATGGGCGGCGGCAATCGCTTACCATCAGGTGATCCGTCAGCTCATCTGCCACCTATCACATAAAAAAAAGCATGTGCTATTGTCTGATATACCTGTGACGTTAGATTTTGTATTTATTAGCCCAGTGCAGCGACCCTGTGACCCTGACTCGCTCTCCAAGAATTGTAGGTACGAGTTCCATCCGAAGTTTTGCGACCGGGAATAAAATAAGGGAACCAGACCAATCGGATCATGGCTACACGATCCGAATCGTGAATAAATATTATGAGTATCCACAGTTTTGATAAACCAAAACATTCATTTGATTCCTTTCCCATGCCTGTGATCGGACACTCTAGAAGTCAAGGTTTTCCTCACTGCTATGAAATAATAACGTTAATAAAAAATACGTTCATAGGACTTAAAAATCCAGAGGAATGAACATCATCATCATCATCATCAGCCCATTTAAGTCCCCACTGCTGGGGCACGGGCCTCCCTCAATCACATGAGGGGTAATTGCCATACTCACCACGCTTGGCAGACGGGTTGGCGAGGGTTTTGATGTAAATGCACAGTTTTCCTTCTCTGGGTGCTGATGATCATGCCAGCAGCTTTACCTTAGTCGCCTTTTACGACACCTCGATAAGAATGAGGGTGGCCTATTCTACCCTGCGGGGATCCACACGGCGTTTAATGAACAGCCACACATCAATGTATACAATCCATTTTCACCTTAATTTCATACACGTTCTTTCAATGTCAATTGAGATTTGCCAGATTGTAATAAAATGATCTGTCTGTCTGTACGTGCTCGGATTCAAATATACAGAAGCTCGTTCGTATCCTATCAGCTATCGCCGCTTTATAAATCTTTATTCAGCAATCCAATAACCACGTGACCTGCGCGTGCGACTCCATCCACTTGTCTAAGTGGAACATCTCATCATGTCATACTCCCTCAGGCAAACCGTTCCACAGAACTGGTAGACAGTTCCGCGAAAAACGCACTGTATTCACCACCATCCATCGAGATGATGGGGATGAAATGACAATCGCTTGCGTGTGGTTGGATGTAAGAATTCAGCTGCAGGGAGTAGATCAAACAGTTCCTCAGAGCACTCCTCATGATAGATGCGTTGTAGAATGCTGAGGGAAGGTATATCCCGCCGCAGTGCTAGAGGATCATTGACTTGCCCACACATAAGTTTAAATTGTATATAAAAAACTGTTTAATGAAGAAAGGCTATTATAAAATAGACGATTTTTTGAATGAAAAATTGTACTATATTTTTAAGTTAATGGTGAAATTTTTTTTTAAAAGAGTAACTGCTGAGTTTCTTGCTGGTGTCTTCTTGGCAGAAAACTACATTCCGAACCAGTGGTAAACATGTTGACATTCATAAGTGTTCTGTATGGACCTAAATTGAATAAACAATTTTCATTTCATTTCATCAAGTCGATTAGAGAGAGTCAAGTCACCGACAATTCGGGCAGCCCTACGTTGTAATCGGTCAAACGGAAGAAGTTGATCTGATTTGGTAACCATTATAAGAATCTAGTTGTTTTTTTGCGGATTTCATAGACTTTTAAAACAGGTGTTTAATTAACTTAACTGCGATACCTTCATTGACATTAGGTAGGCAGTATGGTCTTATGAAATATTGTCAAATCATATGTTTAAAAACAGCTGTTATTTTAGTCATGAACTCCATTATTAGTGGGTGTTAATGACAGCTTAAAGCCCTACACTTGACACGAATGATGAGCTCAAACAAAACCTGTATGTGACCTTGTATGCCCGCACTTGGCCGTTTTTATGAGTTTAACGACACTTTGCGAAATGCAAACGTAAAAAAAAATTGCAAGACGCTACTGAATTGGAGTTCAAGTACTTAATGCGAGATTGCCTCGTATTAAGGTTAATTCGAACTGGTTGGAAGATAATTTTGCGTGACCTTCGTTCTGAGAGTTTGACCCGAAGATACTGATCTAGACTGAGCCTTAAATGGTGATGTGTTGGTTTTTAGCATAGTCTATAAATATTCAAGCTTAAGATGTTGTGTCGATCGATCATCAATTGATGTGAACTGATAGTTTGACGAATATTACTATGTAAGTAATGGATAGTAGCAGTAATACTGCATATAACTTGGTATTATAACACTCGCGTATGCTATTAAAATTAAACCTCGTCTTTTATTAATTATTTAACCCTCATTTGACATTTTATTAAATAAGTAATTTGACATGTAAATTAATTCATAATTTTATTTGTAATTTAATTAGTATTTTTATTTAACTTATTGACTTTCTTTGTAATTTTATTTAAATTGTAGTTTAATTTAATTTTAATGTAATTTGTAATGTTATTTAATTTTGAAAGTAATTTAATTAGTAATTCAATTTTACGTTTTATTTTCAACTGTGATTTCACTATTGTTTTCCGAATAAGCCCTCTATAGTGCAGTAGTTTTGTTAATGAACTTGTAAGCTCCTC
This sequence comes from Marasmia exigua, assembly GCA_019059595.1. Classification (NCBI taxonomy): domain Eukaryota; kingdom Metazoa; phylum Arthropoda; class Insecta; order Lepidoptera; family Crambidae; genus Marasmia; species Marasmia exigua. Next base: position 26,345,767 of record CM032472.1, on the reverse strand, counting down.
GGCATACATAATTTAGGACTACAATCTCGATATGTACAATTTCATTCCCCAAACAATGTTTTTCTTCGATTGTAATCTGTTTTGTGTGCTAGAATAAATAAATAAATAAATTATGTCTTTAAACTGTTAACTGAGTTACAATTCTAAAACCTGAAGACTTCGCTGATATAGGTAATGAACATGATATACTTAAGGTGACGGGTAGGGCACACTAGCGACGCCAATCGATTTTAATTTTTAGCTACTAAACCGGATCTATTTTATACAATTTCGGGTTTACAACCTCTCAGCAAACACTTATACTATTTATTTAATAGATAACTATGCACAAATGTTGGGTTCGGTTTTGTACGCGAAAAATTGATTCACGCCAAAAGCGGCTACTTTTAGCGTGAATCAATTTTTCGCGTTTGTGCACGGACCCAACATTTGTGAATGGTTATTTAGTAAATAGTATAAGTGTTTGCCAAAAGGTTGTAATCCAGAAATTGTTTAAAATAGATCCGGTTTAGTAGCTAAACATTACAATCGATTCGGCGTCGTTAGTGTGCCCTACCCGTCACCTTAATGCGCGCCAGTTTCGGTTTCAATGGTAACATACACTGTCTGGGTTTAGATCTCCTTGCGCTGAGGGTCGTGGTCTCGATGACTAATTTTCTCCCGGACTATCTTCCGCCAGCTCACTCTATCCTCGGCCGCGTGGATCGCATCACAGACTGTGGTGCTTAAGGTTGAGCTGTATTGATCGAACCAGCGAATGGGGCTTCTGCCTTTAGGCCTTCTTCCACTCACCTTTCCCGTCAATAGTAGCTGGGTTTAGATAAATAACGTTATAAAACTGTAAAAAAACTTTACGCAACTGTCGTTTCTGGGTGTGCTGGGATATATCCTCCAGCTTTCATTTTTATTTATACATTGTTGACGTTGGGGCGGAAAGGTCCTCGAATGGAGGCCACGTACAGGAAGTCGCAGCCGTGGCAGGCCCCCCACAAGGTGGACCGATGATCTGGTGATGATCGCGGATGCGGGCGGCATAGGACCGATCTGTGTGGAGAACATTGGGGGAGGCCAATGTCCAGCAATGGACGTCTATTGGCTCAAATGATGATGATGATGATTGTTGACGATGGAATATGAGGCGCCCACCTAACGTCCGTGGGCGGCACTAAGGTCCTTACCCTTAGTGCCGCTACCACGGACGTTGAGTCCCCTTGGACTCACCTACGAGACGGCAGCAGTGAAACACTAATTCAATTCACAAACTTTACATTTTAAACAGAAAACACACCATTTACTTTTACCATCTGAATCACACTGACTCTAAAACGTAATAATAAAAATGTGAATATCAATATTTTCTACGAAAAAAAACCGCCTTCAAAAGCCACGATAAAAAGTGTAAAATAATATGTACATATAATATAGAAAAAAAAACATGCTTTTTAGTGTCTCATTATTTGGGTGCAGCACCGAGCCCCCCCCCCCCCCCTCCCATTTATTAAAATTAAATTAGAATTATTTTATTTGCTTGAAATATGGTTAAATTATACGACCTTGTCAGTGTGGAGTCACAAATGCGCTGCCAACCGCTGACGACGGTTTGACAGCATTGCCCTAGTGTTTCCATCCTCCAATACGTGTTCACCCTACATAAATATTACTCGCTACGATGGCTAAGCGATCCAAAAAGAGTCTTTGATCCAAATGATCATATCTTCGGTCCAGTAGTAAGCGGTCCTGATGGTAAGCGATTGCTACCCATGGACACTGCGACACCAGTGGAGACACAAGTGCGCTGCCAACCTTTAAACCCCCTTTCCTCCAGATTGGGCCTTCGGTACCCTCACTCACGCAGCGAAACACAGCACAGTGCTGCTTCACGCCGGTTTTCTGTGAGGCCGTGGTATCACTTCGGGCCGGCCCATTCTTGCCGAAGCGTGGCTCTTCTACGCCCTTTTTAGGTCCTTCTCTTCTGCCAGGACCCGGCGATGGTAGCATAACCTGCTAACTAACAAGGAAGGTAAATTATCAGTCATTTAATAAAACTTATCTACATTTAATGTGACTTGAATGAGTTGATTGCTCAAATGAGTTGTACTGCAATAAAAGGCCGACGGACTCATGTAAGCCTGATATAAGTGCGCTTTAAGTCATAGTCATTAAGCACTAATTGCCTGCAACCGACTAGACTTGTAATGAGATAATGTGTTTAATGAGACATTTGACACTAGTGGTGTGCTGTAACATTTTATTACTTAACTTTTATATTTAACAGGATATGAAAATTGAAACAGTTTTAAAAACGCGTATGTAGTTAATTCAATCCCCCAAACCACTAAGCTCTTAGAGTATTTATATATTTATGAGCACTATAACAGCTGATACCAATAAATCTGTACAACATTTTACTTTTTTTTTGTTTTTTTATGTTGTAGGTGGCGGACGAGCAGACAGATCACCTGATGGTAAGCGATTGCCGCCGCCCATGGACACCCGCGACACCAGTGGAGTCACAAGTGCACTGCCAACCTTTAAACCCCCCCTTCCCTCGGATTGGGCCTCCGATACCCTCACTCAAGCAGCGAAACACAGCACTGTGCTGCTTCAAGAAGGAGCTTGGAGGTGATAATGATATTGACAACACGTCAATACCTACCTATTATTTTTTCCAATAGCACCCACTCTGCTAATATCTTCTAATATATAAAATTCTCGTGTCACAGTTTTCGTTGCCATACTCCTCCGAAACGGCTTGACCGATTTTGATGAATTTTTTTGTGCTTATCCGGTATCTATGAGAATCGGCCAACATCTATTTTTCATCCCCCTAAATGTTAGGGGTAGTCCACCCCTAAATTTTTATTTTAATTTTTTAGACAAAATTTCTAATATATAAAATTCTCGTGTCACAGTTTTCGTTGCCATACTCCTCCGAAACGGCTTGACCGATTTTGATGAAATTTTTTGTGCTTATCCGGTATCTATGAGAATCGGCCAACATCTATTTTTCATCCCCCTAAATGTTAGGGGTAGTCCACCCCTAAATTTTTATTTTTATTTTTTAGACAAAATTTTTAATTTCTCTTTTTTTATGATACAACATACAAAAATACATACAATCCTCAATTTTCACCCTTCTACGATCAACCCTTTTATTTATATGGCAAAACAACGTTTGCCGGGTCAGCTAGTAATCATATAAAAATAACCCTAGGTCACCTGGACAGTAATAAGGAATCGATTGATATCTCATTCATTAATATGTGCTGGGTAGTTTAGGCAGAATCTTGGAACATACAAACATATTTACATATACTTACATACATAGACTGCTAAAATAATTACCCTTCCTATTTGGATTTGCCGTAGTCGGGTAAAAACACAAAACCACCACCTTATTGTAATATTGTTTCCTTCCTGACGAAATATTTGTGTATTTTTAAGATTTTTTTTTATGATATAGGTGGCAGACGAGCTGACGGATCACCTGATGGTAATCGATTACCGCCACCAATGGACACCTACAACACCAGTGGTGTCACAAGTGCGCTGCTTACCTTTTAACCCCCCTTTCCCTGGATTGGGCCTCCGATACGCTCACTCACGCAGCGAAACACAGTGCATGCATTGCTTCACGCCGGTTTTCTATGAGTACGTGGTATTACTCCGGTCGAGCCAGCCCATTGCCATGCCGAAGCGTGGCTCTACCACTGTTAAAACTGATAATGTTTGTTTGTTGACAAATTCGCAGTTTGATGCGACAGATATATTCTTGGTCATTACGGGAAGGTTTACTTTTTGGTCCTCTGATAATAAAGCATTACACAACCTCAACGAGTGAACGACAGAGACGTCATCTAAAAATCAGATTCAATATCCGTCTCAGTGTTTCCTAGAGAAAGTCAGAGATCTTCTTACGTATGACCTAACAGGCCGAATGGCCGCAACTTCGGTGGCATTTGCTCTTTGCACTCGATTAGTGTTGTTGATAATGTATGTGCCTATTACCGATAAAGAAAATACCGATTTACCGAATAGCTACCTACCGAATAGCTTTTCAATATTGCACCACCTACCCCTCCTCTACTACCAAATGTCCTTTTCCTGAAGGTCGTCTGGTAGAAATCGCTTCCAGCGATAAGACCCCGAAATTGTACATTTAAGTATCTGTAATGCCTAGTTGTTGTTTGTTGTGTTTTTTGTGCAATAAAGTATATCTATCTATCTATCTAGGTACCGATGTAGCAAAACATTTGATAAACCGAAGGTGAATTTCCTTCGGTTTTTTATATATTAAATAACGGAATAGACCACCAAGGAGTCAAGTCAGAAAGGGGTCACTTACGATAAAGAAAGGTGAATCCGTCACGGGATGGTGGATCCATCGTATGTCGGGTATTTAAAAACCACGGAGTGTAAAAAAACAAAAGCTTAATTACCATCTCAGGGAGGTGGTTATAACCCATGTGGCCCCCTTTTAGTCCTAGATCCGCCCTTGAATATAAATACCCCGCGGGGTATTTATCCATGAGCGGATGTAGGACTTACGCGGATATTAACGCGTAACAGCTGCTGTTATATAATTTTGCAAACAAATTGCCAAATTTTGATGACCTAAATAAACAAAGGAACACTTTCTTCATTATGATTTTCATCCCAAAAATCTTAACGAGTATATAAAAGGAGTAACACAATTTCTACTAGGACTAAATGATGATACTAAAAACTTCTCAGTATAGATAAGCGACATATACACACACACACACACACCACTAAATTAGTTTCTTTCCTTTTTTATATAATTTAAAATTAAATTAAAAATACTTACAATCTGTGCGGATAAAGAATGGGATCAGAAATGGCGAACATCTATTCACTTCTCGCTCGCACACTATTTGCGTCTATACTCCCACCCCACGAGTGCAAGGTTGTACGTACCTAAATTCAAAAAGTGTTTAAAATAAAAACTTTTTTTTTTGCCAATTTTTAGTAGCGTTCGATTTAAATCTCATATAAGTAAAATGTAAAGGGTAAGAGAGATAGCTCCAACTCAAGTATTTAATTACTTACTGGAGCATCTCAAAACGTAATACATATGAGAAATGAAATTATTTGTATTGTATTGTTAACATTCTAGGTACCTACTGACTTATGTATAAACTAAATAATGTTGCTAATGTGGGAAACTACTCGCAAAGCAAATAATTATTATTTATTTATAGGTAACAAAAAGATACATTTACACTTTAGTATCTACCTTGTTAAATTACTAAAACTTCCGTTTGAGAAAGTAGAAGTCATATAGCTAGCTATTATGGTAAGGTACCTCCCAAAGTGTATTTTTAGCAGCCACCTATAAGATAAGATAAGAAACAATTTATTGACCACAACACATTATACATGGAACAAATCAGAAAAAAGGTACAGAGACAAAAATTTTGCGGCCAACATGGCTCAGCCTTAGCATATGCTGCAACTGCCGCAAGCAACAGCTGCAGCGCTGGTTTTCAGGCTGGAAAAAATATAGTAAAGATTGACATGAAATATATTATAGGTATGCACAAAACAAGTAAAACATAGATATGATAACATATAGGTAAGTGATTCTAAAACATTAAAATGGCATGAAAAAAACAATAAAAATACACCTAAAGATGGCATTTGCGATGGCCAAACCAATAATCATTAGCGTACTGTATTCAATAACAATTATTAATACATACAGAATTATTAGATAATGTTCATGGAGCCTAATTCTTACGGCCGCACTCAGAGACGTCATTTAATCTAGTGTTCATTAACTTTAGTATCGGTAGTCTTTATGTGTATCAAAATAAGTGTCAATATTTTATCTTAAGTAGCCAACTAAGTTAATCAACGACTCTTGAGTGTAGCAGTTAGACGCGTATTTATCATCAGTATACGACAAATAAAACTTTTAGGTTAAATACAAAATATTGAATCGGTTTTTCTATAGGCAGTTAATAGGTACCGGTGTTTTCGCGGTAAACTCAAAGCGCTAGGTTCGGTAAAGGCCAGTAATGGGCACCGACCTACCGTATGACTCGTCCCACGATGCGTGCGCGCAATGCCGTATTGAGAATTTGCGGTTGGTACAAGTGAAACAAATCATATCTACTTTTAATAAAACAAAATCAAACGTTTTAATTAGCGTGTCGTATTTTTTTTAATAATATATTGAACTTGAAAAACATTTAATTCGAACCGCCGCACTCTCACCGAAATGAATCCGGTAGAAGACTGAGATACTTGCCACACGTCTGCGGTGGTCAAGGCTCTGCAAGCCAGCCCCTGAGAGTACTTCATCACCGATAAGTCTCTTCGCACGGTTTATGTCATAGGTGGCAGACGAGCCGCCGCCCATTGAGTGACAACATTTTTTTTGGCTCCCCATACAAAATGACCATGTCACAAATGGTCGACTTCTCATGAAAAGTTGAAATATTTTTAAGTGAATTTCCACAAAGTTATAGATCAAACGTTGCTCGGAAAGCTAGGTAGAAGACGTGGTTAGAGGGAAGTAAATGTTTACTGATGGTAAGGTAAGGTAAGTAGCCTGTGTTCATGGGTGATTGATGAGATTGACCCATACCCGATATCCGTAAGGTGGCATTATATTTAAAAGCGCCTTAATTATAACATTACCGATGAAAATTGATAAAATCATCGCGGCTGCATCCATATCGGAAGGTAAAATATTTAATTTCCTCATATGCTCCTCCTCATATTAGCGTGACCAGCCACCAGTTGCGTCCAAAAATGTCTCTTCGGAACCCAAGGAAAGAACGAAAGAAAGAAAGAAAGAAAGACAAAAAAAAATAAAGAAAGAAATTGACTTATTCTGAGATAACAATTACACATCTCTTACGATCAGGTGATCTGTCGGCCCATCAGTCACCTATACCTACCATAAAAAAAAAACATCTAATCTAAAACTCTAAAAAACTACAAATAGTACTCCGAATAGGCTACCTACTCAGCATTGTCGGGCGATCAACTATGAACCTTGAATTGAATTGAATTAACCCTGGATTGATTGTTTTTTTTTATGAGAAAGGGAGGCAAAAGAGCAAGCGAGTCATCTGATGTTCAGTGATCATAGCCGCCCATGGACATCAGCCACACCAGAGGGAGTTGAGATGAGTTGCCGGCCTTTTAGGAAGGTATAGGCTCGTTTCTTGAAGATCTCAATGTAGTACCGGTACGGAAATACCGCTGCGGGAAGTTGATTCCACAATGAGGAGGTGCGGGGCAATAAACCTCCACCATCCAGATGGTACGGGTGGAATCCTAGTTTACGGCGTGTAGTCTTCTTCTCAGTCGTACACTCCTGACGGAGTGGACGTGATTATGGATTGTCTGTATGTTGGGTAGCGGCTTTAGGGAGACTTCTCCATCTTTCTCTGTTTGTGGCACTGCGTGCACATTCAGTCAAGGAACACTTTGTAGTAGACTTGATACTGTCCGTCCACCTTGTACGTGATCTGCCTCGGGAGCGTTGACCTACACTCTTCCCTGTACCATTAAACGTTCCAAGGAGCTCGGATTATATGTCCAAACATGGTGAGTATTCGCACTTGCACAATCGACGAAAGTGTTTGTTTAATTCGAAGCTCCTTGAGGATTGAAACGCTGGTGCGGTGAGCAGTCCACTTCACTCGAAGCAGGCGCCTCCAACACCACATCTCGAATACGGCGTGTAGTACGGTTGTGAAATTCAGCAGCATCAGTGATTGATTGACGATGGAGGGTTCGGGATTTTTCACGAGTGTGTGTTTACTGGTAATTACAATGAACCTTCTACCGTCTGACCTGCTCAATCCTTAGACAGGAGAACCATACCAACTGGATCACGGTTACAGGTTCAGAACCATTATCTCAAATATTGTAGGTATCCACAATTTTGAGAAACTTTATCCGAGACGTATGGGTTTGTCTCACAATGTTTTTCTTCACCACCGAGTTAATGGTAGAAATGTGCACATATATTTATAAAAACCAGAGGTGCACGCTCGAAGTGTAATCACGACCCCCCGTATGGAAGGCGTGTCTTCGTATCCACGGGCAACCATACTTAGCTAATCACATCTCACGCTACATTTGACAAGGCCTTTTCATCCAATCACTCTTATTAATTAATGAAATTGCCATCAGGCCCCTAATCATTTTTGCCTAATTGGGAGAAACAATCATGGCGAAAATGACATTAAATTATTTAGATTATATGGAAGAGGCTCTTGGAGTGACCGTCGATTATCAGAGTTGCCAACGAGTGCTGCCCTGAAATTTACCCTAAAATTACCGTAAAAGCGCCGTACGTCAAGAAAATTGATTTAACGTTGAAAACATATGCGATGACCAAAATAATTCTTAACATGAAGGGGATAATGCCACCGGTTTTCCCGTAGAACGCACAGTCCGATCGCAGTTATTTAGCACGTGGCAATAGTCGGAACTAATGCCGTTTTGACATTTTCGCTTAGAAAATACGTTTAGTAAACCCCCCTTATCAATGTCACGGAAGTGCCTTCTGATCGTAGTCCCACTATAATATTTCTATATAGAGTCTGCGCCACCAAACAAGCCCCGTTTCAGTCGCACTCAACATTCAAGTTAAACATAGGTACGCTACACCCTGTCAATTTAAGCTGTACAAGTTACATATAGTTACGCTACAGCTTGTCAATTCAAGCTGCACAAGTTAAATGGTATACTACAGCTTATCAATTTAATCTGTACAAGCTTAACATAGCCACGCTACACCTTGTCAATTTAAGCTGTACAAGTTACATATAGTTACGCTACGGCTTGTCAATTCAAACTGCCCAAGTTAAATGGTACACTACAGCTTGTCAATTTAATCTGTACAAGCTAAACATAGCTACGCTGCAACTTGTCAATTCAAGCTGCACAAGTTAAATGGTACACTACAGCTTGTCAATTTAATCTGTACAAGCTAAACATAGCTACGCTACACCTTGTCAATTCAAGCTGCACAAGTTAAATGGTACACTACAGCTTGTCAATTTAATCTGTACAAGCTAAACATAGCTACGCTACACCTTGTCAATTCAAGCTGCACAAGTTAAATGGTACACTACAGCTTGTCAATTTAATATGTACAAGCTAAACATAGCTACGCTACACCTTGTCAATTCAAGCTGCACAAGTTACATATAGTTACGCTACAGCTTGTCAATTTAATCTCTACAAGCTAAACATAGCTACGCTACACCTTGTCAATTTAAACTGTACAAGTTACATATAGTTACGCTACGGCTTGTCAATTTAAGCTCACAAGTTAAATGTTACACTACAGCTTGTCAATTTAATCTGTCCAAGCTAAACATAGCTACGCTACACCTTGTCAATTCAAGCTGCACAAGTTAAATGGTACACTACAGCTTGTCAATTTAATCTGTAAAAGCTAAACATAGCTACGCTACACCTTGTCAATTTAAGCTGCACAAGTTACATATAGTTACGCTACAGCTTGTCAATTAAATCAATCGAACGTTTTCCTCATCATTATGCATCGACTTATTACATTTCTTTAAAACCTGAGCGAAATGTGTTTCCTTCAGTAGGTCAAAATTTAATGACTACTATTGCGTCATTAATGACGCAATGCTGTCCATAACGAGTAGGTAAGTAGTGGTTTGTGCTCCACAATCCTTTTACCTTATTAGGAAGAAATAAATGCAGAAATTAAGCAAGTTTTTATTCAAAACTATTTTATTAATTAATAAATATCTTAATTCTATTTGTGCATCATCAACACAATGTGATAGGCGACAACAACACAAGGCAACAACTCCGGGAGATAAGCGAAGGGCGGGTCGGGGGCTGAGCGGTCACAATGGACGAACCATATTTTCGGTGTATGGCGAAAAAACATTGCGAAAAAACCGTCCAAGTGCGAGTCGGACTCGCCCATGAAGGGTTCCGTTGCAGCAAGTAAGATATATGGAAGGTAAATTGCGGTTTACGGTTTATAACGTATTAAAAAAAAGTACTCACTATATCTAGTTCAAAGTCAAACCAATTTTCGTTGTTAGTTTTCATGATTATGTACATCATTTTTTTTTAGTTTTATTATTCATTTATTATAGAAGTTAGAGGGGGGGGGGGGAGGGCAAAGTATTGTGTTAGAAAAAAATGATGTTAAAACCTCTACATTATTTTTAAACACCTATCCATAGATACCCCACGCGTATAGGTTTGATGAAAAAAAAAATTGAGTTTCAGTTTCAAGTATCGAGATCCCCAATTTTATTATTTTTCCAATTTTTGTGTAAAAATCATAATGAGGTTAACAAAATACATCTATTTACCAAGTTTCAATAGTATAGTTCTTATAGTACACAGCGCACACAGCGGAGATCAGGAGACCACTCGGTTGTTTCAATACCTTAGCACAACGGCAGACTTAGCTCTTGAAAGGTATCCTGCGGCTCAGCTGGTGTGTCTGGGGGACTTTAATGCTCACCACGAAGAGTGGTTGTGCCCATACCAGAACACTGATCATGCCGGGCGAGAGGCACGCAAGTTTTCAATTACATATAACCTCACCCAGCTGGTCAATGAGCCGACCAGGATACCTGACATTGACAGCCACACTGCTTACTGTTTGGACCTTCTGCTGACAACCGATCCAGACAGAATCTCGGTCTCAGTTTCTTCCCCTTTGGGCAGTTCTGACCATTGCTTGGTGAAGTCTGTGTCGACATTCTCCCCTCCCGATACCAGCTCCAAGGGAACCCGGAGAAGGTGGCGATACAAGTCAGCAGATTGGGATGGGATGCGTCACTTCTTTGCATCCTACCCTTGGCGGCATACCTGCTTTTCTTCTAAGGATCCATCGGCCTGCGCCGAAAAAGTAGCGGAGGTCATTCGTCAGGGTATGGAGTATTTTATTCCATACTCAGACATGTCCGCTGCTAGCCCAATCCAGCCGTGGTATAACTCTAACTGTGCAAGAGCCGAAGCGCTGAAACAGGCTGCTTATCTGGATTGGGCTGATGCTCGTGGCCACAAACTACCGACCCTCCGAGAAAAGAAGAAAGCCTACAACAAAGCCGCCAAGTCCAGCAAGAGAGCACAAAAGAAAGCTCGCTTCGACCATATTGCCCGTGTGGGAGCCAAACTTGCTTCGTACCCTTCCGGGAGTAAAGCATTTTGGTCCCTCGCAAAATCGGTTGAGGAGAACTTCTGCCGCCCGACACTTCCGCCACTGCTGAAGCCTGACGGCTCGCTGGCCCACGCGGCGACTGAGAAGGCAAATTTATTTGCCTCTCTTTTTGCCGAAAATTCACGATTGAGCCCTACCAATCAAAAACCACCCCAGTTACCTTTTTGCAGCTCTAAAATGCCACCAGTGTGCATCTTTCAAAAAGAGGTACTAAGGGCACTCCGAGGCTTAGACGTGAATAAGGCTAGCGGCCCTGACGGTATATCAGCAGTGGTATTGAAGACCTGTGCTCCCGAGTTGTCTCCTGTTCTTACCCGTTTGTACCGTTTTTCTCTGCAGCATGGAGTGGTCCCGAAGTCCTGGAAGCTTGCTAATGTCCAGCCAGTGCCTAAGAAAGGAAGTCGGGCCGATCCTTCCAACTACCGCAATCACCTCCATACTTTGTAAAGTTATGGAGCGTGTATTGAACAAGAGAATTCTTAGCTACCTAGAAGACAATGACCTTCTCAACGATCGGCAGTACGGCTTTCGCCAGGGCCGATCTACTGGGGATCTTCTTGTGTACGCTACTCATAATTGGGGTGAGGCAATGGACAGGCACGGTGAGGCTCTTGCAGTCTCGCTGGATATCTCCAAAGCCTTCGATAGGGTCTGGCACGACGGCCTTCTTAGCAAGATTCCAGCTTACGGAATTCCTGCTAATCTTTGCCTATGGATTTCGGACTTTCTGAGGAACAGGTCGATTCGGGTAGTCGTAGACGGTTGCTCGTCCGATCCGTTGGCGATTGACGCTGGAGTCCCTCAAGGGTCTGTTCTCTCTGCAACCCTTTTTTTGTTGCATATCAACGACCTGCTTATGCCCGGTATCTTTGGGTACGCAGATGATAGCACAGTTGCAGAGAGATACATGTCCGACGCAAGGGCTGGTTCGGCTGAAATCCATGCATGCAGAGAAAAAATGGTTGGACGGGTGAACGCGATCCTGGAAGCAGTCTCCGATTGGGGGGAAGCTAACAGAGTCGTGTTCAACGCTTCCAAAATACAGGCGTGTCTCTTCAGCTCTAAGCGGACCGCTTTCACCTTGTCCCCCACTTTTCAAAACGTGTCCTTGCCTGTTGCAGACACTCTAAGTCTACTAGGTATGGACCTAACCTCCAACCTTAACTTCGGTCGCTCTATTGAGACCAAGGCAGCCACTGCTGCTAAAAAACTTGGTATCCTATGCAAGGTTAGGCGATACTTCACGCCGGAACAGGTTCTTAAACTCTATGAAGCTCATGTTAGGTCGTGCATGGAGTATTGCAGTCACCTATGGGATGGCTCTGCCAAGTATCAGCTGGCTGCCCTCGACTCGATTGAGCGTCGAGCCATGAGGTTAGTTGGTGACGCAGAATTAGTGGATGGTAAATCCCAAAGCCTCGCTCACCGACGTAGAGTGGCCAGTCTATCGGTTTTTTATAGGATGCATTTTGGAGAGTGTTCGAATGAGCTTCACGACCTGATACCACCTTCTCCTTTCTACCACCGGACATTACGGAAGACGACAGGAATCCACCCTTACACTGTGCAAGTTCCACCAGCTCGTACTAAGCGGTTCGCTTCCTCTTTCTTGGTACGAACTGCTAAGGAATGGAACAACTTGCCGGCTTCTGTATTCCCAGAGAGCTACAATTTGGGTGTCTTTAAGTCGAGAGTGAATAGGCTTCTTCTGGGTAAGCACGCTACATCTTAGACCTTATTATCACTTTCCATCAGGTGAAATGAGGTCAAGTGCAAAACCCATTTAATATATAAAAAAAAAAAAAAAAAGTTTCGGAGAAAAGTGGCTGTAACATACGGACGGACGGACAGACGGACAGATATGACGAATCTATAAGGGTTCCGTTTTTTGCCATTTGGCTACGAAACCCTAAAAATGGAACTTATGCTCTCTTCTTAGGAAATGTCACTAAATGACATCTAAAACCACAAATCAAAAAGAAGATGCTACGTTCTAAATCTAAATCCTCCAACCCCTAAGAAAGTAAAATGGGAGCTTTATGTTTGTGTTAATAACACCTATTACTACCTTACTGTCCCTAAAGCACGCCAGTAAAAAAAACACACTGAACTTATTCACACCGCAGAACCACACATATATTTGAAACTCCATCATCATCATCATCATCAGCCCATTTAAGTCCCCACTGCTGGGGCATGGGCCTCCCTCAATCACATGAGAGGTAATTGCCATACTCACCACGCTTGGCAGACGGGTTGGCGAGGGTTTTGATATAAATGCAGAGTTTTCCTTCTCTGGGCGCTGATGATCATGCCAGCAGCTTTACCTTAGTCGCCTTTTACGACACCTCGGTAAGCGTGAGGGCGGCCTATTCTACTCTGCCGGGGACCACACGGCAACTGCCGTTTTTGAAACTTAGGCAACTGTTTTATATAGAAAATATAGAAGTATCAAAAGTAAAGAAGTATAAAACATAGACATTTTCAAAAAGAATGGTTGCGGCCGTCGCCAACAGTTTGTATGAAAAATGGTCCATACCGGGCTTAAGGTTACGGGTAGGGCACACTATCGACGCCAATCGATTTTAATTTTTAACTCCTAAACCGGATCTATTTTAAACAATTTCAAGGTTACAACCTCTCGGCAAACACTTATACTATTTATTAAATAACCACGCACAAATTTTGGGTCCGTTATTGTACCCGAAAAATTGATTCACGCCAAAAGTGGCCGCTCTTGGCGTGAATCAATTTTTCGCGTACGCGTTGGACCCAACATTTGTGGCGAAAACCATACAAAAAAACTATGTTTTGGTATAAGGTATGTCGTATGAAATGTCACGGGCACGAGAATGAGGTCCAGGAACCCAATTCCCATGCTTGTGATATTTATCAAAATATGTCGCAAATACATACTTTTTTGTATTTTTCTTTTCTATCTGATATTCGGCAGACGAGCAGACGAATCGCCATAAAAGTCAAAAATGTACTGCCAAGCTTTAGCTCTCCTTTTCCCCGGATTGGGCCTCCGGTATCCTCACTCACGTAGCGAAACACAGCACAGTGATGCTTCACGCCGGTAATGATGCGATATCCGCCATGTTTTTAAATATCGAAAATGCCGAGAATTGGAGCCCTGTAATGCCGTAAAACGATATAAATTATGTCTTGTTGAAACGAATACCGATAACAAATCGCAATGCTTAAAGTCAGAGGGCAAGTGACTGCCCGATGATAACCGATCTACATTTCAAAAACCGGTTTGGCAGAAATGCCCTGGTGTTTCCATCCTCCAAATCGTGTTTACCCTACATTGAATATACTAATGGAAGTTGATTTCTTTTTTGAAATTGAAATTGTTTATTTAAGTACCAAAAAATTAAAAATTACAATGTAACATAGTGCATATTTCTCAATGCGGCACTTAAAAAGGTCTCCGCTCAGCATCTGCCACGGACACGTGAGGTCCCCGTGGCGCTGGTATTCTATACCTTTTTTGAAAGGCACGCATTACAAAAAGATAAATAAAAAATTATAATAACATGCAAATTGCTTAAAATAAATTCAATTACTTGGGATTAAAAATAATAAGTAAGATTAAAGATTAAGATTAAAAATATGAATACATTAATAACTTTGTAAAAAGAAAAAAAAGATCTATGGCACACAATATAACTAATATACTTAGGTATTCGCTCCGATGGTTATAGTGTAGTATTCCAAAAACAGTCTTTGGTCCAAAATGATCATAACTTCGGTCCAGTAGTAAACTTGCCATCTGCATTTTTCTATGTGAAAAGTGGCAGACGAGCAGACGGATCACCTGATGGTAAGCGATTGCCGCCGCCTATGGACACCCGCGACACCAATGGAGTCACAAGTGCGCTGCCAACCTTGAAGTCCCCTTTCTTCCGGATTGGGCCTCCGGTACTAGATTGGCTATTATATTTATATTGGACCGACCAATATTATTTATATTATTATAGAAATCTCTAATTTGTCTTCATTGTTTGAGTGCACAAATATATACGTGTGTAACTCTTTACTGAACCGACTGAGTGAGTCGACTCAGCCCAATCAGCGGCTGCTTAGCGGTTGTTGTAGCCACATGCTGAGGCTGAACCTTGTTGGCCGCAACTTGATAATGTTTTGTCCTTATTTCGATTTGTATGTAGGTAATGTGTTGTGGTCAATAAATTATTTCTTATTCTTATTCTTAAATGATACACTGTTCCGAATCTCTAATATTCGCTTCGAATGTATCATTCAGCTCAAATGGATCTCGAGTCCGAGTGAACCGAATGACCTGAGTGAGCCGAATGATCCGAATGAGCTGAATAATACGATGAGCTGAAAATCCGAATGAGCGGAATGATCATATGAGCCGAATGATCCGAATGAGCTGAATGATCCGATGAGCCGAATGATCCGAATGAGCGGAATGATCCGATGAGCCGAATAATCCGAATGAGCTGAATGATCTGAGTGAGCCGAATGAGCGGAATGAACCAAATGAAGTGTTTCACTGTTCCGCATCTCTGCACAGATGCAAATGTTCCAATCTTTAGAAAGATACGCTTTTGACAGATCTACACAAGAATAAACCCTCAGCATTAGGAATGTTACTAAACTGATTATTTTAGGCGTCAATGTCTTGTGAGACAATGTAATTTAAATAGCCGTGGAACCCTGTTATTGACTAAGTGTCTAATCTTAGTTTTTAGGCATGATCATTGGAAAAAAAGCTGTTGAGTTTCCTTAAGCAATCAAAAAAAAAATGTACAGGAATGGTTACTGAAACGAAATTATGCAGAAACGGTATCTTTAATAACAAACGTACATTAAATTCACATAACAACCACATATCAACAAGCTGTTGATTCTGATATCCGTAACACAGGTGCTTGAGCTAGCTATCTCGGAGTCAGATCAATGTATGTGATGTTGTGAAATATTTATTTTATATATTTACATAAAAATGCACACAGACGTGCACCCGCGCACACACACATAAAAATAGCACAATCATTTAAATATTTATCATTAATCTACAGGTGAGACCTGGAAGCCTGGAATACAGGGTCGCCCTAGCTTAGGCTCCAGATCACACGCAGAACATTTATCCTTATGTGTGTGATAAACAAAGCTTTTTTATTATTATTATTTAATATCAATTTAGTAGCACGTGCGGAGTCTCCCGTGTGTCGCATGCACACTGCCCTCAATGCACTCTTGGGTCACCAACCCCCATTGTGATCTATTTGCAGATCCGTGGCACAGTATAGTGTCCACATGCCAGTCCTTCTACAAGGAACACTCCGCGTAGAGCTCCGTAGTATTGTAATATAAGCCTAGTTTTCTAAGTATATCAAATAATTCACGTGTTTGCCTGTGTTTTGCTATTGTTCTATTATTTTTATACTTTTGTTACCGTCTTTAATTACTTACGTAATAAGGTTTAAGGACCTGTGTAATTAAATAAATAAATAAATAAATCAGGTCCGCGCAAATACAAAGAACTCTGTGGGTCCACGACGTATACTACACCTCTCCAGCGATATCATTGATTTTATATTTATCGAAACCAAACAAAACAATTTCCAATCAAAATAAATATCACAGGATCATGAAAAGGAGAGTTTCCTTTGCCGTATATTTTTTAAAGCCTTTTTCATATTTTTCTTTTCCATTGTTATCTTTCTCATATTTATTTCCCTTTCATAATACCCTAATAATAGGCCTGAGAGAAAAAAATCCCTTCATTTCGGGGGAAAATTTCCAAAGTACTATTTAAAATGAATGCTTGTAACCTTCTATTTATACGGATTCAAGCCGCTTCGCTTTTATGGGTGTCATTTCTGTGTCATTGCAACAATGTTAATTACACGTGTTGAGGTCTGATTTAAAATAAATCTTGTAGCTAACATATGTATTAAGCAATGTTGATAGATATCTTAAAATACATACATTTTAGTTGACTTCACCATACTATTTATAGGCAGTCGCTTCATTGTAATTATCAGACATCCCGAATCCTGTATCATGGCCCAAGCGTACCCAGGGCTTCGAGGCGACAGCATTGGACGCAACTGGAAATCACACGCTAAGATGAGGAGAACGATCAGTACTCGCGCCCGCTCCTTGCGGAGCGTTACAGTGGAGGCTCTATGTGTAGCGAAGGGCTCTCGGCGCCCTCTAACTTCCTGCTCTATAGGTGCACTCATTCCTGCACTATAGGTAAAGACGCCCCTGCATAATGTCGTAGACCGAATGCTTTTCAGAATGATCGGTGATGACCCGGTTGGAACAGTGGTAGTGAACGCTGTCTTTGGTCCAAGGATTGCGGGTTCGATACCCGCACAGTACAAACATTTGTGTGCGTGAACATGTGTGTTTGTATTGGTCTGAGTGTTTTCTATATGTATTTACAAAAGAAAAGTATTATACGTTTGTATATATTTGTAATCCCACTGTTGATTCTGATATCCTTAACACAGGTGCTTGAGCTACCTATCTCGGAGTCAGATCAATGTATGTGATGTTGTGAAATATTTATTTATTTATTATTTATCAGTGGTATACGTGGTTAAAGGGGTGTTTTTCTACGACCATAAAATGTGAAAAAATATCCATTAAACTCAAAAAGCGTCATGTAAATAATAGGTCTATGAATTAGTTATAAAAGTATTGCGGATTAAATTTATGACCACACCATTTGGTATCAAAGCAATAGGCAATAGCAGTAGTTGCCAATGTAGTAAATCTTAGTAGCGGTAGCGTAGGTGGCCAAGTTCTAATTAAACGTACTACGCCGGCGAGTCACTTAGAATGAATTGACTTTAAAGATAAAATGTACTTACCAGAACTAGAACCAGAGTTTAAAATCATTTACCCATATTAACACTTATGGCCATTTTTTTTTTAATTAGAATAGCCAGACTTTTGTTTACAACCTCATGGTAAGTGATAATGTGTAAAAAAGAAAGTTTCCTTAATCTGCTAATATAATATCTGTGAACTGGCTAACCATGCCAATATTTATGACGCGTTTTTATTTTTTACTTTTACTTCATATTTAAAGTACCATATACTCGTATTTTTAATGAAATACAGTTAATATAAGATTTAGTAAAAAATACTGATTTAATTTAGGTATTCCAAGAACTATTAAAGTAGACATGTAAGGCCCGATTGTTTTATATGTCAACATCAAATATAAAAGTAGACATGTAAGGCCCGATTCGACCAATCTTTATCCATAGAGAAATCTATAGGTTAACGTCAGATTTCTATAGAATGGCAGCGCTATAACATAGATTTATTATAAGAATAAGATTAAGCGAATAAGGCCCTTAAGCGCTTTATAAATTTAAGATAGATGATAGAAATACTATAAAAGTAATAAATAAATTCTGTAAAGGGATATCCCGCCCGAGGTATATAATAAAAAACCCTGACTGGGTTATACAGGGTGTATCTGTGAACATTTACATCCCTTTAACCACGTGTTCTACTAACCATTATGAACAACATTTGTTCTATCACTTTTGAAAATTCGCATAACAAATTTTCAACTTTTCATACAAAGTCGGTCACGTGACTTGGTCATTTTGTATGGGGATTTGAAAAAAATGTCGATGAATTTCCAAAAGTCGTTGAACAAATGTTGTTCAGAATTGTTGGTAGAACACGTGGTTAAAGGGATGTAAATGTTCACAGATTCACCCACTATTAATGTTGAGTTGAGTTTCAATAAATTAATTATTATCAGAACTTATCGCACATATAGATCGTAAAATAAATAATTTTATACTGTCGGTGATTGATTTTTTTTATGACAGAGACGACAAACGAACAAGCGGGTCACCTAATCGTAAGTAATCACCGCCGCCCACAAACATCTGCGAGATGAGAGATGTCGCTGATGGTTAGCCAGCCTAATAAAAATTTTAATTTTAAACTTGGCTCTCATTTTCAAATTCTTGGTTTGAGTTGGATAAATCTTATTGATGTCGAGTTAAGGTGTACATTGGCGTGCATTTTTTCTCCCAATTTCTCAGATACGGTGGGTGATAGTATGTGAACGGCTGGTACGGAACGTTTGCGTAAGATTACGTCACGCGTTGGGGCATCTATCTGCGCAAGAGTGACCCGTGACCCATGACCCTAGTGATGTAGCTGTGACAGAGTTACGATGCTGTTGTTTAGGGATTAGGTATAACGTAGTGACTGCCACTTTGGCGCAGTAGGTAGTGCGTCGCTTTTAAGTGTTCGATCCCCGGGTCAGGCCTAAATTTGTACCTGAGTTTTTCTGTTAAGGTGACGGGTAGGGCACGCCAATCGATTTTAATTTTTAGCTACTAAACCGGATCTATTTTAAACAATTTCGAGGTTACAATCTATCGGCGAACACCTATACTTTTTATTTAATACATATATTAACTGTTTGGTCTGCTTTTGCACTCGAAAAAATAACTTAAGTCTATACTGTTTATAGTATCAATGCTGCCAACCAATAATTATTAGCTTTTTGGTCTTGAAGTTCAGTTTCAAGTATAATCCCATTTCCACCTACGAGGCTATAGTATCTTTGAGTTTTTCTGTTAAGGTGATAAGATTTATTTAATACTTATAGTTAACTGTTTGGTCTGCTCTTGCACTTGAATTTTGGATTACCGCCAAAAGTGGCTGCTTTTGACATGAATCAATTTTTCGCATACAAAAACGGACCCGAAATTTATGTATGTTATTTAATAAATAGTTTAAGTGTTTGCCGAGAGATTGTAATCCCGAAATTGTTTAAAATAGATCCGGTTTAGTAGGTAACAATTAAAATCTATTGGCGTCGATAGTGTGCCTTACCCGTCAGCTTAAGAAATTCTCAGTGTCAGCCTGGAGTCTGGAAGTTGGCGGTCTTGTACCCCCGTGCCTCAGAAAGCACGTTAAGCCTCTCCGGTCGTGTCACACTGGTGGTCCATCGGATTATGAGGGGAAGGGAATACTGCACTTATGTTTGCGCACACACTTGAGCACTATGATATATCCTGCGTAAGTGGCTGATCGTTGAGATTAGCCGCCTTAGCCGAAATCGGTTGAAGGATATTATTATTATAACGTAGTGATTATACTCTCTTTGGAATTGGGAAAAGTAGTTTTAGAGAAAAGCTAGTTTCACTGCAGATAACTCAATATGCACTATTTAATTGAAGGTCATCGTCATCGTCAGCCCATTTAACTCCCCACTGCTGGGGCACAGGCCTCCCCCAATCACATGAGGGGTAATTGCCATACTCACCACGCTTGGCAGACGGGTTGGCGAGGGTTTTGATATAAATGGAGAGTTTTCCTTCTCTGGGTGCTGATGATCATGCCAGCAGCTTTACCTTAGTCGCCTTTTACGACACCTCGGTAAGAGTGAGGGTGGCCTATTCTACTCTGCCGGGAACCACGCGGCTTCAATTGAAGGTGCTTGTGCCCATTGGTGCCGATGTTTAGTTTTTATTGATTCTGATGAAGGGATATTTCAATATGAAATCTCTTTTTAACCGCTGCCCATGGACACCTACAACACCAGAGGCGTCACAAGTGCACTGCGAAACATTTTAAAAAGGAATAGTAGGTACGCTCTTTTCTTGAAGGTCGTATTCTTGCAGGTCGTACCTATCGGTCCGGAAATACCGCAAGCGATAGTTCATTCCACAGTTTTGTCGTACGAGTTATAAAATTTCTTGAGAACAGTACAGTACAGTTGAAGACTGCCAACCATCTAGATGATGTGGATGGAACTGTTGTCGAGTGGAAGGCGCAATGAACCGACAGGAATCAGTCCGAACAATTTCTCAGAACATCACACAGAAGATTTAAGTTTTACATATACGACGGCAGCGTCTATATTTCTACCATGACTGACCCGGTATGTCTGAGTGGGTCGCACTTTAAAGCGACGGTTGCGACGTACCTAAGTTTTCGGTAAGAAATTCTTAGTGTCAGCCCGGAGTCTGGAGTTGGCAGTCTTGTGGTTTCCGAGGCACGGGGGTGCCTCGGAAACCACGTTAAGCTCCGGTCGTGTCACGCTGGTGACAATAGAGAGTGCCCTTGTGTTTGCACACACACTTGAGCACTATAATATATCCTGCGTACGTGGCTGATCGTTGAGATTGGCCGCCGTAGCCGTAATCGGTTAGAGGATTTTATTATTATTTCTACCATTAGGTCAGCGGTGATGGAAAACATCCAACGTGAGGAATCCTGCACGTTTCGGATACTTTCGGAAACATTTAACAATGGCTCATTTGTTCAGGTTCCCCTATTAAAAGGTTTGAAAGGTCAGACGGCTATCGTCCCATTTTAATTAACAAACTCCCGAAAGCCTGGCTCATTGGTCTAAGCCTGTGGCTAGCCACAGGCTTAGACCAATGAGCGTTTGAGAATACTGCCAAGGTTTTCCCGGCCTGTCGTAAGAGGCAACCAAACGAGCATTCGGAGTACGTGAGCGTACCCACTGCTGGAGAGGATTGCTCAGCATACGACTCCACGGGGGATGACATTAACGGGTGTCCTGGTAGCCGGCTCAGTCATGCCGAACCGTGGCTCTCCCACGGTCTTGGTATCGCCAATAGAATGACATTGTTCTTCTTGTACATTCTAATTCTATGATTCTCCCATAGATCGTTGCACATCACTAGAGGACATTGCGTGTACGATACTACGCATCGCGATGGGTTGCCACCCGCGTGGTGCAATAGTAATCTAAAGTCCCTATGATGTTTTTAATGATAATTCTAATTTCCCAACCAGACGTGTTTACTCATCATTTTTTACAAATCTCTATGTGGCAATTGCTCAATACTTTTAAGTGCCTGTTGCCATAGACTTTGATTAAGAAATGCAAATCGAATGAAAATCTTTTTTGCGGTGGCGATTTCACGCCAATATAAATAATAGGTATAGTTAATTGTCAAAACTACCTTCGTAGTGTAAGGCTAATAGCGCTGCCTCAAACCATGCCTTACTCGTAGCAAAAAATAAGTGAACACAGAAAGTAGGCTCTTGTTGACATTCATATCGAATAGTTCGTTTATATTGAAATAGAATTTTTATTGAACAAAAACACAAGAAAATTAAGACAACAACTAAGAAATAAAATTAAACTAAAAGTAAATAAAAAGAAAAGTTAAAACAAAGTAGGTCCGTGGCAGTCTCCCCAAAATGCTGGCAGCATTACCCCGCTGGATCGCGATGGAAATTCGCTGGGCGAGGTAGCTGCCAGCTTTTGGCTCTCCCGTGACTTCGACTAGACGCTTAGCTAAGTCACGGAAGAAAGAGAGAGCGTCGGAACCCCACGGGCCCAGTGTTTCAACACCGAAAGCTACAAAGTGGTAGGCACCAGAAAGATGCCTATACTTTGCAGCTTTCAGTCTCTCTGCAGCGTCAGCCGCAGCTCCGGCACTCCTCGTAGTCCCGGGAAGATGACACGGTGCCAGAGTGTCGACGCAGGTATTCGTTTATATTATATAGTGGCCAGCCCTCAATTTGTTTGACCTAGATGGCGCTAGGTGTCGATTACAACACGCAAGCGTTTCGTGTTTTTGGATTACCTATAAGCGTTTACCGCTGTCTATAGGAATAACCTCTTTATAATTATTGGTATAGAATAGTATAGATATTATGATACTAATGTTATATGTAGTTATAGCAGGATATCGCATCAGGAAGCCTATTTCTCGAGATTTTCGATTTCCAAAAATATGGCGGATGTCGCATGTCGCATGAAAACTATACACAAAAAAATATACTATTCATGTAAAGAGCGTACTCGGTTTTTAAAAAGGCCGGCAACACATTAGCGATCTCTCTAATTTCGCGGATGTTCTCGTGGGCGGCGTTGATTACTTTCCATCAGGTGACTCATAAAAATACTATGTTTTGCGTTATAATATCGTAAGATGATAAAATATCACGCTACGAGAATTAGTCTCCATGTCTCTTCCGCATACCTGTTTCTGTCATCCATGCTGAAATACGCTGGATCACTGTTAAGCGAGCGTGTTTGTGTGTGTCCTGACACTAAGAAAACGACGCGAAAAGCGCGCTTGAGTCGCCATCAACATTCAAATTTGAGCTTTCTGATTATAGACACAAGGGATCTCAATTTTTTGTTTCGTCTTTTTCCGCAGGACTTCTTACGGGGCGCGTACTCTAGCCTGAGGGTCTAATTAAAAGACAGACAGACAGTAGAGTTTCCCTCTCTTCCAGACGCGCTGTATGACTACTTTGTTTGAATGTGACAGGTATATTCTCGTTCGTTACGGGACGGCTTTAAATTAAGCCACCAGTTTTCGCGATCCATAGATTAGCATCGCATGCTCCGCATTAGCTGGGTGCATAAAGACTGTCATCCAGCGCGTCAGACAAACCCGGAAATTGATGCAGTCTGTCAAATAGAGGAAGATTGAATACCTCGGCCACGTATTGAGACACGATAGATACAGTCTTCTTCAACTTATAATGATGGGCAAATTCGAAGGGAAAAAAACGTGGTTGCGCGGGATACACGTACGGGAGTGGACCGGGTTCACCAGCGTGGAAGAACTTTTCCGTCTCGCAAAAGATAAGAAGAATTTCAAGAAACTGGCGGCCAACCTTCAAGACTGAAGAGGCACCTGAAGAAGAATAGATTAGCAATAAAGGTTGGCCGTGTGGTCCTCGGTAGAGTAGAATAGGCCACCCTCACTCTTACCGAGGTGTCGTAATAGGCGACTAAGGTAAAGCTGCTGGCATGATCATCAGCACCCAGAGAAGGAAAACTCTGCATTTATATCAAAACCCTCGCCAACCCGTCTGCCAAGTGTGGTGAGTATGGCAATTACCCCTCATGTGATTGAGGGAGGCCCGTGCCCCAGCAGTGGGGAGATAAATGGGCTGACGATGAAAGGTAGCCGACCCACAGTGGTTTAGATTACACCCTGAAGGCCGCGATGTTCTAAAACTATTTTTTATGCCCAGAGGACCACCTTTCTCCTCTCTCCTCTTTGTACGTACCAAGGTACAAATCCCGCGAGGGGCCTACCACCACCACACTACCACAACTACTGTGTGTAGAAATGGCTTCAATGTCGTATGAAACAATTGTTTTAGTCATTGTAGGCTTTAATCGCCTGAAATCAGTTACTCTGTCTAAAATAAAGGTGATTTCCTGGTTCTATTCCAAATGCATGCCACCAGTTGCCACCAGATGATCCACCATCTATGTGGACTGACAGCACTTCAATTTCAATTTCAATTTCTTTTTCCAAAAACATGATGTTACATTAAATCAGCTTGTGATTGGAGCCTTCTTTTAAGCATAATAATGCCTGTGCCAGAAGACTCCGCTCTTCCATATCGTTCACACATTTGATATGATTAAAGAATACAGATTTTAAATAATTTTATTCCCAATGTGTGAGATTGTGACTACTTATATCATGTTTGTATGAAAATGTGAGACGTGTGAATGAAAGTGTGTGATGTCTGAATGAAAGTGTGAGATGAGTGATTGAAAGTGTGGATATGTTAGTAGGTATAGTTTATATTGTGTGTTTTAATCTATGCAATTAAATATGTAATAGTGGTCCGTCTGTCTGCTCATTTCTGTTTTTTTTTATTATTTTTTTATTAAATGTAACTTATTTTATTCTATTTTATTTATTTATTGTATAGTAATACTGCTTCCGTTTCCTCATAATTTAACGGTCTTAACCACCAGCACTTAGTATTGAATACTAAGATCAATTGAACGGCACCAGTTGGCACCATAGAGTAACTTATACATACTAAGATAGGGGCATCAGTCGGCTAGTCAGTGCTAGCGCCATCTAGAGGAAAACGACCAACAATACTCAACGGCTATGTAGTACAGCCGCCTTCGAGAATCAGTCAGAGAGACGATTAAATAAAGTATCAGAAATAACTGTATTAATACCTCTTTCCCGTACTTTTTTTTTAAATTGCGAATGTGGGCAGGCGGCTTGAGGTCTTTGTTTCGGAAACACGCTTTACTACCACGATGTAAAAAAGCATAGTGACATCTACCGAAAAAACGCCGAACCATCTGATTGATTGCTTTTTAAAGCTACATCTATCGAAAACCGCTGAACTATTTTTCCCATAGGTACAGTGGAAAAAAAAAGTTAAAAGACCCTGGTTGGCTCCATCGTCGACGCGCACTTCTCTGATAAGCAAAATCCGTGTAAAGCAGGTAATATGAAGTGAATTACCAATCGTTGTTTCGGAAGTAATTTGCAGGCAGAAAGCTCAGGGGAAATTTATCTGTCGCTAAAACAAAGTTTGAAGTTCTGCCCCTCTCCATTGATTTGAGTAAAAATATGCGTAAAATACAAAGGACAAGTTTTGATTGCAATAAGATAAAAAATAAACCACTGGGGCAGAGTAGAATAGGCCACCCTCACTCTTACCGAGGTGTCGTAAAAGGCGACTAAGGTAAAGCTGCTGGCATGATCATCAGCACCCAGAGAAGGAAAACTCTGCATTTATATCAAAACCCTCGCCAATCCGTCTGCCAAGCGTGGTGAGTATGGCAATTACCCCTCATGTGATTGAGGGATGCCCGTGCCCCAGCAGTGGGGACTTAAATGGGCTGGCGATGAAACCACTGGGGCAGGAAATGATTTGTGAGGCTAGGATTGGATGACCCCTGAAGTGAAATATTCGATGATCCTGTCACTGTAGTGCTAATACGCAGGGCACCCATAGAACGTCCGCTGCCTACTACGTAATTTTCAAGAACCTAATTTCATGTTAACTTTTAAGCAGATGACCTCACTATGAGTTTGTATGACCTTTCCATCTTCTTCTGTGTATCAGCCTATACACTGTCTCACTGCAGGGCAAATCCTCCATTATGAAAATCAAGTCATCGCTACAATGATGGGATTAAGCTTAACCACCACTCTTGCCAAATTTACTAACTTGCCTTCGACCTTGGGAGAGCCATGCTTTGGCATGAATGGGCCGGCTCGACCGGAGTGATACCACGGCGTCACAGAACACGAGTGTGAAGCAACACTGTGCTGTGTTCCGCTGCGTGATTTAGGGTACCGGAGGCCCAATCCGGGGGAAAGGGGGGTTTAAAGGATAGCAGCGCACTTGTGACTCCACTACTGGTATCTATCAAAAAATGCGGATTGTTGATCACAAACCCGAGCAATGTCCGAAAAATTCGGAGCATACTTTTTGCCCGAGATCACGGCCCCCTAGACCAACAGAGCGTCACTCCAAGATGTTCTCCCTTAAAGTATCAGCCTACATACTGTCCCACTGCAGGGCAAAGGCCTCCATCATAGAAATCAAGTTATCGCTGCTATGATGGGGTTAGGCTTAATCACCACGCTTGCCTAATGCGGGTTGGTGATCACAAACCCTAGCAATGTTCGAAAAAATCGAAACATACTCTTTGCTGACATCAGGCTATAACACCGTCGATGTGAATGCGAAGCTGGAACTTATTTTAAACAAAACTACATGAATGGATGTATGAGCATAATCTTCAATTAAACCTCTCTAAAACTAAATTAAATACATTTTATCCGTACCAAAAAGCTCCTCTAAATTTTACCAACATAAAAATAGAACAAGTTAAAGAATATACCCTTTTAGGCCTAATAATAGATACTAATTTAAATTGTAATGAGCGTCCTCTCCCATATTGCAGTGCCCTCCCGGGTCTAAAGTGATACCTACATTTATTACGAACCAACTATTATGTAACCTCATCATCATCATCATCAGCCCATTTAAGTCCCCTACTGCTGGGGCACGGGCCTCCCTCAATCACATGAGGGGTAATTGCCATACTCACCACGCTTGGCAGACGGGTTTGCGAGGGTTTTGAAATAAATGCAGAGTATCCGGCATGCCGTCTCTGACCGGTGGAGGCCCTCAGCACTCGCCACGAAAGTAGTTGTGCCCAATTCGTCCGCGCACTTAAGGCGGTGCAGGACCAGTGGCAGTTGGGGGTATGTCGGACGACTGAGGGCTTCTTCCCTCCCACTCTGGTCACGCTTTGTCTTGTGCCACCCTTCCTGGGTGGAGAGCCCGCGGGCTCGGTGGCCGTAGGGCCGTGTGTTTTGGAGGTTCTGCGTCGGGTTTCTCAGCCAGAGCGGCTCGGCGGCAGTCCAGTGTTGCCAATCTTCCTGGCTCCGCATCCAGCGGAGTGGGACTTGCGGCGGCTCGTTTTTGAAGCCTGCAGGTTTTGTTTCCCCAACCCACTCTGCACTGCAGCCAGCAGTGTACGGGTGGGGAGGGGTACCTGCAGTCCTCCTCCCGGTGGTATTCTGCACT
Organism: Marasmia exigua; assembly: GCA_019059595.1. Taxonomy (NCBI): domain Eukaryota; kingdom Metazoa; phylum Arthropoda; class Insecta; order Lepidoptera; family Crambidae; genus Marasmia; species Marasmia exigua. The sequence goes on along the minus strand of CM032472.1, from coordinate 26,318,214 downwards.
GCAGCCAGCAGTGTGGATGCCACTCGGGGGGCGGAGTTGGTGGGCCGTGGGAGAGACCCTGGGTCCAATGCCTTCTCTAGGTGCTGATGATCATGCCAGCAGCTTTACCTTAGTCGCCTTTTACGACACCTCGGTAAGAGTGAGGGTGGCCTATTCTACTCTGCCGGGGACCACACGGCGAATTATGTAACCTATAGATGCAATAAGGATATTGAGTATTGCGTATTGCTCGACCCGGGAATCGAACCCAGGACCCCGAGATCACGGGCCGGTACTTAAACTACTAAACCAACAGGGCATTCCCCCGTTCTCCCGTACGTCCTTCCAAATATCCAATCACACAATGACTAAATGTAGGTAATCACTCATACACCAATATTTATAACATTGCCCAATATGACTTTGAAGATAAGATTCTTAATTTTCGAATAAGCATTCCAAATTATACCATTGCACTTGAAAATAATCACAGACCACGGACCACGGTCATATATGTGGCAATACAAATCAATGAACAATGGCTTTTTTTGTTGCAGAAGCAGCGAGCCTCCAACCAGAGGGCGGGTGGAACAGAGCCCACTCTATGTTCAAAAAGAATTTGAGGTAAGGAATTATTTTGAAGATTAATTCAACGTGGGTATGAAAATGGATTTGCCCGCCTTTCAAAGGCCGGCTGTTGGAAATTACGGTGGTCGAAATAAGAATGTCAAGTGATTTAGGGACTCGTATATATACCAAATCATGTCCCGAAAAGCGGCAGCAGCCATTTCATTGCATTCTGGTGGCTTTTATGTCTTTTTAAACAATATACACTTGATGGCTAAGTGTAGGGGTAGCTACGAGTTAGATGTATTTTAACTATAAAAAAGAGCAAAGTAGAAGACGAGGTGTTGGATAGGAGAAACCATAGAAATATCTCTAAGAGATTTGCCACACTGGCGGATTGCGAGCGTTTTCAGATCGGAGAATCGACCCCTCTCTGAGGCTCATAAACTACATAAAAAACTAGCTCCTACCCCCAAAGAAAAAAAAACACCCTACTTACAACTACACTAAATTCAAATTCAACCTACAAACAATAATCATGCATGACTGCCTAAGCTTAAGCTATTGTAATTTTATTTAATTACCCGACTACGGCTAAGCAAAAAGGAGGGTTATGATTTGGACCTGTATGTATGTATGCATGTATGGTTGTTCATCTGTTCCCTCATAACTTCTAAACTAGTTAACATATTTGAACAAATGAGGTGTCTATAATGTATCAAGACGGGAATTAACACGATATTTATTATGTGAAACAACATTGTGTACTCACATATTTGGCTCGACTCATATTTGAGTCCAATCGTGACCACGGCTGCTGTAACGTAGCCGAAACGTCAAGCCAAATATGTAAGTACACAATGTTGTTTCACATAATAAATATCGTGTTAATTCCCGCCTTGATACATTATAGTTATAATGCAACGCGAAAATCTAAAAAAAATGAGGTGTCGTTAGAAGCGTCTTGACTGTCTCCTGGTTATAGGTGACAAGACGTCATGTTAAAATAAAAATTGTTGCGCATCCGCGGCGTGAACGCTGTCGTAGCTCCTCTTTGAAATCGCTCGCAATCCGCTAGTGTGGAAACTCTAACGTTCTCTAACGCTAACATTGGATAATAACACATTAATTTGATGTCTATCTGTAATGATAATCTATAGATAGTTCTAAGTTGTGTAACTCTAAAGAAACCATAGACTAATTAATATAACTAAATACTTACACGTGTGTCCAAATGCTCTTGACTTTACTTACACTGCTGAACCCTAGAGTACACATACGTCATACTTGTGAACAGGTGCCACCTTTGGGGACTGGTCCGCTTCGGTTTATCTCATATTTAGCTTTTAATTTGCTTCATTCTATTTTGTGTTGCATTAGACTGTATGACTTGGTATTAGGATAATAAACCATTGTAAAAAAGTTGGCGATTAAAAAGAGTAACTGGCGAGTTTCTTACCGGATCTTCTCGACCAGAAACAACTTTCCGAGCCGGTGGTACAATCGCATTATGTTTATTTACTTTTTTTAGTATATTTTATGTATCAACATATAGGTATATGTATTAACATGTAAATTATTACATAAGTACTTATAAATAGTTTTAAATCATTCAAATGTATGACGATTTGTAAGTGCTGTGTACAAGCCTATGCAAATAAAGAATTATTTGATTTTGATTTTTATTTTGAGTTGAGCCTTAATAAGCCTACGATGGAGCGAGTTTACCCAGAAACAGCCTAATTACTGTAGCTTAAAGCTTTAGTTTTTGAAAGCCATGTTAAGTTTGGGTTATAGTTTGGCGAAAGCAGACGCAGTACATGACAGTACGCATCTCCATGGAGAAAAAAAACGATGCCTTTGTGCTTTGTCTGATATATTTCTTCTTTCTCCAGACTGATGAAGAGTTAGGTGATGAATGGGAGGTGAACAGAAGTCGAGTTCACCTCGGCGCTTTGATCGGCAGCGGCGCCTTCGGGAGAGTCCATGCCGCTCAGCTGGACATGGCTGGAGGCGAGACTATCACGGTAGCTGCTAAGATGCTCACTGGTAAGTATGGAAGATATAACTCCTGCGAGGCTTTGGTTTTCGTAAAATAGGAATAATGTAAAGTGAATAGAAATCAAGTACACGCTAAGCAACATAATGTTCTTTGTTTGGATACAACTTGGCTGGATGCGAGACGTCTACAGTTGGTGCTAAGATGCTCACCGAACAGTAAGATCTGTGATGCTTTTACCCTTGTCACCTAAGGATAATGGTGTTTCCCCATCGTGAGAACGCATTTAGCTGGACATCTATAAAGCAAAAGTAAACTAACATTCTGTAAATCCTAGACCTCATCGACGCTATTCATCAGGTACGATTGTGGTCAAAAGGTCCTATAATAGATGCGGTTGGAATTAGAACAAAAATCTGGATCACCCTACCCAGTTCCCACAAAAAACAGTCTATTATCTATACTATTTATAAAGGAGTTGATTTTAATGATAAAAACAAGGCTTTAGGTAAACCACTTGCGTGATGCAATCGACACCCAGCGCTATCTATTGGTCGACGACGCGTTTGGCACAGTGGCAGTGAACGCTGTCTCTGGTGCAAGGGTTGCGGGTTCGCCCCGCTCAGTACAAACATTTGTGTGCATGAACATATCTGTTTGTGTTGGTCTGGGTGTTTACTATGTATTATAAGTATGTATTTACAAAGACGAAAGTGCGCAGTGTCTCAAGACGAAAGTTTTCAATGCGTGTGTGTTGCCAGTGATGACATACGGAACCGAAACGTGGCCGCTTACAATGTGCCGATTAAGGAGGCTCAACGTCACCCAGAGAGCAATGGAGAGGGCTATGCTCGGAGTCTCCCTGCGTGATCGTATCAGAAATGATGAGATCCGCAGGAGAACTAAGGTTACAGACATAGCCCAAAGGATTGCATGCCTCAAGTGGCAATGGGCAGGGCACATAGCGAGGAGAACAGACGGCCGTTGGGGCAGAAAGGTCCAGGAGTGGAGGCCACGCACAGGAAGTCGCAGCCAGGGCAGGCCCCCCACAAGGTGGACCGACGATCTGGTGAAGTTCGCGGGAATCCATTGGATGCGGGCGGCACAAGACCGATCTGTGTGGAGAACATTGGGGGAGGCCTATGTCCAGCAGTGGACGTCTATTGGCTGAAATGATGATGATGATGATGATTTACAAAAAAAGTATTATATGTCTATTATTTGTAATCCCACTGTTGATTCTGATATCCCTAACACAGGTGCTTGAGCTACCTAGCTCGGAGTCAGATCAATGTATGTGATGTTGTTCAATATATATTTTTTTTATTATTGGTCCAATTTAAGATCTAAAACGAAGTGAGAGTGGGCCACTAGGAAGCACTAGTTTGTAATAAAATACTTACTATGAATTCTAGTCTAGACTACAAAGTTTCATAACCAAAAGTGCGCTGTTTATTTCAGAACCACAAACAATTATCATTACATAAAAGCAAGGAAATGAAAGTTTGATGCATCCGTAATCTGATTATTATCAGCAAAGATATTGTGTACATCTGGACAAACCTGTTGAATATCGTTTGTCATAACATGATACTTTAATATCGCGTTACAAACAAATGTCGGTTCTCAAACTCTAGGTTATTGATAGATAGATAGATATACTTTATTGCACAAAATACACAACTTAAGTACTAGGCATTACAGAAATTTTGTGTATAATTTCGGCGGTCTTATCGCTGAAAGCGATTTCTACCAGACAACCTTCGGGTAAAGGATTTTTTTGACGGCCTCTTTGGATCAGTGGTAGTGAACACTGCCTCTGGTGCAAGGGTTGCGGGTTCAATACCCAAACATTTGTGTGCATGAACATGTATGTTTGTATTGGTCTGGGTGTTTTCTATGTATGATAAGTATGTATACATATACCAAAGTAAAGTATTAAATTCCACTGTTGGTTCTGGTATACGTAACACAGGTGTTTGAGCTACCTATCTCGGAGTCAGATCAATGTAAGTATATAATTTTGTGAAATATTTATGTGAATGAATGAATGAATCTCTAAGAGATTGTATGGATGAATTGCCCCTCTGATCGCATCCAAACAAAGGAGAAATACAGCGCGTGTGAAAGGGAGGGGAGGTCGGACATGTTCATGCAGACAAATGTTTTACTGTGCGGGGATCGAACCAGCAACCCTTGCACCAAAGGCAGCGTTCACTACCACTATTCCCTTAGACATCAAATAGTCTAAGACTATTCCATACGGGTTGTCATAACATAACATTCTTAAGGTGACGGGTAGGGCACACTAGCGACGCCAATCGATTTTAATTTTTAGCTACTAAACCGGATCTATTTTGAAAAATTTCGGAAACACAACCTCTTGGCAAACTCACACACTATTTATTAGATAACTATGCACAAATTTTTCGCGTAGGTACGCGTTGGACCCAACATTTGTGAATGGTTATTTAATAAATAGTATACGTGTTTGCTGACAGGTTGTAACCCTGAAATTGTTTCAAATAGATCCAGTTTAGTAGCTAAAAATTAAAATCGATTGGCGTCGCTAGTGTGCCCTACCCGTCACCTTAATGTAAATTATTTCCTGGACATTACCGCGGTATTTTTACCTATGCTGTGAATATGTGCCGCGTTGCTATTACAAGCATTTCACACCATTTCTTATGTTGCGTTTGTACAATCAGATACAAAAATTTCAAATCTATATTATCTTTATTCAGCCAGCACTAATTGTAAATACTCCAAAGAATATCGGCGTCATCAATAATATATATTTATTGAGCGTCATAACTTTTATGTGAGGTACAGGCCACGGCACCTAAGTGGTTAGCTAACCGTCAGTTGGTTGGATAGTTTGCGCTTGTAAAATGGCTCACTTTATACTAAAACATGATTTCTGCGTACTCAAGGTCACCACTAAACTTATTTGGCGCGGCCTGTAAATGGTATTTAATATTCTGTATTCTATTCGGCCTGTAAAAAGAGTAACTAGTTACTATAATTTGGTCATCTTTAAGGCAAGAGGGAACAGGCATCTTTTAGGCAAACGCGTATCATCCTAGACCTCATCGTCGCTTTCCATCAGGTGCGATTGTGGTCAAGCGTTAGCCTATTGACCAAATAAAGTTATAGCAGTCACATAGCGAGGAGACGGCCGTTGGAGCGGAAAGTTCCTCGAGTGGAGGCCACGTACAGGAAGTCGCAGCCGTGGCAGGCCTCCCCATAAGGTGGACCGACGATCTGGTGAAGATCGCGGGAATCCATTGGATGTGGGCGGCACAGGACCGATCTGTGTGGAGAACATTGGGGGAGGCCTATGTCCAGCAATAGACGTCTATTGGCTGAAATGATGAACTAGTTACCGAGTTTCTTGCTGGTTCTGAATGGATATGAAAATATTTAATTTAATTTTAATAAAATTAGTGGCATCCGTTTTGCTAGCATGCGTGCTCCAATTTTCCTTTTTATTAATCCTATAATTATAAATTCTGCGCATATAATATTCCCTTATTTATTTTTGGAATCGCCACGCTTCGGCATGAATGGGCCGGCTCGACAGGAGGGATACCCACAGAAAACGTCAGAAAAGAACCAATAATGTCGTTCAGAATGGTTGGTAGAAGACGTGGTTAAAAAGGAATGTAAATATCAACCGATCAAATCTGTATAACTGAAGATCAAAACAAGGCTGTCGACTGTCTGTTACCAAGAGTACTTGGTTACTTTGGCCAAATCGCCCGGAGAGAGTCCGACAACTTGGACAAGTTAGTTGTTGAGGGGAAAGTCAGTGGTAAAAGACGAAGAGGCCGGTTCACCTCTTCGTTGGTCAGACCAAATAAGGGATGTAAGCCACATACAAAATCTGTGATGTAACCGAACTCACTTTGCCTATTGCCCTAAGACAAGCCGAGGATAGGGAAGAATGGAAAGACCTTGTCACCGCCTCGGTAAAGGCATTACAAGAAAGGTACGACCTTCTGCAATAAAGAAAACGATGAAGAAGACTCATCATCATCATTTCAGCCAATAGACGTCCATTGTTGGACATAGGCCTTCCCCAATGTTCTCTACACAGATCGGTCCTGTGCCGTCGGCATCCAATGGATTCCCCAACCTTCACCAGATCGTCGGTCCACCTTGTGGGGGGACCTGCCACGGCTGCGACTTCCTGTACGATGCCGCCACTCGAGGACCTTTCCGCCCCAACGGCTGTCAGTTCTCCTCGCTATGTGCCCTGATCATTGCCACTTGAGACATGCAATCCTTTGGGCTATGTCTGTGACCTTAATTATCCTGCGGATCTCATCATTTCTGATACGATCACGCAGAGAGACTCCGAGCATAGCCCTCTCCATTGCTCTCTGGGTGACTCTGAGCCTCTTTAATCGGCACATTGTAAGCGGCCACGTTTCGGTTCCGTATGTCATCACTGGCAACACACACGCATTGAAGACTTTTGTCTTAAGACAATGCGGTAGATGGGCCGAAAATATGTTGCGTAGCTTCCCGAACGCTGCTCAGCCGAGTTGGATTCGTCGATCGACCTCTTTCTGGAAGTTGGATTTACCAAGCTGGGCTTTTTGTCCGAGGTAGATATTCCTCATCCACAACTTCCAGTGAAGAAGACTACTTCTATAAAAATCATAAAGAAGAAAGTTAATAATTTTATTTTTGAAAGTTCGTAACCATGTAATGAAGTAAAGGACGTCTATAAAGTTTTGTGAGTTAACATTTATGAGACTGTACAGTGAACAGCAAATGTAGACAGTGAAATATGTCTTAATGAGCGACAAACAGCATTGTGTACTCGCGGTTCTTACAAGAACCGCGTCGTGTCAGTAACCCACATATTTTTTGCCATATTACATAGCTACATATACGTATAAATAGCTCGTAAACGTACACCTTGCGTAGTTTTTTATTCTTCTTATTTCTATTATCCTGAAACAGGGCCTTAAAAGGGAGTATGACGTCATTTATCTTTATTATTTAATATGACGATGTTTTTTTTAAATACACTACATTGTTAGGTCGGCAACCCAAATGCTTACGATGTATTGAAACCTATAAATGAAAAATACGCTATAAAGCGTTTTGCCGACGGTTTGCGAATTCCTAAGTTCAGTACCATTGCAGCGGCGCGCAATTACTCTTGCCTAAAGGATGCGATACAGCCTGCACAGGACGAGGAAGTCTCCACATCAGAGCGACCACCAGAAATTGTGGGTACGTCCGTCCTAAACAATTTCATAAGCTACTAGACTGCGCCCGCGGCGTTACTTACGCAGTTTCAGTCTTTATTACCCAAACATCTATTTTAAGTTTCTGACTTTACTAATTAGCAAACCCTCATGCTGCATTTCACCCCTTCAAAGGGTGACTTTCCAAAAACGTTGAAGTGAATTTCTGTTTATTTTAAATTATGCGTAGGTATAAGTACAAATTTTCACATTCCTAACATCAAAGACGAAGGACTATCATAAAACTTCAATCCCTTTTTTCATCCCCTTAAGGGTTGAATTTATAAAAATGTAAAAAAAGGTTTTTATATTAGGAAGCCCAAATAATGATTTTCAAGATTCTTACATTAAAATTGAACATGGTGAAGATCGCGGGAATCCATTGGATGCGGGCGGCGACAGCCGTCTATTGGCTGAAATGATGATGATGATGATGATGACATTAAAATGGCTAAACCCCCATACCGTGTTTCTCCCCATATTTAACCCCCTGTAAGGGTGATTTTCAAAAAAACTTTTGATATGTTATTTTTAATTTCCTGTTATTAGTCTAAATACTAATTTTCACATTCCTAACATCAAAGATGGCGGATTTTCATACAAACTTCTAACCCCCTTTTTATCCCCAAAGGGTAATTTTTTTCAAAATCCCATCTTAGTGCTCACATTCCCTATTAAAGGAACCCCCTGCCCAAATTTCCAGCTTCTAAGGTCAGTAGTTTGTGCTGTGGATCCATTCCTAGTCACTTAGTCCTTTTATATAGATGAAGTAGATTGAGTTCCAAATTTGACAACACCATAAATATTTGATTGAAATGTATTTTACTCTGTCTTAATTAAAATGGAGAATCCAAAACTGTCAATGTTATCCTGGAAGGGTTTGGAATGTCGAGTTTGATTGTAATTGTGTTTAAATTTAAAAGGGAAGCCGTCAAAAGTCAGGAAACCAGTCCGCTAACGGTCTCTTCGGGAAACACGAGAAATCGGTCCTTAATAGAAACGGTCCAAACTTTTTATATCATTGCTTGTAACATTTTTTGAAAGGCGAGTAAGTAGATACCTAACATTGTTATAGACCACAAATATAGAGAAAAATCTTAAGAACTGTACTGTAACATTTACTTTTTAACCTCCGACGCAAAAACGATGGGTTGATATAAGTTTGACGTGTCTGTGTATGTGTGTGCGTATATGGCATCGTAGCTCCCGAACAAATGAACCGATTTTTATTTTGTTTTTTTTTTGTTTGAAAGATGAATAAGAAGGAGTGTTCTTAGCTATGTAGGATTAAAATCGATCCAAGATGGCCGCCGTCACAAAGATATGGATTGTATCTATGTTTTAACACAACTCCTACAATATGAGTATCATATAAAATGGGCTTGAGCAGCAGAAAATATTTAGTGTGACAAATTTCAAATCCAAGATGGCCGCCGTCAGATAATGACGAATAACCTATTTGTTTTTGTCGGGGGTTTTTTAAATTTTAAAATTTTTATATGTATTTAATTACCACAGACTCTAGGTATATGCCTGTGCCTTTGTCTGTGCCTTTGTTTGCTAGTAGTTACATACGAGTAGTTTGTTTGCTTGCTTATAGTTATGGCTCTCCGCGCACAAAAAATACTTTTCTTAAATTCATTTATTGTTTTCTTGCTAACTTAATAATACTGCCACTAGAAGCTCCTAAGAAGTAATTGAATCTGAAATGGGGGTCTTGATTTTTATTTCAAAGTGAAGTTCACATGATACCTATCATAGTAGTATTATAATATCGGTGATATTATGAAAAGGCTTGATGTGTACAGTGTAATAGATATTAAATTTAGTTTAAGGTACGACGCGTTATTTCTTATTTACCTATTACAGAAAAATATCTTTGAAAAATAAATTCCCGTGCTAGTGATATTTACTAAAAATCGGTATATATCGCAAAAAAGTAGTTTTTTTTATAATTTACATGCGACATCCGCCATACCGCAAGTCGGGACTTTCGGCGGAATTGGGCTCCTGAACAAGGTAGGTATTTACAACGTTGGTACGTTATGTTCGAAACCCTTGATGGGCGAGCCCCACTCGCACTTGACCATTTTTTAACACTAATTTAAATAACGCCAAGTTGTTCTCGTGGTTTAAGTACCGGGCCGTGATCTCGGGGTCCTAGGTTCGATCCGGGTCGAGCAATAGTATGTTTCGATTTTTCGAACATAGCTCTGGGTTTGTGATTACCACTCCACATTAGGCAAGCGTGGAGATTAAGCCGATAAATCCCAGCATAGTAGCGATGACTTGACTATGATGTAGGCCTTTGCCCTGAAGTGGGCCAGATATGGGCTGAATATACTATTTCAATACTTATTATTTTCCACAGAAAACGCGACTGAAGAAGAGATGCAAGATTTCCTCCGGGAAATCGTGATGCTGAAGCACGTAGGGTCCCATAAGCACGTCATCCGACTGATCGCTTGCTGCACCCGGCGAGCGCCTCTCATTGCGCTCCTTGAACACGCTCCCAGGGGCGATTTACTGACGCTCCTGAGATCAGCGAGGGGTAGAAGAAAAATGGAGCACGGGTCGAGCGTCACGAGGAGAGCGAGCAGTGAACCTCGGCAGTCTGAAGCTGATAGTAAGTGTACACTATTATATAAATGTTTAGAATGAGATAGAACACGCTTCGAGGCGCGATTTACTGACGCTCCTGAGATCAGCTCTCACTGATCACTGATCGCAAAAGAAAAATTGTGCACGGATCGAGCGTCACGAGCGAGCTGCGAGCCTCGGCGGTCTGAGGCAGACAGAATTATCGAATTAGTTAATGTTTGGTACTAGATGTAACTTGCTTCCAGGAGCGATTTACTGACGCTCTTGAGAACGACAAGGGGCTGGAGAAAAATGCAGCACGGGTCTTGACCCGAGGGTCGCTCTCCTAGTCACTCTTGCGTCACTAGGAAAGCGACCTTCGGCAGTCTGAGGTCGATACGCTGTCTAGAACTAAGTTTATAGATGTGTGGCGTGACGAAATGGATATAATACTTTCTTCTTACTACGCTGGCTCAGTGATCCAAAATTTGTCTTGGCCTCCGAAGTCAAAATTCACCCTATGTGGATAAGATAAAAAAATTGAATACAGGGTGTATCTGTGAACATTTACATCCCTTTAACCACGTGTTCTACTAACCATTATGAACAACATTTGTTCTATCACTTTTGGAAATTCCCATGAAAACAATTTCAACTTTTCTTACAAAGTCGGTCACGTGGCTTAGTCATTTTGTATGGGGAGTCAGAAAAAATTTCGATGAATTTCGAAAAGTCGTAGAACAAACGTTGTTCAGAATGGTTGGTAGAACACTTGGTTAAAGGGATTTAAATTTTCACAGATACACCCTGTTTTACCGTGGTCCCAAACAAAGGTGTTTCCCTTGTACCTACTATGGAACCAAAAGCAACGATGGTAGCACTAAGAACCAGACCCAACACAAATATCTGTTTCATCAACTAACACTTGTGTCGATGCGGGAATCGAACCCGCGAATGCGTCTCAGCCGGCGCTCAAACCACTGCGTCAAGATGATGGGTAAGCACAATAGCGACGCCAATCGATTTTAATTTTAGAAACCGGATCTATTTTAAACAAATTCGGGATCACAACCTCTCAGCAAACACTTATACTATTTATTAAATAACCATGCACAAATGTTAGGTCCAACGCGTACGTGAAAAATTGATTCACGTCAAAAGCGGCTACGGCGGAATAAATTTTTCGCGTATGAAAACGGACCGCTATTTAATAAATAGTATAAGTGTTTGCCGAGAGGTTGTAACCCCGAAATTGTTTAAAATAGATCCGGTTTAGAAGCTAAAAATTAAAATCGATTGGCGTCGCTAGTGTGCCCTACCCGTCACCTTAAACGGGTAGCTATCCTGGTATGGACATAAAATGGGAATATATGAAAGTGCATCCCAAAAAAGACGATTAACTAGGTATTGTAATGTGATTGGGTAGATGCAGGGGCAAAGGACGGGCCCAAAAGTGATACCTATGATCATAATCATAGGTATACCTCCATAGAGTTAGCGCATTAAAAGCAACTTCTTGGCGCTCCTAAGTATAGAAAAGGGTATAAGGACGGCCCTGAAATATCGATTTTAAAAATAATATTTATTCTCAACTTTACGAAGCTCTTCAAATATAATAAAGCTGGTAACAAACAGACTACGATAACAAACTTTCGCATAATAACAAGTTCACGTTCAAAACTTTGTTTAATGAAATTCAGAGTCTATAGAACATTACTAATTACAAAATTGCTTTTAAAATACGCTTATGATGCTAAAATCGCTGATGAATTTTTTTTACTATCACTACGCGGGCTCTATCGTCGCTGGCTTATATTCGACTTTGAACGTTTAGTTCGAAATTTGTAACCCCTACAATATTTTTAGAGCAAAATCGTTTAGGTGTGACTTTGAATGCCTTATGAAACATAGGAGTCAAAACATAAATCATATTATTTCACAATTAGATATTTATTTTTCAACATTTAGGTAACTAAATTAACCTTTGGTCCAAAGTTGAACCGCATTAAGCTGAAATTTGAATGATTTGAAGCTTATTAAAAGTTTTTTTTTCGTAATGAGGGCAATTTATCAAGTGCTTTTATAGAATAACGATTGGTATTGAAATGTAGAGGAGTTATTCGGTCTGAGAGCACTTAAAGCGGGTCAAATCTGAGTCTAACGTAATTGGGGCATTCTTAATTAAACTACCAAAAACAGCGGCAATATTACTCTTCAATCTATTCGGCACCTTTTAGCGCGGTAGTTTGAGGCGCAAAGGTTGCAGGTTCAATTCCCGTATATACCTAACAAAATGTTTATTGATGAAACGGTACTTCTGTTAGGTCTGGGTGTTTGTGGTTTTCGTAGTGTCTTCCATAATAACGGAAAAACCTTAGTTAAGGACTAACAAATATTAACTCAAATTAAATAAAATCGTCGAACACATTGTAAAATTACTTCATTCGATACACGTTTGGGCTGTATATGTAATAGGTGGCAGACGAGCTTACGGATGACCTGATGGTAAGCGATTGCCGCCTCGAATGGTACTGTTCCATGCGATTGCGATGATTGTTCAAGAGCTGCCAACCGTTAAACTAATCTATAAGTTGAGGAAATTCGATTGTAGGTATCTAGTAACCTGCATATATGTGGATGTCGGTACCTATTCATTTTTAATCCCTCATAAAGCAAGTATTCATGTATTTTGTTTTCAGCGGAATATACAAACCTGAGCGATTCGGACCCGACCATATCAGAAGGAAAGCTGTACATAGAAGGCGAGACCCTCAAGAGTAGAGACCACTACGTAGCAGAGCCGGCGCTGCAGCTGGACAGCGGCACCATGCGGGCGTACGCGCTCCAAGTGGCGCTGGGGATGAGCCACCTGGAGAGGCGAGGCATCACTCACAGGTGAGTCATTGTCTACAGTTCTTACTGATAAACAGAAAGAATCATTTATCCCTGTAAGAGCGACGCTTCGACATGTATGGGCCGGCTGCGATAGACTTAAAGAAATTCCTTTATCCTACTAATCCTGATATGGACAGGCAATGAGTAGAGATGACGAGCTTGCCAAAAAAGGGGCCGGTAGCTATATGTATTTAATATTTTTTTTCTGTGATAGGGGGTGGACGAGCGGATGAGCAAACCTGCATATTTTCCTATAGTTGGGCCAAAATAATAGGCCACAATGGACAACATTTCATATATTTAACATGTCCATATTGTTTTTTTTATATGAAAATAGACATAAAATGAACAGACGCCTATTTTTTCTTTTTTTTTAATTTTGCCATTTTCATTGGTACATAAAAAATTATTGAATTCTTTATATTATAAATAGACGTAAACGCCAAATGACGTCATCAGACGGCTGAATGCAGCGATATCCTTTGCTTACCATTGCTATAATAAAAAATATACTACTGTCAAAGGTAAAGAATACTATTGTCAACATTGTCAACGTCATTCGTGTTTCCGTTTCCCGTTTCTGTGGAACGAACTCGCTACCTACATACTTACATTATTTAATATTTTTTCAATTTTAAAACGTTTGAACACAATGAATGTTACTCATTTTTGACAGTCGCATGTCATGGGTTTGGCTTTTCGTAAATTTAAAACTATAATGTGCTACGCAAAGAAATATTTTACATTCTGCCGTCCGATGACGTCATCTTACGTTTTTTAGTTTTTAATTTTTTTCTCAGTAAATAAACAATATAAAAAAATTATAAATATATATTCGAGAAGCGGAAAAGTAAATAAAGAATTGGGTTTTTTTTTTGTTTCATAGCTCAGCAATTTTGAAATGTTGTCCATTGACCCTTCAACAAAATTCGACATCGTAACCTTGTAACAACGGTCATTGAATTTATCAAGCTTTCTATGTTAAAAAAGCACTATTAGGTGTTTTACTTTTTAAAATAATGTTTGCAATTATTTATTGCAATAATTACAAAAATGATAATTTATCTATTAAAAAGTAAATGCTGTTTAACTATTTATAAACTTAAAAAAAAATACTTTTCTAGAGAATTGTACGTTGGTACAATGTTGTATCTGTCAACGCATTTTCTTTTTAAGCTCTAGGGAATCCCTAGAGCTTAAAAAGAAAATGCGAAAATTATTTAGGGTACATCCCTAGTAGGGATGTACCCTAAATAATCGAATGAATACAAGAATAATCATGTAGGAATATTCAACCATAAATGAAAAGCCACATTCTGATTAAAATAAAACGTATTATTCTCTTGTTTGAATAATAACTTGGTAAAAAGGAAAACCATAATATGGCTTAGGTACAATATAACCGCTTTCATTTCAGTTATTTTAATCATAAAAATGTTATACAAGGTCTGAAGATTACAGTTAAGAATGGAGCTAATCTAATGTTTTGTTACAAAAGATAGTATTTATGACTTAAAACCTGCGATTGCGTATTGACAGAATCCATTTTAATATTTAATGTTTTGAATAAAAAGATTTCAAAAAAGAGTACGTTTTTTAAGGTCGCAATGGTCCGGAAATACCGCAGGCGGTAGTACATTCTGTAGTTTATCGTTAACATAAAATATACAAAAAAATAAGCATATTGCGATTCTAACACCTGGCATGAAACTCCCCGTTACTCTTTTTAATCGCCAACTTTTTTTACAATGATTATTATCCTTATACCAAGTCACACACTTCGGGATGAATGGGCCGGCTCGACCGGAGTGATACTTACCACGGCGTCACAGAAAACCGGCGTGAAGCAGCACTGTGCTGTGTTTCGCTGCGTGAGTGAGGGTACCGGAAGCGAAATCCGGCGAAAAGGGGGGTTTAAAGGTTGGAAGCGCACTTGTGACTCCACTGGTGTTGCGGGTGTCCATGGGCGGCGGCAACCGCTTACCATCAGTCCGTTCATCTGCCACATATCACATAAATAAAATACAGTCTAATGCGATACAAAATATAATGAAGCAAATTAAAAGCTAGGTAAATAAGAGATAAAACACATCTCTATACGTAGGAGAAAGAAAACAACACCTTGTTTACGTCATAAACAACATAACGTCATAACTTCGTCATAACGTACTACACGGCGCCGTAAACTAGGATTCCACCCATCTGGATGGGTGGAGATCCACCAGCCGTGCGCTTTACACGTAATTGTTTACCGCGCACCTCCTCATTGTGGAATCATCTTCCCGCAGCGGTATTTCCGAACCGGTACGACATTGATATCTTCAAGAAACGAGCCTACCTTCCTAAAAGGCCGGTAACGCATCTTCGCTCCCTCTGGTGTGGGTGATGTCCATGTGCGGCAGTGATCACTTACCATCAGGTGACTCACTTGCTCGTTTGTATCCCTTTCTCATAAAAAAGTAGATAATTTTACGTGTGTACTTACGGTACGTATTGATGGCTCGCGGTAAGTGGCCACCATGATTATTAGACTTCTATAAACAAATGGTTCGATTTTTCGTACCACCTTTTTATGTTTTTCCTAGCTGACCCGACAGACTTCGTCCTGTCAAAAAAAATTGTAATGTGGCAACAAATATGAACTTTATAAAATAGCAATAAAACTCAAATTAATTCTACGTTTTAGTTAGAAAACGTTTGTATGTGAAAAAGAAAAGGGCTGTTTGTAGGGTTTTTTCGAAAATTATTCGATTTTTTCTCGCCGTAAGAACCATTCTTGGACTTCAACGAACATTATAAAAAAAGAATTGGCCAAATTGGTCCAGGCGTTGTTGAGTTATGCGCTTACCAACACATTTTTACCCGACTACGGCAAAGCAAAAGGAGGGTTATGATTTTGACAGGCTATGTATGTATGTATGTATGTATGTATGTATGTATGTATGTATGTATGTTCATCTGTTTCCACGTAACTTCTTAACTACTTATCAGAATTCGACAAATGACATATCATTATAAGCGTCTTGATCGTCCGCTGGTTATAGGCTATATGAAGTTTCACAAAATCTAATGTGGCGCCCTCTAGCGGACAAAACATACAGAGTAAAAAAATAAAGTTATGATAAATATGCCGTGTTTGGTATCATTTGAAAGAGCTTGACTTGTACATTTTGAATATATATATATATATATTACTAGCACTTGGACACCAAAATAGTACAAATAAAATAAAAGTAAAAAAACTAAAACCCAACTACGACAAAAAACGTCGCTGAAAAAGTATAAAACAAGCCTTCGTTGTCAATTTATGCAATATTCACTATGTAGAGATAAAATTTCATGTTTGGAAAGGCGTAGTCACACGTTAAATATACTACCCTTTGACAACGTGTGACTGCGGATTTCCAAACATGAAATTTTATCTCTACATAGTGAATATTGCATAAATTGACAACGAAGGCTTGTTTTATACTTTTTCAGCGACGTTTTTTGTCGTAGTTGTGCGATTCATTTTTATATTATAGATTATTCAGCGCCATTTAACTGTTCGACAAAGTTCAAGCATGGTACTTATTTACTTAAAAGCCTTTTTAACAAGATTTTTAAATTATTTTTTTCACCAATATTATTCGTACACATTGCCATATAAGTCATATTTTGGTCGTTTAGAAAAAAAAATACTATGCCTCTAAGGTTTATAAGGCCACACCACAGTTTGCGTGCTATGCTCCTAACTTCACAGATGAATCAAATATAATTTTACTTTTCCAGAAACCTGGTAAATGAGATTCACAAAAAAATACACGTAAATACGTAAAGCATAACCTTATTTCACGGCACGAAAATTCAGAGAGAATTATAATCAACATAATAACTTATTTAACACACCACAATCTCCTCCATATGGAGCAGATACGGCCCAAATTTGTTTGTCCTCTTATCCTGTACACCTGTAGGCTCATCGCCGTTAGATTAAATATAACCCTAAGCGGGCTGTTGATAGGCCGGAGGAAACTCCCGGTAGGGATGTGTCCACTTGAGTTACTCAAGTGGACACACCTACCAGGAGTTTGACTCAAGTTGAGTTACATGGATCATGGGGAGGTTGGACGAAGATCATCCCGTGAAAAAACCACACCAGGGCCGACTCGTGGACAGACCTAAGTTTCCCTGGAAGGACGTCGTTGAGACTGATCTGCACGAGGTCAATAAATTAGCAAGAAGTAGTGCAGGATCGACCGAAGGGGCGGTCTCATATTTCGGAGGCCTAGACTCTATTTGGGTCGCTGAGCCACCGGAGTATGTGAGTAGTATGTTGGTATCAAACCACACTTAAACACGATTTAAGTCGGCAGCTATCTATACAGGGTGTATCTGTGATCATTTACATCCCTTTCACCACGTGTTCTACTAAACAAAATTTGTTCTATCACTTTTGGAAATTCGCATGAAAAATTCTCAACTTTTCATACAAAGTCGGTCACGTGACTTGGTCATTTTGTATGGGGAGTCGGAAAATTTCAGATGAATTTCGAAAAGTCGTAGAACAAATGTTGTTCAGAATGGTTGGTAGAACACGCGGTTAAAGGGATGTAAATGTCCACAGATACACCCTGTATGCCCTTCCTTTTCATAGAATTAACTGCCCCACTTAGATTAATTTTGCCATGTATATGGTGAAAACTGATTTGAGAGAATTTTGAACATCTAAAATATGTATATTTCTGCCATTCTCAATTTAATTTGTTTAACTACTTTGCACTGCCATCCCTTATAACGATATTTATTATACGATATTTCTTACCTCTACCCAAAGGTTGTCTGGAAGAAATCGCTACAAGCGATAAAACCACCTTATTGTACTGTCTGTTGTTGTTATTGTATCATGCTTGTATTTTAAGTAAAGAATATCTACCTATCTATCTAATTTTTTTTTACTACCACAGATATTCACTACTAACTCGAGTTCTTATACCACGTGTTTGTCTCGAGATGGCCCACCTCTAAATCTGTAATACCCGGGCGAGGGTGGGGGGAGACTCGGGGTAGGGGGTTCCGGGAAAAAGGCGCCGGTTTCCAGGCAGCCCGCTCGCGCCAAGGACCTCTGGGCCAAGGACACCGCGTGGTTGTTTTGACCCGGGAAACGTCATCGGGTCTGACTGTTTTTAGAAAATAGCCTAGTTAGATTATGCCAAAGTTAAGATTGAAACAAAGGTTTGTGTTATAACTTAAGTCCCTGGGTATCTCTCAGTAGATCCAGGGAAAAAAAAATAAAGTTCCTTTAAAAACTGATCTCATAATGAATAATACAATTCATTTACATATTGAGAAAAACTTAAACAAAAAAATTATATGTTTTTGCATGCAAGACTTACCTAAGTTAAACTAAAAATATAAAATATGTAGGTAGGATTTTTTTTATTATGGCAGACAAACGAGCGGACGGCTCACCTGATGGTAAGTGAAGAAATCACAGATGCGTTGCCGGCTCTTAAGGGAGTAATAATCTCTTTCCTTTCACAAAAATCTGTGTTGTCTATTGCGCACCGAGCAACCACGGACCTAAAGCGCACAGGGCGTACTTGCTTGGAAGTAGGTATTACGTCCGAATCATTTTGAAATAAATAACCGAAAAAAAAAACAGTACATAACAAAAAAAACCTTTCTTTTTTTCTTAGCACAAAACAATATTATCAAAATAATTGTGAGAAAAAGCCTTTCTTTGTAATTATGTACAATTGAACATTCTTTGTAACATAAATGGATCAATCAAACCGGTACTGTTGTTGGGGCTTTCTAAATGTTAAAGAAAGTTACTTTTATTAGGTATAAGGAAATTATTATTATAGTCCATTTGACCCAGCGAATATCTTCAATTCTCATACACTAGATAAATAAATATATGATAATAATAATATTTGGGGTCTTAAGTTTTTGTGGATTTATTCATTTTGGTTTCGATAGTTGATTAAAAGGGCAAACCTTAATTTGGGAGTTGAAAACGAATATTCCAGCAACTGAATAGCTGAAGTAGCTGGGTGACTTGTTGCTATAACAATTTTGTAGGCGTTAAGTTAACGCAACAACAAGTGCGTGTCTTATACAGATGAAATGTATCAAATATGACAGAAATGTATCGGATCAGTAATCGTTTGTATGATCCAGGTTTGCTGGGAGTCTCTCTCGACTATCACTATCTAGTAGGTAGGTAGGTAAGTAGGTACCTACCGCCTACCTACTCACAATGACTGCCTATACAGACAATGCTATAGTTTGAGTCTAGCTGCTCAGTATGGATTGCATTGTTCATTATTAATTTCAAAATTTCAAAATCCTCTCCTGGACCTACCTCTCCAAAGGTTTGCCATCTTAATCAATCCTCTACTAGCGAGGACCTCCTGCCAGCCATCTTGTGTAAGTCATCATTACACCTGGCCTGAGGGCATTCACAGTATGTTTACCGAGACGTGGTTCATAGAGAAACTTACTCGTATATGTGGTCTCCACCCTAGAACTTTACCCCTAACGGTGTCGGTTCTAACGTCTAACGACTGCCGATATGGCTCCACTCTCTATTAAGGTGACGGGTAGGGCACACTAGCGACGCCATTCGATTTTAATTTTTAGCTACTAAACCGGATCTATTTGAAACAATTTCGGGGTTACAACCTCTCGGCAAACACTTATACTATTAATTAAATAACCATGCACAATACACTTGCGTGCCGCGGCCTGTACCTACCTACATGTAAGTTTACTTCCGTCTCACACCAATTAGATCGACCTTATACAGATAGTTCAATCCACGAAGACTTGCCCCACCCTTTCTCATTATCGCTTACAACAACCTGTGCGGATAAAGAATGGATCAGAAATGGCGGCGCATCTATTCACTTCTCGCTCGCACACTATTTGCGTCTATACTCCCACCCCACGAGTGCGAGTATAGACGCAAATAGTGTGCGAGCGAGAAGTGAATAGATGCGCCGCCATTTCTGATCCCATTATTTATCCGCACAGGTTGTACAAATTAGCAATGAGTGCTCACGCACACTATGATAAATTGACAGAACATCACGGGGTAACTGAAAAGATGCTCTACTTGAATATTTTTTTGTGAGAAGTGTTCAAATTATTTAAATGATTAATTTCCCCTTACCCAAAAGTGGTGGGACGCGTCTTCGTAAGTTGAACTATCTGTACCGCGTTCCGCCTCCCATAATGATAATCGATATCGATTCAAACCAATCAACCACTTGTTACCTCATTCCGGTTAAAAAGTTAATTCAAACATCAATGGTTACGTTACGACTTGTATTGTACCGAAACGCGAGCACTTGTTGCTTGGCAACGGTTGCTAGGCGAGGCGAGGTGGGCGGCAGGCGCCCAAGCCATTATCTCGCGTACCTCTTCACCACAAAGCTAATTTTGGCTTGGAGAAAAAATCGGTTTGATGTTCCTTTTAAGCTTGCTGCAGACTTTTACGGAGGGCTTGCTGTCAGTGTTAAAAAATCTGCCTATACCTTTGAATAGTATATTTCTCTTCTCAAAGGCCTATACGGATTACTCGTCAGAATAGTCGCCACGCGCTTATACGGCACGTGGCAAAAATAGCTGAGGGCCTATTCTCAAGCTTTGAAGTAGAATTAGGAATTTGTATGGACGAATGTATGAAATCTTTAATAGACTTCAATTTCGAGTGCACGAGAATTGCATTTCTGATGCTGTTTCCTTTATACAGGGTGTATCTGTGAACATTTACATTCCTTTAACCACGTGTTCTACCAACCATTTTGAGTCGGGTGTCACCCGCTTGCAGCCCTATACGCCTCTACCGAGAGATCGTGGGTTCGAATGCGACCGTGTGTTTAATAGGCTATTGTCCTATTTTTTTCTCTTGTTAGTGATATAAGAACCCCACAAAAGTGGAAACATCGGTGAAAGAATGGATTTGTTACTCTGGAAACTCTTCGAGATAGCACAATAGACTTTCCTAAAACGCTCCATACAAACAGTGACGCGAAGCTTGACACCAGCTCTCACTAGTTATTCATATAGCTTTGTTCGATAGCTTTATGAAATAGTGCGTTAGTGAAAATGGTTTCTAAACATTCGACGTCGCTCGCTCCTACTTACAACACGCGCGTACGGTGAAAGTATCTGTGTGTGCGCTAACTACCCCCATAAAATATGGCAAGTAAATGTGATAACTGCAATAGAAACATCACGAAAGTTAAACCTGGAGTTGAATGTAACCGTTGTGAAAAAATAGTGCATCTGAATAATCAATGTACTAGTCTCACTAATAAACAGCTTAATGCCCTACGAGCTTTGGAAAGCTTGGAATGGACTTGCCAAGAATGTCAAAACAATTCTAAACGAAGATCATTAATTATCCCGAATGATTCTGATGGCGAAGATGACGGTACAGAGCCGCCAACCGTCCAGATCGACATTAAAAAACTTCTTGGAGATATTTCAAAAGAAGTGGAAAGGGCCATTAGCAAAGAGATGAAAGACCTCAATCAAGCGATCCAATACCAATCCGATAAGATGGATGATCTTGTGAATAATCTGGAAGGTCTGCAAAACAACATCTCTAGTCTCCAGAAAAAAAACGTTGAACTTATGAATCGGAACAATAATCTAGAAACAAGGGTAGGCGCCCTCGAACAACGCATTCAAGATATGGAACAGCAAAAACTACGTAACTACGTTGAAATCCATAACCTCCCGATAAGCGAAGACGAAAATATAAACGAGATCGTAACCAAGGTGGCAAAGAAACTTAACCAAAACACGGATGAGGTAAAGCAGGTAAAACGGATGGCTAGCAGAAACAAACGGCCTGGCCCAGTGCTGGTCCAACTAAGCAGTGAACAAGCCCAAGTCGCATGGATATCGGCACCGAGGTCGATGAATACTAAAATCACTGCTTCCGACGTCATTCCGCAGTGCAATACCCCAATAGCCAACAGTACAATATTCATATATCCTCTCAACCGTGGATGTCCCGGAGCGGGACGTTGACAGTTAATAAAAAATATCGCTATACCGTGGAAGTCCCGCTCAGGGACGCAAAAAATGCTGACGATTGCGGTTCTAAAATATGCCTTATTTTACGGATTTTATTTTAACGTTTCATATTTTGACGTTTGAAAACGGGTAAGGGGTTTACAATGAGCTTTTTCGACAGCTATTTAGGACATCTGTGGTACAAAAAAAAACGAAAAATCTGTGAGAGAATCTGTGATTGATTCTACGAATTTTTCTGCCTGTATCTGCTATTTAGAGCGGCCGATTTTATGATAATTTGTGTGTTTTGGCGATTTTGTGGCATTCAAGACATAGAACCGTAAGTAATGTTTGATTTTATTTACATAAATGTGCATTTTCTTCACATTTTTAGGTCAAAAACAGCCTCTGATCCAACATCCAAGCCATTCGACAAAATTATCCTTCGATTTAATTTTGTCATATTTGATTGAAAACTTATTAAAATCCCTAAAGAATTCTTGTACATAGATCACTATTTAGTGAAATTTAATCAGATTATGACCAAATGCATGTATTTTAGTAGTAAATGCGGAAACTTCTACATAAATGCATGAAGGCGCTCGAAAGTCCCGCTCCGGGACTCTCCACGGAAGGGGGTTTGGCATCACAAAATAGCTGCCGGCTAAGCTAACATGGATAGGACTTGATAGTGAATTTATTTTTTTTGCACTTAATGTTTTTTTTCTTATTACAGTTGTTTTTTTTTAGATAGTTTTCAGTTATTTGAGTGTGTTCTAGAAGAGTTCTGCTATTGGATTCGGTGCCGTATTCAAAATTATTAGACTGATGTGATATTAAATGACTATGTATCATTTTTCAGAGGCATCAGAGGCATGGCAGAGTGGACAACTTCAAATTCGTAGACAACTGGACTGAACCCTTTACTAAACCGCTAACGATAAGTGACCTTTTATCCGGTCGGTATCGAAATACATGATGTAAATAAAGCCGATAATAAGAGTTACTTACCGAAAAATAAAAAAAAGGACAAAATAATAAATTCCTAAAATAACTTTTTTTTTACTCACTAACAAAAACGTTAAACAAAAAACCACGAATTATAGTTAGTAATGACATAATTTTATTTTATTTGAATAAGTCTTATCCATACTATGTAGCCATCATGGATCAGAAATGTGAATTGGTCACTATGTTTATGACCTTACCTTTTGATATTTTTCTATGAAACAAGTCGTTTTTTTTAATGTAATCAATCTTTAGTTTAATGAAAATCCTAAAAATGATATTATTATCGTGGTTGTATCTAAATGTTCTGCAAAATATTAGTTTTATTGACACAGTGTTCTATGGACCAATTTTGAGTCTCATTTTTGATCCCTTCATACTTAAAATATGTTGTTTGTAACTATGTGTTATTATTTACACTAGTTTGGAAACATAATGAAATTATTGGAAACAAAAAACACTTTGTCTCTGATGTAAATAATGTAATAATATCTAGTATAATATGAGACCCACTTAAGAGACTTTTGAAGTAGGTCATTTTTTGAAACCAAAGTTTAAAAACACTAGTAGTATAAAAAAATGTATTGAAACATCTTCTTTGTCGTATTTATTTTAAAATATATGTAATAAATTATGAAAATAAATCAATATATGAAACATCAGTCTTTTATTTTTTTATTAATCAGCAAATATAAGTCGAACTTGTAAGTAACCCATATATTTTCTCAGAGTACAGTTCCAATTCAATTCAAAATCAGGTGAAGTGTGAGTAATTACTTGAAGAAATATGTTTTATCAACAAAAATATTGTTAATAATACATATAATCAAGCAGATTCGGCGAAAATTGGGTTTTTCTAAACCTCTGCCACAAAATTACCCCTGTCCGTGGAGCGTCCCGGAGCGGGACCCACGACACGTCAAAAAATGAAATTTGACAGTTGGCAGTATTCCACGTACGAGAGGGAAGCCCTAACACCCTATAATAAGCAGCTTTTGTACCTTGCCAAACAAGACCTAAAGGAATCATACCGCTACATCTGGATAAAAAAAGGAGTTCTTCGCGTACGCAAGGAGGGTGAAAACCAAAAACCGTATGTAATTCGATCGATAGACGATATCAAAAAAATCAAAACAAGTGCCCCCTAAAAACGTTTACGGCTTTTATAATTCCCTATACTTACTATTTTATCTTAAAGTAAAATCTATTCCCCTTTATGGACCTCACACCGGAAGATATATCTCAATTTAATGATTGTGCAAACCTAAATAACTTTCTAGAAAATATCCCTAAAGAGTTGTCACTCCTTTGTATTCATATTAACATACGATCAATTATTAAAAATTTTGCTTCCCTTGAACAGATTGTCCACACCTCATCCCGAGAAATAGATGTAATTATGTTATCAGAAGTCAACATCTCTGACCCTCTAAGTAGTTTGTATCAGTTACGAGGGTTTAATATGTACACAGAATTGCGGAAGAATCGAAGAGGCGGCGGCTTAAGGCCACATAACACAACATTGCGAAAGTCTTCTAGGTACTATAACAACGCCATCGAACTATTCCGCTGTCCTGTGTTGCATATACCGCCCACCTATTAATAGTAAGCATCTGTTTGTTAAAGAACTAGACAAGTTATTGTGTAAAATTGATCAACATTACGATCTGTACGTCCTAGGAGACATCAATATCGATCTTCGATCGAACTACCCTGTAAAGCATTTATACAACACCACTATGTACAACCACGGTCTAGCCTGCGGGATCACTGAGTACACACGCATTGAACTACAAAAAAACAGACTTAGTAAATCATGTATAGATCACATATACGGACGATCCCGCTCACTAGACCTGTACACGGCGGCGCTTGGAACTGCACTGGCCGATCACCGCGTCATCGCACTTGCAATAGCTAATAGTTTGTGTCGAGACACACGGGTGGAATCCAAATACAGAACGCGATATGACCAACACAAACTACAAGATAGCCTTAATAAAATTGATTGGGATTCCGTCAAGCAAATTTTATGTCCGGACAAAATATATGATATTATTGTAAGAAGTATTCGTAGTTGTCATGACAAATCTGTTATTAAGGTAAAAACTAAAACAAATGATAAGCGGATCAATAACAAATGGATTAACAACAAAATATTAAAAGCTTGTGAACACAGGGACAAACTGTTTAAAAGCTGGATCAATGACCCAACAAATAAAATTTTGAAAATAAAGTACAACTCATCTAGGAATTATGCAAACAAAATAATAAATCAAAGTAAAAACTTAAAAATACAACAAGACATTATTAACCACAAAAATAACCCAAGAAGACTTTGGTAAATACTTAATGAAATCACCGGCAGAACCAAATCCTTGGCCGATACAATTATAATTAACGCGTTTCTAAATAATAATACTACAATATCCAATATAACCAACAATTTTGCCCAATGTTTCTCTAACAGCGTTAAAAATATCGTACCCAAATGCAACGTAAAATTACTTGACCGCAAATACTATGAAATAAGTCCAAAAATATCATGTCGATTCGTGAAAGTCACACCCAATGCAATTCTTAAAGAGATTAGACATTTAAGTAATAACAAAGCACCAGGAGTTGACAATATTAGCACAAAAGACCTTAAATTCGTAGATGTCAAGATAGCAGAAGTGATATCCCACTTCATCAATGAATCGGTTAGACAGGGAACGTATCCAACAAAACTCAAAACTGGAATAGTCAGGCCTATACATAAAAAAGGAAATCAAAGTAATTATGATAACTATCGCCCTATAACAATTCTCCCTACAATAGATAAAATCGTAGAAAAAGCTATTGCCAAGCAAATACATGACTTCTATAAAGATAATAATATAATAACAGACAAACAATTCGGATTCCAACCTAAGAAAAGTTCAACTCAACTGCTTTCGCAATTCACTGATAGTATATATAAGCATCTTAATGATAGAAAACACGTCCTAATAGTGTTTATTGATTATAGTAAGGCGTTTGATACGCTGCGTCATGAAACTCTAATCGAAAAGCTAAAAAACTGCGGCATCCAGGGTCCACTAAACAACTGGTGTCGCAACTATCTCATGGACAGGTCATATGTAGTCAAAATAGGAGATACTACGAGTGGAAACGTCAATGTGTCTGACGGAACAGCTCAAGGATCAGTCTTAGGGCCTCTTCACTACATCACGTACGTAAACGACGCTGTAAATACAGTTAAAAAATGCGAGCTATTCCAATTTGCTGATGACACGTGCCTTATAGCAGCTAATAGGGATCTTGACCAGGCTCTCAAAGAACTGCAAGATGATTTTACTAAACTTTCTAAATGGTCACACGATGCAGGCCTCGTTCTCAACTCTGAAAAGACCAAACTTATGTATATCAGCTCTGGACAGAATAGAAAAACTAGAAATCTCTCCCTCATTGCTCATAATCACAGCTGCCTACATGGAACCTATCCTACATGCTCTTGTACTCCTGTCGAGGTTGTTAGAAAGCAAAAATATCTAGGTTTGATAATTGACGATAAGCTCAAATGGACAGAACACATTAACCATGTAAGCGATAAGTTAAGAGCAATGCTGGCCAAGTTCAAACTTATTAAATTTAAAATACCGTTTGTAACACTTCTACAACTGTATAAAGCACTAGCCGAAACCACTATTCAATATGGCTTAACCAGTTATGGCAGAACATTTAAATCACATCTCGATCAAATTTATGCATTACAGATAAGATTACTTAAACCCATCGTGCCAAATAAAATCAAACTACAGTTTCAAAACAATCCGCACGAGCTCTTTTATTATTGCAATGTAATACCTGTTCACGACCAAATAAAACATATGCTCTTAGGTCAACATTATTTTACCGAAACATATAAAAAATATGTCTTTCGTAGTAACAGAACACGAAGCGCACCTAACACCACTCTTATTGTACCGGGTTACAATAATACATACGGTAAACAATTGTTACAATACCAGATCCCCAAACTAATTAACGAACTACCATTTTCAGTTATACGTGAAATTACTGATATAAACATAAAAATCAAACTTAAACAATATTACTTATCACAGATACAATCTAATTAATAAATGACAGTAAAATCACCCCGTGTGACCTACACATTTTAATACAATTTACTCGTACCCTCAAAATTTCATGTTTTCTATGATCGGCCCGAGCGGGTCCTGCTCGCGCGCGGGCGATGTTTACATTTGTTGTATTCCAAGTTACCTATTATATTCGCGACCGATTGTCGAATCTGCGGTGCACGGTAAAACCGACGATGGTTTTTGTTGTACCGTCATTGAATTATTTACCTTGTATTTGTCCTATGTAACTCGTTCTAAATAAAAATAAATAAAATAAATAAACAAAAGTTGCTATACATTGAATAAGATATCGATTGCTATATAAATATTTCGTAAATTTAAGTCTTAAAATTTACTTGCTTATCTTTGCTTTGAGTGCTCATAACATAAGGTTTCAAGCAGAAATTTTGTACATAGCTAATTTTGACCGTTAAGTCTCAATGCAATTAAAAAAATCTGCCAATCTCTGACCTAGTACACAAGCCTATTGGTAATAAAATAAAGGTTTAAATATATTTTAAGGAATTATTTTTCGCGCGAGGCCCCATTGAACGAATGTAAGCTCCCTTCGTTGCCGAGCCCTACTGCGAAGGAGTGTAAAACTGGCTTAACAAAACAGAAGATACGTTAGTCGAATGATCCGCAAAGAATTTTTTTATTAAATAAGCTTTAGAACTCTGAAAATTAAGGTGAAGGTTCCCTCAAAATGTTATAAAAGTTAAATCTTTACAATTTAGATGACGGGTAGTGCACACTAGCGACGCCAATCGATTTTAATTTTTAGCTACTGAACCGGATCTATTTTTAAAAATTTCGGGGTTACAACCTCTCGGCAAACACTTATACTATTTATTAAATAACCATGCACAAATGTTGGGTCTAAGGCGTACGCGTACGCGAAAAATTGATTACCGCCAAAAAGGCCACTTTTAGCGGGAATCAATTTTTCGCGTACAAAAACGGAGCCAACATTGTGCATGGTTATTTAATAAATAGTATAAGTATTTGCTAAGAGATTGTAACCCCGAAATTGTTTAAATTATATCCGGTTTAGTAGCTAAAAATTAAAATCGATTGGCGTCGCTAGTGTGCCCTACCTTAAGGTAGGGCACACTAGCGACGCTCAAGTACATCCAAAATATATAGGCGCTCAAGTACATCCAAAATATATAGGTTGTGATAGGTAGCAGATGGGCAGACGGATTGCCTGTTGGTAAACGATTGCCGCCGCCCATAGACACCCGCGACACCAGAGTGTGCTGCCAACCTTTAAACCCCCCCTTTCCCCTGAATTGGGCCTACGTTACCCTTACTCACGCAGCAAAACACAGCACAGTGCTGCTTCACGCCGGTTTTCTTTGAGGCCGTATCACTCCGCTCGAGGCGGCCCATTTATGAAGAAGCGTGGCTCTCCCACGGTTCGTGGCTCTCCCAAGGTATACGCTCTACGCCACTATCTAATCATCATTTTCAAGAGATGCTCACTGCTGGATATTGGCCTCCCCCAACGACCTCCAAACCGATCAATCCTATGCCGCCCGCATTGAAGGAATTCCCACGATCTTCACCAGGTCGTCAGATCACCTTGTGGGGAGCCTACTACGGCTGGGACACGCGCTCTCCTGGCACGCGGCTTTCCTTCGAGGACCTTAGGTCCTTTCCCCCTACCCACTTGCTAAGTACATGGTGCTTGGCATTCTTTAGACTATATAGGCCCAGATCGAGCCTTAGTTCTCCAGAGATCTCATCATACATTTGATCGATTGTGCTACTTCACGCCGGCTTACAATGGGCCGATTAAGGAGGCTCAAAGTCACCCAGAGAGCAATGGAGAGGGCTATGCTCGGAGTCTCCCTGCGTGATCGTATCAGAAATAATGAGATCCGCAGGAGAACTAAGGTCCCAGACATGACAAGGTGGACCGACGATCTGGTGAAGATCGCGGGAATCCATTGGATGCGGGCGGCACAGGACCGATCTGTGTGGAGAACATTGGGGGGAGGCCTCTCCTGGCACGCGGCTTTCCTTCGAGGACGTCTATTGGCTGAAATGATGATGATGATCTATTACTACCGAGTAATATTGATAGTCCGTAAATCAGTGTTACCAAATGATTAGTGTAAAATAAATTTTAACCTATTGTGTATAGATTAATAAAATTATATATCTTTTAAATATTTAAAGAAATATAATTTTATTGATTATAACTGATAGTTAACATTTTAATGAACTTTGACATCAGCATCAGTATTATTCCATCGTAAATACATTTTCCCAGCAACTAGAACCTTAACCCGATCTAGATAAAGTTGATAAGTGGGACAATGTTTTCGAAGTACCAGGCCGAGGGTTATTCGTTATAGTTTAGGCCTACGAGTATATGAAACTTTAGTGATTGCTTCAGAAACTTCTTCCATTTATCAATAACCGTACCGAATAAACTGAGTAGGTACTCATCAATGAACAGAGCTGGATTCTGTGGTAGAAATTTACTTATCTAACTATAATATAGAGTGTTACCAGACAGATCTAGAACTGTCTTGATCTTATAACACAATTATAATGAAGAATGACTTGACTTTACAAACCTAGTTTTAAATAAGTAATATTTAATGGTATCACTCCGGTCGAGCTGGCCAATTTATGCCGAAGCGTGGCTTTCCCATAGTCAAGCAGAAGCAGTATACATTATATTGGCTCACCTTAGCCTGAGGAGAGCACACTTGCAACGTGTGTAGGTACATAACGTAACATTACTTAACGTAATGGCTCGGCAGTACTGGCACTGCCATTGCCACTGACCCGCGTTGTTCTACTAGTGGAAGCCATCATCGTCATCGTCAGCCCATTTAAGTCCCCACTGCTGGGGCACGGGCCTCCCTCAATCACATGAGGGGTTGGCGAGGGTTTTGATATAAATGCAGAGTTTTCCTTCTCTGGGTGCTGATGATCATGCCAGCAGCCTTACCTTAGTCGCCTTTTACGACACCTCGGTAAGAGTGAGGGTGGCCTATTCTACTCTGCCGGGGACCACACGGCTGTGAAAGTGGAAGCCATGCTCCATTGCTATCTTCTTTATAATGTCCGTCCTTTGATCTTGAAATTCCTCCCACTTTACAGAGATCTCGCTGCCCGGAACATTCTCGTAGACGGCGCAGGCGTGCTCAAGGTGGCCGACTTCGGGCTCTCTAGGTCTGGCATCTACGTGCACACCCGCCTGAGACCCGTACCACTGCGTTGGCTGGCTCCAGAGGCGATCTTGCATTCTCAGTACTGCGGTGCCAGCGATGTTTGGGCGTTTGCTGTTCTTCTGTGGGAGATTGCCACGTTAGGTGAGAATCTTACTTCTTAACGTGTCGATAATGTTTTATATTTGACTGAATCGTTGGCGCAGTGGGTAGTGCGTCGCACTTTAAAGCGACGGCTGCGCTTGGGGGCCGGCCAAAATTTGTACCTGAGTTTTTCTGCTAAAAAATTCTCAGTGTCAGCCCGGAGTCTGGAAGTTGGCGGTCTTGTACCCCCGTGCCTCGGAAAGCACGTTAAGCCGTCGGTACTGCGCCCGATCGCTCTCCGGTCGTGTCACACTGGTGTCCCATCAGATTATGAGGGCAAGGGAATAGAGAGTGCACTTGTGTTTGTGCACACATTTGTGCTCTATAATATATGCTGCGTAAGTGGCTGATCGTTGAGATCGGCCGCCTTAGCCGAAACCGGTCGAGGATATTATTATTATTATATTTGTGGGCAACCCACATATACATACTACCTACTAATAAATAACTATCATACTTACACTACACGTACGCGGCCAGTCGCTAACCATTAGGCCCGTACGCTCGTTTGCCACCGAAGCATCGGTCGCGCGGGAGTCCGCGGGACGATGTGTGATCCAGAGGCGCGCGGGCGCAGAGGTGCGGCAATCAGCGACGCGCTAGCGCCGGCTCGCACCTCCGCCCCCGCGACGCAGGGAAAAGATTATGAGATGCCGCGTCGCCCGCGCCCCAGTCACGATCTGACCAGCCTTATGTGGAGCCTATATTAGTATTTTTACGATATTTGCACCCCCGATATTTGTATTTTTACGTAGCAATCCTGGTAATATACGTGCTCAAAAACCCCAACGGTTGTATGAAATTCCTCCATGTGAAACCCTGCAAAGCTACACCCATATATTTATCCAGCCCAATAGTCCACCACGCAAACTTTTCTGTCTACCTGCAAATGCTACATGTCACTGTTTTGGCATAAATGGTATGCTAGGAGGCATAGTCTGGGGGCAGCGCCAGAGGCGTCGTATATCATCATCATCATCATATCAGCCCATTTCCACCCACTGCTGAGTATATGCCTCTTCTTTATCACGCCATTCCCTTCGATCCCTTGCCAGTCTTATCTATTGTTTCCCCACTGCCGTCACAATATCGTCGGACAATCGTGCAGGTGGTCTACCCACAGGATGTCGTCCCATTCTTTGCTGCCATTCGGTAAGCGTTATAGTCCACCTATCATCTTAACGCCTTGCCAGGTGTCCTGCCCATCTCCACTTAAGCTCACAAACTCGCGTGCCAACGTCGTATATAGCAGTGGATAACTAATGCTCTTTGTGCCAAAGTAGAAAAGTATAGGCGTAACTTACTTATGGAGCTTAATTAAAAGCGTAAATGTATGCAGGCCCTAATTTTTATTAGAGGCTGCATACTTTTACGCTTTTTATGTGGGGTGAAGAAATTGTGAACTATTTACTTAAGTTAATTCTTTGTTTGTCACCAGTCACCACACACATGCTTTCGAACTTAGTCCTGAAAATAATAATTACCGTTTCCCTGTATGCGATTATGCGATGAATCGGTATCTTCATAAAACCCAAGGTTTGGTTGGCGAGGTCAATTAAGGCGACGGGTAGCCCTAACTAGCGACACCATTCGTTTTAAATTGTTAGCTACTAAACTGGATCTATTTTAAACGATTTCGGGGTTAAAACCTCTCAGCAAACACTTATACTTATACTATTTATTAAATAACCATGCACAAATGTTGGGTCCGTTTTTGTACGCGAAAAATTGATTAGCGTGAATCAATTTTTCGCGTACAAATGTTGGGTCCGCATTTGTACATGGTTATTTAATAAATATTATAAGTGTTTGCCGAGAGGTTGTAACCCGAAATTGTTTAAAATAGATCCGGTTTAGTAGCTAACAATTTAAAACGAATGGTCACCCGTCACCTTAAACAAATTCTTCTGCATTACGTAATGTCGCAATATCGGTCATTATTAATCGCTGCTTTAATGTTGAATTATGTATTTCAGGAGGCTTCCCCTACGCAGAGCTGAGCAACCACCAAGTCCCCCCCTTCCTGGCCGGTGGAGGCCGCCTGCCCAAGCCCGCGCGCGCCTCTCCAAGCCTCTACGATTTGATGGTGGACTGCTGGTCCGAAGACCCCCGAGACCGGCCTACTTTCTCCGACATCGTGGATAAGCTGTCAGTCCAGAGACAGCTTTATGTCGACCTGGACTCGTTACTGACCCCTGAGATCTACGAGGACTCAGTATTTCATGAATTTGAGGTGGAGATGTGGAATAGGGGAGA
Source organism: Marasmia exigua (assembly GCA_019059595.1). NCBI lineage: Eukaryota > Metazoa > Arthropoda > Insecta > Lepidoptera > Crambidae > Marasmia > Marasmia exigua. The sequence continues at coordinate 26,285,192 of CM032472.1, read as the reverse complement.
TTAAGAACTTGCTTGAGTACGCTGTGCCACAAAATAAATAGACACATACCGCCCTATTACAAATCCGATCTAAAGTTATTACCGTACTAAAGATCATGTTATCCCATTCCAACACGCAATGTTGAAAGGGGTTGGCACGAGTTTTGTTCTCGGATTATGCTTGGTTCGCTATTTGTAGACAGTCATATATACTAATAAGTATACAACCTAATTCAAATATGAATCCTATTGTTCCGCCTCAAGAGTCGATGTGTCTACATTTGATTGCAGGCGACTGTGCAATCCTTTCGAGAATGTTCTCCCGCCTATGCTAAGAAGGCCTAAAGTATGGACGCCAGTATGGCAGTCCCAACGGAGGTGATGCCTGACATCGCTTCCGTAGTAAAGGCAACGTGAGCTCTTCTCTTGCTTATCATCAGGCTGAGGAGAGCCAATAATGTGTCACTATAAAAAAAATCCGCACCACGAAGGAAGTCCCGCGGCAATACACGGAACTAAAAGTTTAGATTCCTTCCACCTTATAATAAAACGCGATCGAAAGTTCTAACCACGAAGATACTTCGTAGTTATAACCGTACTAAAGCTCATGCCATCTTGTTCCAACACGCAATGTTAAAAGGGGTCGGCACGAATTTTTTTTCGCGATTTGTAATTCAATTGGACGCCTAGAGCGTTCGTAAAAAACCGGCACCCATAGGATGCCTAGGCCGATAGTTTTAGGAACTTAAATCACTCAACGTTTAACAGCTTGGCTTATTGAAAGTAAGCCCATTCGAAATGACTGATCATAAGCCAAGTGATTCAAATTTCTTTTCGCTTTTCTCCACTGCAGCGCTAGTAATCATCAAATCAAATATGGCGTCTGTAGCAAAAACGGCTGTGAACGTCATGACATCGATCCATAGATCGATTATCTCGTTTTTGGTCCAATTAGGTATAAGCAATTGAAATGTAATTGTATTGTATATTACAAAAAGTTTCAGTCGAGTAATTTTACTTCAAACAACTATCAGCCTAGGCATCTGATTGGAAAATGGTGGCGACAAACGTTCTGTCTGGTTAAACGTTGCGGTCAACGACATGGCTAGTTGCTATTCAGCTAATTGATTGGATGTCGCCGTTCGACGAACGCTCTAGGCGTCCGGTTGGATGGCTAATTTAAACAGATGGCAGCGACATTTATAAGGCTCAAATTTGAGTGTCGATGGCGACTTCTTTCGTGACGCGGACTCTAATGGACAACATTTCAAAATTACTAAGCTCTGAAACAAAAAATACCATTTCTTTATTTACTTTTCCGCTGCGCGAATATATATTTATAAATTTTTTATATTGCTTATTTACTGAGAAAAAAATTGAAAACTAAAAAACGTAAGATGACGTCATCGGACGGCAGAATGTAAAATATTTCTTTGCTTAGCACATTATAGTTTTAAATTTACGTAATGCCAAACTCATGACATGCAACTGTCAAAAAAAAGACAACTTGTCAACGTTGAATGAATGAATGACGCAGGCTGTATGTTGAAAACCCAAGCCGTGAAACTTTATAAAAATAAAAAAAATAATGAATGACGTTGACAATGTTGACACTAGTATTATTTACCTTTGACAGTAGTACCTTTTTTTTATTAAAACAATGATAAGCAAAGGAATATCGCTGTATTAAGCCGTCGGATGACCTCATTTGGCGCTTACGTCTATTTAGAATATAAAGAATTTAAATAATTATTTTATGCATGTAAATGGACAAATTTTGAAAAAAAAAATATGGGTCCGTTCATTTTATGTCTATTTTCATATAAAAAAATAATATATACATGTTAAAAATATGAAATGTTGTCCATTACGACATAAGTCCACCCTAGATAGATCAAAGACATGTACCCTAAACAGACTGTGCCTTTTCATAGAAAGCCATATTTGAAAAACCGCGCGAAGCCCTTAGTACTGGGGTGACGTTTGGGTTCAGCGTTCTTTCTCTACCGCACCCGTATAGAATGAGCGTCAGGGCCGCTTAGATCTCTTTCGCACTGTGTGACGTTTTTTCCGAAAATGGCACATTCCGTTTAAGGTGACGGGTAGGGCACACTAGCGACGCCAATCGATTTTAATTTTAGCTACTAAGCCGGATCTATTTTAAACAATTTCGGGGTTACAACCTCTACGGCAAACACTTATACTATTTATTAAATAACCATGCACAAATTTTCGGTCCGTTTTTGATCGCGAAAAATTGATTCATGCTAAAAACGGCCACTTTTGGCGTGAATCAATTTTTCGCGCACAAAAACGGACCCAATATTTGTGCATGGTTATTTAATAAATAGTACCTAACTGTTTGCCTAGAGGTTGTAACCCCGAAATTGTTTAAAATAGATCCGGTTTAGTAGCTAAAAATTAAAATAGATTGGCGTCGCTAGTGTGCCCTACCCGTCACCTTTTCTAGTTCTTATATCATGTAATTAGATAGTATTTATTCCTCGTTACATCAATGGTCTGAGGATACCCTAACTAAGGTGAAGTTAAGACTGAATATTTTTATTGTTGTTACCCCCGTGAATTTTGCAAGTACTTAAATGTCTATGCGGATTTGTTTGTGTTTTATTTTAAAAACCAGGACTGCCGTCTCCACGCCACTCATAGCTTTTTTATTATAAGTACTGAGCAAGAGAGGTATTACCTTCATCATCATCATCATCAGCCCATTTAAGTCCCCACTGCTGGGGCACCGGCCTCCCTCAATCACATGAGGGGTAATTGCCATACTCACCACGCTTGGCAGACGGGTTGGCGAGGGTTTTGATATAAATGCAGAGTCTTCCTTCTCTGGGTGCTGATGATCATGCCAGCAGCTTTACCTTAGTCGCCTTTTACGACACCCCGGTATGAGTGAGGGTGGCCTATTCTACTCTGCCGGGGACCACACGGCACGGTATTACCTTGTTGACTACCAAATAGTAGGTTTATTTTCTTTGTGGCAGACGTATCACGATGGTAAGCGATTGCCGCCGCCCGTGGACACCCGAGTGGAGGTACAAGTGCGCTGCCACCCTTTCCCCCTTTCTTTTGAAGAGCACAATCAATCTCCCTTGCAGGAATATTTCGTATACACATGGCTACGGCTATTAGCAATTTCACAGTCATCTCATCATACACGCTTCGGCTCGACCGGAGTGATACCACGGCCTCACAGAAAACCGTTAAGTTCGGGGAGAAGAGGAGATATAAGAGCACTTGTCACTTTACTGGTGTTGCGAATGTCCATGGGCGGCGACTGGCTTACCATCAATCACATGATCCTCCAACTACTCTGCCACCTATTATCAAATAAAACATTTCATCAACCCAGCAAAAAATATGTCAATAAATGTCAAATAAAGATCAATGTGCTCTTGGATGCTCGTAATCGTAATATTTTTACTATCCCGATGTAGAATTTTAATAATAATTTTTCATTTTGTGTAAAGAATACTTTTACAGCGCCATCTTTTAGGAGTTTGTAGAAACTTAATCTCATGTTGCGATGATATTAGGAGCCCAATTCTCGTGCTCGTGATATTTATTTTCATACGATATATATCACCAAAACACATTTTTTTGTATGGTTTTCAGGTGATATCCGCCATGTTTACAAAATGTCACGAGCACGAGAATTGGGCTCCAGGAGCCCAATTCTCGGGCTCGTGACATTTCTTTTCATACGACATATATCACTAAAACATAGTTTTTTTTGTATGATTTTCAAGTGATATCCGCCATGTTTTTGAAATGTCACAAACCCGAGAATTGGGCTCCTGATAGTGCCACACCGCTCAGTCAAACGAGTATATGAGAAAGAAGTTTAATTTTAATTAAAATTCCAAGTCAAATTGTAAATATAACTTTTCAAAGATAAGAAAAACAATAAAATTTTGTTCAGTGTACAATGTAAGTTTAGAGAGTCACAACATTATGGGAAAACTTATTTCTTGTAACATTAAAACCGATATGCGCAGAGAAATAATTTATATTAAAATCGAAAATTAAGCAACTGATTTTAAAGAGAGTAAGTTTATTATTTTGATGAATTTTTTTTTTAGGTACAAGTATAATAAAGTAAGTAACTTTGGATCATAGCTAAAACATTTGGGTGCTATAATCGTTCCCGGGACACTTTTGTCTCAAGTTCGCAGCCGGTGCTTAAACCACTACGCCTAAACAAGTCGTCAAAATTACTCAGAAACACAATGATTTATTTACCTCAATGCTGAAACATGACATTTTCTAAGACAAATTGGAAAATATGTGGTTTCTCGCATCCCATAATCTTGTGAATGGAGCAAGAAAAACAAAAAAAAACTATTTTGAAATGGGCATAATATGCCGGCAATATTAAGTTTACATATATCTATGGTCAATTAAATGCTTATTGAAAAAAATAAAAATGTTGACATGGATTAATTTAAAAAAAAAACATAGCATAGAAAAGAGCGTACTCCCTTTTGAAAAGGCCGGCAGCGCACCTGTGACTCCTATGACATGGCAGGTATCCATGGGCGGCGGTAATCGCCTACCATCAGGTGATACGTCTGCTCATCTGCCTCCTATATCATTGCGTTAAAACATTGATGCCTGTTTATAGGCCTCCGACCAAACTGAGCATCAATCTTCTACTTAGTTTGTGCTGAGCATGTTTGTAGGAAAAATAGCTTATTGCTCTGTATTAGCTGGATAGTGTACAAAATCCTAAAAATACTTAATTTTTCAGTGGTACGAGTATCGAATGTGATCCGAAAAACATTAATAACGATCTTATTCATGACTAAAACATTTTCTGAAGCAAAAATAAAAACTGGAAAAGTAAAAAAACACGATCCATTGGTATTCATTGCCAATCCTGTTGAATCCGTCATGCCAAGCCACTGGTTGCCGCTCAGCATAGTCAAAGTGATATTATCAGGCACAACAGAAAAGGTTGAGCCTCTGAAGCTCCCGGAATCAAAACCAACTACAAATCCTACCACTAAAGCCACTGTAGCTACAACTAAGGCCACCCCGACTGAGGCTAAGACTGTGGCTACAACTCCAGCTCCAGAACCTCCAACAACACAGGGTACAACTGAGACTCCAGCTGATACAACGACTGTAGCACCAGCTGAAGCCACGACTCCGCCTTCAACAGAAGCCACAACTGAGGTCAAAGCTGAGAATAAAACTGAGGCTACAACTGAAGCCACAACTGAAGCAACAACTCAGGCTACAAGTGAAGCAACAACTCAGGCTAAAAGTGATGCAACAACTCAAGCTACAACTGAAGCAACAACTCAGGCTAAAACTGAAGCAACAACCCAGGCTACAACTCAAGCTACAACTGAGGCCACAACTGAGGCTAAAAATACACCCAAAAGGCCACCAAAAAAGAAGAAAGACAACCATGACAATTCTAATACCTAAGAATCATTGGACACACCGCACAAATTTTACACTAACGACCCTCACTTACTATAAAACGATCGTTATAATTCAAGGTTTAACGTTATCAACCAATAAATATTTCGTAATTTCAATGCCATTGCCATATTGTCTATTATGAAACTTCTAGCAATATTCTGGCAATTGGTTAAAGATACTGAATGTACGTGGTCAGCCACTCAATTTTCAACAATCGATTCGCACCTTTATGCTTTGGATTCTTGCACTTTGGACTTTGGGTTCACTATCAATTGCGATATGACAGATTGTGGTAACCTGATGAGTGACTGTCTGTACCTACTTGACAATATGGGTCCTCTCTGATGTCCGTCCAAAATATTTTCACCAGAGACACTTGTATAAAAAGTTGTTTTAATGTCAATCATAACGACCCGTGTTTTTTTGAGAAAATGCCATTATACAATCATCATCAGCAATCCACACTCGTCCACTGCTGGACAGGTCTCCCATAATGCACGCCACTGCTGCTAATTTTCGGCCACTCTCATCCAGCCCACACCAGCCAGCCTTCGAACGTCATCATACCATCTTGTCGAAGGACTTTACGGCTCCAACGGCTGTCAGTTCTGCGGCTAATGTGACCAGCCCACTGCCACTTCAGTTTGCTAATTCGGTGGGCTATGTCGGTGACTCTGGTTCTCTGTCGGATTACATCATTTCTGATGCGGTCCAAGCATAGCCTACCCTTATATACCCTTTCCATTAGGCAATGCTCTCTGGCCAAATTGAGAGAAGCTACAGTTTTAATTATAAGCATGTACTGCCTCGAAAGATGCCTGTTTACTTAAAATTTTAGTAAATTGTATATTTAAATTATGTTGAGTAAATAAACAATAAAAATATTATATTCTGTCTGAGTTTAGTTCTTGCAAATTCCCTTTACAACCGACTTAAAAGAATTCACTGCAACCGAGAATGCCGAGACGTGCGGTGAAGGTATTCAAAGGCAAGGCATGGAGATGCTACTATGTATTGTAATAGATTAAGATAAAAACCACTTCATTCACCTCCTGCCCTTTTCCCAGGTTATCTGGGGTCGACGCAGTATGTCTTGCTTTTCCATCATCCCACTGCGGAGTATATAGGCCTCCTTTCCTTTACGCCAAACGTTTTTAGTGATGTCATCGACCCAATTTTTTGTGACACTGGACGACCCGGATTTCGTCTGCCGATTCTAGGATACCATTCAGTCAGGAATTTAGTTCCATCACTCTTGATCCAACGTCTTAGACTTTTGTCCTGCGACGGATTTCAGAGTTCCGGATTCGATCCATACGTCCCTGTTATTCGTCATCGAATCATCCACCCCTTTTCCCATCATGTTATTCTTCACACAATCTATCCATCTCTTTTTCGCTTGTCCTCTTTTCCTCCACCTATTTACATTTATACTCATCACTCTTTTGGTTACATGTTCTTCCCCTCTTCATTACTTGGCCATACCAGGAAAGACAAAAACCACTTATGGACAACATAATAAATGAATTTTGACTTTGAGGGACTTTGAGGTTGTTCATTACCGTCATATTATTACCCTTAGAGACATTGCTTAAAGTGACCAGTTTGTCCCTACCGAACAAGGATTGGAAGTAGTGGTACCACCAAATACACAGTTATTTTTTTATTCCATCCCGAAAACCTCATAGCAGGTATCGTGAATAAAGTCCATATAGCATGTTAGATCAACAAAATAAGCGAAAAAAAACAACTGTTTCATACAAAACAGTATCCACGCGTGTAAACGATAAAAAAATGACGGTGTATAATTATGTATAGAAGAGTTCGTTGACCTACGTGCTAGGCAGAACATCGTATCGTATCTCTCCTTCCCAATCCATAAAGGTACTGTTACACTGCTTATTTACATGCTTAAAACATGCTACTTTTGAGCATGCTCAAAAATCGCACGCCGGTTGATTTTTAAGAATCCTACCTGTAGTGCGGGTGGAAGGGGGAATGTGGCGGGATGCTTTAGCACGTGTAAACACGTTTGCTTTTTTTATTTTTAAGCATGCTATGATATGGTTAATAGCATACTTATTGATTGACCTTCGATTCGCAGATGATATCGTAGTCATGGCTGAGACCTTGGAAGACTTAGGCACAATGCTTGACGACCTCAGTAGAGTCTCCCAACAAGTGGGTCTGAAAATGAACATGGACTAGACGAAAATCATGTCGATTTCCCATGTCGTACCCACTCCTGTAAAGGTTGGAAGCTCTACACTGCAAGTTGTAGATGAGTACATCTACCTCGGACAAAAAGTCCAGCTTGGTAAGTCCAACTTCCAGAAAGAGTTCGATCGACGAATCCAACTCGGCTGGGCAGCTTCGGGAAGCTACGCAGCATATTTTCGGCATCTACCGCAGTGTCTCAAGACGAAAGTCTTCAATGCGTGTGTGTTGCCAGTGATGACATACGGAACCGAAACGTGGCCGCTTACAATGTGCCGATTAAGGAGGCTCAAAGTCATCCAGAGAGCAATGGAGAGGGCTATGCTCGGAGTCTCCCTGCGTGATCGTATCAGAAATGATGAGATCCGAAGGAGAACTAAGGTCACAGACATAGCTCAAAGGATTGCATGCCTCAAGTGACAATGGGCAGGGCACGTAGCGAGGGAGGAGAACAGACGGCCGTTGGGGCGGAAAGGTCCTCGAGTGGAGGCCACGTACAGGAAGTCGCAGCCGTGGCAGGCCCCCCACAAGGTGGACCGACGATCTGGTGAAGATCGCGGGAATCCATTGGATGCGGGCGGCACAGGACCGATCTGTGTGGAAAACATTGGAGGAGGCCTATGTCCAGCAGTGGACGTCTACTGGCTGAAATGATGATGATGATGATACTTATTGATAGCAAATGTGGACAGTTCATTTAGCAAATATCTGGCATGCTTAAAAAGCATGCTACTAAATTAAATGAGCATTTGTAGCAGTAGCTTTAAGCATGCTAGCTACCTGTAGTGCGGGTGGAAACGGGAGTGTGGCGGAGTGCTTTGGCACGTGTAAACAGGTTTTGCTTATTTTTAAGCATGCTAATTGGTGGCTAATAGCATGCTTATTGATAGCACATATGGACAGGTCATTAAGCATGCTAGAAATGAGCACGTGTGAAGGTACTGTTACACATGCTTATTTTCGTGGTTAAAGCATGCTACTTTTGAGCAAGTGCTACTTAGTAGCATGTATGGACGGACGTGCTACTAATAAGCATGCTAATTTTGAGCAGGCTCAAAAATAGCACGCCTTTTAAGCTAGCAAGCTACCTGCAGTACAGTTTGTAGGCAATCAACGTTCTGTCTACGTATATATTTTGTAACCAATGTGCCCACGCTATCTATTGGTCGACGACCCGTTTGGAACAGTGGTAGTGAACGCTGCCTTTGGTCCAAGGGTTGCGGGTTCGATCCCCGCACAGTACAAACATTTGTGTGCATGAACATGTCTGTTTGTTTGTATTGGTCTGGGTGTTTGTATGTATTATTAGTATGTATTTACAAAAGAAAAGTATTATATGTATATATTTGTAATTCCGCTGTTGATTCTGATATCCGTAACACAGGTGCTTGAGCTACCTATCTCGGAGTCAGATCAATGTATGTGATGTTGTGAAATATTTATTATTTATTTATTTATAATGTGTCTGCAGGAGGTACTAACCGCTAACGTGCTTTCATAGCAACTATAGATTTAAAAAATATATTATTTGAAAATCGGAATATCAGCTATACATATGTCAATAGTTATTTCGGTCAAATGAAAATGTGGAAAACAAAAATGTGGCAAAGCGTTTTCGCTATAATGAAATTCATACTATAAACATTCGAATTTAAGATAGATAATCCCTCCATTTCGCGCAGTCTTTCGCATCTATTGCAGTGTGGTTATGATAATTACATTGTATTATGAATCACCTCCTCGTTGGCGCAGTCGGTTGTACGTCGTCTTTTAAAGCGAAAGCTGCGCTTGGAGTCCCGGAGTCCAGAATTTGTACCTGAGTTTTAATTGTATCAGCCCGGAGTCTGGAAGTTGGCGGTGTTGTACCTCGTGACTCGGAAAGCACGTTAAGATGACGGGTAGGGCACCTAGCGGCGTCAATCGATTTTAATTTTAGCTACTAAACCGGATCTATTTTAAACAATTTCGGGGTTACAACCTCAGACATACTATATATTAAATAGCAGTGCACAAATGTTGGGTCCGTTTTTGTACGCGTAAAATTTATTCACGCCAAAAGTGGCCGCTTTTGGCGGTAATTCAAATTACGAGTACAAAAGCCACAGATCACCCCAAAAGTTAAGTATAAGTATTTAATAAATAGTATTAAGTGTTTGCCAAGAGATTGTAACCCCGAAATTGTTTAAAATATATCCGGTTTAGTAGCTAAAAATTAAAATCGATTGGCGTCGTGTGCCCTACCCGTCACATTAAGCCGTTGGTCCTGCGCCCGAGCCCTCTCCGGTCGTGTCACACTGGTGTCCCATCGGATTATGAGGGCAAGGGAATAGAGTGTGCACTTGTGCTCGTGCACGCACTTGAGCACTATATTATATCCTGCGTAAGTGGCTGATCATTGAGATTGGCCGCCTTAGGCGAAATCGGTTGGAGGATATTATTATTACATATATTAGTGTGGTTATTCGCACGCAAGACATCCCTTACGACCGTCAAGGCAAACCTTTTTGGGCCTACCTTCTAGCAGTAAAGTAAAATCTATTTTGCTTTTCAATACTCATTACTCAATATCTTTACTGCGACCATAGCCCTGATGGTCTAATGGTTTAAGTACCGGCCCGTGATCTCGGGGTCCTGGGTTCAATTCCCGAGTCGAGCGAAAAGTATGTTTCGAATTTTTTGAACATAGCTAGGGTTTGTGATCAGCAATCCGCATTTGGCAAGCGTGGTGATTAAGCCTAATCCCAGAATAGTAGCGATAACTTGATTTCTATTATGGAGGCCTTTGCCCTGCAGTGGGACAGTTAACAGGTTGATACTTTAATAGCAACCACTATAGACCCTGTAAGGGCTCTGCAATATGAGAGCTTCGGATTTCACATAGTATTTACATAGAATTTTAAATCATTCACCACGAGGCAATCATAAAGTTTCAGCTCAATTTCACTTTATTCTATACCTACTTAATTAAATTCAGTCGTTGAAACAGTCGAGAGCTGTACATGAATAAAATAGAAAAGGACATGTAAAAATAGAAAATGTATTGGATAAATGTGGATTATAAAAGCTATACAAAGTAAGTATTATCTATATACATATAATTATATTTATACTTTTTTTAAAATAACTATTTCACAACATCACATACATTGATCTGACTCTGAGATAAGTAGCTCAAGCACTTGTGTTACGGATATCAGAATCAACAGTGGGATTACAAATATATACATATATATAATACTTTTTTTGTAAATATATATTTATAATACATATAAAACAACCAGATAAGAAGAACAGACATGTTCATGCACACAAATGTTTGTACTGTGCGGGGATTGACCCCGCAACCCTTGGACCAAAGGCAGCGTTCACTACCACTGTTCCAAACGGGTCGTCAAAGTCATCAGATACTATATATTAAGAGATAAATCGTACAGACAGCAGCAATGCTTGCGCGATGTAATCGACACCTAGCGCTATCTATTGGTAAAAAGTGGAACTAATATTCCGAAACAAAGTGAGGGGGATGATGTCCGGCTTTCATAGACATAGGGATGAGTTCCGAGAATCTTAACTTTTTTTAGCTGGAATCGCTTCAAGATACATAACTGTAGCAATATTATAACAGTGCAATCGCTTACCATCAGGTGATCCGTCTGCTCGTCTGCCACCTTTGTCATAAAAAAAATATATTAAAGTAATAATTCTTGTTTGAGTGCATTTTTCCCATTTGTTTGAAAAATATGTATGGAAATACACCTTAAAATATTTTTATCTCGAGCCCCGTACCACTGCCTATTATTTCCTGTGGCACGATAATACTTCATATTTTTGTGTATTTTTTCACATATTGCACACTGGGCGCACTCGCTAGACTTCGCATAGAAAACACTACAAAACAACATTTTACTTTACGATTCTTATACAATTCTACTAATTTATTATTTGCGGTATATAATTGTATGTAATACATTAACGCACAAAAACTCTGTAAAGACACAATATGGGAAATTTCATAAGTTCGTTTCTACAATATAAAATATAGTCAGAATACATAACCAAACATAGGTTACACTCAATTTCATGCAAACTTTAAACAAAAATATAAAACATATAGCGAAATAAATAACACTACCTACACTAGTCCTCAATGTCCGAGTCATCAGCTATAGTTTAAACAACTTACATCACAAAATTTGACATTAGAATTTGCTGGCTGGGAAATAAAGAGGTTTAAAACATCATTATGATAATGTTTCTGTCTGGAATTGTGCATTTTAGGTCTCGTTGAAAAAATATAAAGATCTGAAACTAACGATCATCATCTTTATGATATTTTCGTTAGAGTTTTTTCGAGTATTTTTTCTCGAATGCTGCTCCCTATAATCTTCGAAAGTCCTTATTTCGGGCTTCAGATGCCTCTTCAGACAAAATTCCAATTGGAGCAGTCGAATTTCGTACAATGTCGGTTCCGTGGATCAGCAACTTATGCACAGTTGCTGACATATATACCAATTATATAAGTATATATACCTTTCCGCGGTAGCCCGTGTGTGCTCTCAATTTTTCCACGGCGATAGATCGATCCTTTTTCAATTTACTTATTGTTGCGTCACCTAATCACTGGCATCTCGGTGGTTTACAAGTCCAGATACCCTTCGTTTTTTTTGCTTTATACTCAAGTCGTCAAAAGGTCCCCGAGGTGAAAATATTGCAGTTGATGTTGAAACGGACACTGGGTCACTACCCACAACCGTCAACAAGTTCAGTGTCTGTTTCAACGACATGTCAAACTTTTAGTGATCCACAACCGTCAACAAGTGAAACTTTTAGGGAAGAGTTTAACTTGTTGTTTCGCCTAAAATATTGAAATTTCACTAACACATATGATGGGCCAATCAACATTAAGTGCCAACCAACCCCCATAATGAGTTTTAAAGGTTTCCGTGTTTTGTTTTGCTATCTTCCATCTTTTTATAACTGCTTGGCTAAATCGTCGACAAAACTCCATTAAAAATCTAAATCTTCATTGGAAAGACTGACATTTATTTATTTATTGATTTTTTATTTTCTTTATTGTAAGGAAACATACAGTACTTAAAATAACACTATTTAACACACAAAAACATAATCTTAAACCAATTAAGTTTCCACTAATAACTAATATCAAAAAAACCGCAACATGATGTTCGTAATATAAACAAAAAGGAAGAATTGAGCAATTGACAAATATCTACTTTGTAAAATCAGGAGACAATTTACCCAAAACAGCCTTTTTGTACGCTCGCAGTGTATTGTTAAATAGATCTAAGTCACAAAAATCGCTGTTATTATTACGACAGGAGCGCAACAGAAAGGTAATACGGGCATAATTGGTTGAAGTCAACGATACACTGAATAGCTGATGGTGACGAGAGTTTAACCGGGGACACCTTAAAAGTATATTTCTTAATAGAAAAGGAGAATCAATGTAGCAGAGAAATAACTTTTTGTAGTAAAACACTGTAGTTACTTAATTTGCCCGATTGTTTTAAAATCACATAGAGATCAAGATTAGTAATTAAACGCGATTGCTCCATTTTGTAAAAAAAGTCTGTTACTCTTAGGTAAGCAAGGTTAGTTGTAATAATTCAACAAATACAGTTTATTTATAAACCCATTATCCCACCAAAAAAAACTAATTAATTAAGTACCCGATAAGTATTTAAATAATGTCCAAAGACTTACTTCATTCCTTCATTTAATAAATCTTTACTAATTAAGTAATTCAATTACTACTTCAAAATACAATGCTAATTACTGCTGTTAACATAATCGTGTGATTAGTATTGATTGAGATAAAAATAATTTTATTATAATACAATATGTTGTGTTATGTTGATATTTTAATCCCCTTATCCTATTATTGTGTTAGGAGAAATCATTTCCAGGAACGAAAACATCCATTGTTGGCTGTATTTTTCTGTGTGATTTGATTCTCTATTTCAGTGTGATCTATTGATAGCTTTATTAATAGGTATATTGTTTTTAACCATAACATAAAATTTAATAAAAAAATATATATTTTTTTATTGCTTTCCATATTTTTACACTGTATTTTTTTTATTTTATTTACAAACCAGCACATTGATTTAAGCCGATAAATAAAAACTTAAAAAATAAAATTATAGTTTTTGTCTTTTTTGCCTAAAGTCTAGCAAGTGCGCCTAATGTGCAATACGCCAAAAAATGCACAAAAATATGAAATATCGTCGGGCCAGAGGAAATAACGGGCAGTGGTACGAAACTCGAGATAAAAATATTTTAAGGTGTATTTCCATACATAGATAGATAGATATACTTTATTGCACAAAAAAAAAAAAAAACACAACTTTAAAAGGCATTACAGAAACTTAATTGTACAATTTCGGCGGTCTTATCGCTGGAAGTGATTTCTACCAGACAACCTTCAGGCAAAGGACATTTGATAGTAGAGGAGACATATTTTTCAAACAAATGGAAAAAAATGCACTTAAACAAGAATTATAACTTTATAATGTTAAAATATTGCTACAGTTATGTATCTAGAAGAGATTCAAGCCAACAAAAGAAGTTAAGATTCTCGGTACTCATCCCTATGTCTATGAAAGCTGAAAATCAGCCCACAGTGGGGCGGGCCACTATTTTCTATTTTTATGCTAGAGGCGAGAAACGAGCAAGCGAGTCACCTGATGGAAAGCAATCATCGCCGCCCATTAACATCCGCAAAATCAAAGAGATCGCTAATGCGTTGCCGGCCTTTTTAAAAAGGAGTACGCTCTTCTCTTGAAGGTCCCTAAGTCGTAGCCGTCGGGAAATACTCCGATAGGTAAACTGTTCCACGGAACTGAGGTACGTGGTAGAAAGTTCCGCGAAAAACGCACAGTATTAGACCGCCATCCATCGAGATGATGAGGATGGAATGACAATCGCTTGCGTGTGGTTCGATGTAAGAATTCAGCTGCAGTTTTATAAAAAGCAAAAAAGAAAATAAAAGGTAACAGACGTACTCGTATTTATGAACGAACGATGGATGAAGCTGACGCCTAGGTACAGGATTGGTTTGGTCGCCACGTAGGTAAACTTAGTGGAGCAATGGTACCTCAGTAAATAAATCAGGTGATCCGTCTGCTCGACTGCCACCTCTCATATAAAAAATAAACAAAAAAAAAAGGAAAGAAAGAGAAAGAAAGAAAGAAAATACATTAATTGGCCACAAACAATATACAATAATACAGAATGACATACAACAGCGGAAACATTGTATGGTGGATATTACATTTTGTAAGGAATAAGTGAAGGGAGTGGCCAATCAGGTCCCAGCCTCAGCATTTGCTGCTACGGCATTATCTGCGATGCCGCAGCAGCGCTGGTATTCTGGTGGGACCTGGTTGCGAGTGAGGTAGGTAGGATCTAAAAGAAGGAATGCAATACTTAATGCAGGTGGGAATAGACATATTATACACGTATATTACATATTAAAAGAAGTGTACAATGTGGCAGATATATATATTGAAATACATAAATAAATATTAATACAGAAAGTCAACATTCTAGACCGAGACACAACAGGTACAATACAAAGCATACAACAAAAAGAAAACAACAAACACAATAAAATTTCTGGGTGTGATGTACAAGTGCGACACAGTGGCGCCACTACCGAGACATCAAAATGCGGCATCATCACTCAAAAACACGTGTAATCAGGTCAAAATAAGAGCATCCACGCACAATCCATGTGTGCATATTTCTTCTTCTTCTAATATATAGTGCATATATCTTAAGAGTGTGGAGTAACTCCACACTCTTAAGATGACGGATAGGGCACACTAGCGACGCAAATCGATTTTAATTTTTAGCTACTGCCCGTTAGTCTCGTCCTGTGCTTATTTCACGTTTTTCAACTCGACATCACATTACTCTACCCACTACGAATATATATAGTAAGCCTATCGTTAATACTAGTGTATATTTTAAAATTTTACCATTTATTAAAAGAATTTTCATATTTTTTCAGTGAAAACCAATGTGTTCATCAACACTGTCCTGATAATATCCGGAGTACTTTGTGAGCGATGGCCGAACCCTCAAGCCGATCCTTTGATTTTCATAGCAAACCCCGTTGAAGCCCTAATGCCGGGGCATTGGATGCCTCTCAGTGTCGTGAAAATAATTTTGGAAGGCACCACTGTTCCGCCAGCAACAAAAGCTAGAATTCAATTGAAGAGAGTAGTTTTTACAACAGCAACTGAACCGACTACTACAACAACTGTGCCGACCACCACAACAACAAAGCAGACTACTACAACAACTGAGCCGACCACTACAACAACTGAACCAACGACTACAACAACGACGGCACCAACGCCAAAAGAATCACCAACCACAACGACGCCGACTACAACTACTACACCAACCACTACGACTCCAACAACAACTAAACCAACTACAACACCGACGACCACAACAACAACAACGACACCGACAACAACGACGACTCCAACAACCACTACGACACCGACAACAACTACGACACCGACGACAACAACGACACCGACAACAACAACGACACCGACGACAACAATGACACCGACAACAACAACTACACCGACGACAACAACGACACCGACGACAACAACGACACCGACGACAACAACGACACCGACGACAACAACGACGCCGACGACAACAACGACCCCAACAACAACGACGACACCAACAACGGCACCACCAACAACAACAACAACGACGACGACGACCACAACAACTACAACGAAGCCTCCGTTACCATCAAAGAAGAAACCTAAACGCCCACCTAAACATAAAACAGACGGACATGATAACACAAATATGTAAAAAAACGCGTAGCGTAGGTTCCTACAGGGTCATTAGTACCTACAAACATTGTATGTTCAATAAAAACAAGTTAAGTTATTATTATAGAACGAGGTAACAGTAAGTGCAGTTTGCTTCCACTACATACTGAACCACTTTCAAAGAAAATTGGTTCGAAATCTTTAAAAAATTGCTATGGATCCATAAAAATGTGATTTTGTTATACTAAACTATGTAATTTTTAATTTACATAAAAGGAATAAAGAAGTTTTTTTTTATTTATTTGTCCCAAAGAAGTCTCATCGCAAGGGCGGATCCAGAGGGCCTATTTTTAAGGAGACATTACGACCGAATCGGAGTTTCCCTCACACGCGCTGTATGTCTCCTTGGTTTGGATGCGACAGGAATATTCTTGTTCGTTACGGGACGGCTTTAAATTAAGCCACCAGCTTAGGTGCCAGCCATTTATAAATAAAATTACCCCTGCGCTGGGTCTTCCTGGACTAAGCCAGGCTCTGGATCCTGGATCCGTCCTACTCTCATTGTCAATACATGAGGAGATTCCGATCAGATGATCATAGGGTGTCAGGAAGCTATTATAATTCTAAAGGGGTCTGACGCAGAATGTGCACTTCGCAAGATGAGCACTCACTTTAAGGAGGAGGAGCACGCAGGAGCACACTTACGCTTATAGTGTAATTTTTTTTACTGATGGAGATGGATGACCTTAGACGGCATACGGTGGAACTCGTTCGCTTTTTTTTATAGAAAGGCCAATCAGGATGACCTCACTCCGCCTGATAGTAAGCGGCCGTGAAATCCCAATATGAGGTTGACAGGCACAATAGAACTAACAAAGTACCCATTGAACCTGCCAACCTCACCCTGATGGCCTGCCGCTTCACGCCCCGCCTAAAAAACCCCGGATTGTATGAAGGAGGAAACACATGAGCTGGGAGGGCATTCCATGTCTTGATGGCTCGGGGCAGGAACGAGGAGCCAAACCTCTTGGTGCGCGCCGCCATTGTCTGGATGGTAAGCTGATGGCATCGCTGTTAAGCACGTGTTGTTCGGAAGTGGAAAGGGGAGAATGGGATAAGTTGAAATAATTCATCAGACCTTTCCCCATTATAGAGGCGGTAGAGAACACTTAGACTGGCAACGTCTCTACGTAGCTGAAGAGGTTCTAGGGACTTAGTCACCTCATAATCCCCAACAATACGGATAGCACGTCGCTGCAACCTATCGAGAGCCTCCAGCAAGTACTTAGCAGAACCATCCCAGAGATAGGAGCAATATTCTACACACGGGCGAATCTGTGCCTTGTACAAGAGACAAAGCTGCACCGGAGTAAAATACCGTCTCTGTTCAGAATCCCGAGTTTACGTGAAGCAGTTCTTATTACACTCTCGATATGGTCCTGTTGGTTTAGGTTGCTACGAACATCGATGCCAAGGATGCTGAGACTATCCTGTATTGGTAAGGGGGTGCTCTGAAGAGTGGGATAGGATAGGAAAGGTGACACCTTAGCAGAGAATACACACACCTGTGTTTTTCACAACTCGACAAGATTGCTGGCACCCCATTTGGAAATGCGGTCCAGGACCCCGTCGAGCTCAGTAACAAGAAGATTTCTCTTTTCCACGGTTTCGGTCTTTGGTACCAACTTACACATTATCAGGCATATTTAATGACACTTCGAAAAAACTACAGCGCTAAACGTAATCTTCATCATAAAAAGTCAAGTGCCATCCAAAACTGACTTCACAAATTCACATTTCCTGTCCGAACAGGTACGTCATTATGATTCATAAAGTAAAACTTTTACTGGAACAAAAGACAAGTTAAAATTTGTTTCTGAAGAGTAATCTTAACGGGTGGTTTTACAATGTATTGTTACAAAAGGTGGTAGAATGCCACCTTTTGTTTTTTTATGGGAATTATTAAAAACTTAAGCAGTCTGGCGCCAGGAGTTTTTGTCAACCATTATTTTATTGCAAAAGTCAGGGCCGACTGCTCATTTGAAATTCCGCCCACAGAGCGAATAGCATCATACCAACAACTTAACATCGTGTTTCCAGAGGGGTAATCAGAAATTATTCTGAACGTGTTACCGTTCCATCTAATTGATCTGGATCCCCTGTGAAACGGTTGCGAAGGTCAGACGGCAGTCGTTTCTTTGTAATATCCAGACTTCCTAATGATCCTGGATGCAAGGACGTAAAAAGTTTTTTTAGGTCCGTGCCTGAATCATAGTCTAAGCGAAAACGCAGGCTAGAAACAGTGAGTTGTAACTAGAGTCCTCGCCGCCAAAGAAGCTCTGCGATAGGCGCCACTTCTGTCATTTCAACATAAAATATTACAGTGACATGGAAATCAAATTTTAGTTCCGTGTTTCGCCGTGGGACTCTTTCATGGCGCGGACTCGATTTCCCAATAGACCTGGCAAAACGTATCTTTCAAAAGGCTGGAACATTTGCACCTATATCAGTACAGAGATGCGTAACAGTGAAACGCTTCATTTGGAACATCGACTCTCAGATAGATCCGTGAATCATTCCGTTCATTCGGATCATTCGGCTCACTCGGATCATTCGGATCATCGGATCATTCAGCTCATTTGGATCATTCGGTTAACTCGGACTCGAGATCCATTTGAGTCGAATGATACATTCGGAACGAACTTTAGAGATTCGGAAAATCGGAAAAGAATGATCGGAGTGTATCATTTGGCTGAGTCGGATCACTGACTCGTTTCAGTAAAGGGTACACACGTCTACTTCCCACAGAACACTTCACACTTCTTGGTGAATTTACGTATTTGCCGCCTGTAGGCTGTTTAAAAGCCGCCCCTGTGACCTCTGCAATTCAATATCCTAGCCAAGTTCATAATATAAATTATTTTTATAAAGTATTGTAATGTTATGAGGCTCGTCTTTCCATGATACCATAATGATACCTAGGTGTGTGTTGGCAGTGATGACATACGGAACCGAAACGTGGCCGCTTACAATGTGCCGCTTAAGGAGGCTCAAAGTCACCCAGAGAGCAATGGAGAGGGCTATGGTCGGAGTCTCCCTGCGTGATCGTATCAGAAATGATGAGATCCGCAGGAGAACTAAGGTCACAGACGTAGCCCAAAGGATTGCATGCCTCAAGTGGCAATGGGCAGGGCACATAGCGAGGAGAACAGACGGCCGTTGGGGTGGAAAGTGGAAAGGTCCTTGAGTGGAGGCCACGTACAGGAAGTCGCAGCCGTGGCAGGCCTCCTACAAGGTGGACCGACGATCTGGTGAAGATCGCGGGAATCCATTGGATGCGGGAGGCACAGGACCGATCTGTGTGGAGAACATTGGGGGAGGCCTATGTCCAGCAGTGGACGTCTATTGGCTGAAATGATGATGATGATGATAATGATACCTACGCTTTTTTCGGAAATAAATCCTTAAATTTGCATTTCCTAAAATCTGCTGCCCTAAGCTACTAGTGGAAAATCCGCTACTGACTTCCCAACCCCAACAGTGAGTTGTTATACTTGTTTGACACCGGATGGCGCAATTGGTACCCTGCCTCTTACACCAAAGGTCGTGGGTTCGATCCCCACCCTGGAGAAACATTCGTGTGATGAACACTTGTGTATATTCAGTGTCAGGGTGTAATATTTGTATTTAAGTATATATTTGTGATCCTCTCTTGTCTGATATCTATAGCACAAGTGCTTAAGGTGACGGTAGGGCACACAAGCGACGTCAATCGATTTTAATTTTTAGCTTCGAAACTGGATCTATTTTAAACAATGGACACAATTTCAAAATTGCTAAGCTCTGAAACAAAAAATACCGATTCTTTGTTTACTTTTCCGCTGCTCGAATATATATTTATTCATTTTTTATATTGCTTATTTACTGAGAAAAAAATTAAAAACTAAAAAACGTAAGATGACGTCATCGGACGGCAGAATGTTAAATATTTCTTTGCTTAGCACATTATAGTTTTAAATTTACGTAATGCCAAACTCATGACATGTAATTGTTAAAAAAAAAAAGAACTTGTCAATGTTGAATGTATGAATGACGTTGACAATGTTGACACTAGTATTATTTACCTTTGACAGTAATACCTTTTTTTTATTAAAACAATGATAAGCAAAGGAATATCGCTGTATTCAGCCGTCCGATGACGTCATTTGGCGCTTACGTCTATTTAGAATAAAAAGAATTTCAATAATTATTTTATGCATGAAAATGGACAAATTTTGAAAAAGGAAAAAATATGGGTCTGTTCATTTTATGTCTACTTTCATATAAAAAAAACAATATGGACATGTTAAAAATATGAAATGTTGTCCATTGCGGGGTTACAACCTCTCGGTAAACACTTATACTATTTATAAATAATTAAATAATCATGCACCTTAGAATAATAGCCTATAGAAACCGTGTCCGCGTGCTAATGTTGAAGCTTCATATTTGGAGCCAGATATGGCTCCAAACACCCGACCGCTCCGTAGTCTCAAATGTCAAGCGACCCGAACGCATCTCGCGAAAATAAATTAGCTATCAACTGCTCTGAAAAACATAAAAGATTATTAACATCACTTTCCACAGACAAGTTTTCAATATTTCATTGTTTAAGATGACGGGTAGGGCACACTAGCGACGCCAATCGATAGTACCTATAAGTGTTTGCCGAGAGGTTGTAACACCGAAATGGACAACATTTCAAAATTGCTAAGCTCTGAAACAAAAAATACCAATTCTTTGTTTACTTTTCCGCTGCTCGAATATATATTTATTCATTTTTTATATTGCTTATTTACTGAGAAAAAAATTAAAAACTAAAAAACGTAAGATGACGTCATCGGACGGCAGAATGTAAAATATTTCTTTGCTTAGCACATTATAGTTTTAAATTTACGAAATGCCAAACCCATGACATGTAACTGTCAAAAAAAAAGACAACTTGTCAAAGTTGAATGTATGAATGACGTTGACAATGTTGACACTAGTATTATTTACCTTTGACAGTAGTACTTTTTTTTATTAAAACAATGATAAGCAAAGGAATATCGCTGTATTCAGCCGTCCGATGACGTCATTTGGCGCTTACGTCTATTTAGAATAAAAAGAATTTCAATAATTATTTTATGCATGAAAATGGACAAATTTTGAAAAAAGAAAAAATATGGGTCTGTTCATTTTATGTCTATTTTCATATAAAAAATCAATATGGACATGTTAAAAATATGAAATGTTGTCCATTGTTTAAAATAGATCCGGTTTAGTAGCTAAAAATTAAAATCGATTGGCGTCCCTAGTGTGCCCTACCCGTCACCTTAAGTAAGTAAGTACAGTGGCGGACAGATCAAGCTATACAAAACTGTCAAATTTCCTCAATCGATTTCGAACTCAATGTGTAACATTATAAGGTTTATAATCGAATGAAGAAATTTGACGGTTTTGTATAGCTGGATGTGTCTGCCACTGTACTTTTATTAACCTTTAAATACGACTCACGGCAAACAATCCCAAATGTTAGAACTGTTGGACGCAATGAAATAATCGGGTACGTTCGACAAAGCGATAAATCAGCTCGTTTACGTATTTCGAGCATGTAGGTGACCCAAGATGGGCCCAGGAGAAAGAACCATTTAGAGGTTGGTTATTAATATACATGGAGTGATGTGTTACAGTATGGTGCAAACGGCAGTGAGTTTTACCAAAATTTCTTTGTGAATATTTTCGTAGTAAGTACGTGTTGAACATGAATGGGCTCGACCGGAGTAATACCACGGCCTCACAGAAAAGCAGCACTATGCTGTGTTTTAATGCGTGAGTGAGGGTACCAGAGGCCCAATGCTAAGGGTCTAAAAGTTGGCAGCGCACTTGTGACTCTACGTGTAGCGGGGGTCGGCGGCCATCGCTTACCATCAGACGATCCGTCTGCTCGTCTGCCACCTATCACATAAAAAAGAGTATGTCACTAGTGGTTTATTCTCTGCTAGTGGTCTGTTAACGCATTAAAGTTTTCACTAATGCTAAATCGCCATAGGGTGCGTTTTTGAGAGAATCATAGAGAGATGTCTCTTTAAATAAAGTAACTCAATTAATAATTTTAAAGACAACATGTAATGTTCAAAACTAGAAACTGAAAAATTTTGGGCATCTAATCAATCTTAAAAAAACAAATATTTTTTTATAAGTAGGTAAATAAAACCTCAGGCTGAATCTTTGGCACACTGGCGCGGTATACCTACATGGGAGAAGCAAAGGATATTGATTAGGTGATTGTTTATTACTAACCTTTTTTTATTTGTCTACGGATCTTATAAATGTTTGCTAAACCTTTTTTAACAAAAACGATGTTATAAAGCAGTTTTAATTCTTTTTTCGAAAAATTTGTAGGTATTTTAAGGTAGGAGTGTTTGGTTTTAAACGTCAAAACTGCTCTATAACATCGTTTTGTAATAATAATAAATTCATTCATTACAGGCAATAAGATAAATTCAAAATATTTTAATTGGCCCTATAAATACCTTACAATCTAACATACATACATATTAAATTAAAATTAAAGTTTAATGGCCGTGTGGTCCCCAGCAGAGTAGAATAGGCCACCCTCACTCTTACCGAGGTGTCGTAAAAGGCAACTAAGGTAAAGCTGCTGGCTTGATCATCAGCACCCAGAGAAGGAAAACTCTGCATTTATATCAAAACCCTCGCCAACCCGTCTGCCAAGCGTGGTGAGTATGGCAATTACCCCTCATGTGATTGAGGGAGGCCCGTGCCCCAGCAGTGGGGACATAAATGGGCTGACGATGATGACGATGACGATGAAAGTTTTAGCTACCAAAAGTATATTGAACGGTTATAAATAAAGCCCCTAAGTTTCTGCTATCTAGCTACACTGTGCCGTCCCTGCGCGCAGCCAGTTCTCCCATCCCAACAAAGGGCTGCCATGCATGCCTCGGATGCCAATCTTTTGTTTTTTGCCTCCGTTTAGTTCCCTTTCGAGGACGGCCTCCTTCGCAATTGAGGATTAATGATTTAATAGACTGCCCAAAACAGGCTGATATTAGGTTTTAAAAATAAAAAATGGAACAAGTTGGATATTGTTTCTGTTGGTTTTTGTATGGTTTTTGTTTAGAGCTAATCGTAGAAGAGGACAAAAAATCAGGAATGAACTTCGAAAATGCTGTTTGCACTTGTGGTTGTGGTTGGCCTGATTACTTTTTTTAATGTGATTCGTGGCAAATGAAAAAGAGGACGCCCACTAGCCACTTGGTGGTCCACTGTAGCCAAGGACTTGAAGTTTGCCCAAGCAACCATTACGACAAACCAGAACAGACTGTCTTGGCGCAGAACGAGACAAAGATAAAGAAGATTCGTGGCAAATGATCAGACGGATCACCTGATGGTAAGCGATTGCCGCCGCCGATGGACACCTGCAACACCAGCGGAGTCACTAATGTGCTACCTTAAAAAACCCCCTTTCTCCCGGATTGGGCCTCCGGTGCCCTCGCTCACGCAGCGAAATATAGTAGAGACACTGCTTTTAGCCGGGTTTTTGGTCAGGCCGTGGTGGTATCACTCCGGTCGAACCCGCCCATGCATGCCGAAGCGTGGCTTTCCCACGGTCACCAGTGGATTACTTGTTGTGAGTTGTAACTACTACGCTAATATTAGTTAAATGATTAACTTGCCTACTTTCTTAATTTCCCGTTCAAAATAGTACCTACCTAAGGCTAGTTGCCTACTTCAAATTCAAATAGGTACGTACTACCCAAGGCCGCAGTAATCGCTTTTAAATGTTTACTCATAAATCTTTCCGACAAAAATCTATTGTAGAAAGTTGCGGTACTACCACAAAAAAGTTCTGAAAGAAGAATGCTCGCTGGCCACGCGTTTCGTACCAAGCGCCGCGCGGGCCGGCCGGCTTGCAAAAACAGGCGCCGGGCGCACGCGACTTTAGTCTTTAGAGATTAAGCCACCTTCAAGTTATTATCGTATATAAAGTCAATTGAGTAAAGTTTAAAATTGCTTAACACTAGTGTGACGCTCTGGCGCATGCGCTTAACTTGTCAAATTCATAAAATTGAGATGCCCGTGGTTCGTAATACTTGATATCGATATCGATTAATGATTTGATGTGATGCAGATGGCTCAAAACATATTATAACGTAGTTCGTTACTTTTATAATTTTAGTATTAAACTTTTCTTTGGATCTTTGGGTAAAATTTTCAGATTTCTAACTTATTGTTACCATGTTAAAAATGTATCATCGGTAATAGAGCTTACAAGTTGTTTTTAATCCAAAAGTTTTTTCTGTACTCATTTTTATTTACGTTATTTAAGACAAAATTACTATACTTCGTATCGTGACCCCACTCTCCACAGGTATTACGAGGATGTATTATTCACTATTTATACATATTTCATCAAACTACGGTTTCATGCTATGGCTTAAACTTTTTTAAAGGTTAGAGTTATTTTAATCATAATTAGATTTAATCTGGGCTTCCACACGAATTTTATTGTCAATGCATTTTATAAGAGTATTTTGTTCAATGAATTATAATAAATAATAATTTAGACACCTATTTATTAGTAAAGTTAATAATTATTTGGTACTTCAAATTGTTGTCGATAATATTTATAGTCGATACGTTACTCCGCACTGGTTCACCGCGCCGGCTATTGCTATCTCGCTCGTCAATCGGTTCTTTCATTCGTTCTTTTTTTCTCCCTTGCTCGCTCGTTCGAAAATTCAGTCGAGCTTTGGCAGACGGAAGTGTGGACGTATCGGTTTTTTCGTTCGTGCTGCCAACGCGTGCTCGGATTTTATTATTAAATATTCACGTGTTTTATCGTTCAAAATAACCAATGTGCCAGAAAATAGTGTACTAGTGATAACGTTAACCATATCTGAGACAATAACTGTGATTTAAACACTGCAAGTGATATTTTTAGAAGAATATTTTGGTGATGGATGGCTGATGATGGGAGCCCCATGCGTTTAGGACAGGCGTTATGGTGACTGGATTCGCGTGTTTATTAGTTAAAATAGCTACTAATTGGTACTATGGCGGTTGTTAATTTTAGTGTGTGCTTAGTGCTGGTGTTGTACCAGCTATCGGCCGCTTATAGCGACGAGGCTTCATCGGAATCTACTGATCTTGGACCTATTGGTAAGAAATCTGCTCTTCCTACTAATAACACTACATCTTATTTACTTTTATTATTTGGTGGAAAAATGCAGAGACATGAAAAATAATAATTAAGTAGGTACTCTAAACTCTTGATCTATTGACGCAGACGATTTTTTTAAACTTCTACCCCTCCGGACGGTATCTACATGCGGCTAGAAATCGATGGTTAAGGGTTTAAAGGACATTTTGACGAAAATGACTTTTTGATGTAGTTCTATAGTAGAGAAATTTGAGCTCTATCGCTTGGTGTATATAAGGTTCTTCTATTCCCGATATTGAGCATAATATTCACGGTAAAAAAAAGATAAGCATTTTTGCTAATAAATGCCAAGTTTTGCTAACTAACAATCATATAGTACTAACGAATAATACAAATTATTCATGTGTCTTTTATAAGACTAAATAGGTACCTACATATTATTTGTATCCATCTACATTTGTACCCACCCTATTTATGATGAATATGTTAATGATTTTGTATTTGTATTTGAAAAGGACAGATTAGGTTAACACTCATAATTACAGACACACCTGTTAAGCTTAAAGGACACTTGTTTTGTCAACCTGGGATAGATTGTAAATTTTCTCTTCAGTATGTACATATTCTCATTTCTATTGTACCTATCAGTGATGATTGAACCTATCAGTATCCGTCTGATGAGTCTGATGAGTTGGATCAGGATAGCCTGACCAATGAGTCTGACTGATCCGAGTTTGACATAGAGTTAAACGTAGACCTAGATTTAAAAGATGAAATTAAAAGGATGTTGAAGTAACTTTGTTAGTAGTAACGTTAAGAGCCTATCTATTTTAAGACTCGGACAAAGGTATGATTAAGATTAAAAATGCTAAGGTGTTTGTTAATCACACTTATTGTCCCTAGCTTAGTGTCCCTAAAGCACGCCAGTTAAAAGAAAGAAAACACTTATTTATCACACTTAAATTAGAAAACCACAACTCCCAAAGCCAACTGTTTTTAAAGACAATAGAAGATAGCATCAAAAGTAAAGGAGATATAAAAGAACAATATAAAAAATGATGGTTGTGGCCGTCCCCAACAGGGTTATTGGTAGACCGATTTGTATGTAAGTAGGTCTAAGTAGGTACCTATATAAATAATAATAAATAAATATTTCACAACATCACATACATTGATCTAACTCCGAGGTAGGTGCTCAAGCACCCGTTTTACGGATGTTAGAATAAACAGCGAAATTACAAATATATACGTTTAAACATAAAAAGTAAAGATTTCTTTATTGGCCACAGAACACAAATTTTAAACACGAGTGACATAAATACGCAAATAGCACAAATTCTGTACCCAACAAGGCACAACCTCCGGGTTTTCAGGCGGAGCCTTGGCGACGTACCTTCCTACCTAAACACCCAGACCAATACAAACAGACATGTTCATGCACAAAAATGTTTGTACTGTGCAGGGTACGGGTTCGAACTCTTGCACCACAGCGTTCACTACCACTGATCCAAACGGGTCGTCATTTATCATATTGCTGCGTTTCTATCTGGATACAAACTCTAGCCCGAGTATGTTATAGCATTGCCTTCCACATTTAGAGCATCACGGATCTTCTAAGCCTTCCACGACAAAATCTAAAAAAGTTACCGGACGCAGGGTACAGTTGGGTACATTACTGGTAGGTACATAAGTTCCTATACAGATCTTCATTTTCTTCATCTTAGCGTGTAATTCCCGCGTCCAAAGCTGTCGCTCTGGCGCCCGTTGTACGCTTAGACCAGGATTCAGGATTAGGGAGGTCTAGTAATTACAATGAAGCGACTGCTGTCTGACATTCGCAACCCTTTAACAGAGGAACCAGACCAACTGAATCATGGTTAGGCACACGTTTCAGAAACTTTTTCCGAAACGTGCAGGTTTCCTCACGTTGTTTTCCCTCAACGCCGAGCAGATGGTAATGGTAGAAATACGCACATAGATTTGAAAAAACCATTGGTGCATGCTCGGATTCGAACCTTTACCACCTGCGTGGAGGGCGCGTTCGTATACATTGAGCTACCATTGCGCTCTCAGTACCTATACATACAGATAGATAGATAGGTATTCTTTATTGCACAAAAATAAAATACAAGCATGATACAACAGCAACAGACAGTACAAAGGCGGTCTTGTCGCTTGTAGCGATTTCTTCCCGACAACCTTTGGGTAGAGGAAAGAAATATATCGTATTCGTAATAAGGGAAGGCAGTGCAAAGTAATTTAACAAATGAAATTGAGAAAGAAATATACATTACATACAGATCTTTATGTAAAAAAAAAAATGCGACAAAGCAATAAAATGATGCTTAGAAGATCATAATTTCATGAATTAGTTACCTATATAGGAATCATCACAGTAAAATCAAGAAATATAACAAATTTACCCCCATTGCACCCCCTAATCTTTACGTACCAGTACTGTACCCAAGAACACAATATCCTCTTCACTTGAAAAACATACGCAAATCAAAAGAGTTGTAATACTATCTGGGCTATAACCACCTAATTAAGATAAACATTCGGCTAAATCGGTGGTAATGGAGTCGGGGGTTATCATCGCGATTATGTCCCCGCGAAATTTGGCGTAATGATACATTTTCGACCGTGTTACAGAGATTGTTAAAATAATTGTTAAGGTCAGGTCACGAGTGCCGAGAGAGCAAGTTGTAAGAGATTATGAGTGTACAAGGTGTAAGAATTGTAAGAAAAGCACAGAAAAGCAGGTAAATAAACATGATGTAGTTAGTTTGATTGCCCTGTCAAAGGGTTGGTAAGGTCAGAAGTATCTTGCCGGATCTTCTCGTCCAGAAACAACTTTCCGAGCCGGTGGTAAAATCGCATTATGTTTATTTACTTTTTTTAAGTATATTTTATGTATCGAAATATATATGTATTAACATGTAAGTTATTACAGAAGTACTTATAAATAGTCTTAAATCATTGAATGTATGACGATTTGTAAGTGCTGTGTACAAGCCTATGCAAATAAATAATTATTTGATTTGATTTGATTCATGGTCCACGCGTACCCCAGATCGAAGCGACAACTTTGGACGCAACTGGAAAAAAAACGTTATGATTATGATGATAAGTAAGAAGGTAATATGCACATTCTACTGAAAAGACGCGAAGTTGACCTCTATTCCCCACGAAAAACTGCCATAGATTGGCATCCTATAATTTACTATAAGTACTTATATGCTTAATCAATTCAGAGAATCGATAAGACCAATAATAGGAGTTGGTAGGTAGCTCTTATCCCTTTTGCCGCCAGGAACGATTTAAAATCTTCAAAAAGGGCAGGAGTGCTTCGAACTACTTCCAGTGACGTCACCTTTAAAAAAAATAATCAAAATATGTTTATCTGTTCAGGCGCCATTATAAAGTAGTAGGTAATGTATCATCCTTATCGTAGGTATTTTTGCATACATCCATGGTCGTTAGTTCAAAGTCCGGTGTAGGCTTGATGTTGGTTGGACCAATACCTACAATATCCAAGACCTGTTTACTTTAAAGCAGGCAATCAATGTATATATTATTAGGTATGTATGTATTGTTTATTATTATTTATGTTATTAGAATAGTTATTTACGAGATTTCTACCATGTAAGTACCTTGTTTTTGAGTTACTCCGTGACCATGGCGCTTGCAACAGTGCCGAAATATCGGAAACTAAAAAATAAGGTACATGGTAGAAATCTCGTAAATAACTATTCTAATGTTAGTGACCATGAAAGTTTAAAACAATATATTTATGTTATGTACTATTATTAATATATAAAATATGTATATTTCTGCCATTCTCAATTTCATTTGTAAAACTACTTTGCACTGCCTTCCCCTATTACGAGTACGTTATTTCTTTCCCATACCCAAAGATTGCCGGGAAGAAATCGCTACAAGCGATAAGACCGCCTTATTGTACTGTCTGTTGTTGTTGTATCGTGCTTGTATTTTCTTTTTGTGCAATAAAGAATATCTATCTAATCACAATGAAGCGGCAGCCATCTGGCTTTTCGCAAGACTTTCCATAGGTACGTCGTACCCAAGTCGCTAAAGCAATGATGTAGTTGCTACTATATTAAGAATAAAGTTCCTGGTATTGTAGCGTAGTGGTGTTGTTCAGACTAGCTAGATTAGCCCCCATCTACCGCTTACTGGTTACATTCCTTCTTACGAAGACAGCGACAAAAACTAAGCGTAATCTTCTTGCCTTTAGCAGCCAAAGGAGAAAAAAGTTAGACGCACGCCAACCTTGCACATGTGCAGGTATGTCTAATGACATCTGGTGCAATACTTTCTAGCATGCGGGCTGATCTTAGATAAACCATAAAAGGTTGCAATTATTCCATATTAGTTAGTGCTTTAATGCTTTTAGCGATACCTACCTAGTAATAATTCCTTATAACACGCTATCTGGATGTTCGTTCGATCATGATCGATAATATTATTATCTGAGTAACTGTCGCTATGCCGATAAGGGATGGCCAGGTGGGTTTGAATGCCTTAATAATCGATTGATAGGAATCAGCATCTTATAATGAAACTGTTTTTCCACCACAGTTTTAGCTCGTTAACTTAGGTAGGTATCTACCGCTGGATTTATGAGTGCTTCGCTCTTGTCGCTGGATTTAGTTCTGTAACCTCTGTTGGAAATCGTAAGAAAACATCTATTGATGTTGGCCCGGGGTGCAATGTCATTCAGTGTACGGATACCCTACCGGAGACGGCGGGGTTATGTGGGGCTCTCCTCTTAACAAGCTGGCGAAAACCATGCGGCTATCTCTCGTGCATTGCCCATAGTAGATCCACTTCCGTGAATCCTGTCCTCAATCCGCTCCAGTTTCTGTAGCATTTACGATTTCCTTCAATTGTTACATATTGTGAATAATTTCTTGAGCTACCTCTTCCTCTTCAACTTAAGAAGTCACCTACTAAATATTGTTCATCCATAACGTAAGATGTTCATTTTATTTTTGGAAATAGGTATGCTCCCGTTTATAAATTAGCCAACTGTAAACCAAACCACTCTCTAGCCTTTCTTAATTCTTATCCATTCCAGCATTAGGCTATACATCAATGTCATTATTATGAGACTTTAAGCTTTTTTAAAGTAGGCCCTAAGATTATTGAGAGTTTAAATTGATTAAAACAATAATCAGCCGTTTGGTCCCGGCAGAGTAGAATAGGCCACCCTCACTCTTACCGAGGTGTCGTAAAAGGCGACTAAGGTAAAGCTGCTGGCATGATCATCAGCACCCAGAGGCCTTTCTTAATTCTTATCTATTCCAGCATTAGGCTATACATCAATATGTCATTATTATGAGACTTTAAGCTTTTTTTAAGTAGGTCCTAAGATTAGTTATTGAGAGTTTAAATTGATTAAAACAATAATCAGCCGCTGTGGTCCCGGCAGAGTAGAATAGGCCACCCTCACTCTTACCGAGGTGTCGTTAAAGGCGACTAAGGTAAAGCTGTTGGCTATGATCATCAGCACCCAGAGAAGGAAAACTCTGTATTTATATCAAAACCCTCGCCAACCCGTCTGCCAAGCGTAGTAGTGAGTATCGCAATTACCCCTCATGTGATTGAGGGAGGCCCGTGCCCCAGCAGTGGGGACTTAAATGGGCTGACGATGACGATGATGATGATGATGATGAAAACAATAATTTGTCAGCATATAAGTAGCATATGAATGTTTTGTTTGAAGATAGTAAAACGCAGCTTATGACGTTCCGCTGAGCAAAATAAAATTGAACATCATCATGATACTTAGACAAAATTGTACGTATGTAACCGTTGCTTGTAATTGAAACAATGAAACGGAATTTCCGTTTTTTGGGCAATCAGTGTAAAATGACGTCACGAGGTATCATTTCTTTTTATCAGTTTAATGTTCGATTATTAATATAATCCGAAAATCTCCAAAGAGAATGCATCGAATATCAATAGGTATTGTCATCGGCAAATCGATAAACTATCATCGGAAGGATCTGATAACGGGCAGACTTGGCGCCATTTAGTTAGACATTCCACCCGATATTATCGATGACTTCTTATCCATAAAATGTTTGTTAAACCTTAGTTAACCAAAACGGCGTTATAAAGCAGATTTCATTCGTTTTTCGAAAAATATTTTGCTTCAAACGTCAAAACTAGCTGTCTAGGCACCGTTTTAGTAAAGACGACGGGTGGCTAACTAGCGACGCCAATCGATTTAAATTGATAGTAACTAAACCGGATATCTTTTTAACAATTTCGATGTTCGAGCCTCTCGGAAAGAATAAATTACTATTTATTTAATACCTCCTTATACTTAATTAACTTTTTAATCTGTTTTTGCACTCGAAATTTGGATTAACATAAGTAGCCGTTTTTGGCGGTAATTCATATTTCGAGTCGGAAGCAGACCAAAAAGTTAATTATAAATATTGAATAAATAGTGTAAGTTCTTTTAGACATGCTCGAACTTCGAAATTATTAAAACGATATCCTTTTTAGATGCCAACAATTTAAATCAAATGGCGTCGCTAGTGTGCCCTACCCGTCACCTTAATAAAGGTTTATTTAACGTTTATGAATTTCAACAAAACCTTTTAACTTGACATAAGATTGAATTTTGAATCCACTTTTAACCCTTCTCGTCGCGTAATAGGTACACATACCTATAGATATTGAATGCCTCATCATGGAGATAAGTAAACAAATATGAGAAATCTGATAGATAAAGTAGGATTTCTTTTATTCAGGAAGGTCAATACGTAATAAGAGAGTCACAATTAGGACCATTTGAGAGAAAATCTAGGGAAACACAAATGAGCAAGGCTTCAGCAAGAGCTAAAAACTACAAATACTACTATTTATAAAATAACCATGCACAAATGTTGGGTCCGTTTTTGTACACGAAAAATTGATTCACGCCAAAAGTGGCCGCTTTTGGCGTGAATCAATTTTTCGTGTACAAAAACGGACCCAACATTTGTGCATGGTTATTTTATAAATAGTAGTATTTGTAGTTTTTAGCTCTTGCTGAAGCCTTGCTCATTTGTGTTTCCCTAGATTTTCTCTCAAATGGTCCTAATTGTGACTCTCTTATTACGTATTGACCTTCCTGAATAAAAGAAATCCTACTTTATCTATCAGATTTCTCATATTTGTTTACTTATCTCCATGATGAGGCATTCAATATCTATAGGTATGTGTACCTATTACGCGACGAGAAGGGTTAAAAGTGGATTCAAAATTCAATCTTATGTCAAGTTAAAGGTTTTGTTGAAATTCATAAACGTTAAATAAACCTTTATTAAGGTGACGGGTAGGGCACACTAGCGACGCCATTTGATTTAAATTGTTGGCATCTAAAAAGGATATCGTTTTAATAATTTCGAAGTTCGAGCATGTCTAAAAGAACTTACACTATTTATTCAATATTTATAATTAACTTTTTGGTCTGCTTCCGACTCGAAATATGAATTACCGCCAAAACGGCTACTTATGTTAATCCAAATTTCGAGTGCAAAAACAGATTAAAAAGTTAATTAAGTATAAGGAGGTATTAAATAAATAGTAATTTATTCTTTCCGAGAGGCTCGAACATCGAAATTGTTAAAAAGATATCCGGTTTAGTTACTATCAATTTAAATCGATTGGCCGTCGCTAGTTAGCCACCCGTCGTCTTTACTAAAACGGTGCCTAGACAGCTAGTTTTGACGTTTTGAAGCAAAATATTTTTGAAAAACGAATGAAATCTGCTTTATAACGCCGTTTTGGTTAACTAAGGTTTAACAAACATTTTATGGATAAGAAGTCATCGATAATATCGGGTGGAATGTCTAACTAAATGGCGCCAAGTCTGCCCGTTATCAGATCCTTCCGATGATAGTTTATCGATTTGCCGATGACAATACCTATTGATATTCGATGCATTCTCTTCGGAGATTTTCGGATTATATTAATAATCGAACATTAAACTGATAAAAAGAAATGATACCTCGTGACGTCATTTTACACTGATTGCCCAAAAAACGGAAATTCCGTTTCATTGTTTCAATTACAAGCAACGATTACATACGTACAATTTTGTCCAAGTATCATGATGATGTTCAATTTTATTTTGCTCAGCGGAACGTCATTAGCTTCATTTTACTATCTTCAAACAAAATATTCATATGCTACTTATATGCTGACAAATTATTGTTTTCATCATCATCATCATCGTCATCGTCAGCTCATTTAAGTCCCCACTGCTGGGGCACGGGCCTCCCTCAATCACATGAGGGGTAATTGCCATACTCACCACGCTTGGCAGACGGGTTGGCGAGGGTTTTGATATAAATGCAGAGTTTTCCTTCTCTGGGTGCTGATGATCATGCCAACAGCTTTACCTTAGTCGCCTTTAACGACACCTCGGTAAGAGTGAGGGTGGCCTATTCTACTCTGCCGGGACCACACGGCTGATTATTGTTTTAATCAATTTAAACTCTCAATAACTAATCTTAGGACCTACTTAAAAAAAGCTTAAAGTCTCATAATAATGACATATTGATGTATAGCCTAATGCTGGAATAGATAAGAATTAAGAAAGGCCTCTGGGTGCTGATGATCATGCCAGCAGCTTTACCTTAGTCGCCTTTTACGACACCTCGGTAAGAGTGAGGGTGGCCTATTCTACTCTGCCGGGACCAAACGGCTGATTATTGTTTTAATCAATTTAAACTCTCAATAATCTTAGGGCCTACTTTAAAAAAGCTTAAAGTCTCATAATAATGACATTGATGTATAGCCTAATGCTGGAATGGATAAGAATTAAGAAAGGCTAGAGAGTGGTTTGGTTTACAGTTGGCTAATTTATAAACGGGAGCATACCTATTTCCAAAAATAATATGAACATCTTACGTTATGGATGAAACAATATGGAAAAGTAGACTTCTTTAAGTTGAAGAGGAAGAGGTAGCTCAAGAAATTATTCACAATATGTAACAATTGAAGGAAATCATAAATGCTACAGAAACTGGAGCGGATTGAGGACAGGATTCATGGAAGTGGATCCACTATGGGCAATGCACGAGAGATAGCTGCATGCTTTTTACCAGCTTGTTAAGAGGAGAGCCCCACATAACCCCGCCGTCCCCGGTAGGGTATCCGTACACTGAATGACATTGCACCCCGGGCCAACATCAATAGATGTTTTCTTACGATTTCCAACAGAGGTTACGGAACTAAATCCAGCGACAAGAGCGAAGCACTCATAAATCCAGCGGTAGATACCTACCTAAGTTAACGAGCTAAAACTGTGGTGGAAAAACAGTTTCATTATAAGATGCTGATTCCTATCAATCGATTATTAAGGCATTCAAACCCACCTGGCCATCCCTTATCGGCATAGCGACAGTTACTCAGATAATAATATTATCGATCATGATCTGATAGATAAAGTAGGATTTCTTTTATTCAGGAAGGTCAATACGTAATAAGAGAGTCACAATTAGGACCATTTGAGAGAAAATCTAGGGAAACACAAATGAGCAAGGCTTCAGCAAGAGCTAAAAACTACAAATACTACTATTTATAAAATAACCATGCACAAATGTTGGGTCCGTTTTTGTACACGAAAAATTGATTCACGCCAAAAGTGGCCGCTTTTGGCGTGAATCAATTTTTTCACGTACGCGTTGAACCCAACATTTTTGCATGATTATTTAATAAATAGTATAAGTGTTTATCGAGAGGTTGTAACTCCGTCATTGTTTAAAATAGATCCGATTTAGTAGCTAAAAATTAAAATCGATCGTCACCTTAAGACACGTAACGCGAATTACCGCACATTTTTGCTCTGCGTCCGTACCTACTGTATCTAATCGTCGGTCGTTTTCCAAGGCACGATGCTCACGCGCACACAACGCAGCTTTCTCTACCTCTGGTTCAACAATCGCTGCGTTCATGCTTAATGGCGGATAGTAATTGCATTGATGGATCCATCTTTGCTGATAATAACTTCATTTATTTCATATAAGTACTTAGCAACCAGAATAGTGCATAATGCATTTTTGCAATTAGCAGTCTTTTATTACTTTAACAGTTGCTTTTTATTGTATTCAGTTCTTTCTGTAATAGTCAGTTAGTAGTAATTAGTGAATTGCGAATCAATTTTTAAATTTAAATTTAACGTTATTACTTATTTGTTTTCAAACATGATCTTGGGAAATTAAGTCCCATTAACTTCATTTGTAGAGTGTCCGAGGGAAAATTCTCGTGCACTCGACATTGAAGTCGAATTTAGAGATTTCAACATTCATCCATACAAATCTCTAACTGAACTTCAATGTCTAGACATCTACTAGTAGAAGTACTTGAGAATAGATCCTCTGATCTAAATATAACATTATAGATGCGAAATGCGAATTGACAACGTCGAAAACAAATGTGACAATGTAACTTTGCGAGCAAATTACAGCCTAATTGATGGTGAAAATAATTTTATAACAGACATTGTTAACAGCGAAGAGATCAAAGGCTCACCACGAACCGTGAATGACAAAACTGACGCAACAATCCCGAACGGTCGTAAATTCGCCCTTTGCTTTCCCAACAAATCACGGCGTAATCGCAGGCACGAGGAGTATGAAAACAAAACAGAGGCATCGCTCCCTCGAGTCATTAGTAACCTACGGCTGGAATCCCATTAGGTACGTCATTGGCGCGGTGGCGCCCGTCGCGAGTCCCGACGCGTCGCCACATGTCGACTCAGGCCCGACGGCTCGTAGGGGTTTTTGAATGAGCAAGCCGACATGGAGAGGGGTATGTGATTACTTACAGACGTCCCCTAGCACCTATGCCTTTAACCAACAATCGGTAAATGTTTACTTTTCGATGACATCTAAAATCAGAAAGACACCAAAACCATCTTTCTTGAATTAATATCTTATTTGGTCCCTGAGACCTATGTCGTTAATTGCGAGCAAGTGTTTCGTCTTTGCGAGATTACATAGCTAAAATGCAGCTAAGTGCCTTAAACTTAACTTAAACGCATGTATTAAACCTAATAGCTTTTCGAGAAAAAGATCCCTTTCCAGGGACAAATCCATGACCATCTTTCAACTATCTTCCATTTCTAAAAGATATTTTACGAGAGTTTAACTTCAATTCCTTCCTAAATGTTGTCCTGAACTTTATTTTGGAAACAACTCTTACCCGTCTTACAATAAATTGTACGAGTTTACCGCTGAAGAATGTTTGTTTTCCTGCTCCAAATATCCGAATAATTTTGGAAGATACTTCAAACAACTAATCCGCGTTTAAACCGTCAGGAAGCAGAAAGCTACCTCAACTATATCTGTCCAATGCCATAAATTACAATCCTTAGTGGTCGTGATCTATTTCGAGCCATGACAAAACTGAATCTAGTGTTTGTACAAATTCATGTGCAGCTCCTGAGTAATTTTTATCAGTATTTTTATAACAGGAATATGATTCCTCACCAAACGGCCCTTTTTGAAGCAATGATTAAGAGGATTTCGTGAACTTGCGGTACGTCATTTGTCTTATTTTCGAGGATTGATCAAAAATCTCACCATGAATTTTCGGACTGATTTTTATCATTTCCTTTTAGCCAGTAATTTGTGTAGTGGAGTTCCTAATTCGATCAAAGATCTGGACGGACATCCACACATGTATTATGTAAAAAAATCTATCAAACATCAATCGATTCTGACCTTAATTCCAAACATTAAACTTAATGTTTGAAATGTTTGCCAAATTTCCATTGGCAGGAAATTTGGCAGTTTGTATAGACCTGATGTATGGCTGTCCATACATAGATCTTATTTATTTATCCGGGCTGGTAATTCAGGTAATGTTTATAAGTTAAAAGAAATGCGTGTGTAGTCAATGGCGGTTTATTCCGGACTGTCGGCCAATAACAAAAATCATCCTACCCTAAACTGTATTTATAATTATATAGAACCTAATGACTACTAAATACATTACATTTAGATTAGCCCTTGCCTTTGCGTTTGATGCTGATATTATCATGCTGACTTTTAATATTAGTCGAGCGCCATTCCACACTTATTTTGGCTAATGACACAGTATTCGAATCGCGTGTCAAATGACAATTACTACTGGCACTCTTACGCTTGTATTAAAAATAGGGGTGTTCAATCCATTTAACTGTTGTCTGGCGCCAAACTAGTAGACGGCGCCAATGGCTATAACCTTGAACTTAGCTCTTATCTAAAAGGCATAGGAACTATTATCGCGCCTCAAAACGTGTCGATCGGGGAATAAAAAGGGGATTGTGCCGTTGGGATCGGTTAGCTCCCATATCACTTTTATCGCCGTATGTCATTATGCAACCATTCATTTGTCATGGGTTAAGGGTACCCTTTACTGACATGTGTGAGAGTAGGCACCTGCCTTTCAAAAATATACTGTTAACTGTATATGTAAGCAGGCATAAATGTGTGTGATAGAATAGTAAATATCTATTTTATGGACCGAATACTTAGGCATTTTATACTCTCGCCTTTAAATTGCAAAAGTTATTATTTGCGAGTGAGAGAAGGGCTCGCTCATTCATAACGTTACCAACTTAATGTGAGTCTCATACATATATCATTAAAACGGTCTGTAGACAACATTTTCTTGGCCTGTACATCCCGGTTGCGACCAAAGCCGTCGCTTTTGCATCGAGGTTACGCTTTTTTAGATAATGATCAAAGATTTGGAGAGCCCGGCAATGGTAGAAATGCATCTAGATTTAAAAAATCTACCTATTGACCTCCCGATTAGAACAGCAAGTTGTTATCCACTGAGCTTAATTATAAACCTGCCATAAATTAATGCGTCATATTTAGATGCAACTATTATTTTAATTACGGCAACGAGCTCTGTCGAAGTGGTTTGTTTGTTTTCCGCTAAGCGTTTGGTACAATTAAACAATTATTAAGCTGTTCATAAAATAAATAAACATAAGTTTTTACCCTCACGCTAGGGGCCATGCCTGCTGCATGCATGTTAGCCTATGTAGGATGTACTAGGTCCCTAAGCACATTATAGCATATATTATATTCTAAATATAAAGTGCTTCCTTTGTTAAAAATTTTTGGTTACCACTTACCACTGAGATTTTCTATACTGCGAAGGTGCGTCATGTGCAAAACAAAGAACAGATTCTCGAAAATAAAATTGAGGCCACGCGTTTTCCATGAAATATGAACCATTCTTCGAAATTACTTCTGAAAAACATCTACTCACATAGCTACACTTTTAAGATAAACTTATCGCATAAATAAATAAGTTTCCAACTGCTTGAACAATACTTACAAATGGTTAAGTTGATATTTAGTTAATAGCTGTTTTCTATCTTTATTACCTACTTTTAAAAATCCCTGCAATAGGTAGGTAAATACTCCACTTACATTAGCGGACCACCCGTGCCAGCTCATTATTATTAACAAGCTCACCTGGAAATATTTTTAATTAAATTCCATTTAAATTCATATAGAATACTCGAGCTCGATAGTCACGCTAAACTTGTAACTAAATCTAGCATAACTATCTCTGTAATTTTGCGATAGCAGCTCGCCGGAATTATCGAGCATTTCACTGTAAAAACGATAGTGGTATCCATATCATTACAAGTTACAATGTATTGACGACTGAGTGAGCAAACGCACGGTAGCTGTTTAATTATATCAGGTAAACTGACACGGGTTGAAACAACAGACCTAGTAGCGCATATCGGGCGACAGTTGCAGTCGACTTCCGCCACTGGCCGGAAGCGCGGCGCCAGAGGCGCCTGCGCCGACGATCCGCGGTTTTCAACCATTCACACATCAACCGCGAGACGGGCCGGACGTCATGCGCCGCTGACCGCGCAATTAATGAACACCCCCCAGTGGAACCATATTAGCATTTTAATCGAACCGAAAAATAATTCGTATTCACGTAAACATTTTCCGTATTTTATCATCATGAGATCGCTTAATTGGTACGGTAACCAACTTATCTTTTATAATATTTCTTCTTTCAGCGGTGATGGTATCTTAATGAAAATAGGCTATTAATAGTGTGTAATCGCCTACTTAATATGCAATCTAAATAACAATGAGAAACATTCTAGCAAACTACTTTCAGGACCGTAAAATGAACACCCTCTGTGAAATAGAAAAAAAATAGGTACTCTTTTGAGATAGTTTTTGTTCTTTGAGAATTATGATTACGAATGTACAAGTAGTTAGATGGTAATTTTATGTGTAGTGAAATAGCAATCGCAACGCAAAACAGTTTGCTATACAAACCTTCCTAACCTTTTCTTCGCCAATTGTTTCTTGTTATCAATAGAGCTGTAGGTACTATAAAATGCGTCTAGGATTTTAATCAAATAGCCCTTTGTCGGCTGTGTGTAAATACAGTATTAATCTATCATGTCACGGCGGTTTAGCAATGCACTTGCTAAGAGAGTCATATGTATGCACGATGCGGATAGCCTGTTATAGCGAAGGTGACTAGGCAACGCTTAGCCTCGCCTAAGGCCCCATTTGATTTGTTGTTCTAAGGTACTGTTACTGTGTATTAATTAGGCTGTGAAGAGTGATGTTAGCAAAGCAAACAAAACTAAGCTTCTTCAAAGGATTTAAAAAATCGCTCTACAGTTATGTTTTTGGAATTTTGATCATCGGAATATTTTAGCTTGCAAAACTGAATGGATTTTGGAAGATATATTTTTCCTTAGGTGCTAACTAGATAAGTAAACTAGGCTCAATATACTAACGAGCTTTGTAATTTTTCGTGTCTTGAAAATTCGCAGCTTATTATTAAAAATATTTCAAAATTTCTGTCAGAGCAAAGTGTAATTATTCGCTGGTAAGATGAAAATGAATCCTTTCCCGTTGTGGAAGTAAGTAAACGATATCATTTGACATAAGATCCAAGACTTCAGATTAAAAATAAAGAACAGGTCCCGGATACTACACTACAAGTACCTACTAAAACTGCTAAAGCCAGACCGACTCCCAAGAAAGTTAGAAATCGCGATTTAATATACAACCGATTAAAACCTACTTTTATAACGTATATAAATTTAAATAAATTAAACTACTCGCCAAGAAATATAATTCACATACAAATGTTAATAAACCAGAAACGGTAGGTAACATTGAGTAATGGAGCCTGAATGTCAAGAACGATAAGACTGTAATCAAGTTTTTATGGCTAATTGTAGGATATAGTACATAAGGTCATATTAAATAAGTCCACTATGACTAATAGGAGCTCAAGTAATTCGGTTCAATACTAACGTCGTATTATAAGTAAACCGGAAAAGCGAAACACTTGCGCGATGTAATCGACGCCCAGCACCATCTATTGATAAGATAAGAAACAATTTATTGACTACAACACATTATACATACATAGAACAAAACAGAAAACTGAGGTACAGAGACAAAAAGTTGCGGCCAACAAGGCTCGGCCTAAGCATATGTTGCACCTGCCACAAACATATTGGTAGAATTTTAAACGAATGTCCTGAAACAAAATAAGAACGGGCCTTTGGATAATTTCGTATCCAATGGATCCCCGCGATCTTCACCATGTTCAATTTTAATGTAAGAATCTTGAAAATCATTATTTGGGCTTCTAATATAAAAACCTTTTTTTACATTTTTGTAAATTCAACCCTTAAGGGGGTGAAAAAAGGGATTGAAGTTTAATGATAGTCCTTCGTCTTTGATGTTAGGAATGTGAAAATTTGTACTTATACGTATAAGAAGGGGAAAAGGTTGGCAGCGCACTTGTGACTCTTCACCAGATCGTTGGTCCACCTTGTGGGGGGCCTGGCACGGCTGCGACATCCTGTACGTGGCCTCCATTCGAGGACCTTTCCGCCCCAACGGCCGTCTGTTCTCCTCGCTATGTGCCCTGCCCATTGCCACTTGAGGCATGCAATCCTTTGGGCTATATCTGTGACCTTAGTTCTCCTGCGGATCTCATTATTTCTGATACGATCATGCAGGGAGACTTTGGATAATTTACAATTACTGTAATTTGAGATATTAGTAGCTCTTAATTACGAAATGGTGTTTCAAGTTCCGTTCAGTTTCGTAAGCTACAAAATAATATATTCCGATGATCAAAAACTTAACTGTAAAACAATTTTGGAATTCCTTTGAAGAAGCTAAGCCCTTTCTCCAATGCGCTCATTGTTCTGCAGTTTGCATACATTATGTACTTTCTATGCGCAAAGGCATGTCTTAAAGCTGCGTAGGTTTTTCCCTGACGGTAGACGAATAAATGATGATCGGCATTTAGTTGTTACTGAGTTATTGGAAATTGAATTATTCAAAACAAATTCCATACTATGCATATTGAATAATAATAATATTGAAAAATACATAATGTATTAATGCAATCAATAAATAAATATTTTGAACCTTGAGGGAACAAAATAATGAATAGAATCATTCCATCGTGAATCTCATCCTTTTCATTTCAAAATTGTACCTGCCCTGAAATGAAAGTAAAGAAAATCTAGTTCCTAAAAATTAATTGGTACTTTTATTTTTATATTCAGCCAACCAACGCCAGTTGGAGGAGAATTAATAAAACTATGAATATAATTTGGAGAACATGTTTTACGTATGAAAACCCAATTAATTCAAACAGATTTTCATTAGACCTGATGCAAAACATAACAGTTAGATCAATATCACGCATTCTGATAACAACATGGTCAGCTTCTGGCCTTCTCTTGAACATTGATTTGTATTATAACAAATAATGGACGAACATCGCGGTGGTCTCCACTCAAATTCATTCCATTGGGAATTCGTACTCAGTCTGTCAATGAACCAACTAATGTAAAAGCGTTCAATGCGATATTCATTTTAACTTTATAGTGAAGTTTTTTAAACACAGTACGTTTTGCAGTTATGAGCACATCAACAATGTATGACTTATTATAATTAGTGGACGAGGTAAGTAAGACCTTACTTGCCTATTTGAGTTCGAATAATTAAATCCTTCAATTTGTCACGCGTCATTAACTCAGACATCTATCGTTACGAATTGAATACAAATCTTTATCGAAAAATGGTCTGCAAACGGAAAAACAATAGCACAATGAGTTATTGCTTATTTGCGAGGCGGCTGAAGTAGAAAATAGAATACTTTTAACCTCTCGGAAAACACGCACTCCTGATATAAAAATCCAGGCCACATGCAATTTCAGCTTCCTAAGTAATAGCGGCTCTCATTAAAATGTGAAACGTTATCTAAAATTGAATCTAGAGATTGAAGGTCTCATCTGAACATTTTTATTCTTTAAATCAAGCACTTGGTTTTTTATTATCTATCAGCAAGTTTGCGCCAACACACTTCAAGATGAAAAGTGTTTCGATTAAATAAACGTTTGATTTTTAGGCAGATTGTGTATTTCGTTCAATGTTTCGGTTAAGCTGTTATTACGTCATCAAGATAAACAACCGCAAATTCACGGGAACACTCGGAAGTATAGTGTTCCCCGAAACGTTCCCAAGACGACGTATTTATTTGCTCAGTACGTGGGTGGTCGGCTGATAAAAGCATTTCTAAGGTGAGCATATTCGCGGCGTCCAATAAAAATATACTAGCACCAACTTCGTAATCGTAATGTAATGGTATCAAAAATAATGTGAATGGTAGCAGTAGGCAGTAAATTTTGCTTTGTCTTCGTAAAGATTATCAATGATATTTATCTTTAAAAAGTCAAGTTCGAAGTTATATTACAATCAAAATACCTAAATGAAGAAATGCCAAATTCCAATGTATTGCTAAACCGAAAAAAGCTACAATTTATGTCTTCTAAAACTAAACTGTATGTATACTCTAGGAAACATTAACTTAAAATATGATGACTGAACGTTCAATTCTCTTTGCTATTAACGGCTGTCTGTCACTGACATTTGTGATTCATTAACCGCAAACGAGACAAGCAAATTTGAACCTTAGGTGTCGAGCATTTCGATAACCGAGTCTCTAGATGGGTCTTTGTTAGCTCGTGTTCCATTGACGGCCTGTTAACAAGTTTGACATTTGACAACGATCACAATGGCCATGTTGATGTGTGCCATAAGTGGTCACTAGCCGCAAGTGCCACAACTCTATCAAGCCCGACGAATGTAGTGTTGTTTACTATAATGAGATAAACAGTGTTGATACCATCGATGATATGAATTTGAATGATAGTGATTCTGCTGAAATTTCTACCAACGTTTTGGGTTTTATCTTCGAAAATTATGATGGAATACATAATGATTCCGATACAATCTAACAATAGTTGGCAGCAATCAATAGTACTCCCTCTGATTGTAATAGAACCGCAATTTATTTCCTCCTAATCTTGTTTGTCTTCGTTTGAATATTATTTATACAGTTTTATAGATGACATAAATTGATACTATTGAATAAACTATTGATATAGTTACCAAGCTACAATTTGTTCATGGTATCGATAATTACAAAATCGAGTGCTAAGCTTCACTATGAGGGGCTAGTCTAAAATGGCTTGATGTAAATGTTGTTCGGTGGTCAGCGATAAATCATTTTATATTTAAATAACATCTACGCGTTTACGGTACATACTAGTATGAACATCTACAAATTACTTGAAACACAGCATATCAATACAGACATCGTTATGTGAAGAAACCTTGAAGATGTGTAATGGTTTTCCCCCAAATAAGGAATAACAATAAAAGAGTGTTTAATCAATACGAGTTTTAGTTTAAACAAAGATAGAGGTAGAAAATAAAACCAAGTTGTAGATGGAAGATGACTCGGAACAAATCTTTCGGATTTTTTAATGCTGTTGTCATTTTATGCGTCTTTATTACTTTTGGACTAATTTGGAAGCTTTATTATTTGTATTTTGTTTTACGATACATTGGCATTGACTCGTACTTTGCATTATTTCGCGTGTAGGCGTTGACAGTTAAAATAATTCCAATTTGTCGAGTTTCCGTTTCACCTTATCAAATTCACACCTACATCAACGCTATCGCTCGTTAATTAGTTCCTAATCCTTATTAAGACACAATCAGGTGTACTACATTACAATTGACATGGTTTTCAAATTATAATTTCATATATCAATCAATTCAATCAATGTAAGGCGCCAAACATAGACTTCTTACCTTATCCACTACGTTGTACTAGTATGCCCTTTTTAAAAGTCCGCTACTGCGAAGATCTCTAAGGCTGATAGAGATCATTTTAAACTGGTTCA
Source organism: Marasmia exigua (assembly GCA_019059595.1). Classification (NCBI taxonomy): domain Eukaryota; kingdom Metazoa; phylum Arthropoda; class Insecta; order Lepidoptera; family Crambidae; genus Marasmia; species Marasmia exigua. Next base: position 26,240,197 of record CM032472.1, on the reverse strand, counting down.
TTAGACTTGCTCTGTTCATATTTGGCAACTTGTTTACTCTTATTTACTTTAATAAACTGACAGAACGGAATTAGCTCAAATGGCATTTCAATACATATACCAATATCAATTGACTGGAATGCTTCTATTTATATTGTTGTACCATTCATCTGTACAATGATTGCTAAAGAATTTGTCAGTATGATAAGCATTGTGATTTAAATAAGTGAATATGAATTTATTGTCTGGAATGTAAATTCTTACATTTTTATCTGCTAGCATTTCAAAATCAAAAATATTTGAGATATCAAATACCAGATACCAATGCAGGAATGTTTATAAAATACATATTTTGTTCTAAGTTCGACAAATTATGTTGTTGAATCGTTTGAACAGCAATCTTTTTCTTCAAACATATTATATACAGATATTATGGTGTCACGTTGTTTAAAAGTTTGAAACAACATTTCATTGTTATGTAGGAAAACTTTATTTAGCAGAATGACCAGTTTCAGAGACAATATAACTATGGTGGGAGATTTTAGCGTACATTTCTCGCCTACGCGAATGTTTGTCTGTGTTAGGGTTGCAAAACACGAACAGACTAGTTAAGCTGTAAAAAGTAATTCTCAAATAAGTCATCTATAACAATAAAAGCTCAGCTAGCTTTAATTTTCGTAGAATGTGGAAGAATGATAACAGATAAAAACCATGTAGAAATGTCAACAAGATATTTCTTAAACTAGGGGTGCCTATAATGTATCAATACGGGGATTAACACGATATCTATTATGTGAAACAACATCGTGTACTCACATATTTGACAATTATGATTATGACGATCGGTGGAGAGGATTTTCGGGTCATGTAGTTCCATCCAATGATTAACTCCCATTTCCAGTAGATGTTCTGCTATTGCCGATTTATTCGCTTGTCGATTTTTAGGGGTGCCTAGTTTAAACTGCAATAGAAGACAACCTGTATTTAAAATGATAATTTTGGCCTACTTGACTACTAAGCACATGTAGAAGCGACACAATACTAGCATAATAATCAACCTTATGTCTTTAGGTTTAAGATCATATTATGATTACGATCGTCATCATAAACTCAGTGAGATGTGATAACAAGGCCATGAGTTACCAACCCTGTTTAGCTGCAACTGCAGTAGCCGGCGTAGGCGAGGCGCCTGCGCCACCTATCGTCGTCTACGATCTTTATTAATTATGCACACAATTATTAAAACTGTCCGCTGGTTATGGCTTGCCGGTTGTCTGCTCTCACACCAGTATTCTGTAAATGTCGTACTAAAGCTATCCAAAGAGCTTGTGTTTTTTTTTGACGAACTCCTCGAGAGAAGTAAGTTACAATATGACTTATAAAATCACTGCCCTCAAAAACTTCTTCAAATAATCCTTTACAAGTACCTATACTTCATCTTTGATGCGTATTTGATAAGGAAATATTTAGTCCTACTTAAAGATAAAATAGTAATTATAAACTGTAATGCCCTCAGCTATTGCTATGCCCTTACAGGGCGCTACATTGTATCTATGAAACACCTAAGTAAGTAGGTACTATAATAATATTTTATAAGAATCTGTAAGTACTCCAATGTGACATGCAATAAAATATGATTATGATTTGATAGTATACCTTTAGTCACCGTACCGTAGTACCTTTAGTGCGTCATCTTGGTCTCAATTGTACTTAACCAACAAAAGTCAATTATTTATTATACATTCATTTTCTATTTAAACATGTTCTTCTAGAAATCCCGACACCTTTCGCCTGCATTTCCGTCCTAGAACCAATAAGTATCATTTTGGAGATTATACTGTGGAAATGTTTCCCTTAACTTATTGCTCGAGTGGGTTGTAGTGCACTAAAGGAAATCATCTAGAATAAAGATGCGATCCTCTTCTTAATTCCTGACCAATTACATGGTTCGAGACGGTTTAGTGATGCCACTGGATGGAGTCATACTACTCGTCTTATATCACTCGTATCTCAATAAATGTCACTCAGCTCTAGACAATTTTCTTGTTTTCTTAGTATTTAGTAGTCGGGTTTTAGTTTTTAAACTTTCTTTTACTCTTCTATAAGGGGCAAAATAGAAATTGGGATTAGGAAAATAATAGGTATATTCGGGACACCTTAGCTGTTAGCATTTGATAGTACACTATACTTGATTCGTTCAAGTTGTAGCTGTCTGGTGCAATTTGGCTATTTTAAAATTTTGTTATTTTGTATTTGTTATCTAAATTTCTCTATTTAGTCTACTCACATTTGCATGTCGTGACAGCCTGTAAGAGAATCTGCACTTAGCCTTATTATAGTACTTAAGTAAATACAATTTAGTGTAAGATTTGTTGGTTGTCCTTCATAAATAAATAAATAGTAAAGAGGCCACCAATTCGTTGATCAGACCAAATAAGGGATGTAACCAGGCTCACTTTTCCGATTGCCCTAAGACAAGTTGTGAATAGAAAGATGAAAAACCTGGTCAACGTCTCGCTAAAGGCATTTCAAGAGAGACCACGAAACAACGAAGAAGAAGCTGTTAGCACCCATTGTGTCTGAGTGTAATCGAGTTACAATTCTTGAACTACGCTTTAAGTTCTTTCCTATTTCACTCATAGAGTCGTACTCTAATCGCAACACTACGTTATGACTTTTTTATAATTTGTCCCCGCTGTTTAATCGCATTTTGCCTTATTCATCGGAAATCTCAAATTGTTATTGGGCATGATGTTTATCTATTTGTATGCGACTTGTATGATGTGGGTGTATTGACTTAATTCAGATGAATTTACAAGACTGTCATCGCTAGTTTGTATTCATATAAATTGGTTGAGATGAGCAAATACTCGGACTTGATGAACATAAAATGTTTTCTTATCAATATTGGAGATTTTATAGTTCATCAGTACCCTTACCATGAGTTTGAAAAACTGTTCTCGCTATCGAAAACTATCGCTCTGTCCCTTTCATTGTGGTGCGAGTGAAGGAGACAGAGCAATAGTTTTAGATAGCGAGGATAGTATTTCAAAGTCATGGTAAGGCCTCAGATCTGTTGTGTGTGTAGTAATAATGTCATCCTTACCTAATTTATTACTTGATTAGATATAGAAACTGGTTCACGGGCATACTAAAACTTCGATAAAAGCTCTTAGGGAAATGTTTTTTTTATTGCATTTGCTGGTCACTGCACCTGAATCACCATCTATTGAGAAAATCCTATATGACCAGACAGCAAGCCATCTTGTCCAATTTATTTATTTTTCAAAATCTACACTCTTAAAATTATACTATTTAACATTATATACAGCCAATAACAGATTTTAAATACATTGACTAACTTATATAAATACAACAGCCAAGCGGCAGCAAAAAAAAGGGAAAAAAAAGAAAATAACGAAAACAATTTGACAGTTGTGTACAGACAACCACACATTAGGCTTCCACAATCCGTCAAAATTCCTCAATTGAAATTGAACCGAAAGTGTTTAACATTATGGTGAGAATCGAATGAAGAAAATCTGGCTGTTCCGCATTCCTCGATGGGTGAGCGTGTGTGCGTGTGTGTGTGTGTGAGTATGAGAGAGAGGAGGAGTGTGTGTGTGTTTGTTTGTGTGTCACCAAACGAATCAAACGAATGTTGTTTCAAGAAGCATATCAAGGACTTTTTTCTTAAGGTGACGGGTAGGGCAAACTGGAGACGCCAATCGATTTTAATTTTTAGCTACTAAACCGGATCTATTTTAAAATAATTCGGGGCTACAACTTCTCGGCAAACACTTATACTATTTATTAAATAACCATGCACAAATGTTGGGTCCGTTTTTGTATGCGAAAAGTTGATTACCGCCAAAAGTAGCCGCTTTTGGCGTGAATAAATTTTTCGCGCACGCGTTGGATACAAAATTTTTGCATGGTTATTTAATAAATAGTATAAGTGTTTGCCGAGATGTTTTAACCCCGACATTGCTTGAAATAGATCAGGTTTAGTAGCTAAAAATTAAAATCGATTGGCGTCGCTAGTGTGCCCTACCCGTCACCTTAAAGGCTCCCACGGAGTGCCATTTGTAAATAATAAAATGCATGTTTGAACAGACGATGCCAATACACAAATTACTTCTATTATTCTCGGATAAGCGGTTTGGCTGATAGGTTCTGTGCAAATAGAATAATTGCAACTAGTGAATAATCCGCCGCTGGGCGGTATATCACTGGGAAACTACATAGTATTATTTGCATACTTGCCTCTTTGACGGATTTCATAGAGCAGATGTAGGCAGCAACTTGGAGCAACTAGCGGCTGCCTAGTTTTCTCTCTTTCTGTTTGGCAACAGAATTATTAGAATCGATCATATCTTTATAATGACAGGTGTAGATAACAAGAAAATTAACCCGTTGTCTTTACCTGTTCATGCTTCAAAGAACCTACAAGCAAGCTTGGTAACAAATGTTACCCAAATAATACCATGGGAGACCGTGGGAGAGCCACGTATCAGCATGAATGGGCCAGCTCGGCCGGAGTGATACCACGGCCTCACAGAAAACCGGGGTGAAGCAGCACTGTGCTGTGCCGGTACCCTCACTCACGCAGCGAACGTGAGTGAGGGTACGGGAAGCGTGAGTGAAAGAGGAGTGGAGTGACTCCACTGTTGTCGCGGGTGTCCATGGGTGGCGGCAGTCGCTTATCATCAAGTGATCCGTCTGCTCGTCTGCCACCTATCACATAAAAAAAATCATTGGACATTAAGGCGGTTTAACGACTCCCATAGGATAAAACATTCACCTGTTTACCTCATTACATCTACACTCAACAATATCTGTACAGCCAATTTTTTTTTATTTTTCAGCTAACATCTTTCGGAATTAAAAGTCAGCAGGTTACTGAATTAATCCTACCTTGTGTGTTTAGGTATGCGCCGGCGCCACCATAATACCACAGTATAGAGACGATAATGGTAAACTAATGTCTATATGCAATGTCACAGTAAAAGACAATACATTAAAAATGCGTTTATTCTCAAAGTGATAGCGAGCGCCGCTGAGCTGTTTCGCCTCGCTAGATACCGAAAGGAATATGCTAGATAGACAGTCCTACCTTCTCTAGTAGGAAAGGTGTTTAAAAAAAAGAATTGTCAAAGTAGCACAAGGTGGACCGACGACCTGGTGAATGTCGCGGGAAAAACCTTGGGGGTGGCCTATGTCCAGCAGTAGGCGACTATGCGTATGTTCCTCTGTGTAATCGTTCGTACCTACGCTAAGACTAACCGTTACCCCTACGTTACCTTTACGTTACCCTTACCTACCGTCTGACGTCAGACGGCAGTACGCTTCATTTTGGAACTACCAGACACGCTGAATCCTGAATCACGGTCCAAGCTCACTCTGTAAAAGGATGGTATGAGGATGACACAACATTGTATGAAAGTTGTACGATTAAAGAGTAACTACCGAGTTTCTTGCCGGATCTACTTGACCAGAAACAACTTTATTTTATGAATTAACATGTAAATAATGCAAATGTACTTATAAATAGTTTTAAATTACCTAAATGTATGACGATTTGTAAGTGCCGTGTACATCATCATCATTTCAGCCAATAGACGTCCACTGCTGGACATAGACCTCCCCCAATGTTCTGCACACAGATTGGTCCTATGCCGCCCGCATCCAATAGATTCCCGCAACCTTTACCAGATCGTCGGTCCACCTTGCGGGGGACCTGCCACGGCTGCGAATTCCTGTACGTGGCCTCCACTCGAGGACCTTTGCGCCCCAACGGCCGTCTGTTCTCCTCGCTATGTGCCCTGCCCATTGCCACTTGAGGCATGCGATCCTTTGGGCTATGTCTATGACCTTAGTTCTCCTGCGGATCTCATCATTTCTGATACGATCACGCAAAGTGCCGTGTAAAAGCCTATGCAAATAAAGATTTTTCTGACAAACTCTGAAGACTACATTGAAGATGCTTCACTGTCATGTCCTCTCTATAAAATAAAGTCCACATTGTGTGCCTGTATACGGTATGTTGTCGCGAGTGCCATCTGCCGCGCATACATTAGCGACACCTAGCATACAGAATTAGAGATTCTAATATGAACTTTATAGCAGTGGCATAAGGAGCAAGGTGTAGACTGTACATTAGCGAGATCTTTGATAATGTGTACGGAACGCTTTGCTTGGTAGCCAGTGTTTGTCTCTAGCTGTTTGGTTAGGGCACGTGGGCAAAGATGAAGCTAAGCTTTGAGCAATATCACTCTCTCATTATATATATGGCAATTTTTATATCTTCCAATAACAAACGTTGAAACGCTAAGGTGACACCCGCTATAATTCTAGCCCCGCCAAGCGATTTATATTGATTGTGGCGAATAAGAGACGTTATTGTTTAAGTGAGCAATGTATGCGTCTTTAACCATTCTATGAGACAAACTTATGTAATAATTAGAATTTTTGGTATTAAATCTTGATAATTGCCTAAAAGTGGCCACTTTTAGCAATCCTCAAGATTTAATTATGGGGATTTTTGATACTTGTAGGAAGAAATTGTTACATAGAGATGGGTTGCAAAAAATTGTTAATAATTTCCTTAAAGTATATGTTTCTCGCTTTTTAAAAAATGTCTCCTATTCGCCACAATCTATATAAATCACTTGGCGCCGCTAGTAGGTCGGCTATTTGTAAGTAATAAAATTAATACCTTAAGCATTACTAGGATCCAATAATCAGTATACACATACCTACGTATGTGTCTTCTTTCATCCAGTGAAAGTATATACTAATTTTCCACGTATACACCTCTAAACTATTCGATATAAATGGTGGACTTTCCTACAATGCTACTACATCGAGTCTTAATATTATCTTTGCTTCACCTTTTTACTCTTCAATGATTGAAAGAGCCAGATAAGTGCGCTGAGGTTCATTCTACAAATCCATTTAAAAACCATCATAAAACTCTCAGAAATGTCAGAATAAGATCCGTCCGTATCCAAAGAGTAGCCGGTTTTTAGTGCCCCAGAAGTTATTAAAACAAATACAAACCCCAAGAATCAGATGTGGTATAAAATGATACGCCCATTTGATGCATCACATATCTAAAACAAAAAGCCGTTTGTTCCCAAGCAACATTAATCCTCGATATGGGCTACAAGTCAAAAGGGAAGTTATAATTTCAAAAGTATCGATGCTGTACTCGATACCAGTATCGTATCGACGTGAAACAAATGTATCTATTAAGTAACCTATTAAGTAAGATATCTATTAAGTAAGGTATCTATTAAGTAAGGTCTATTAAGTAAGGTAAAATCTATTAAGTAAGACAATATAACATTATTAAATTACGGTTTAGTAAGTACTTAAACTAGGATTCCACCAGTACCATCTGGACCTCCAGATGGTACGGGTGGAATCCTAGTTATGGTGGTGGACCTCCACCACCGTGCGTTTTACACGTCATTTATTGCCACGCACGTCCTCATTGTGGAATCAACTATCACGTACGTATACGTAGTACGTATTTCCGAACCGGTACGACATTGAGATCTTCAAGAAACGAGCCTATACCTTCCTAATAGGCCGGCAACGCATCTCCACTCCCTCTGATTTGACTGATGTCCATGGGCGGCGATGATCACTTACTATCAGGTGACTCGCTTGCTCGATTGCCTTCCTTTCTCATAAAAAAACTTAGTGTAGTGTTGTGACAAATACTTTGTTTAAAAAATATTTTTTCGATTAAATTATCGATACTATTAGAAAAGTATCGATCCCTCAAAAGTATCGGTACCGGTACTTTCTGAGTATCCCTAGTCACCGGCACCGGGCCCTTGTGACTTAGCCCATATCGGCCCTTATAAATATTTTAATTCGTCCCCACTGACTCAGCGGATTGTAAGCGTCTTTGTATTGTTCCTGTGTGCGGCTCATTATAATTTTTATTAAAACAAAACTTTGAATTTAATAAGGTACGTCGCCAGTTTAGTATTCGATTCGTGTAGTTAATTGCAGCGTTGTTTTTATCTCGATTATTCTCTATATAGAACGATAAGTAACTTCAGACTTTTTATTCTTCGTATTCGTATTTCTAGAAGTAGTGCGTAATGTAGGACTTACTTGTGGACTGCTAAATTTGACCGTGGAAGAGCCACGCTTCTACATGAATGGCTCGACTGGTATAATAACATGGCCTCACAGAAAACATGATATTTATTTTCATACGAAATATTTAGTTTTTTTGTATGGTTTTCAGGTGATATCCGCCATGCTTTCAAAATATCACAAGCACGAGAATTGGGCTCCTAGTGTGAAGCAGCGACCGTGATGTGTTTAGCCGAGTGAGGGCACCAGATGCCCAATCCTGAGGGAAGCGGAGTTTAAGGTGACGGGTAGGACACACTAGCGAGGCCAATCGATTTTAATTTTTAGCTACTACACCGGATCTATTTTAAACAAATTCGGGGTTGCAATCTCTCGACAAACACTTATTGCCGCCAGGAAACGGCCATTTTTGGCGTGGATCAATTTTTCGCGTACAAAAAACGGACCCAATTGTGCATGGTTATTTAATAAATAGTATACGTGTTTGCCGATACGTGTAACCCAGAATTTTTTAAAAATAGATCCGGTTTAGTAGCTAAAAATTAAAATCCAATCGATTTTGGCGCTAGTGTGCCCTACCCGTCATGTTAAAACTCGTGAGCGTACTTGTGACTCCAATGGTGTTAGGTACAGTGGCGGGCAGGTCAAGCTATACAAAACTGTCAAATTTCCTCAATCGATTTCGAACTCAATATGTAACAATATAAGGTTTATAATCGAATGAAGAAGTTTGACAGTTTTGTATAGCTTGATGTGTCCGCCACTGTACGTGTGTCCTACTGTCCCTAGGCAGCGGCAATCGCTTACCATTAGATAATCCGTCTGCTTGACTGCCACCTATCACACAAAAATAGGAGGACTGCTGGCTAAAATTACTGGATGATGAAAAACCGGCCAAATGCGAGTCTGACTCGCGCACCGAGGGTTCCGCCGTACAAACGAAGCGGTTTACAATTTATGACGTATTCGAGTTAATTTAGAAGTTTGATTTTTTTCACAGCTTAAAGTGACAGTAGACCAAATTACCTAGGGTTATAAATTTCAATTTGCTACTAAGTTTCTTTTTATTAAAAGATTTTTATTATATTATATAATTTTAAAAATGTGTTTTTTACAATTTTTCCTATATTTGCATTATATTACAATGCTTCATGCCAAATTTCAAGATTCTAAGTTTACGGCAAGTATACCCTATATATTTTGATTCCTTTGCGGGTGTCGAAAATTTGTTGAAAATATCGACATAATCGGCTGTATCTTTTGATTGGCTTGGCTTAGAAGTTTGATATTTTCACAGCTTAAAGGGACAATCGACCTGAGTATTTCATGTGAATTTTCAGCTTGATACGTCCACGCGTTCTTGAGATAAAGGGTCTTAACAGACAGACAGACAGACAGACGGACAACGTTTTCCGGGTTCCGTTTTTTCCTTTTGAGGTACGGAACCCTAAAAAGACTGACCTAAATCTGTGATGCCGCATAAAAAAGCCAGCTGTGGACAGACAGCCTATTCGAATCTTATTATGGACCAATTATAGTCGATAGCATATTTCTGCCAATGTCACAATGAAAGTTGATAAAGTTGTAACAATAAAACACCAGTATCTGTTTCCACTGGTTTATAACTTCATAGTTTCCGTGGCCAAACTGGTTTTAGAAGCTAAGCCATTAATTTTATAGGAAATCATCTAGTGACAAGTTACTCAACACACAATAGTTCTATCAACGGTGATCCATTTTACTTCGGTTTTATTGCTTTAAAATACTAATTGACACATTCGTGTCTTGAGTGAGATGAATGACGAATTAAATTAATTGATAAACGCCAAAAATATAAATATTCTTCAAGCATGCTTTTGGAGTTAGGCCATCGGGACTAAATGCGCAATACTAGATCGTATAAAAAGACCTAACTAACATAGTAAAATAATTATAATGATTTAAAAGTTAACTCAAACACTGGCTTATAAAAAATATATTTTACAATATAACTGAATACCTTGATGAGAGACAAGCATTAGATAGTTAGTTAATTTAGTACTTATTTAAATTTTGTTTCGTTTGTTAGTTCTTAATTGTTTATTTTCCTAGATATAAGTTAACAAATTACATGCCCGATACACCTGTATTGGTAGGGTACCCGTATGGGTAGGTAACTGTTGAGACCTAGTATAGAATGTTGCCACCATATTTTTTAATTTTGTACACAGTTTTAGCAATAAACATATTTTATTATATTCTATAGAAAAAAAAGTGTCTGAACCATTTTTTTAACGGGTGGCTATGCAGGTGCTATTCATACCAGTTTGATCTTTCGTGATCGCCGCTATAAGTATATGATATGGTTATGCTCCTAAAACCTACACTTTTCACAAAGGGTATTGATTGTTGAGACTGAGATCCCTACCTTCATTAGGGTTTAAAAAGTGCTTTTCCAGTTGTTATGTTTTCAACACTGTCGAAATCAACTATACGGCTATTACGGCTATGGCGCCAATCTCCACGATCTCCACGTACGCAGGATATATTATAGTGCTCAAGTGTGTGCGCAAACACAAGTGCAGTCTATTCCCTTACCCTCATATTCCGATCGGACACTACTGTGTGTGACAAGACCGGAGAGGGATCGATCGGGCGCAAGACCAACGGATTAACGTGCTTTCCTGAGGCACATGTACATGATCGCCAACTTCCAGACTGCGGGTTGCTACTAAAAATTTCTTACCGAAAACTTAGGTACAAATTTTTGGCCCGACCTGGGGATCGAACCCGGGACCTCTTGCGCAGCCGTCGCTTTAAAGTGCGACTCACTAACCACTGCCTACCAAGGTAGTCAGTTAAGTTAATAATGTTCAACTAATAACCAAAATAAATTTTGAAAGAATAGGAATAATCTTTCAAATCCCACATTTTGTTACCTAAAATACACTTGTCCTACAAAAAACGTCTCTAAATCAATTGCAATCATTGCACATTACACAAGCTGTATGTAATCAAGCGAGATGTAAGTATTGTAATAAATATTAATACCATCTGTTCATACAGTTGCGTGAGCGCATCCATTTAAATGGAAAACTAAATGTACTTCCACTTATTACGAGAAATTACATCTGCAATGTATGAATAATCTGGGCGAGTTCCCTCGGGAAACAATTGAACACTTTGCGGGTTCGTCTAGTTTATTAACTACTCTAATTATATGAGAGTAGCTGTAAATACTGTAGAAATAGTCTGAGATAATCTTCTTTATGAGCAATTCCTTGCTAAGAGCACAGGGTATTTTTCCATCGGGGTGTAGTCATTTGCAGCTTTCGAATATTGCGCTGCCGGCCCTTTTAAATGGGAGTACGCTCTTTTCTTGAAGGTTTGCAGGTCGTATCAGTCCGGAAACATCGCAAGCGATAGTTCATTCCATAGTTTTGTCGTTCGAGGTAGAAAGTTTCTTAAGAATTGCACAGTTGAAGGCTGCTAACCATCTAGATGATGGACATGGAACTGTTGACGAGTGAAACGATGACGGAATGAAGTGGCAGGAATCAGTCCGAACAATTCCTCAGAGCATTGCCCATAGTGTAAGCGGCAGTGCCAAGGAGTCCAGCCGATTGGAAATATCTTGGTAGTCGACGATTCGAGTCGCTTCTCCGTTGAATGCGGTCCAGAGGGCGAAGCTGGTACATAGCTGATATTGGGAAGCCCCAATATCGTTTAGATAACTGTAGAAAGCAGTATCTTTTCCAATTAGGCAATTTTCCTCAACTCTGATGATGATAAATGATCAATTAAAACCACTTAAAGTCCTTTTATTTACTCTAAAATAAACCTCAGGAGCAGGTTGAATGCCAAGAGCTTTATTAGCCTTTATATCACTACACTTAATTATGTAAAGTGTAATCCATGCAAAAGGTTACAAGTAATCCTTCAACTACTTAATAATACAAGTTGAACTTTAATCCTGGGACCAGTTTTTAAGTAAGTACTCTGTTGAAATCATTTTAAGGAAATATTTGTACGCAATTATCAGCTTTCATTAAATTATCTGTATCTCTTTAGATTTTCTTTCAACAGGTTTCGCTGTTTTATTAGTTGCAAATTATTAATTACTTATGATTGGTCAACCATTTAACGCATCTCTTCATAAAAATGTTACCATTGTCCCGGTTTTGTCTAGTTTCTAAATCACGGAACAAAGTTTCAGAATCTGCATAATCTGTAGTAGATCTCCCAACAACAGCAGAAACAACGTGAACTTGGCGTGAAGCAGCACTGTACTGTGTTTCGCTGCGTGAGGAGGCCCATTCCGGGGGAAAGGGGGTTTAAAGGTTGGTAGCGCACTTGTGACTCCACTGGTGTCGCGTCGCGGGTGTCCGTGATCCGTCTGCTCATCTGCCACCTATCACATAAAAAAACAGCACAAATCAGCAGCGACTTATCATCAGCATCAAGAGAATGCTCAAAATCCCCACAAATTAAATGTTCCAAATAGATGCGGTATCCATCACGTCTAGTTTTCGAGGTACATGTCAATCATTATTTTAACTACCCTCACTTCGGACATATAAGAAGCAGTTGAGGTTTTCGATGTGCTATACTTTTTTATTCTTTTGTTTTATTCATAAATCGTTTCTTTTCGATAACCTCGATATCTCTAAACATATTTCTTTTAAATCCAATGATGAATACTGAACGAAGTGGCCGTCGCAGCTGCAAAAATGAACCAAATAAGTTTTGTTACGTTTGTGGACAGTACATTGTGAAATCACAAACCAAAAATGTTTCTGAAAAAGTGAAAAGTGCATATTTATATTTGAAGACGATATTTTCAAAGTTAAGTGACGCAAAACTCAAAGAAGGGATATTCGTGGGACCACAAATACGCACATTGATGAAAGATCCGAAATTTGACAAAAAGCTTACTGACAAGGAACTCGATGCTTGGTTATCACTGAAAACAGTTATAAAAGAGTTTTTAGGGAACCATAGGGCCGCAAATGCGGAACAGCTAGTTAACAACATGTTAAGAGCATATGAAAAGCTGGGTTGTAGGATGTCGTTAAAAATTCACTTTCTTCATTCCCACTTTTCTTTTTTTCCATCTAATCTTGGTGCTGTCAGTGATGAGCAGGGCGAGAGGTTCCACCAAGATATAAAGAAACTTGAAGAACGATTTCAAGGCCGTTGGGACACAAATATGCTAGGCGATTACTGTTGGCGCCTAAAACGAGAGGATACTACTAAACACAAAAGACTAAGTTAAAATTAAAGGTATTCTGGGTTTAAATTGTATGTATTGATTTTTTTTTGTACTAATTACATCAAAAAGAAAAAAATAAACTTGATTAATAAAAAAAATCCGGTACATTTTACAAAATTCCTTTATTATGTTTGAGAACTTTAAATTTTTAGCATTATTTGTCATATCTTCATAGAAAAAAAATTATACGTCATGGAAAGAAAAAATGAATGTATTAGTGTTTTAAAATAAAACGATGCAGAAATACCACGCACAAACTTCAGTAGAAGCAAAATTAGCAATCCAAATCTAACAATAGTCGGGCGTTGGTAACAATCACAATTACTTACACGGTATTGAAACGGAGCCAAAAGCGGCAAATAATTACGATACCCAACAAAATCGGACCGTGACTACTGTGCACGGCATCTGGAAAATCAGAATCAAAAAGAGTAACGGAAATCTGTGTCCCAAACATAAAGGATGCGCGTGATTCACAATCACAAGGCGAAAGCAAGCAGTGTTGCAGTGTTGCCAACTACAAAACATTTCTACCATTAGCTCGACGGTGAGGGAAAACATCGTAAGAAAACCTACATGCTTGGGATAGTTTCTGAAATGTGTAACCATGATTTAGTTGGTTTTGGTTCCCCTGTTAAAGGGTTCATACTATGAACTTCATAGTAAACCAGACTCCTCAAATACTGTATCATGGAATAACGTACCCAGGGCTCGAAAGCGACAGCTTTGGAGGCAACCATTATCTACAAGCTAAGATGATGATGATGAGGAACTCGATAGTTAGAAGCCATAAAGCTACATTTTGTGCTGAGTTTGAATTCAACAAGACTACTGTATCAGTTCACACTAGAGTAATGAAATACATATGTAAATGTATGTATTATTTAAGATAATATTTGTCCACTGAAACCAGTTAACAGATCTAATAGGAATTGCCTGAAATTATGTTTGAAAATTACAGAAATGATGATACATGACAACATGACATTGACTGAATAACTAATTTATTTTTACAAATACCACGAAGTATATTTTGAGGTAAAAATTGCAAAATTAACTTTAAAAATTGGCACTATAATGTCGCTAAAAATTCACCACATAATTTTAGCGGCAGTTTAATAAATTGTTGCCATGTTACTGAGCTAAATGTTGCCAACACTGCGGAAACTAAAGTGACCCAAACATAAGGATGCGCGTGATTCACACGGCGAAAGCAAGTGCGGCACTTGCGGCGCTTAGTCACGATCCGACGTTATCGCGCTCCTACCACAATGGAACAAATAACAGTGGAACCGCATCAGATCCATGCCCAGATATATATTTTTCATGACGTAAAACAAACAGGAATAGAGTTGAATGGGCATTATACTCAGTACAGATTAGAAATTTATAGACATTTTTATCAGATAATAAGAAATCAAAACCAATATAACGATTGCAACATTTGCAGAAGCTCTGGAAAATTTTTGGTTATTTTTAATTATATTTACCTTCCATGGTGAAATGTCCCGAACGAGAGCATCAAATGCTTGGTAGGAAATGTAGCAATCAATTGGATTGTTTTTGTTGTCTTATAAAGTACTTATTCACATTCCCTGTCATATTTATTTACTTTACTGGTATTTTCAATATAGTATACTTTTACTGCTGTTCCACGCTTCTGTTGTTCGCTTCTGTTGACATTAATACCCGTTTTGTTGTTTCATTTTATCAATTACACAGCGGATGCTGGTACATCGACAGGAATATCAATTACATTGACAATGTCCCTCGAAACGATGCCGTTGACGTCGAACATCGCATCGCAGGAAACGATCCCACTTTCAGTGAAGCTATCCCGTTAAAATTTCAAAGCAGCACTAGCTCAACAACTTGGGTTTTTATAGCAAAATTTATTGAGCCTCGTAAATTTGCCACAAGAGCGCCGTAAAACAACATCATCTTTTTATTAGAACTTTATCTGCGAAACAGAAATGAATAAACCACTCCTTCCATAAAGATTACGCAGATGACTGTTAATTGATGATAAACATGAGTGACCATGCGTTGGGACCCTAATGCGATTTGGCGATAAGGACTCCGAAAACACAGAAATTCAATTAAGAAAAGGTAGCGTTATCAGAAACGGCGAAGGTAAGACGTAAAAAGGGCAAAAAGGACGACCGGACAGTGTTGGCTTATGTTCTTATCGTAACCCCTCATTTGTCGCCGACATTCCGGGAATGGCGTCGGCGGATGGTCTAATTGACTTAGTCGCCCACATTGTATCTACCATTAAGGGGCGACACGTCTAGGAGCCCCTTTGTTCTCCGCTACTCCGGACAGGTACATCTACCTGTTAAAATTCGCCAAACAAGGCAATATTTTGGAGCAATTTCACAAACAAAAAATCTACCTGGACCCTTTTGGTGTGCCTCGGTCGAGTAGATTCCCTTTGAATTGTTTTGAAATCTGCTTCGAGTGCTAATTACACTGACTTGCCATTAGTGTGTCGGGGTGAGTGATTAATAACGTCTAACGTTAGCAGTGTATCGAGTAAATTGCTTCGGTTTAGCGTTACCACCGATTTCTATACCATACTCGGTGAGAGCTAATTGCTACTCGACTCAAGTGCCTAGACTAAGTATTGATTTATGTACTTCAAATCGTTAAATCCTCCTAGAAAAAATGTGAAAAGTTTTACGTATTTTGCTATATCAACCTCATTTGTTAACTATTGTATGGTTTTGAAAGTAAAATGTCAAACAATTTCACTTCACGCGTAAGCGAACCGCATTGAAATGCAAATGGCGTTCTATTTAATGGCAATGAGTTGAAACTTAATAATAACATTTCTCGAGTTAATAGAATTTTCAAACAAAATTACTATTATGCGCAGTGTGTGTTCCATTGGTATGGTAACGTTCCTTGTTGCTCTATTGTCGACTACTTTGGGCTATGTTTGTCGATGACTCAGAGAGTACCTGTCAGCGAGAGTCCCACCGCCACTTTATCATACACTGTCACTTTACATTCCTTAGACACTCATTATCCCTTAATGGATCTTCAAGAGGATGCTTATTATCTGCATTTACGTTGAGAGCACAAAATAGTAGCATGAAGCATGCACTTCAATATTACGACTTTAGTAATAACCATTAATTAATGAACGTTAATTCGGACCTCCCACTGCACGAAAGTGAAACCTTTAATTCATTCCATTTTGTGCATTTCCAGTTTTTAATAGTGTTCTAATTTGTAAATCAACTTTTTTGATTCAATGATCTAAAATTCTAAAACAAGAATTTAAAAAGATTGCCTGAGTTGGATAATGTAGATTTCCGGCGACCTGTATATCGATCCAGACGGTAATAAATCTCGACTGGGATGAGACCGATATGGTTAAAAGCCCGGACGAGTAAAAATAGGGACCGCCTTAAGTTAAGGTTCGTGTTGCTTGATAAGAAGAAGTTTTTGTTGCACCGAAGTCGACTCACTTCCAAAGATAGCGGTGTCTGGAGCCTTGAGATAATAAAATACGGTCGATACTTAAGAGGTTTGGGTACCAAAGAGATTAGGGCTATGGCTCTGTGTATACAGTTCTACTTCGGTCGCTTATTTGTCTTACCTGATTACGGCTCCAGAGGTTTTTTGTGCTTCTGATAAAACTCGTATCACAGCTGTGCGGTCGTCGGAAACCGACGCTTACGTTATTGGATTATTTCAGGTTACATAAAACGTTATGCCCCAAATAATGTTCGCCGTTTCTCACTCAAGTATGGTCGGCTGGCTAACATCTGTTATCGAATCGAAATTTATGTTTTTCGTCTTTCAGGAACACCTGCCGGGAATATAAATAACTGGACGTATCGTTGCTTCGCTTCGATGCATATTCCGGGAGATTTTCCCAGGACTGCACTTGAATGCCTATTTGTTTTGTTAATAGATGTACGCATACTTTTTAAGTGGCTATTGTCCGGTTTCTATTTATACGACAGTGAGCCTCTCGAGTGGCTTGACTACAAGATTTAGGTGCTTGAAACCCGGCTCTCTCACGCTTGTGTTATGTTATATGCATCGAACGGGTCTTTCTTCCGCGTTGTCTCTCGGAGTTGCATTAAATCGAATTTACGCAGCGCGGGCATCTGTCCGAACTAGATATTTATCACCTAGCTCGCAGCATGTAACATGTCAAAATGAACAGGATCGTTGCTTTCGCGGATGTATTTTTTACGATTGCTGTCCCACTCCTTCGTATAACAAACGAGAAGGACAGTTACGTTTCCTAGCCCGTAATTGATTGTGATAGCGACTTTATAGCGCAGGGTTAGAGCGTAGTTTGGTCTGTTTATAAGGTAACACTTTCAAAGTATCGTAATGACTCGCTACGGTCGCATGAGCGCATTCAGAATCCGCATTTTCCGTAGAAAAGTCGTATTCGCTTATGCCGGCTACTAAAATTGGCTCTTGTTGTTTAGTTTTTAAGATTCAGAGTTGTGTGTGTTGGATGTTAGGCTGATCACGGCTGGTGCGTGCACGGTTTATCCTTGCGCCGTTGGCGCCGGCGCCGCACTTACGGCTATTTTTTCTCCCTCGGCGCGCCACATTGTACTCATAATTTATTCATTAAAGCCATAATTTATTCGCGTTTTATATTACGACACTCGTAATTCTCTAGTTTGCGACTATTGTTGTCTTTTTATTGTTTTCGTATCGCGTTCGACGCCGGGCGTGGGTGCAGCAGCGCACCATTACGGGCTTTTATTTAATTAAAACATCGCGTGACCATATTTCTTGGTGTGGGAATCTTTAGTGGAACGCGCCTTCTATTATAAATCCATCAAATTCTTATAAATTGCGATATTTAAGTCAGAGCAGTCAATGACAAGTCATTAAGATAATCTATTGTTTTCATTTCTAAATTGGAGCGTGAGACCTATATTGGGACGGCTGTGTAAACTTTGTCTTGGCCTATTCATGCAATTAAACCTACTTCCTCAATTATTCGTTTTTTCGTCTTAATTTTGTTCACTGACGAGATATAGTTTCTGAAACATACATTGACATGTCAATTCGTTTTATGACTGATGTCATATCATTCATATAGATTGGCAGGCTTACATCATGCCTCATCAGTTCACCACATCAACGACAGCTCGGCTCGTAAAATACCACATGGATACAATTACGCACTTCATCGGTTGACCTCATAATTTTTTAGGACAGTAAATTGTTTAATTAGTTTCTAGTGGGTAACTGTTTGACAAACTTTTCACAGTTAATTCACAATTTTCGCTCTTTATGCCATGTTTCCTGAAAAGACCCATTGTTGCACATTTATGGGCTTTGTACAAAATTGGAGCCCAAAACAGCACATCATAAAAAAGTTGAGAATCAATAATAAATTCGACGGTGTTTAAGTAAACGGAAAATTGGTTGACCTTCACTGTCGTCTAATTGCGTGATACCAGCAGTAATTACCACGCCTATATAACACGGTAGTGTTCCAGCCATGACCCCGGTCCCGCCTAGTCCACCGGCAGCCTTGTGACCTAAATTAGGTTCCATTATTTTACTTTCAATGTTTGGAGTGGTATTTGAAAAGCTGACTCACGCGGGCTGTGTTTAAGTTTGTGCATGCACTTGAACTTCTTGCTATTTTTGGATTGGGCTATGTAAGCATATCATACCAGTCAGGGCATAAGTGCCCTGACTGGTAGGATTGAAGTATTTGAAATCATCAACATCATATCAGCCTGTTGAGTATAGTTCTCTTCTTTATCACGCCTCTCCCTTTGATCCCCTACTAGCCTCTTCCATTGTATACCTGCTACCATAACAATACGTCGGACCAACAGGCAAGTGCTCAAGCCACAGGATGAATATACTATCTAGAAATTCAAGGCTGCTGAGATTCATTATTGCCTCATTTAGGTACATCGAGAACTTGGCGTATGAAAGAATTTCATGAATACAATTTTCATTAAACGATTTTGTCCTATTTAATAGTCGGTGCGTATAAGTCGAAGATCAATAAAATTGTTGCATTTTTTATAGCGATGAGTCACAACACAACACAGGTCAACATTATTGTTTGTCACGGCTGGCGTCGCGTCGCATTTATTGTTATCTGCAGTTTATATTTGTTATGGATATATATTGTTATTGTTATCTTTAAAGACAATTTCTCTATTGTCATTCGATAAAGGTATCATCTAAGGGTCGTCATCACTTATCAGAACAACAAGAACTACCACTCAACATAAAGGATGTTGAGAGTAAAAGTCTTCTAAATCCAAACTTCCATTAACAATTCTAAAAACGTCCAGATTATAATCACGAATATTCAAATGTATATTTTTGAACTCTCCATGGGATATCCTTCAAATAGAACATTCTAGAAAAGGGAGGCGTCAGGCGACGTACCCTTCAAAATGTTTGACCAGTTTGAGAAGAGCTCCCGAATTTCATAATGCTCCTGTATACTGGTAGCTAAGAGGGTGCGGGGAGCGCGGGGGAGGTCGCGTACATCTGGCCGTGAAGCTGCGCCCGCGGCGCGTGGCGACAGATGTGGATGTAAACTAAAAAAGTGTGGTACAGTCGGCATATGTGGTGAAAAAAGGCCGCTAAATGGATTTTGAGGATTTGTGTTGTCATAATAGTTAGTAACATAATCGAAAGTAACGGATGTTATGTTTGACGGCAACATTTTTGGAGAAGCGAAATATTTAATAATATAAAAAATGTATAAAAACACAGAGATTAAAAGTTTGATACCTTCATAATAAATATTGTTTTAAACTTGATCATCATCGTCATAATCAGCTTTTAACATTTTCGGCACTCCTGGAAGATTACGCTCACGGGAAGAGAGAATGGATCGGACGACTTAGCACACGCTTTAAAATTTCTTCTTTCAAAAATTTTATTCTGGCTTAACAAATAATGTACAAATCGGGAACTCTATTAATTTGTTCTTTAGAGTAAATCTTTCATTTCTTAATAATCCGCCGGTAGTGACTAGCGCATTAAATATGTACTAAAACTGTTATTTTATGTTCAAAACTAAATTAGTATCTGCCGTCAATTTGTAAACTAGGGCAATATCCTTACTCGGCTATACGACAGTTCTAATAAACCGCTTACTTTCAAATCCCTTCTTACAATCCACGTCCCACACTTCTATGTCCTTGCGACTAGGTAGATCCAATTTCGAAATGGTTAATTAGTTCAGCGTAATTAACTGGGTCCCGATCTAAATTTTGACTAGGTAATCAGGGACTTGTGTAATAGTGGTTCGTTAAAGCCTATACAGTAATATACCGGACTTATGCGATTGGTGAGATCAAGCGATAGTCGCTTTTCCAATTGAAATTAAGCCCTTCTGTTTTGTTTGAAATCAGTGTTTTCAATGTCTTGATCATGTCTAGATCTTGCTCACGCATTTTTTTACCTAAGCTCGTCGTCGTTTGATTGTGCGATTCCAGCATGTCTTAGCAATATTAACCCACATCTTCTTCGATAAAAATCACGCATCTCCCAATTCACTTAAACGGGGATCTGATAATTGCTGTAAACATCTAGGAAGACAATATGGTTTCGTGTATGTATTTTGTATGGTCTTTCTGCAGTTCCCAAATCTACAAGTGTCTCGTGTATAATGATTAGACGTTATAGTACCGTAAATCTATCACCAAAGCACAATGTAAACTATAAATTTTATTGTAATCTCTTCTGCTAACCATGCCATAGACGTGTGTTTATTTATAATTACATGTACAGTAGTGCGTAAATCGGCTGTTGTTTATAAGTTTTGTATTATACCGGCTGGAACAATAAACATGGAGCACTTGTGATGTAACCTACGAACTGGTGTGATCTCTGTGGTGATATGATTAGCTTAAGTTTAAAAAAAACTCGTTTTGATGTTGTCTGTACCTAAATTTGCTCTTTGTAATCGTGGCTAATTTGGTTATTTTCTTTTTGTTACAGGTGAGTTCAACATTTTTTCTTCAAACTTCTCTTTCATTTGTAAGTAAAACATAATGCTTTATGCTGTCGAATTAGGCATACACCGTAACTAGACAGAACACTGACAGCTAGAAACGCCAGACTTGATAAACCACGAATGATGCCGGCGGTACCTACATGACATGCTCGTGGTTTTCTTTGTCTATCAAACCCAGAATTATATGTTAGATAATTATGCAAAGCGGTTAGATTCTATTTTTTTCTCACTCTGTGACTTTGTGAAAAGGACGTAATCTGTTTAAAGCGGCACATCTTCTATTCCGCGGTTACTAAAAATGTCCACTGACAGCTACGGTTTTAACGGAAAGACCTCCAACGATGGGCAACGTAAAAACAATTTGCATGTGAACAGCAAAAGATACTAAAAGTTTCTTGCGTGACAACAATTAAACATTGTTGTTTCCGAGGCGCTGTCGACCATTGTGTGCGAAAGTGGCGCCAGTCATATCCGCTAGTAAAGTTCTTGTTTTGTCGAAAATTAAGTTTTGACGGCCAAATTAGTGTAGTATGGATTCACAGTAATAAGGTTAATGTACTACGAATAGGGTCGAGTTGGAGCGATTCGCCTTCGCAATTATAATGCCAGCTAAGGATAACTCCCTGGCGAAGTCTGTTTTTCCTGACCGCTACAATCTGGATGACTTTAAGCCAAGAGTGAACAGACATCTTCTAGGCAAACGCGTATCATCCTAGACCTAATCGTCGCTTTCCATCAGATGCGATTGTGGTCAAGCGTTAGCCTATAGTGCAACAAAAAAAAAAGTTGTCGCACTGTCCTCTAGTGCTGTAACCTGACTAGACTACTGGAAATACGCTAATAACGTTATAATCAAACAATGGCCGTTTCCGAAGCGGTGAGACTATTGTTTGCGAAAGTGGCGCCTGCCGCGTCCGCCCGGAGGCAGGGAGGCGCTTCGCTTGACGAACATTCGACAACAATGGACATAGAATTCAAAATGGAGGAACGTGAACGTTTTTGACCGTGGGAGGGTCACGCTTCGGTATGAATGGGCCGGCTCGACCGGAGTGATACCACGGCATCACAGAAAACCGGTGTGAAGCAGCACTGTGTTTCGTTGCGTGAGGGTCCCGGAGGCCCAATCCGGGGGAAAGGGGGGTTAAAAATTACTTGTGACTCCACTGGTCGTGGGTGTCCAATTGTCCATGGGTGGCGGCAATCGCTTACCATCAGGTGATCTGTCTGCTCGTCTGCCACCTTAAAGGATGGTCGTAGGTTCGAATCCGAGCATGCACCTCTGGATTTTTCAAATCTATGTGCTGATTCTAGTAGATGCATCTGGATGCGGAACAGTGAAACGCATTTGGAACATCGACTCTCAGATAGGTCCGTGATTCATTCCGATTATTCGGCTCACTCGGATCATTCGGCTCATTGGAATCATTCGGCTCGTCGGATCATTTCACTCATTCGGATCATTCGGCTCACTCGGATCATTCAGCTCATTCGGATCATTCGGTTCACTCGAACTCGAGATCCATTTGAGTCGAACGATACATTCGGAGCGACCATTAGAGATACGGAACAGTATATCATTTGGCTGAGTCGGATCACTGAGTCGTTTCAGTAGAGTTACACAGGTCTATCGTGCGTGTGGCAACTGCAGGTTTCGGATTATATCGTGAACGTGTAACCATTATCCAGTTGGTTTGCTTTATCTGTCTAAGGGTTGCGAAGATCAGACAGCAGTCGCTTGATTGTAATTAACAGACTTCCCGAATCCTAGATCATGATGGTCCAAGCGTACCTTCGGCTCCAATGCGACAGCTTTGGACGCATTACACGTTAATATGAAAGTTATTACTATCACCAATCAGCTGGTAATAATAACATATCAGTTATAATCATGTCTTTGACACTAAGCTTTCCTCTATTTATTCATACAAGCTATGTTAATAAAATATCAGATATCAAATGACAACTAAAGATAATTTTATCTTTCACACATTAACTAAAGATAATTATCTTTCACAAATTGACACATCCAGATGTACTATTATTTAATAGTACATCCGAATGTGTCAATTTTCCCAAAATGTTGCGGTCCGCCATTGTTGACGAAATCGGCGCCAGACGCCTCAACATTCGATGTTGAGGCGGACATCGCAAATACTACACTCCAGCCATTAAATGTAAGTGTAAACAACCCTATACAATTCACGTAGGGGTGTGATTCAATATTTATGGGAATATTTCGCTCTGAGTATACGTTTTGGTCTGGCGTCCGCTAGCCATCTTAGTTTAAAATTGTTATTTTAACACGTAATTATGATGTACCCGTAATCTTTTATCTTGAAGTTAAAAAATAATATAATGTATAAGTAAAATTAGAATAAAAAATCTGAACAAACAACTTATTCTGAAGTAAAAAATAAAACGTGAACCAAAAATCTTAAAAGTTTTTGACAATAGTTTTGTAAATTTACATCCTAGATTGAATCGCATAAATCTAAGATAAGATTGTTAATAGAATTGGAAAATCTAACGGAAAAAGTTTCTTAATTAAATTATGATAAGTCAAGTTGACAGCTCAAAGCAATGACGTCAATAAGATTAGCGCAAAAGTGTTGAATCACCAAAATGTAGAGAAATTTAAATAAAGTGGCGAAAATACCGCGTATCCGTGTGAAAATAAATGGACCTTGAATCGTAAGAAAGCAAATTAATTTAAGTGTGTTTATCGATTTAAAACGCGATTCTCGAATGAGGTAAAATCGTGTGGTGAAAAACGACTTGTCAATGTCTGACGGCGAAAGATTGATAGTGACATATGCCAAAAGAATTACGTGAAAAATGCGTATTATGTAATCTACTATGTGGCAAGCTCTAATGCGTACACCATCATCAATATGGTATACAATTTCTTAAATTTTATACGAACTAACTTAACGTTTAATAAACTCAAGTGACTTCAATCTTTCAAATGAATGGTGGGATTGAAAAAAAAGACGATTTTTGGCAGTTAAGTATACTTTGATTGATGTGTGTTCTCCCGTATAATGCGACAATGGTCATTTGACGTTGATATTGACAGGGCGGTGTTAATAGACAATTGTCACAAATAGTGATACTTTATTCAACAGCATAAGCTCTTATTTTCACCGCATCAATATCCCTGGTCGCAATTCTAAGGTCGTTTATCGTTTGCACGAACGATGTAATCGGAAACCAAAGTCCAAATGCCTATTATAGGCTTAAGACAGAGTCACTAAAGTATAATACATTAATAGTAAAGGGACCTACCGTAATTGGCTAACAATATTACCAACTTCCATCGTAAACGGTGCGCGACAGCTTGTACCATAAACAGGGTGAGTGAATAGCTAGATTTAGCTAGTTATCGTATAATGCCTGGTTTCGCTTTGCATAGCTTGTCACCTGCTGACCTTATTCCCACATAAACTAGTGTTTATCGAGATCTGCGTGGTACGGGGGCACCAGCACCAGCATTGCACAGGCTCCCTCTGCTGCCCGATAGGGACGGCTCAGTTCTCCGGGTTGTCCCTATCCCCTCTCCCGGCAAGTCCGGGGGAGGAACCGCTTAGTCCGCCGTACAGGCGGACTAGGCGGGCTATCCGCCCGGGGAATATCGTGGAAGGAGGCTTCAGCTGTATCACCATGATATTCCCCAATATGGGCGATGAAGGAGAACCGCAAGGGGTTTAGTGGGTATATCTTTGCCTGGCTTTTCTTTGGGAGAAGCCCCCCGCAAAAGGAGAGCCCCACATAACCCGGCCGCCGCCCGGTGGCCTGGTATGCATAAGGTAGGCCGGTTCATCTCATGAGCCGGCGGCATTCCCCCTGTGAAACAAAAAAAAAAAGAGTTTATCGAGATTTGCGGATCCACTATTCTGCACCCACAAGTACTCTTATTGTCAATGGCGTTATTTAGAAAACTGCGTCGATTAAGAACCGAAAGGTTATCTGTAAAATAAATATCTTAATCAAATACATGTTTGAGATCGACAGGTCAAAATCAAACTTCAATTTGTGTAAGTTTGTTTGATTATTAACTTCACAAACACTTAAGTTACCTTTTCATTTGCTCTTGATAAATGATTTTAAATGTATTGATAAACTTGATCTCGGAATTGCTAAGCTATTGATGTTTTTCCTATTTAAATTCTCCTTTCATTAAATGTTTGTCGCTTAATTTATTCCTTCGTACTGCTCTCACAAGTCCTGAAAATAAATTATGATGCCACTGTCGCTTACATCATTATAGGATGGTGAACCCTCACAACATTGCACTATGACGTAAGCGACATTCCATGGGAACCATGTTAATAATTTTCCAGCCTTAATTTATAACCTATATATCGTATCCATGACCCGAAGTTTACCGATTGATAGCGTGACTAAAAAGCATAGATCAGCTATTTATCGGTATACCGGGCTCGCTGGCCTAACGCCTGCCGACCTCATTCCCTCTGGCGCCTGGGCGATTAGCGAACGCGCTCTATTGTCTTTTTCAAAGCGATAATTTGTTTGTGATCGTATAATGTCAAGATTCTTTTGTCGCGGTCGAGCGCCGCTGTTTTGGTTTAAATAGCTGAATTTAAATGTCAAGCGATGCGTCAGCGATTCGACTGGAATGACATTTTATCTAAATCGCTCTCTCGTATTATGGGAATCGTGGCAAAAGGTTTTATAAAGTCGAACTTTGAGCAGTTGTAACTGACGCCTGAATACTCTTAAGGCTTCTTTGTGACTAATCTTAAGGGCTCGAAGGGGCATTTGGTTGTGAGTGCCCCTGCCTCATACGCCAAAGGTAGTGAGTTTGATTCCCACTCTGTACAAACATTCGTGTGATGTACACGATGAATGTAAAATTCGTCAAAAAAGTATTTAAAAGAAATATGGCGTCACTGTCGCTTAAGTCATATTGGTATGATAACCCCATTGGTATGTCATTGGAACCCCGTTAATTACTCTAATATAATAACAAGTCATTATTGTCGAATAATTGTACTACTTAAGTAGAACATCTAAGATTTCATGTAAACACCCGCTATGAAAGTATAAATGCGCGATGCGTGCGCTCGCACCATACGTTTGCTACTCTTCTATCCCCCTCTACATCACCGCAAATATGAAATGAATTTATCATTCGCTTTAACTTTATAGCAAGCGTTAGCACCAGTCGTATTAATCATTAGTTTTATTTACCAGCTCGTGTTACCGACTATATCTGTAATTGTGCACAAGTGGCGCCACCGTTCTTTGGCCGTCTGCCACTGCGCGACTCGAATTAATTTCGAAATCCATTGCAATAAAACGGGGTAATCGATGCATCGAAAATGTTGTCGCGAATTCTCGATTTGCAAAATGTTGTTGCGAGTTTGTGATATTATTGAATCTAGATGGCCTGTACCTGTGATCAGATTTACCATCAGACATTGTAGACCAGGGGCGCATCCACGAGGACACAAGCCATGCATAAAAAAAAAGATTCTGATCTTGAACTTTGGGATCATCATCAAACAATCATCAATGCCAAAAATATGCTCTATAATATATTTATAATACCTACCAGGAGTTTCTTAAGAACCTTTCGGATTTTTATAATATTGTATGTACAGATATACCAACACGAGCACTCTAATTCCTGGCAGCACTTGGATATTAGTTGGGCAATCTCCTTTCACAGTTGATAAGTAGCTTGTAGTACGAGAATGATTGATGCCGTCTCGTTCAAATGTTCAATACAGGTTTTTACTTTGTTACCTGCAGCATACTAAAGGTTTAGTACTAATACCAATCGCAAACAACAAGTAACGCGTACATGAAATTGGCTTCGCGCCATTGTATGTGATGTTTATAATAATTCCCCAGTTCTAAAACAAAGCTGATTTAAACAAACAATGAAATACGCAATTACGCTTGAGCTGGAAAGTTAATTAATGCTTGCATTCGTGCCCACAAAATGAACAAAACTTACTTTATACATCGATTGAACTTCTTGTACTTGTTAAGGGATTATATACTTTATTCCCTTAGTAATAATGGCTTTACTGTACTTGCATGCGTTTGCCTTTGGCGACGGCAAGCCGGCCTGCAACTTGTTCGGTAGTGGTGTCCCGATATACGTGGGACGTCTGTTTTGTAGTATTATTCATTTCAGTCGGACGTAGGATTGCAAATCACTTGCATTAAAATTTGATATGATCGTGGTTGCAGCTTCGATCATCTGATCTGAGAAGTCTTAAGTAAGTATATCAAAAAGATGGACAGTATTTTACATACTAGCGATTAATTTGATATCATTAGTTTATTTAGAGCATTGTTAAATCCCTATTACGACTTCACTAGTGCTCTAATTTATTGATTGATATGTCTGTGCTTTTTATTAGGTTTTTCTTACTCTAGTGTTACAAATAAAAAATCGCTTTATTTACACCACTTACACTTCGAATACCGCAATAAAAAAATGTTACATCATAGGAAGTTCCAGGAGTTTTAAATAAAGTCAATGATACGACAAAAGCCTGTCTTATTCTAATGTTTTTTTTAGTTTCCTTGCGAAACCATCACGCCCGTTACTTAGTCACAAGTTGGTGTACTTATATATCTCAGCAGCAGCAGCAATTGCGGTCGAATACAAAACAATAATTCGAAACGATGCAATTTAGTGTATTGCCCTCCTTCGTTGATGCAACTGTCCCTTTCAACACCAGGACGTGCAGCCACAACACTGCCGGTGCACTTGGCGAGACGCCACCGCTGACCTCATTGCGTCGCCGTTTTTGGCGCCACTGTCGCGTGCAATGATCACTATCGCATCGATGACATGCCAAAAGCCGAACAAGAGGTTGTTATCGATATTTACTTGCAAATTAATGGGCAGCACTAACATTCCGTATTCTAAATTTGCATTTTAACAATTAAGTTGGTACATGTTTTGGTGCTGATAATGTCGCTACGTGCTCTTGTAAGATTTTCGAATGAATAAGATACGTATACATAATTGCTAATGCTTTAATTTACGTAGTAATTCGATGGCTTGCCAATGTACTTTATCTTTAAATAACTTTAGACATTTACCATACCGATCAAATTCTACCATGCGAATCGAATTAGCGTTTTGTAGGAAATTATTTCGGAACTTTGAAAATAATTTTTTGCGTGTTCTCAATCATAATGCTATCAAAAAAGGCATCGTTAAATTTTTCAAAGATTTTGTAAAATGTCTACGTAATTTGAAATGATAATTACGAAACCGACCTATACCTAAAAGTTGTAGTTATGTTTTATTCTTAGTTAAATCTTTATGAAATGCTATATCTACAGGATCTCATTAAATCGACGGAAGAACCGTGGCGCCAATGAGCTCATAAGTACTATACCCCATTGTAATAGTGGTGGCTTGAGTGACGTAACCCAGACTGCAGACTTGCTAGACTGCCACTCAAACATAGTAAAGGGAAAGCAGTAGAATAACTCATACTAGCATTCATTGCCATCTAGTTGGAATAGTAATTCGATTTTAGCTTATTAATTGTAGATATGGCTAGCTAGTTAAGAAGCTTAGCACTTTGAAGACCATTTGACGTGCCATTATTTAGGTACATCCGGCAAAGACCACTTTTAGACCTTATTCCAATACTTTAAGGTCGAAAAGTGGTCTACCGGGAACTTTGTCGAGGTTGGACATACATCAAACACCTTACATCTTACTTTCTTAGATTACTAGTGGCCCGCTCACACTTCGTTTTAAGACTTCATTTTGCACAATAACATGAAGTGTCGTGTCATACGGTTTTTTTGTTCTTTTTGGGATAACCCTGAGCAAAATTTCAAGTTCCTAATATACTGTTAAGGCTTAGCGTTGATAGATAGTCAGGTTTCGCTTATACCAGTCCTTTTTAACTTAAGCGCCCAATGTATTGAAATCAGTTTCTAAAAGTTAGCGGTCAAGAATATTACACTTATGTATTTCAAGCATATTAGGAATTTATTTTGAAGAAAATTTTGCTAGTCGGGGCATACATAAGCATAGCTTAAAAGTAAATCAAAAAAGTTTTACAGAGTTCAATGTTATTTTCATATTTGGCTGTTTAACCGACTTCAGGTGTCATTTGGATTTAAGCAGCCAAGTTTTTGGAAATCATCATTAAAATTTAATGATGATTTCCAAAAACTTAAATAATCATCATCGTTAGTTAGTTGACTCTGTACGCTCAATAGGAGGTTGACTCACTGTAATCTATTAGGTTGTTACTCGACAGAGCTATAAACCAGTCGGTCTGTCTGTCTGTCGGCGCACTCCCGCTAATGCGCGGTTACGACACATGTCTTTTAGTAACCATGGGTCAACAGTGTACTTAGCTCAGTTATCTTTTTAGGGTTGCTTATGCTCGTTTTATTTCTTTAATTGTTAAGTTTTGACTTAAGCGTCAAGTTTTTGGTAAGCACCATATTAATCAACACCGTTAAAAGTACCAACCATGGGTCGATAGAGTATTTAGGTCAGTTATCTTTTAGGGTTGCTTATGCCTGTTTAGTTTCTTTGATTCTTACATTTTGATTTAAGCGCCACTTTTTCGGAAAGCCCTATAATAATCAACATCGTTAGGATGGTACCGACCATGATTCAATAGGCAGTTATTTTTTAGTGATGAAATCTTTGTTTCATTTACTACAAAGTTGTTTTAAATCAAGTTAAAAAATTTAATAAAAAATAGGACCAGAATTTTTGATAGAAATAAGTTTAGCCTCATTTCTGTCGAATATTCTGATCATAATCTTGTCTCATGTTTACGACCGGTAAATATTTTATCGGCGAAACATGACCCTTAGGATAACACACATGACCATAAGGATTCTAACGAAACATTTAATTTAGTAGTAATTAAACGTTTATTTTACAAGCAGCAGCATATAGACGGGTCAAGTCGATGGTGACCTTAAAATTTAGGCTAGCGTTAAACTAGCGCACAGAATAAACGAAGCCAGCAGGACCGACAAAGGCCCCTCGTTCTAGTAGCCTTTGCAACGGAAACATAATGTCCTATTGTGTCCTATGTTCGGCTATGGCGGCCAATCATAACGGTCAGCCATGGACGCAGACACAAGTGTACTCTCTTTTCCCTTGCCATCATTCTTTATTGACCTGGTGTCAGTCGAAGTGACACCAGAACATGGCTCAGGAGAATGGCCAACTGCAGGCTTGACATGCTTTACGAGACACTACTTCGGGCTGATACTGAGATTGTTTAACAAAACTCTCTCCACCTTATTATAAATCGCGATCCAAAGTTATACCTTACTAAAGCTCATGTCATCCCGTTCCAATACGCATGTTAAAACGGGCTGACACTAGTTTTGTTCCGGGACTATTCTTTGTTCGCGATTTGTAATAAGGGGTCTTGGTCCGACCTCGTAGGATCCCAGCACGTCGAGCCACTGGCAATACCTAATATTAATACTGTGACCAACGTTTGATTATGTTCAAACGATGAAGCAATTTATTAGTAACATTTAGCATTCACATGGTACGGCGTTTCGAGCGGTTTTATTGCTCGGACAAGTAGCTTGGAATATTAAGTGTTTTCATTGCGGCATACGATATTACGGCGCTCTAGCTGCCATAGTACAAATGGAAAGTATCATCATGAAATTGCCATTTAATTCGTCATCATCTTCTTAGCGTTTTGTCGCAGTTGCGTCAAAAAGCCATCGCTTCGGAGCCCGGGGTCCGCTAATCCGAAGTTGTTTGAAAACGAATCAATCCAAACAAACCAATCTTCTCCATTCTATTCCATTTTGGGCATTTGAAGTCCAGTTGTGTCCGCCAATCTTTGATATCTCGTCTCTCCCTCTCATTTGTGACCTTCCGATAGGTCTTTTCTGATTCCATGGCCTCCACTGCAGCACTTCCCTACACCACGAGTCTATCTTTTGGGCTATTTGTCTTGCCCATTGCCACCTGAGTTGCGCGACCCTTTTGACTACGTCTGCCACTTTACTGTGTCTTCTAAGGCACTTGTTATTTTTTCTGTCTCTAAGTTACGCTCACCGGTGTCCTTTCCATTGCTCTCTGGGCAACTAAAAGTCTTTGGAGAGTAGCCTTTGTCGTTACCCAAGTTTCAGTTCCATATGTGAGACCCGGTAGAACGCACTGATTAAACATTCTTGCTTTCAAGTGGTTGGCCATTTAGCAAAATTGCTTGTAAACTATGAACCACGTATTTTTGGTATCGCGGATGTCAATGATCGGCGTTGAGCATTAGGTGACTGCCAATAGTCATCGAGTACCGGGAATATGCTAGCTTTATAATGCTTCAACAAGAAAAAAAAATGACATCATATATGTATGCATCATGTATGTTGTATTATGGAAACCAGAAACAGCGAAAGCACCTAAATCCAACCAAATATTCGTTTATCAACAAACTTTTCTGATAGTGCGGGAATCCCGAACCCGCGACCATTTCCTCGCAATCAGCTCTCAAACCACCGCTAAACGGACCGTGTAAACTAAATGATTTCTTAAATTTGAATGATGATGGCCTACTCTATCTAACATTTAATAACCTTACACCCATCCATGTGTACTAAAGTCTAGACTTGTGTACTTTGCTTTGCTCGTTTATATTCCAAACTGCCACTTGAGTCTGAATAAATAAAATACATACCTAATACGATTAAATACGTTCTCCGAAACCACTTGCTACACATTATGTATATGAGTAGTTATCCTTGTAGATCAATTTAAAATGCGGTAGTTTTTTCGGAGCAAGTTACTTTCTTCGGCGCTACAATCCTTTGTGGGTTTTGGCTTATTTTTATTATGAAATGCTAAGCGCGACGATCCCTGGCTGTCCGTCTCCAGTTCTTAAACTTTTCATCGCCTTAAGATTGTTTTCGATACAACTTACCATCTCTTCTTAGGCCTTCCCCTTGGTCTCTTCTGCTGCGGCTTCCAGTTGGTCATTATTTTTGCTCTGTTTTTAACCCTCGACGAAAACCCCTATTTTCTTAAAAGGTTCATACGTAGGACAGTCAGCAACATCAGCAACAGCAGTTTCATTTTGTTTTTGAACTTTTTAAATGTTTGTCGGGAGTTTTTAAATTTTTTATTTTTCGCTTTTTAAAGAGACTCTAAAAGCAACAATGTTCATACGTAGGACAGTCAACAGCTGTTTCTGTTTATTTTTGGACTTTTTAAATATTTGTCGGGAGTTTTTTTTTTTTGTCCATTCTCTCAACATGTCCTACCCATCTGAGACGTTGCGTTCTTCGGAGCAAAGTTATTTCAATATGTCGATCGTTTCATACGACGGGTCTAGTTTAATTGCACGTTTACTGCCTCGGCCCAATTACGGCCTATCTGAAGTTGTTTTATGAGTCTTTCTTCGGAGCCGTGGCCAGCCTTTAATTGATTTCGTCTAGTGATGTGACTCAACTTCATTTGAGTAATTTCACTCCGAGAGGTACGCCTACTTAGTCACTCCAGCAGATTCTTATAATGTAACACACACATACACACACAAACAATTTTCTCAACGGATAATTTACTAACTATGTATTACAGTAAGGTGAAAAAAATCGTATGACGGATTGTTGTAATCCAAATTAATGTAACATCTTATTGAGGAGTAGATAAAGTATTGAATATAGTTTAACCGATCCTCGGCTACTCGCATCCAGCTATTGGCAGTCATCTGCCATTGATGCCTTCCAGCCGATATCGGCTACAGCGACCACTTTGCGTAAGCATCGATTTTTTTTAATTTGAGGACTAAAGTACTCCTGACCTCTGGTGTGCTTTCCAGTGGCTGGCGTAACCAATCTTAGCGCTGAACGTGCGCCCACATAGGGAACACGTTAATATCTGCCATTACGCAAACATTTAAAATTTAAACTACAAGAGAAGATGACGTGTCAATCAGGTCCGAAGTTACTGTAAGTAAAGTATAGTATCAGCCTATGTATTGTCCTACTGCAGGGCTCCTCTATCATGGAAATCAAGTCATCACTACTATGATGAGATCACACATCAACACTTATTATCAGGTGAGATTTTGGCCAAATATCTAACTATTCGAAAGAAAAGATTATTATATAAGAAGAAATATATTATATAAGAAGAAATATATTATATAAGAAGAAATATATTATATAAGAAGAAAAAAAAGATTATTCTAAATCACTGCGCCAATTCCTTGTCGATCCATTTCACTGCGTTCACTCGAGTCATTAGAATAAAAATCGGTTCAACGCGCATCTCTAAATTGATTTCGTCGCAAGGGCCAGTATACATTAATTAGTTTTTAGTTGATGGACAGACATGTAGATTACCGTTGATTGGAGATGTAATTCGTCTATGATGAGAAATCGTTTAATTTATGCCCGAATGTTGGTTTTTAATTCCGTGAAAATATGTAGATGACTTGAAGGATTTCGTTTTAAGTACCGCTCCCAAGAGCGGTAATATTTAAACGTAGAGATTGAAATATTATTTGAGGAACTAATTTAATGTTTATTTAATGCTGTAATTTATTCAACTCATCAAAACTAATACAAAGTCGAGTAGAAAGTTTGAATAACAAACCGAATCGTCAAGAAACTGAATCGTTAAAAGAGTAACTGCTAAATTTCTTGCTGGTGTTTTCTTGGCAGAAAACTGCATTCCGAACCAGTGTGGTACTAATGTTGACATTCATAAGTGTTCTCTATGGACCTAAATTGAATAAACTTTTGTCATTTTCAAGCAAGATAAATGGACCTTACAAAAATGATGCAAGGGTTTTAACATTTTTTTTTGTTTTTAATATTTTCACACCATCTCATACGTTGACCTGATTCCGTACTAAGTAGCTTAAGCACTTGTGTTACAGATATCAGACAACAGAGGAACACAACTATATACTTAAATACATATATTACATCCAGACACCGAACAAACACAAGTGTTTATCGCACGAATGTTTGTCCAGGGTGGGGATCGAACCCACGACCTTTGGCGTACGAGGCAGGGTCACTACCAATTGCGCCATCCGGTCAGTCAAACATTATTTTATTCCTGCAGTACCTGTGGGACTACTTATGCTTGCAAAATATAAAGTATCGTCCATCAAGGAAACAATTGAAGTTATAAACCATTTTAAGTAATAAAACCCACACTTTTGTAACTTAAAAAAGGCTTCGATAATCATAGTTGGGTTCGTTGTTATAAATAGAAGTTTCCTTATTTGACATATATCTACTTCCACATAGATAACATACGTGTCTAACTTAGCACCTTTATCGTTTCCATTATCTAAAGTATGCCATTCTGACATCTCCATAAAACACGAGCCAGCATGATCCGACATTTTCATATGTGGGCAAAAATGTCGAATGATTTATGGGCCTTCTCATTAAAACGAGGTTGCAACTTATTTCCATCGATCGGTAAATTCAATATGGTATGCTAATGTGATCGCCTATCTATCAGTATACAGTGGTTAGTTTTGTATAGTGCAGAAAAGGTAAATATTTAAGCGGTCGACAGGAGAACTAGTTCACGATTCTTATGTGGATGGTTTCCGTATTTTGGATTTAGAATCTCGACGTAGGTAATAGCAGTGTTAAAACGACGCGTTTCAATATCACGTCGGTCAAAGAGTCAACAGCAGATTCTCTCAATAGAAGATTTGAGCTGAAGTTTTGACCGTGGGAGAGCCACGCTTTGGCATGAATGGGCCGCCTGAACCGGCGTGAAGGAGCACTGTGCTGTGTTTCACTTCGTGAGTGAGGTACCGGAGGCCCAATCCAGCGGAAAGGGGGGTTAAAAGGTTGGCAGCGCATTTGTCGCTTACCATCAGGTGATCCGTATGCTGCCATATATCACATAAAAAAAAAGTACGCGGCACCTGATAGTAAGACTTATTAAATTCCATTTTCGGAAACCAAGAACGAATGGTACATTTATATAAAAGGCTGACGCAAATGTAATTCACACAAAATTGGTGAACCAAATAAACAGTTCCAAGTAATGAACTACTATCATGAAGCCAATTCGCTAGTAGGTAGTTCACTAAGAACATATAAAATATAATTTATTTATGGCGTTTAGTATGAAATCTCCAGGCTAACTAGACTTACATCAATTTATTCATGACTAAATGCACTTACCTGGTTGGATAATTAAAATTAATATCGACTTAATCAAACAGGGCTGCCTTTCGTTGTTAATGGGGTTTGAAAACTGACCAATGCTAAAATCTTTCCTGTAGGTGAGTTTATTTGTTACATACATCATTATTAATACAAAAATATTTCCTCTTTATAATAGAACAAAAGAAGATAAAACCCAACTGTGTGATGTGTGTGTAGTTAAATTTTTTGCTATGTATACAGACTTGATGTTACCATATTAGTGATTACAAATGGTTGTATTTAACGTTCCCTCAAAATTAATAAAGTGCTAAACATTTAGGTTTTGCAAATATGTAGTTAATTTTTATAGTGTTGGTTTAATAATTATATTCCATTGTAAAATCGGGCGCTTATTTAAACTTCGGCGATGGGCACCCCTAACTAGCGACGCCAATCGATTTAAATTCTTGGCTTCTAAACCGGATCTAATTTAAACAATTTCAGAGCTCCAGTCTCTAAGCAAACTTAATAACTATTTTTTAATAATTGTACACTACTCTGTTGTAATACTACACTGATTTTGCACTCAAAATTTGGATTAAGGCCATAAGTGGCCGTTTATGGCGGTAAATCAAATTTCGAGTACAAAAGCAGACCAAAAAATTAAGTATAAGTATTGTTGAAAAAAAATAATATTCCGGGAGGCTGGAGCTTCAAAATTGTTGAAAAGATATCCAGTTTACTTGCTAACAATTCAAATCAATTGGCGTCCCTAATGTGCCCTACCCGTCACCTTAAAAATGTTTAGCACTACAGATTATGGACGTGACTTTCTAAACCAAATGTATTCAAATACTTAAAATAATTTCATTAAAAAATCAATTTTACAACTGCTTAGGTACAGTGGCGGACAGGTCAAGCTTTACAAAACTGTCAAATTTCCTCAATCGATTTCGAACTCAATGTTTAACAATATAAGGTTTATAATCGAATGAAGAAATTTGACAGTTTTGTATAGCTTGATGTGTCCGCCACTGTACATTGAAATATTTCACGTAGGTAACATTTAAACACCTTCGAGGAATGGACAACATTTCATATTTTTAACATGTCCATATTTTATTTTTCTATGAAAATAGACATAAAATGAACAGACCCATATTTTTTCTTTTTTCAAAATTTGTCCATTTTCATACATAAAATAATTATTGAAATTCTTTTTATTCTAAATAGACGTAAGCGCCAAATGACGTCATCGGACGGCTGAATACAGCGATATTCCTGTGCTTATCATTGTTTTAATAAAAAAAAGGTACTACTTTCAAAGGTAAATAATACTAGTGTCAGCATTGTCAACGTCATTCATTCATTCAAAGTTGACAAGTTGTCTTTTTTTTTACAGTTGCATGTCATTGGTTTGGCATTTCGTAAATTTAAAACTATAATTTGCTAAGCAAAGAAATATTTTACATTCTGCCGTCCGATGACGTCATCTTACGTTTTTTAGTTTTTAATTTTTTTCTCAGTAAATAAGCAATATAAAAAATTAATAAATATATATTCGAGCAGCGGAAAAGTAAACAAAGAAATGGTATTTTTTGTTTCAGAGCTTAGCAATTTTGAAATGTTGTCCATTCCGCATGCGGTAATAAAAAAGGTATATCCATAATAATCTTTCTAAAAAATATGATTTTAGGTAAATAAACGCCCGATTATGCGATCACTAGTTATAATTAATGGTAGGTAGCCTACGCAAGTAATATAAAATATGATAGATCACATAATTAAAAAATACGCGACATTTCTTTCATCGAATCGTTAAAAGCGGTCTAATTTCTGATTTATAGGCTATTAAAGTTAGCCATTATTTACCACCCACGCACGTGGAGTTTATTGGAACATCACCATGGAGTTCAATCAAGATTAGCTCAGAATATTAAAACAGTGGCAAGATAGACAGTAGCTCGATATTACATACAGCCGGATGCAAAAGTTTACAATCTGAATATACAACTTTATTTTGAATATATCACATTATATTTATTAATTTCTTAGTATATTTTTTGTATCGATATATATGTCGATACAATGATGATCGATACAAATATCGACATATATGTTTAATTACATGTATAATATACATAGCTATAATTTATATTTTTTCATGTATGACGATTTGTAAGAGCTGTATATAAGCCTATGCAAATAAAGTACTTTTGAATAAAACAAAAAAAATCTGCGAAAAAAAAAACAGCTTCAAAAACTACGAATTAAAAAGTGTAAAATAATATTTTTAACACTTTATACACCTCAAATAATATTGTATAACAGTACTCTCGAGAAAAGATTTTACGGAAGTCGGCGCCCAATACTATCTTGTAATTTAATACAACATTCAATTATTCAACAGGGATTAGGCGCCGACTTCGGTAACACCTTTTCTCGAGTGTACTGTTATAAAATGTTATTTGAAGTGAATAAAGTGTTAAAAATATTATTTTACACTTTTTAGTTCGTGGATTTTGAAGGCGGTTTTTTTTTTGCAGAATTTTTTTCTGTTTTGTTCTATGTATTACGTGTTGTGGTCAATAAATTGTTTCTTATCTTATCATATCTTTTGTACCCGCCTGTACTGTTACAGGTCGGAAGGTAGAAATGTTCCTGAGTGTTCTGACTATCTTTATACTGTGTTGTTATTTTGATTATGTAGATCATTTTAACGAAGTCAGCTATCTCCCTTATCACTAAATAGCTTTTTAAAACTAGTCTAAAATTTCGTTTATTAATTTTATTCTAAAATTTAATACCTAATGGAAACTACCGAATCTATTTTAGTCCTGTTATCGAGCAATAAATTCTGTTTTTCATTAAATTTTGCATTGCAAATGAAAGTAGTTTTTTTTTACATAGTCAATCATTGGATGGTTTTCTTTTTCAATTTCCTGTATTAAATTAGTTTTTTTTAAAGAATTTTTGGCTTATGGGCAAATAACATTAATATAATTAAAATCACCATAGTCTTAGAGCTTATTCCCGGTTGTTTGTCGCTAAAATAGTCGCTTTAGATTTGAGCCCAGGCTTACCTTTAACGCCTCCAATGGACAATACGACAAAAAATCATTTTCCAAATTGAAAAAGACTATTTCTAGATTAGACTCATACCCTCTTATTCTAAAAAGTGGTTTAAAATAAGTAGATGGATTAATACTGGCAATAACTGCAGAACTAGAGTAAACATTATTACAAAATAAAGTTGAACATTATTTAGTATATCAACTTATTATTCTCTTTCTTATTCTTAACTATAATACTTAAGTTAAACCACCGGGACCCCTGGTTTAAAATGAGTACAAAAATAATAACCTCAAAATATCGATTCAGTAAACATGACAACTTATCCCTGTGACAGTTCATTCTGTTTTACACCAAAGTTATTTGTGAGAAAGTAGTTAATTTATTTTTTGGATTTATATAAGCAATTCCTTTGCACATTACTTGGAAACCTTATTTAGGTCAATATTTTAACTTATTGCTGCTTAAAAATAATTCTAAAATATTTTTACTTGAGACAACAAAATAAGGTATGTAATGAAATGTCACTGAACGAATGATTGAATGATTCAATCAATTTTGACAGTATCCTGCGGTACTTAGTGGTCTATGGTTAGTCGAGGATCGACGATCGAGGAGTCGAGGCCCTGTTGGTCTAGTGGTTTAAGTACCGGGCCGTGATCTCGGGGTCCTGGGTTCGATTCCCGGGTCGAGCGAAAAGTATGTTTCGAATTTTTCGAACATAGCTCGGGTTTGTGATCACCAATCCGCATTTGGCAAGCGTGGTGATTAAGCCTAATCCCATCATAGTAGCGATGACTTGATTTCTATGATGGAGGCCTTTGCCCTGCAGTGGGACAGTTTATAGACTGATACTTTACTTTTATACAAATATTTATGGAGAAAAAAATTCAATGTAAAATGTTTATTGTAAACAAAAAGTAAAATCAAAACGAAATGTTTATTTCAAAAAAAAAATTTAAATGGGATCATAAAATGACAAGACAAAATAATGACAGTGATAGTAAGGCACAGGCTGTAGTTACCTATTATTTTATATTGATTAATTTTTTACTTAGACAATTTGTCTCAGACTTTTTGTTCGTTTAAAACAAATTGACAATTATTGCTTTGTAAAAGAGCATTTGGTAAATACATTGACTTTGAAAAAAAAAATAATATAGCAGCCCAAATGGCCCGGACAGCCACACATCAATGTATCTGTCTTTCATTGATTGATTTTCACCTTAATGTTGAACCCAATGTCTACAAAATATCAATTGAGGACATTGGATATTACGTGCTGCGTGGCTGTCTTTTTTTATGTGATAACTGGCAGACGACCTTTAAACCCCCCTTTCCCCCGTATGGGGCCTCCAGTACCTACCCCCACTCACGCAGCGAACACAGCACAGTGCTGCTTCACGCCGGTTTTTTTTGAGGCCGTGGTACCACTCCGGTTTACACATTCATGCCGAAGCGTGGCTCTCCCACGGTCAAATGATATGACACACTCTGACGATAATACCAACTGGCTACTCTGTGTTTTCTTCTAGAATACTAAAGCAAGAAAGAAAAATATTTAAAAAAAAACACTAGCTGAAGTCAAGACTTGCTATAATTCCTACGAAATTTACTACTGCATTTGCATTGGTTTAATTAATTAACATTTAAATGTATA
The DNA here is from genome assembly GCA_019059595.1 of Marasmia exigua. NCBI lineage: Eukaryota > Metazoa > Arthropoda > Insecta > Lepidoptera > Crambidae > Marasmia > Marasmia exigua. Next base: position 26,200,003 of record CM032472.1, on the reverse strand, counting down.
ATCAACTAAAATGTGGTGTTTTTTGTAAGTTCTTATCTTGGCTAACTTTTTCCTTGTTTGCGTTTAATTTTATTGACCCTGGTTCATTAGGTATTCATAATGCTAATACTTGTGACATGAACATATTTTATTCGCGTAATATTATTATTCTGAAACACTTCTTGATTTGATTAAACACGTGTTAATAATTTACATGTTATTTTTCTCTTGTTATGTATAAGTCGTCTTAAATTATTGGTTTTAATTTGTATTAAGTCCTTTTAAGCATTACACATTGTAAGCTACACGCTGTACGCTTACAATGTGCCGATCTGTGTGGAGAACATTGGGGGAGGCCTATGTCCAACAGTGGACGTCTATTGGCTGAAATGATGATGATGAAGCATTACAGTTGAAGTAACGATCTTTAAGGTGACGGGTAGGGCACACTAGCGATGCCAATCGATTTTAGATCTATTTTAAACAATTTCACTTTACAATATCTCGGCAAACACTTATACTATTACGACGGTATACTTAGGTTGCTATTTATCTGTGCTTTAAGGTTTAAAGACGAACTTATGCTCTGATGTTTTTTTAATTAGTGTATCGCTGCTTTAACTAATGGCGCTTTAATTTTAATGCAAGTTTGAGGATGTTAATAATATATTATTCTTAGGTTACCATCAATCATTATTCAGTGGGAGAGAGAGGATCTATGTGGATAAGTAGCGCATATGTACGTCAAAATCTCTGTTATCTTCATATTTGAGCGAAGTTCATGATACATGGTATCGTATTGTACAATTCCTTACCATCAGGTGACCTGTCTGCTCGTCTACCTATATCTCATAAAAAACACTAAAATTGCAAGATTGACGTACAAAAGGATACTTTTACAAGGCTTATTTAGGGCAACAGTGTTGTAAAAAGCGGCGCCAAGTCTCTCATTACTTTTATTCCGACCCTTCGCATTAAAATAATCATTCACTCGAACATATGTCTCTTTAAATTATCATTTCTCGACGAACTGACCGACATCCGTCGATTAAAACTAAATTTGAGAACGTAAATTGGTAGACCCGAATAGCGGCAAATTGACCTCAAATTATATGCCGGAGATTTCTGGGTTTTCGGTTTTTTACTCTTTTGTTGGTATTTATCTATAAGCAGGGTGAATCCGATGTAGGGCAATTATGCCATATAAAAAGTAGTGATGTATGCTCAACAATCATCTTAGCGTTTTTTCCCGGTTACGTCCGAAGCTGGTCGCTTCGAAGTATTCTCAACATTCTAAAGCAAATATACATATAAGTTGGGCAATTGGCAAGCCTGTATTGGTCTGTGAATGAAGATTTGAAGGAAAAATATTTGGAGTGTCAGGCCAGCTTTTTAAGAAGAGAGTATTACGTCCTTTTGATTTTTGCATTAGCCAACAAAACAAACTTATCGCATATCTTTTAGTGACGAATCGAATATTCATATTAGCAAATATGCGCATATTTATTAATATTCGTATTAGAAAAAAAATTTGCGAAAGTGAATACGAAAGCCAGAAATACTAAATATGATTTTAATAACAAAAAGGTACTTATATCAAACGAAGACATTTAATTTTTTGAACATTCAATAGTTTCTAACCTCAAAATTCTCGTACATTCTTCTTTACAATCAAATTTGATAAATAAAAGTTTCCTTCAGATCGGTTTGACAAAGGTCTGAATAAGACGATAACATATGTGTACGTGTACCATGTAAGCTGTCTAAATAAAGTCATATTGATGGCTTCAAATTTAAAATTGATTATTCGTATTCGCGAAAATCGACGGCAGAATGGCAGGACATTCGCATCTGCGTTTGCGAATTCTTAAAAACGCACGTTTGTTACAACACTAGGCTGTACCTTCTGAATCATAGACCTTTTGTAAAGGTAGGTACAGACATAATTTATCAACCAATTTGTTTGGAGAAAGTCGTAGATAAGATAAGTTTGCCAATATCGATAAAATAGGTTTATCGAAATTTATTTATGATGCTTTCAGAGCGTTGACATTGTATAGACAGTTTTAGAATATACCTATTTCATAAATTATATTAAGCATTTTCTACATTTATTTAATGCTGTCTAACAAGATTTCTTCAACTATTTCCTTTCCGTAATATTAAAACGGGGCTGTAAAATCCTACGATATTTTTACACTGGAATTTAACCAAAACATCGTGCCACTCAGTGAGGTCCCTTGTTCGTCGACACTTCCGTCTCCGCGATAACTTTTATTTCCATCGCAGCAAAGTTTATTTTGGCGCAAATTGTGTTCATTATTTATACTTTGCGGACGGTTCGCTAATTGACTCTAAACGTTGGTCGTTTGTCATTCGTGTTCTAGCGCGGTGTCAAGTGATTCTAAATTGGATTTAGGGATGGAAACATCGAATTAAAATATTATCGATAATGATAATAATAGTGTAATCCTTGCTAATTTTGCTGATAGATACCGGTTATTAGTTTCTTTCACGTTCTTTCTTTTTTTCAGGTACGTACGTGTACGACTGCATTGCCTATCCTGCATCGGTGGCTGGCGTCTCCTAGCTTGACGATGACTGTCACAATCCACTGCTGGATATAGGCCCATATGATTGCTATTTTTATTGATCTTCTTGGCCTGTATGTAATTTTTTGAATACCAGATATTTATTGTTAAGTATTAACAATTGCTTAAAAATACAATAGGTATTTATTTTAGGAGATGACGATATAAGCATCTTCTACTGATATATCCAAACCCAAATAACAGGCTCCTTCTATCACTTTACGCCACGTCTCCTCGTGATCGTACACTTTTGTCGTAACATTTTTGACAATCCCTGACACTAAACTGGGGATGTTTCAAAATGTATTTATAAAGGTTTCACGCTACTTCATCGATTTTCCGGCCTCAATTATGACAGTGGAACAAAGAAAACAAATCAGGAAATTGAAGACAAAGACGGAGAATAAAACAAAGACAAACAAAAAACAATCACGCAATCGAGTTCCTTCGGAAACACGCAAGTAACGAATAGTCGGCCCTCACAATTATGAGGGCTAAGCGAATTCGTGCTTAGATCCTCCTCTTGGGGCACCGCGGGTCCTATGTCATTATGAAAATGAATATAGTCAGTCGCACAATTAGGGCTGGCAAAAGATTTCACAGGTTTTTGGAGGAAGCGAGAATTTGAAACGTTTGGCATGAAATTTGGAACTTTAGTCCGAAGCGGGTCATAACAGAAATACATACGAGTCTGTACCTCATTCAATGACGATAAAAAGTTTACCAGTTCAAAGCCACGAACATCGAGGTTGGTCTTGAATAATATGGGAATTTTCGTAAGGTTGGCTGGAGGTCCAGATTTTAACAAAACACAATACACAATTATATCAGAGTATGAATTCTGGAATAATTTGTTATATAATGCAGCAAAACACAGTAGAAAAAAGCAAGAGGCATTATTAATATCGTAAATATTAGCTTAACACAGCTTATTTTGTTTCCATCCATACAGTTATTCGATTAAACTAGTGTCGAGTGTGTCATCTGGAAATTAACGTCTCTGGACTAGAGCATTTATAGCTGATTAAACTCCTAACTTATAATTGTGATTGAACAATCCCTTACAGGGAAGCTCAAACGAGCTTCCCTGTAAGGGAATCACTGTTTTAATCACCAAACAATAACAATTCATTTTAAACCGTGTAGTTTTATGACGTAGGTAAGCGTATTTTAGAGTGGACATTTAAAAGTTGACGATGATAAATTATAGAAGCATCGTGCACATTCTCTCTACTTTAAATTTATTTCATGACTCATTCATGTTCTGTTTGTCACGACTCCAGTGCGCTTGATTATAATTAAACAGCACGGCACGGTTTAATTACGTACATTTGTTTTGAACGTATAATTATTTAATTTTATTACCATCTATTTTTTATTGCGAGTTCCATGTAATTATGTTTCAATAGATAATACTTGGTAACAACTTGTTTGAGTCTTATATTATTTTGTTGATGATTTGATGTTAATAAAAAATTAGTAAACCCTAAAGGAGCACAGTGCAGTTCTTATTTCCGTAAGTAACAAAATGTAAGTGTAAAGCATGTAAGTAAGAACAGTCCAAACTTTTTAGCGCCAACCTTACCCAGAATCAACAAAGCTTTTGTCTCGAGCCCAAATGTCTTAACCGCCATCATTGTATATTGTTTTAAGGCTGTTTCACGTATAGACAAACACGGGTTACCACAAAATGTCAAATTTCTTCAAACGAATCTCATCTTAATGTCACACACATACAGTTCAATATTAGTTACTAGTTTGGAGTTACGTCTCGCCTGTACGTTCCACTCCGGTTCGCGTCGGTGGGCGGCTACCCTGTAATCAGGGTCTGGGCGATTATAAGAGGAATTTTATGGCTCCTTCGTTAGCTCGTCAAATCATAGGCCGGTGTTTAATGGAACGATTTCTTGTCATTTCGAGTAGAAATTTGGGATTATGCGCCTTTTGTGAGGTAATTGTCTGTGAACGGGTTGTGATTGAAAGTGGAACAATAATTGTGATTGTTGTAATGTTAGGACATTGAACGGAAGAAAAGACACACGCTGCTTTTATGAGTACCCTTAGGTACTTATAAAAAGTACTTGGTGACCTCTTAATGAAGAACTAATAAAAATATTATCTTATTTAGTTTGTTATTTCTTTGTTGATAATAAAGATCTAATTACCATTAAAATCTACATTTATGAACTCAAAAATGCATAGTATTATTCAAATCTCTTGAAAAAGAAAACCGAAGCTAAATAACCGACATGTATTACTAATAAACATATGATAATAAAACGAACCAGCAAAACGTCGTAACTGACCCTCTTAATATATCTCCTTCAACGGATATCGCATAAATAATAATGTCCGTAATTGCGGCGTATCGCGGACGCGACAAGTATTAAACTTATGAAATTATACTGTAATCTTATGGAAACGAACAAAGATAAATAAAATCAAATTTATAAATGCAGTAAAAACACGAAGGTTTGCATATTAAACATTAAAAAAATAATTGCCATAAAAGTTGGGCCTAACCAGTAAAACGTTGTAACTGACATTTAATGTGAAGATCGGCGTATATCGCCCGTATTGGCGGGACTGGATATCGCAGGCGCAACAAGTGCAAAACGTATGAAAATTATCGGATAATTCGGTTCAGCTGTCGGACGCGCGTCACCTGCAGTCGGTCCTCTGATGAAAGACCTCTGTGTCGGGTTTTAATTAATCTTAAGCAGCTGCTTTATATAGCTTCGCATCGCTGATACGCGCGTAACTGAATTTTTATTTTAAATTCTATGCAATAAATTGTACGTTCCTTTTAATTTTATTTATTGAAGTGAGGATACTAGCACCACTAGCATAATAAACTCTTTCTTTTTATAATACAACCACGCAAGTTTGTACTTACGTTGTTAATTTGTCGTATATGTCCAACTTAATAGCTTTCTTTATACTGTACTGGCGATGACGACGACTAATTTAGTAACGTTGTTAAATAAGAATCCATCGTTAAATAAAGGTTTAAAAAAATGCAGTCCAATAATGATTAACTCGTTTTTAAAAGTTAGGGGTCTTACTTATTACTTTATACATAGATTCTTTGAAATTTTAAGTGCACAATTTTCTTAATTAGTGGGCTAATACTATGCTTTAAAAATAGCATCGAGTGAATATAATTGCTGCAATTTTAATGATAATGTCAACGGGAATATAATGAGACGTAAATTGCTTAACTCCTTTGGGATAAAACGCGCGAGGGTAAATTTATTCAACAAATTATGTATTTAGTATTAAGTGGAGGGTGAATTATATTGACCGTGAACACAAGCAATGCTTAGCTTAGGGTTTTTTTATTAATTCATATCATGCTAGTTACCAGAATCATTATATCTTTTAAAAATAGAGTTTATTTACTATTTACATATTTAAGGTCGTAAGGGCCAAAGTACTTTTTAAAGCCAAAAACTACTGATTTTCTATTATGTCTGCTGTCTGGGCCTCATACATGTAAAAGAGCTCATTAATATTCCTTATGATGTTTGAAAGATTCTTGGCTTTTTTCTTAGATTTGTCAACTATATGATAGTCTTTTAACCAACTTAAATGAAAAAAAAATATAACCTCATGTTTAAACAACCGCTTATTTTAAATGTAAGTAAGGTAGACCGTGGGAAAGCCATGCTTAGGCATGAATAGGCTGGTTCGACCGGAGTGACCGGCCTCACAGAAAACCGTCGTGAAGCAGCACTGTGCTGTGTTTCGCTGCGTGAGTGAGGGTACCGGAGGCTCCATCCCGGGGATGGTTAAAGGTTGTCCATGGGCGGCGGCAATCGCTTACCATCAGGCGATCCGACTGCTCGTCTGCCACCTATCACATAAAAAACAAAGGTAGAAAGATAACCTGAAAATCGAACCTGGAACCTTAACGTATCCTTATTTTGAAGTGCGACCCACTACCCACTGCTCTACATTGCCGCTTATTCTATTCAGTAGTAAAATTATATGACCGTATAGTGAAAATACTATCCACAGACCGAAACGAGGTATTCGGAATTAGCGATAAATTACGAACAGAAGTTAATGGCATGGAAGTAGTTAGCGTCGCTTGCGCATAAGGTTTGAAACCATGAATTAAAATTTACGATCACCACTTCGAATGGAAATAGCATAGGCGATTATGCTTTTTGCTTCTAATCGTTGTAGTTGGATTTAAATGAAATGGTGTGCGTATAATCTAGAATCGGTTCAAAGTAAATATGTAATGTAATGTTCAAATATTAACTTTGATCTGCTTTAGGATTCCCGCCACATACAACCTGTGCGGATAAAGAATGGGATCAGAAATGGCGGCGCATCTATTCACTTCGTGCGGCGCGTTACTCGCACTCGTGGGGTGCGAGTATAGACGCAAATAGTGTGCGAGCGAGAAGTGAATAGATGCGCCGCCATTTCTGATCCCATTCTTTATCCGCACAGGTTGTACTCGTAATTTGCCGCTGGAGGGTAAGGGAGGCTTAATATAGCATTTATCATCACTAGTATAGTGCATATCTTGCACTTAAAATCAGTCTAGCCATAGAAATTCAGCGTTGCCAACTCTGTGCCAGATTGTCGGGCTAGTTGGAGTCTCAAAAAGGGCTAAATTTTGCCAATATTTTCAAAATAGGGCCAAAAAGTTTTGTATACTATTTTTTTTATCGAAAATTGAATTATAAAAGATTAAAATTAGATAAGTTGGTCTAGTGGTTTAAGTACCGGGCCGTGATCTCGGGGTACTAGGTTCAATTCCCGGGTCGAGCAAAAAGTATGTTTCGAATTTTTCGAACATAGCTCGGTTTTGTGATTTAAATGTGGGAGAGCCACGCTTAGGCATGAGTGATACCACTGCCTCACAGAAGACCGGCGTGAAACAGCGCCTGCGTTGTGTTTCGCCGTGTGAGTGATGTTACCGGAAACCCACTGGTGTTGCGGGTGTCCATAGGCGGCGGAATTGCTTACCATCAGGTGATCCGTCTGCTCGTCTGCCACCTCTCATATAAAAAAAAACCACTCCGCATTTGGCAAGCGTGGTGATTTTGCCTATTCCCATCATAGCAGCGATGACTTGATTTCTATGATGGAGGCCTTTGCCCTGCAGTGGGTCAGTATATAGGCTGATAAAAGACACTAAATAAAAAAACCGGCCAAGTGCGAGTCGGGCTCGCGCACAAAGGGTTCCGTAGCAGCAAATATACATTATAAAGATTTTATATCATCGCGGATTTTTAAAGGTGTACAATACTGTAGTATATTTTTTGATCTATCTTATAAGGTTCAGCCATCGTTTTCAGTGTAAGCACAATAACTTAACCAAAATTACAGTTAAATCAACCTATCTCAAAAACTATAAGAGATACTTTGATCAAACCAAAAATCGTTGAAAGAGTTAATTAGCATGCATCACCTCTATTTTTTTTAGAATTTTATACCCCGTAGTTATAAAAATAGAGGGGGGGGGACATACTTTTTACGACTTTGAGAGCTGATATCTCAAAAACCGTTCACTTTAAGAAAAATGTTTTTTAGAAAACTTTATATCATTTTAAAAGACCTTTCCATTGATACCCCACACGGGTATGTACATCGAAAAAAAAAATTTCATCCCTCAGTTACATGTATGGGGGGCCCCACCCCCAATTCTTTTTTTTACTATTTAGTGTCATATTTTTGTAGCGGTTCATACAACACATATTCCCATCAAATTTCATCACTGTAGTACTTATAGTTTCCGAGTAAATCGGCTGTGACAGACGGACAGACGGACAGACGGACATGACGAAACTATAAGGGTTCCGTTTTTGCCATTTTGGCTACGCAACCCTAAAAAACAGCTCAAATGTTTAAGTCGTCATCAGAAGATTCTCCGCCACACAAGATTTTACTTCAACTATTATTACCTATGTTTTACTCTCATTTTGAACTGATGACGTTAAAGGTTGTGACTAAGCCTTATCTTGCTCAATACTTACTTACTTACTCCGATGGCTGAGCGACCCAAAATGTGTCTTGGCCTCCGATTTAAGACTCCTCCATCGGTCCCGATCATTCGCGGTTTCGCGCCAGTCTTGCTCAATACGAATTAGATAATCACTTTGGGGCTAAGTTTGCAACACTGCATAGAGTAAGGTAATAATACTCTGGATACGGTCTTCCCTTTATATCAAGTTAAGGTGACGGTAGGGCACACTAGTGACGCCAATCGATTTTATTTTTTAGCTACTAAACCGGATATTTTAAACAATTTCGGGGTTACAACCTCTCGGCAAACACTTATAGGTACTATTTATTAATTAACCATGCACATAGGTATGTTGGGTACGCGAAAAATTGATTCACGCCAAAAGTGGCCGTTTTTGGCGTGAATAAATTTTTCGCATGTGCGCATTTTTTTTTATGCTAGAGGCGACAAACGAGGAAGCGAGTCACCTGATGGAAAGCAATCTGCATCGCCGCCCATTAACATCCGCGAAATCAGAGAGATCGCTAATGCGTAATGTTGGACCGAACATTTTTGCATGGTTATTCAATAAATAGTACCTATTAAGTGTTCTCCGGGAGGTTGTAACCCCGAAATTGTTTATATTAGATCCGATTTAGTAGCTAAAAAATAAAATCGGTTGGCGTCGCTAATGTGCCCTACCTGTCACCTTAACCCCAACGTATCTGCATCAGTCGCTAAAACAAACAAACCGCAGTTTGCAACTTCCATTATATTTTTTATCTTGATCGCGTCCCACACACGAGATCCCGAGTTTTTGCTTCCAGCGAAAATATACCTGGCCGCAATATTGGCTCGCGAATGATTTCTTAATAGCGCTTTCGTACCGCCGATTTTATTTGGTCATAGTTTTTTTGCGTTGCGAGAACAAAAACCGCAATTTGCGACCGAGAATGAAAGCGGCAAAAAGGCTTTGCGAATTTGGGAACTAATTTGAAATTTATTGCAACCCTAACTTTACTTAAAGGCTCTGCCTGTCTCTAAATGAGTTAAGATGAGACGGCTATTAACACAATAATGTAGGAAAGTATCAGCCTATAAACTGTCCCACTGCAGGGCAAAGGCCTCCATCATAGAAATCAAGTCATTGCTACTATGATGGGGTTAGGCTTAATCGCCACGCTTGCCAAATGCGGATTGGTGATCACAAACCCGAGCTATGTTCGAAAAATACTCTTTGCTCGACCCAGGACCCCGAGATCACGACCCAGTACTTAAACCACTAGACCAAAAGGACGTTAATGTAGGAAACGTTACGAAAAAAAAACTTTGAGATTGATGCAGCTTCTACCCTATGCTGTCTGAATAGTTTTTGTCATCGTTCATTCCAATCGGGGGAAGGTTTGGCAGTATAATAATTGTGACTCCATTGGTGTTGCGGGGTGGCCATGCACCGCACCCTCTGATGGTTTGCCACCTATCAAATTAAAAAAAACAGCCTATTTTCTTCCACTTCTAATCATACTCATAGACCTTACCAATGGCACGCCACTCAACTGGCTTATCATCGATTCCAACCAATCCCCCAACCTTACTTCCAATATCGTTCTTCCATCTTGTTTTTCGTCACGCGGAAAAAATGCTTTACGCACCGTCCCGTCAGGGGGTGTGTGAGTCTCTATTTGAAAAGGTGACTCAGAGGTAAATATCGTTTCTCCATCTAGCTCACAGTCGTCCTACGCGTTTTCCTAGACGTGGTCTTCAGTCTAATACACGTTAACTTGTACAGTATTTTTAACAGGAACACTGACCGAAGCACGAATGTGTTGAACGCGTTGGGGGCGTGTCTGTATCATCACGACATCGGCGTCGGCGTCTGCTCTGTCGGCACGGTCGGCATGCACGGTCGTGTGATTGCCGATATTTTCAATATTGATTCAGGGTTGTGTCCAAACTAACCGACCGATCATTACAAGGGCTGCCTGCTGCTTACAATTCGTCAAGGCCTGGAAGTAAATGATGGCGCCACATACGTCATAGTGATACCACTAAAATAAATACTACTATTATACAGTAGCCTCATTAATATGGAAGGTCATTAGTTTCTCTAGGATAATCAAGACTTTAATGACGCATTTAACTCTCTTATAATGTGAATGCTTTATTTCCGGACAAATACGACCTGCAAACGCCCTGTTGGTCTAGTGGTTTAAATACCGGGCCGTGATCTCAGGGTTCTGGGTTCGATTCCCGGGTCGAGCGAAAAGTATGTTTCGAATTTATCGGACATAACTCGGGTTTGTGATCACCAAACCGCATTGGCATGGCAAGCGTGGTGATTAAGCCTAATCCCATCCATGCTATAGTAGCGATAACTTGATTTCTATGATGGAGGCCTTTGTCATGCAGTGGGACAGTTAATAGGCTGATAAAAAAAGAGACCTGCAAACCTTCAAGAAAAGAGGGTTATCCTTTTTAAATAGTCAGCGGCGCACTTGTGACTCCTCTGGTGTCGCAGGTGTCCATGGGCAGCGTCAATCGCTTACCATCAGGTGATCCGTCTGCTCGTCTGTCACCTATCCCATAAAAAAAAGAATATAGCTGTCTAGCTATATTCTTTTTTTTTCGCGCATTATTACCAACCTACTTCACGCGGACCAATTACTTCATGCAGCTTTTTATGCAATATTCAAATGGTTCAAATCTTGAAGAGTTATTAAAACTCTTATGCATTAGGCATGCGTAGTATTTTTTTCACTGCGTTCTTTCTATTTTTGAGAAGTCATTTGATAAAGATACTCTCCGCGTGCCTATTGAAGTTACTATGCAACGCGAAAATCAAAAGACGGTAAGATACGAATAATTGCCTCACAGAAAACCGGCGTGAAGCAGCACTGGGCTGTGTTTCGCTGCATGAGTGAGGGTACCGGACCCCAGGGGAAAAGGGGATTAAAGGTTGGCACCGCACTTGTGGTGTTGTGGTGTCCATGGGCTGCGACAATTGCTTACCACCTTAACATAAAATATATTTATTGTTTTTTCCCTTAGTCAAATGTTTGGAGGCAGCCCTGATTGCCGAAGATTGCTCAGCAATTTACAGCGACTGATCGCTGTTCGCGACTTCTCTCATCTTTACCGACGGCCAGTCCTGCATTAGCCCCTATTAATAGTATAATTTTCATCCATTTAAAAATAATCCTGTATTCATATAGATTTCGCAAATTCTCGAGAATTATGGGTCGTTTAGAAACTGGATCGCGGGGATATGCGATCTTTAAGTCATTTTGTTTAAAGACTGACTAGAGATGAATGATAGTCGCATTTATGTCATTAGCTGTATGTTCAAAAAATATGCAGCCCTGATGAATTGCCATCATTGCCATTAGTATTATATTACTAATGGCGTCTTTAAGGAACAAAAAACATACACACTTTTATGTGTGTATGTTTTTTCTTCCTTAAAGATTATATACACAGTATTAACACATACAGCAAGTAGGTCGATGTTATGATACTGACTCTCACTCAAGGTTCATTAATCGGTGGTAAATTTGTTTCATTTAGGCTCCCATGGCCTTGCATGGCACACATAAATCAAAAGTACTAACATTCTGACACTTTGGTTTTACTGTAAGTCAGCTTGTACAATTGAATAAATAAATAAAATGGATTTTGGCGGTAGGACTAAACACTCCGCATGGGCTGATGCAATTTAAAGGTTTTAAATTAGTTTCTAGTGGTTTTTAGTGAATTAATTTTGTGTTTATTTGTGCAGTGAAGTGCCGCGAAGGGATCCTAATAATAAGAATAGTTGAATTGTATCGTTTTTACACTGCTATTGTGTGTCGAGTGAGTTGTCTCGTGATAACTTAGCTTGGACCTAATAGAGTCTTGAAACTCGCGATTGTGTTTAGAGTGGTATCGGCAGAATCCGTAGGTCGATAAAACGCAAAACAACGGTGTTTAATTGAGTGACTTTAACTTTGACTGACTTCGACTGTTGACTACCCACTTATTCTCAGGTTCAGTCAGTCTCAGGTACTTGACATTGACAAGATATCTTCTCGAGTAGAGCCATATTATAAATAGATATACACGCGCGTTCAATGTAATCTAGTCGAGAGCAGCTTTAACAGTCACCACGAGAGCGAACAATATGTTAGACACCCTGTTTTGTTTGGCAAAAGGCCCCATGATGCCAGTGTTGCTAGAGCCAGTTTGTAACATTTGCCCAAATTCTACTAATTTTTTCTCCAAAATATTACGTTTGGCAATTTTTTGACTCATACATATTCAATCAGGAAATAAAACTATATCAGTGTTTTAAACACGTTTATTAAAGAAATTAAAAGGCTGTACGTTAGAAAAAAGTTTTAGTCAAGTTCAGTTTTTTTTTATACTCCGCGGACACTGGTTCCGTGCCTTTTTTGTGCTTATTCTTTTTTAAGGGTCCCAAAATTTTAACATATTTTCCGCGACATAATTAAATTAAATAAAATTATAATAGCTTAAGTTTAGACGGTCATGCATGGTTATCGTTAGTAGGATGAATTTTATTTCTTATTTCCACCTATTGTAACTTTGCGAAACTTTGCCCCAAGAATTTCATTTCCCGAAAATTTCTCCAACAACATTATTTTTCCCCAGAATTGCGAAAAAAAACTCGCAATCTAACCATGCGTGGTGCTAAGCTGCTACTATGGTATCTATCTATCTACAATTGTAGGAATCAATTAAGGTTAAGTCTAAACCTAGGATTGAAATGACTGCAATATTGCATCCAACGCTTAGTCATATCACACAAAGGAATTTGTTAAAGTTCTCAATCACGATCGTCTTGTACACCCGTAGTTTCTGCAAATAATTCACAGCTTGTGGCTTTTATTCCAAGAAGCATAAGCATCAAAATTGTGCATCAACATTTGTTGTTCACTGTACCTTAGCTTTACAAAATAATTGCAAATCTAGCTGAATGCAATTCAAAATAGACATTGAGTAAACCATATACAAGTGTTATCTAAATAGTTACATAAAGTGAGATTAATGTCGGCTTAACTTTACTATTGGATTAAGCATTTATATTATTATATTTCTCAATCCATACAAATCTCAGAAATATGACTGATCACCTTATATTGTTACAGTAATAGCATCGTTGCTTATAGTGACCTAAATACACGTGACAATCAAAGTAAAAATCAAATAAAATCTATACGTATAAAACAAAGTCGGAATTGTTACACAGCTCAAGACCGGCATGCAAAAAAGTTAGGCGTTACAAATATCGCCGGGAGCCAATAGAACAAATTATAGTTTCATTTCTTAACCGACTTCCAAAAAGGAGGAGGTTCTATGTTCAACTGTACATACAGTACATACATATGTTCACCGATTTCTCAGGCAATTATTGACCCATTTGCAGAATTCTTTTTTATTTGAAAGAACATACAAAACAAAATAACAACAAGTTATATATCATTTATTGTTATGCTTCCTAAATGAAGGTTTAATAAGGCTAAACTTAAATAAATAAATTGAGACAACATCACATTGACAATCACGTGACGTGTAAAACGAAGGCTAAATATATTTGTATTTTTTTTTCATTTTTCACGGACTCGCTTATTTTATGTTCCCGATTTTGAAGTTTAATCTTGCACGGTCACTAACATTAGAATAGTTATTTACGGAATTTCTACCATGTACCTTATTTTTGTATTCCGGAGTAACTTACTCCGTGACCATGGCGCTTGCCTCGCCGAAATATCGGAAACTCAAAAATAAGGTACATGGTAGAAATCCCGTAAATAACTATTCAAAGTATTCGTTTACGAATACCATCCACATGCGTGTTGTTGTATTTACGGTTCAACTTGATATAATATCATAACCAAAAACGTTTTATTAATGGCAGGAACACCAGCAGTGTGTTTATCTCCAATGCTTTCGACAGCTCCGTTCCCCGTAGAACCGGCTTCGATCACACGGTGATATCGTTATGCAACAGAAAATTAATGGGATCGCTTGCAAGAACCATAATTCTGTTAGCAACATCTTGAGGCCATAATGCACTGTCCCTCATTTAAATTATGTTTATTATTTAATACAGGGTGTATCTGTGAACATTTACATCCCTTTAACCACGTGTTCTACCTACTATTCTGAACAACATTTGTTCAACGGCTTTTCGAAATTCATCAATAATTTTTTCGACTCCCCATCAAAATGACTAACCAGGTCACGTGACCGTGTGTGAAAAGTTGAAATTTTTTCATGCGAATTTCCAAAAGTGACGGAACAAATATTGTTCATAATGGTTAGTAAAACACGTGGTTAAAGGGATGTAAATGTTCACAGATACACCCTGTATATAGCATGAAGATAACCAGGAGCCCAATTCTCGTGCTCGTGATATTTATTTTCATACGATATATATCACCAAAACACAGTTTTTTTGTATGGTTTTCAGGTGATATCCGCCATGTTTTCAAAATATCACGACCGAGAATTGGGGTCCTGGACCCATTGGGGTCCCAGAATTGTCTGGGGATTTTGATATGAAAAAAACATGGCGGATATCACCAGAAAACCATACAAAAAAACTATGTTTTAGTGATATATGTCGTATGATAATAAATGTCACGAGCCCGAGAATTGGGCTCCTGTTGTTCAGAGTATAGTGCTCTCATAGATAGTCTAAGCTGGTCTAAGCTGGCTAAGTAGATGCTGCCACGCACAGGCAGCATCTACTGAGGTAGATAGGACCTCGGATCAAAGAATTAACGAGTATCTATGGCAGGACCCGATTTACCTCACACTTAATTTCCACTCCGTAAAGAATAAGTTATTACCAGACAACCCGAATCCTGGAGCACGATTCAAGCGCACCCCGGGCTCCGAAGCGTCAGCTTTGGATATTAGAAGCTAAGATGAATGACGCTATGAAAAGAATGTTAAGTTTCCGATTGAGATTCTGCCTCCCTATGTTTGTTCTTCCGCCTTTACAGTGGTTTTTTCTCCGAGGAGCTGTTCGAAATAATGCCAACATCCGCATTTCACCCTTACACATTGGAACCCAAATGGTCACGGAATGTGCGGTTCCAGCTGGGTTCCAGCTAAAGCTTCGGCTGTGGAATAAGCTCCCATCAGAGGTTTTCCCAGGCTACCACAGTATGCAAAGTTTCTTTTTTTTTATTAGTAAGAAACTCAACAGCTTATTTGTAACATACACAAAAACTTCACACATCGTAACACACTTAGCCAGTAACAGAGTTTCATAGCATTTTATGATTCTTACGAAGCAAAACGAAATTAACTTAATCATACTACTTAATATTAATATTATTAACAAGAGTTATATCATCAATAAGACTATATCGGTGTCTATATCATACCACCAGGAAAGACGGCGGAATGCCGGAATAGCCTTAATTTATATTGTTTCCTGCGAAGAAAGACTTGCCAACCCAATCTAAAGCATTTGAGGCAATTACATATAGACATTACTAGCATATATATTATGCACATAAGTTCTTCAAAAATGGAGTGCTAAGGTTTTTAAGGTTCGTTTGATTGCTCCACCAAAATGTCTTTCGTTCTCTTGAAACGTTTCTAAGTCTAGTTACTGGCATATTTAAAACTGTAATAGGGCTATACATCACACAACAGGAGCAGCGTAGGCGGCAATGAGCAATATTTATCTAATAGTAAAACAATTCGGTGGTTCGTCCGGACCACCACAGCGCTTCGGTGGGCTTTCGAGCAAATACGTTTCACTTGTTGCGTTTGTGGTCCAAATAACTTCAGAACAGTATTTAAATATACCTACGGATGATTTTCGACCGGAGTGTTTCCACGGGCTCATAGAAAACCGGCGTGAAACAACGTCTGCGCTGTTTCGCCAAGTGATGGAGGGCACCAGAAGCTCAACAAAAGAGGGAGTTTAAAATTTGGCAGAGTACTTATTACTCCAATGTTGTTGCGGTATCCATCGTTGAAGCTAGAACATATTACCGATTCCTACTACGCCTCCTCGTGGTAGGAATCGGAGATGGCACCAACGTTGCAGGGGTGCAATGGACGGATTGATCAGCGAAATTTGTTCAGCTCGCTTACTGACTGATCTCTTTCGGCACAACTGACCCCATGAATTTTGAGATTATACGATTGATTAAATCAGAAACGCCGTGTGGTCCCCGGCAGAGTAGAATAGGCCACCCTCACTCTTACCGAGGTGTCGTAAAAGGCGACTAAGGTAAAGCTGCTGGCATGATCATCAGCACCCAGAGAAGGAAAACTCTGCATTTATATCAAAACCCTCGCCAACCCTGTCTGCAAGCGTGGTGAGTATGGCAATTACCCCTCATGTGATTGAGGAGGCCCGTGCCCCAGCAGTGGGGACTTAAATGGGCTGATGATGATGATCCATCGTTTACCATAAGGTAATCCATCTGCTGGTCGCTACCTATCACTAACTATTTTACCTCAATGCCTATCACTTAAAAAATACATATATCACTAGATAGTAATTTAAATTGATTGTATCTAAAGCTTTTTAATTTCGTGCAATAAAGAATATCTATCTATCAAATCTGCCAAATAACTTTTTCGGATTAGCCATGATTTAAAGAGCTGATGCCAATCTTCAGTAATCACCGACACCTTAAGAAGAAGAAGAATATCCCGCTGTCGCTTAACCCTTAAACACATACCTGTTCAAATATTAGTAGTAACATACCTTTAAACGAATGAGATCTGTTTCTCTCTATGGAAAGTGTTTGAGTTCCTACTTACGACTGTTTAACTGTGCCGGTGAAATGGTTAATAAGGTCCATGTTCTTGGCCCTTTTTACGTGTTTTGTAATGTGTTTAAAGTATACAGCACTATGTTTTGAAAAACAGACTTCTTTACAACGTACAGTGGCGGACACATCAAGCTATACAAAACTGTCAAATTTCTTCATTCGATTATAAACCTTATATTTTGGGAGTTGCCACACTGGCGGATTGCGAGCGATTTCAAAGCGGTGCGTTTAAACGCCGCGAAATCGTGCGCAACGATCGATCAGATGCGCGACGGACGCTGCGCAACGCTGCGATCGAACGCTGCGCAGCCGCGACGTGTTCGCTGCGTCGTCGCTCCGCTTTGTAAACGCTCACAATTCGCTAGTGTGGCAACTCTCTTAAGCATAAAGAAAAACTTAACGTACAGTGGCGGACAGGTCAAGCTATACAAAACTGTCAAATTTCCTCAATCGATTTCGAATTTATGTAACTCGTCTATCAGTTTATCAAAAAAGGTAGTCTACGTTAGATAATATAGGTACAGTATATTGTGATATAGGTACAGTCGCCTGCAATGAAATAAACACCTCGACTCTTTAAGGCGGAACTATAAGTTTCATAGTTGAATGGGCTTGTATACTTTTTAGTTCACGTTACCACAGTAGATATATACGCTAAAGCAGTATCGAAACTCCGCCATTTTTGACTTTCTGTCAAAAATGACGTTACCCACTGTATAGGCTTGTCCTCTTATTTTTGTAAAATATTATTCTTACCTTTTCATACTAGCATGAAGTTTGAAATAATGTAATCCCCCCTAACAAAATCCTCCCAAGCCCCACCACCACAAAATCATCTTGTTGGTCTACTGGTTTAAGTACCGGGCCGTGATCGCGGGGTCCTATGGGTACACAAAATTACACATTATTTTCATAACGTTTTGTTTCTTTACTTGGAAACCACGTTAAGCTATTGGTCATGCACCCGATCGCTATGGCTAAGAACACAGTGAGGTCCCACCATCCCCCATACCCAAAATCCCCGCTCTCGGACCCCCGAAAATGTTGAATTGATTAAAAGTTATGCTTAGGCGCATTTTATCGTCTTTTAGTGCAATAAAATTTAAGTAACGCAATTACCTTATTAAAGAAAGCTACGAACTTGCTAATGAATCCTCCTAGAGTTAATTAAAAAGCCGAACAAAAGAATAATTTCATGAGTTATAAAGAGTGTTTTCGGTAAAACAACAGCTGATAAGAGTGCTAATTGGATACTTTAATGAGGAAAATACGGATCTCTTCTTACAAAAACGGTTAAATTGCTGGTATCAAGTTTAAAAAAATGCACCTATTACCAAACAATATTAGGTAATTTTGAAACCGGCAAAAATATATTACATAAATAATATAAGGGGGGTTTGAAGGTTGGCAGCGCACTTGTGAATCCACTGGTGTCCCGGGTGTCCATTGGCGGCGGCAATCGCTTACCATCAGGTGATCCGTCTGCTCGTCTGCCACCTATCACATAAAAAAAACACAATAATTTTAGTAAAATACTTTATTTACTTGTACAGTGGCGGACAGGTCAAGCTATACAAAACTGTCAAATTTCCCGAATCGATTTCGAACTCAATGTGTAACAATATAAGGTTTATAATCGAATGAAGAAATTTGACAGTTTTGTTTAGCTTGATGTGTCCGCCACTGTACGTAGGTATTATATTGATAGTTTATTGAACAAAAGAAAAAATACCTTGTTATATTTGTAATCTATGTGTTGCCTGATATAACGTCGTCGCGTCCATGCTCACAACCGTACTTTAAATTCATACCGACGTATTATGTCAATGTATGAAATATTGTAGAATATAGCGTAGGTTAGCAGCATTAATGCTGCGTATATAGTCGGCTTAAGTTAAGCAAATTAATGAGAAAACTTGCTAATTAAAATGTCCCAGATTGCTCTAAGCGGGGGTCCCAATAACTCGCAGATACTGATTTTATTTACACCTATAAACGGATTTATCTAGAAATTATGTAAATCAACCAAACTGGTGCCTTTAGCGTATAAATCATACATTATCATACAAACTTGGTTTCTGTATAATGTTAGAGATTCTAGTAATATTGTGACTTTATTGACCATTCCGCTAAAGTACACACCTCAAAATTGTCTAGGGATATTGCAAAAATGACTTTTTTTACATTCTGAGTATAAATATATGTAACTCAAAAACTACGTAACCGATTTCAAATTTTATTTCACCAATACAATGATACATTATCCTCTAATAATAAAATTTGTAATTACCTCGGGGAAACGTCTTATTCCTGGGGGAACATATCAATCATTCCAGGCGATCCACGCGTTAAGGGGTAAGTTAATGCCCTAAAAATGGATAAAAAAATAAAAAAAGCTAATTCCTGGGGGAAAATATCAATCATTCCAGGCGATCCACGCTAAGTTTAATAGGATCCCTTTAATTGGCCCAATGTGTTTTGTCCTAAAATGGATTGGCATAATGAAATTGGCATAATTTATTTAGCTTAATATTAATTTGGTTGAATTTGGTTTTAGCATAATATGTACTGTGGCATAATTAATATTTAGCACAATGCATTTATTATTTTCTATATTATATAGAATAAAAGTAGGTTTAGGTGCGCCCGCCGCACCTAAACCTACTTCTTATTTTTAATTTTAATTACTTAAGGTGACGGGTAGGGCACACTAACGACGCCAATCGATTTTAATCTTGAGCTACTAAACAGGATCTATTTTAAACAATTTCGGTGCTACAACCTCTCGGCAAACACTTATACTATTTATTAAATAACCATGCAAAAATGTTGGGTCCAACGCGTACGCGAAAAATTCATTCACACCAAAAGCGGCCACTTTTGGCGTGAATCTATTTTTCGCGAACAAAAACGGACCCGACATTTGTGCATGGTTATTTAATAAATAGTATAAGTCTTTGCCGAAAGGTTGTAACTCCGAAATCGTTTAAAATAGATCTGGTTTAGTATCTAACAATTAAAATCGATTGGCGTCGCTAGTGTGCCCTACCCGTCACCTTAAGTAATAATGTAGTTAATTTACTTATAGTCATGTAAAAGTAGAGAATTTGACATTAAGTTTAGAAATTAGATAAATGCACCATTCTAAATATTACAATTTCCAAAATTTGTTGGAGTTTCGTGTTTATGCGTGGATCCTCTCTCAACACAGACATTGTTATCTGTGTTTATCATTGCTAGTCGCACATTTGTAATTTTACTATCATTAGTGCTGTACTAAGACAGTTAACTGTTTGTTTACTCTAATAAATAGTGTATTATCGCATTAGCTAATGCTAAGTAATCGATTATGCAGTTAGTACGTTCAGTTTAACCATGATCCCGTTTCTTCTGATTCCCCTGTCTAAAGGTTGCGAATGTTAAACGGCAGTCGTTTCAATGTAATTACCAGACTGATCAAATGATCCGCACAGTACAAATATTTGTCTGCATTAACATATCTGAGTGTTTTCTATGTAAGTCATCGTCATCGTCAGCCCATTTAAGTCCCCACTGCTGGAGCACGGGCCTCCCTCAATCACATGAAGGGTAATTGCCATACTCACCACGCTTGGCAGACGGGTTGGCGAGGGTTTTGATATAAATGCAGAGTTTTCCTTCTCTGGGTGCTGATGATCATGCCAGCAGCTTTACCTTAGTCGCCTTTTACGACACCTCGGTAAGAGTGAGGGTGGCCTATTCTACTCTGCCGGCGACCACACGGACTATGTAAGTATCTATTATTAACAATATAAAAACGCGTTTTTAGTGGGCTTGCAGTTTTGCTTGAAGTAATTAATTATCAAATACAATACATACGCGCGAATCTTATGGAAAAAATCTGACAGCTTAAGGCGACGGGTAGCCTACCTAGCGGCATCAATCGATTTAAATTGTAAGCTACTATACCGGATCTATTTTAAACAATTTAGGAGCGGAGACTCCCGCTCCGAAATTGTGTAAAATAGATCCGGCTCCCAAGCAAACATTCATACTATTTATCTAATAATTATGCACTACTTTTTTATCTGTTTTTGCCCTCGAAATTCGATTAAACGCCATAACTGGCTGTTTTTGGCGGTAATTCATATTTCGAGTACAAAAGCAGACCCAAAAGTTAAGTACAAGTATTAAATAAATAGTATAAGTCTTTCCGAGAGGCTGCAGCATCGGAGTTGTTAAAAAGATATCTGGTTTAGTTTGCATACAATTTAAATCAATTGGCGTCGCTAATGTGCCCTACCCGTCAAATTAACAATGAAAAGCATTTTTAGTAGTCTTACAGTTTTACTTGAAGTAATTAATTATCAAATACAATACGTGCGAATCTTAGGGAAAAAATCTGACAGTTTATGTGAGTGAGGTTACTAGGGTTGTGTGTATACCGCGTAGTGGTGTAGTCAATCAATTTATATAAAAGTATTAAATTCTTGAGCTACCTATATCGGAGTGATGTTATGAAATATTTGATCCTCTAGCACTGCGGCGGGATATAGCTTCCCTTAGCATTCTATACCGCATCTATCATGGGGAGTGCTCTGAGGAACTGTTTGATCTACTCCCTGCAGCTGAATTCTTACAACGAACCAATCGCAAGCGATTGTCATTCCATCCCCATCATCTCGATGGATGGCGTACCTCAGTTCTTTGGAACGGTTTGGCTGCAGGAGTATTTCCGGACGGCTACGACTTAGGGACTTTCAAGAGAAGAGCGTACTCTTTTTTTATGTGAGAGGTGGCAGACGAGCAGACGGATCATCTAATGGTAAACAATTCTCTACATAAATTCTTTTATAAAAGGTCGGCAACACATTAGCGATCTATTTGATTTCGTGGATGTACATTGATTACTTTCAATCAGGTGACTCGCTTGCTAGTATAAAAAAAAAATATTCAAGCGTACCCTGGGCTCTAAAGCAACGACTTTGGACAATACTGAGAACATTTTTTTTTTCACATTATAGCGGACAAACGAGCAGACGGCACACCTGATGGAAAGTGATCACCGCCGCCCATGGACATCTGCAACACCTGAGGTATCACATATGAGTTGCCGGCTCTTAAGAAAGGAGTACACCCTTTTCTTGAAGGTCACCAGGTCGTATCTGTTCGGAAAACGCCACGGATGACAGCTGGTTCCACAGTTTTACTGTGCGTGGTAGGAAATGACGTGAGAAACGCACTGTAGTCGTTATAAATCCATCCAGGTGATGTAGATAGAATTTGGCGTTCTGACGTGATGTGCGGTGGTGAAAAATTGCAGCTGGAATAAGGCCGAACAGCTCCTCGGAACATTCTCCATTGTAAATGCGATAGAAGACAAAACGCTAAAATGATATTATTAATAGATGTAGTCCCACTACATTTGGGTTAGTAACACTCAAATAATAATAGACGAAGACTTAAGATTCTAATTTAGGCAGATGTGAATTTATTAACGACAACATAAAATTCGATTGACGTCAGAGATAGATCCCCGATAAAGCCATAAATTGTGGCCAAAACAAATTAGCTTCTCTCGTTTGTTTAGCGCTGGAAGCGTAGCCAGAAGTAATTAAATCACGCAAGTGGCATGTTAGGAATTCGCATTATTTTAAGTGTTGTAGGAAATTAACACTTTCTGCTTTCTACGCGTGGTAGAGAACGAGCCAAGTTATCTTAAACTTGTAATTAATTTTATTATAGAATTTCCAATGAATGAATATACTTTTATTGCACCCAAAATAAAGTGTGAAAACTTAAGACTAGGTACTACAGGTTATGTACAACGAAGGCGGCCTTATAACTATGAGCGATCTCTTGCAGGCAACCTTTGGGCAAAGGACACTTGATGAAGGTAGAGGGCCAAAGATGTTCCTCACAAATGTTTCCTTAATTTTGTTTTGATTAATAGGGTGTTTGTGTTTACCATTAATTAATTATGTACTAAGGAAGCCTTTAAAGTCAGTCGCAATCATATCTCGACCGTGGGAAAGCCACGCTTCGGCATAAATGGGCCGGCTCGACCGGAGTGATACCTACCACGGCCTCACAGGAAACCGGCGGAGTGAAGCATCACTGTGCTGTGTTTCGCTGCGTGAATGAGGGTACCGGAGGCCCAATCCGGCGGAAAGGGGAGCTCAAAGGTTGGCAGCGCACTTGTGACTCCACTGGTCTTGCTGTCCATGGGCGGCGGAAATCGCTACCCATCATCATTTATAAATTACTAAAGTAGCATAAAAACTTTCTTCATTTACTTCGTGAAGGTGTCTCAAATTCGAACGACGACTACTCCAACCAAATTATGTGACGTCCTCTTGGCCTATCAACATGTTTATCATTCAAGATTACAAGTGCGAGCATAATTTCAAACTCATAAAACAACTTTAATATCGGGTAGCGGTAAATTATAATGTCATTGTGGATCTCAGTTCTCTGACCTCAAGCGGGAGATGTTCATAATATCTCTGAATAGTTTATCGTGTTAATGTCTCTGTTAACACGACAATCACTTGTATCGGATTGTTCTGCTTACGGTATCTCACAGGTCGTTAAAAATCACACTACAATACATAATTTATGCTCTGTCATATTTCTGAAATTATGGCTTTACAATATGCATATTTTGATTAATTTTTAATATTTTAATGAGCAGAAAATTGACACCATGTGAAGTGGAATCTAGCGGTAGTTTGATCTTGTCTTTGGTTAAATTAAATTCGCATTTTAAATGATTTGACGAGCAAAAAATATCGAACTTAGCTCGACTCGGTTGTACGAAATTCAAGAGTCATTTCAATATTGAGAATGTTGTAAATTTGATTTCATTAACAAAGTGGTTATTTTCTTTTCTAATATTTTTGATAGTAAGATAGTGTAGAGTTCCCCGATCTTCCATAACACGTCTGAATCGTGTAGTTTTAATAACAACACAAGAAACTCAATCATATTTAAATCCAAACTTAGCTGTATTATCCGAAATCGTTTGCAATTACTGCAACCTATGACGTCAATGTACAAGCAGCGCGTGAGGAGCTCTCAAACTTCATTACGATGCGCCTGAAGACTCGAGAGCTTCGCTTTCATCGATTGTTTCATTCTTAACCCAATGCACCAAGGTTCAAAACATCATGTGACGATGTGCTCGAGAACTCAAGAGTTCTACTTCACTTTCGTTCTTAAGTTAAGGTAGCAAAGTTCAAAATCAAATTTAAACCAAAGTTCCATTACCAAAGTATATGTAAAGCGTGTCTTTGAACACGCCGCAAAATGAGTGTAAGGCATTAGTCGAAAGTGCTTCAAACTAGTCGACCACTCAGAAGCTAGTATTAGAAATGGAAAATAAATGGTGGCACACTTCTAGATGGGTAAAACAATGCCTTGGCTCAAACGTGTATTTACTAATATTGGTGCACTCAAAACTCAGTGTATTAACATCTGTTTGATGTCGAAGCTTTGGGATTGCCATTTGGACAAATGGACGTGAAACAGTTCTTTAGAACTCTGTGATGATGCAGCTAAATCTACCTTTGCAAATGTATAAGTACGAGTATAACCACAAATATAGTAAAGGTTTGTTTTGAAACATTTGAGTTCGCGCAGTGGGTTTTACTTTGATAACATTCCAAAGAAAGTAGGTTAAAATGAACGATATTTTTCGACCTCCCATCTTAAATCGATCATGTAGCAGACTCACTTCTTATAAAAGTAGGAAAGGATTTCATTGCCATAGTCAATGCTTCTAGTCAAAATCTAAGGTTGACTTTTGAAGGCTGTATCTTATACCGATAAAATACCGTGAACCTTTTCTCTTTACATGATGGATTGTTCTATGTCATTTGAAGGTTTCGGTTCGGGTTTTCATCTAGCTATCAAGAGTTGAACCAATCCATCCAACGAGAAGACCGTCCACGGAGCGTAAAACGTCTATTCGTCAATGTGTGCCATGAGTACGTTTTACATAGCAGCTTACATGAAAAACTCTGTCGACGCTCTGTTACGTTACTTACCTTTTATGTGATTTGCAAGCAGGCGTACCCTATGCATACATAATAATGACGGTTATGCGTCTAAGCCCCGATTCGACCTAATAGACAATGGGCTGGACATCTCTTGGCTCTTGTCTTGCCTAAGATGCCTGTACACAATAATGTACAGGCATCTTATACGGCAACGCGTATCATCCTAGACCTCATTGTCGCTTTCGATCAAGTACTATTGTGATCAAGCGTTAGCCTATAGTCTAAAAAAATAGAATTTAGACGGGTGTTAGTCTTTAGTGTCACCCTGCATATTAACGTCTTATATGTATAGGTGTGTAGTGTAGGTGAATGTCTAACAGGATGGCGCTAATGGAATAAATTTATCCTGCTAATAGTTTTCCTCGTATAACTCTAATGTTGGTCTAGTCTGGCATAAGAAACTATGCTTTTTGGTGCAACGAATGAAAGAAAGAAAACTATTTACTGACCACAATACATAGAAAAAATAATAAATAAAAACGGTACAGAGCATAAAAGTTGCGGCCAACAAGGCTCAGCCTCAGCATATGCTGCAACTGCCGCGAACAACAGCTGCAGCGCTGGTTTTCAGACTAGTCCTTGGGTGACATGCAATACAGAAGATAAAACAAAATTGACAGATACAAAATTATCTAATACCTAACATAAAGACCGACCAAGATCAGAAGGCACTTCAGTGATATTGACAAGAGGGCGTTGACGTCAACGACATGTAACCAGGTGTAAAAATAGGAGCACCCGCTTATTGGGATATAAAATATCTGCTACCGATACACAATAATTGGACCAGTGACAATCGAAAAAACCGCAGAGCACCGCAACCTCTGCTCCTATCGGGTTTTCTTGACTATAAATAACTTGCATTATTCAACTTTGCTTAATCATTTTGCATAATAAGTCATTTTTTACTGTAAGTAATTAAAACTAGATGACTGAAATGAAACATGAGGAATGCGAAGCCTACATTTTAAACTTACTTGAAATTAGTTTTGGCTGCGTCTTACATGTGATCTTTATACGTACAGCCACACATCAAACTATACAAAACTGTCAAATTTCATTTTTTATGTGATATGTTGCAGACGAGCAGACGGATCACCTCATAGTAAGCGATTGCCGCCGCCCATGTACACTCGCGACACCAGTGGAGTCACACGTGCGCTGCCAACATTTCGACCCTCCATTCCCCCGGATTGGGCCTTCCGGTGCCCTCACTCACGCAGCGAAACACTGCACAGTGCTACTTTATGCTGGTTTAACTTTACTGGTGTCGCGGGTGGCTATGGGCGGCGGCAATCGCATACCATCAGGCGATTCCTTCTGCGATGCCACCTATCACATAAAAAAAGACAGCCGTTGTCCAAAAGGTGACCCAGATGGCGTGACGAACTGAACCAATACTCCTATAACTGACAAACGCAGTAAAAGGATAGGGAGCAGTGAAGACTATTAGGAGAGGTCTTTGCCCAGCTGTGGGTACAATTCGAGCTAACAAAATAAAAGTCTGCTAACACTCACTCTATGCACCAAACTTTAACAACTAATTGCTATAGATAAACTCGGTACAGTTATTAGTGGTGGCATTCTTCGTAATCTCGGCCGCATTCCGGCACTTCTTTCGCTCGCCTTTAGAGAAATTCTATAAGTGCATTCCTGTATGCGATCTGACAAGCTCGATTCGGTTTGATTAACGCGACGCACTTACTTTCCCCTCTTAGAATGGGCTGGAAAGATATTTTTATTAGACGTGTGTAAGTGTAACTCTTTACTGAAACCACTCCAAATGACACATTCAGATCACCCTTTTCCGGTGTTCCGAATCTCTAATGTTCACTTTGAATGTATCATTCGACTCAAAGGATCTCGAGTCCGAGTGAACCGAATGATCTAAATGAGCTGATTGATCCGATGAGCCGAATGAGCTCTATGATTCGGATCATTCAGCTCACTCGGGTGAGCTGTATGATCCGAGTAACCGGAATGATCCGATGAGCCGAATGAGCTGAATGATTCGAGTGAGCAAGACTCATTCCCCTACAACATCACAATCAGATTCGTAGTGTAGGAATTGTACCTTTCTGAAATGCCAACAAATTGCTGTGATACTCAGCGTATAAAGAACTAATAATAATATTACTAAATGTTGTTTTACTAAATTCAGGTAGATACCAAACAGCACAACTTGTCCCAAGCTCAACCTATGTTCTAATTTTCGTCACTCGCTCTTATTTTTTACGAACTTATGTCGAAATACATAAAGTCATTAGTGTTACTAAGTAGTTTTAGTGCAGCAGTGAAAGAAACCCGAATCAATCCGAATAACTGCACATACATACCTCAATCATGCAATAGTGCACTCTACCCCGTCGCGATAAGTGCCACAACAGAAACGGTACATTTTCATTTGTTGCGCGGGCGCCGCGTACGCAGAAGACGAAAGCAAAAAGCTCGATCAATATTACAAGCGCGACCGCATTCCATCTTTATCCGCCGCCTTTCATTTAATTACATTGTGAAAATGTACTAGGTGACGGGAAAAAAATGAAATGACACGGTAGATACGAAGTCTTCTTCCGCCTAGCGCTACATAAAAAACCAATTCTCATGCTTGAGATATTTGTCGAAAATCGTAGGTAGGTATAAAAAATATATTATTTTCGTTAACAAAGTTTGAATTAAGTAGTTAGTGGATGGAGTCTCCATTTAAGCTGAAAAGCCTGTGTTTGGAAACCCCGCTCTTCCTTATTCTATTAAGATGTTAATATTATAGGATAGTGGTGTTTATTGTCAAAAAGGTAGAAACCAACTAACAACTAAGGCTACAAAATAATATAAACAAAAACTATAAACTAAGTATGGCTGTAGTACAATTAGAGATAGGTGAGTTAGATTTTACATTATTTAAATTTAAACTATACTGAGAGGTGACTGTGTAAGAGTTTGTGTGTGTGTGTGTGTGGTATATTGCAAAAATATAGTTTTTTTGTATAGTTCTCATGCGACATCCGCCAGCCGATAGAGAGTACTTATTTTATCTGTGTCCCTATGTTTTTGTTTCATAAATAATTCTTTGTTTTTGGACTTAGAACACAGGGAAAATTTGACCATTTTTTGGATATCCCTATCTCTTTTATTTTAATAAAAAATGTAAAACGTAGGGCATGGTAAGAGTAGCAACAGATTTTCAGGAAACCTTACCGGCGCTCTCCTGAGAGATAACAGGAGCATTTGTAGTACAGAACAGCACTATACTTACATCTTTCTGCGTGCGCGCAGGATCAAACGAATACGGGCGTCCGCGCTGTGACGTTCTACTCTGCTAGATATTAAATTATATTCTAAGAAATTTGATTGCAACCGTTTAATAGGATATAAAAGGATAACACCTTTTTCATAACATTCAGACTTTTTTATTTAAATGTCTCAAAAAGTAACGTTATATTAACACAGAGTAATAAACATAAAGGAATAAATAAAGAAGTTGCGATACAATAATTGTTTTTCTTATAGTTTGCATTAATAACTTTAAATTGAATTATTTGAATTGCCTAGTGAGGCAGGTTTTAAGTCAAAAATATATTCTTGATTCTTAACTGTTGCAGTTAACGTATTAAAATACAAGAAAGAATTTTGATTAAGCTTAAGTAATGAAATGGATGGAACGGAACACCTTTCTTATTATAAGAAAGAAATGTAAATAATCCGCCTGATGAAAGCTGAAAATATCAACTTCACTTTTCCAGTATAGACATACCTATTCCATAATGTCACCTAGTATTATTATAAAAGCTTATATCGCAGTATTGACATAAATGATTCTATACGAAAAAGATGTCAACGTGAGTCCACCTACAGCAGCGAACTGCTAACTTTCTATACACAAGTGTTAATATGTCACATCAGTACTTCAAAAGGCGTTACAACACATTTCAACCACCTATGTCGCCTGTTGACACCTGCTTCTTGTTAACATACGACTCGACGTTTACACAACAAATCGAAACGGTAAATCTCAAACCAAAAATGTCCACAAAGGGCAAATGTTTATTGAAAGTCGGCACGCGCAATCAAACCAGATGACTGAGAGCTGTTATGATTTGTGGCGACAATCGGAACCAGCGTTTAACGAGAACCCATTGTCGATATGACGGCCACTTCGCCTACACAATCAATGCCCTCCGAGCCCCGCCGATAAAGCCCTCTCAACGCCCCAAAAAAAACAAGCTCACAGGTAGCGGGCCTTTGTACCATTGTGAACTAACGACGCGATGAATGCCCCGATTTAGAAGCTAACAGGTGGCAAGCCACTAGCCACTTCATCAGTTCATTTTGCACTTTTAGGAGTTCGTTGTACGCGCTTCATTATTCTAATGCTATTCGAGTGGCGTGAAAGCGCATCGATAACCTCCGCGGACGAGACGTGGACAGAATGACTGATAAACGACATATACTCAGATCCCGCACTATAATTTGGCTCGACTACGAACGGAACCTCTACGGCAACGTAATAAGGGCTAGAAACAAAACTAGGCGCCGACACCCGAGACCGTAGACCGCTCATTTCCATTACACCGATGCGAAAGCGACGCGGACCTGAGGAGTTATACCGACCAAATGTTAATCAAAGGCCGCTATAGAATTACATCACTATAAAGTACCCTTCGAGAACAAGGAACTCGTTGCTAAACGGCCGCCGAGTGGAATCTATTAATCGTAAACACAGGTTAACTCGGTCGGGCAGGCAAGTTTTCCGAGGAAGTGATCTCGACTGGTTGCAGTCGGAGCTTCGCGTCTCTATCATAATGTCCGTTTATTGCCGGTTCATCGGCCGTGCGTTTGATATGTGGCGTTATCGCGTCCCGGCGCCGCTTTCGAAAGCCACCGAGATGGTGAACCAGCGCTCCGGCGATTATCTTCGCGATTTGTCAAGGTGCAGCAACCGGGAGTGTAAGCGGCCGTTGATACCCGATCGCGGCGCGCGATAGCTGCAGAAACGCTAGTCGACCCACAGACAGCCTCTCTCGACTCGCATTCCGATGTAAATTGCCCGCGGCCGCAGCCAGATTACTGGCGCCGCAATGGATAATTACGCACCGTCGAGGACATCCATTACGGAAGATAATTCAGCGGGCGCAATTAGAGGATGAGTCGTGATTCGATCAGCGGCGGCGATGCAGGCGATAAAGTGAGCTAAAGCAATATAAATTAACTATGCCCACAGTTATTAAACCCCGCTCCGGGCAGCTGCTTAGCATTC
Source organism: Marasmia exigua (assembly GCA_019059595.1). NCBI lineage: Eukaryota > Metazoa > Arthropoda > Insecta > Lepidoptera > Crambidae > Marasmia > Marasmia exigua. The sequence goes on along the minus strand of CM032472.1, from coordinate 26,169,368 downwards.
CGCAGAACTGCACCGGGAATGAGACTAGAAACGCCTATGGCGCATCGCCTTATTAAGCCTGCAATGGACTATCTTTAGCAGCCTATGCCCGTAATGAGTGTGCGTGGCGACTCGAGATCGACGCTCCGAATTGTCGACGGATAGCGGACATCGGAATTCCACAACAAGGCCGCCACATAGCCTTGCTTTTTCCGCGTCATCCAATCAGCATAAAGCCTGTTATGTTGGCTCCAATCCGAATAGCAGCGAAACCGGCTGCGGCGCGAGCCACAAACATTATTAACGTAATAAAGTACTAGATAAAACGGAGCCGGACAGCGTGTGAACGCCGGGAGAAAGCCGTTGTCGCAACATTAGTTGTCGCTTATTACCATCCGAAGCCCGCCCGATGTTTTTCACTGACTCCGCATGTTTGATTGCGTTCTCGGAAAGATCCACGAATCCATGATCATAAACGTTTATAGCTTTTTAATGATGCAGCTAAACGTGATTATCTATTCAAATTCTGTAACGAAAGTCTTGCATCTTCAGAATAGTTTTACAAAAAGGCTAGAGATGCAACAGATGATAACGGTAGAAATAGCTCCAGCAAAATCTGCACGTCAGTTCAGCGCTATCATAGCAGTCGATCTAAATTGGATCCCCGATCTGAAATGAGCGAAACGCAATGAAATGAGCTCAGAAACTCTGAACATGTTATCATGAGGTCTCAGTGCGGCGTCGGTAATGAAGTTGAAGGGAGGCCCGGCCGGCGTCGATTATCTTTTAAAGGATTCCTCCACCGCTTCCCGGGAACATTTCAATCGCGATGCTCGGGAACCGGCCCGCGACGCGATCTGATCGCGCGCCGGTCCAGTTAAATATTTGCTCTTTGATTTATTCCCTTTATGCACCATGCGAAGGCAAACATTGCGGTCGCATTTGCATACTTTCTTATCTTTTGTTATTCTCCTTCCTTTCACGATAAAGCATCAGACATTTATTCTTGTAATGTCGAAACATGTTCGTGAAATTGGAGAATAAATCACATTCTGCCCACCAATTAAAATGACATGCTCCAAATAATCCTTTCATCGTTTAGTGAAGAATCCGAAAGAAGCACGAAATTAACACCTCATTTGAGCCACGTGCCCAAGGGTGACCGATTGCACGATACCCTTTAAATAAAGCGTGGAGCTAACAAATGAATTACGTCAACGTCCTCGGAAACGAGGACACTAATGCGCCATGCATTCGCACCGAAAAAGGGACTAAAAGATCCCCCAAGAGTAAATAAACAGAACACAATCACCGTAATAAATCTAAATAACAAAATCAAAAAGTAACTAAAGGATAAGAAGCACTTTCCTTTATCTTATAATGTTTTATCCCATACGAAACCTCGTCTTCGACTCATTAGTTCATCTATCTCGCTCTGCCCTCGCTCGGTCTCCCTCGGACCCATCTTAGGATAGCCATTTATCAACATCCAAATAACATGCCGGGCCCTTTTCTCTTTTGTTTATTTGTTTTTTATTTACCTTATGCTTCGGTGTTCCGTTTATTTTATCTTTTTTGACTCGAAATTGATTGTAAGTTGGGATAATGACATCCCTCTAATGTACGATGAATTGATAATGCTAATTGTACATCTAATGAATGAATATTTAAAATAAACATTTTAGACGCAATATCTTCGGTTAAAAATAGTAAAGAACAATACACCATAAAGTTCTTAATGTGAAATCTAAAGACAAACATCACGCAGCTTATAGCCGTAATAGAATCTCTGTTTCACAATAAACGTATTGGGCGCTGCAATTAATGAATGCAATTTGGCGTGCAAAAGCCATTAAAGATCGCTATTAAAAGTTTCCAATTTCCCTTGGAAGGGTTTAGTTATTAAGCGAGCTTGTCTTTTTTGCCCTCAGACGGGGTTTTATTCTTCTTAATTATTTATTTATTGCCGACTTCGACGATGCCCTCCCGCCGCTCGTATCTCCCAGTTTACAAAGAGCGCAAGCGGAATTCCTACACTTTTTACTTGAATTCAATTCAATTGACAGATTCTTTCCAGCTTAGTGGAATCATCTAACGCATATGTAATGTAGACGGGGTAATTTATTTCAATAAAAAACAAGTCAGCATCTAAAATTTGATTACTCTTGTCAATGATGCCTCAACGTTTTTATCTGGACTCTTAATCGGTGTCCCGCGCTCATCGGCAGTATCACTAATCATTAAAAAATTGGGATTGAAAAAGGGCCGATTCGGTGAACGAAGAAGTTATTCTAAAGATGCCGGACATCAAGGGGGGTCTTCCTTAAGTTTCCCGAGACTCAGAGCAAATAAAGCCGAGTCCCTCTGAAATTAATTTCGTTTTGTTTTATCGTCTGGAGCCGTAGCATTTACATTGAATGCGGTCGGAGGCTGGCCGTTCTGAGATATTTATGTAGGGGCCCGTAGAGTATGACGTGCGCATTATTCATACACGATACGCGGCACGGACCAGCTGTGTGTTATTTTTACCGGTTCATCGGCTTGTCGTCGGGTTCCATGGAAGATGTATGCTTTTTACAGACCAGAAAAGTTTTTGTTCCTACAATGAATTCAATCATAACAGAGGGCATGTTGTCCACTGATGCTTTGATCAAGTTGAACTCACTCATTAAAAACTAATGAGACCTTTATTTTGAAAGTTCTCATTTACATATGTTCAAGCAGGTCCTTTTCTCACCAGTATCACTGCAACCAGTTCGATCTGTTCGCCATTATGCTACTTTTCAATTTCAAACCCTACACTTTTTGAAAGTGTATTATTTGTTTGGGACCGAAATCCCTAGTAACAAGATATAACACCCACAGCCACGCGTGGAAACTGAGTTAGCCGATTCCAGTTGTTTTCTGGTATTTTAGCAAGATACAATTAGTAGATAACCAGTTAATCAATCGGCGAAACCGATAGAGAACGCGTAAACAGTCATGTCGACTGGGTTTGCAGAATTCTGATTCTTGTTTGTTGCGATAGGTCCGTGGGTGTTGACGTCTGTACAGAACTGTTAACATCTATGTAGTTAGCTAAACTCGGTCCCGGTAAATCGACAGCTATCAAACTTTACGATACGGCCAGGCGCCACGGCGTCGACTAGTATGATTGGATTCACATTCGCTGAGTTTCCTTTTGCATTTGAAATAACCATTTCCTGCTTTACGGCATTAAGATGTTGACAATTTTACTCACTTCCTTATTTTGTACCTCTAAACTTAATTACTTTTATACCTCTAATATCCTGGGCAATAATTTCAAAATATATTCTCTTAACGCCTTCTTGTTAAGTAGCGTTTCTAATTGCATAGATACATTCCACGTTCTTGATGTTGGTTTTACCTTTACGACTTCGGCCACAATTAAGTTTCGTTCTAAAATTGCCTTCTAGTGTATACTTCTGTAATTGCACCACAGGCTTAGGTAGTTCTTGTCATTATATTTTATAGTCATTACCTTCAAGTTCGTTATCTTTTAGACACTTAATATTTATTGCCTTTGCATGACCCATAATTTTTCTCCAGTCGATTTTCTCCTTTATTTATTACTATCTGTTCAGGATTTTATGTGCCATATCTCTAATGTCTTTGTGCTTAGAGGCAGCAGCCTCGAAATCAGCATAAATTTTCCTTCCTAGTACTCCCAACGCATGTAAATTTGCTTGCAAACCTCGTATTGAATTAATTATTCCTTGTTCCAGAACCAAAAGCGGGCAGTGACGCAGAAGGCGTGAGGTGTTACTGCAACACAGCGCAATGCGTCGCGACAGGGTACATGTGCCGCTCGCCGGCAGGGGGTGGCTGCTACAGCGAGCTCGCGCCCCGGCGCACGCACCACGCCAGGCATGGCTGCTTACATCACTTAGCCGATACGTGAGTACTCAAATCCTTGAGACAGTAACAATTGCCATTCATGTGGCGATCTAATTGTTGGCGAGCGTTGACCTCTCACATATGGAAACAAAAGCTAGACAGAAGTTTTGACAGCTCAGTTGTGACTCTTATTATCTCAGCAATATGGTCCTCGATCAATCGAATTCGTGTGACTTTTGCTATGCTAATTTGTATTGAGATTTGGAGCCAGGTTTAGTTGTTCATTTTGTCTAGTAATGTACCTTTTGCATAAGTTGCCTGAACATATTGCTTTGGCCAACAATTTTCCATTCCGTTTAGCAAAAATACATTTTCTAATAAATTAATTTATTATAGGTAAGTACTTCATCTTCTTGATGAATAAAATACGAGTACTTTAGACCAATCTGTGTAGTTATACAAGTTCTAAACCTTTGTTAAGCTAAATACTGAATGCCTGACTGATTCAAAATGGTTTTCTGTTTATTTATTAGGTACGTAATTAAACACTTGTACTCTTATGACCAAAATTTGTCGCTCAATTTTCAATTTCCGTCAATTAAAATTCGTATCATAATTCATTCAAAGACGCCTATATTAAGTGCGGCTTCAATTTTAAACCATTAGTAATCCCGCAATAACATTGAGCATTAAGAAATCATTAATTCCAAGTGCCTAATAAATTTTAACTACATTCAGAACATTGATTGAGGTAAATATTTCAATGAATTAGAATATAACTACCTCATACGGCCCGTACGATTCAACGTTCCATAGAAAAGCCATAACAAAACCTCTTACTGACCGTTTACGATTACCGATTCGGTCTTATGGGTATTATTTTGTTATTTATGATACTGCTAACAATTAGGATCGTTTTACATCTGGATTACGCAGCCGATTCGACGATGGTAATGGCAGGTGAAAAAGAACTTCATACGAATCTCGTTTTGAAATCTCACGCGAAGATTCCACAACATAAAAGATTGTATCGCATATCATTAACAAAATGTAAATTAATTAACACGGTTCATATAGCATCGTTTGGTGGACCCTTTCGTAACGGTGTTGGACAGATTGGAACACCTGTTCGCCACGGTCTCTGGCTACTGAAGTCTGTCGTCATAAAATATTAAATCTCCGAACAACTTTACAATCGGTATTAATATAAATGGATATGTCTATAAAATATAGACCTCAAAATCTGTATACGCATGTCTCGTATAATTCTCAAATGTCATTATTGACACTCATTCAGATTTACACAACTCCAATAGCAGCAGATTACCACTAATCCTACCTATTGCGTCGGCGCTTCTTTTGACAGCTTTTATAGGCCTGTAATTATGATTTGTTTTGTGAGCCAACAAGCCGGTTTCCTGAGTTTCTTGTTAACTTTCGTCGTGGAATTAATTATTCTTTTGTTGGCCCGTACACGGATGCATTGTCATCCATCAATTCCGCTTATCATGGTAGGACTGGCCTGACTAATTTATCTATCTACATCGTATCTTTGATCGGGTCTTCGGACATTGAAACTCACTTTTGTGCGGTGGACTTTTGTTTGATTGAATACTGTGTCGTTAGGTTCTTTACCTCACGTTACATCGGTGAAGCGTTCATTATCTGATGTAGAAAGGTTGTGGATTAATTTCCCTCTCTGAAACCTTGTGATCCTTCAGTGTCTATTTAGAGTTCATTTATATTTTTGGTATTGTTCCAGACACGTCGACGTATATGATGTTGTCTGATATTAATAAAATCCATTATTACCATAATTAGCAGTTAATAGGCCCAATCCCGGGGAAAGAGGGTTTAAAGGCAGCGTACTTGTGACTCCACTGCACACTGGTGTCGCGGGCGTATATGGGCGGCGGCAAACGCTTACCATCAGGCGATCCGTCTGCTCGTCTGCCACCTATCACATAAAAATAAATTGGGTGAACATAGTTTTGATTTTTTCTTTCCTTTTTCCATATTATTGTTCTGCTTTTTTTGAGTTAACACTTTTTATTGAAGTTTAAGGTGTGACGGGTAGGGCACACTAGTAAACTCGGCACTCCGCAAACACTAATCAATATTATTAATGTTTGCCGAGAGGTTGTAACCCCAAAATTAAAAGCGATAGGCGTCGCTAGTGTGCCCTACCCGTCACCTTAACCAGCACAACTCTGTTTAGTGTTTGAGTATCTACTATCAAGTATGTTTTACATATTTATGTTTAGTTGTGTATGTTAGAACTGTGTACACGCGTCTTGGTGACTATGACAGATATCCTTGTTTGAACGATTTGATTTCAATCATAAATTAATATGCCAGATGGTTAATGGCTTTTATTCATATGCGCTTCAAGTTAGTGATGCGGAGTTATTTGCGTAGGATACTTCTGTTTAGAATAAGGGATCGAGACGTTACTATTCTCAGTTTTAACTATAAATCGATATTTTCTGGATTTTTCAGATTTTTGTATCATTGCCGATCACGAAAGATAAACTTTTTTGGTTTGGGAAAACAGCATTCCAGGCTAGGATTTCTTTTAAGTATGTATATTGTGTATATACTAGTTTTTTTGGTTAATCGCTGTCAGTTCGACTCCGTTAATATTAATTATTCGGGCGAAGACTGGCTCGCCGCGGGTGGGGATGTTAACGTTTAATGAGAAAGTATCGATACATTAAAAGGTTGCTTAATAAGTATCGATGCTCAAAAATATGTTTTAAAATTAATTTACTAAGTTTAATTTTTATCTAGAAACTGGAAAGTAATTTATAAGTAGTTTTATTACTTATAAGATGACATTTTTGATCTCGGATCTCAATTTATGTGATGTTGTGAAATATTTATTTATTAAATTATTAATTATATACAGTTAACTTTTAAAAGGTAAAATTCTTTGAATACTGACTATCTACTCAAAACTCAATGCAAAAACCTTTCACCTTTCAAAGTGAAGTCAACAGTAAAACTATTTATTACAGTGGTGGCCCTCGATATACATTAATGTAGGTAGTTCACAACATATGATGTAACTGCTCTCCCAAAATTCCTATCACCTTAAATGAAGCTTTGATATGCTTAATAAGTTTTGGTGGTTTAATTTGGCTCAAGTCGTGTAATTTAAACATCGATTAATATTTACCGATACATCGTGCACGTCCCTACCCGCGGCTTGGTTTTTATACGCTGAAATTACCCGCTGCCTCGATTATCTTATTCGGATCGGCCCGTCCCATGTTCAAAGAACAGGTCTTGGGCCTGCGCGCACGCATGCCCGCTTTATTTGCTTTAAATAATTTTTGCTCGTTTTTGGCAATCTCCCGCGTCCATTATCTCTGTTAACGATCTCGCTTCGTTAACGTTTACCATTCGATGTGTTCAAATTGAAATAGTCCGGTTATATCGGTAATTAATTTTGAGTTGTTTATTTTATGAAGTGGTTGAGTGATGTCGAGTGTCCTCGTTTCTGTGATAAGGGGGTGGAGGTGGGGTCGGGTCTCGATAGCGGTGCAGCTGGACGGCCGCCGACCTCGGTTGCCATCTTTGATTCTTGCTACTTGCTCATTACTCATTTTGTACTTGTCTAATAGTGGCAAGACAGTATCACTTTGGGCGCCACAATCTGCCAATCTTGATCTGGTTCTAAAATCAACATATTTCGGGTCAATTTGACTGATCACAAGTTTGTGATTTGAACTTTAGATTAAAAATTAAATACAGTCTATCAGAGAGACACCAATAAAAATAAAAGAGTCAGCATCACATATTTTGTCCGGTTTAAACTTAAGGTTTCCCCTTGTACCTATTATACTAAACCCAAAACCACCCGTAATGGTGCAGGAATCCACGATCTTTCTACCTTAATCCGCCCTCAAACCACTTCGATAAATACGTCGTTAAAAATGCCACTCGTCACCAACATTAGAGACAGCGTTTCAACTTCATCCTCTATCAGGTGATCCGTCTCCTCGTCTGCACCCTATCTCATAAAATAATATGAATTTGTACCACACAAAGCGGATTGGTTATCTTGGGGTTTCTGCATTCCTCAGCTTAGCGTATAATTCCGAGTTACGTCCAAAGCTGTCGCTCTGGAGCCCGGGGTACGCTTGGACCATGATTCTTAGTGTGGGGAGTCGGTAATTACAATGTAGCGACTGCCGTCTGACCTTCGCAACCCTTTAAAAGGGAACCGGACCAACTGAATCATGGTTACACGTTTCAGAAACTATCCGAAACGTGCAAGTTTCCTCACGATGTTTTCCCTCACAACCGAGCTAATAGTAGAAATACGCACATCGATTTAAAAAATCCAGAGAGACATGCTCGGATTCGAACCCGGACCCCCGAATGGAAGGTGCATTCTGAACCACTGGGCTACCATCGCTCGCTCTTGGTATTTCCGCATTCATTTATCATTAAATCATTTTTCTGAGCAAAGCCTCAATAACTATCTGTAAGAGATGTTAGGTACTATAACGGCCGCACTCAGAGACGTCATTTAAGATAATGTTCATTAACTTTAGTATCGGTAGTCTTTATGCGTATCAAAATAAGTGTCAATATTTTTTCTTAAGTAGCCAACTAAGTTAATCAACGACTCTGAGTGTGGCAGTAAGAGTAGGTGAAGTAGGCTAGGTACCGCGAATGATTCATTGGTGTTACCACCCTTATAGGTGCTAGCAGACCCCTCTTATCAAAACTTTCAATAAGATAATTCATGTTTTATCACCGGCATTCCTCCAAAACTGGATCTACCTACAAAAGAAAGTGTATTTCAAGAGCCTTTGTTGTTATTCATCAATAACATATTTTTGTCTTTGTTCGTACCTTCATCGTCAGCCCATTTAAGTCCCCACTGCTGGGGCACGGGCCTCCTTCAATCACATGAGGTGTAATTGCCATACTCACCACGCTTGGCAGACGGGTTGGCGAGGGTTTTGATATAAATGCAGAGTTTTCCGTCTCTGAGTGCTGATGATCATGCCAGCAGTTTTACCTTAGTCGCCGTTTACGACACCTCGGTAAGAGTGAGGGTGGCCTATTCTACTCTGCCGGGGACCACACGGCTACTTGCTAATACCTACTTACTAATAATACGTGTATTATTTGTTTTTGAGATAAAACTGCCAAATTCGGTTCTATATTATGACTTAAAATTTACTTACATACACACTGTTATTTTTTTAACGTTTACATCCCGAAAATATCTGTACATTATTGCCGGGTGCATATTATATTTTCGAGTCGAGTGCCTGTAGCCTTTTCTGTTTGTATTTAATAACATTTAGTTATTTCAATGTTTGTATTGTTTTTCAAAATCTACTCTATGCGTAATATCCCTTTTAGACCCATGACATGCTTAGATCTGCGTGTGATGTTTTGAGGGGGGATTATATTAAAATATTTTTACCATCAAAATTCCTAAATGATTCTAGTTAATATGTCATTATGGTCTTTATAAAACGGTTGAACATTTGTGATTAATTTGATATGTTAACCGACTTAAAAAAAGGAGGTTCTCAATTCGACATGTTTATATATTTGTAACTATGATCTAAGTTGGTCGAAGTAAAATTATTTTATTTATTTATTTATAAAGAAATGTAAATTGTATAATTCATGTAAATCGCGTCTGTTTTCCCAGTGAATGCAACCCCAATATTTTCAAAGCTAGCCGTAGCCGTGTGGTCCCCGGCAGAGTAGAATAGGACCCTCACTCTTACCGAGGTGTCGTAAAAGGCGACTAAGGTAAAGCTGCTGGCATGATCATCAGCACCCAGAGAAGGAAAACTCTGCATTTATATCAAAATCCTCGCCAACCCGTCTGCCAAGCGTAGTGAGTATGGCAATTACCCCTCATGTGATTGAGGGAGGCCCGTGCCCCAGCAGTGGGGACTTAAATGGGCTGACGATGATTTTCAAAGCTAGAGTGAATATGCTAGTTTTGGGTAGGCTCGCTCCATCGTAGGTTTCCTCTCAACTCTAGAGTTTAGTGTGAAGCCAAGAGCAGTCCCATCTTCAATAATAAAAAGAAAATATTTAACGCAAACATTATCAAGTTGGGAAGTAATTGGTTTATTAAATTGTATTAATGTTACCAGTTACTACTAATTAAAATCGTTTACGTAAAACTTTATTACTCCGTTTTATCTATCAGTGCGCTTGCAGATATTTCATAATTATTTCTAATCGTATGTATCGTATCATGCAATTATTCATATCTAACTTATCTACCAACCATGACACACCGTCCAATACTTTATTGAGAAAGGGTTGAAAACAAGCAAATTATGTTTAATTTGTTTGTTCTCGTATGATACCTATTTTGACAAACTATCAAGCTATGTTGTCGCTGCGACCCAGAGAGATTCTTAACCCAAATTACAAGGGTTCTTCACCGTCTACATTAATAATTAAGGTACCTGTCAGCTGGTATAGTGGAAAAACGAATCGTCCCAAAATGAGTCTTAATCCCCAACAATAAACACCACCTTGTTTTGCCCTGCACTACCTCGCATGATTGTTGCATTGATCTAAAGACCACATTTTAATTACAACCCCTCGTAAATTAACAATCAGAGAAACTTACAGCCAATAAAAAAATTAACAAGGAATGGCGGACAAATCATTAGGGCCAAAATTCTTCCGATTCCTAAAATCGTCCAACAAAACCAAGAAATGCTTGGAACGGGCCGCATTTAAATTTCTGATGGAATTTTTCGAATGATCAAGACCGCTTTGTCCCGGTTCCCATGAGAAAACATCGAGGATTTTAAACAAAATACTTAAAAGTATTTAGCTAATAGTGCAAAATCGTTTTATTGCTGAACCAATGAAGCGACTGTTAATTTTTTATTGCATCAATTAAATTATCAGTTTTGCAAGATCGGGTTGTAAATTTCAAAAAACCAACACGCGAGATGTATTTTGAATTGCGAATTACAAATGCTTCTGTTAATATAATTGATATTTGAGAACCACGAAATTGATTTGCTTAAAACCTCGATCATCAAGTAGTAAAATATTATTACTTATTACAACATCTACACGATGGGCATTATTAATTGCAAAGTTTTCGTCTTTGGTTTCATTATCATCATCTCAGCATGTCATTCCCGGTTAGAGGGTTTGGTAAGTCTGGTAATGACAACAAAGCGACAATGCCGTTTCACCTTTGTAACCCTTGGACAAGGGCAGTGGCGTAGCGTAGTGGGGGCGGCAGGGGCGGCCCGCCCCGGGCGGCACATTTTAGGGGGCGGCAAAATTTCACAATAAATAATAAAAATATTTGAACCATTTCATATTTTTAACGCAACTACAAAGGACCGATTGAAAAGAGCATGGAATTTTTCATTACTTATTCTGTAACGGATTTGGGGAATCCCCTTTCTTTGAATGATATTTTGTAGCGACTGCGAATTTTTTATTAAAAAAATATTTGCGTTTTATATTCAATTCTCCAATTATTTAATTTTGTCAATCTGACGATCGACAGCTGTACCTAATCTGCCGTGATAGGTATTGTACAGTCGAGCTCACATCAAGCTATACACTCGCAGTTCAAGTTTCGATCTTATGCGTTTGTTAATAAGAATGGTGCAAAGTCCAAAGTGTATAGGTTGACGCGTTCTTGAGTACCTGTTATAAACATGTATCAGTGTATAATAAAGATGATTGTAAAACTTAGATAAACGTTTTTATTTAAATGCATGTTATGTAATGTATAGTATACATTAAATTGAAATATCTAAATAAGAGGGCGGCAAAATTGTCTTCCGCCCCGGGCGGCCACGCTACGCCGCTGGACAAGGGAACAATATTAAATATAACACGACCATATTACCAGACGTGGCAGGTCCCCCACAAGGTGGACCGACGATCTGGTGAAGATGAGAATCCATTGGATGCGGGCGGCACAGGACCGATCTGTGTGAGTCACAGGTCTATTGGCTCAAACGATGATGTTGATTATGATGATGTTACCACGATCAGAATCATGCATCAGGTTTGAGACACTATTTGGAACATTCAGGTTTCCTAACAATGCTTTCCCTCAACGCCTAGCTAGTGGAAAATATCCTCAAATAGATATGAATAATGAACAGGAGCATGCTAGACCCAAACCTACATAATCGCTCGCTGCTAGATTTATATTCATGTATGAATACTTGCGCAAAAATTTTAATAATAAAGTCATTAAAAGGCTCCTGATAAAAATAATTGTGATGCAGGAAATTGAATAGCAATTACTCTAAAAACAAGTTTCGACTTGTTAAGCAAACATTATTCTTATCAGTTTACATATGTGGCTTAATTCGTCGTAAGGCCTTAATTAATTAGTCACAAAGTACACATTGAATCTAGTACTATAGGCTGTTAAAGCACTTGATATTTATTGCACAACGATTTCACACTGTTAGATTTTTGCGTTTGCATTATACCTACAAAGACAAAACATCAAGCAATAAGTGTGCTAAGGGTCATTAACTTGTTTAAATATATCTCATTTAACTATGATTTTGCACTGGTCAGTCCACATTTCGATTCGCAAAGAATAGAAACATACATCTACAAACGAATGCCTTGTATGACCATTATTACTTTGCTGCTATAATTTTGGAGCATGAAATGTTAAGTAGGTACGATATCTAAAGTTGAAGATTTCAATCATAACAAAGCGAACGGATTCCTGTTCTTAAAAATCGAAACTGTTTTTAATTAAAAAAACTTTTTAATTATTATCAGTGGGCAAAAGTTACATGTGTGCCGGAAATGTTCTTTAAAATTTAAGCAAACTTGTGCTTGAAGGTTGGTATCAAATAAGATGTTCCTATCGCATACCAGAGACCCTTTAATCCTCTTAGCAAATGAGATGCTCAATAAAACATGTTAATGATACTGGCAAATGTAAACTGCATATTCAAAGCGACCGTCCACGGACATTAATTTGATGTAAATTTCGTAAAGTGCGTGAGAACACGATCCGTGAGGAGTTTGCGAGGCATACACGATTTGTATGCTACGGGCGTTTAATATAATCTGGCGATGGCGTTTCGGTATCACGTACTCTGGTTTCGACCAGGGCAGGATCTGAAAATCGGTAACTAGTATTAACAATGAACCGCTTTTTTAGTAGGATTACAGTTTTGACTCGAAGTAATTAATAAACAAATAGGTACAATACGCGCGAATCTCGTGTATGTATGTGTGACGTTACTGTGGCTGTGCGTATATCGCGCAGTGATATAATCAATCGATTTTTATGTTTGGCTAACACTAGCTAGGTATGTGATTTTTTCATTTCTCAAAAAAAGGCTGATGACAAACGGTCAGTTTATTCTAAAATTGTCGCGTCCACTCCCATGTTATGCCACATTTATGTAGGCCACTTCCCCACACACTGTGCACTGGCGTTACTCTGTTTCTTAAGTTTTCGATTGGCCGGATAGTTTATAAGAGGCCTACTATGTACCTATTTTGTCAAAAAAAAACTGATCAGTTTAATGCCACAGTTTTAGGAAAATCCATTGAGCCCTACCGGCACGAAACCTTGGCCATAGTGTAATTTCCATACTAACATGCTCTCACAGGTTCACAGAGCAAAAAACATTGTTTTGTACTGTACCAATTTTAGCGTTTATTTAATGTTTGAATGCTCAACTTTCAATTAATTATTTCAATTGACTCTTGAAACCACTCAATTTTATCATAATCAAGGAAGAACGATTTTCTTTTTCGCGTTGATACGACGTCATATGGGATGTAAAAAGAAATCATTATTTTATTGATTTTGTAGAAATCCAGTGGTTTCATGAGTGGATTGAATTAATTAATTGAAAGTTGAGCATTCAAACATTAAATAAACGTTAAAATTGGTACATACAAAACAATGTTATTTGCTCTGTGAACCTTGTAAAGAGAGCATTTTTGTATGAAAATACACCAAGGCCAAGATTTCGTGCCGGTAGGTGTATATTACTATTACAACTCACTTGGGAAAATAGATAGTAAAGGGTAATAAACCCTTTAAGGGTTCGCTGTAGGAATTTCGCGTGCAATTAGTCTAGATGTATATCACCAATTCTAATGCTTAAAATTATTTAAAACTCTGCTTATACGAAGGATAAAAAGTGGCCGTAACGTACTGACTGACGGACAGACAGACACGACGAATCTATAAGAGTTTCGTTTTTCGCCATTTGGCTACAGAACCCTAAAAACCGTTTTACTTACTTACTGTCCCTGGTTATGAAAAGCTATATGCTCCTTACCTTATAATAAATACGTGACAATGTTGCATACAAATCAGTCGCGAGGCAGGACTCATGTTGTTTGTGCATCGATCTTATCAAAATGGGACATCCCTTGTTCTTTGTGCAACAACTTAGGATGCAAACAATGATCTGATGGACTAGAAATATGGACTTGGCGCCATAATAACATTGCGGATTTTAAAGGAACTGCTTATGATAGAAGGGAACAGCATATTAATGCGCGGCAGCGTGACAAAGCCAAGTTCAATCTGATAAACTTTTTTTATCGTCATGCTTCAGTCCACAATTTTTATGAACGAGCGAAACGAAAGAGAATAAGAAGATGTAGCCTCTCACAGAAGGCAGAAGACCCAAAAGGTTCAAGTAGTTTATAAAGCTTTAGAACCTCGTATCCAAAGACGTAACCTCGTTATCTCCCAAAAGTGTGTATCTTAGTGTTAACTATATCCTGGTATGTTTGAAGAAAACAAAAATGATAAGTACACTATTATTATTGCCAGTGCCAACGGAGGTGATACCTTGATATCGCGTCGGTAATAATTGCAACGTGGGCTCTCCTCTTGCTTACACCATCAAGCTGAGGAGAGCCAAAATACCGTGTGTATATTAGAAAATGCCACTTCATTTTTAAACAATAATTTCTAGTGGTCTCGAAATCAAGTTTATTTCGAAACCGCTCAAATTTGAGTCTTAACCACTTGAGATTGTCATGCATGTTCCTAAGATACATACATTATACATTCCCTTGGGTACTCAGTTTGCAGTTGCAACAATGTTGCAGGCTACAACACTGATTGTACCACGTAAATCACTCCGACTAGACTGGAGGTAGCAAAACCAACTGATTTATATATCCCATTTACTTTAATGAAATATGTAGTGAAATGCTGGGAATACGTAGAGGTGCGTAGTTCATCTTGATTTCTACTGATATTTATGTAGCCTTATCTTTAAACAAAGACTCGTATTTATTTTATTTAATTCAGAAAGTCAATTTCCACACTACTTATTTCATGAACTAGATACCTATTTTCTGTCTTTAGTTTTTACTTTTTCGATTGTTTATTATTTAAATAGAAATGGGCAACATTATAAAAAGATTTGAAAATAAGATTGTCAATATTTTTCGCATTTGAAAAGCTCAACATCCTATACATTTTTTTACTGCTTATATGGTCGTAAGTCTATATACTGAATTGAAATTTTTGTAACATTTTTTATGTAATTCTAGTCATATTTTTTTCGTAGAATCTGACTTGATGTAGTTTATCTTTTCTTAAAGTATGTGTTAAACATTTTAATACAGTTTTTTATTCATTTAATTATATTTATTGCTTATATTACATCCGGAATCCGGTTTTATCCGGAACTTAAGCTGTTTTTCGTCTATTAACCATAAAAACTTATAGGTATTACTCACGTCAACCAATAAAGATAGATAAATTAGGTAGTTGGCATCTCGGTTATCCACGAAACGGCAATAATCCGCATTAGGCACGAATAATAATTTGCAATAAGTTAAAGATTTGTTTTTAAAGTCAAAAGTCGAGCGATAAGATTAGGATTTAGCCTTCAGATTCTTATGGTGGCTTTCAACGACTTTTTGAACAGCTATTCCACAATTAAACAAGTGATTTGACAATATAGTAACGCCGAGCAAGCTGTCAAGTTTTGTTAAACAGCTGTTTTAAAAGTCTGTGAACTCAGCCCTTAGTCTTTCATTCATATTTCACAGCTGAGAAACATTTTACTTACAACACTTTACTTTCATCTCATACGAGCGGTTTGTCCGGGATCCGCACGGAGGGTTTTTTTTAAAACGATTGCCAATTTTTTTTATAATAAATATGCAGTATCCTAGTAGCTAAGTTTTGAAATCGGTCTATTGATTTATGAGTTCATTCGTTACATTCAAATCATTCCTCTTTGTAATTGTACATTGGTGTAACTTATAAAATTGGTAAACAGTTTGACCAATTTTATAAGTTACACCAATGTACCTGCTCAGAAGTCTTATTTTCGAAAACTGCGGCAAAATCTTAACCAACCACAACGCTCCATTTACGAGCACCAAAAATTACAACTTCTTATTGGTTGATGCGTTAGCGCCATGTTCGGTGCGAGTGCGGTTAAGAGAGACATAGCCTTTCTCTCTGGATTTATTGTATTTAATCTTAACGTAACGCAATAAAGTCTGTATTACAACTGCTTTCGCAATCGTAAGTAATCGGATTTAACTAGCTATTCTGCGTAAACGAATTTTGCCGATGTAACTTATAAACGTGGTACACCTGTACAAGAATTGCCCAGCCGTACATATTATCTATAAATTTTGACAGACACTTTAAAATACATGTATCCAATCCAGTACACAATTTAGTTCTAAATCTCTGAACGGACATTTTTTCTCGTGCAGAATTAATTTCAACATCCTCTCAGTCAATGGTAGTAGCTATTAGTACAAAAACTGTGGCTGGCCTCGCCTCGATATTAACACACGCAACTTTATGTTATATGATGAAGTAAAAAATCGTAGTATGTTCGCTTATTTATCGGTTGAATTTTTTAAGGGCTTGGTTGAAGTCGTAAAAAATTGGTTCTACATTTTGTAAAATCTAAGCTCTATATAAATTCTATAATAAATGTGATAAGTAGGAACGTACTTGTCTGTAGGCCGCTTGCCAATAGCCTCACCACAATAGATGTTAAAACAGAAAGCAGATCCTGGGCTCCGAAGCAAATGCTTAGGGCGCAATCGGGATGACACGCTGAGACGCTCTTGGGCTGAGTTTTCCAAGTGAGTGAGGGCATCGGGGTCCGATCGAAGGGTGAAGGGAGTTCGATAAAATGTATCTTTCTAAAGATTGGAACATTTGCATCTGGATCAGTGCAGAGTGAAGCGCTTCATTTGTAACATCGACTCTCAGATGGAACCGTGATTATTTCCATTCGGATCATTCGGCTCATCGGATCATTCAGCTCATTCGGGTCACTCGGACTCGAAATTCATTTGAGTCGAATGATACATTCGAACATTAGAGATTCGAAACAGTGTATCATTTGACTGAGTCGGATCACCGAGTCGTTTCAGTAAAGACTTCACACTTCTACTGCGCACTTGTGACTCCACTGTTGTTGCGGGCGGAGGCTTGCTCACCATCAGGTGATTCGTCTGCTCCTCTGCTAGAAATCACGTTCAAAAGATGATGATGATTATGAACTCATTTTTTTTTTCAGGGAGAAAGAAGCGCTGTCCCACTGCCAGAACTCGCCAGTCTCGGGCGGACCGCCGCCGGGGTGGACCACTCGCTGCTGCTATGCTGCTTCCGAGACATGTGCAACCATGAGGACAGCCCGCTCTCAAACGGCAGGTTTAATGCCACTGCCATTGATGCTGGTAAGAATCCTTGATTTTATCTCCTAATCATCCGACAGAAGAAGAATTCTTCCTTAGGCCCTAGTGTTATGTTGACCTCCTCCCCCGATAAAAAAGAAGCCTTTGTTAGTGTCCTAACGACTGGGGATGAGGATATAAATAAAAAGCGGACTGTAGATTAAAGAGGGGCTGTAATCTGCCGGATAAATCACAAAAAATAGGTAAGACGCCGAAGGCTAGCGTCGGCGGTGGGGGTCCCGGGCAGTGTGTCTGATGCTACGTCGCGGGGGTCTTCCGCGCCGGCCGCTGTGACGTCACTCTTGCATGGGTTCCTCCTCCCGCGCGCACGACGTTGTTGCTCCAACACCCTAATATCCCTCCAACCGATTACAGCTACGGCGGCCATTCTCAAAGATCAGCCACGTACGCCGGATATATCACAGTGCTCAAGTGTGTGCGCAAACACAAGTGCACTCTCTATTCCCTTACCCTCATATTCCGATGGGACACTACTGTGACACGACCGGAGAGGATCGGGCGCAGGATCAACAGCTTAACGTGCTTTCCGAGGCACGGGGGTACAAGACCGCCAACTTCAAGACTCCGGGCTGCCACTAAGAATTTCTTACCGAAAACTTAGGTACATATTTTTGGCCTGACCCGGGGATCGAACCCGGGACCTCTTGCTCAGCCGTCGCTTTTAAGTGCGACCCACTAACCACTGCGCCACCGAGGAGGTCAACACTGTATTTCTTTTGCAAAACCCCCTCCTATATTGATCCTGATATTGTACCAAATTTATCAGAACTATCTGATCGTAGGTCCTTCACAGTCAGCTCCTTCATACACCAGCCAGCTTCCTCAAATTCAGTCCTTCGTGCTATTAAGGCATCCTATACTATGTCTCTGAACGTGGCCATGGCTATAGCTTACTCCAATACGTGTCAATATCCTCATGCCTCTTATGAGTTTAAAATACTCCACATTTACTTAGGTGATACGTTAATTGAGAACCTACGAATATTAAAGTATCAGAAACTTAACCGCATTAGGATTGGATGCTTTTAAATCAAAACATGCTAATCATGCCAAATTAATAATAATAATAATAATTCTCACAACATCTCATACGTTGACCTGATTCCGTACTAAGTAGCTTAAGCACTTGTGTTACAGATATCAAACAACAGAGGAACACAAATATATACTTAATATACATAATTTATATATACATATATTACACCCAGACACTGAACAAACACAAGTGTTCATCGCACGAATGTTTGTCCAGGGTGGGAATCGAACCCATGACCTTTGGCGTAAGAGGCAGGGTCACTACCAATTGCGCCATCCGGTCAGTCAAATCAAATCAAATTGCTTTGTCAGAATTATGTATATGATTAGAAGAACCTTCTTGTACGGACAGCAACACGCGAAAGTATACAAATCTGTAAAATTTCTTTATTCGATTCTCACCCTAATGTCAAACGGCATAATAATTTCAGCAGAGACCATTTCCTATGTATTATAAGTATGTATTTACAAAAGAAAAGTATTATATGTATATATTTGTAATCCCACTGTTGATTCTGATATCCGTAACACAGGTGCTTGAGCTACCTATCTCAGGAGTGAGATCAATGTATGTGATGTTGTGAAATATTTATATTTATTTTCTTGTTTCTTACTTTTTAGAGCGTGTTTTTTTGGTAGTCGGGTTTTAGTTTTTAAACTTAATTTTACTGTAGCTAAGTTATGTCTGTGATCTGTCAGTGTACCATATTAAATAAATAAATAAATAGATTGTAGTAAAGAGATTTGGCTGTCTGTTTATACAACAAAGCCTAGGTAATTGAGTCCTCATAGGACTTACTATTGAGGAGGTACCTCCTCCTAACAGAAGCTTCACTTGAATGAACCTTACAATTCCTTCCTTCAACATAACCCATTATGCCAGATGATTTCAACAATAGATAAAAATGGTTGAAAGGACGGTCACCGGCAGAGGCACTCGGGAGGTAATCACAGCATGGTGCCCAGAGCCTTCGGCCTCCCACGTAAGAACCCAGCGGATACCGGATCCCTCTCAAAATAAACGCAGTGTATCATAAACTTCATAAACAACGAAGGGACTCGTTAATAATCAAAATTATGATTCGAATTTTGATGCAAATTATTTCTGGACATGCATATTGCATATTAATTTCTGCAATAAAACTATTGTTTTCAAAAGTGATTCTTACTACATGCCGTGTTATAGCTAAAAGGTCATAAACAGCTTTTTAATGTGATACGTGACAAACGAGCAGATGGATCACCTGATGGTTAGGTATTTCCGCCGCCAATGGACGCAACAACAGTACAGTTAATGTGATACGTGACAAACGAGCAGATTTATCACCTGATGGTTAGGTATTTCCGCCGCCAATGGACGCAACTAACAGTACAGTTAATGTGATACGTGACAAACGAAGCAGATTGATCACCTGATGGTTAGGTATTTCCGCCGCCAATGGACGCGACAACAGTACAGTAGGGTTATAAACTGCGCTGCCAACTAAATAATAGGTCTTATCGCTTATTAGGATCTTCTCCTCACTGATAAGCAATGATCGGAGTAGGCCTCCTATTTGGATTCATTGACCGCAAACATAGATGTTAATATAGACATGCCCCAGGATTCTGACTATGATCCCGGGATTAAGAAATTACATTGTTTATTTTAGAGTTAAATATTTAACGCATTTTAATCATAAAAGGGCTTATCCATAAACGTTCGATATCACCATATTTACTTACAGTTTGTTCCTTTCAAAATTTCAAAAGAAGAAATAGAACTTTTTTAGCCGTGTGGTCCCCGGCAGAGTAGAATAGGCCACCTTCTCACTCTTACCGAGGTGTCGTAAAAGGCGACTCAGTGTACCGCTGCTGGCATGATCATGAGCACCCGAGAAGGAACAACTCTGCCTTTTATATCAAAACCCTCGCCAACCCGTCTGCCAAGCGTGTGAGTATGCATACCCCTCACGTGACTGAGGGAGGCCCGTGCCCCAGCAGTGGGGACTTAAATGGGCTGATGATGATGATGATGATGATGAAATAGAACTTTTTTTAATTAACATGGTATCACAAAGCGTTTGTGAATAAGTTTGTAAGGCTGATGTTAATACTCGTATTTATAAACGAAAATAACTGTTAATAGCATTATCTTTAATCCCGGGATTCCAGGCATGTCCATTATTATTTGAAAAAATCGCAAGTACCAAAAATAGCTCTACCTAGGTACTCCGATCATTGCTGATAAATTAGTGATAAGTCTATTTTATAAGACAACCTTGTACTAAAACAGAAAAACTCGGGTACGGCCTGACTCTGCTTGATCCCGAGACACTACGCAAGTCGTAAGGACTAAGTCATCGAGACAGTCCCGTAAAGTCATAATAAAAATGCATCAGACCATACTCAAGTATCCCTGTTCAAATTCAGAGTAAATAAAGTACTAACATTATAAAGACCGGACTTGATTGTAAATCTCCTCCAATTAACACTAAGTAGGTATAGGATACTGTATTATACCAGCAAGTAGCTTAGAACAGGTATTCACGAGTAGTAACACATTACATCGTAAAACGTAGCATAATCACTGGTTCTTTACTCCTTTGTGTTAAAGTTCAAATTGGCAGGTTGTCCCGATTAGTATTTGCGTGTAAATTATAAGTGATTTTGAGCAATTATTCTCAAACATTCAATTAGGTTCCAGTTTTGATTCAACTCGCGGAATTAATGTAGGTTTTCAACAATGTGCCTTGTGAGGTCTAATTCATGAGGGAAACATCAAATTAGCGATACCAGGATACATTGTTGCGGATTTGTTTTGGTACTTGAACACTGACTAATTAGGATAAGTAACACATAATTGACGACCCGTTTGGAACAGTGGTAGTGAACGCTGCCTCTGGTGCAAGGGTTGCGGGTTCGATCCCCGCACAGTACAAACATTTGTGTGCATGAACATATCTGTTTGTATTGGTCTGGGCGTTATCTATGTATAATAAGTATGTATTTACAAAAGAAAAGTATTATATGTATATATTTGTAATCCCACTGTTGATTCTGAAATCCGTAACACAGGTGCTTGAGCTACCTATCTCGGAGTCAGATCAATGTATGTGATGTTGTGAAATATTATTATTATTATTATTTTATAATGTATAATGGAATAAATTGTTGGGTGGTTGGGAAAGTGTTGGGTGTTAAAATTTATAAGTATAACCATTAAATTAACATGTTACAAAAATAACTATTAACACAGTTAAAATTAAGTTAGAAAGAAAGTTAAAAGATATTTTTAACACAAGTCAAATGAGGAACCAAACAAGCACTTCATCCATTCCCTTTACCCCAAGATTGGCTCGTGTAAACCTCAATAGTTCAAAGTTCATCTACACAGATTACATCCAATATTTTGTTGATATTACCGCAAATTATTTGATGGAATCCACCATCGGCGCGAGCGCAGAACAAAGATGTATCGCATACCGGTATCTGCTAATGTAAACACTGACTCACGATCGAGCTTACGATACGACAATTGAACGCAATTGCGTCTTAAAAATGGAATAAGATTTAAAGGATAATGCAGTGCAGTGGGTTATTTATAAAGTAATGATATCATTTTTTTATGTAGGAGGCAGACGGGCAGGCGGATCACCTGATGGTAAGCGATTGTCGCCGCCCATGGACACCCGCGACACCAAGTCACTAAGTGGAGTCACAAGTGCTTCGTCAACCTTCAAACCCCCCTTTCCCTCGGATTGGGCCTCGGGTACCCTCACTCACAAACACGCAACACAGTACTGCTTCACGCCTCACTTTTCTGTGTAGGCCGTGGTATCACTCCGGTATCGTGATATCATGGGACTAATATGATTCTACAACATTATCTATATATACTACAAGTATCTATAAAGAGATTAATTCTACAAAGTACCAACATGTTCAAAGGGCGAAACGCTTGCGAGATGTAATCGATGCCCAGCGCCGTCTATTGTTACAGTTTGTAACTATTACGGAAAAAATAAGGAGCCTGAAGATTGATCCATTTAGTCCCGATCCCCCGTCTGAGTTGCGTAATGTTCAGACGACAGTCCCTTTGTTGTTATTATCAGACTAAATCTTGAATCCTTGTCCAAGCGTACACAGGACTCAACGCTTTGGACGTAACTGGGTGTGATAAGCTGATTTAGATGATGATTTTAAATAATAATAAATAAATATTTCACAACATCACATACATTGATCTGACTCCGAGATAGTTAGCTCAAGCAACTGTGTTACGGATATCAGAACCAACAGCGGAATTACAAATATATACATATAATACTTTTCTTTTGTAAATACATACTTATAATACATAGAAACACCCAGACCAATACAAATAGACATGTTAATGCACACACATATTTGTACTGTGCGGGATTTTACAGACATTGTGTCTGTGATTTTACAGACATTACTGAACTAGAAAAAAGAAAAAAAGAAAAAGAAAGAAAGCATACAAAGAAATCTTGCATGCTAAGGAAAAACTACAAACATCCTTTAAAAGTACATCAAACGAGTAAGTGCATGCACGAGTATGTATGACACCGGCATGTACGAACATCTTATGGGAAAGCAATGAATAATGTTTCAAACACTGTTCAAACCGTGTAATGTGACATGAGAAAAGAATAGATTAATATTCCTCTAAGTACAATACATGTACAAAGTAGGTAATCAATGTTACCTACTAAAGAATGGAAGACAATTCAAATGGCACTTCAATCCGACCATAGACAACAGAATGAGTCGATAAAACACTCCAGAGAGCAAGCTCAATTCTTTCTACTCGAAAACTTAACCGTCACAATGGCTGGTCTCAAAGACCTCAATATTTGCATTCGTACAAGGCGACAAAAGTCTTACTATGTATTAATTTATTTATATAAGTATGTATTGAAATCATTTTTGTAATGTCATAACCTTAAAAAATCGAATTCTTACCTTAACCAATTAAAAGTATCACATTAAAATTAATCTTCGGTCGAACATGGGCTATATGGGGAAATTATACCAAACATGGGGTCAAATTCCTCAATTTTATTCCATAAACAACCATATGAGTTCTAAGGCGAGAATCGGATGAATTTTTCAGTAACCCAGCGTGGTTGTTTGGTCAACAGCCACGTTGGGTTGCTAATGACAAATTCATCCGAATCTCGTCTTAAAACCCATGTAGTTGGTTACGTGACGACGTCAATACGTTATTTAGGCCATACCACTAAATTTATACTTCATGCACTGAAGTAAATAGTGTGTTAATAAATAAATAAACACTTTCGGTCTGTTTGATTAAATAGATACCCGTATGTGGGCAGTTTAACTTATTAGACGTGTATTCGATTTCCCTAATACGAAGTAAGCTAGACATTAACACACTTGCAAAATATTTCCACCTTAACATTTTAATTAGCCCCAAGAGTTTAGTAACGGCTTCTAGTAATTCTCTATTTAAATACCTGGGTCGTTCCGACCGACCACGAGCGCTCAGGGTTAAATAAAAGCGCAGAGCAATAAATTAAATCAGCGACAATATCGCTTGCCTCAGCCGTGATAGAAGCGCTTAATGAGCGCTTCGAGCTAGTGAGGCGACAAGTGACTTTTTCCATTCGACTTAAGTCATGTAAAATGATTTATAGTCGAATGGCAAAAGTCACTCGTATTTGACAACATTTAGCCACAAAATAAAAATACATGATAAACTAGTGGCCAGCCCTCACTTCGTTTCGGGACATTAGTTCCACTTTACACCAATAGATGGCTCCAGGTGTCGATTACATTGCGCAAGCATTTCTTGTTTTGGGATTTTCTATAAGCGTTATCGCGGTCTGTAAGATGTACCTCTTTATAAATGAATAGTATACTTCACAAAAGTATACAGAATTACATTCGTTTATTGGATACTCTCATTGATTGGATGGATACATTTCTTAGTACATAGTTACATAGATAGATAGATATACTTTATTGCACAAATAACACAACTTAATAAAACTAGGCATTACAGAAACTTAATTGTACAATTACTGGTATTATGGTAATTACTGGTAATTATAGGTGTACTTTTTTTTATACCTTTGTGAGATACTGATGTCTGTACTAGAGTACATGCGCGAGTACAGACTAAATTGATTTCGGTGTGGTTTAGCGTAAGACAGAGACAGACTATACGAATCGCGTGCGGGTGAGACACGATTCGATATACTGGCTAGCGGGTAGGTCAAAATCCGCTCTTCTGTATAGGTATTTTGTGATTTAGCGCTCATTTCTCCCACGTTCGTGCAACAGCGGTGTTCCCTGATCATCATTTCCATTTTTATCCTGGAAGGAAATATCATCAGATATTCAGTCGTCCAAGATTAAGATTGAGTTAACTCTAGGATGACTAAGCTTGTCTAATTAGAGTTCTCTCGGGACTGACATATTTTTACTCGAGTCATTAATAGTCGACTCACATACATCACTACTTCAAGGCTTTAAGATCCTTAACTCTTAAAAGAACTCCTCTTTTAATCGAGTTAGCCTTTTATATCCAAGCAAAAAGTCAATTTCAAAGCGAAAAAGACGGTTAAAGTTTTCTGAATTCGCCTGCTTAATTCACTTAAGGCTGTTTTTAAAACTATACTCGTACATTAAACATGGGCTTTTTACGATTGTCTCTCTGGTATTTTGTTTAATGGTTTAATTAAGTTTAAAATAGTAAAATAGTCTTCAGTTTACACAGTGAATCGGCTATAACTAACAAATTAATTCATTGATAATGTATTATCTCATGTATTTTATACGAGTGCCCAAAAAAGGAGTATCTAATTGTATTGTATCAAGTAAGAGTCCAGGTATAGGAGAATTTCTTTATCGCACCATAAATACTAGACGCCTTAAGGTGACGGGTAGGGCACACTAGCGGCGCCAGTCGATTTTAATTTTTAGCTACTAAACCGGATCTATTTTAAACAATTTCAGGGTTACAACCTCTAGGCAAACACCTATACTATTTATTAAATAACCATGCACAAATGTTGGATCCGCTTTTGTACGAGAAAAAATGAGTCACGCCAAAAGTTGCCGCTTTTGGCGTGAATCAATTTTTCGCGTACGCGTTGGACCCAAAATGTGTGCATGGTTATTTAATAAATGATATAAGTGTTTGCCTGGTTTAGTAGCTAAAAATTAAAATCGTCACCTTCGTTTGGGATTGTTAGAATACTTACATTCTTCCAAGTGTCATAGGCTATGCTTATAAAATTCTGTAAATACGTGGTGGTGATTAAACTTCACTGTTTGATACTTACAATATATTATCATCATCATCATCAGCCCATTTAAGTCTCCACTGCGGGGGCACGGGCCTCCCTCAATCACATGAGGGGTAAATGCCATACTCACCACGCTTGACAGACGGGTTGGCGAGGGTTTAGATATAAATGCAGAGTTTTCCTTCTCTGGGTGCTGATGATCATGCCAGCAGATTTACCTTAGTCGCCTTTTACGACACCTCAGTAAGAGTGACGGTGGCCTATTCTACTCTGCCGGGGACCACACGGCAATATATTATCATCGCTTATCTAAACAGGTTGAACTCGAAAAGTGCAATGGAGTAATAGATTGCTCAAAATTGGATGTATTTGATATTTTAATTTTGTTAGTTTGGTTGGAGTTAAAAAGTTGGAGAAATAATTGTTCTTAATTGTTCATGTAGAATTTGTGGTTGAAGGGACGTAACGTAACTGTTCATCGGAACTTATGCTTTTAGTTCTAGCCTTAAAGGCAACCTATACCTAACTCCCAATAACTTAGCCATAATGGTTTCCGCTCGGGGCAGCTTGCACATTATCCTGAGATAGCCAATTGTTTTCACGTTATTCCATCTTACTCCTTTGTTAAGAATTAACTGGACTTCCTTCCACGCCAATTTCAACTTTATCATCTCTTTGCTTTGGGGTCTTTTGGCTTGGAACAAAGATTCCCTGTTAATCGACTTTTATAAATAGCGTAGAACCTGTTCGTAGTCGTAAGTCTTCGAGATGTATTTATGTATTTGCTCAGCCCGTATTTGGAAGGGCTTAAAGATTAAATTCCAATTGGATAGGATGCATATTTTTTGTGACTAATGCGTAAGTACTAACATGTAATGTAACTTTGCAATGGGAATGTACCCTATTTGAAATTATTATGTATATTTCTTTTTACACTTGGTAATTAATGTTTAAATTGAGGTTTTTTTTAATTATTCTTATTTGTAACAACAGACCATCAGCTATAGCTATTTTATATTCCCTTGTATTTGTGGATCGAAGTGCTTCCTTTACAAAACTTGGTAGTAGGTATAATGACATACTAAAGATATAGCCTACATATAGTACTCAGTAATTAAAATAATGCCAGTATCAATTTGTCGTATGCAATTCAACGCATGTATTCGATGATATGACTAAAGGTGACCACGTACTGAGTATATAAACTCTGGAATGAGCTTCCAGCCGCGGTGTTCCCTGATCACTACGACATATCCTTTTTTAAACGAGGTTTCAAAAGAGTTCTTTTTTCACAGTAGGCAGCGGCATTGTTGATATCTATGAGCGGCGGTTACGATTTACCATCAGATGGGCCGCATGCTCGTCTGCCTATTTTTCACAATAAAAAAAGTATTATTTTAAACTTATGCAATGAAATAAGCCTATGCCATAATTCGCCTGATTCCAAAGGGCAATGTATTAATGTAATGTTATCTCATTTATTTATATGCGTTACATCAAAATTACCCGTCATGACATACGGAGCCGAAACGTGGACACTTACGGTACGGCTAGTCCACAAGTTAAAGGTCGCTCAGCGGGCTATGGAACGAGCAATGCTCGGCGTCTCTCTCCGAGATCGAATCCGAAATGAGGTGATCCGGCAGAGAACCAAAGACATCGACATTGCTCACCGGATTAGCAAGCTTAAGTGGCAGTGGGCTGGCCATATTAGCCGCAGAACCGACAACCGATGGGGTAAACGAGTTCTAGAGTGGAGATCACGTCTTGGCAAACGTAATGGCTAGGTGGGGGGACGATCTGCGCAGGATGGCTGGCAAGAGCTGGATGCGAGAAGCCATGGATAGATCACGGTGGCGAACAATTGAAGAGGCCTACGTCCAGCAGTGGACTGCGATAGGCTGATGATGATGATGATGACATCAAAATAACAAACAAACATAAATCTAACGTCCATGACTGCAGTCTTAGCAACTTTGTATAGTGAATAAATGCATACAAGTATGCATTTCATCAATCTAATCCTTGTTCGCCTTAACAAATGACAAGTGCGACTACTACTGTTTTATGTTTTCCTGGTACCTGGCTGCGGAGTTCTGAGAAGCCAATCAGCTCATGTACTATATTGGTTAATAGTGACAGACCTCAGTATTGCCAATTATCCCGGATTAACGAAGGTCTGAACTTTAATTACTCGATTACGGCAAAGCAAAAGGAGGGTTATGATTTTGACAGGCTATGTGTGTACGTATGTATGTTCATCTGTTTCCACGTAACTTCTAAACTAGTTATCATATTTGAACAAATGAGGTGTCGTTAGAAGAGTCTTGGTAGTCTTCTGGTTTTAGGCAACAATGACACGTTAAATTTATTACAGCGCCCTCTAGGGGACTTAGAGTAAGGAACTAAAAAAAAAATTTCTTGACGGTACCGTGTGGGGGCTTTCAACTTAATCTTAAATATATTTGGTTGAAAATCAATTGACAAAAAACTACCTACGGATTGTAGTTATCATTATCCTACCTGGCAACACTAGAACTTCTTGTAATGACGATCCCGCTGACTACCACCGTGTGGGTGGTGCATGTGATTACATTCTTGAAACTGCCTCGGCTCTGGGTAATTAAATACAAGAGCTCCCTTAGCCATAATCGCCTGGTTTGCGCCTGGTCGGATCAGCATGCCAAACAAGTCCATAGCGGAATTTCTAGTATAAGCAAAGGTGTATGTTCCTGCTGGAATGCCTTTTTTGTAGTGATGACGGGGAAATGTGGACTGGCCTGTTAGGAGGTTTCTTTACCCCTAATGACTAGGTAGTAGGTGCCTATGCTTGACATATATTAACGAACAAATATTTTTTTCAATTCTTCGTATCGCTGTATTGTTGAAAGTCGAAGGCTTTGTGATCTAAATCGTTTGTCTGATTTTGCTGAATGTACTAACACTCACCGTTTAACTAAAAATACAAAAGATACATTTTTGAATAACTTTTATCGTCAGTACTTTTTTTTTGCAAGGATGGGCCTTGCAGAAAAAAAGACTTAGATAGAGAACCATATCAACTGAATCATGGTTCAACGTCCTAAATCACTATCTCAAACATCTCATGGGTATTTATTAAGTAAATAATACACTTAAAAAATTCTGCGTAGGGCTCAGGTGGGACTCGAACCCACAACCTTCCACAGCTCCCGATATCTTACACTGTGTAAAAAAAAACATGTACTTAAATCCATCTTTTCCCAATTCCAGATGGCAACTCAGTAGCCAGTGAGCACGGCGCGAGCTACAACGGCGAGGTGTGGTTCAAAGCTGCCACCATCGCGGTGCCGGTGTGTGGAGCACTCATCCTGTTCCTGCTGGTAGCAGTCGCCGTGAGGCTACTGAAGGCGGACGCTCTGCTACACGCTGACAGGAAGCTAAGGTATGTACCTCATCATCTCAGTGGACACGGCGCGAATTAAAAGCGAGGTATGGCTCAAATCTGCCACCATCGCGGTGCCGTTGGGTGGAGCGGTCATCCTATTCTTGCTGGTAGTAGTCGCCAAGAGGCTACAGAAGGCGGACGCTCTGCTATACGCTGACAGGAAGCTAAGGTATGTATCTCATCATCTCAGTGGACACGCGGCGCGAACTACAAGCGAGGGACGGCTCAAAGCTGCCACCATCGCGGTGCCGGTGTGTGGAGCACTCATCCTATTCCTGCTGGTAGCAGTCGCCGTGAGGCTACTGAAGGCTCTACTACACGCTGAAAGGAAGCTAAGGTTATGCACCTCATCATCTTAGTGGACACGGTTCTAACTACAAGCGAGGTATGGCTCAATGCTGCCACCATCGCGGTGCCGGTGTGTGGAGCGCTCATCCTATTCTTGCTCGTAGCAGTCGCCGTGAGGCTACTGAAGGCGGACGCTCTGCTACACGCTGACAGGAAGCTAAGGTATGTACCTCATTATCTCAGTGGACACGGCGCGAACTACAAGCGAGGTATGGCTCAATGCTACCACCATCGCGGTGCCGGTGTGGGGAGCGTTCATCCTATTCCTGCTGGTAGCAGTCGCCTTGAGGCTACTGAAGGCTACTCGCTAATAGGAAGTTAAAGTATGTACCTCATCAGCTTAGCATTCCCAGTTGCATCCAAAGCCGTCGCTTCGAAGGACCTCTTGGACCATGGTCCAGGATTTGGGAAGTCTGAAAATTCAAACAAAGCGACTGATCTTCTCAACACTTAGACAGGGGAACCAGGCAATTAAATAATTATCTCTGCAGTTTTGGGTAACAACAATTTGAGAAAAACTATCTGAAACGTGAAGGTTTCCTCTCGGGTTTATCTCATGGCCGATTTCTAAAATGGTATGACTTTATGGCGCGTACCTACTTTCCCTCAGCTTTTTATCCGAGTTCCATTCATTTTCCAGGGGAGGCTACATGTCACCGCTAGCCCAGCACCACTCCGAAGACGTAAAGAAGGTGTGGGTGGGCACGCCCTCCGCCCCCCTCCTCGTGACCCCCGGGGGCTGCCTGGTGGCCGTGGAGCGCGCGCAGCTGATCGACGTGCCGCCCTGCCAACAGTTCTGTGATATCCAGCGATAGACTGCCACCCTCGCAGCTCTGTGACGCACGTGTGCCTTGATTGTGGAGGTTCTTACTCTTTTACGATCCTCATCTTTGAGAGCTTATCAAAAGTCGCCGCTGAATACTTGTATTACCCATTTCCAAGATTACACTTTATTCAAGATTATGCCAAATTGTACCAATAGATGGCGCTGAGTGTCGATTACATCGCGCAAGTGTTTTGCCTTTTCAGTTTCGTTCGGAGCGTTTGTACCAGGGTGAACACTGTTGATAGTCCTCCTGTTCTCAACGTATAGTCAGCTACGCAGCATCCTGCATACGTAGTACGCGCAGACGTAAAGTCTATTGCACAGTGTTCTGACATGGAGATGGCGAAAACTTAGATATTTCTTTAACCCATGTCTAATGACGATATTAACGTCTTTTTCTGCCAAAGCGGTCATTTGGGCTCTAATGAAATGATGGTAACTAGAAATTTGGGATTATCAACCTATTCTATAAGAGGTTCGACTTTGCCTATCGCCTTTAACAAGGCGTCATTTTAAAGAACAAAACGAAACGCCTTCTTTCTTTTACTAATCTGTTCATTGACTGCTTTATAATAACAGAATGGTAGATGAAAGTAGAACTTAATTACATGAAACTAAGAACTTCATATTCTCAAGGTACACGAGCAGTTCCACAAAAGCGGAGTTGGTGAATTCTTTGGCGGGCTGCTTTAGTAATGGATCTGTTAGATCTGGGGCTTCGGGGGATAACCGACTGATTTAATATATTCGGCTGTTAGGAGTTGGAAGTGGAAACCACAATATAACAAACAGGTGCTACCATGCTAGGGAACATGAGACCTGAGTCACTGCATCCGTGATTGCAGTGGTACACCACTGCACCACTGATCCACTGATGTCGCGGGTGTCCATGGGCGGCGGCAATTGCTTACCATCAGGTGATCCGTCTGTTCGTCTGCCTACCTATTACAAAAAAAAACACCTCTTTAATATAATAAATAAGTAAATTCATGCAACATCTCATACATTATCCGGATTTCGTACTAAAAGTAGGACTGGCAAAAATGAATCTTTTTAAATTTGGATCATTTGAATCTGGATCAGTGAAAAGAGTCGTTTCAATGATATGCTTCATTTGGAACACTCGGATTCAGAACAGAGAGCGACTTATTTTACCAATTTTCATTCATACCTTAGATTTTAATTACTATGGGCTTAAAGATCATTTTTCTATGACAGTAATTTCTGTCCTTTCAATCAATGTTATGTCATCCTATCTCTTTCCCCGCGTGACACGTTCCATGTGTTGTTGACGGAACCGACTCACTCGTTCTCTAGCAATCAGTGATCATCTGTAGTTCGTCGCTCATTCGTGTCAGTGGAACACAGTGAGTCAGTGAGCGAGTTGACTGATTGAACAAATTCGATGTTGAGATCCGAATGATACATTCGGAGCGAGCATTCATGACTCGGGTCAGTGTATCATATATCTGAAGCGGATCACTGAGTCGTTTCAGTAAAGAGTTACACGCGTAAGTAGCATAAGCACTTACGAATATCAGACAACAGAGAGGTTTACAAGTAAAATTCCTGTGTTGTCTGATACCCGTAAAATAAGTGCTTTAGCTCCTTAGCGCTGAATCAGGTCAATGTGTGAGATGTTGTATGAATTATAATATGTACTTCTGTATCAAATGTTTTTTTAAAGAAAAGGTTAGGCCCCTTTGAGATGAATAGAGTTTTGGTAATACCCGGAGGTCTCTTGTTGTTAAGTAGGTAATACAAAACCCTTTGGGTTCTAGGCTTTGTAAGGAGTTGAAAGAATACCGACTACCCTCAAGATGGCGTCAGATTCAGCTGTTTTGTGATTGGATGTTTTTGCGTAATCTTTCTGTTTATTTCACATTTAGGTGTCGTTTAAAAACTAATAGTGAATCTGGCGCATATTACGAAGTTGTAAAAACTAAACTACTAAATGCAAAATTTAAATATTTATATGGCTATATATATGAAGCTTTTTTATAAAAATCAAATCAAATAATATTTTATAATTTTAAATCATGTAGCCCAGTGAAAGTTTAGAACGAGGATCGAGTTGTGATGAGGATAATAAACTAACAGAATAAATGTTCGTGTAAAAAACTGTTCTAATTAAATTAAATAAAAACGACTGAGGACCATTAGCCGATCTCAATGAAGTTAGTGACGGGATATTAACATGTTGATTATATTGATCATTAGTAGATCACATATATTAAAGAATAAATGTGTATGAGCCACATAACAAAATGCAACAAAAAATCAGAGTGTATTGTTGAACCGATACATATCTTCTCAATACCATTTTAGTGATTTATAGTTTTTTTGTATTGTTCTATATTTTTATCTCACATTTATACTTCAAGTTGCAGCATATCAACTCTATCCCCCTCATTACAAATTGCGAACTAAGTTTACTACCGGAACAAAACTCGTGCCAGCCCCTTTTAACATTGCGTGCTGGAACGGGATGACATGAGCCTTAGTACGGTAACAACTTTAGATCGCGATTTGTAATAACGTGGCTTTAGTCTACAAAACTTAACACAGGCTTAAGCTTAAAGAGAAGCTCCAGCGCAATTATTGTCAGTTGTAAACATTGTTAATGACAATAAACAATAAAAAAAAATTGTTTTTTTTTGAATTTTGTTTTTTTTTTTAAACTGAATTTTTAAACATTCTTAAATATTGCTGTTACTACTTAGGTAAAAATAAAGTCAACATGTTATTTCCTATAGTAAATAATGTTATGTGTTTAACGTCGATCAGCGGTCCAATTGTGAATCTTCTTGTATTGATCTCAAATTTTATATAAAGTTCATTTTGAAAGCAGCCCGCGGTATACCAAATTACCACACTGTATATTTAATGTTTACTATATTTGTAAGTGCTTTTGTGTTCCTTTATTGTAATCTTTGTAAATGTACCCCAATTTCGTTAATTATATTCGAATAAGTTAATTTAGGGTTTTGTATGAAGTGTAACTTGTTAGTTACCAATGGAAATAGCCAATATTTGTCGATGTATTTACATTAATCGTTTTAAATCTAAAGTATAATATCACAGTCAATTATAAAATTGGTATAACTCTTTCGTCGATGTTAAATGTTAATGTAGATTGTTTTATCTACAAAAATATTTAGTTAAAGTTATAGGTACTTTCAATTAAACTTCAGTCTTAGTCATATAACCGCTTATAATGCATTATTAGTTTTAAACAATTTAATTATCCCTATATACTTATTGAATTCATTTAAATAAGGAAATAGATATACCAAATTAAATTTAATGTATATTGTTATTGTATTTTAATTGAACTATGTTATGCAATAATATGTTAACTCACAAAATTAAGGAAATTGGATTTGCGCCATTCCTCTTACAAGGACTATTTTATATAAGTAAATGTAGCGAGTGCATTTGACACATTATTGCATAGCCTGGTTCTTAAATTATTATTCCTCTTAATTGCACCAGTTGTTGCATGTGCATGCATTTCCTATATTATACCTTATGTAAATTACTATTTCATTTCATTGTAAATATAGTGTATGCTAAGTTGTTACCTGTTTATTGTATGTCGAAGGATAGAAAGCGATTTCTGAAAGTTTAATCCATTAAAAGAAAACCTAGTCTTTTTATCTGATTTTTAGCATGTACTGTGTAAATGAACTTTATATGAACTTTTAATGGATTATACTTATGGTCGAATCGTGTGAGCACTGGGGAAATTATAATGAATGAAAAAAAATATATTCCCTTTTTCATTTCTTAGTTTTTATCGAAATTGTTATGTGTAGTTTTGTAAATAAAATAAGTTATTTTGACTGTCTTGCTTGGATTTGTTATAGCTTCTTTTCAATGGGAAATAGTGTGTATTCGACCATTAAACGCCAGAGATTGCTCGAATGACGCTTCCAATAAGGTGCCTTACCTATTGACAAATAGAATTTAATAAAAATAGGTGCAAACAAATGAAATACTCCATATTGTAATGATATACCTGCGATCTTATTACTTATGTAAATATAATGTGAATAAAATAAATGAATAAAAGAAATTATTTTACTAAAGGACTTGGTTGTTTTCTTGAATATACAATTTTAATTAATACACCTTTATTTTAATGAAGGGAGGAATAAATAGAACAAGTAACTTAACTTCAGTTAGCCAGAGTTACTTTTCCTATTATAAATGTTGCTACCTTAACCTAAACTAAACCTACTTTAGTAACCGAAGTAGAATACAGGGTGTACCAGTGAATAGTTGTACATCCTTCTGAACACGTAGATATTCTACTCTAAGTTAGGTATACCCCACTAGCGACGCCAATTGAGTTTAATTGTTAGCTACTTAAACCAGATCTATTTTAAACAACTTGGTCGCTTCAGTCTCTCGGTAAACACCTATACTATTTATTTAATAGATTATAGTTAGCTGTTTGATCTAGTTTTGCACTCGAATATTGAATTACCGCCAAAAGCGGCTACTTTTGGCGTGAATCAATTTTTTTAGTACAAAAACAGAGCCAACATTTGGACATGTTTATTAAATGAATAGTATAAATAAGTGTTGGCCGAAAGACTGAAGCCCCGTAATTATTTAAAATATATATGTTTTGGTAGCTAACAATTAAAATCAATTGGAGTCGCTAATGTGCCCTATCCGCCATCTTAAGTAAGTGATTTAGAGCAAGTTATGCTTGATGCACTAAAATTGATTTGAAATTTGCACTAAAAATGTTGCCTACTCCTTATAAAATAACCAAACAGATATCGGACGGCTGGATGGAATTAGACGTATGAAAAGCCGATTTGTTTTATTTCAAACTTAAAAAAAAAGCAACCAAAATTTGTTGTTACATTTTAATACATCAGGTAGAATAAGTGATTAGACTTTAGAAGGATGTAACTTAAACATCCTGTACTAGATAAATTAATAATTGTTAACAGAAGGTAATGTTAACCGATTTACAACATGAACTCTTTTTATCTTTAAAAATTAGTAAATGGGTGATTATTCGAAATTTGACCTTCTAGGTTCTTCGCGTCTGATTTCCATGGGCTCATAAATACTGTTCAAATTAGGATTTTAAATTGAAATAAGAACACGTAAAGACACCTACCCTTCTTTTAATTTAAACTTCTGATTTCAATATAAACTTCTAATTTGAACAATATTTTTGAGCCCATAGAAATCAGACGCGAAGAAACCGGAAGGTCAATTTCGGAGTAGTTAAAAGCTTAGCTAGCTTCAGAAGATCCATTAAGGTTAATAGTTGCTATGTTGTTTGCCAGCTGCGCAGAGTCATCTTGTGTCTCGCTCGGGGCAGGAGTCTCCAACCTTTCGATGGCTTCAAATACCCATTTGTAGTTCATAGCACCGAAACCCTGTAAATAACACGAGTTTTACAGTGAGGGTGATCCCACTTCACTCTTGTCGGACCAATTTCGGACCTATAAGAAGTCGACTGATATTTTCATACGATTTCTCACCGACCTTTTGTAGGTTTTTTCTGTGATATGTGGCAGACGAGCAGACGCCCATGGAATCCCGCGACACCAGTGGAGTCAACCTTTAAACCTCCCTCTCCCCCGGATTGGGCCTCCGGTACCGCAGTGCTGCTTCACGCCGGTTTTCTGTGAGGCCGTGTTATCTCTCCGGTTGAGCCGGCCCATTCATGCCGAAAGTCAAAGTCATGGGATGCTGTACTCACCCGGTGGTTCCTCCTCTGTAACACCTCGATGAAGAGAGTCGGCCTTGGCTGGACATGCTTCAGAAACGCCTGCAGCATGTAGCCTCGCTCGTCAAAGTCTATGAGGATGCTGTACTCCTTCATCTGGTCGATGCTCTCGTGGACCCTCAAGGAGCTGGTGCTGAGCTTCTCCCGGATGATGTCGTAGTAGGTGGGAGGGAAGGCCAGGATCTCGGCTCCGCGAGCTTTCAGACTACGCATCTAGGAGGGCGATAAAGTGTAATGTGGGTGAAATAATATTATTTCATGATAAGTAATAGATATTTAGAGATAATAAGATGAAATGATGATAATACACTCCCAACTAATTCACTTTTCAAACTGAAAAAATAAACTCGAAATCAGATCATCCGTTTACGACGAGATAATCAGATAGTGTTTAAAAAAACTCAAGTCTTTTAGTCTTAATTTTTGTGAATTCCAAGTCTTTTTTTTTTCAAGACTAGGACTCGTTAGTCACATGAGTTTCGAGTCTTTAGATTTCTTTCGAGTCTTTAAGTTCTGCGAACTAGACTGAGTCATGAACTTGAATTGGTGTATTACATCTTTGAGTGACTTGTCCTTGACTGACTGGATGGCGCAATTGGTAGTGACCCTGCCTCTTACGCCAAAAGGTCGTGGGTTTGATCCCCACCATGGACAAACATTCGTGCGATAAACACTTGTGGTTGTTCGGTGTCTGGGTGTAATATATGTATTTAAGTATATATTTGTATTCCTCTGTTGTCTGTAACACAAGTGCTTAAGCTACCTAGTACGGAATCAGGTCAACGTATGAGATGTGAGAATTGTGAGTTCTTTTTGGCAGGACTATCAAGTTTTTTAACAAAAGGCTCTAAGTTCTATTAAATGAGACTCCAAGACTTGAGTCTCTTACAACACTACAAACAAACGTTAAAAAGCTTTACCAACACCTCGTGGCATTTTGTATCGACTTGACTACTTATTTATTAGTTAATTTACTTTTTACTTACAGTGTCAACAATATCATCCGTGTAAAAGGCCACGTGTTCCACCCCTGAAGCTCCAAGAGCCTTTACGAACTCTGTAGCTTTGCTGGTGGGGCGCAGCCCTTTGGCTGCTTCATTGAGGGACAGCTAGCAAAAAATAGAAATCATAAATAATAAGTGTACAATAAACTTGGTTCACTATACCTACCAGGTCAGGCCAACGTACAACGCGAGCGCTGTGTTCATGTTAGGTGGCAAAATTGCTTGCACTGCGCTAGTGCGCGAGCACGGAGACTTGCTTCGACCACCCCCGAGCTGACCTTTCAGCTCAGAATGTCAAATTCACAAAATGAATGTGCCGTAATAATTACTACGTAGCACTAGAATTCAATACGCTAAAGTTTAAATAAGGTATTTTGTGGGCCGATCCCGGCGGCACTGCAATGCCGGGCCGACCCGTGACGGGAGTGGAGCGAGCCCCGAACATCCCGTCGATTTTCAAAAATCAGTTTAATATACTGGTCCCTCAATGAGGGAACTTTCAGATATTAAGCTGAAAAGAACAGATACTACACTTTGATCTTAGCCAAAAGGCCGAGAAGCGATACCGTTAAAGCATCGACCGGGGAGGGTCATTAAACGGAAAAAAATCTCGTCATCGCGGTTTAGAATGGTTAAAATTGAAGTAGGTAGAGCGCCATCTATTGGGAAATAATATTAGGGGAGATTTGTATAAGAGGGGTGGCAAATCAAATTCAATAGAATACATCTTGCGCGAATGTTTGTGACG
Source organism: Marasmia exigua (assembly GCA_019059595.1). Classification (NCBI taxonomy): domain Eukaryota; kingdom Metazoa; phylum Arthropoda; class Insecta; order Lepidoptera; family Crambidae; genus Marasmia; species Marasmia exigua. The sequence goes on along the minus strand of CM032472.1, from coordinate 26,131,374 downwards.
GAATAATTTTCGATGCAAAATAAAACGATATATATAACATATAAAGAGTAGGTATACATTATGTACTGACCAGAACAGTTTCATCTCTATTGATAACAGATGTGGAATTTATACACGAATACGGGACCAAATCATGTTTGTAATCGACACACCAAAATCTGAAAAAATATTAAATATTGTATTATGGAAATGCTTGCGTCTAAGACTAAAATGTAAAAAAAGAAGTAAAATAAAATAACATTTAATTCAGATATGTGTTAGTAACAATCAACTTAAGAACTACCTATTGTTAGTAAGTACTTAATTTGAAATTATTTATATTGTAATTTAATTTAAATTCACGATTTAATTTAGGGAAAATGTAAAGAGTTGTGGAAAATTATTTCATACCTATGCATGTTGAGATTTTTTTCATACCATGATGTGGAATCTTCCAAAGTGTTATCGGCCATGTTACCTTCCACGTGATCAATGTAAATTAAATTTGTACCTGGTCTGTAATTTAAATGAAAAGTTAGTTATAACTTAAAAATAGCGTAGTTAGTAGGAACAAATGTTTATCATCCTCCAACGGCTACGGCGGCCAAACTTAACGATCAGCCACGTACGCAGGATATATTATAGTGCACAAGTGTGTGCGCAAACACAAGTTCACTCTACTCCCTTTCCCTCATATTCCTATGGGACACTAAGTGTGACACAACCGGCGAAGGATCGGGCGCAGGACCAATGGCTTAACGTGCTTCCGAGGCACGGGGTACAAGACCGCCAACTTCCAGACTCCGCGGTGACAAAATAATTTCTTACCGAAAACTTAGGTACAAATTTTTGGCTCGACCCGGGGATCGAACCTGGGACCTCTTGCGCAGCCGGCGCTTTAGAGTGCGACCCATTAACCACTGCGTCAAGGCAGTCAATATTTATATATTTTTTTTATCAGTGGCTGCTACTGGTGTTGCCCACGGCGAACACATAATAACTCTGCCAATGTCGAGTGATTAGAGAGACACGTTATTTTTATGGTTATTGACCGGTGTGGCGAGATTAAATTCTTTTAATATTTATTTAATTTTTTTATATTATTAGGTTGAATACATACAATAGTTCGTTGACGGGATCTTCTTCTGCAGCTTTGAAACCGGGTAGTAGAATACCCTTATATCGAGATCGATCAATAAGTGTGTGTGTATTATCTCCATACTGAAACAAAAAAATCAGGACCAGACATCAGGCTACTACGATCTGTCAAAATTCCTCAAATGATATTGAACCGAACGTGGATTTCGGCGGATAAGGCTAAAACAAGCCGCATTGGCTGATGCAATTTAAAGGTTTTAAATTAGTGTGTGTGTTACAACCTGTGCGTGGGGTGCGAGTACAGACGCAAATAGTGTGCGAGCGAGAAGTGAATAGATGCGCCGCCATTTCTGATCCCATTCTTTATCCGCACAGGTTGTAGCTATTAGTCTCCCAAAAATAAATAAATAAGATGGTAATGGCCTTTTATTTGGCTTTTACTCTCAGTCCTTAAACCCGCATATCTCATTAAGGTGACGGGTACGGCGCACTTGCGACGCCAATCGATTTTAATTTTAGCTACTTAACCGGATCTATTTTAAACAATTTCGGGGCTACAACCTCTCGGCAAACACTTATACTATTTATTAAATAGCCATGCAAAACTTTTGGGTCCAACGTGTACGCGAAAAATTGATTCACGCCAAAAGCGGCCACTTTTGGCGTGAATCAATTTTTCGCGTACAAAAACGGACCTACAAATGTGCATGGTTATTTAATAAATAGTATAAGTGTTTGCGAGGAGTTTGGTAATCCCGAAATTGTTTAAAACCTTAAACCACTAGACCAACAGAGCGTCAATTAAACTCACCTACATTTAACTTAAAAAACAGCTATTTCTTTTTCGTTCGCGCTTTTTATCTGTATGCACGGCCTCACAGAAAACCAGCGTGAAGCAGCACTGTGCTGTGTTTCGTTGCGTGAGTGAGGGTACCGGATGCCCAATCTGGCGGGAAAGTGGAGTTCAAAGGTTGAACTCCACTTGTGACTCCACTGGTGTTGCGGGTGTCCATGGGCGGTGGCAATGCCAATCGCTTACCATCAGGTGATCCATCTGCCGGCTACCACCTACGTCATAAAAAAAATGCAGTTGTGGACGACAGTAAATGCTTCTTCATCATCATCATCATCATCATCAGCCTATCGCAGTCCACTGCTGGACGTAGGCCTCTCCAATTGTTCGCCACTGTGATCTATCCATGGCTTCTCGCATCCAGCTCTTACCAGCCATCCTGCGCAGATCGTCCCCCCACCTAGCCAGAGGGCGCCCTACATTACGTTTGCCAAGACACGGTCAAATGCTACTTACAGTTCTCAAAACCGCGTATCTCACTACGCCATCATCATCTTCCAGCTGAGCAACATCCTGCACCACCTCAGCACCGTTGCCCTTCGCCCTGCGGACCAGTTCCTCCAGCTCCTGAACTTCGAAGGCCACATCCTTTACGAAGTCTCCGTGAGATGTCAAACCTTCGTTGACTAAACTGGTTGGGGAGGTTGGTGACTCGAAGACTATTGTGATCTGAATACAGTAAATATAATAGTGGTAAATATAATCAGGTCGATGTATGTGATATTCTCTAAAAATAGGGGCGACCATCACAGAGCACTTCTTAATATGTGACCATGCATCGGTGACACAGATCCAGTGATGACATTCGGAACCGAAACGTGGCCGCTTACAATGTGCCGATTAAGGAGGCTCAAAGTCACCCAGAGAGCAATGGAGAGGGCTATGCTCGGAGTCTCCCTGCGTGATCGTATCAGAAATGATGAGATCCGCAGGAGAACTAAGGTCACAGACATAGCCCAAAGGATTGCATGCCTCAAGTGGCAATGGGCAGGGCATATAGCGGGGAGAACAGACAGCCGTTGGGGCGGAAAGGACCTCGAGTGGAGGCCACGTACAGGAAGTCGCAGCCGTGGCAGGCCCCCCACAAGGTGGGCCGACGATCTGGTGAGGATCGCGGGAATCCATTGGATGCGGGCGGCACAGGACCGATCTATGTGGAGATCATTGGGGGAGGTCTATGTCCAGCAGTGGACGTCTATTAGCTGAAATGATGATGATGATGATGCATCGGTGAACCCTATGTGATTTGTACTTTGATGGTGATACCTATTTAAAAATATTTACTATGATGGTTGCTAAAAGTGCATTTTTTTTTCAGTTAGTTAAAAATAATAACTAAAATTGTGAAAATATAATGCGCCACGCCACTTACGTCATAGGTTGCCCCGTTGGCGTGGTGGTTAGTGGGTCGCACTTTATAGCGCCGGCTGTGCTTGGGGTCTCGGGTTCGATCCAAAATTTGTACCTGAGTATCTCTGTTAAGAAATCCTCAGGAGTCTGGAAGTTGGCGGTCTTGTACTCCCGTGCCTCGGAAAGCATGTTAAGCCGTTGGTCCTGCGCCTGATCCCTTTTCTGTCGTGTCCCATTGAAATATTAGAGTAAGGGAATAGAGAGTGCATTTGTGTCTGCGCAAACACTTGTGCACTATAATATAACGATAACTGATCTCTGAGATTGGATGTCATGACCGAAATATCGGTTTGGCGGACATTATTATAGGTAGGTTGTGACCATAGATCTAGGCCTATTTTCTACAAATAACGAACTAAGGATAGTCCCTGAACAAAGTTCATGCCAGCTTCTTTTAACATTGCGTGTTGGAACGGGACGACATGAGCTTTAAGTACGGTAATAACTTTAGATTGCGGTATAGAATAATTTGGAGGATGCCCTGCGTTGTAACTCCATTGGTATGTCTTGCATCGGAATTCCGTTATGTCCGCAAACAATTGTCACGCCTTTCAAATTTAACATATCAAATTTGAAAGGTGCCGCAAATATGATAAGTCAAAACATAAAATATCTATAAATTTCCTTTTTTTATGTGATAGGTGGCAGACGAGCAGACGGATCGCCTGATGGTAAGCAATTGCCGCCGCCCATAGACACCCGCGACACCATTCGGGTCACAAGTGCGCTGACAATCTTCAAACCCCCCTTTTTCCCGGATTGAGCCTCCGATACCCTCACTTACGCAGCGAAACACAGAAACAGTGCTGCTTCACGCCGGTTTTCTGTGTATCAGTCTGTCTAGCTGGGCTATTCATACCGAAGCGGGGCTCTCCCACGGTCAACTCTCAGAATAAACCCCACAAATCTTACAAGGTCATCATCATCATCATTAGCAACCCAAACTCGTCCACTGCAGGACAGAAGTCTCCCCTAATGCACACCACTGCTCCCGATTTTCGGCCACTCTCATCCAGCCCACACCAGCCAGCCTTCGAATGTCATCATCCCATCTTGTCGCAGGGCGTCCTACACTACGCTTACCGAGTCGCGGTCTCCACTCAAGGACTCTACGGCTCCAACGGCTGTCAGTTCTGCGGCTAATATGACCAGCCCACTGCCACTTCAGTTTGCTAATTCGGTGGGCTATTTCGGTGACTCTGGTTCTCTGTCGGATAACATCATTTCTGATGCGGTCCTTCAGAGATACTCCGGTTTACTTACAAGGTACCATTTACTAACTTACTTTATTGAGTCTTACGGCATGAGCGAACTGTGGCTTTGTTTCTGTTGGTTCCCGGACAGCCAGGGACTTGAAGCCGAACCTCGTCACGAAATAACTGGCCGCCTAAAAAACGACAAAATTATTAAAAATACGCGGAGAGTAGACGTGTGTAAGTCTTTACTGAAACGACTCAGTGATCCGACTCAGCCAAATGATACACTGTTCCGAATCTCTAATGTTCGCAGGGGCGGCTCTAGCCCAAGAAGAGCCCAGGCGCAATCAATAACCTGGCGCCCTCTTGTTTCAAAATGAACATACTGGAATACTTACAACATGTTCGTCTACCTATAGGCACTCGCTTCATTGTAATTATCAGACAACTCGAATCCTATACGATAGTCCTAGGGTACCCAGGGCTTCGAAGCGAAAGCATTAGACGCAACTGGGAATCACACGCTAAGATGAGGAGAATGATCAGTACTCGCGTCCGCTTCTTGCGGAGCGTTACAGTGTAGCGAGGTGCTCTCAGCGCCATCTAACTTTCGGCGCCCGGGTGCACCGCACCCCCTGCACTATAGGTAAAGACGCCCCTGAATGTTCGCTCCGAACGTATCATTCGACTCAAATGGAGTCCGAGTGATCCGAGTAAGCCGAATAATCACGGATCTATCTTAGAGTTGATATTCTTAATGATTCAAATGAATCGTTTCACTGTTCCGCATCTTTGCACTGACCCAGATGCAAATGTTCAAATCTTTTGAAAGATACGTTTTTGCCTGATCCAGCGGAGCGACACCCTGTGCGTACAGTTTAAGTCGGAATGTATATCATTTAGTCTATAATAAAAATATCTTCACTTACCGTTTTTGCGTTAGCCACCCAAAATATTAGATGGTCAAAATTTACAACTTTACCTATTGCTTCATTAGACTTGCTTATACTCATTTTTGCTGCAACAACAAAATGTTACATGATAATAATTACTTAATATAAACACGTTTATTGATTTAAATGAAAATTTACTTTTAGTTTCATTGAAGGTAGAGTGACGGGTTTCACTGGCTAACAAATCATCTTTTTCTGGTGCCTTCATTAATGGTTTAATTCAAGTAGGTAACTACTACTCTATGTAAGTCCCTGATTAAATCATCATCAGCCCATTTAAGTCCCCACTGCTGGGGCACGGGCCTCCCTTAATCACATGAGGGGTAATTGCCATACTCACCACGCTTGGCAGACGGGTTGGCGAGGGTTTTGATATAAATGCAGAGTTTTCCTTCTCTAGGTGCTGATGATCATGCCAGCAGCTTTACCTTAGTCGCCTTTTACGACACCTCGGTATGTGTGAGGGTGGCCTATTCTACTCTGCCGGGACCACACGCCTGATTAAATATCCCTCTATAATCTCTAAATTTCCTTGTCAAGTTTAGTTTTTAAATTATAATAAGTCAAAATTCAGACAAGTAAAAAAATCTTTTTCTTTATCATTATTCACTTACCACTTGGAATACAAATGGACCCCGCAATCCATCATGATCCAATGAAACACAGAAATAAAATGACTTAGTTTCTGCGGTTGTCAATAATTTATATTAATTTGTCAGATCAATAGCTATGGAATTATGTTAAATTACCTATTGATTAGACACCAATAACACCGACACAATTTTACAGTATGGAATAAATGGTTTGGTGACTCTATCTCCCCTTAAAATGTCATGGGTTCGAATTCACTGTGAACAAACATTCGTGTGATGAGATGATGCGTGTCTGTTCTGTGTCTTGTGATATGATTTATACAACTCGTAGTACTTAACTTATTTGAATAAGATATTTGTAAATAACACAAGGTTTTAACACTTAGGTATAGTTTTGGACTAGGTCAAAAAATATTGATTTTAAAGAACTACTGAGTTCTAGTAACCATTAAAATATTCAAATTGTTTAGCACACAACATTATCTTTGCTCACAGTGAAATCTGCGCAGTCGGATATTTAATACGGGTTCCGTATTCGATTTTAGTAGATGGAGAAGATTTTTAGGCTGAGTTTTTGGTGCTTACAAATGTTATTTTCCATATTATTAATATAGACTAATATATATTTACTTAAAAAATGGACTTGGTACATAATATTATTTATTTTAATCAGCTTAATTTTTTTTATCTGAAAAAGTTTTTGTTTTATGTCATGATATTGTAAAAATTGCATAATGAAATTGATCCATATCGTATATTAAATAAACAATACATATTTTATACTTAAATGCAGAGTTTTCCTTCTCTGGGTGCTGATGATCTTGCCAGCAGCTTTACCTTAGTCGCCTTTTACGACACCTCGGTAAGAGTAAGGGTGGCCTATTCTACTCTGCCGGGGACCACACGGCGTTTAAGTAAATCAAAACCCTCGCCAACCCGTCTGCCAAGCGTGGTGAGTATGGCAATATCCCTCATGTGATTGAGGGAGGCCCGTGCCCCAGCAGTGGGGACTTAAATGGGCTGATGATGATGATGATGACATATTTTTGGACGACCCGTTTGGAACAGTGGTAGTGAACGCTGCCTTTGGTCCAAGGGTTGCGGGTTCGATCCCCGCACAGTACAAACATGCATGAACATGTCTGTTTGTATTGGTCTGGGTGTTTGTATGTATTATAAGTATGTATTTACAAAAGAAAAGTATTATATGTATATATTTGTAATCCCACTGTTGATTCTGATATCCGTAACACAGGTGCTTGAGCTACCTATCTCGGAGTCAGATTAATGTATGTGATGTTTGGAAATATTTATTTATTATTATTATTATTTTATTACTCTGTCATAAAGTACCTATGTAGTTAACTGTTTTACTGCCGCAATTATTGCATGTTGAATTTAAAAATAAATATTCTATTCCAAAATATACAAGGCTTATATTAAATGAAAATAGTCAAGGGCAAAAACTGCAACAAGAGAGCAATAATATAAGTACGTGATTTTCATACTAACCGATTTATATAAAGGACCAAGACTGCTACTAAGTATTTAGTATTCCTTACGCGATCGATCTAAATAAATGCAATAGGTACATAATATTCTACATAAATAGTATCTATGATCTACTTCAAATCATGACTTGTGTTATGGTTAGTAATGTACGTTTGCAATCATTCTAGGTAACCTCGATAGCACAATATTAAATACATAACTCTATTTACTTAAAATAGATACGTACTTAGACATGCATTAAAAAATTAATTATACTCAACATTAGGTTCTTATTGTATACAGGGTGTATCTGTGGACATTTACATCCCTTTACCCACATATTCTACCAACCGTTCTGAACAACATTTTTTTCTTCGAAAAGTCGTAGAAAAAATGTTTTTCGACCTTCGACCATACAAAATGACCAAGTCACGTGACCGACTTTGTATGAGGAGTTGAATTTTTTCTATGCGAATTTCCAAAAGTCATGGAACAAATGTTTTTTTTTCTTTTTTATCGAAAAGCCAATCAGGATGATCTCACTCCGCCTGATGGTAAGCGGCCGTGATATCCAAATATGAGGTTGACAGTCACAAAGGAACTAACAAAGTACCCATTGTGTCTGCCATCCTCAACCTAATGGCCTGCTGAAATGCCGTCTTTCTTTATAATGGTTGATAGACCACGTGGTTAAAGGGACGTTCACAGATACAACCTGTATTGCAGTGATTCAAAAAAGGTAATTAAGGGTGATTGGTTTGACCGATTGGCGATTGAAACAGATGACTTCAACTATAGCATAAGAAGGGTAAGATGCGTAGAGTGAGATTTTTTCTTGGGAAAAGGAAGAAACGAACCAGTTCAATTAAACATAGAAGCGACACGATTTTGTAATGGATGTTTTTCTTATGTATTGGAATCATAAAACACCGAATTTGTTACAAGAAGTTAAAACATGTTTAAAACTATATTCTTCTCTTGGTGTGATAGTAATCGAACCTCTGGCCTTTTGGACTTAACCGGCACACACAGCAGTATCAGATGCAGTAGTATTTTGCTATAATTTATCTTACAGGAGCTACTTTATGATTTTAAAACTCACCATACAACTTGAAAATTTTCTTTGTAATACTAAACTTTATTGGCAAAACATAAAACTATATAAAAACCTTAATTAAACTAAACCTTTTAACAAGAAGGTTACATTACTACTGTATCACTGCATAAAAAATATAAAATGAACTAGACGAAGTGTTTACAAAATTGGTTTATATATTCGACACCTATCTTTTAATTTGATCTAGGTTAATAAATTAATAATTATTAAACTATTATTTCATAAGCGTAACTTCCATAAAATATTTAACGGAATGTCGTTTAGGTATTTGTTGAAAGATATAAGGTTCAAAATGTAATAATTTTAATATTACAGTTATGAAATGAGATATAGTAAATGATCAGATAAAGATCTATCTAGAGACACTTGTATTTAATAGCGGATGGGTGAGGGACGATAATAATATGACGAGTTCTTGCGAGATATTTCGTTTCCGTCCCATAATTTTCCTCGTGCAAGTTTCTCAAATTTATCATCTACATAAACGTCACAAGATATATTTTTACCACACCTAAATACTCCTTTGGCGTAATCTCTTAGCTCGTCAAATCGAGCTACCAGCCATGTATAAAAAATATTTTATAAAAAAAAGTAAGCACGAATGTTTCTATTGTAATTTGACCCTTCCCTTCATAAACGAATCCCCCTATTATTATAATTCACTCCAGCTATTTTCTCAACAGATGGCGCTGTACATGCTATAATTTTAACCATTCTACTCCGCGATGACGAGATTTTTTTCCGTTTAAAGACCCTCCCCGGTCGATGCATTGACGGTATCGCTTCTCGGCCTTTTGGCTAAGATCAAAGTGTAGTATCTGTTCTTTTCAGCTTAATATCTGAAAGTTCCCTCATTGAGGGACCAGTATATTAAACTGATTTTGTAAACCGACGGGATATTCGGGGCTCGCTCCACTCCCGTCACGGGTCGGCCCGGCATTGCAGTGCCGCCGGGATTGGCCTACAACAAACTTTATCAATACTATAGTGTAAAGATTTCTAGAGATACTTGATGTGTATAAATTTTAAATTTATTGATTGACCGTTGACGGGTGGGCGAAGCTAGTACCATAATATAATTAAATGGGCTAATCCCTGCGCTCACACATAGCGCAGTGAGTGTTTTTTTTATCAGCTAACTGGAATCACAGCTGGAACAACTCTGTGTTCGCGTTGGTAGCATGTGACCCCTTTCAGCTCAGAATGTCAAATTCCCAAAATGTCAAGTTCCCAAAATGTTAAGTCCCCAAAATGGCAAGTTCCCAAAATTTCTAATTCCCAAAATGTATTTATTTATAAGATCACCAACAAGATTTACACCAGTACATGATACAATATAACACCAGAAAAAATATAAATCCATCTAAACGAAATCTTATTTATAGGTTAGGCATGCATGCATAGACAACGGCATGCAATATTGACAACAGAAACAGTAGGTAGTGTTGAAAAATGAATTAAATATTACTAAAATGAATTTCACTACAAAGAGAGGTGTTTGGGAAGAATTAGTTTCTTAAATTTAACTAAAGAACCACAACTTATATCGACATCAGTATTCTTAGATTTTATGTTATACTGGCGAATCATTCTGTTTAAAGGAGAAAAATTACCAACATTTGATTTGGAGCTCCTCAAGCCGAATAAGTTATACCGAGATGCTCGCGGCAAGTTCGTTGGGACATTAATATTTACTTTAGACAAAAGTAGATAAACAGTGGAGAATTATGCTATGCTATATATATTATTAAAATATAGAAAAAGTGATTGTAAGTGGGTGTTTAATTATGTGTGTGTGAATGTGTGCGTGTGTGCGTGATTATGTATGTGATTTAATGCTGCACAGCAGGTATGTGTTACTGAATATATTTAAAAAAATCTTCTGACTCCTGGTAAGAGAGGGACAGAAGCCAAGTAAATAATTTACGCCTACATTGGCTTTAAGTCAGATGGTAAATCTAAAGCGTACCGTATACTTGGTTTCGTCTAATCTCTCATGATCAGGAGGCCTAGGGAATGAAATTCTCGTAGTACAAGTAATAGCATCATACAAAACAAACTATGTTCTCAAAAATAAAAATATTTATCTGTATTGAGTGGAAAATTCTCGAGGAATGATTGCACAAGGTTTTGTAATATATTATGTTAATTTCCCAGCAGCCAACCGGCCAGTACCGGACCCTGTGCGTTACTGACGTGGGGTAGAGACGGCCTCTGTCGATGCGATGTTGGAAATTTATTCTCAACGGTAAGCTTTAGAACTTTTTAGATGAATGGATGAGAATCGATTGAAGAATTTCGACAGATTTGTATACATTGATGTGTGGTTGTTATGACGTCCTTTTGCTTTGCTTTGCTTATAAGTATAATCTATCATTGTCTGTCAATTCTACAAGATTGGACAGATTTCAGTAACCCAACGTACAATTTACCTGTACCTAAAATTAATACCATCTTGTATGGACGACTTTTTTATTTTTATCCGAGAGGCGGCAAACGAGCAAGTGGTTTATATTATAACAATTGATGTGCCACGGTCGCTGATGCTGTACCAGTCTTTTAAGATGAAGCATGCTCATCTCTTGAAGGTCATTTCGTCATTACCGCCAGGAAATATCGCAGCGGCCAAACTTGAGACCAATTCTCCGGACGTGATATTTTGTCACCATACGATAAACTAAACCATAGTATTTTTGTGTGGTTGTCATGCGAGATCCGCCATGTTTTTTCAAAACGAAAATCCGAGAATAAGGTCCCTGTTCCACGTTGATCGATATTGAATATGGCCGATTGATTGGTGCGGGATCAGTCACTTCCATGATCAAAGATGTCTTAGAACTAAATCCTAGTTGAAATAGTTGGAGCATTTTATCGTAGATACCTACGAGTGGGTCAGTATCGCCGTGACGCCACGCCACCCCGCCTCTGTGCCGTCTCGTCGTTCGATTCCAGTTTGGTACATTTGCATTTTGTTTATCACTTAGTTGGGCACTGTGGTTCGGTTTGCCAGTTGATTGTATAAAACTTGTTTAGATATTCTTTTTGCAAAATATTGTCATAAATATAAGTACCTATTTGTATAGATACATATACAACTTTATTCATAAACGTTCAAGGGTGATTTTGCGAAATTTGACTTTCCGGTTTCTTCGCGTGTCAATTCCATGCGCTCAAAAATATTGTTCAAATAAGAAGTTTGAATTGAAAGGAGGGTACGTATCTTTACGTGTTCTTATGTTAGCGAACACGGTGTTTCGACATTAAACTGCTTTTTAACACAGATTTGGTTAAGACAGAATTAACAACTATTTATGAAAAATACACCTAATATTTTTCTAATAGTCAAATGCTATGTCAAAAACTAACATTTAGACGTCAATTTTGTCACCTTGCATTGTATACAAACCCTCTTATTCCAAAACGTGGTATAAAATAAGTAGTGGGATTAATACTGGCAATAACTAAAGAACTAGAGAAAACATTATTACAAAACTAAGTTTAGCGGTTTTTAGTATATTAACTATAATTATTAAGTTAAACCACTCGGACCCCTAGTTTAAAATGAGTACTAAAATAATAACCTCAAAATATCGATTCAGTAACCATAACAACCTTATCCCTGTGACAGTTCATTCCGTTTTACACCAAAGTTATTTGTGGGAAAGTAGTTAATTTATTTTTTGGATTTAATCCCAAAAATATAAGCAATTCCTATGCATATTACTTGGAAACCTTACTTAGGTCAATATTTTAATTTATTGTCGCTTAAAAACAATTCTAAAATATTTTTACTTCAGACAACAAAATAAGGTTATGTAAAATGAAATGTCACTGAACGAATGATTGAATGATTCGATCCATTTTGTCACTATCCGGCGGTACTAAATGGTCTATGGTTAGTCGAGGATTTGTAATAAAAATTTAAGAACTAACATTATTCCGTAATAATCATGAACTTGCTAGTGTAGGATTAAAACCGGTATCAGAGCAGTTTTTTGTAATAAGAGGAAAGGTGTGTATCTTCTTTTGGCCGTAAATTAATGTCTTATTATCACGTAAGGGAAACCCTATATGCGGTATTATTAGTATTTTTATGTAAGCGGTTATAACTAAAAGTTTACAAAAAAATATATTCAATTATTGTAAGAGCAAAATGTATCTCGCGAGATTGTAAACTATCAATAATTATGATCCGCACCATACCAACAATTTTAATTTTCTAGTTAGGTATCTATAATAAAATAATGCGTAATATTGAATACTGCATTTTACGCATAATTTATCGATAAATAACTATATCGCGAGTTACATTATGATTTTCGACGAATGAAGTAAACACTAATGCGTTCATATCTTTTGCTCGGCGCTCGAACCTCTGTGCGGGGGCTCGGCTCCTAGGTACTATAGCGCGAGCTGTTAGGGCATATTCATAAGACTATGGTAAACCATTCAAGAAACACTATTCATAAAAGATTTTTTTTTTATATGAGAGGTGGCAGACGAGCAGACGGATCACCTGATGGTAAGCAATTCCGCCGCCCATGGACACCCGCAACACCAGTGGAGTCACAAGTGCGCTGCCAACCTATTCCCCTTCCCCCCATTGGGCCTCCGGTAACCTGACTCACACGGCGAAACACAGCGCTGGCGCTGCTTCACGCCGGTCTTCTGTGAGGCAGTGGTATCACTCCGGTCTTTGAAGAAGAATGGCTTGAGAGTGCCCTGTTTTCTCGTGGTCCCAGTATTTGGTCCCATTAATGGGACCACAAGGTGAAACTGTTTCTCGTAGTCCCATTTCTATATTCAGTAACTTATTATACTTACTTATTCTTTCATCTCTGGTAAATACCAGAGATGAAAGATATACGGGATATAATCTATATGCGTATTTCTACCATTAGCTCGGCGGTGAGGGTAAACATCGTGAGGAAACCACGTTCCGGATAGTTTCTGAAACGTGTATTTATGATTTAGTTGGTCTGGCTACCCTGTCTAAGGGGGGCAAAGGTAAGATGGTAGGCGCTTCATTGTAATTATCAGAATGCCTTAATCCTGAAACATGGTCTAAGCGTTGGACGCAGCCGGAAATTAACTAATATAAATTAACTAATATAAATTAACTAATATAAATTAACTAATATAAATTAACTAATATAAATTAACTAATATAAATTAACTAATATAAATTAACTAATATAAATTAACTAATATAAATTAACTAATATAAATTAACTAATATAAATTAACGAATATAAATTAACTAATATAACATGAGGAGGACAATGTTTGAGAAAGTGCAGATTTTTTTAATAAATGCAAAATTTTAGCTCGTACCTTACATTTGTTTAATGAGTCTTCAAATTATATACCTAAGCAAAATAAGGAATACGAGTAAGTACACATTAAAAATCTTTAACACGTCTTTGGGGTAGGTCTCGAACTCCAACGACCTTTTTGCGAATTGCACTAAATAAATAAACATTTCATATCATCAAATGTCTTGATCCAACTCCGAGATAAATAGGTAGCTCAAGCACTGGTGTTACGGATATTAAAATCAACAGAGGGATTACAAATATATACATACAATACCTTTTTTTGTAAATATATACTTATAATACATAGAAAACACCCAGACCAATACAAACAGACATGTTCATACACACAAATGTTTGTACTGTGCGGGGATAGAACAAAGGCAGCGTTCACTACCACTGGTCCAAATGGGTCTAAAGCCACTGATAAGAGTAGATAGGCAAGTTGAAGAGCATCTATATAAGTAGTATATACATTTTAAATATTATACTTTGAGAGCTGTAGATTTAAAAAAATAATTAATTATGTCTCTAAACAAAAGACATTATTTTCTCCGAAAAATCATTAGAGATCGAAGTTCAGTAGTAATTAATTGTATTATGTGGGCCGATCCCCGGCGGCACTGCAATGCCGGGCTGACCCGTGGCGGGAGTAGAGCGAGCCCCGAACATCCCGTCGATTTACAAAAATCTGTTTAATACACTGGTCCCTCAACGAGGGAACTTTCAGATATTAAGCTGAAAAGAACAGATACTACACTTTGATCTTAGCCAAAAGGCCGAGAAGCGATACCGTCAAAGCATCGATCCGGGAGGGTCATTAAACGGAAAAATATCTCGTCGTCGCGGTGTAGGATGGTTAAAATTGTAGGATGTACAGCGCCATCTATTGGGAATATGGCTTTAGTTATCATAATATCAGATATCATATCGCTAGTCGTGCGTGATTTTTTCAATCAATTTAATATGTTACCTATAATTTATTAAACAGTGTGGAATGTCCTTTACTCCTATCTTGTTTTCATAAAACGTGGATTGGTATTATAACACGCCACATTTCTGGCTGGAATATAAAACTGTTCTCGAACTATCTCGTTTCAGTTCCATAGTAGATACTGGTGTAATTGTATAGAAAATTGAGTTTTTGTGAAAAATACTTATTTGATACATTTGTGGATACGAGTTTTTAGAAGAATTTGGATCGAAAAAGAAAATGGTAAGCTTACACAATTAAATTAGTAGACCACATGATATCTTAATAAAGTCAAATTTTATTATTAAAATAATAAATAGAAGTATTTTTATTGAATCACATTTAATTAATTCCGCCAATTTCGATTGAATTTTAAAATTCTTACATTTCGAAAATTAAATGGAATCCTATGGAAATAAAGTTAAAATTGTTGGTCGAAAGACAGATTTAGAAAGATCTTTCCTCTTAAGGTGTAATATTCATTATTCTGGTAAATTATTTACTACGAGTACCTATGTATCTCGTATTTTTAGATTTCAACCACTATATCATCTCAAATGTCATTAGTTAAAACTTTATAAAGTGTCATGTTTTCCAGTTACACACTGATAAAGATGAAGGGTTTTTTCATAAAGTTCAATAAAACTTTGTTACCTAGCTAAAACCGTGGTAAAGAGCAGTTTTGACGTTTAAACAATCCTCATGACATCACATACCTACATATTTACTGACTGACCGGATGGCGCAATTGGTAGTGACCCTGCCTCTTACGCCAAAGGTCGTGGGTTCGATCCCCACCCTGGACAAACATTCGTGCGATGAACACTTGTGTTTGTTCAGTGTCTGGGTGTAATATATGTATTTTAGTATATATTTGTGTTCCTCTGTTGTTTGATATCTGTAACACAAGTGCTCAAGCTACTTAGTGCGGAATCAGGTCAACGTATGAGATGTTGTGAGAATTATTATGTATTTAAGTAATTTCAAAACATCACATTTATAGATCTGACCCCGAGATAGGTAGCTCAAGCACCTGTGTTACGGGTATCAGAATCAACAGTGGGATTACAAATATATACATATACTACTTTACTTTTGTAAATACATACTCATAATTAAGTAGGAAACACCCAGACCAATACAAACAGACATGTTCATGCTCACGAATGTTTGTACTGTGCGGGGATCGAACCCGCAACCCTTGCACCAGAGGTAGCGTTCACTACCAAACGGGTCGTCACTGGCTCGATGGAGCATTCACATTACCTATAACAAGAACGTTTCTATATTCTTGCGCATTTGATAGTGATATTTACTCTATCGTACTTTTTTATGTGATAGGTGGTAGACGAGCAGATGGATCACTTAGTAAGCGATTGCCACCGCCCATAGATACCTTTAAACCCCCTTAGACCCGTATTCAGCCTTCGGTACCCTCATTCCACCACCACCTCAAGTACGGTTTTCTGTGAGGCAGATTCATACCGAGGCGTGGCTCTCCCACGGTCAAACAAATCAAACTTATTTCAGGAAACCTCGTTTAAATTGTTTTTTCTCTTCTAGACTACGTACACAGACAAGGGGAAGAAACCAGAAAATGGGAGATTTCTCGCCTTCGACCACCTCACATTTTGGGTTTCAAACGCCAAACAGGTAAAGAGATATTTTACTTCGTTACTTATGGTATATGTTTATGGTGGACTGGTACCTACATGTTATGGGAAATGTTTGAAATCTCGGAATTGTATACAATTTCTAGAAAATGTCTACTATTCCTGATATCGATTAGGGAATGTTTAAAATAGCATGGATTTTGTGATAAAATAAGATTTTGCCAAGTAACCGCAACAGAACATTGCATAGTTTTCCCAACATAATCTTTTCCCATCAGTTCTTTTTCCTCTGGCGCATTGCCCGATTTGAGTAAGTGTACACCTACGCGAATATACTAAAATTCGTCTTTAGCTCTGAAGGTTGGCCGTCAGCTTCGCAAAATCCCCTCTGATCATTGCGGGACGAAAATGCCAGTCCACTCCCTTATATTTCGTAGTCACGACTCTTTCTTCGTCCAAACGCGTCGCCATCTCCCTATTTTACCCATCATTATGAGTGAGGTGGCGCAACGTGCTATCTTAGACTCTGTTTGCGAGACCGCGTACCCAACAATGAAATCCGAAAGAGACGTAGGGTAGTAGACGTTGGGACGCGAGGGTGTGGGCTAAAGTCGAAATTGGGCAGGACACCTGGCAAGGCGTAAAAATGATGAACTATAAAACTTACCGAATGACAGCCAAGAGTGGGACGACATCCTGTGGGTAGACCACCTGCCCGATGGTCTGACGATATTGTAACGGCAGTGGGGAAACAATGGATAAGGCTGGCAGGGGACAGAAGGGAGTGGCGTGAAAGAAAAGTACTATACTCAGCAGTGGGTGGATGTAGGCTGATATGATGATGATTTCAATCAAGCAAATGGTTCCTTGACCTCATCATGATGGGCCCAACCTAGATCACTTACTTAGGCGTATAACTAATGCCTTATCTAAGTTAATAATACTTACCAAAAGCAAAATATTACCCTGCGTAATTTTACTAATGTAATGTAATGTATGTAATTGCAAACGGAAATATTTTGCTCTCCAATGATTTTGCTTGGTTTTTTTTTGTGGCGCAGTTTCCTCACTCTACCTCACCTGATGGAAGAAATTGAAAGATAAATTCATCATTCACTTCTTCACTGTTCGGAGCATAGACTTAAGTCACCTTATTATAAATCGCGATCTAAATTTATTACCGTGCTAAAGCGCATGTCATCCCGTTCCAACGCGTTAATTCGCGATTCGTAATAAGGGGGAAGATGCCGCTAGTACATTTTAATTCTATGTTTCGAAGATGGCTGTTGGGATAAAGACTTTCCTAATGAAACACCCAATTCACCACTTATTAGTCTGTGCAATTCACAAATAGTTTCTATTGAAATAATTTGTTTCTTTTTAAATCCTAAAATAAATCCAAACCTGTTCTAGGCGGCCAGTTACTATGTGACAAGATTCGGCTTCGAACCTTTGGCATTCGCGGGGTTGGAGACGGGCTCGCGAAAAACGGCGTCATATGCCGTAAGAATGAATAAGGTAACCCAGTCCAGTATGGTTATTAGTTTGTAAGCTAATTAGCGTAGAACTAGTTGTTTTGTTTGTGCGGAATATGGTTGGAAATATTATCTAGAGGTGGAATGTTTATGGTCTTGTTTAAGGCGACGCGTGGACCTAACTAGCGACGACACGCAACGCAAACGCAAACAATTTAAATTGATGCCAACTAAACCGGATATCTTTATAAAAAATTCGAAATTCGAGCCTCTCGGAAACAATAAATAGTATTTACCTAATTCTTATAATTAACTTTTTGATCTGTTTTGCACTCGGAATTTGGATTTACGCCATAAGTGGCCTTTTTTGGCGGTAATTCATATTTCTAGTAGGAAGTATGTAGACCAAAAAGTTAATCATAAGTACTTACCTATTGAATAAATTTTATTTGTTTCGCCGTGTGAATGAGGTTACCGGAGGCCCAATGGGGGAAGGGGAAAAGGTTGGCAGCGCACTTGTGACTCTGGTGGTACGGGTGTTACGGGTGTCCATCAGGTGATCCGTCTGGTCGTCTGTCACCTCTCATATAAAAAAAATTAAATAGTATAAGTTCTTTTCGAGATGCTTGAACTTCGATATTGTTAATAACGTATCCGGTTTAGATGCTAACAATTTAAATCAAAGGCGTCGCTAGTGTCTCTACCCGTCACCTTAAGATAGTAGGTAATAAGTAAGATACGAGTACTTAGTTATTTTCTACCAACCATTCTGAACAATGTTTGTTCTACGACATTGGAAATTCGTCGAAATTTTTTTCGACACAACGAAAAGTAGGTACTTAGGTAGTGGGTGCCGCGTGTAGTAATTTGAAAAAATTATGTTTATTTCATATGTATGTTAGACTGTAAGGTATTTATTATATAGACCAATAAAATATTTTTAAATGTATCTTGTTTAATCGATACAGTGTCTAAAACAAGAGAAGAATAAAGGCTGTTAACTCCAGAGCAAGATCGTTTCACTGATGGGATCATCACATTCAAAAAATGAATTGTTATTATTTTTAGACACGCGTGGTGATTAAGCTTAACTTGATTTCTATGATGGAGGCCTGTGCCCTGCAGTGGAACTCTAAATATTCTGATACTTTACTTTAACTTTAGGTTATACTAATCACAAAATACTCCTAAAAATAAGTAGTACCTTCCTATTCTCCTCCTCCTTGTGTCGATGACCTCAATGCTAAGGGTCGTGACCACGACATAACACTTTTTCCAGTATTTTCTTTCGCCAGTTTGACCTGTCTTCAGCGGCGTGAATGGCATCGCACACTGAGGTGTTTAGCGTGGCACTAATCTGGAGCCCAATTCTCGGGCTCGTGACATTTATTTTCATACGACATATATCACTAAAATATAGTTTTTTTGTAGTGATATCCGCCATGTTTTCAAAATATCACGAGCACGAGAATTGGGCTCCTGGTCTGACCATCGCGTTAGAATTCTTCCTCTCGGTCCTTACCTTAGCACCTTCCTAATAGCACTTCAGAAATATACCTACTCCCTTCCAGATAATATTCGTCTTCCAAGCCCAATATGAACCTGAGGAGACCGCCTTCAACAAGGAGGTGGCCTTCCACGGAGACTTCGTCAAGGACGTGGCCTTCAACGTCGAGAACCTTGACTTCATAGTGTCGTACGCCAGGAAGCAGGGCGCGATGGTCGTGAGGGACATTTGGGAGGAGCGGGACGAGTTCGGAGTAGTCAGGATGGCAACGTTGAAAACTGTAAGTAGCTATATCTATGTGAGTCTCAGATTAAACTTTATTGGTTTAATCTAAGAAGAGACTATAAGTGAGTGGATCGGAATGTAAGACGAGTAGAATAAATAAATCAATAAATAAATATTTCACAACATCCGATACATTGATCTGACTCCGAGATAGGTAGCTCAAGCACCTGTGTTACGGATATCAGAATCAAGAGTGGGATTACAAATATATAAAAATAAAGAAATAAAATAAAAAATAAAATATCTTTATTTCAACTAAACAAAGGCTCTTACAAAATTAGTGGCAGGAGCCCCCTTTTAAGCTTCAGAAAGCCTGTGTCAGGAGGCACCGCTCTTCAGTAACAATATACTATGATAATACACAGTGCAATAACTTATACTAGATTATGATGATCACAGGAGCCCAATTCTCGGGCTCGTGACACCCCGAAAGTGATATATGTCGTATGAAAACAGATGTCACGAGCACGAGCACTGGGGTCCATGTAACATTAAGATAACGATGAGTGATAATTTAATATAAGATTTACAAATTTGAGTATAAGATCTACAAATATAAGATCTACAAAATTTTATTAAGTATATTTATATATACCCAATGGACTTTACAATGCGTCTCCATAAGAAGAAAAGAAAACAAAGTACCTACTACCCGAAGGGAAGACATGGTAGAAACCACGTCTGTAGAAACTTTGTGTCTTTGTGTAATAAAATACATACCTAACTCTCCCTCCCTCCTATACGTTTGGTCTCTGGTTTTATATCTACCTACCCTTTTAACAAATGTAATCTTTATGTATGTCATAAAAAATAAATGTATGTATCTTGTTTAGTATGTATTATATCTTGTTAAGTATGAATGTATTATTTATGTTTTGCTGCAATTAACCGTAATTTGGTTTCTGTGCGATAATGAATATCTATCTACGTGCAAGTATCATAAACTTATCATTGTGTTTCTTTGTTTTGTGTGCATATTGATCTAACTATCTATTCTTAAAAGTGCTTCTATTTCCTCGTAGTTTTTGGATTTTAACCAAACAGTTAAAATTCTTTTACAGTCATAGTAAAGTTTATTGTGTATGTCGAGATGCTTGTTTATGCTATTATATAGGTGTGCCGACCGTTTGTTAAATTGTCGGTTTGCAAAAGTAGTTTTGGTTTTTGGTACTCTAATTACATTATCTCTCCTCCTCCTATTATTCACAATATTTTTGTCAAATATCGACAATTTATGTTTTTTCAGTACGGTACAAAGGATATATAATTTCCTAACTGACAGTAGGTTTGATATATTATAAAGACTTTCAGTTGCAAATCTCATTTTTTTAAAGTACATTATCTTTATAAGGTTACGTTGAGCACGTTCCACCTCTAAGAAACGTGTCTTTGCCGCTCCCCCCCAAATAGGTATGCAGTACACAATAACAGACTGAGCAAGGGATATGTATATGTCTCTCAAAACATCTCTTGATGCTTCCTGTGCACCATCTACACCTCTAGGAAGCACATGTCTAAGAGTTTTGAATATCCAATTTAGTTTTCGAATTCTAAGAATGACATGTTCGATGTGCGCGTACCAGGACAGCCTCTGGTCAACAAGAACCCCCAGGTATTTAGCCTGCGTGACTTTTGGTATTTCAGGGCAACCACAGTTGCCACCGTTCACGTTGTGATTATGTATTTTGATGTTAAAGTCTTTAGAGGGTTGCCTGTCATTATAAATACTAAAGCACATGTAGTTGGTTTTAGTGGTGTTAATCGTTAGGATATTATTGCGCAATCACTTGTTCACCAGCTGCAGTGTGTACTCAGTTCTATCTTTTACAGCTTCCCAAGTATCACCCCTTATGAGAATGGCGGTATCGTCTGCGTACGAGAAAAGATTTACATTTGATATGCGCATGTTGCACAGATCGTTCAGGTAAATCAAAAACAAAGTAGGGCCAAGCACACTGCCCTGGGGAACCCCATATGTAACCTCTATGCAGTTGCTAGTGCAAGTTTCAAGCTTTACCATTTGTTGTCTGTCAGAAAGATAATCCTTGAAAAGTTTCAATGGAACATCCCTTACTCCGAGCTTTTCTAGCTTATGTACAAGGATGGGGACAGAAACAGTATCAAATGCTTTTTGTAAGTCCAAAAATAAAGCTAAGCACTTATGCCGATTATCAAGCTGCTCAGAAACTAAAGAGGTTAGTGCATATCTGCACTAACCTCTCAGCATCAATCAGCATCCTCCGTTGATAATCCCTTCCTAAACCCAAATTGGGAGGGGGACAGGATATTACACTTCTCCAAGTAATTGAGCAGCCTTTTATTAAGCAGCTTTTCTAATATTTTAGAGATAGCAGGTAAGACCGAGATAGGCCTATAATTACCGATACTGTCCCTATCTCCACCCTTATAGACAGGTGTTATTATAGATTTTTTAAGCGGGCTTGGGAAAATACCCTTTTTAAAGCAAATGTTAGCAAGGTGAGTAATAATGGGCAAGACTTCCAATTTTGCCAGTTTCAAAAAACTAATAGGAATATTGTCCCAGCCAGGGGCGCTGTCTGATCTGAGATTCATTATGATACTATTCACCTCATCGGCGTCAGTTTGTAGAAGGACAAAGGAGTGTAGCAGAGTTGGTAAGCTTTGCAAGTAAGTATGCGAATCATTAGTTGTAAAAGTACTGTTTTGGGCAAGTTCTTTTCCTATGTTCGCAAAATAGTCGTTGGCAAAATTAGCCGACTCAGTGGGGGTCGCTTTAAGGTTAAGTAATTCTGGATTTGAGGATTTCTTGCTATTAGTATAAGTAAAACTCTTAATGTTTTTCCATAGTAATTTGTTATTTTTTATAGATTTTTGTAACAGTTCCCTTTCATATTTTCTTTTTATTTTTTTTATTAAGTTGTTGCAGTAGTTTCTATATCTAATATATGTTATTTTTACTATTTCATTGTATGGTTGTCTACGAACGTCTTTCTGTAGCTTATTTCGATTTTTTATGCATCGCAATAATCCAGGGGTGATCCAGGGCTTGATGTTACGATATTTTTTGGGAATCGTAGAAATTTCGGTGTTTGATTTTAAAACCTCAGTTAATTTGCATATCATCCCTTCGATTATCCTATTGGGATCATCAGTAAACAGTAATTCAGAAAGATTTCTATTTTTAAGGTCCTCTAATGCCTGCTCAAAATTAACTGTAGTTTTTGTTTTATTTACTGCAGTATTGTATTTCATTTTTGATATAGACAAAAGTGTTGTAAAATGGTCTGTGATAGATGTATGCAGAATAGCTATAGATGCAGTGTATTTTATTTTATTTATTTTTAACATAATGTGATCCAAACAATTTTTACCCCTAGTAGGTAGGGTATGGCCTGCTAGAATACCGTATGTCGATAACATGTTAGAATAATGAATTCGATTATTTTGTTCATACGAAGGTTCACATAATTTAGGCCTAATATTAATATTTATGTCACCTGTAACGATTATACCCTTTTTTGTGGATCCTAGATGATCTAATTGTGAGCCCAAGGAGTCTATAAAACTAACTGCATTTGTATGAGAGGGAGATCTGTATATGCAAAACACAATGTTGTTTAAGATTTCAATCTTTAGGCAAGATGCCTGACATAACTTTATCTCTTTAACCTTATGTTGTAATGTACCCTTAACATACACCACTACACCATCATTCTGATTCATCTGAAATTGGGTATAATAGGTATGATAGTTAGGTAGCTGAGGAAGTGGTTTATTTGGGTTTATTCTACACTCTGCAAGGATGATAATATCTGTCTCAAATGAAAGGCTAGACATAGTTAGTGAAAAATCGTTGAAATTGCAGTAAATGCTACGTATGTTCTGTGAAATTAGTGTCAAATCACTTTTATTAATTTTAAGATATTTATTAAGGTCACCTACGTCACATTCAAATGAACGGGCCACCTCCATAGTATCTATCTCATTAACTGTGCTTATCGTATCACACATACAAAATGAAACAAAAGAAACAAATCGTTATATTAAAGGGGCTTATGTTTTGCAGTAAGCATACTAGAACTCGCCGCAGAGTTTGGTTACTAATACATCTTTGTTGCATGAATAATGGTATGACATGGTAATCATGAAGGATTAATCTTTGAGTACCAAAAACACACTTGACATTTCTTAAGTTAATGCACAAAAAGTAAGAAAGCGACATTATAATCAACAGTGGGCGATTCGTGTATTGTGATGTAGTTAGATGTAGGTCATGTAGTTGCGAAGTATTTTTACACGTAATGCGAAAAAAAATAGAGTAGCTTGTGTAGCAAATAGCTTGTGTTTCACATTTGCACAAAAAAAACAGAAGTACAACATAAACAATTAATAATACATACTTGTTTGGGTTTATAGAACCATTTAAGATACCAGTCAGACTAAGTATCACACAGAGAATAAGAAACCCGTTTTTTAAACTTAGAAACAGTCAGTCTCCTAATAGAAGGTGATGCACTTGTTCCTCACTGCGAATTAATATTATTGGAGATTGTTCATTCCTCCTGACGTAAATTTTACCGTAATTCGTCCAGCAAAACCGATAACCTTTAGATTTTGCCAAATCTCGGGCTAAATAGTGCAGTCGTGATCCCTTGGCAGTCAGATGTTCTGACAGGAAGACTGGGGTGTCCTCCTGTGTTTTAAATCCCAGCTGTTTGGCTGTTAGCTTGGACTTGGCCTGTGCGTTGAATAGTTTGCCGCGCTTTAGAATATCAGCCTTAATTAATGCCGATGTGGTTTCTACGACAATTGGCGTATTTTTCTGGTCGGTTTTGTTACCTCTCACTCTATAGATGTCCTTAATTTCAGACCTGGATATTTGGCAGGTGAGGGACTCGGCGAGGCACGTGACCATTTCCACAAGGTCCTGTTTACTTTCGTTCGGCTTTTTTGGTACATTTTTTATTTCGAAGTTGGTTTTCCGCATCGTCATTTGCATATCCTCCATTTTGTTCTCCAAAAACACAATGTACTGTCTTTCTTCTTTGAGATTCTGCTCCAAGAAGGTAATTTGTCTTTTGAGGTCTTCATTTTGGGCCGTCAGCGAGCCAACGGAGGTCGCGATATTTAGGTTTGTTTGCTGGATATCGCTGATAGCTGTTTTAATGTCAGCAATTTCGTCCTTATGGGTATTGGTGAAGTAAGTAATTAGTTGTCTCATTTCCTCCTTGAATTTCTCAAATTGTGAGACAATTTTTTCCGTTTCCGTATTGTTCTGTTGGTTTTGAGTGCGTCGCTGAGTGACATATTCGTAGTTTTGTGGCGTCCTATTGCCATCTCTGTCTTCCTCAGAGAGGCAAATTGACATGTTCGGATCTAACAACGAATTCATCGGATCGCTCATATTTAGGGCAGGATACAATTTTTATTTCACGCGACGCACGTCTACTCTCAAGTAAGTTTTCGGACGAAGAGGAATATATACAAAAATTACTTTTTTTTTGTAAATATATACTTATAATACATAGAAAACACCCAGACCAATACAAACAGACATGTTCATGCACTCAAATGTTTGTAACTGTGGGGGGATCGAACCCGCATCCCTTGGACCAAAGGCAGCGTTCACTACCACTGTTACAAACGGTCGTCAGAATAGAACCAAACAATTTTTATCTTACTATAATGCTATCGTCCAACCGATTTCGGCTTCTGCGGCCAATGTCAACGATCAGCCACTTACCTACGCTAAATATATTTTATTGCTCAAATGTGTGCGCAAACACAAGTGCACTCTCTAGTCCCTTCCATCATTATCCGATGGGACACTGCGTGACACGACCGGAGAGGGCTCGGGCGCAGGAACAACGGCTTTCTGAGGCACGGGGGTACAAGACCGCCAAATTCCAGACTCGGGGCTGACACTGAATTTCTTTACAGAAAAACTCAGGTACAAATTTAGGCCCGAACCGGGGATCGAACCCGGGCCACAAAGCGCAACCGTCGCTTTAAAGTGCGACGTACTACCCACTGCGCCAACGAGGCTTACTCTATGAATGGAACGAAGAACCAGTGAAAGGCGAGAACAAAAACCGCGAGAGAGCCAAGCTTCGGCATGAATGGGCCGGCTCGACCGGAGTAATACCACGGCCTCACAGAAAACCAGCGTGAAGCAGCACTGTGCTGTTTCGCTGCGTGGTGACTGAGTGAGGGTACCGGAGGCCCAATCCGGAGGAAAGAGGGGTTTAAGGTAGGCAGCGCACTTGTGACTCCACTGGTGTCGCAGGTGTCCATGGGCGGCGGCAATCGCTTACCATCAGGTGATCCATCTGCTCGTCTGCCACCTATCACATAAAAAAAACAAAAGAGTCCGCGCCATGTAAGAAGAACACGGAACTAAAATTTGAGATACTTTGTGATCCTAATAATAAAGCTTAAATTTGAATGTTGGTGGCGACTCAAGCCTGCTTTTCACGGGACTTCTTTGGTGACGTGGACTCGAGTTTGACGGGGATGCGAGACGACGGAAGACGTTAATCTTGCTTGCTCAGTGTTTTATCCAAATAAAGAATTCAAAAAAAAATTCAAAAGTACTTTATTTGCTTAGGCTTATATAATAATAATCATCCAACCGATTACGACTACGGCGGCCAATCTCAACGATCAGCCACGTACGCAGGATATATTATAGTGTTCAAGTGTGTGCGCAAACACAAGTGCACTCTCTATTCCCTTGCCCTCATAATCCGATGGGACACTAATGTGACACGACCGGAGAGGGATCAAGCGTAGGACCAACAGCTTAACGTGCTTTCCGAGGCACGGGGGTACAAGACCGCCAACTTCCAGACTCCGGGCTACCACTAAGAATTTCTTGCCGAAAACTTAGGTACAAATTTTTGGCCCGACCCGGGGATCGAACCCGGGACCTCTTACGCAGCCGTCGCTTTAAAGTGCGACCCTCTAACCACTGCGCCACCGAGGCAGTCAAGTCAGTCGAGGCTTATATACAGCTCTTACAAATCATCATACATGAAAAATATAAATTATAACTATGTACATTATACATGTAATTACACATATATGTCGATACAAAAAATATACTAAGAAATGAATAAATATAATGTGATTCTACCACCGGAATCGGAAAGTTGATTCTGACGAGAAGATCCGGCAAGAAACTCGGCAGTTAGATAACTCTTTCAAATCACCAAAATTTTTATAGGTACAGTATCATGGGTGTAGGCGAACAGTTTATCATTTCCACAAATTCGTGTCATTTAAGTAATTATTAACTGTATAATAAGGCTTTTGCCATTAGAAGTTTAGTGAGGGCGGGTCACTATAAATAAATGCATACAAAATCTCACGTATTGATCTGATTCCATACTAAGGACCCATTTAGATTGCGACTTTTTGCAGTGATTCAAACACGATTCTCGATACTCTCGAAGTAGTATCGATGGTATGACCCGTTGCTAAAAGCAGCGAGCGATACAATCTCTAAGCATCTTCTTCTTCGTTTGGTCAGTCGCGAGACAATCTACTTACCTACAAGGGTTGCAAAACTAACCATTTGGCTCCGTAAGATGGCCGATTCAAGTGTCACTGACTTAGATTAAATCAAAATAGCGGGTCACTGGTGTTAATCTAAACCTTTGCAAAGATGGTATCCAGGCTTCCAGCTTGGTACTAGCCCTTTTAAGAAAAATAATTAAAGCTGTTAAAAGTGACGAATGTTACATTTTTTCATTCTTGTATATTGTTCCCAGTATGGCGACAACACACACACTTTAGTTGATAGGACTAAATACAGAGGCCCCTTCCTGCCTGGTTACCAGCTCCTCAAACAAGATCCCATAAGCAAATATTTGTAAGTATAAATTACAATAACCGAAAGCTATAACAGAGAACATAACATAATATTTAGGTACCTGGAGTACCAACTCGATTAAATCCTAAAGAAGTTACATAGGGCTTTATTCATAAACATTCAATAAACGTTCGTTAGCTAAAACGGTGTTAATTCCATTGACACGTGTCGTCTATTGTGCCCTATTTATGGCAAGGGGAAAGTCGGCTGGATGTCATTCCAAGCAGCCATGTTTCTGATGCTGCCAAGCTCCGTTAGAACAATGTCACAAAACCAGCACTTTGTCTGCTGGTTTTGTGACATTGCTCTAGCAGTTTTGACGTTTGAATTAATCAATATTCATACAACATTTTCATAAAATCAGGATAACTGCTTTATAACACCGTTTTCACACAGTTTACCGTTTAACAAACATTTATGAATAAGTTTGGGTGAGTGGCATGCCTCTCGGTCTTCTACCGGATTCATTTCGGGGAGTGTGCGGAGGTTCTACATAATTTGATCCCCCCCAGCCCAGTCCATCATCGGACGACAAGGTGCGGCGAGTGCTTTCATCCTTATGTGGTAGAAATACCCCTTATCCGCACGAAGTGATTTGCTTCCACATTTATAATGCGGACGGCTAAGGAATGGAACTCTCTGCCGAGATCTGTTTTTCCTGACCACTATAATCTGGGCATCTTTAAGGCAAGAGTGAACAGGCATCTTTTAGGTAAACGCGTATCATCCTAGACCTCATCGTCGCTTTCCATCAGGTGCGATTGTGGTCAAGCGTTGGCTTATTGACCAAAAAAAAAAGTTTAAAAAAAAAAACGTTAATCACAAGAATTTTTATCCTGAATGGGAATCGAACCCTTATTGTACGAGTAGGTACTATCTGTTGTATCATACTTGTATTTTGTTTTTGTGCAATAAAGAATTATCTATCTATCGTGTGAGGCAGTCACTACCAAAATGGCCAGTGAAAAACAAAGACTAGGAGCCCAATTCTCGGGCTCGTGACATTTATTTTCATACGACATATATCACCAAAACATAGTTTTTTTGTATGGTTTTCGGGAGATATCCGCCATGTTCTCAAAATATCACAAGCACGAGAATAGGGCTCTCGGTATGATTTTGGAATACGTCCAAAAATAACAGGACACTTGATTTAATTTCCTGAATCTTGCTATACCTACATTAGGTAAGTAGTAGCTTGCTACAACCTGTGCGGATAAAGAATGGGATCAGAAATGGCGGCGCATCTATTCACTTCTCGCTCGCAGACTATTTGCGTCTATACTCGCACTCGTGGGTGTGCGAGCGAGAAGTGAATAGATGCGCCGCCATTTCTGATCCCATTCTTTATCCGCACAGTTTGTACATATATAGTGATCTGTGGTAAGTAGGGAGTAGGTAGGTAAGTTGTACCATGGACCATGTACCATGGACTAATCTATCCATATAAATAAAACTGAATTGATGTTAGTCTGATTAAAACCCGAGAACGGCTGGACCGATTGAGCTGATTTTAGGTCTAAAAGGTGAGAAAGGGGAGCCACTAGTTAATAAAATAAAAAGCCCAAAATTCAGCGCCATCTAGTTCTCAGACAGAATTTATGCGTCACGTTCGTTTATATGGCTATGGTCAGTCCTGTATATAATTAGTCCATGGATAATGGTAGTACGAAAACGTTAATTAATAACTGTTAATTTGTAGGCCGAAAGTGGAAATAAACTTCATCGACCACGTGGTAGGCAACCAGCCTGACAATGAAATGGAGAAGGCAGCTAGCTGGTACGAGAAATGCTTGCAGTTTCATAGGTGAGATAACTTTCTTATTTCCTTGTACCTCCTGTGTTCAGTTAATTACCAGCATTCCTCCTCCGATGTTCCAACGTACCCAGGGCTCCGAAGCGACAGCTTTGGACGCGACTGGGATTACACGCTAAGATGAGATGAGATGATCATCATCCTGTGTCGGTCCTCGAAGTATATCTGATGAAGGGGAACATTAAACATACTCAAATTTTTAGGCTTGGTTACAAATTCGAAGCCGCTTTGCGGTTGGATGCGGCCTAAGAAATCGTATTACGTAACGAGCATATAGTTAATTAAGTACTTACTTCAAAGGACAATAATAATAATAATAATAATAATTCTCACAACATCTCATACGTTGACCTGATTCCGTACTAAGTAGCTTAAGCACTTGTGTTACAGATATCAGACAACAGAGGAACACAAATATATACTTAAATACATATATTACACCCAGACACCGAACAAACACAAGTGTTCATCGCAGGAATGTTTGTCCAGGGTGGGGATCGAACCCACGACCTTTGGCGTAAGAGGCAGGGTCACTACCAATTGCGCCATCCGGTCAGTCAAACACTTTTCTTTGATCAGACGTGGCAGCGGGCTGGCCAATCTGGCTATGTCTGCCAGAAAAAACAATCGTTAGAGCAGACGTGTCTTAGGGTGGAGACCATGCCACTCGATGGACCGATGATCCCTAAGGAGAACCGCTCGCAGTGGCCATGTGAGGAAAGTCTGGGATAGAAATCTGTAGCGAAACATGATAGATGTCTTGATGTCAGGAACAAGCGTCGAAATCGAAATGATCAGCTAGTCTCACAACTACTTACTTACTCCACTGGCTCAGTGACCCGAAACGAGTCTTGGCCTCCGAAACAAGAGAACGCCACGTTGATCGATCCTGCACTACTTGTCGCCAGTCACCGGCCTGAAGTTCTCGCAGATCATTTTCTAGGATGATTGAGGCTGCCACCCGGGATAGCAGAATGAGGGTTCGGATAGAGGATGAACTCACGGCCGAATTTTGCAGTCTCCACAGGACTCAAACAGGGCGATAACCTGTCGCCGATGCTCTTCAATCTATTTTTGGAGTACGTCTTTTAAAAAGTGCTAGCACAAGACGCAGGACTGCAACTAGATGGCAAGTATACGGTAATAGGGTATGCGGACGATCTTGCCCTGCTAGGCGCAAATAGATAGGAGATGTCAAGCTTTAGGAAATTCGCTGTACTATGATAACTAGCTTACGATAGCGGAGGGCACCTCTCAGCACCCCTAAACCGAGTCAATTTAGTTTTATTTATTTTTTAGGATCCCAACATAGGTGGCACAACCTTAAAAATAAAACTAAAAATCACATCTTGATTTGAAACGCATTATTTAGTAATTGCCTGATAGCATTTTTGCAGAATTATGAAATGTTAGGTAATGTTGGTACATAATGCTAAGCATTTTTATGTAAAAGTGTGTTTTCCGACTTTGTAACACAGGTACCTAAGACCTCCCGAGTCCCAGATTATGATCCAAACGAAGAAATAGCTACCCGGAACGACAGCTTTTCCGCTTTTTAGTGGATCCGGGGGAAGGAGGGATTTAAAGGTGGGCAGCGCACTTGTGACTCCACTGGTGCCGCGAGTGTCTAT
Organism: Marasmia exigua; assembly: GCA_019059595.1. Classification (NCBI taxonomy): domain Eukaryota; kingdom Metazoa; phylum Arthropoda; class Insecta; order Lepidoptera; family Crambidae; genus Marasmia; species Marasmia exigua. Next base: position 26,100,214 of record CM032472.1, on the reverse strand, counting down.
GGCCGGCGGCAATCGCTTACCATCAGGCGATACGTCTGCCACTTATCACATAAAAAAAACCGGCCAAGTGCGAGTCGGACGCGCCCATGAAGGGTTCCGTAGCAGCAAGTAAGATATATGGAAGGTAAAATGCGGTTTACGGTTTATAACGTATTAAAAAAAAACTACTCACTATATCTAGTTCAAACCAGTTTTCGTTGTTAATTTTCATGGTTATGTACATCATATATGTTTTTTAGTTTCATAATTCATTTATTATAGAAGTTAAAGGGGAAGGAGGGACACACAATTTACCACTTTGGGAGCGTCTCTTGCGCAAAGTATTGTGTTTAGAAAAAAAATATGTTAAAAACCTCAACATCATTTTTAAAGACCTATCCATAGATACGCCACACTTATAGGTTAGATGAGAAAAAAATTGAGTTTTAGTTTCAAGTACCCCCCCAATTTTTTATTTTTTCCAATTTTTGTGTAAAAATCGTAATGCGGTTAACAAAATACATCTATTTACCAAGTTTCAATAGTATAGTTCTTATAGTTTCGGAGAAAAGTGGCTGTGACATACGGACGGACGGACAGACGGACAGACATGACGAATCTATAAGGGTTCCATTTTTTGCCATTTGGCTACGGAACCCTAACTAGGAATTACTCAGAAGATATGAGGTCGTCTAACAAAGGCTGTTGATTTAAACTTCCAGATTCTGGTCAGTAGACGACAAGCAGGTGTGCACGGAGTACTCCGCCCTGCGGTCGGTGGTGATGGCCAACTGGGAGGAGAACGTGAAGGTGCCCATCAATGAGCCAGCCCTGGGCAAGAAGAAGAGCCAGATCCAGGAGTACGTGGAGTACCATGGGGGCGCGGGCGTCCAGCACATTGCTATCAACACGGAAGATATTATAACTGCCGTAAGTACCAAATTATAAATAAATAAATAAATATTTCACAACATCACAGACATTGATCTGACTCCGAGATAGGTAGCTCAAGCACCTGTGTTACGGATATCAGAATCAACAGTGGGATTACAAATAATATACATATAATACTTTTCTTTTGTAAATACATACTTATAATACATAGCGAACACCCAGACCAATACAAACAAACATGTTCATGCACACAAATGTTTGTACTGTGCGGGGATCGAACCCGCAACCATTGTATCAGAGGCAGCATTCACTACCACTGTTCCAATCGGGTCGTAAATATACTATGGATACTTTTCATATTTAACCGTTGGAATGCCACGCTACGACATGAATGGGCCGGATCGACCGCAGTGATACCACGGCCTCATAGAAAATCTCCCTGATCGCTACGACATGTCCTTTTTTAAACGAGGTTTGGAAAAGAGTTCTCTCACGGTAGGCAGCGGCGTGACTGTGCTCCGGCATTGTAGATGTCTATGAGCGGCGGTTACCTTTTACCATCAGATGGGCCGCATGCCTATCATAGGCCGCATGATCGTCTGCCTAGTATTCGTACTAAAAAAAGTGAGCACTGTAGACAAGAGAATATTACTTGTGCTGTGGTTTGTTCAAATAGTAACTTCATGCTACACAGTGTGGTTGCGATTATTATTATTATATAAGTTACTCTGTTACTTAGTTCTCATGAACCTGGCTTCATGCCCGTTAACACGATCCCCCCACTATGGACGATGAGGATGCCCAGGGGTTTTAGTCGGTAAACCTCATTTATAATTAGAAGTATTGCATTTCATTAGTTAGTAATGCATTTCCCCTGAGTTAACAAAAAAATTGCTACTTAGATCATCAGGCGTTATATCGCCTGAACGATCACACTTGCCTTTTTCCACCATTATACATTTTATTCCAGATCGAAAACCTCCGCGCTCGAGGAGTCGAGTTCCTCAGCATCCCATCCACATACTACACCTTCATTAGAGAGCGGCTGAAGCATAGCAAAGTCCGCGTGGCAGAGAGCATAGACACGCTGGAGCGACTCAACATACTCATAGACTATGATGATGACGGCTACCTGCTACAGATCTTCACGAAAAACACCCAGGACCGGCCGACTCTGTTCTTGGAAGTTATTCAGAGAAGGAACCACAATGTAAGTGGAAGTGGATGTAGATACTTCGATAAACACGGTCAAAGGGCTCTCGCTGCCTTTGGTTTGACCTACACACTCGACAGTTTATCATTCTCTCAAGCTCACACAGTCGCTCGGTAATAGCTTTCGATTGGTCTAGCACACTCCGCCCCCGCTGATTGGCTCAAAAAGAAAAAACTTTTTCAATTGATCAAGGGCACTCTGCCCCGCCCTCCCCCAATCCTTCCCCGGCGTCCCGTGGATGATGGGAAGGTCAACTTTATAGCGGTAAAGCTATAGAACATCTTTTATCCCCCTTCCCCGGCGTCCCGTGGATTATGGGAAGGTCAACTTTATAGCGGTAAAGCTATAGAACATCCTTAGAAAAACCCCTAACTGGACAACAATTGCCAACAAAATATTGTCACAACTACATCACTTAATTCATTTTCCAGGGTTTCGGAGCAGGCAACTTTAAAACACTCTTCGAATCAATTGAGCTGGAGCAAGAAAAACGTGGAAACCTGTAAGCCCATACTCGCTTCTAGAGGAATGATCCATATAAAAACATCTTATACCTACATAGGCATTTCACATACTTACTTTTTTTCCACATCACTTATTTTGCTATTGAAATAGTAATAGGTACCTCTTCAGTCATTGTAACTTGCCTGTTATTTTAGAAAGTGTGTTACAATGGTCTTCTGGCGCGGGAGAAAAGCGAATGTCTGGCTGGAGCCATGGTATTTTTTCTGGTGATTGACCCTTAAAGAAAATTCGTAGTATGTCATCCATACGCCAATAGATCTTTGTGAAATTATACAGAGTGTATATTTATATGTAGTGAGTCTGGGAACATTACATCCCTTTTATCACGGTTTCTACCAACCATTCTGAACATTTGTTGACTTGACTTTTGAAAATTAACATAAAAACCGGCCAAGTGCGGACTCGCCCATGAAGGGTTCCGTAGCGGCAAGTAAGATATATGGAAGGTAAAATGCGGTTTACGGTAAAACGTATTAAAAAAAAACTACTCACTATATCTAGTTCAAACCAATTTTCGTTGTTAGTTTTCATGATTATGTACATCATATATTTTTTTTAGTTTTATTTACAATTTACCAATTTGGGTGCGTCTCTTGCGCAAAGTATTGTTTAGAAAAAAAATATGTTTAAAACCCCAACATCATTTTTAAAGACCTATCCATAGATACCCCAAACGTATAGGTTTGATGAAAAAAAAAATCTGAGTTTCAGTTTCAAGTATTGAGACCCCCCCAATTCTTTTACTGTTTCCAATTTTTGTGTAAAAATCGTAATGCGGTTAACAAAATACATCTATTTACGGATAGACATGACGAATCTATAACGGTTCCGTTTTTTGCCATTTGGCTACGGATCCCTAAAAATGCAACTTTTCATACAAAGTCGGTCACGTGACTTGGTCATATTGTAAGTGGTGAATGTGAAATCATAAATGTATATTGTAAGCGAAAAAAATGTCGGCGAATTTTAAAAAGTCGTTTGAAGAACAATTTGATGTTAAGAATGGTTGGTAGAACCCATGGTTGAACGGATGTAAATGTTCACAGATACACTCTGTATGATACATAAAATGTTTTAAAATGTAAAGCAGCGTAGAGCAGGTACTCTGACACATCTATCATAAAGCTTTAACATTCATCAACGACACAATCTTAGAATACGGGTACTAACTCAGCTGTACTCAGTTAATAATATTTTTTGTTAAAAATAAAAAACATGATTAAAAAGAGTATCGTTTTATTGGATTACCGTTGAATAACATCGATACGCTTCGTCATTTATTAACTCCAATTAGATCTGACACGAGTACGTATTTACAACACACAGATATGTATGCATGTGAACAAAATGCACATAACTCCAAAAATAAACAATATTTATGAATCTGCAAGGTCTAACGATCAATATTAACTATTCATAATTCATTCAAAAATTTCTTTCCGATTTCCTTTGGTAACATGATTTTTTTATTCATATCCATTAATAATTTTCTTTAGACCTCTACAAAATGATAAAAATAATAACAATATAAATTATTATTTTTCTATCAATCATAGGGCGGGAGACAGCGCTATTCCATAGACTACAGCCAAAATAAAATACACTATTCAAAAAACATTGTGGCTCTATAATCTAATGCCATTGCTATAACTCAGCAGTCTCCGCCCACAGATTCACAATCAGCACCAAAACAATCACAAAACTGCTGGACATAACAAACGAATATAATATGCAAATAACAACTGCATATGGCAAATTAATTTGTCTAAAATCATAGATGTATGAAAAGGATAAAATACGGCACTAGAAACTAACCGTGGCAATCAATTGTGAACCTTCGTCGATTTGAAATAAGGACACAATTCAAAAACACGTCAGCATACACTTAACTTGTTTTTGACCATAAATCAAGTTTTTAGTGTTTAGCGGAGTTGCGTAGTGTCATATCTTTCTCTTGTCATGGATCTACAAAACCACAACTAAGAATTCATAGGTATATGCGTCTAGTAGGCTCAGGGGTAAGACCGTCAATAAAAACAAAGAAATACAGGGTGTCTTTACGGTCATTAAGTGGTTGTATTAGGTATACAATCACTGGCACACCCTGCATGTTATGTCTTCAGTGACGGTATCTATAATATAAAATGGTTGGGTATACATAAACGACTTCGTTGGGCGACTCTTTGAAAACTTATAATGTCCTATTTTCAAAACTAGTCGATTTTTTTTGATAGTAAGAGTCAAAAGAACACTGAAAGTAATAAAGGATCAATCGACCAGAGGAAATAAATATTTTATTGTTATTCATATTATATAAGAACTTTTTAGACTTTAAAAAAAATGTTCATCGTAACAAAATTATTATTATGAAAAAAGTCACTCAAAAAAGTCGCAAACGCATAATCTACATAAGCTGCAACACCTTGCTTTATTTTTATTATTATATTATTAATGAGATAATTGTAAGATGACCAGTGCATCACTAACCGTTACTATCATAGGCACAGAGAATAGAAACGTTCGAGAGAGACAATCGATCGCTCCGCTCTGATTGGTTGTCTCTGGAGCCCAATTCTCGGGCTCGTGACATTTATTTTCATACGACATATACCTATCACCAAAACATAGTTTTCTTGTATGGTTTTCAGGTGATATCCATGTTTTTTTTTTCATATCGAAATCCCGGGGTCCTGATGTAACTTAAAATTATAAATACCGTTAGTTTTAGACTCAAACGCTAGACCGTAAACCAAGTGTTTACAATATTACGGTTACAATTTCGTAGAAACCGAGGCCACCTTAAAATCAACTCGTGTGGCATTTCCGTTCTTTGTGTCTATGATTTGATTACTATTAACTATGAATATATTAGAACCGGCGGATTCTATCACCAGAAAATACATCAATACCCATGATTTGATGAAATACTTCAAATTTATTATAACCTACCCGTTCTACAGTCTCCATATTCACCTCGCTGGGGATTGTATACTTTTCAACAGTCAAATTGTTAAAATAAATACAAAAATATTAGATACAAAATTGTATTGCAATAAATATACTATAAATAAATAAATGCAACGCACGATACTTTGTATTTTGAACCTTACGCCCGATTCTGTAGGTTTAATTTCGTCAAATGAACTTATACGTGTACACAATATATATATATACTCTTAGGCTGGACGTTTGAATGATTTTGCTATAAGTGTATAGTATCGTTGAAGCAACTTCGCTATAAAAAAGAAGTTTGTGGACCATATTATGATGATAGTGTTAATTATAATAATGAACACGTTTTAGATCAACAGTTTGACCAAAACTGACGCACAGGATTCGATTACTCGTCGTTTTATCTCGCTTTTTAATTTCCTATATCATTGCTGAGCTTCCGAAGTTGTTAGAATGGGGGCTATCGCGTGTGAAATATCCGCTAGATGGCGTGTTTGCGAGCCGAGTTCCAACTTCAACATCATTGGCTGATTTATTGACATTTTGACATAATATCCTCCAACCGACTACGGCTACGGCGGCCAATCTCAATGATCAGCTACGTAGCTGATCATTGAGATTACGATTACGTACGCAGGATACGTATTACAGTGTCTGCGCAAACACAAGTGCACTCTCTATTCCCTTACCCTCATATTCCGATGGGACACTACGGTGATCCATCTGGAGAGGGATCGTGCGCAGAACCAACAGCTTAACGTGCTTTCCGTGCACGGGGGTACAAGACCGCCAACTTCCAGACTACGGGATGCCACTAAGAATTTCTAACCGAAAACTTAGGTACAAATTTTTGACCCGACGCGGGGATCGAATCCTCGACCTCTTGCGCAGCCGTCGTTTTAAAGTGCGACCCACTAACCACTGCGCCACCGAGGCAGTCATGCGACATACTTATTACGTTTAAAAATAACCAATCACATTGTATATGGACCTCAATTCTATAGTACGCCATCTAGCGAATTTTTCACACGTGATAGCCCCCATTGCAACAGCACTAAGATAATTATAACTATAACGATTATTATGGTTTGTATTTGGGACACAATTAATTTTGTCAATGTCAAGTGATTACAGAAACCCGTTTCTCGGTATGAGATGGTTCTATACTCTGCGATTTTTGAATTGCAATAAATACTAATGCATAGATTTTTTTTTCCAAAGGACATAGGGTCAAATTAAAAAAAAAACCTTCCCATACTAGTACTGCAATACAATAACACAGTTTTATAATGTGATAGGTGGCAGACGAGCTGACGGATCACCTGATGCGATTGCCACTGCCCATGGAAATCCGCAACAACAGTGGAGTCACAAGTGCGTTGCCAACCTCTTTCCCCCGTATTGGCCCTTCGGTATCCTCACTCACGCAGCGGAACACAGCACAGCGCTGCTGCATGCTGGTTTCTGTGAGGCCGTGGTATTACTACATTATACCACTGTAACTAATGAAAACAATGATTTTTCTTTAACGAATATAGAGTATATAGTTTGTAAAATGTAGCTTATCAGAATGACTCGACTGGTGTCGCGAGTGTAAATGGGCGGCGGCAGTCGCTTACCATCAAGTGGTCAGTTTGCTCGTCTGCCACCTATCACATAAAAAAAAAGTTTGCCCTTAAGAAGTTTCTTGGGTATTAAAATCACGATGTATAAAACCCAAATTTCCTATAGCGAAATCATTCCCGCCTCGCCCAACGTTTTGATTTCATTATAGTCCATTCAGTATCTGAAGGCGAATAGAACAGTTCTATTTTGACATTAAAGGACGCTCGTTATAAACCTAACCGATATTTTTAAGAATCGAGAATATTTTCTTAACAAATCTAATAGACTTTTTGTTTGATTTTTAATTTGAATCAACATTTTATCTATGAATTTGAATTATTTGGTTATGGAATACAATATGTAAATATTCTGAGTGGCACACACGCAATAAATCACAAATAATTAAATAATTTGCATCTTATTCATCTGAAAGTAACAACTCTCGCTTGACGTGTCGGAACCACCCTCGTCACCAAAAGAAATGACTAGTTCTTGGTCCCTAATGCAATCTATGCGGACATATTTTGCACGAGACAATAATCGTGATTCGATGGTAAGATGGTCGCCATATCGATTACTGATTTATTGGGATTGTTTGAGTCAATCTTGTTTAGTTTGAGTAATAACTATTTTAAGTTCTTGTTCAGATTAATGAGGGTTTTCACGTGTGAACCTCACTCCTATAGTACTCCATCTAGCGGATTTTTCACACGCGAAAACCCTCATTGAGAAAGATTAATACTTGTTAATTTAGAAGAATAAGAACGCAATACAGTCCATTTGGGTAACTTTGAATTACCTTGTAACTTTGAATAAAACTGGTTTAAAGATTTTTTTATTTTATTTATTGGAATTCCTATACAATTTAAAACGGTATCTAAAGGTTGATCCATTCAACGTAGATACCGTTTTAAATTGTATAGGAATTCCAAGGAATAAAATAAAAAATCTTTAACCAGTTTTATTCAAAGTTACAAGGTAATTCAAATTTACCCAAATTGACTGTAATGATTTTTACAACTTCATATTTTTAACCCCCGTCGCAAAAACCACGAGGTGTTATAAGTTTGACGTGTGTGTGTATGTGTGTCTGTCTATGGCATCGTAGTCCCCGAACACATGAACCGATTTTGATTTTTTTTTGTTTGAAAGACGAATAAGGGGGGAGTGTTCTTATCTATGTTGGATAAAAATCGATCCAAGATGGCCGCCGTCACAAAGATATGGATTGTATATTTTAACACAACTCCCACAATATGGGTATCATATAAAAGGGCTTGAGTAGCAGAGTATATTTATTGTGACAAATTTTAAATCCAAGATGGCCGCCGTCAGAAAATGATGAATAACCTATTTATTTTATTCGATAGTTTTTTTAAATTTTCAATTGATTTTTTGATGATGGAAAGTGATAATAAGGTCTAAGATGTAGCGTGCTTACCCAGAAGAAGCCTATTCACTCTCGACTTAAAGACACCCAAATTGTAGCTCTCTGGGAACACAGAAGCCGGCAAGTTGTTCCATTCCTTAGCAATTCGTACCAAGAAAGATGAATGCAATAATTATTTATAGAAAGATGAATGCATGATACGAAACGTTTGAACTGTCCTATTCACCTTCAGATACTGAATGGACTACAGCACAATGCCCTCGAAAAGTTACTCGGGTATTAAAATCACGGTGTACAAGCCCAAATTTCCTAATGAGCGCAATGCCCTCGAAAAGTTACTCGGGTATTAAAATCACGGTGTACAAGCCCAAATTTCCTAATGAGCGCAATGCCCTCGAAAAGTTACTCGGGTATTAAAATCACGGTGTACAAGCCCAAATTTCCTAATGAGCGCAATGCCCTCGAAAAGTTACTCGGGTATTAAAATCACGGTGTACAAGCCCAAATTTCCTATAGCAAAGTCATTCTCGCCTCACCCAACGTTTGTGCGCCGGGCGGCGGCGCCTAGGCGTCGCGCAGGTCTGGCTCCAGGTCGGCGGGGCCCACGATCTCGAAGTCGCGGTCGGTGGACGACCGCTGACTGTTCTCAGACTCCGACTCTGAGTGCTTGTCTGTGCTCGTCAGGGGCGTGTCCTCTCTGAAAGGGGAATAGCGTCAGTGATAATAATAATAATAATTAGATAAAGTATACATTGTGCCGCTGGTGCTCTCCAGCACTGGAGTTATCCCTACACATCTTCACCACAGTATCAAACTCTTAGGTCTCCCGGAAAATACATATATAACAATGCAAAAAGCTGCTATACTTAACACTTGTAGAATAGTCAGACGTTTTCTACAAGATGAACCGTATGACTCGAACCCGCCAAATTAACAAAAACTTCAGTTGCTTGGTAAAACGCCCGTAACTGAACTTTGAATCCAGCACTGACGCTGAGAAATAGTATAGGATGATAATAATAATAATAATAAGATTGGTCCAGCGAATGGTAAACCAATTCTGGACAAGGTGGTCAAAAGAATATTTGGTTAGTTTAAATCAGTCCTATAAATGGAAAACTAAACTTAGTGAGTCCAATGTGAATGATGTGGTTATCATTAGAGAAGACAATGTTCCACCTTCTCAATGGTTACTAGGTAGAATAGTCACAAAAAGTGTAGGACCCGACAATATCACAAGGGTAGTGACTGTTAAATGTAAAGGCGGCCTTCTCAAGCGCCCGCTCAGCAAGTTGTACGTTATGAACTTATGTTAAAGGACTAAGTCCTTGGTGGGCGGCATGTTCAAAGAAGTTTGAATATGTATCAATGTAGTTTATTTTTTCGTGATTGACTGCTCTTGTCATCTTGACTTGAATAAAATATGCATGTTATAATTTTCTCTCGAATTTTATTTTGCATTTTCTACATTTTCATAACATACTGAGCTAAAACTTTGGTTTAAAATAATAATAATAATAATTCTCACATCATCTCATACGTTGACCTGATTCTGTACTAAGTAGCTTAAGCACTTGTGTTACAGATATCAGACAACAGAGGAACACAAATACATACTTAAATACATATATTACACCCAGACACTGAACAAACACAAGTGTTCATCGCACGAATGTTTGTCCAGGGTGGGGATCGAACCCACGACCTTTGGCGTAAGAGGCAGGGTCACTACCAATTGCGCCATCTGGTCAGTCCAGTCCATCTGGTGATGTTCTATTTTTTTTTTTTCTATATGGCTGCTACTGTGTTGCCTACGGCGAACACATAATAACTCTGCCAATGTCGAGTGATCAAAGAGACACGTTATTTAATGGTTATTGACCGGTGTGGCGAGTTAAATCCCTTTGATGTTTATCTTAATTGAGTTTATCACCAAGCACCATCTAAAACAGAACAAAACATACACAAAGACGTCACAATATTAAAGGGAGATTCTCATGTAAAATTAGAGTCTTATATTATATTTGTAAAAGTGATGTTCTAACACCACGTAAGTCATTTTTTGACGGTTTTGACATTTTGATGCCATTCGCTAGAGAATCGATAACTACGTCATTTCGCCCAATCAAAATCGAGATGTTTCTCTCTAGCGAATGGCACGACCAATAAAAACCTTTAAAATTGCGAAAAATTAACAGCACGCAAGTCATGAAATAACCTACGCTTTGAGATGACCACGTAAGTCACAATTTAGTTATTTATTTTTTTACTAATTTGCTGGTGGCGGTTAAGACATTTGTAACCATTCGTTAGAGACTTAAAAGACGGATCGTTTATATCAATTAGAATTCAGTCGCGGCCACGATAACCTTCTTGTTTGCGGCCATCAAAAACCTTTTAAAAGGTAACAGAACGGAAGTCAACAATTGAATTCTAATGGAAATAAGTACCTACGTAAGTCTCCGATCATTCTTTTGGCTTTCCTGAAAAGTTGCTTAAAATTACTTACGTGGTGTTAGAACTTCACTGACGATAGGCAAGATGCCTCATGTCACCATTTATAAAAATAACATTTAATTCAAATATTATTCCGTACAAGAGTCCAAAATATATAAACTTCAATAAATAATAATTAAGGGATTCCTCTACGAATTTAACTTAAACCCGTTATTTTTTTTTCTCTTCACTGAAAACACCGTCCGCCATGGTTCTACGTCACCATTATTGTAAACAACAAAACGTCAAAAGCCAGTTTCAGGTTATTCGTGATCTTTCATTTATACGCCTTGATGGTTATGGCAGTCATTACAGTCACGCGTATTGCTTACAATAACAGTGACGTCACGCACAGCTAAGTAATAGAGTTCGTCAAAACAGGTATCATACGAGAACATAAATTAAACATAATTTGCTTGTTTCCAACTCTTTCTCAATAAAGTATTGGTTGGTGTGTCATGGTTCGTAGATAAATTATATGTCGATAATTGCATGATGTATACGATTGGAAATAATTATGTAACATCTGCAAGCGCACTGATAGATAAAACGGAGTAATAAAGTTTTACGAGCAATTTTAATTTGAAGTAACTGGTAATAATAATATCCTAAAACCGATTGCGGCAACGTCAGCCAATCTCAACGATTAGCCACGTACGCAAGATATATTATAGTGCTCAAGTGTGTGCGCAAACATAAGTGTACTCTATATTCACTTGCTCTCATAATCCGATGGAACACCAGTGTGACACGACCGGAGAGGGAGTGGGCGCAGGACCAACGGCTTAACGTGCTTTTCGAGGCACGGGAGTACAAGACTGCAAACTTCCAGACTCCGAACTGACACTAAGAATTTCTTAACGAAAACGGGGATCGAACCCGGGACCTCTTGCGCAGTCTTCTTCTGAATAATTGTCTTTCTTTAAATAATGTCATCACTTCAACTCACTTGACATCCCCTACGTCCTGCTCCGCGCAGTCTACCTCTGGCTCGACCTCTGCCTGGGGCTCGGCCTCTGGCTCGGCCTCCGGGATCAGCGGCGTCTTCTCCCCCTCATCGTCGGACTGTTTGTCTTTCTTTCGCTTCTTCTTATTTTTGGAGGACTTATCGCTCTCAGATCCTGGGCCGCGGTATTCATACTGAAATATTTAACAAACATGTAATCGGTGGCAGACGGATCACCTGATGGTAAGAAACGCTCGTAACACCAGTAGTCACAAATACGCTGCCAACCTTTAAGGCGATCCTGCAACGATACTAGCGACGCCAAGTGATTTATATTGATTGGGGCGATTAGACTTTTTTTTTTAAAAAGTGACAGTTTTTTATGAACTACCTACGCAATAATTTCTTCCTACAAATAACAATCTCCATAATTTACTTTGCCATACCCTTTTTACCGAAGTCACTTTACCGGACCTCTTTTACCGAAGCTTTTTTACCGAAGCCCATTTATCGACGTTACTTTGCCATACCCTTTTTATTGAAGTCATTTTACTGGAGCTTTTTTACCGACGTCGCTTAACCAGTTCGTCATTTTACGGTTTATAACCGTAAGTGACTCCGTGACTCCGGTTATAGTTTTATCTAACGTAAAACAGAGATAATAACTGAAGTAAAGAGAAGTCCAGCTTCACATCTAATAAAATACAGAGGCCCAACCGGGGGTAGGGGAATTCAACGATACTAGTGCCGCCAAGTGATTTATATTGATTGTGGCAAATAGAAGACTTTTTACACAAGACAAAATACTTCAAGGAAATGATTTACAATTTTTGTGACAAACTTATGCAATAATTTCTTCCTACAAATAACAATCTCCATAATTGATAAAAGTGGTCATTATAATTAATCTTATTTACAGGAGGAAATTATTACATAAGTTTGTCACAAAAAATTGTAAATCATTTCCTTGAAGTATTTTGTCTTGTATAAAAAGTCTTCTATTTGCCACTATCAATATAAATCACTTGGCGGCGCTAGTATCGTTAAATTCCCCTACCCCCGGTTGGGCCTCTGTATTTTATTAGATGTGAAGCTGGACTTCTCTTTACTTCAGTTATTATCTCTGTTTTACGTTAGATAAAACTATAACCGGAGTCACGGAGTCACTTACGGTTATAAACCGTAAAATGACTAACTGTAAGGTGACTTCAATAAAAAGGGTATGGCAAAGTAACGTCGATAAATGGGCTTCGGTAAAAGAGATCCGGTATTGTGACTTCGGTAAAAGGGTATGGCAAAGTAACGGCGATAAATGGGCTCCGGTAAAAAAATGTCGGTAAAACAGCTCTGGTAAAGTGACTTCGGTAAAAAGGGTATGGCAAAGTTATGTCGATAAATGGGCTCCGGTTAAGTGTTTTCGGTAAAAAAAAATATGGCAAAGACTGACTTCGGTAAATTGATTCCGGTAAATTGACTTCGGTAAATCAGCTAAGGAAAACTAACCTTGTAAAGCGGCCAGAAGGAAGCAAAGAAGCCGACGTCCTCCGTCAAATTGGGCAACAACCAGAGGTGATGCCGCGACAGAGTCAGGATCCAGACGAGACAGAACACCACGACACGAAGGACTGCTAAAGCGATTATCATCACGAGGAAAGCGGCGGCCGCAATACTTAGGTAGTATACTCCTTTTCTGGAAAATTAAACACAGTACAGGTTACAGGTACGTATATTTTTTCGAGACGTACCTACTTAGTACCTCTTGCATGATTGGAGAGGGCAATGCTCGGGATCTCCTTGCGTATTCGTACCAAGAATGATGAGATACGCAGGAGAATCGATGACGTGGCCCCTATTTCACTTGTCGCCGTGGTGAAATAGGGCCTGGTGGAGATAGCGAGAATCCCTTGAATGCAGGTGGCACAGGAGCAATTATTTTAGAGACTCTTAGAGGAAGACGACGCTCAGCAATATCCGTTTCTTGGCTGATGACCACTGGTCATTGACCAGTGATCCGATTTAGGTGTGCAATTGATGACGAAATCTTAACATAGACACGCCAACGACGCTTATATATGGATGAAAACTTCCATAAGAGTCGCTAATACTAAATAAAACGTTTCACTGACTATAAATACTTGTCTTATTTTTAATTTATGATAACAGAATTTGCATTTTATACGTATAGAACATTTCCGAAATCTCGCAATTCCGTGAGCGTATTCATACTCAGGTAATGTTTTAGGTCGTTGACCCTAAATAGCACTACCTATTCCGATCACTGCTGATGACGTAACGTGTGTCTCTGTGTATGTGTGCCTGCTTGTATGTGTATGTATGTGTTAGTGGTAGGCGTTAAAAGGTATAACCATTAAATTAACATATCAAAATAACTCTTAACACAGTTATAAAAAATTTAGAATGGAAGTTAAAATGTATCCAATTCAATTCTTTTTATTAGCAAAAATTATAAACAATTTAAGTAAATTCAGTGATTTGTGCACTAGGCTCGCAGGCCTGTGTCGCATAAATCGTTGAGTGAGCTAATTAAACCGAGTTACAATTTGCGTAATGCTCCAGTTCTTTAACTGCCAAATGTGATACATAACAAATTAAAAATCTATAATATCAAAAATCTGTAAAAGATAGCTAAAGATAGCTACAAAAAAAATAATAATAACCAAGTTGTTTTTTTTATATCAGTTGTTATTTTCACTTAATTGGTTATTATTAACGCATTTCTTTTTTTTTTTTAATTAAAAAAAATGATAATTGTAACGAATTATTATTTTCAAAGAATTTGAATTATCATTTTCAGTATGCCTGTTCTATTTTCCCCCCTAGCAATTAACATAACCGGTTTTTTTAACAATTAACGATTAACATGTTAATCAGAAATAACATTTAATGTGTCTGTCTCTATCTCTGTACACACAGAGATCAGCACTGTTGTGTCTTATCTCTCTGTGTGTACGTGTGTGTGTGTCCCTCTCTAGCTTTCTTTATCTCTGTATGTGTGTCTCCCTCTCTCGCTGTGTCTGTTCTGTATGCGCACGTCCCTCACCTGACAGTGGCGGGCCACAGCGGGAACATGCACACGGCGATGGTCCCGCAGACCACGAGCGCGCCGCACACCCAGTAGTACCACGGCATCGGGTCGTAGATCCACACGTACGCGTCCGCCGTGTCGAGGAACACTTGCTCGAGGTGCATTTCGAGGCGAATCTTGCGTTTCTTTTTCTCTTTCTCCTTGTCTTTGTTTTCTTTTGTGTCCTGGAATCATCAATGTTTCATTTCATCAGTCAAGACAAATGGGTTAACTAAAAATAATTAACGTCAGTGCGTTGTAATTCATACGTAACACCATCTATTGATAACTTTTGGAACTGCGACGGTATTTAGGCCTTTCCAAGGGTACCATGGTCGGAGCGGGGGCTCGGGACCATACACGATATTCTCAAAAATAAACAACCATTGATCTCGAGACTGGTTATATTGTAAATGCTAGGTACAAGCAATAAATATTCTGATTCTGATGATATGTTAGTGTAAGAATGAAAGAACCCGTATGACGGATTTCTTTATATAACACTGCTAGATTCCCGGTAGTTTACTTAATTTTCTGGTTTATTCTGGATGCTCTAGGTACGGAGCTCCTTCTCTCGTGAAATTTCTAGTAAGACTCAAAGAGAATATAATCACTATGGTAGGACTGAATCAAATAATCGCCGATCGAGTCGAACTTCGACTGCAGGATGAATTTTAAATTTTGAAAGTGGAGTATAGTGCGAGTGAGACGTTGCATTATGTGCCAGCCAGTAAGTTTCCAGTCATCATGGAGGTCCAACCATCCACGAAGACTGTAGGGAAACTGCATCGTTAAAGAACAAATAGAAAAATTAAGTTCCGAAACGAAATGATGCCCATCTGAAATAAGCCGACGTAGACTTGCTACCCTTTATAATGTATGCATACCCTCCTGCCGGGGTGTGTCATACCGGCTAAATCCCAGCGACATTCACTTATCGCCAGAGAGGGGAGGGGACATGTCCCCTCCCCTCTCTGGCGATAAGTGAATGTTGTGGAAGAGAAGTAAGGTTCTGTAACCCTTACTCATGAGTAAGGGTTACAGAACCTTACTTCTCTTCCTTACTGAGCGACACTGTCTCTACAAGTCAATCTTCGGGGAGTCTTGGTCCCCTGAGAATCGAGACATGGATATCACGATCTTGTAGGAATGATTGTCTATGGGAGTAATTTAATAAAACATATAAATCTCAATGACTTGATTTATTGGCCTTGCGCCGTAATTACAGATAATGTCCTTAGGCTACGCGTGTTCGTATCAGTTCCCGGCGATCGACTTGCGATCCGGCGCGATTGCCGATCGGGCGCGGACGCTCTATATTTCTGCGTATACACAACGTGACCCCTACAATCTGATATCGATATTAGACAACATAAATCTTAGTATGTACAAAGTAGTGTGGTTTACCTTGCTCTCGCAAGCGCTGGCTTGACTCTTGTCTCCGTCTTTCTCGTCTCCACTCTTGCTAGTTTTCTCTGCGTCTTTCTTCTTTGACTTGCCTTTCAACTCTTGTTCACTGACTGGCACCTGTAATATGGTAAGAGAGACGTCATCTTCATCATTATCAATTCAGCCAATTGACGTCCACTGAACATAGGCCTCCACCAATGTTCTACACACATATCGGTACCTGTGCCGCCCACGACCTTTACCAGATCGTCGGTCCACTTGTGGGGAGCGCCACGGCAGCGACTTCCACTCGAAAATCATTCCGCCCCAACGGTTGCCTGTTCTCCTCGCAATGTGCCCTGCCCATTGCCACTTGAGGCATGCAATCTTTTGGGCTTTTAAAAGACCTATTGGCTTATGATTGAATAAGTAAAAGACATATCATGTCTTTTACTTATTCAATTGTTTTTTTACACACACCTTAACTGTTGTTTATGTATATTTTTTTTCTTAACTGCATTAGGTTTAATTAATGATCTCAGCATGAAATTCCCGATTACGTCCAAAGCCTTTGCACATTATCCCGGGGTTCGCTTAGAGTGTCATCCAGAATTTGGTAAGTATAGTATTTACAATGAAATGACTGCATCCATTTGCAGTTTTTATGGGCATTTACGTTGCAAGTCAGTGCCCGTGTGCGGAGTGCAAGCGACACACGCTTCAGGACCCCTACGGCACGGATAGGATCGGGGAGGAATGAATTTCGGATAACGACCTACTTATGGAACAATGTAAATAAATAGATATTTCACAACATCACATACATTGATCTGACTCCGAGATAGGTAGCTCAAGCACCTGTGTTACGGATATCAGAACCAACAGCGGAATTACAAGTATATACATATGCACAATACTTTTCTTTTGTAAATACATACTTATAATACATAGAAACACCCAGACCAATACAAACAGACATGTTCATGCACACAAATGTTTGTACTGTGCGGGGATCGAACCCACAAAACCGTTGCACCAGAGCCAGCATTCACTACCACTGATCCGAAAGGGTCGAATGTAAATGTCCCCTAAGACTAGGCAACCATACTAACTGGATTATAATGTCATCGGAATCATCGATTCGAGGTAATTTATTAGCAAGACAAACATCATTTCTTTTGGGCGGTCGGTACATTCTTTCAACGAATGTTGGTTTTACACAGAGTGTTGGTTTTAGAGAGTCACTGGACTACTGTGGGAGGCCAGACATGATTTCTTACTAAGAAGTTCTTAGCTACGTGAAGGGACACAACGCATACCTTCTTGGCTCTGTGGAACAGTTTGTGCAGCAGCATCTGGTGCAGATAGTCTGTGACCACGTGGCGCGAGGTGAAGATGGGGTTCTTTCCCGTCGCCCATTTTGATGTGAGCAGCGCGTCCACTGCTTTGGTGCCTGCGGACAAAATATAATCTTAAAATCATTTAATTACTCATCATCAGGCTACCATGTAATAAATAACATAAAATATTTATTTCAAAATGCAAGCGATTGTCATTCCATCCCCTTCATATCGATGGATGGCGGACTAATACTGTGCGTTTTTCGCGGAACTTTCTACCACGTACTGAAGTTCTGTGGAACGCTTCGTCTAAAAGAGTATTTCCCGACGGCTACGACTTAGGAACCTTCAGCTTACTCCTTTTTAAAAAAGCCGGCAAAACATTAGCGATCTTTCTGATATGATGTCACAAAAAAAAATCTTTTATTCAAGTTTTTTTGTGACATCTATAGCTTGGCTATACATATGGCGCTGAGTCTATAATAGAGAAGTGGGCCCAAGAACACGTAAAAACGGCAAGAAAAGGCACGCTTCATTAGAGCATTATGAGAGCAAACTTTATCTATCCTTTTCCTTCTTTTGTTATTAGATTCAGTGCTGTATGAAAGCGCGGTATGCTGTTTAAGAACGGTGTTCATTATAAATAACTGTCTTACTGTTAGAACCTTACATATTGTATATAAAAGTGCGGTGGGATACAGGAAAGGGCGTTGTCTTTCTTCAATTTTTTTTTAGGATAGCTAACAGCTTGAACATAAAAAAATAACAATAACAAAAATATCAAAGAGCTATTGACAAGCTACCACATGCTTATATCGAACTAAACGTGTTTGGCATTAAGGTTTAAGAATCGATTGAATAAATTCGACGGATTCGTATACCCACGAGGTAGGTCGCCTCATCATCATCACTTATTGAATGCACGAGGAGGTCGGACATCAGAGAGGAGTGGCGGCGTGTTGTGAAGCTTGCTACCAACACATGAAGTGATGACCTCGACCACTTTGTCACGAGTGATAACGACATAGAAGAAGAAGGATACCCACATTTGTGTGTGGCTGTCTGTACCTGATGAACGTGCGACATCAGGGACTTGTAATGTCTTTACTATACCACTAAAATAAATTACACTGCCTCGTTGGCGCAGTGGGTTTTATTATTTGAAAGAAATGGGGTGAGACTTGCGTCTCATAGTCACTGCGACCAGTAGATGATCTATTGTGGCAGCCCCAGAATCTATTACAGCACATCATGTAGCTCCAGTTCCAGGATAAACCCGAGAATGGAGCTGATGAGGGAGCTTTTGATCTCGTCTGCCGAGATCATGTGTGCTCCTAGGTGCCGGCTTCTGCAGCGGTGTAGCGCTATGCACTCGCCGAGGACGTGGATAATCGTTTCCTCGTCCTCGCGACAGAACCTGCAGTTTTTTGTATCAGAAAGGCCTATGTTGCGCAGGTGCTTGTTTAATTTGCAGTGCCCCGTGAGGGTCCGAGTGAGTGTCCTAACATATCCTCTACTCAGTTTTATTATTTCTACTGCTCGTTTCTGATCAAACGCCTGTATCAACGCCTTGGACTGTTCTAGTCGATGTGGCGCAGTGGGTAGTGCATCGCACTTTAAAGCGACGGCTGCGCTTAGGGTCCCGGGTTCGATCCCCGGGTCAGGCCAAAATTAGTACCTGAGTTATTCTGTTAAGAAATTCTCAGTATCAGCCCGGAGTCTGGAAGTTGGCGGTCTTGCCTCTTGGAAGGCACATTAAGCCGTTGGTCCTACGCCCAATCCCTCTCCGGTCGTGTGACACTGGTGTCCCATCGGATTATGAGGGCAAGGGAATAGAGTGTACATGTGTTTGCGCACACATTTGAGCATCCTGTGTAAGTGACCGATCGTTGAGATTGGCCGCATAAGCCGAAATCGGTTGGAGGATAGTTTTATTAAAATAAATTGTAATTATGTGAAAAAAACCATTATTCATCCGATAATGCAGTACGTATCACATAAACAAGTTTTTTTGTAGTCCCACGATTAGTTTCAGCTGATGTATAACGTCACGCAGAACCTTGCGATAACCTATTTAACAATAGTAGGTCAGTTGATTGAATGGTTGTAAATAAAACGAATCGGAGAATACCAAATAAGTGATTAAAATGGTTAACACTAAAAGAAATTGAAAATTATTTATAACAGCAAAAATGCGTATGCACTGGTGTAATTTATTTAAAAATATTGTCATCGTCAGCCCATTTAAGTCCCCACTGCTGGGGCACGGGCCTCCCTCAATCACATGAGGGGTAATTACCATACTCACCACGATTGGCAGACGGGTTGGCGAGGGTTTTGATATAAAAGCAGAGTTTTCCTTCTCTGGTTGCTGATGATCATGCCAGCAGATTTACCTTAGTCGCCTTTTACAACATCTCGGTAAGAGTGAGGGTGGCCTATTCTACTCTGCCGGGGACCACACGGCAAAAATATTGTATTATAAATTAAATGAATATATTGTAAATGTGTATTCCAAGGATGTACCACGGCGGTTACAGCCGCCTGATCACTTTAAAGGCAAAATCCCGTATACATTCGACTGTTTATACTTGTACTATATAATTTTGCAAGCTTTTATTTAGTGTTAGATCATTTTTCGTTAAACGCACCATTTGCAATATTGAGATATTGATGAAAAAACTAAAATTGGGACTTGCTTACAGGGCTACGACGTAACTTAACTTCAAATAACACAAGTTTTGTATGACATCCATAATTAAAAAAATAAATATATCACAACATCACATACATTGATCTGACTCCAAGATAGGTAGCTCAAGCACCTGTGTTACGGATATCAGAACCAACAGTGGAATTACAAATACTATTCTTTTGTAAATACATACTTATAATACATAGAAAACACCCAGACCAATACAAACAGACAGTAGAATTTACAGTTACAGTGTAGATCTAATTTGCAAAAATACGTCGTCTGCCACCAATAACATAAAATATATTTTACAATTTAAAATAGTATCTTTATATAGACAGCCACACATACCTACTACAATCTGTGGAATCCCTAAATTGATAATAAACCAAGTGTGTTTGACATAAAAGTGAAACAGAAAAAAGGAAGAAAATTTACAGATTTATATAATATGATGTATGGCTGTATATGTCCGTCTAACAAATACGATGTTATTCAAGTAGCAAACCAACAAGTTCATAGTCGGTCAGCAGCGTCAATCTCAGCGTGCAGCCATCGACGCAGGACATATTATAGTGCAATAGTATTTGCGCAGACACAAGTGCACCCTCTATTCCCGTACCCTCTTATTTCGATGGGGCACTACTGTGACACGACCGGAGAGGGATCGTGCGCAAGACTAACAGCTTAACGTGCTTTCCGAGGCACGGGGTACAAGACCGCCAACTTCCAGACTCCGGGTTAACACTGAGAATTTCTTAACAGAAAAACTCAAGTACATATTTTGGCCCGACCCGGGGATCGAACCCGGGACCCCAGGCGCAACCGTCGCTTTAAAGTGCGACCCACTAACCATTGCGCCACCGAGGCAGCCGCATAATACAACGTACCTATAGTGATCATGGCCGCATCATTGCTCAACTACGATTAATGCCGTCCCGTCCTTATTGTCGTCTTTATGGTAATTAATCTGATTTCATTGTTGCTTGAACTAAGACTTGTACTTACTTACTTACTGCTTGGTCGGTTTTTCAACATTTGTATGATCTTTGATATGTAAACAACTTGTTTCGAGCTGCGGTTTGAATTTACATTTTGATGTTATTGTTTACAGAAATAGTCACTACGTCTAAGAATTAAATCAAAATAGCGGAAGATACGCCCCGTCCTTCAATTAGACAAATGAAAACGGACCTATTTGTTTTGACATACGCTTGAGGGAGTCATCAAACGCGCTACGCGCAGGCTACGCGTCATGTCAAAAGGAGAAAGTAGGGTCAACAAAAAGAACTAATTTCTAAATAATTTATTTTTATAACTATCGATATTATCATAAATTTATTGTTGGTACTATTATAAATTATTATTGAATAACATTCAATATCACATATCATATCACAACGTTGACTTATCTTCGAATAGGGACAGTTTGTTTCACTTGTGTCTATAAAATCTGAGTGTTTCACTCGATTATTATGGGATCCCATCGTCAAATCACGACATGATAAGAATGGGATTACCCAGGAACCATATTATTTTATTTAGTTTTTTACAAAATGATCTAGTTATCTTCCAGTAGGTACCTACTTAGTTAGGGAACGTGCATAAAAAATGATCCGGAAGAATTGATAACCTCCTCCTTTTTATGAAGTCGGTTAAATATAAACAATAATAAATATGTTGTTTTTAATAACACATTTTGCACTACAGTAGGAGTGCAAAATGTATAAATGAACTATGAATAAATTAACAATAAATATGTTGCAATTATATTTTTTGATATTTTTATGCTGACGCTATCACTTAACTCGTCACACATGGGTACATTGTATATTTCTATCTCGCTTGGGAAAATGGCGATCAAAATATTGTAAAATATTGAATTATCTTAAAAAATATCTTGTACTTGGTGAAATGTGATTCCATGAGATTTATTTTTATGTTTTGAATTATTTGTACAGCGCGTAAAAGCGCATGAAGGCATTTTGATAGCCTTTATCCCACTTAAAACAATTAATGAATATTTTTGGGTGACGCGACCGCTTTCAGACTCTGACATTTGCGAATGCGTGCAATTAGGCGCCGGGCACCTGATTTATGCGGTCCACGCGGTATAGACGAGTCACCTATCTTCCGCTATTTTGATTTAATCTAAGGACTACGTACTACCTGTGCGGATAAAGAATGGGATCAGAAATGGCGGCGCATCTATTCACTTCTCGCTCGCACACTATTTGCGTCTATACTCGCACTCGTGGGGTGCGAGTATAGACGAAAATAGTGTTCATTTCTGATCCCATTCTTTATCCGCATTGAATTTCAAGATTCATTACGATGCACAATACTCGGTGCTTTTTTAACCGTGTTCTTCTTGAGTTCTTATACTGATGAAAACAATCATTTCTAAGGAATTCTCTAAGGAACATAAGGTCGGTCGAATCTCAAAAAAAAAAACCTTTACATACAAATCTTTCAAACATATAAAGCTCAAAATAGTATAAGTATTTGCCGAGAGGTTGTAACCCCGAAATTGTTTAAAATAGATCCGGTTTAGTAGCTAAAAATTAAAATCGATTGGCGTCGCTAGTGTGCCCTACCCGTCACCTTATGATAAGGGATACCTGCGCACGTTCTGATATCTAGTAATATATCGATTAACTGGTGTCAGAACTGTTGTACGCACTCGGAGTACGAGTGTAGACGCAAATAGTGTGTGAGCGAGAAGTGAATAGATGCGCCGCCATTTCTGATCCCATTCTTTATCCGCACAGGTTGTACACTTAATGTCACTTAATATTACTACAGTATGCAGCACAGCAATGTTACAGCGTACTATTTTTTGAGGAATTACCCTCTTTAATCGCCCCGTTGGTCTAGTGGTTTAAGTACCAGGCCGTGATCTCGGGGTCTTGGGTTCGATTACCGTCTCGAGCAAAGGTATGTTTCGAATTTTAAAATAAATAAATAAAGGGATGTAAATGTCTACAGATACACCCTGTATAGGTGTTGATTATCGAAAATATAACGATAAATTAATAAATTCTATTACCACGCAGGTGAAACCGCATGGATCATCTAGTCGGTAGTCATTTTAAGTGATTTTTTCCTTAGTATGGGAAATATAGTTCAGCGTTTTTCGATAGATGGTGCTTATAAAGAGCAGATGGACATTGTACAAAGCAATCAAGCAGGTGGTTCGGCGTTCAGCGTTGTTTCGGTAGATGTCACTATGCATTATTACATCGCGCTAGTAAATGACCTCAAGCCGCCTGCCTACAAGTAATTTTTAATTTAAGTAAAGGAAATATCCAGAGATGTAGCCTTTGATTGGATTTTTTATACCTACAGCAAATAAATATACTTAAATAATTTCTGACGAATTCTCGAAGGTGGCCGCTCTACATAGCCGTTGAGAACTGGTCGTTTTCCTCTAGATGGCGCTAGCACTGGCTAGCCTACTGATGCCACTATCTCAGTATATACATATACGACTACTCTATGGTAGGTATAAGACGCTGTAAACAACGCAATCGCCACGTCGTCAAGAAGAACTCACCTGTGAAATATTCAACATGATGATTCAAGAACTTGGTCTTCTTTGTGGGCACGTTGGCCTTCAACCATTTCGCCACGGAGTACTCCTCACTGGTGGGCTTCTCCGATTCAGCTGGCTCGCCGTATTCCTGCAAACATACAAACATCTTTTTTTAATTTAATTATGCGACGGGACCTGCTGATCGCGCACATTAGGGCGCGTCTCCATTAAGCGCGAGCGAACAGTGAGCTGAGTGAACGGCTTCGCTCGCTGGAACAAAAACGCGCTTGTGTGAGCCGCGTATATTATGCACTCTGTGGATGCTCCATTTGAAATGTATAGAGAGGCAAACTGTCAGCCGCTTACTGTTCGCGTTAGACCTGGAAAAAATGTATCTTTCAAAAGATTGGAACATTTGCATCTGGATCAGTGCAGAGATGCGGAACAGTGAAACGCTTCATTTGGAACATCGACTCTCAGATAGATCCGTAATTCATTCCGCTTATTCGGATTATTCGGCTCACTCGGATCATTCATCTCATTTGGATTATAAGGCTCATCGGATCATTCCGCTAATTCGGATCATTCGGCTCATCAGATCATTTAGCCGATCCGAATGAATCATTCGGTTCACTCGAACTCGAGATCCATTTGAGTAGAATGATACATTCGGAGAGAACAATAGAGATTCGAAACAGTGTATCATTTGGCTGAGTCGGATCACTGAGTCATTTCAGTATAGAGTTACACACGTCTAGTTCGCGAATCGGGACCCGTCATTATGGTAAGCCAATTGTGCCGATGGACGCTGCAATGCAAAACAGTAACAAAATATTTCTGTGTGGCTTTGCCCTGCACCGCCACACCGAGACGACAGTTGAGTCGACTGACCGGATGGCGCAATTGGTAGTGACCCTGCCTCGTACGCCAAAGGTCGTGGGTTCGATCCCCACCCTGGACAAACATTCGTGTGATGAACACTTGTGTTTGTTCGGTGTCTGGGTGTAATATATGTATTTAAGTATATATTTGTGTTCCTCTGTTGTCTGATATCTGTAATACTTAGTAGTGCTTAAGCTACTTAGTACGGAATCAGGTCAACGTATGAGATATTGTGAGAATAATTATATAAAAAAAATGTATCAGTTAATAGGTCACATTTAACCAGTAATTAATTAGCTAATGAGCTACCGTGCCCTCTCTCCGAAACACAGAAGTGCTTACATACTCAAGATCCTCAACAATGAGGGACTGACTGACGGAGGAGGTCAGGTTAGTGTTGCAGGGAAACAGAAACATCGTGGGCGCGCAACAGCGCGGTGTAGCTGATCCACAACAGAAAATTTGATTTCATGTTTTTAATGAGATAGGTGGCAAGCGAGCAGATTGACACCATTTGAATGGACTAACAAGTCACTGTCAACCTTTTCTCCCTTCCCACGAATTGGGCCTACAATACTCTCACCCACTCAGGGAACATGGCGTAGGCGCTGCTTAACGCCTGATAGTAAAACTGGATACCCACAATTGATTCTGAACGTAGGTATAATCATGAATTCATGATCCAGTTGGCCTGCTTCCTAGGTAATAATAATAATAATATAATTCTCACAACATCTCATACATTGACCTGATTCCGTACTAAGTAGCATAAGCACTTGTGTTACAGATATCAGACAACAGAGGAACACAAATATATACTTAAATACATATATTACACCCAGACACCGAACAAACACAAGTGTTCATCGCACGAATGTTTGTCCAGGGTGGGGATCGAATCCACGACCTTTGGCGTAAGAGGCAGGGTCACTACCAATTGTGCCATCCGGTCAGTCAAATAAGGGTTAGGAAAGGTCAGACGGCAGTCGCTTCGATGTTATTATTCAACTGAAAAATGGCTGTGAGTGCGAGACTGGATTCACGTGATTTATGCCTCATACCATATAAATTGGAATGGTCAGCAAAAGTAGCTATTTAAAATGAATTCACATGAGCATAGCACAAATATGTATGTATATTATTACCATTAATATTCTCCTGAGTAAATCAAAGTTCCAGAAAAGATCTTATTTCCTCACAGAGATCACATACCATACCATATTTTGCAATAGTAATTCTACTCTGTAACCGCACATGCTCAAATTTACATAGTGTTTAACATATAAAACGTATATCCTCAATATGATCATAAACCGAGCTCGTAACACTAATGTACTAGCGGCTCGGAGATCATACGTCAGTAAAACAATACATGTTATTGTATTCGACATATCACGTCACGATCTAACATAAACATGAACTGTACATAATTACACAACCTTATATTTTAAAATGTAATGCATTCATATGTAGAGTATGTGCTATAGTATGAATGAATGAATGAAAACTTTATTTGGCACAATACAAAACAAGGAAACTTAATTAGAAACATAACCTAGGCATAAATCATTAACACAAAGTAGGACAGCATTATCCCTGTATGCGCCAAAGAGGCGGCCGCTCAGCATTAGTCGGTGCTGATCCAAGAGACCAACCCCGACGCTGGTTTTCAGCGACTACCATAACATTATTGCGGATCTGTTCCATATCTATGCAACAGTCGCATGCATGCTATAGTATGTAGAGCCAAGCTAAGAGATGATCATCATTTCAGGCAATAAACGTCCACTGCTGGATATAGGCCTCCCCCAATGGTCTCCACACACAGCGGTCCTGTGCAGCCCGCAACCAAGGGATTGCCCGCGATCTTCACCAGATCGTCTTTCCACCTTGTGGGGGGCCTGCCACGGATTCGAGCTCCTATAGGCGCCCTCCACTCGAAGTTCTTTCTGCCCCATCGGCCGTCTGATCTCCTCGCAATGTGTCCTCTGCCCATTGCCACTTAAGGCATGCAATTCTTTAGGCTATGACTTTGACCTTGGTTCTTCCTGCGGATCTCATCATTCCTGATATGATCACGAAAGGAGACTAAGAGCATAGCCCTTTCAATTGCTCTCTGGGTGACTTTGAGCCTTCTTAAGCGACTGATTGTAAGAGATGACACTAGTTAATAAAAAATATGACAGTTCCTCTGTATTAATGAAGCTACCGAGAATATTGTTATCAACATTCAACATCAACCATCGCTTATGTAATGTACACTGTATTACATTTAACTAGCAACTGCAGCAGCTCGGGTGCAATTTACTATTATTATACGTAAAAACCTTCTCCCTCTTATCATCCTCTTATTCTAAACGTGGTTTAAAATAAGTAGTGTGATTAATTCTGGGAATAACTGAAAAACTAGAATAAACATTATTACAAAACTAAGTTTAACGTTATTTAGTATATCAACTTTAATACTTAAACCACCCGGACCCCTAGTTTAAAATGAGTAACAAAATAATAACCTCAAAATTTCGATTCAGTAACCATGACAACTTTTCCCTGTGACAGTTCATTCCGTTTTACACTAAAGGTATTTGTGAGAAAGTGGCTAATTTATTTTTGGGATTTAATCCCAAAAATATACCTAAGCAATTCTTATGCATATTACTTGGAAACCTTACTTAGGTAAATATTTTAATTTATTGTTGCTTAAAAATCATTCTTTACAATAATTACTTCAGACAACAAAATAAGGTTATGTAAAATGAAATGTCACTGAACAAATGATTGGATGATTTAATCAGTTTTGACACTAAACCGCGGTACTAAGTTGTTTATGGTTAGTCGAAGATTTGTAAAAAATTTAAGAACTAACATTATTCCGTAAAAATCATGAACTTGCTAGATTAGGATTAAAAGCGGTATCAGAGCAGTTTTTTGTAATAAGAGGGTCTATGTTGAAACCCTCACTAAAATCTGCGTAGTTTAAACGATCTAAGCATACATATGGATTGAAAGTGAAAACGGCTTTCTTTTTTTTACATTACGGCAGACCAATGAACAGACCTGATGGTAAGTGATTACCACCTCCCATGGACATCTGCAACACATGAGGTATAACAGATGCATTGCGTATTGGTATGCGTGTGATCACAAAAGCACGCCGTACGCGACTTTGGCCATGATTTTTTTTCTATAAACATTTCCCAACATCACATACATTGATCTGACTCCGAGATAGGTAGCTCAAGCACCTGTGTTGCGGATATCAGAATCAACAGTGGGATTACAAATATACATATAATACTTTTCTTTTGTAAATACATACTTATAATACATAGAAAACACCTACATGTCATTATCAGTGATACATAAGCAAAATATTTACTTCGAGTTAATAGAAAATACCACTGTGTACAAAAAGCAGACCTATTTAAACCTCTTTTTTCAAGTTTTTTAAAGTCTCATTTTTTGGCCGAACCCCCCACCCCCGCCAAATAACTAACAAACTTATTTTTAATACAGTATTGAAAGAGTTATCCTTTAACTCCTTACCGTTGAGGAGTTGACCTTCCATCATCAGCAGAGCCACAAAATTAATACAATCAGACGTAAATTCTGGTGTAGTTTCGAAAAAAGATACAAAAACATTACGTGTGCCTTTAAAACTTAACCCTCAAAATAAGGCACACGTAATCTCATCGACTTTTCCAGGATCCCATCATCAGATCCTGATATCCTTATCATGGTACCATACCGTGACTATCTATTTTACAACTCAAAAAAAAACATTTAAATCGGTTCATAAATGGCTAGGTAATCGGCGAACAAACATAAAAATATATATAATATATTTTGAATTGAGAACTTGAACTCCTTTTTTTTGAAGTCGTTTAAAAATGTGTCCCTTATTACGGTTAAATCTACAACTGGCTGAACCTTTTAGAAACACACTCCACAATCTCATTATAGAAATTGTGTACCGTTATACCTACAGCCGTGTCGTCTCGTGTCATAACATAAAGAGCCTCGGCCATGACTTTGAACGGCCGGCAATCGATTAACACCTATTAGCTAAGCCTCCGTTCAGGTGTCAAGGTGCTATCTACTACATGCTACTACAGCACCGCCGAGTGATCTCACATGTGCTCATTCAACTTTCAACCTTATTACTTTGTCATAAGTTCTTAAGCGTACATCTCTGTGCTCGACTGTAGAGCTATCATTGTTGTTAGGAGGATAAGAGATTGATTAAAATCTGTATCAATCTACGCCTATATGTAATTTGAGTTTTATTACTGATTAAGTGTGACGCGTAACGCTCTGTTGGTCTAGTGGTATAAGTACCGGGCCGTGATCTAGGGTCCGGGGTTCGATTCACAGGTTGAGCTAAAATAATATATCGAACATAGCTCGGGTTTGTGATCACCAACCCGCATTAGGTAAGCGTGTTGATTAAGCCTAATACCATCATAGTAGCGATGAATTGATTTCTATGATGGAGGCTTTTGCCCTGCAGTTTTATTTACTTACTAGTGTGTTCACACACAAGTAAGTGTAAATAATTGAAAGTTAATAAATATTACTCCATTATCATCATTCATCATCATTTCAGCCAATAGACGTCCAGTGCTGGACATAGGCCTCCCCCAATGTTCTCCACACAGATCGGTCCTGTGCCGCCCACATGCAATGGATTCCCGCGATCTTCACCAGATCGTCGGTCCACCTTGTAGGAGGTCTGCCACGGCTTTTATTACTTATTCGACGTTATATTAAAAGCAACATCAAAATTAAGACGCACAAAACCTTATCTTCAATTTAAGCATAATTTAACGTCAACCTAATTTGTTCCGGAGTTTTCAGTACGCAGGCGCACCAGAAAAAAATAAAAAGAATTGCTTTAGACTAATGTAGAAAGAGAAATCCACTACATATCATGATCCAGTTCCCCTGTCTAAGGGGTGAGAAGATCAGTGGTTACTTAGGAAACCCTGCCTGTTTCGGTGGTTGGAATTCGTCGAGTCTCCGCGCAAGACGGTTCGTGATCACTCTTGAAAACAGCTATAGACGTGGCTTAGAAGGAAAATGGGTCGATAGTTCTTCAAGAGGGTTTTGTCCCCTTTTTTGAAGAACAAGACGACCACACTCTTACTCCACGCCTCCGAAGTTCTCCCTTCGAAGAGGACATCGTTAAAGAGCTTTTGGAGTTCCCTCAGTACGGGTAATCCTCCAGCTTTGTAACGCCATCCTCTACAGGGGCTTTTCCATTTTTCAGCTGTCCAAGAGAAATCTCGATTTCGCCAATGTTGACTTCTGGCAAGTCTTCGGTGAAATGGCGTGTTAATGTGGCCTTAGAGTCCTCATTTTCGGGATCAGGTCAGACCAGAGTCACCAAATTCTTAATCATGGTTTCAGTGTTGTACTTATTTTATTTTAGTTTAGAAATTTTAGTATAAGTAATAATATTGTATTGATTGACCGCGGGGGAGAGCCACGCTCCGGCATGAATGGGGCCGGCTCGACCGGGGTGATACCACGGCCTCACAGAAAACCGGCGTGAAGCAGCACTGTGCTGTGTTTCGCTGCGTGAGTGAGGGTAATGGAGGCCAAATCCGGGGGAAAGGGGGGTTTATTGGTTAGCAGCGCACTTGTGACTCCACTGGTGTCACGGGTGTCCATGGGCGCCGGCAATTGCTTACCATCAGGTACCGTCTGCTCGTCTGCCACCTATCACATAAAAAAAACAAGAATTGTGGCTATTATGAGACAGTTTTTTAAAAAGTACAACAGTGAATCCATAAAGGAAAGTATCAAGAATTTATTGAGATGTATTTGTTTAATATTATCTTCATACAAGTAACCATAATTCTTATTTTTGCCTAAAAGGCTCACTTTTGGCAGTTACAAAAATTGCGGTTATCTGTAGAAATAGATCATGCCATAATTTTGTCTCAAAAAAATCTTAATACTTGCGTTTATGGATTCATTGTTGTACTTTAAAAAATGTCTCCCTATTCCCTGTTGTCTTGCCGCGGTCTCATAATCGCCACATTTAATACATCTTAATAATTATCATAATTTTGTCTATGAAAAAAAATAACGATTAATTTCCAAATAAAAGTTGGTCTACGATGAGCAGAAGTTAAGGCAACACGGGTAGCCCTAACTAGCGACACCAATCGATTTAAATTGTTAGCTACTAAACCGGATCTTTTTTAAACAATTTCGGGGTTACAACCTCTCAGCAAACACTTATACTATTTATTAAATAATCATGCATAAATTTTGCATCCGTCTTTGTACGCAAAAAAAATATTCACGCCAAAAGTGGCCGCTTTTGACGTGAATAAAATTTTCGCGCACGATTTGGACAAAAAATTTGTGAATGGTTATTTAATAAATAGTATAAGTATTTGCCGAGAGGTTGTAAATTGTTTAAAATAGATCCGGTTTAGTAGCTAAAAATTAAAAACGATTGGCGTCGCTAGTGTACCCTACCCGTCACCTTAAAGAACATTAACTACCAATACACTCTGTATAGAACACAACTAAGTAGCACAAAACACTACAACTACAAAAATTCAAAAACTACCAACTCACAGACTCAAAGTCCAAGCCCATTATCCACACACTGGTTCGCAAAAGCACAGTTACAGTTGTTAGAACTATAGAGGTATACGGCACAGCCTACCTCGGCGACAGTTAGTCGACTTGTGGGCCCGATATGGTGAAAGTGGGCCGCGGACTTATAGAACAAATTAATGGGACTTGAGGAACATAAATTCTACAAATAGAGGATCGGTCATCGTTGATGTGATGTGATGGAAAGATTAAGCAGCGGTCATATATTTTTTTTTAATAATAAATTCATAAAACATCTCATACATAGACCTTATTCCGTAGTAAGTAGCTTAAGCACCTGTGTTACGGATATTAGACATCAGAGATTTTTTATTTATGCTAGAGGCGGACAAACGAGCAAGCGAGTCACCTGATGGAAAATAATCAACGCCACCCATGAACATCCGCGAAATAAGAGAAATCGCTAACGTGTTGCCGGCCTTTTTAAAAAATTGTACGCTCTTCTCTTGAAGGTCCCTAAGTCGTAGCCGTCCAGAAATACTCCTGCAGCCAAACCGTTCCACAGAACTGAGGTACATCGTAGAAAGTACCGCGAGAAACGCACAGTATAAGACCGCCATCCATCGAGATGATGAAGATGGAGAGACAATCGCTTGCGAGTGGTTCGATGTAAGAATTCGGCTGCAGAGCACTCCCTATGATAGATGCGGTATAGAATGCTGAAGGAAGCTATGTCCCGCCGCATGTCTAGAGGATCAAGTCGACTAGAGAGAGTTAAGTCACCGACAATTCGAGCAGCCCAACGTTGTACGCGGTACTAAGTTGGTACTGAGGTTTACAAATATATACTTAATTTATTATTTTAATTTGGTCTATAGGCTAACGATTGACAGCAATCGCAGCGGATGGAAAGCGACGACTAAATCTAGGATGATACGCGTTTGCCTAAAAGATGCCTGTTTACTCTTGCCTTAAAAATATCTAGGATTATGTATAGTTACGAAAAACAGATAGATAGATAGATAATACGTTTATTTGTGCTGCAACTATACAGATATAATATATTACATCCAGATACTTAACAAATAGACGAATAATCACACCAATGTATGTCCAGGGTGGTTCTAACCCACTATTTTATTTATTTTATTTTATTTTACAAGTTTTTGGAAAACTTACAGCTAGATTTAGGGATACAGTCACAGAAAAAAAAACATTGAGGGCCAATTACAAGTCTCCAGTGATAATCACTAGGTTGTTTAACAGAAATGCAAGTGGGTACCTAATGTTAAGAAAGAAAAAACAAAAAGTTACTAAATTACAAACAAAACGAACAACGTATTTGCCACTCCCAGAAGAAGAAACATTGAAATTGATCAAGTCTTCTGACATTATCAGGAACCATTAGTCTTTGGCGTAGTACTAAAAGATAAAGCAACTTTAAGGTGACGGGTAGGGCACACTAGCGACGCCAATCGATTTAAATTTTTAGCTACTAAACCGGATCTAGTTTAAACAATTTCGGGGTTACAACCTCTCGGCAAACACTTATTCCATTTATTAAATAACTATGCACAAATGTTGGGTCCGTTTTTGTACGCGAAAAATTGATTCACGCCAAAAGTGGCCGCTTTTGGCGTGAATCAATTTTTCGTACGCATTGGACCTAACATTTTTTCATGGTTATTTAATAAATAGTATAAGTGTTTACCGAGAGGTTGTAACTCCGAAATTGTTGAAAACACATCCGGTTTATTGGCTAAAAATTAAAATCGATTGGCGTCGCTAGTGTGCCCTGCCCGTCACCTTAAACGTTCAGACTACACATAATAATACATTCATTAGATATAAAGTATCTAATCGGAGTTACGATCTCCTAACAGCAAATGACATTTTGGTAAAGTGAAAGCTTCTTTCAAAGTAATTATTATTGTAGATTTTACTAAGTGCGTTCCCTGAACATAATGATCTAAACGTATTCAAGAAAAGAGTGAATAGGCTGTTACTAGACAGTCACGATCCATCCTCGGCCACATCATCACTTACCATCAGGTGAGATTGTGGCCAATTGTCTGGCTATTCTAATAAGAAAAGTATTAAAACGAAAACAGGTGTATTACCATTATTATCAATACTAATTTCACCATTTACGTACTAATTAAACAAAACCCATCTGTGAAAACACAATATACAGGGTGTATTGGCAAGCAGATATCCAGCCAGCCAAATTTATAAGTCAACTCAAATAATGATCCTCTTTTCAAAATATTTTTCCGAATTCGGACATTTTATAAAATTATTTTCTTCTGTCATTTTGGTTGGACCCCCTGTCCAAAATAATGAAAATATTTGTGGTATCGTATTATTATTTTTTATATCATAGGTGGCAGACGAACAGACGGATCACCCGATGGTTAGCGATTACCGCCGCCCATGGACACCCGCGACACCAGTGGATTTCTTGTTTTATTTCATTACTGAATTTTGAAAAGTATTCACAAAAGAAGTTCTACCAAAGACACACACACACCCCAAATATTTTATAAATAAAATTAAATCACACATTATTTGACCACCGTTTCGATCAGTGGTAGTGAACAGAAGGGGGTTTAAAGGTTGGCAAGGCACTTGTGACTCTACTGGTGTCGCCTGTCTATGGGCGGCGGCAATCGCTTACCATCAGGCGATCCATCTGCTCGTCTGCCACCTGTCACATAAAAAAAATAACTATACAGGATGTCCCGGATGCACTTTGTATATGTACTATGTGTGTAGTATTTAATAAAATGAGATATGTAACTTATAAAACAACCACAAGAATTATATGCAAACCGAAAACACTAAACACTTGCTCGATCAAAGCGACACTGAACGCCATCTATTGACAGAATTTTGCAAAATTAAGTCCCGAAAAGAAGTAAGGGTGAGCCACTAGTTTAAGATAAGCAAATACAGTAAAAAATAACAATTGTGCTTATAATATACA
The DNA here is from genome assembly GCA_019059595.1 of Marasmia exigua. Taxonomy (NCBI): domain Eukaryota; kingdom Metazoa; phylum Arthropoda; class Insecta; order Lepidoptera; family Crambidae; genus Marasmia; species Marasmia exigua. The sequence goes on along the minus strand of CM032472.1, from coordinate 26,065,726 downwards.
ACATAGCACCACTAAAATAATTTCTTTAACTAAAAGTACATAATTATTTTGTAAGTGACTGGTTGGTGCCAATGAAAAAAAAAGTGTCACAAATGTGGAAACAAAAATACTAAGATCAAACCTTTTTACGCTGTAAAAAATAAAGAAAAATTAATGAAGCATGCAATGAACACATTAAAATACAGGACTTTAAATTTTTAGTGTTACAAAAATAGATTTGAATACACATGGTATTATTTTCATTTCACAGGATGACTGCTCTCATTTATTTAATGTTAGAATACATTTTGGCATAAATACAGAGTTGTAATGCAGTGACAGGCAGACAATGCAACTCTCAAAGTAATGGCCAGTCATACATCATACATGTGAGCAGGTCATATATGACATACAAAACTTGGCATTGTGAAATTTTCATGGCCACGCTATGCATTTTCACAAACAAATCTGCCGGATTTTTTATTTCATGGACTAGGTAGATAATTAAAAAAATAAATTATATCATTAGGCAAATCAAAGGACATTTCAAGCTTTCTAGTGAAAATGGTTTTTGTCGAGTAAAACCAGGTAAAATATATGCAACACCTGTTACATTGACCTAACTCTGAACAAAGTAGTTTGGACACTTGTGTTACCGAGTAAGTAAGTTCTTTATTGTGGAAACAGGTAAGTACAAAGATAACAATATAAAAAAAAAACATTTCAAGCTTTCTAGTGAAAATGGTTTTTGTCGAGTAAAACCAGGTAAAATATATGCAACACCTGTTACATTGACCTAACTCTGAACAAAGTAGTTTGGACACTTGTGTTACCGAGTAAGTAAGTTCTTTATTGTGGAAACAGGTAAGTACAAAGATAACAATATAAAAAAAAAACATCCTCTGAGTCCTCCCCATTGCTGAGCTTACAATTTGCCCTTTCATTGAAATAACATTAATTAAACAAAGCTAATAAATTATTATGAGAGCACAGAGGATGAATTACATTGACAATATTAAGACTCAATATTTTTATCTTTTGCATCAAAAAGCAGGAATACTAAGAATGATTTATTTATTTTTTGATAGACTATAGACTAACTGAAAGAAAGCTTATAGTTAATATATAAATGATTTGAAACTATTGAATGCCATAAAGTAAAATATTCCCATAACATGGAATAATTATCTTTGCAGTAGGGAACCAGTTTACTACACATTCTGTTCATCAATTATGTCGTAAATGAGTTTGAGGAATGTATGTTACTTTAAAAATATTGTTTATATAAGACAACTGAATTTAGAGCCAAATATCGAAGGATTCAAAGTAATTGCTATATAAAAACAATCGTTAAAGGTATGCAATAATAAAAATTTGGGAACCACATTGTACATTAGAAATGCACCATGCAAAGAGAGTAGGTAAAGTAACCAAAGTTTTGTCCAAATAATAATAGACAAAAATATATATCTTATATGGTCAGTATATGTTTGGCGAAGCATGCATGACATGACGGGATAAATGCTTAACCAAAATAGCCGAATCATGAAGCCGAGCACGTAAAACTACGCAGAAAATACGTCTGTTTTATTTATGTTCTAACAAACAAAATACGTCATCAAACCCTGCCTTTGTATTAATTTTTTTGCGAAATTATGCGAATCGTATGGAATAATCCGGGAAAAATATACACGTGTGAATAATCACGATGGAAAAACCGCATTGAGTACGGAAACGTAGACAAAAACACAGTGCACTTGGCGACATGTTAAAAATGCATCGAAAAATAAAGTGGATCAAACGCTGGACTTACCTCTTTGCGCTTTTTAGTTTTTCGTTTATCTGCCATTGTAAATAGAATTTGTCAACGTAGCGGATATTTCTTGCCTGGATAATTTTCCCTTTTCAGTTTCTTTCTTTCTTGTCTGACGATGACACTTTTTGATGACAGATCATCAACTGTGGAGCTGGCCAATCAGGGCCGATCAGCAAGGCTGCGAATAGAATGAATTAAAAAAAATGGATTCCTTTATAGGCAGTTTTTCTAGAAGGTATCGTTATGAATATCACAGTAACTTCTTTAAGTATAACTAAAAGGTTAACTTCGACTTAATCAATTTTGAAATAACTAATTTAAAAACATTTGAATCACCATTTTAAACATAAAAATGAGGGATATTGTTGTATAACAAAACGCTTTTCACTTATTTATCATACTTTACTGCGATACTATACAAATAAAGAAAATATTATAAAGGAACGTTTTTAGTGTTGTGCTAAACGTAACTTCTAAATCGAATGATTTTAGGGTTATTGTTTGTATTACAATATTCAGAATATAAAAATGTATTATTATTATCTTACTCTATGTGCGAGCGAGAAGTGAATAGATGCGCCGCCATTTCTGATCCCATTCTTTATCAGCACAGGTTGTATTAACCTTACTCTAAAGTGGACGTGCAGTGACTACAAAAATTACTACATATTTTTCTACGAATTTCCAAAAGGCGTAGAACAAATGGTGTTAAGAGTGGTTGGTAGAGACGCGGTCGTGGCTAAAAGGATGTAAATATCTACCGATACACCCTTTATAGGTTTGTATAGACACAAGGTCAAATGTGTCTTACTTTGTATTAACTAAGTTCAAACAAATGGCACGAGTTGGCAGAAGTGTTGATGCAACTGGCATCACTATTTCACGTTGACGTTGTCTAACTGACATGCAAACGTCAAAAAATAAGCGAACATCCGATCGATAATTTTCCCGAATCGTAATTTAGTTTTATTTTCCAGTTCTGTTTCGCTGTGAGTCGACGTTACCTCGAATGAATTACATCATTTTGTGATTTCCCCACGCGTTCACCGCGTGCGTTACAATTACGTATTCTTCCGTGTACCTAATGAGTGAACTTTACTTGCGGTGCGGTCACCTTCCTTCCCAGGGCAAGAATTCTATTTTTTTAAATATTTATGAATCATAGATAGCTTTGGGCATCATTGCTATTATTTTATGACTAAACCCTAGTGTGTGATAGTTACTAAAATAAGGATGGGGGAACCTCTGACGAATGGACATCAAAAAGAAGAAAGTAAGAACTTTTTATTACTTTTTTATTGTGTAAAGCGTATCCCCAATTTATTCATTATCATAAAATGCCAATTATGATTAAATAAATGAAGTCTCCATCTCATTATTTAAATCCATTTGTTGCTACAGCTTTAAAAAGCAATATAATTTAAATTGGAAGTTTAATTTAACATTGGAATTATAATTGGAATAAAAATCATAAATTTTGACTTGTAATATGTAAATATAAACAAAATGCTGTGTGTCCTGCTGTATTATTTTCTTTCTCATTTTTTTAAAACTTTACCTACTTATATAATTTATTAAAATACATTATGGACCCTGCAACTATACAGACCTGTAGACATTCCGTTTAAGCAAATGCTACTTACTGATGAAATTGAAATTATTATATTCAAAGATCCTGAATCCAAAAGACCAAATCAGATTTGTCGCTATTCCATCTCAGGGTGTTTTTTTCCTCCAGTTGCAGTTATAGGTAATTTATAAAAGTTGTTGTTTTTTTTTTACTTTGTATTTTTTTTAGATAAATATTTTGTGATTATTTATGAGTACTTACTGTTATGTTTTAACATTCTAGCCTGAGAAACAGGTTCGCCTAGTTCAGGCATTTGTATTTATCTCCGACCTTATTCTAATAGGTTTAAATATGTATTATTCGTGTAAAAATTATTATTATCTGAATAAATTGAATTGAATTGAATTGAATTGAATAGTTCCCAATTACAAACTGTGCAGATAAAGAATGGGATCAGAAATGGCGGCGCATCTATTCAGTTCTCGCTCGCACACCCACGAGTGCGAGTATAGACGCAAATAGTGTGCGAGCGAGAAGTGAATAGATGCGCCGCCATTTCAGTTCTCGCTCGCACACCCACGAGTGCGAGTATAGACGCAAATAGTGTGCGAGCGAGAAGTGAATAGATGCGCCGCCATTTCTGATCCCATTCTTTATCCGCACAGTGGGACATCCAAATTTCAGTTTTTATTGACATTCAATGTCCATAAAAATTAGTTAAACAAATCATTGTAACACTAAAATACAGACAGGATATGTGCTAAACTACTACTTATTTAAAACAGTTTAAACAAACTTAACAGATATTTATCACATTGTATACTTCATGTATGAATTTACTTTACATAGTAACATTTGTCTCTTACATGATGAGTTGTGTTAGCCATTTTGTATCATGAATAGCTGAACTATTGTTTTGAAACATATCTATGTGTGTGTTTGTATAAATCAAAGTCTTGTTTCTAACACAGCCTTGATTAACAATACTGTAAATACACTGGTCATAAAAAATTACTTATGTCAGTGACTTTTAAGTTTGCTAAGTTACAGTCTGATTGTGTCTCCGAATCAGTTAAAATAATTTTATTTCTCCTAGTTTCTTTATCAGTGACACTCCCTTAACAATGGTAATTAATGTGATTAATTTAAATATAAATCAATTGATACAGGAACACTAACAAATATTAGGAGTTTGTTTTACATTACATTTTCACACTACATTTTTAATAATTTAGAGCAAGTGGATTGTTTTACATTGTCAAGTATTCTTTCCATTTCATCAGTCATTGACCATTATGTAACTTTACGATCAACATTACTAATCATACATAGGAATGTTCTATTGTTCGAGTCTCTAGGTCAAATGGCTTATAAAGCCAATAGAGCGACACAATCTTTGGAAACATGCTAGTAAAATAATTTGAAATTTACATTACAATATCTTTATATTATAACTGGATCCAGGATATTGCTAGCCTTGTAATCAAATTAAGAATTAAAAGAAACACAAACACGAGATAATTACATTGAAACGCAGCGGTCTGACTTTCACAACCTCTATTGAGGGGAAGCGGACCATGGTTACACATGCAGAAACATTACTTAGTTTGTGAAACTTTCTGTTTCCTTACAATGTTTTTCATCACATTGTAGAATATTACTACTAAACAATTTTACACTGATTCATTTACTCACACTAGTGGTTTAATAGTTGGAGTAACTATATCAGTCTAAAATTGTTTTGGACAAACCTAATTTTTATTATTTTTGACCTGATTGACCTGATTCTGTACTAAGCAGCTTAGGTAAAGACTTCTGTTACGTATATCAGACAACAGGAATTAAAAATACCTACTTAAATATATTACACCCAGACACTGAACAACACATGGGGATCGAACCCACAACCTTTTGCGTATGTGGCAGTGTCACTACCAAATGCGCCATCCCGTCAGTCATTCTGTATGTAAATAGATTTGTGACAGTTTAAACCCTGTTCAAGCATTATTTATTCTATTTGTTTCTGTAGAATTATTCTATGTCTGTTTTTAACCGACTTCAAAAAAAAGGAAGTGGTTCTCAGTTCGACAATTATATTTTTGGGTAACCTAGGCAAACTTTTCTTATGAATATTTCATGTTTCTTTTTATTTGTAAATAGATTGTCATTGTGACATATGTACTGGTTTTTATTTTAATTTGTTTAAATATGTAACATATTTCCTGATTTGTTACATATTTTATTTTTAATTAATTATCTGCTTTCTGCATTACTTTTGTGGTTTAAAATATATTTTCCCGACAGCCAGATACCCATCAATGTAGACATATATGTCAAATTTCTTCAATTGTTTTTCACCATAATGACAAACACAGTTTGGTTCAATATCAATTTGGGAATATTGACAGATTGTAGTAACATAAGTTGTGGTTGTCTGTACTCAGGGACATAAAAAGTGGGCCCTAGCTCAAACATCGTAGCAGACAGTAGTCTGGGCAGGACGATGCTAGAGGTGAACTGTGGCTATAGGGACGTTTAAGAATACTGCCAATGTGTTCCCGGCCTGTCGTAAGAGGCGACTAAACTGGCCTTCAGAATAAGTGAGCGTACCCACTGCTGGGGAGTGGCTAGCTCAGCATACGACTCCGCGGGGGACGACGTTACCGGGTATCCTGGTAGGTCGTTCAGCAATGAAGGGCTGTATTGCGCCAGGTAGGAGCGGTGCAGTCTAATCCCGGCTGTGGGGTTTCTGAACGCCATTGCGCGAAGATAGACCCCCAGGGGTTTTGGTTAGGGTTAGAGTCCAATACACGACATGTAGCAAGGTGACGGCCATGATGGATTCCCCTCTGGGGAAAAAAAAGAAGCACAATCGATTGGTTTGGCCTTAAAAAGACATTTGGGCAGGAAGACTATTAAGGTGACGGGTAGGGCACACTAGCGACGCCAATCGATTTTAATTTTAGCTACTAAACCGGTTCTATTTTAAGCAATTTCGGGGCTACAATCTTTAGGCAAACACTTATACTATTTATTAAATAACCATGCACTAATGTTGGGTCCGATTATGTACGCGAAAAATTGATTCGCGCCAAAAGTTGCCGCTTTTGGCGTGAATCATTTTTTTGCGTACGCGTTGAACCCAACATTTGTGCATGGTTATTTGATAAATAGTATAAGTGTTTGCCTAGAGGTTGTAACCCCGAAATTGTTTAAAATACTTAGATCCGGTTTATTTAAATTAACAATTAATAACGAATGGTGTCGCTAGTTAGGGCTACCCGTCGCCGTAATCAATTTATTCATACACAAATAATAACTATAAAATTGAATTGGATTAAAATAATAATAAAAATATTTAAAAAAGAAAAACACATTATTATCAATACATACGAGTAGGTCTGTCTGTCTGTCCGAAAATATAATACCGGTTTTCTGTGAGGCTGTAGACTCCGGTCGAGCCGGCCCGAGCATGCCGAAGCGTCGCTCTCCCACGGACAAATTCATTGCGTTATAATCTGGCTTAAATATCTAATGTTTGTCTATTTCTCAGAATATGACTCATAAACCGTCAAAAAGTGAGTTCCTTCAATTTTGTCGGTAGATTAAAGACATCTAAAATATTATGTAAATAGTAGGCGTTTCCAACGATAAACATTAGATAAATACTACTACGATGTAGGGGAATGATAAAGCATTTTTCATACTGTATGATGTCAGATATAAGTATCTAGTTACATATGTCGGATTCAAATCGATTATTTTTTTATCTCGGTAGACCGAGTTTGGACTTTGAACGGTGAATATTTGCGTTAAACCGGAAAACCTATTAGATGTAGAGGTGAGGTATTAGGGCCCTACTTTATCAGGATACCATGTCAGTTGACCCTACACAGTCAATATCAAAATGATCTTAGCGTTCAATCCTACCAAAAATAATCCACCATAAGGTGTACTTTCATTTTTTGTCCTTTATTCTCGAACAACAAATGAAAATTCACCTTGGCGTATACTGAGTACAGTGGCCTTTTGTCAAATCTATACTATTTATAAAGAGGTAAATCCTACAGACTTATAGGTAATCCAAAAACAAGAAGTGCTTGCGCGATGTAATTGAGCGCAAGCGTTTTGTGTAGCGAAAAATACCAAACATCAAGTGATTCGCTCAACGGTAACAATTTGTTTGCGCCACCATGTTGACATCAATCATCAGTAAGATACATACCTTGCATACCTACAACTGTACCAAGGTGTTCTAATGAAAAAGGGCCTAAATCGATGTTTTAGTAACCTTTTACGTACGAGTAGGTCGTGTTTCTAACGTTTGTCGCCAAGTCTAAAGAAGTGTGGACAGCTCTTGTTGATCTCTCTGCTGATGCGATCCGTCGAAATCTGCAGATGAGTCAAGAGTCTATCCACGTGTTGTGACTTTAGATTATACGCACGGGAAACGATGCGGTGCGGTCTTTCGGTTTTTCTATCTCGAAAACTATGTCCTAGCAACAAGAGACTTTCTACTTCAACCTTCTCCCACCCTCCGGGCGTTTGATGTGTTCTCCTCGTAACTAATCGAAACAAAGCTACAAAGCCAAAAATTGTGTTCTGAGTATTTCCGTCATATACATATTACCTCGTTGCCTCACCTAACTTAAGCACTCATTTACACGCACTGTTGACTGTGATTTAAGTTCAAGGATGGATAATGTGTAAGGTTATTGATTTATTTTTCAAGGGAAATACATACCTACTCATCATAAAAAAATTGTATAACACACAATTGCATTTACTTATAGATTTATAAATTATTTCATTGCTAGCTAAATCTAAATCGTTAAAGTAATTACTTTATAGAGATTTTTAAATTCATAAATGCGAAAACGATTATAGATACCCACCAAACACTGGCTGCATACGATATACTACCTAGCGCGTAGGTGAAAGAACTCTGAGATCATTCATTTCAGCTAGAGCCGACCTAGTGTGTTTATTTTGTGAGTGCAGACAAAATTATCTTAGCCGCGTCATTTGGGTACCTCCTACCTATCATGAGTGTTTGTAAAATATGTAGTTTATTACATTTGTGTCCATTTTCTTTCCAGGTCTCCCAGCAGGTGTGATCGTGGAAGAGGTCGAGATCCCTGTCCCATGGGGCCACATCGCCGGCCGCTGGTGGGGGCCCCGCAACAAGCAACCAATCATCGCCATCCACGGCTGGCAGGACAATGCCGGCACCTGGGACAACCTTATCCCACAGCTACCTGTCACTACCTCAGTCTTGTGTATCGACTTACCTGGACACGGCCTATCCTCTCACTACCCTAAGGGTATGCTGTATTACATATTTTGGGACGGAATCGTCCTATTAAGGAGGATAATTAAACACTTCAATTGGAGTAAGGTAGCCTTGATGGGACATTCTTTAGGTGGAGCCCTGAGTTTTATGTACGCCGCCTCCTACCCTGATGATGTTGAAAGGATAATATGCATCGACATCGCCAGTCCAGCCGTTAGGGAACCACAGAATATGGTCAGCAAAACCGGTTGGGGTATTGATAAGAATTTAGAATACGAAAATTTGACGGAGGACAAGATACCGTGTTACGATTACGATGAGATGATCGACATAGTCTGTGATGCGTACAGAGGGTCGGTTTCGAAGGAGAACTGTAAGGTTTTGATGAAAAGAGGTATGGCGCCCACTCCTGCGCATATGAAGAAGCAGGGATATTATTTCAAGAGGGATCCTCGTCTGAAGGTGTCTGGTTTAGCGATGATGTCGATCGAAACAGCTTTAGAATATGCGAGCCAAGTTAAGTGCAAAGTTTTGAATATCAGAGCTATTCCGGGGCAGATGTGGGAGAGGTTGGATTATTATATGAAAGTTATTGAGAAGATGCGGCAGTCCGCGGATGTTCAATTCGAGGAAGTTGAGGGTACTCATCACGTTCAACTGGAATCACCGGAGAATATAGTACACTTAATAGAAGAGTTTTTAGAAGAATACTGATTATGTTTAGAGCTAATAAAATAGTTGTGATAATGTAATGTGATGGAAGTACATTGTGTACTGAGCCGTGATCGTAGGGATAAAATGATTAGGTTATTGACGTATTTATTTAGAATCACTTGCTTTCTTAGCAAAACCTTTACACCTGCGTGAAGTTAGGTATACGAACGGCTTACATTTTGTGTTGGAGGTCGTTAAAACGAAAGTGTAGATATAGTGACGTAGCTAATAGTTAATTAATTTATCAATTTCAAAAGAATGGTGCTAGGTGCATATTTGATTCTTATCATACCGCTGAATAATGAGAAATGAAAATTATAATCGATAAAATGTTTCAAAGAAAAAGCTTAATGCGTAGTAGTAATATAATGTATGTTTGAAATTGTGAATACTTACGTAAAAATATCATCGAATGATTTTTATATCGGTTGTCTATCAAAATTATCTCTAAGTAGGTACCTATTTACGTTTAATTTCTGAATACAGGAAGATAAGTTTCGTTTCAGAGAAATAAACCTGCTTGAAAAGCATGCACATCTTCACACGACTGTTTATTTATTTGACCTTGTACTTGAGAATTTAAAATTAGTTGTCTAATTAAAATTGTCGATGCTAGCTGATAATACGAAACGTGACGTGTGAGATAAAAGGTATAGAAGATAATTTCTTGGTGATGTTGTACCTAGCTATAACTCTAATGAGTTATCTTTTAATTAAATTGACCTATATGGTAGATAACAGTAACATAGAGATGATATTTTACTAATATTGAATCTACTAATACTACCAACTTAGAATGAATAGCGTTATGAATATGTTCTTACAAAATTATTATTATTACCTTTACCAAAACTTGTCTTGCTAACAAATTCAAGTACCTATAGGGTGTATTATACCATTCTGAACATTTGTTCCACGACTTTTGGAAATTCGCATAAAAAAATGCAACTTTTTATACAAAGTTGGTCACGTGACTTGGCCATTTTGTATGGGGAGTCGAAAAAAATTTCGACGAATTTCGAAAAGTCATTGAACAAATGTTGTTCAGAATGGTTGGTAGAACACGTGGTTAAAGGTATGTAAATGTTCATAGATACACCTGTATATTATGACAGAGGCAGGTAATCTTTTTTTTATGTGACAGGTGGCAGATGAGCAGACAGATCACCTGATGGTAAGCGATTGCTGTCGCCCATGGACACCCGCGACACCAGAGGATTCACAAGTGCACTGCCAACCTTTAAAATCCCTTTTCCCCTGGATTGGGCTTCCGGCACTCTCACTCACGCAGCGAAACATAGCACAGTGCTGCTTCACACGGGTTTTCTGTGAGGCCGTGGTATCACTCCAGTTGAGCCGGCCCATTTTTGCCGAAGCGTGGCTCTCCCACGGTCTGAATCTGAGGCAAGCATTGTCCATATAAGTACTGTTTGTAGATCTAATTATGGGTACGTAAAGTCGACAGTTGTGTTTTGTTTTCGACCGCACTGTCAGATTAAGGAAATGTAGAATTGTAAAGTAATTAATTTATATTTTATCCTACTTATAAAAACAGGGTAAGATGTTTTAGCTTTTGACGTCAATGCACAAATATGTATGTATTTTTTATTAGAAATACGTTGTTACAAACAAGTTGTAAGAGTTATGGATTTTACCGAGCAGGGGTCTGGTTTATAATTAATAACCATAAAAATATATTTTTTAAGAAACAGGCCCTAGAGAATTCCAATTTTTTATGTCTCTTAGTTGAACAAGTTTGGACCGTCAATTTTGGTTTTTCAACACGTACCTATCTAACATAATATCATATATATAAACAGCTATATATAATATAGATACGTGTATCTAATGACGTCACGATAGTGAATAGATGTTGCAAATGAGTGTACTGGTTCAAGCACGCACGACACATTAAGTAGGTATTTATGTAAATGAATAAACTTAAAACCTAGTTAACTGCATCTATGTAAAAAAATATTTAAATACATCGTTTTTTACAGGCAAAGGTTAAATATATGCTACATACATTACATAGTTGAAGCTGGTTGGGTCTTTATTTTGTGATTGTCATTTGTTGTTATGCGTCGGTCTATTTGATGAATGGATAAATTCGTCGTTAATTTAAATTTTTTCAGCTATTTAAAAGACTAACAATAGGTACCAATTAGTCCGAAAAATTTAGTTTGATTAAAGGGGTGTCTCTGCTTTGCTTATTTTGGATGACATGGGGGGGGGGGGGGGGGGGGGTGTGTGCTTGAAAACGAAACGTATTTTCGGGGAATTACCTATAACTATTAACTTCTATTGCCTGATATCCGAAACACAAGTGCTCAAGCTACTTTGTTCGGAATCCGGTCGATATGTACCTATGAATTAATTTTTTTATCCACGGACATTGGAAATAGTTCAATCCTTTGATTTTGAAGATAACAGATATGATGGTATAAAGTAACAGTAGATAAGCATACTATGTTTTATAAACTTTGTGAAGTGCTGAGTCCAAAGTCTCTTGTGATTGATGATTGTTTCAAGTCACCCATGACATCATTTGTGGCCTGTTTTTCTCTTCCGTATTAGATTTCATGACTTATAAATTTCACGTAAAAGATAATCTACTTTATCACATCAACCTTGCTATGATAATTGATTTTTTATGATTAATTTGTAATGGACAACATTTCATATTTTTAACATGTCCATATTGTTTTTTTATATGAAAATAGACATAAAATGAACGGACCCATATTTTTTCTTTTTTCAAAATTTGTCCATTTTCATGCATAAAATAATTATTAAAAATCATTATATTCTAAATAGACGTAAGTGCCAAATGACGTCATCGGACGGCTGAATCAGCGATATTCCTTTGCTTATCATTGTTTTAATAAAAAAAAAGGTACTACTGTCAAAGGTAAATAATACTAGTGTCAACATTGTCAACGTCATTCATACATTCAACGTTGACAAGTTGTCTTTTTTTTGACAGTTGTATGTCATGGGTTTGGCATTTCGTAAATTTAAAACTATAATGTGCTAAGCAAAGAAATATTTTACATTCTGCCGTCCGATGACGTCATCTTACGTTTTTTAGTTTTTAATTTTTTTCTCAGTAAATAAGCAATATAAAAAATTAATAAATATATATTCGCGCAGCGGAAAAGTAAATAAAGAAATGGTATTTTTTGTTTCAGAGCTTAGCAATTTTGAAATGTTGTCCATTGTGTGAAGTAATGTGTTTATCATTTTTTTTTTTATAAATATTTCACAACATCACATACATTGATCTGACTCTGAGATAGGTAGCTCGAGCACCTGTATTACGGATATCAGAATCAACAGTGGGATTACAAATATATACATATATTACTTTTCTTTACGTAGTAAACACCTATTCTAAATCCGATTTAGGGCCGATTCGACCAATCTTAAATCGATACCACAGATATTAAATCTATGGAATAACGCTGTCATTCTATGCAAGTTTGACGTTATACCATAGATTTATCCGTGGAATAAGATTGGTCGAATCGGGTCTTAGTAGAATAATTTCTGCTTGCCGCCTTCGAGAATATTGTATTGCGACCCTTACAAAAACATTGCGTATCGTTGCATTAGAGCAAGCGCACAAAATATATAGATGAGATAGGGTAATGATTATTGTCATGTGTCGGCGCGCTATGTGGCTTCATTGCGGCACTGGCCGAAAATATTTTAGAAGATTATTTTTATTTCGGTTTTTTCGTCACTTAACCTTTGACACATCTTCTGCACAAATTTTCTCTCGCGAACTATTTAATTAGTTTATTTTTACTTATGCTTTTGTAAATTATTTCTCTTGTAATATACACTCTGTTTTTACCTTAAATTAAACTTGTCATTTCGCCTTTCTTTCCTCTACTCATTCTGTCTTAAAAATTCCTCACGATATATTCATTTCCGTGGGTTGGTACAGTCAGCCTGAAAATTAGTAGGCACATAAACACTGGGAGGACCACAGTCACAAGTAATAGATTCAGTTATCAGCTATTTAGTCATAATTGTTACTTGAGTTAATATGATTGTAAACCATCATATATTTTAAAGATGAGACTTCAAAAAATGCTTTGGTCACAAAATAGAAGTTACAGTATTTATGGAAAAATACTAAGGGTTCTATATTCCATATAGAAACAAGGGTTTTCGTTACTTACAAATATATTATATGATGCATATGCTATGCTAAGCAGATGTTATGTAATGAAAAAGAATAAAAAAGTATTTTTAAATACAAAGTAGATTGTTGATGTTATTTAATTTAATGACTTAGGGATTTATTCATAAATGCTTAGCTAAAATGGTGTTATAAAGCAAGTTATACGTTTGAAACGAATAAAAATCGTACAAAAAAGAATGAAAACTACTTAATAACACCGTTTTAGTTACCAAAGATTTAAACGTTTATGAATAATACCATTAGAATAAAAAAGAAAATGTAAAGCACCAGAATTTATTGATCTATCAACAAAGATAAAGGATAATGGGCAAATTTGGGTGCAGTTTTTGACTCAACCTTGCTCAACAATCTATGCTGGATTTTGGGATATAATATTTGGCAGTCCCCTGTCGTAATAAGAATTAATAACACCCTTCAATAATTCATAACTGTTGAGTAATGTTGAGTTAATGTTATTGTCAAATAAACGCTAAAATATCTATCTATTGACTTTTATTTATCATCGCATATCCTTAGACATGTATCTGATAGGGCAGCATCAAAATCTTCCGGGTTTGATATCTGAAAGGAAACAGAGTCCATTTAAAAAAAGCCAAAAAAAATGTGCACAAATTTGCCAAATGTGCTAGCAAAGCTCTTTCATTTGATACCTTACACGCCACCACCATCAAAAATGTTTTTTTTTTTCAGTTCTTATGGCTATGGCAGACATTTTTTACAGCTTATTTTAGGTCTACTTGAGGTTGGCATGTATTTAACCAACCATACTATGGTTACTTTGAAATATTAGGTAAACGTATAAAACTTAGCACACTGATATTTTCCCAAAAAATAGGGAGCACAGGGTATATCATCCAACACCTGAAATATATAGACTACTTACACCATCTAGCGAGTAACGCCAAAGTTAATAAATGCCTACTGGAAAACTGCTCATTAAGAGAAGAGAGATAGAGAGGGAGAGCTGTAGTCAATTTACCGGAACATCATGTATCAACGGACAAAGACACCTCATTTGTCTAATTATGATAACTATAGTTAGGCCACATTTGGCACTTCAACAAAATTCGACAACGTAACCTTGTAACAACGGTCATTGAATTTATTAATATTTCTATGTTAAAAAAGCACAATAACTTAACTTTTTAGAATTATGTTTGCAATTATTATTTCAAAAAAGACAAAAATACATTTTCACGAATTAATTTTTCTCTTAAACTATTTATAAACTTATTACTATTATAGAGAATTGAACGTTGGTACAATGTTGTGTGTCAACCCATTTTCTTTTTAAACTCTAGTGAATTAACCCAAATAATCGAACGAATACAATGTTAATCATGTAGAAATATTCATCCATAAATGAAAAGCCACATTCTAATTAAATTAAAACTTATTATTCTCTTGTTTAAAAATATAAATACATTAATAACTTTGTAAAAAGAAATAAAATGTATAGCTTACAATATAAGCTCTTTGATTTCGATGAAAATGAGATAAAAAGGCCGCGGATCAATATCAAGGATCGGTACCTACTTTCTTCTTTCTTTTCAATAATTATGATTGACATTTCTCCAAATAAAAGTAGGTACTTACTAATAACTTATTTTCCATTATTATAAGTAGTATTCGATTCGATTCACGTTTGTTTGAAGTACATATCGATTATTCACTTTAATCGAAGTTTTTAGTAGGTCCCCTCTCTATAAATCTAAGATATAGAAACGTCAAATGTGGCTTATTAGCTTGGCTCAACTATACATAGTCTAGAAGTTAAGAGGGAACAGACGAAATCCTGAATCATGGTCCAAACGTACCCCGGGGTCCAGAGCGACAGTTTGGACGCAACGCAAAAGGAAACAAAACAGATGAACATACCCACCCCCGTTTCGTATCAGAGAACAAATCTACGAGTATGGTATAACGCTATGAGTCCTTATGGTATGACAGTTATATTCTTTTTGATATAAGATTGGTTGAATGGGGCCTAAAGAATCAATATGCCACCAGTAAAACTATATCAGGACTTAGTTCAAATAGATGGCACCAGTTGGCAGCACCGTCGATGTTCACTTTCCCTATAAGCACAGCTAGAAATTAAAAAACCACCGTTGACTCGACACTTCAAGCCCTGCCTCCCCGCTAGAGGCCCACACGGCTGAGGAGCTTCAACTTCTCGCCGAGCCAGCACCACAACACCCAGACCCGGGAGGGTCTGCGAGATGACGCCCGGGTAAAGAGCCTAGGCTCGAGGCCCGTACTCTCGCCCCACGGCGAGAAAGACCCCGACAACGCGACAGCTAGAAGGTATATCGTTCACCTGAGTGGTATTTTCCTTGTGTATATGGCAACGTATCACAAACTTGTGACCGATAGCGTTCTGAGCAGTCAGTTTGTCACTTATGAACCTCCAGATGCTGCTTGCCGATTTCAATACGTTCATATTTCCGAAAATATAGAAACCTGAAACATAAAAGTAATATTTAATAATGGCTGCCTCGATAGCGCAGCGGTTAGTGGGTCGCACTTTAAAGCGACGGCTGCGCAAGAGGTCCCGGGTCGGGCCAAAAATTTGTACCTAAGTTTTCGGTTAGAAATTCTTAGTGTGAGCCCGGAGTCTGGAAGTCGGCGGTCAGGTACCCCCGTGCCTCGGAAGGCACGTTAAGCCGTTGGCCTTGCGCCCAATCCCTCTCCGGTCGTGTCACGCTGGTATCCCATCGGAATATAAATAAATAAATAAATATTTCACAACATCACATACATTGATCTGACTCCGAGATATGTAGCTCAAGCACCGTGTTACGGATATCAGAATCAACAGTGGCATTACAATATATACACATAATACTTTTCTTTTGTAAATACATACTTATAATACATAGATAACACCCAGACCAATACAAACAGATATGTTCATGCACACAAGTGTTTGTACTGTACGGGGATCGAACCCGCAACCCTTGCACCGTTAACTACCATTGTTCCAAACGGGTCGTCGAATATATGAGGTATGTCGTCGAATATGGGAGTAAGGGAATAGAGAGTGCACTTGTGTTTGCGCACACACTTGAGTACTTTAATATATCCTGCGTACGTGGCTGACCGTTGAGATTGGCCGCCGCAGTAATCGGTTGGCGGATATTATTTAATAATAAGTACAACGATAGTCTATGGGGAGGGTGGTGTTAAAGACAACGCCATCTATCGGAATTGCTTAAAATCATTCACTCAAATTTTCAAGCAGATGGCTTGCATTCTATCGACAATTTAACTAGAAGTTCATTGACTTTTCTATAGATGGCTGGCTTCTGAGAGCACATATATATAGGACGAATATTGGAATTTGGACCACAATTTTTCCAAGTTTGCACGAATAAACAAGACGCATAAACATATAAGTTGAGTTAAAAAGGTGGCAGCGCACTTATAACTCCACTGGTGGCGCAATTGCTTACCATCAGGTGATCCGTCTGTCTATCAGCCATCTTTTAAAAAAAGAATACAGTAAACTACATACTTACCCTCTTTAGCTCGCGACAAAGCAACACAAATCCTGTTGGCAGCAGACAGAAAACCAATTTTGCCGTCTCTGTTACTCCTTACTAAAGACAGTATCACTATCCTGTTCTCTTCGCCTTGGTAGTTGTCCACTGCTGTTATTTTTACGTCTCGTAGCGAATCATACTTTTTACTTAGCTGCAAAGAATAATTCTATTTTAAGAGAAAAGCTTCAACAGGGGAATAAAGATCAGCTGTCACGTACAAAATTAAATGGATTTTATAAATTTTCAGTTTATGACTATTAATAATAATAATATCCTTCAACCGATTACGGCTACGGCGGTCAATCTCAACGATCAGCCGCAGGATATATTATAGTGCTTAAGTGTGTGCGCATACACAAGTGCACTCTATATTCCCTTACTCTCATATTCCGATGGGACACCAGCGTGACACGACCGGAAAGGGATTGTGCTTTCCGAGGCACGGGGGTACAAGACCGCCAACTTCCAGACTCCGCGCTGCCACTAAGAATTTCTTACCGAAAACTTTGGTACAAATTTTTGGCCCGACCCGTGGGTCGAACCGGGGACCTCTTGCGCAGCCGTCGCTTTAAAGAACGGCCCAATAACCACTGCGCCACCGAGGCAGTCAAGTACCTGACTATACCGTACCGTCGTATCAATGGGGGATCCAGGGGGGAGATCATAAGGCCCTCTGGGAAAGATGAGAAGAGGGACCCCAACGGACTCACCTTCATTTCTACTATTTGTAATGTAATGTTAAAAAATTGTAAGTAAATAAGCGCCCGTTTTTCCGATTACTATTTACGATCATCTCACTCAAGAGCCGTGGCACCAAGTTGTCGTAACATAGTGGATGTCTTAGCATAGACACTTGGGTTCCGGCTGGATAACATTTAACAGATCGTTTTTTTATTTTTATTAATGAAACATTATTCTTACTTCTTTGATAAGTGCGACCTGGCCAGTATAAGTGGCTAATATGGTTATATCGGCGGCCTTGTATTCCATGAGCCTTAAGTAGTCAGTTAAGGCTACACACCACTTAGCTTCTAACGTGTTCTTATGGCTCCAACTATCTTCCAAGCCCTAAAAAATTATAGGAACACATAAAAAAAAAAACTTTAGTTAGATACTTCAAATTTTTAACGGACTTACGCAAAGAACATTTGAATTTATCCCAACTCGTAACTACATTCATAGACACATCTAACTGCTACGTGCTCACAACGTTGCGGTTTCATGAATTATTTAAAAGTAAATAGTTTTTTGCAAAATATTATAATACGAAATTTACTTAAGTATGTCCTTTATTTGTTTATTGAAATGCTTGCTTAAAATACGAGTACCTGTATGCAAGTTACGTATAAAAAAACCGGCCAAGTGCGAGTCTGACTCGCGCACCGAGGGTTCCGCCGTACAAGCGTAGCGGTTTACAATCGAAGTGTCGGTATAAACAGCTTTTGATCGCGTTAACTTAGCAGTTTGATTTTTTCACAGCTTAAAGGGACAGTAAACCTAGGTATTTGGTATAAATTTCAATTTGATACTACCTGAAATAAGGTAGTAAGTGTCATTTTATTAAAATATTTTTATTATATTATATAACTAAAAAATGTGATTTTCGGAATTTTTCCTATATTTC
This sequence comes from Marasmia exigua, assembly GCA_019059595.1. Taxonomy (NCBI): domain Eukaryota; kingdom Metazoa; phylum Arthropoda; class Insecta; order Lepidoptera; family Crambidae; genus Marasmia; species Marasmia exigua. The sequence goes on along the minus strand of CM032472.1, from coordinate 26,046,972 downwards.
CATTATATGGCAATGCTTCATGCCAAATTCCAAGATTCTGAGTTTACGGGAAGTACCCTGTAGGTTTTGATTCCTTTGCGAGTGTCGAAAATTTGTTGAAAATATCGACATAATCGGCTGGATCTTTTGATTGGCTTGGCTTAGAAGTTTGATATTTTCACAGCTTAAAGGGACAGTAGACCTGAGTAATTGATATAAATTTCAGCTTCATACCTGTACGCGTTCCTGAGAAAAAGGGTCTTGACAGACGGACGGACGGACAGACAGACAACAAAGTGATCCTATAAGGGTTCCGTTTTTTCCTTTTGAGGTACGGAACCCTAAAAATGCAATAAAACGATTCACTTGTCAGAATTTTGTCGATCTACAAATTCAGTGGAAACAACAATATCTACTGTGCTCTGTTTTTTAAGAGGAGGAACTTAATAGGAGGACAACAAACTCTGAACTATGATATATCTACTTATAAGTATGTTAACTTACCTCATAATCTTCTAGAACATCGTGCATACAAAAATAAAGAATTTAGCCACGCCTATTGCCTACGTCAGGGTACTGCAGCACACTAGGATGGGTGTGCAGCACCTTCTCGTCCCAGTGGTTGGACGAGAAGGTCGACGAACTCTGAACTAAGTACCTATGTTAAATTACCTCAGAATCTTCTAGAACATCGTGCGTACAAAAATACAAGTTCTTAGCCACGCCCCTCACGTCTGGATACTTGCACACTAGGATGGGTGTGCAACTTATCATACACCAATGGGACAAGAAGATTAGCAAACTACTAAACTATTATATCTACTTATAGGTAAGTATGTATGTTAACCAACCTCAGAATCTTCTAGAACATCGTGCGTATAAAAGTACAAGTTCTTAGCCACGCCCCTCACGTCTGGATACTGTAGCACACTAGGATGGGTGTGCAGCTTATCATACACCACTGGGACGAGAAGCTGGACAAACTCCGGACGCATTCTTCTCTGAATGGCTAGCGTTCTTGCGTGGATCCCATTTCGGATCATTCGTTCGAAGAGGGATATTTCAAGGTTGTAATCTTTCGCTAGCTTGTAGTGGGCCGCTGTTGGTCTAAGTTGTTTGTGGTCACCTGTTTAAGGTAATTTAAATAAATATCAGAAAATATTTGACCTTACATCGAACTAAGTGGCTAGGCACTTGTGTTATGGTCCATAACTTATGGGTATCAGAATCAATAAGGCAAAAATCACAGCACGGGTAAGTGCCACGGTTCGGCATGAATGGGCTGGCTCGATCGGAGTGTAGCAGCCCCTACGCTGTTTTCCGCCGAGTAAGTCAGGTTATTAGAGGCTAAATCTAATAAGTTTAAAGGGTAGCAGCGCATTCGTGGGTTCGATCCCCACCCTGGACAAACATTCGTGCGATGAACACTTGTGTTTGTTGGGTGTCTGGGTATAATATATGTATTTAAGTATATATTTGTGTTCCACTGTTGTCTGATATCCGTAACACAAGTGCTTAAGCTACTTAGTAGGGAATCAGGTCAACGTATGAGATGTTGTGAGAATTATTATAATAATTAAATGATTAAATTATAAAATTATTAATTATTATTTGTGACTCCGATGGTTTTGCGGGTATCAATGGGCAGCGGCAATGGCTTACCATTAGATGTAAGTTAAGGACCTTGACTAATTGAAAGTTGGATCCGCTTTTGATATAGAAGGTATTTATTTACGACTGCCTCTGTGGCGCAGTGTTTAGTGGGTCACATTTTAAAGCAACGGCTGCGCAAGAGGTCCCGGGTTCGATCCCCGGGTCGGGCCAAAAATTTGTACCTAAATCTTCGGTAAGAAATCTTAGTGGCAGCCCGGAGTCTAAAAGTTGGCGGTCTTGTACCCCCGTGTCTCGGAAAGCACGTTAAGCCGTTGGTGTCACAGTAGCTCTCCGCTCGTGTCACAGTAGTGTCCCATCCGAATATGAGGGTAAGGGAATAGAGAGTGCAATTGTGTCTGCGCACACACTTGAGCTAGTGCTCAAGTAATATATGCTGCGTGCGTGGCTGATCGTTGAGATTGACCGCCGTAGCCGTAATCGGTTGGAGGATATTACTATTATTTTATTTATTTACGTTAAGTACAACAATAAAATTACCAATAAGTATGACGTGTTGGCAGTGGTTGGTCAACGAAGCTACAATGTGAGCCTCCAGCACCTCCGCAGCCTCTTCCACGATCACTGAAAAAGGAAAATTAATTATAAGGTCTTTGAAATATCAACTATTCTGAATGACATTTGTTCGACGACTTTGCGAAATTCGTCGAAAGCTTTTTCGACTCCCCATACAAAATGTCCAATTCGTATGACCGACTTTGTAGGAAATGTTGCATTTTTATCCAAAGATAAAACAATTTCCGAAAAGATCCAATTTCCGAAATAGAACAAATGTTGTTTGGAATTACGTATGATATCTAGTAAAACAATACTAATGAATCAAAGTATTTTTTGTAACGCTATTCGTATTTTTAATAAAATTCCAGACGATATTCGAAATGTTGACGACCTTAGTACATTTAAAAATAAATTCCACGAGTTCCTTGTCCAGAAGAGTTACGTTCATAATGCGGACAGCTAAGGAATGGAACTCCTTGCCAGGGTCTGTTTTTCCGGACCACTACAATCTGGACATCTTTAAGGCATAAGTGAACAGGCATCTCCTAGGCAAACGCGTTACATCCTAGACCTCATCATCACTTTCCATCAGGTGAGATTGTGGTCAAGCGTTAGCCTACAGTTCGTAATAAAAAAAAAGTTACTACTCAATTCAGGAATACTTATCTGATAGTAACTACTGACTAATCTAGTGAAATATAAGTTAATAATAATGTAATAAGTTTAATTAATAATAATAGCCTATAATGTTCTATAATCAATCAATTGTATTGTATGCCTATAAGGCAGAACACAGTGAAACTTACTTTATAATAATTCTCTCACCTGTATGTACTACCTGTGATTCACAATAAATATATTATGATTATGATTAGGAATTGTTAGTAGAACAAGTGTTTAAATTGATGTAAATGCTCACATTTACCTATACCCCGTATAAACACCGCGACCAGAGCCAAAATTTTAAAATCGCTGATATAAAATATAAAACCATATTTTTGGGCAATAGTATAAAAAAAACAAGTAAAAAAACTGCCTTTTGCTTTCTTTAGATTACTGTTAATATTTTAAAAAACGAAGTATGTAAGGTAGATAAGTTCTAGTGTTACGGAAATACCTATGTACCTGTTTTGTTTTATGAGAAAGCAATAAACGTATTTTATTTTTTATTTTTTTTATTTTATTAAGTACCCAACTTTTTTTTTCGCCGTCATCGTCGCTTTCCGTCAGGTGCGATTGTAGTCAAGCGTTAGACTATTGACCAAAGCCTATTGATAAAAAAAAAATGTTTTTCTTACCAATAGGAGACAGTAGCCGCCTCATGAGGTCGTGCCGACGTGCCGCCGTGGTGGTGGTGACCCCCACCACTCGTGCGGTCCTCATCACCTCACCGTCTATGAGGGTGGCTACTTCGTTCAGCTCACGGTTGCATGTGTTGTGTTGATCCTGAAGATTTCAATAGCACAGAAATTAGTGTCAGACAACATCACATACATACACCGTTTTATCTTTTACATACCGAAAACCTCATAAAAGGTAACGTGAATAAAGTCTATTTAGCTTGTTAGATCAACAAAATAAGCGAAAATAAAATCAGCTTTTCCATAAATAATGTAATATGCACCCGGCAACAATGTATGGAACAGCTGGTTATTTTTAGCTTATTTTGATGGTTCTAAACGTGAGTGTGATAAGGTGTATTACAAAGAGTTAAAGAGACTGGTTAATGCGGCACTTTTTAGCGAAAAAGCGGCCTACTTTCAGCATCATATCAATGAAAAATCTAGGAACTCCCGTGCACTCTGGAAAAACATATTGATTTCCATAACAGACACAGACTTACCTTCGAATATCGGTGACGCCAACCAAATAAATAAATATTTCCTCAATATACCCGGAAACGCGGAAGTAAATCAGATGGAAGTTAGTTTCTTCACTTCTAATCGCCACAGTCCTACCTTTTTCCGGCTGCTTACGGTGGATTGTAATACAGTGCTCAATGTTATCAAAAGCATATCAACCAATGCACAAGGAGCTGACGGAATTTCTCTAGAAATGCTGATTCTCACGCTACCCCGTACTTTACCCATTCTTACATCATCATCATCATCAGCCCATTTAAGTCCCGAATGCTGGGGCACGGGCCTCCCTCAATCACATGAGGGGTAATTGCCATACTCACCACGCTTGGCAGACGGGTTGGCGAGGGTTTTGATATAAATTCAGAGTCTGGGTGGTGATGATCATGCCAGAAGCTCTACCTTAGTCGCCTTTTACCTCGGTAAGAGTGAGGGTGGCCTATTCTTCTCTGCCGGGGACCACACGGCACGGAAATCCATTTAGCATGTTAGATTAACAAAATAAGCGAAATAAAAATCAGCTGTTCCATACATTGTTTTGAGGAGGTCTACCGTGAGAGAGCCAAGCCGGAGCCACGGCCTTACAGAAAACCGGCGTGAAGCAGCACTGTGCTGTGTTTCGCTGCGTGAGTGAGGGTACCGGAGGCCCAATCCGGGGGATAGGGGGGGTTTAAAGGTTGGCAGCGCACTTGTGACTCGACTGGTGTCGCGGGTGTCCATGGGCGGCGGCAATTGCTTACCATCAGGTGATCCGTCCGTTCGTCTGCCTGCCTATTACATAAAAAAAAATGAAAACGATAAAAAATATCAGTGTATATTGATCTCATTCCAAAGTAGCACAAAATAGGGATCGTGCAGGAACTAGGTGGCAGCACTTTGTATTGCCTCCTCCTCATTTTAGCGTGTAATTCCCAGTTGAGTTCCAAGGTGTCGCTTCGGTGCCCAGAGTATGCTTGCATCATTATCCATGATTCGGGAAATCTGGTAATTACAATGAAGCGACTGCCATGTCAAAGAGCTATGGAAAGGGCTATGCTCGGAGTATCTCTGAAGGACCGCGTCAGAAATGATGTAATCCGACAGAGAATCAGAGTCACCGACATAGCCCACCCAATTAGCAAACTGAAGTGGCAGTGGGCTGGTCATATTAGCCGCGGAACTGACAGCCGTTGGAGCCGTAAAGTCCTTGAGTGGAGACCGCGACTCGGTAAGCGTAGTGGAGGACGCCCTGCGACAAGATGGGATGATGATATTCGAAGGCTGGCTGGAGTGGGCTGGATGAGAGTGGCCGAAAATCGGGAGCAGTGGCGTGCATTAGGGGAGACCTATGACAAGCAGTGGACGAGAGTAGGTTGCTGATAATGACTGCCATGTTACCTTCGCAACTTTTAGACTGGGGAACCAGACCAACTGAATCACGGTTACAAGTTCAAAATCATCATATCAAATATTGTGGGTATCCACAATTTATGATATGATGATTTTGAACGAATAACCGTGATCCAGTTGATCCCGAAAATTCTTCTAATAGGTGCCGTTATGAATGCTCTAAAACCTCCTTGACACCCAAAAGGTAATATAACCTTAGATTAAATCAAAATAGCGGAAGATACGGCAGGTCCCTTCAATTAGAATTTTTGAGAAGCTGAGAAAATGAGGCACACGTCTCGGATAGCCTCTCAAAGATTTTAATTTATAGTCACGTTTAGGATCCCTCACGATATTTTCCCTCAAAAAAATATAAATAAATATTTCCCAACATCACATACATTGATCTGACTCCGAGATAGGTAGCTCAAGCACCTATGTTACGGATATCAGACAACAGTGGGATTACAAATATATACATATAATACTTTTCTTTTGTAAATACATACTTATAACACATATAAAACACCCAAACCAATACAAAAAGACGTGTTCATGCACACAAATGTTTGTACTGTGCGGGGATCAAACCCGCAACCCTTGGACCAAAGGCAGCGTTCACTACCGCTGTCTGTTCAAAACGGGACGTCTTTGGCACATATATTTGACGATGATAACAGTAATGTAATCTTAGGCAATCGATTTAAATTCGATATAAATTCCGGTTACGTCCTAAGCTGGTCCTTCGGAACTCGGAATCCGCTTTCCTATTGTATCCCCTCCACTAAAGACAAATAATATCCTCACACCGATTACGGCTACGGCGGCCAATCTCAACGATCAGCCACGTACGCAGGATATATTATAGTGCTCAAGTGTGTGTACAAACACAAGTTCACTCTCTATTCCCTTACCCTCTTAATCCGATGGGACACCGTCGTGACACGATCTGAGAGGAATTGGGCGCAGAACCAACGACATAACGTGCTTTCCGAGGCACGGGGGTACAAGACCGCTAAGACCGCACTAAGAATTTCTTACCGAAAATATAGGTTCAGTCAACTCCAAAAATATGTATACACTTTAGGACCTTGTCACAATACTTACCTATAAGAAAGTAGAGGTTTACTTTCTTATATTATATATTGTGACAACGTCCTAAAGTGTATACATATTTTTGGAGTTGACTGTACAAATTTTTAGTTCGACCCGGGGGTCAAACCCGGGACCATTTGGGCAGACGTCGCTTTATGGTGCGACCCACTAACCACCACGCTACCGAGGCAGTCAAGACAGCAAGATACTAAACAAACAAAAATATTATAATAATGACTCACAAGTAAACAGTTCATTTTGGTCATCAATTCGTTTTTTATTGACCTTAGGGACGAGTAATAAACTTGCCATCGCTGATCTAAGGTCAAACTGTACAGATCTGGAATTTGTCCTTTGTAATCTTGTAGCTTTTCATCCTGTCCCAATGATATGTATCTCTGAAAAATAAAACAAAATATAAAGGTAGACAGATAGATAGATAGATATACTTTATTGCAAAAAAAAAAACACAACTTAAAAAAAACTAGGCATTACAGAAACTTAATTGTACAATTTCGGCGGTCTTATCGCTGGAAGTGATTTCTACCAGACAACCTTCAGGCAAAGGACATTTGATAGTAGGGAAGGTACTGTTACACATGCTTATTTTGATGCTTAAAGCATGCTACTTTTGAGCAAGTGCTACTTAGTAGTGTGGACGGACGCGCTGTAATAAGCATGCTAGTTTAGAGCATGCTCAAAAATCGCACGCCGGTCGTTTTTTTAGCATGCTACCTACAGTGCGGTAAGAGCGATGGTAGTTCAATGGATACAAACGCACCTTCCACGCAGGTGGTCGAGGTTCGAATCCGAGCATGCACCAATGGTTTTTTCAAATCTATGTGCGTATTTCTACCATTACCATCTGCTCGGCGGTGAGGGAAAACATCGTGAGGAAACCTGCACGTTTCGTTAAAATTTTCTGTAACGTGTAGGCCTCTACAATACGGTATACGACTACTTTTTTTTTAATTTTGCAATCAAAAGACCTCTCAATGATAGAAACATCGTTGAAAGAATCACTTGATTCTCATTTAAACTACCTGAGATATCACAACTTTAAAATCACATTATTTTGGGCAAACCCAAAACGCTCCATACAAATGGCTACTTAGATGTGACGTCACACTTAAGTATTTTGTATGCATTTCATTTGAATTTTGTATGGTAGCTATTACAAATGTTTCGTTTATGTCAACGGTTCTATTATAATAATTGGTGCAAATTGTATGGGTCATTCAATGGTATGATTATTTTTTAATAATTTCATACTTTTAAAATGGACTTGCCCGTGAATCTTTGAATGACCATAAAACCGGCTAGACGTTATATTTTTAAATGAGAATTTGAGAGAATTGCCTTTGGCACATATTGACCTATATTTTGACAAAATATTTATATTTTGTAAAATCTTGAACTTAGTCGTATACCCTATTGTTTGCCACCGTGATCTATCCATGGCTTCTCGTATCCAGCTCTTGCCAGCCATCCTGGGCAGATCGTCCCTCCACCTACCCTACCCAGCCTCATCACTCTGCGATACATTGTACATGCGCTCTTCTCACAGTTTTCTGCGCGGCCGTGGTATCACCTCAGTCCAGCCACCAAAGAACCTTCGAGCATCAATCGCTCTCTCCTCCTCCTCATCATAGCGTGTAATTCCGTACGTCTGAAGCTGTCGCTCAGGAGCCCGGGGTACTCTTGGACCATGATTCAGGATTTAGGGAGTCTGGTAAATACAATAAAGCGACTGCCGTCTGACCTTCGCAACCCTTTAATAGACCTGTATCATGGTTACACGTGTCAGAAACTATCCGAAACGTGCAAGTTTGGTTTCCTCACGATGTTCTCCATCTAATGGCAATGGTAGAAATACGCACATTACCACTTTGCACTAAAGTTTCGACCTTATTGCATTATGAATGTTCTAACGACGTTGAACGGAAATGGGTCCCAAATTAAAGCTCATGACTGCACATGCTCGGATTCGAACCACGACCCCCCGGTGCACTGTGGGTGAAAAATTGACGTCCCCTTTCATAGGATTTTTTTGAAAATGAAGTGCTTTTTTGGACACTTTAAAGTATGCAAGTACTTCGACAACATCAAAACATTATACGATATAGTATTTATGTGTCTTGTCTCATCGCGTAAACAAAGTAATGTGTAATTTTGTGTTTCAAATGTATGAAAATGAAAACGAAATAATTCATAAATTCTTTCGATCTTCTACTGTAAGGCCGAAACTTTCAGGTATTGTTACCCACTCTGTAACAAAGCTATGCAACTTTTAACCTTGATCCCGGACGTAGTAGAAGTTATGAATTAAATACTTCATCCATATTTGGACGACGTCTTCGTGTAGTTTTAATGTGCCCTAAAAACACACACACACGCATATTACGGATATATGTGTGTGTATGTATATCATCTCTTATATGTGTACCTATGCATATAAATATATAAACCCTGTGCCCTGTCCAGGAGCACAAGTTTACTTTTAAAATCAAAGGTAACTAGATTTTCTTTAGTGCTAACACCTAGTTCATCATCCAGATCACAGAGTACTTTTTATCATGCGATGCCTCCCATACTGTATGCGTATCGACATCAACCACTATATTCAGTGCTCGAAAAAAGTTTGAAGATCTAAGTCCACTTCAAAAAAGAAGAAGAACCAAAAACCTTATTGCAGAAAATGATTTTGATACACTAGCTTACGCTCTGGCCAATAAATCTGTGGAAAACGATAACCAAAGGAACTTCGCTGAATTAGCGAAACATTTAATAAAACATCCAAATGATGCATCAATGCTTCTAGCTTACCACTGGGTCTATCGACGTCACTTAATTTATCTAAATGGCAATATATTGTATTGAGGCAGACGACAAAAGATATGGGGTGTAATATATTCCATTCATATGATGCTTTGAGAAATGAGAAAAAAAGAGTGCTACGTAGAAGAAGAAAGTATGGTGGTAACAGATGCTGAAGTGAAACTTAAACTACAATCTATTTTAGATTTAACGGTAACGAGGCTATTTAAAACTCTGGAAACTGAAACAACTGAAAATAATTTATCTTTGATCAGTAAATGGGGATTTGACAGTGCATCTGGATTCAGCAACTACAAGCAAAAACTGGATGGTGATGATTCCAGTATATTTATGTGCTCATTTGTACCTCTGAAACTGGTGAGAGATGATACTGACGAAGTTATATGGGAAAATCCCAAAACCTCTTCAACCTTTTATTGCCGGCCGATTTATTTTAAATTTGCCAAAGAAAATAATTTAGATATTAAAGAAGAAATGGCAATCATTGAAACAGAAATTTCTGCTCAACAGCCATCATTTGTTGGAAATGCAAAGGTTAGACACAAACTGCACATTTTGTGCTTTGGGATTTTCCCATATAACTTCGTCAGTATCATCTCTCACCAGTTTCAGAGGTACAAATGAGCACATAAATATACTGGAATCATCACCATCCAGTTTTTGCTTGTAGTTGCTGTGTCCAGATGCACCGTCAAATCCCCATTTACTGATCAAAGATAAATTATTTTCAGTTGTTTCAGTTTCCAGAGTTTTAAATAGCCTCGTTACCGTTAATTCTAAAATAGATTGTAGTTTAAGTTTCACTTCAGCATCTGTTACCACCATACTTTCTTCTTCTACGTAGCACTCTTTTTTTCTCATTTCTCAAAGCATCATATGAATGGAATATATTACACCCCATATCTTTTGTCGTCTGCCTCAATACAATATATTGCCATTTAGATAAATTAAGTGACGTCGATAGACCCAGTGGTAAGCTAGAAGCATTGATGCATCATTTGGATGTTTTATTAAATGTTTCGCTAATTCAGCGAAGTTCCTTTGGTTATCGTTTTCCACAGATTTATTGGCCAGAGCGTAAGCTAGTGTATCAAAATCATTTTCTGCAATAAGGTTTTTGGTTCTTCTTCTTTTTTGAAGTGGACTTAGAACTTCAAACTTTTTTGGAGCACTGAATATAGTGGTTGATGTCGACACACATACAGTATGGGAGGCATCGCATGATAAAAAGTACTCTGTGATCTGGATGATGAACTAGGTGTTAGCACTGAAGAAAATCTAGTTACCTTTGATTTTAAAAGTAAACTTGTGCTCCTGGACAGGGACAGTGTTTATATATTTATATGCATAGGTACACATATAACAGATGATATACATACACACACATATATCCGTAATATGCGTGTGTGTGTGTTTTTAGAGCACATTAAAACTACACGAAGACGTCATCCAAATATGGATGAAGTATTTAATTCATAACTTCTAATCGGGCACGTCCGGGATCAAGGTTAAAGGTTGCATAGCTTTGTTACAGAGTGGGTAACAATACCTGAAAGTTTCGGCCTTACAGTAGAAGATCGAAAGAATTTATGAATTATTTCGTTTTCATTTTCATACATTTGAAAGACAAAATCACACATTACTTTGTCTACACGATGGGACAAGACACATAAATACTATATCTTATAATGTTTTGATGTTGTCGAAGTACTTGCATACTTTAAAGTGTCCAAAAAAGCACTTCATTTTCAAAAAATCCTATGAAAGGGGACGTCAATTTTTCACCCACAGTGCGGTGGGAGGGCGCGTTCTGAACCACCATAAATCCATCCATCGAGTATTTCTCTTCAAAATTCTACAAAATATAATCGATTCCCCCTATCTTCACAGTCGTATCCATTTTAAGTGCCCAACTAAATAAAAACACATAAATCGCTCTCTGAGCTACTTTGGACCTGCAGTGTTGTGTGTAACAACAACAACAAACGACAAGTAAAACAAATTGTCATTACCTTGAAGCAGTTCAACCTTTTCCGAACCTTGCTTATTTGTGCTTCGAACTTGTCTGTCATCTTCTGCCCTTCCAAATGGTCATCCGTAACATCTTGAACATATTTTATACTATTCATCATCGAATTTATTTCTCTCAAAGCCCATTCTTCAGAGAAGCAAGTTTCGATCTTACTATCATCGACATTTGATTCTATTTCATCTAACTGCTTCTCCCAGTCTTCTAGCTCGTCGTCTTCGACTTTATATTCTTCTTTCCCATCATCGAAAAGCCAGTTCAATATGGCGTCTTCATTAGAACTCTTCAGTTCATAGACTTTATCACCAATTTTTAGATATGGTTTCAACACTTTGTAACACACTATCTCCTTTTCACATTTTTCTATTTCCGTTTGCAAATCTGTCATTTTTTTAAATATCTTTTCCAGTTCAGATCTTTTACTCCCGTATAAATATGAATACTTTGATTTAATTTTACCTCTCAAATTGTGCAATGTGTAAGGTTCAAGATTTATATTCTTGCTCTGACTTCCTAGTCTAACAATATTCTTTGTGACAGTTAACACACCTTCTAAGAACTGATCAAGGGCGTGATTCGTGTAACATATAATCAACATTGGAGTGCCTTCTAAAGACAAATTCTTGAGTATCGTAGAAGCGATTTTCACCCCTATGAACGTTTTACCAGTACCAGGAGGGCCCTGGATGACGGCAAATTCTCTTGTAAGGGCGAATTTGTAGGCTTCCATTTGTGAGTCGTCGAGACCAAAGGCTTCACTGTTAGGCCAATGGTTTGTATCTAGTACAGGGAATGGTAGTTCTTCAGATCCCTTTGCATCAATGATGCTGTATATTGTGTCTGAGGATAAGTAGGCTGGAGGATGTGTGTCAGTCTGTAAATAAATACAAATGGCTTACGTAAATGGAAAAGTCTGTAGTGTAGTTACATAAAAAAGACCATGGGAGAGGCACGTTTCGGTATGAATAGGCCGGCTCGAACTGAGTGATACCACGGCCCTCCAGAAAACCGGCGTGAAGCCGCACTGTGCGTGAGTGAGGGTTCCAGAGGCCCAATCCGGGGGAAAAGGGGGTTCAAAGGTTAGCAGCGCACCTTGTGACTCCATTGGTGTCGCGGGTGTCCATAGGGCGGCGACAATCGCTTACCATCAGGTGATCCGTCTGCTCGTCTACCACCTATGACATAAAAAAGTGAAAACTTTTGGGAAGACCAGCAAGTTTTTTAAAGTTAGTGAATATTAAGATTTCAGGACAAAAAAATGTATGAACAAAAGAGGATATTTTTTTCAATGTGATAAAATTGACTGCTTCATATTGGGTATTTCATAATAATTTAAATATAATCTATACCTGAACGTCAACAACATATCTCTTCATGGGTAAATCATCGTTTTTGAAGCTCTGTAGCACTTTCAGAACTCTATGGTAAGGTTCGAAAAACACCTCACTTTCCACCATCAGAAATGGTTCAGAGAATATCTTCTTTGATACTGGATTTTGGAATGATACTGCTACCTGAAACGATAATATTTTGCCATTTAAAGTACCATGTGGAAACTGTCGATATTAGAATTAACCTACTAAAAGGCCGGCAATGCCATGCTGATGGCGATCGATCGTGGGGGAGACGCGCTTCGACATGAATGGGCCCGCTCGACCTGTGTCGTGATCGTGTGTGTGTGACCTCGGCCTCACAGAAAACCGTGAAGCAGCACTGTGCTGTTTCGCTGCCCCCCCCTCCCTGGATTGGCCTCCAGTACCCTCACCCACGTGAGGGTATTAGAGGCCCAATTGGGGGGAAAGAGGGGTTTAAAGGTTGGCAGCGCATTTGTGGCTCAACTGGTGTCACCTATTACAACATAAAAAAAATATATATTTTTCAATTGACGATTTACAAATACAAAGATATTCAATTGGATTTATATGAAACATGCAGAGTTATGTTCTTCGAAATGTGAAAAAGTACCCTCACCCACGTGAGGGTATTAGAGGCCCAATTGGGGGGAAAGAGGGGTTTAAAGGCTTCTAGGTATTAGGATAAATAAATATTGTATTAATAATAGATAGTAAGTAGTTGTAGTAATCTGTCATGAAATGTATAGTAACTAATACTTAACTCTTGCCATACCCTTACATTACAGGGTCCATGTATTACGATAGTTATGTTTGATATTTATGTAACTTGTATATTGTATATATATGGTGCAAGAAATAAATAAATAAATAAATAAATAATTAAATAAAGGTTGGCAGCGCATTTGTGGCTCAACTGGTGTCACCTATTATTACATACAAAAATATATATTTTTCAAATGATGATTTACAAATACAAAGATATTCAATTGTATTTATATGCAAGCAGAGTTACGTTCTTCGAATGTCAAAAAGGACTTCATAATTGGAACAGACTGTAACTCGGTTGGCGCAGCGACCCATAGTGAGTCTTGGCTTCCGACAATAAGAGCTTAATCATTGTTACGAGGCCAATAATATTTTGATTTATCTTTTTTTTTTCAATTTTGATGATTTCGACAAAATACTCACATATCCTTCTTCCAGTAAACTCATGCTAGAATCCAGTACAGTGGCACATAGTATAGTTTCAAAGTTGTCACTGGTGAAAAGGAGCAGTGAGCCGAACATCAGTTGTTTGTTGAACGCATACTTCTTGCTGTCCACTAAGCCATGATTCACTCGATCCTTCCAAGCAATGTCCACTAGGTGGCCTACTTTGTTGTTGCTAACGTATGTACGAAGGATACGAACTTTTGGAAATACTCTGTAAATAAAAGAAATAAAAGTTATGTAGAACATCCACGTAAAGAAGGTATTCATTTTAAAAAGGCCGGCAGCATACTTGGGACTCCTCTGGTGATGCAGGTGTCGGTGGGCTGCGATTTCATAAGGAACAATTGTAATTACCATATTATTTGAATAGAGTAACTACCGAGTTTCTTGCTGATTCTTCTCGGTAGAAATTGACATTCCAAATCAGCGGTAGATTATATAATGTTTGACATTCATAAATGTTCTGTAAGAACTTAAATTGAGTAAAGATATTTTTGATTTTGATTGCTTACCATCAGGTGATCCAAACCAAAGTGTTATTGATTTTAAATTAAGAGTAGCACATAGTCAACAAAAAGTTTGTATAATCTCTTAAATAAATCTTTCAGGTAAATACATACAACATGTACATTTGAATATTCTCAAAACCAGCAGCTTATATTTTATTGAATTTATTATTACCTAATATTTTCATATCTCCTTTTAGTAGGGTTCTCCATGTATTTACCTGAAAAGGTAGACCTTATTAAACATCAAAATAGAGATAAGAAAAATATCTCTCAAAGCGTATTTTTTACCAACATATTCCATCTCGCAGTGGCCCAAAGCAGTCCTCTCTTAACAACTTGAACTGCAAGTCGAGATAATGTTTTACGCTAGGGTACGCTCCGTTTACGATGATAGGTTGTAACTGCAGTTTGCAGTTGCTGAGTAAATCTTCTCTGGATGGGAATATGTCGAGATTCTTATAGCTGTTTCGGTCTTCATCAGTCACTTCTGTTTTCATATCAGCATATTTATTTGGAACCTGAAATATATTGAAAACATATTGAATTGTTTTATTATAGAAATAAGGTTTATTAGGTATTTTACTGAAAATCATACTAATGAAAAATGTGATTCCAGTCATGTAATAGTAAAACTGTTTAAGTATTTGAAAAATTAGTTATATTGTTACCTATTTACAGTATCCTTAAAATAAAACACGAATTTATTAAACAGAGAAGATAGGATGAGATGAAATATATTTACAAAAGAGTTTAGTCTTTTCGCGCTACTCAACATGACCAGAATGCTGGTGGCATTACCTCTTTGAATGGCCAGCCCTATGCATTGGCCGAAGTAGCTGCCAGCATTACTGTCACTTGAAATTGTTACCTTGTCATTTAGATTCAATATCCTTGATTGCAGCTGATGTATTCTAACAAATAAATCATTACTAAAAGCCTCACTATGTTCTTCTCTGACACCAACAACACTAGTCTCTATCACTTCCAATAAATCATAGATTACATTCAAGAATTCTGAACTGTTTCCCTCCAAAATCCACAATCCCCTCACACAGTGAAACTACATTCACATAGAAAGATTCAGCGTCATCCCATAGTTGGGAATTCATCCTTTTCTCCACAATTCTCACTTGAGGTAGATCTATCAAAAACTCTTTCAAAACATTCAAGAAAGAGGATTTTTCAAACTTTGTCTTTAACAAATTAGCTATCCTAGACTTTTCCCCTGGTTCCAGGGACTTGTAAATGTTCGCTAACACTTTCACTATCAAAACAATGAAGTCTCCTTTAAGTTCTGAGTCAAATAAGTTCCAGAATCCAGGTCTATGAGCGACTTCTAAAGTTAGAAGAGGTGGTTGCAACATGGAGATATCAAGCAGTCTTTTGAAGCCAATCGGCTTTTTCTCCGTATACTGAGGCTTGGTCGAGGGCTGTGGCTCAGGAGGCTCCTCATCAGCGAAGGCCGAAGCTCCTGCACCAGTATTTGACCTATTATCCTCAACTAAAGTGCCATCGAACCAGTCTATCCGAAGAGAGGTTTTACTCGGGTCACCCATGATGAATAACGTTGTCGAGCAATTTTCTTTTGTTATGGATCTTTGTGAAAATTGTTAACTGCAGTCACGAATTATTAGAAAAACTTAAAGAAATTAAATCACTGAACCCGAAATTCGCAAAATATTTTGTTGATTCGATGACTTTTGACACGCCGGCGGTTGTCAGTGTCAAAATGTCACTTAGCGTTTTGTTGCACCGTCCAACAAAAAGCTTACTGGCATGTCGTCATTGTTCTAGTACTATTTTAAACGCACTTTCCATCGGTCCGAAGCATGCACCCATGCATGTACTCTATGCATGCACCTCAGGATTTTTCAAATGTATGTGTGGGTTTCTACCATTAGCTCGGTTAGGGAAAACTCCGTGGTTTCTGAAACGTGTAACCGTGATTCAATAGGTCTGGTTCCCCTGTAAAGGGTTCGAAGGTCAAAAGGTAGTCGCTTCATAGTAATTACCAGACGCCTCAAATCTTAAATTATGGTCCAAGCGTACTCCGGGTTCTAGAGTGACAGCTTAGGAATGTAACTGGGATTTTTATATGCAAGATGCGACAAACGAACAAACAAAGAGCTTATATTGAACTCCATAGATTTTATTTCTTTTTAATACAACATTAATAACTATGTATTTATATTTTTAATGTGACGGGTAGGGCACACTAGCGACGCCAATAAATTTTAATTTTAAGCTACTAAACCGGATCTATTTTAAACAATTTCGGGGTTACAACCTCTCGACAAACACTTATACTTTTATCAAATAACCATGCACAAATGTTGGCTCCATTTTTGTATGCGAAAAATTGATTCACGACAAAAGTGGCCGCTTTTGACGGTAAATCCTAAATTCGGTGCAAAAGCAGATCAAACAATTAACTATAAGTATTAAATAAATAGTATAGGTGTTTGCCGAGAAGTTGTAACGCCGAAATTGTTTAAAATAGATCCGATTTAGTAGCTAAAAACTAAAATCGATTGGCATCGCTAGTGTGCCCTATCCGTCACCTTAGACAAGAGACTAATACGTTTTATTTTAATCAGAAGCTTTTCATTTAAGCATGAATATTCCTACAAGATTAACATCGAATTCGTTCGTAAATGTTTAGTATCTAAGTTTATAACTACTTATTTATAAACTAACAGAAAAATTAAATCGTGAAATTATCGTTTTTGTCTTTATTGACATAAATAAATGCAAACCTAATTTTCAAAAGTTAAGTTATTGCACAGATCTGTGAGTTATTGTGCTTTTTTAACATATAATGATAAATAAATTCAATGACCGCTGCGACAAGGTTACCTACGTTGTCGAATTTTGTTGCTGAGTCAATAATGTGGCTTTTTATATTGACCCAACTATAGACGCTACTTTTACAGTGTAATTCTCATACAATGTGGCTTTCTATCGTACTAAGATGTGGTGTTGAACGTTTTCATTTCTCTCTTTCTATTCTTAAAGAAAGTAAATAAATTACAAACACCATTCAAACAGACAGCTGGTGACGTATGCTCTCGTTAACCCTCCTCCGATTAATTCTTTCGGCATTTATTCCTCGTCCCGGAGGCACAGTAGATATATATTATCCACTGTGCCGGTCCGAAGGGCTCCGACGACCCATTAACCCGAGTGCGCACTGTTATCGTTACATTACGTTTCTTTAGTTTACTGAAATAGTGAGGTGCTAAAAGTACCTACCTACTTGTCAGGTACGGTCAGCGTCAAAAATAGTTTAACACTTTAGTACCTTCTCGAAGTAAAATTTTTTATGAACCCCTTGGAAACTACCTATAATAGGCAGAACAGTTACTTTGACATGGTACTAAAGTGTTATGCTACTTTTGATGCCGACCCTACATACTCAGGTCATACCGACCACGACTCAAAAACGATCTCGGCCTACCTTCATGCAACCTACATGTGCTAGGTACATTAACCATGGGAGAGTCATGCTTTGTCATGATTAGTCTGGCTAACCGCGGGAGTGATACCATTTCCTCACAGAAAAATGTGAATGGGGGTTATCGCGTGTGAAATATCCTCTAGATGGCGTGCCTGTATACCGAGGTCCAACTTCAACCCGCGCTGAAAACATCTCCCTCGAGACTGACTGAACAGAGACCACCCCTTTCCCCCCTCCCAGACAGATTAGCGCTACTAGGGCCGCAGGCAGGCCCCACAGGGGTCGAAGACCGCCCCAACAGCGCAGTGTCGAGAGGCCTCCTCTCCCAGAGGAGTGAAAACACCGCGCCCAGAAAGGCGCGAGATGCAGCGGCGGCCATGAGTTGATCAGTTTATTTGTCTGTCACCTATCTTATAAAAAAAATCTTCCAACGTTAAAAGTCGTTGGGGTAGATAGTCGTGTTTAGTGCGATCACTTCCTTTTACAGTTGATTACCTAAGCCTACCTACCCACAGATTTAATAATATCTACCTACATAATAAAATCACATCATCTAAATACTAAACTTATCTACTTATCCGTAACACAGGTGCTTGAGCAACCTATCTTGGAGTCAGATCAATGTATGAGATGTTGTGAAATATTTATTTTTTATTTATCTTTCTAAAGTATGACTATACCTACTTACAGTCTTTGTTTAATACTCAATACTCATAATTTTAGGTTTTACAATACAGATATTATTTGTAATGAACTGTAGCATTTGGCATCTATTGTGTAAAGTTTTGACCCTTACCTACCAATTAATTGGAACTTCTATTTGCAAGCTTTAGTTAAAAACAACTTACTCAACATTTCCTTTTTGTATCGCATAAAGATTTTTCAAAGTTGACTCAAAAAGTTCTCAGCTTAATTGTCTCGACCGGGAATAGACCCAAAACCCCTCAAGTCGAGACTTGACATCGCGAGAAGAAAGTTTACAGAACCTTTGTGTTGGCGCTATGCGCTATTTTCGCCGGAAGGGCAGACGTCTAGTTTTAGAACCCGCTTTCATTTGGGTCATAAGGTAATTTAGGTTATTGGTAGTAGGTAGATAGGTACTCTTTATTGCACAACATACAAAACTTAAAAGCTAGGTACTACTATAAAAGTATCAGCCTATAACTGTCCCACAGCAGGGAAAAGGCCTCCATAATAGAAATCAAGTCATCGCTACTATGATTAGGCTTAATCATCACGCTTGCCAAATGCGGATTGGTGATCACACACAAACCCGAGCTATGTTCAGAAAATTCGAAACACAGCATCGACCCAGGAATCGAACCCAGAACCCCGAGATCACGGCCCGGTACTTAAACCACTAGACCAACAGGGCGTCATACAGCTAGGTATACAGAGATACAATGTAAAATTTAGGCGGTCTTATCGCTGGTAGGTTATAAATTAATAACTTCTGTTCTGTTAGATTTGGTCAGAAAACTGAGTCTCTGGAATGATACTCTTAATTTCGGTCGTTAGATTTAGTCCATATCCAAAACTGCAGCAAAAAAGCTAGGCATCCTTGGGAAGGTCAAGCGGTACTTTAAGCCCAAGCAGCTCATAAGTGTATATCGAGCTCAGGTTCGTTCCTGCTTGGAGTACTGCTGTTACTCCTGGGACGGTTCTGCCCGGTCTCAGTTTGCTCTGGACTCAATAAAGCGACGAGCGAAGAGGCTCATCGGTAAAGATGCACTCTCCGAAACAGGCCTGCAGAGCCTGGACCATCGTCGACGTGTAGAGTGCTTCTCGGTCTTCTACCGGATTCATTTCGGGGAGTGTGTGGAGGTTCTACAGGATTTGATCCCCCCCATCCCATTCCATTACTGGACGACAAGGCGCGGCGGGGGATTTCATCCTTATTTGGTAGAACTACCCCTTATCCGCACGAAGCGATTTGCTTCCACATTCATAATGCGGACGGCTAAGGAATGGAACTCCCTGCCGAGGTCGGTTTTTCCTGACCACTATAATAATAATAACAATAATTCTCACAACATCATACATTGACCTGATTCCGTACTGAGTAGTGTAAGCACTTGTATTACAGATATCAGACAACAGAGGAACACAAATATACTTAAATACATATATTACACCCAGACACTGAACAAACACAAGTGTTCATCGCACGAATGTTTGTCCAGGGTGGGGATCGAACCTTTGGCGTAAGAGTCAGGGTCACTACCAATTGCGCTATCCAGTCAGTCATTCTGTATGTAAATAGATTTGTGACAGTTGAAACCCTATTCAAGCATTATTTATTCTATTTGTTTCTGTAGAATTATTCTGTCTGTTTTTAACGGACTTCAAAAAAAAGGAAGTGGTTCTTAGTTCGACAATTATATTGCTAGATTGCATTCTATTTTGGGCAGTTGAAGTCCAGTAGTGCCCGCCAATCTTTGCTATGTCTCTCCATCTCATTTGTGGCCTTCCGATAGGTCTTTTCTGATCCCATGGCCTCCACTGCAGCATTTCCCGACACCACGAATCTGTCTTTCGGGCCACTTGTTAGTTTTTCTGTGTCTAAGAGTTAAGCCCACCAGTCTCCTTTCCATTGCCTTTTCGGCAACTAACATTCTCTGGAGGGTAACCTTTGTCTTTACCCAAGTTTCAGCAACCGGTAGAACGCACTTATTTTTAATCAGTGCGTTCGCTGGCTAGTATCACAGATTAATACTCCCATGGCGATGCCAAGGGAAGTGAAGCTATGTCATCGTGTGACGCGTCCGTTGTAACTGCAACATGGGCTCTCCTTTTGCTTACAATCGGCTATGGCTGTGGCCTACCTATTGCGCCGCTAAAAAAGTCGCGACTCTGGTGTCTCATCGGAATATGAGGGTAACAGTGAATGTACGTGTGTTTGGGCATACACTTGTGCACTATTAGTAATATGAAGGTATGTCCTATGTGTGTGCCTCCTACCTACATGGATTACCATCATTAGGAATGATTTGTTGGAGAACATAATTATTAGTTTCCTGCGTATAACCTAAGTAAAGATGTTTGACGACCCGTTTGGAACAGTGGTAGTGAACGCTGCCTCTGGTGCAAGGGTTGCGGGTTCGATCCCCGCACAGTACAAACATTTGTGTGCATGAACATATCTGTTTGTATTGGTCTGGGCGTTATCTATATATTATAAGTATGTATTTACAAAAGAAAAGTATTATATGTATATATTTTTAATCCCACTGTTGATTCTGATATCCGTAACACAGGTGCTTGAGCTACCTATCTCGGAGTTAGATCAATGGTATGCAATCGGGATCAGTTGGCAACATGGCAATCGTGATCACGTAAAAAAACTAAAACCAAACACGAGAGAGCGATTGCAACTTGCCTACTTGCTAGCCGAGGACCAATGGACAACATTTCAAAATTGCTAAGCTCTGAAACAAAAAATACCAATTCTTTGTTTACTTTTCCTCTGCTCGAATATATATTTATTAATTTTTTATATTGCTTATTTACTGAGAAAAAAATTAAAAACTAAAAAACGTAATATGACGTCATCGGACGGCAGAATGTAAAATATTTCTTTGCTTAGCACATTATAGTTTTAAATTTACGAAATGCCAAACCCATGACATGTAACTGTAAAAAAAAAAGACAACTTGTCAACGTTGAATGTATGAATGACGTTGACAATGTTGACACTAGTATTATTTACCTTTGACAGTAGTACCTTTTTTTTATTAAAACAATGATAAGCAAAGGAATATTTCTGTATTCAGCCGTCCGATGACGTCATTTGGCGCTTACGTCTATTTAGAATATAAAGAATTTCAATAATTATTTTATGCATGAAAATGGCCAAATTTTGAAAAAAGAAAAAATATGGGTCTGTTCATTTTATGTCTATTTTCATATAAAAAAACAATACGGACATATTAAAATTATGAAATGTTGTCCATTGCGTGCGTCGGCGGCGGCGGCGGCCAGTGTTCGCCGTGCGCTTCCGAGTTACACATGTGTATACGTTTCGCGCCATTTTGATGTAATTTTTCGTCTACACTGTTTAGAAGGTAAGTAACGAAATATTTGGGTTTTCGTTTCGTTCATGGTTTTTTATTTGAGCCGTAGTATTAGACTTCCATATTGTTATAGTAAATTTCTTGTAACGAGTATTGTATTTGTGTCAAGATATTTTTTCCCGATTTTGGTGATGTAGGCAATGGGAATCATGTGATCACCATTGCCTACCAGTGATCCCCATTGCGGACACAAGTAACATTTTGAAATAGTTTTGTTATAGATGGTGAAAGTACAGTGGCGGACACATCAAGCTATACAAAACTGTCAAATTTCTTCATTCGATTATAAACCTTATATTGTTACAAATTGAGTTCGAAATCGATTGAGGTAGTTTGACAGTTTTGTATACCTTGACCTGTCCGCCACTGTACGTCCGAGAAAGACAACCAAAGCCAGCTGGTCCATGGACCAGCTGAAAAGGGCTGTTGAGCTGATTAATGAAGAGGGATATACAATGAGGAAAGCTGCACTTGCAGCATGACCATTCCATTTTCTAGTTTGCACAAAAGATATAGCAGGATTTAAGACTACGGGTATATTTCCACTAAACCCTAACATCTTTACAGATGAAGACTTTGTAGCTGCTGAAGTCCTACAATCTGAGCCCAACCTAGTTGAAGATGATGCTTCCACAGCAGTACAACCATCTGCTGCTGACTCAGAACGGCACATTAGTCCTATTCCTAGTACGTCCACGGGTTTAATCTACGTACACCTGAACATACCACAGCGTCAACATCTGCACCTGAGCTGCCATTACCTACTTTGACTAAAATACAAGATTTCATCCAGATGCCAGAGAAAACGACTGTGCTTAAGACGAGGCAAGGAAGAAAAAAACAGCACGCCACCATTCTGATTTCAACGCCTGTTAACGATTCCCTGGTTGAAAAAGAAGAAAGCTAAGACTGAAAAAGTGAAGGGAAAAGGCATAGGAAAGAAGAGCAAGCCAGCGGTGTTACCGGAGGCGGCTGCTGCTAAGGTAAAGAAAAGAATTCTACACGAATCTAATGGGTCATCTTCGACGTCTGAGGTCAAAACAAACGATTTATGTCAATATGACATAGATGATGATGCAGAAGACCCTGGAAACCAGTGTCTCATAAGTGGTGAATTCGGTAGAGACAATGAGATGTGGTTCCGGTGTACTGCTTGTGGGCTTTGGGCACATTCGGAATGCACTGGATGGGAATCTGCCCGTAATTATGTGTGTGATATGTATTGATCCCCATTGTCAACACGCTGATCACCATTGCAAACCAGTGTTGACAATGGTGATCAAAACTGTTTTTTTTTAAATAACTACTGTTCTTAAAATAAGTATTGTATCTGATTTAAAGTGATCTCAATTAATAGTGCTTTGACCAAAGAATGAAAATGGCCAAAAATAATAAACGATTCATTAATAAACATGGTTTTATTTAAATTATCGCTTAAGTGATCCCCATTATATACATCTCCCCTATGTGATTTTTATAAAAAAATAAGTCATTAATAGTACCTAAAACGATACCACCAACAGATTTAAATCTAGTATTTAAAGCTAGTAAATCTAGTATGTATTTACTTATCAAGATCACTTTTATACCAAGATCTACGTATTATCTTAAGGCATCGGGTAGCCCTAACTAGCGACACCATTAGTTTTTAATTGTTAGCTACTAAGCCGGATCTATTTTAAGCAATTTCGGGGTTACAGCCTCTCGGCAAACACTTATACGATTTATTGAATAACCATGCACAAATGTTGGGTCCGTTTTTGTACGCGAAAAATGATTACCGCCCAAAGCGGCCACTTTTAGTGTGAATCAATTTTTAGCGTACAAATGTTGGGTCCGCATTTTTGCATGGTTATTTAATGAATAGTATAAGTGTTTGCCGAGAGGTTGTAACCCCGAAATTGTTTAAAATAGATTTGGTTTAGTAGCTAAAAATTAAAACCGATTGGCGTCGCTAGTGTGCCTTACCCGTCACCTTAATATAGAACGTAAATTAGATTATCTTCGCGATATCTCCAGTCTTTATCTTGCTTCTTACTTTATCCAATTTTAGGCACTTAAGATTAATTAAGGATTTTTTTTCGTTAATAATCATGACAGTGGGTAAAGTTTACCTACCTACTGTTGAGAATCGTGATGTTGTTTTTGATCACCTTGATGTATGTGGATTTGCATGAATTATATTTTGGTTGCTCCCCTTTTCTTCAGCTTGGACCGGAAGATGATGTATAAAAGGGAAACTGTTAATGCCTTTTGATAATGGTTTATTCTGTTAGTTTACAAACACGCTAAAAAATGAAGTGACAATTTTGCCATGTTTTTCGTAGAAGTCCTTTTGTCTATGACAGATCTAGTGATGTCGCTGAAAATTGTCTTTGACAGATGTAGTGTTGTCAACACCTACCTTTTTAAAATTATCCAAAATCAACCAATCAAGTAGGCGTGATGGATCATACATGAACAAAATAATACTGAGGTAGATATACATACAGGGTATATCTGTGGACATTTAGATACATCCCTTTAACCACGTGTTCTACCAACTATTCTGAACAACATTTGTTCTACGACTTTTCGAAATTACTAATTTAAACTGTTTGATCTATTCCCTGCAGCTGAATTCTTACATCGAACCACACGCAAGCGATTGTCATTCCATTCTCATCATCTCGATATTATGGATGGCGGTCCAATACTGTGCGTTTTTCGCGGAACTTTCTACCACGTACCTCAGTTTTGTAGAACAGTTTACCTATGGGAGTATTTCCCGACGGCTACGACTTAGAGACCTTCAAGAGAAGAGCGTACTCCTTTTTAAAAAGGCCGGCAACGCATTAGCGATCTCTCTGATTTCGCGGATGTTTATGGGCAGCGATGATTGCTTTCCATCAGGTGACTCGCTTGCTCGTTTGTCGCTTCTAGCATAAAAAAAAAAAATCGAAAACTTTTTTGACTCCCTATTCAAAATGACCAAGTCACGTGACCGACTTTGTATGAGAACTTGAAATTTTTTCATGCGAATTTCCAAGAGTCATAGAACAAAATGTTGTTCAGAATGGTTGATAGAACATGTGGTTAAAGGGATGTAAATGTTCACAGATACACCCTGTATATAGATAGACAGATGTAGATACACATATTCTCAATTCGGCATGTTAAGGTGACGGGTAGAGCACACTAGCGACGCTAATCAATTTTAATTTTTAGCTACTAAACCGGATCTATTTTAAACATTTCGGAATTACAATCTCTCGGCTAACATCTATTAATTAACTGTTTGGTCTGCTTTTGCACTCGAATTTTGGATTACCGTTAAAAGTGGCCGCTTTTAGAGTGAATCAATTTTTCGCGTACAAAAACGGAGCCAACATTTGTGAATGGTTATTTAATAAATAGTATAAGTGTTTGCCGAGAGATTGTAACGCCGAAAATGTTTAAAATAGATCCGGTTTAGTAGCTAAAAATTAAAATTGGAACCTTCTCCTTTTACTGAAGTCGGTTAAAAAAGGTTATCAATTCGGCACATTAACTATAACTACTTATTGTTAAGGTGACGGGTAGGGCACACTAGCGACGCCAATCGATTTTAATTTTTAGCTACTAAGCCGGATAAGATAAGTAGTTATAGTAAATGTGCCGAATTGATAACCTTTTTTAACCGACTTGAAAAAAAGGAGGAGGTTCTCAATTGGACTCGTATATATTTTTTTCGTCGTTTAGAATTTCGAATTGGTAGGTCAATTTATTTGACATGCAAACCTATCACCTGTTACCGTTCATATTATTAAAAATAAATTGAAATATTTTGGAAAAAAATACGGACAAATGTCGGTACAATCCACCGTCGTTTGCCCTCTAAAGTTGAGAAGAAGTTTCGTCCATCGACACGAGCTAAAACGTTTTGCAAAGCATTATCTTCGGTTTTAGGTCAGCCATTCGATACCGACACTATACAGTTCGATGTTCATCCATCATGCAGTTTTCTTGGTCTCTCCACTTGGGTTCGAGGGTAAATTTCAGTCATTGATGGATCGTAGGGGCTACTTCTATCGAAACTGTGAATATACAACAGAATTATGAAAGTGTTAGTCTGGTAAGATATAGAGCCCAATTCTCGGGATTTTAAATATGAAAAAACATGGCGGATGTCGATTGAAATCCATACAAAAAACTATGTTTTAGTGATTATGTCGTATGATGATAAATGGTACGAGCAAAAGAATTGGGCTCCAGGAGCCCAATTCTCGTAAAAAAATTTAAAAACAAAGTATGGCTTACAGTTGAGGTTGAGTAATTTTTTTAAAAAAAAAGAGGGATGTTTTACAGTTGAGGTTGAGTAAAATTATTTAAAAAAAAAAGTATGTTTTACAGTTGAGGCAAAATAATAGACCACATTTGATGTTTCTCTCATAGAGAGGTGACCTGCTAAAAATCTCTTTAATCGAAGTTTTTAGTAGCTCAATCGATATGTACTTAAACGTTGAATTTATTCGATTATTTGGGGAACATCACTAGAGCTTAAAAACAAAATGGATTGACAGCTACAACATTGTGCCAAACTGTTTAATTCTCTAGGTAAATAGTGAAATTATCTTTTTTGTCTTTATTTATTTATTTAAACTTTATTGCACAAATTATGATACAATGAGGCGAACTTAATGCCAAGAAGCATTCTCTACCATTCTTTTTTCATAGAAGCATTCTTTATTTATTGTAATAAATAAATGTGAATATACATTTTTTTTAAATTATATAGTTATGAAATATATGATATGATGTATATGCCATTCTCATATTGAAAAATTTATAAATTCAATGCCCGTTGTTACAAGGATACGTTGTCGAATTTTGATGAAGTGTCAAATGTGACTTATTATTTTGGCCCTACTATAGTGATGTCGTATGATGATAAATGTCACGAGCCCGAGAATTGAGCTCCTGAAGCCCAATTCTCGTGCTCGTGACATTTGTTATCATACGGTCCGGTAAATACGGTAAATCCGGTTTAGTAGCTAAAAATTAAAATCGATTGGCGTCGCTAGTGTGCCCTATACGTTACCTTAAAGAGATCCAATCGACGTATAATACATGCTTATTATTGCACCTGTGCGAAGACAGGGCAGGTCGCTAGTTATAAAAAAAAACATGAAACTCGGATGTTATAGATATCCATGGGCGGTGCCATCTGGCGTGTCATCTGCTATAGTGTATAAAAAAACTTTGTATATTTAGAAACAGTCACGATAATATTTCAACCGATTTCAGCTAGCAAAGCCAATCTCAACGATCAGCCATTTACGCAGGATATATTATAGTGCTTAAGTGTGTGCACAAACACAAGTGAGATGCACTACCCACTACGCTAAGGATGCAGTCAGTCACAGTCACGATAAGAAGTATATAAACATGCTTACCCATAATCATTCTACGCGAACGTTTACAATATATCCCAACTCCCAACAATAGGTTTCCTCACTATGTCTTTCGGTCGCAACAAATCTAGTTACAGTTTTAGGCAGCCCGTCGTCATGAGGACAGTATTGTTCGCAACTTCTATCGAGTTATGTTGATATAATTTAATTTATCGCCACATTATATACCCGGATGCCGAAATAATTGACATCACTTCGTAACGACGCTAACTTTTGATAACTTCACTGCAAATCGTAAATTCTTCGTTTATTAAATTAGATTGAAGTGTAACAATCGCTTTATACCTAAAAAACTCTGCTAGGTGGGGATCGCTGCGGTGAGACTCCGATCGACCAGCAGATCAAACGCCGCATCATCATCATTATCATCAGCCTATCTCAGTCCACTGCTAAACGTTGGCCTCTCCAATTGTTCGCTACTGTGATCTATCCATGGCTTCTCGCATCCAGCTCTTGCCAGCCATCCTGCGCAGATCGTCCCCCCACCTAGCCAGAGGGCGCCCTACATTACGTTTGCCAAGACGCGGTCTCCACTCCAGAACTCGTTTACCCCATCGGATGTCGGTTCTGCGCCGCCAATGGAATGGAATAAACGATATCCTCTCAAGAGGATATCGAAGCCCTTCAGGCAGATCTGCAGCGATTGGATCATTAATGTTATTGTAACCTACCTAAATCCATCCAAATGTTTTACTGTCTCTTTTGGTCGAAAACAAAACCTACAACCATCTGCTTACAAACTCAGAGGCACTACTCTCGACCGAAAAAAAATGGTTAAAGACCTCGGTGTCATACACGACTCTAAGCTTTGTATGAGAACTTGAAATTTTTTCATGCGAATTTCCAAGAGTCATAGAACAAAATGTTGTTCAGAATGGTTGATAGAACATGTGGTTAAAGGGATGTAAATGTTCACAGATACACCCTGTATATAGATAGACAGATGTAGATACACATATTCTCAATTCGGCATGTTAAGGTGACGGGTAGAGCACACTAGCGACGCTAATCAATTTTAATTTTTAGCTACTAAACCGGATCTATTTTAAACATTTCGGAATTACAATCTCTCGGCTAACATCTATTAATTAACTGTTTGGAAAAAATAACCGAGTACAACCTCAAAATGGCGATCCGCCGGGGCGATGACGCGGTTAGGGACAAGCTTGCAAATAAAAGATAAAGTACTAACATACCCCTGAACCCTCCTCTGAGGTCCTTAACTACATAAAATCACCATACCTCCTACCCCAAAAAATAATAATGACAGTACATTTTATTAACATTAACCATGCACGACTGCCTAAACTTAAGATTGTTATTGTAATTTAATTTAGTTTAATTTTATCGCGGAGCAAATATAAAAAATAATTTGTAACACTTTAAAAACAAGCACAATAAAGGCACGGAACCAGTGTCCGTGGAATTGCATTAGAATTAAAAAAAAAAAAAAAAAAAAAAAAACTGTTTGGTCTGCTTTTGCACTCGAATTTTGGATAACCGTTAAAAGTGGCCGCTTTTAGAGTGAATCAATTTTTCGCGTACAAAAACGGAGCCAACATTTGTGAATGGTTATTTAATAAATAGTATAAGTGTTTGCCGAGAGATTGTAACGCCGAAAATGTTTAAAATAGATCCGGTTTAGTAGCTAAAAATTAAAATTGGAACCTTCTCCTTTTACTGAAGTCGGTTAAAAAAGGTTATCAATTCGGCACATTAACTATAACTACTTATTGTTAAGGTGACGGGTAGGGCACACTAGCGACGCCAATCGATTTTAATTTTTAGCTACTAAGCCGGATAAGATAAGTAGTTATAGTAAATGTGCCGAATTGATAACCTTTTTTAACCGACTTGAAAAAAAGGAGGAGGTTCTCAATTGGACTCGTATATATTTTTTTCGTCGTTTAGAATTTCGAATTGGTAGGTCAATTTATTTGACATGCAAACCTATCACCTGTTACCGTTCATATTATTAAAAATAAATTGAAATATTTTGGAAAAAAATACGGACAAATGTCGGTACAATCCACCGTATACGTTACCTTAAAGAGATCCAATCGACGTATAATACATGCTTATTATTGCACCTGTGCGAAGACAGGGCAGGTCGCTAGTTATAAAAAAAAACATGAAACTCGGATGTTATAGATATCCATGGGCGGTGCCATCTGGCGTGTCATCTGCTATAGTGTATAAAAAAACTTTGTTTAATTAGAAACAGTCACGATAATATTTCAACCGATTTCAGCTAGCAAAGCCAATCTCAACGATCAGCCATTTACGCAGGATATATTATAGTGCTTAAGTGTGTGCACAAACACAAGTGAGATGCACTACCCACTACGCTAAGGATGCAGTCAGTCACAGTCACGATAAGAAGTATATAAACATGCTTACCCATAATCATTCTACGCGAACGTTTACAATATATCCCAACTCCCAACAATAGGTTTCCTCACTATGTCTTTCGGTCGCAACAAATCTAGTTACAGTTTTAGGCAGCCCGTCGTCATGAGGACAGTATTGTTCGCAACTTCTATCGAGTTATGTTGATATAATTTAATTTATCGCCACATTATATACCCGGATGCCGAAATAATTGACATCACTTCGTAACGACGCTAACTTTTGATAACTTCACTGCAAATCGTAAATTCTTCGTTTATTAAATTAGATTGAAGTGTAACAATCGCTTTATACCTAAAAAACTCTGCTAGGTGGGGATCGCTGCGGTGAGACTCCGATCGACCAGCAGATCAAACGCCGCATCATCATCATTATCATCAGCCTATCTCAGTCCACTGCTAAACGTTGGCCTCTCCAATTGTTCGCTACTGTGATCTATCCATGGCTTCTCGCATCCAGCTCTTGCCAGCCATCCTGCGCAGATCGTCCCCCCACCTAGCCAGAGGGCGCCCTACATTACGTTTGCCAAGACGCGGTCTCCACTCCAGAACTCGTTTACCCCATCGGATGTCGGTTCTGCGCCGCCAATGGAATGGAATAAACGATATCCTCTCAAGAGGATATCGAAGCCCTTCAGGCAGATCTGCAGCGATTGGATCATTAATGTTATTGTAACCTACCTAAATCCATCCAAATGTTTTACTGTCTCTTTTGGTCGAAAACAAAACCTACAACCATCTGCTTACAAACTCAGAGGCACTACTCTCGACCGAAAAAAATGGTTAAAGACCTCGGTGTCATACACGACTCTAAGCTACTGTTTGACACCCACATATGCTATTAAAAGCAAATCTTGTCAAGCCCATGGATTTGTGATGCGTAGCTTAGATTTTAAAAAAGCCAAAACACTAAAGATACTCTATTGTACCCTTGTCCGTAGTCATCTGGAATATGTATCGCAGATCTGCAATCCTATGTACCAGACTTACATGTCTCGTCTGGAGAACAGTCAGCGAAAATTTATTAAGTTTTTATATTTTTGTTTGAGAGATCCGTATTTATCATCCGAATATCTTCACTGGTGTAGGAAACATCATCCCGTACTGAGGCGTGAGATAGGCGATATCTATTAAAAATTAGGTTAGGTTAGGTTAGGTTAGAATGCCACATCTTTTTTACAGGACATTTCGGCTAGAAAACAATTACTCGCCCTAAAAGAAAAAACCTTGCAGCCTGACCCCAATGCTTTCCACTTTGATTCCATTTGCCGCAGTATTCCCTTTCACAAAGGGTATAAATATTTCCACAGGGCCTCCAAGTGCCTGGAACGCAGCTTCCTGCCTGTCCCTTCAGGGTAGTGTCGCCTAAATGCAAGACCGTGGAAGCAAGATATGAAACATAGTTTACGGCTTAGTGAGGTATCTACTATTTTTTAATTATAAAAATGTTTTCTGCCTGATTTGACTACGACGTCGGCCGATCTCAACGATTAGATTAGAGATCTGAATAAGACGATAAGGATGCCTATGCCATAAATTAACGTGCCTTACCCTTATCGTCTTATTTCGATAGGACAACAGTGTGACACGACCAGCGTGAGATCGGACGCAGGACCATTAACATGCGTTTCGAGGCACGGAAGTAGGTACAACCGTCAACTTCCAGACTCCAACTCTAGTGGGTACATTTATTCACGTAATTATCTACGCTAAAGCTTATGCTTAGAAAAAACAGTACGTCCAACTCACATAAACGAGTACATACATAGATGAATGCGACAAGTCTGTCCTGCCGAATACAATAAGTAGCTACTCCGAACGCGTAGATCGGTAGCGTCCTTCGTCCATTCTACACTTATATTAGTCTTGATAAAATTGTTCTTAGTGTGAAACATTCAAGTAGATACACACTTACCTATACCGTAACTCTCTCATTGAGGAAAATTTTTGGCCGAATTCGAAACTGATTTTTATCTTGCACTATTGCAAGACCAAGACAGCGGACATCACTATTTACGGGTAATAGCCCGAAACGTCAGTGTCTGGTGATGTTTGCCTGGTCGAAATGGGGTAAGTGTACTTTTATCAGAAATCAGGTCACCAGGATATGGATATGGATAATGTCAGTCAGGGCCCTTCACATATGAGTATAACAGTATCGTCGGATGGGTTCTCCCCTTATGATGGATTTGAGATTGAACAAGTAATGAAATGTATTCATATTATTCAGTGGCGTAGCTGGAGCTCATGGATGAAGGGATACTTTATTAAAGGCTTTGCACTTGACGGAGGGATATTCCTGAATCTCCTAATGGTTGACTGGTAGAGAATGCTGTATAGCATTAAGTCCGCCAATTCTACTTTATTTTTTGTGCAATAAAGAATAAATAAATAAATAGGTACCTACTTATCTAATGGACAACATTTAATATTTTCAGCATGTCCATATTGTTTTTTTATATGAAAATAGACATAAAATGAACGGACCCATATTTTTTCTTTTTTCAAAATTTGTCCATTTTCATGCATAAAATAATCATTAAAATTCTTTATATTCTAAATAGACGTAAGCGCCAAATGACGTCATCGGACGGCTGAATACAGCGATATTCCTTTGCTTATCATTGTTTTAATAAAAAAAGGTACTACTGTCAAAGGTAAATAATACTAGTGTCAACATTGTCAACGTCATTCATTCATTCAACGTTGACAAGTTGTCTTTTTTTTGACACTAGCATGTCATGGGTTTGGCATTTCGTAAACTTAAAACTATAATGTGCTAAGCAAAGAAATATTTTACATTCTGCCGTCCGATGACGTCATCTTACGTTTTTTAGTTTTTAATTTTTTTCTCAGTAAATAAGCAATAAAAAAAATTAATAAATATATATTCGCGCAGCGGAAAAGTAAATAAAGAAATGGTATTTTTTGTTTCAGTGCTTAGCAATTTTGAAATGTTGTCCATTTAGGTAGAAACGGTGTAAAATAAATAGGTAGGTACACAATAAAACTCATTCTTTACATCTAGTCCGCTTCTAAGAATTTCGATCCAACGATTTCCCTTGGAAACTTATTACTTATCAAGTTTCCAATTTCTGCTCACCACTGGGTTTCCTTTATTCCCGGATTCCATGCCAATACACAGAACCTTGACATAGTTTTGTTACATTGTTAATAAAACCATTCTATAATTTGTGGTATAGTTCCCGGTGCTCGGTTGCAAGAGTCCGAGGTAAGTTTTGACCTGATCCAAGATTTTTTTTGATAATGGGCTTTGCTCATGGCTACGATGCCTACGTTGGAGCGAGCGTACCCAAAAGTAGCATATAAACTATAGCTTTAAAAAAATTGAGATATAGTCATTAGGGAAAACCGACGCAGGGTGTTCCAATCCTTGGCAGTGTGCACCACGAAGGAGGAGGAAGTTCCCTTGTCAAAGGGTTGCGAATGACCAGACTCCCTGGTATCATGGTCCAATCGTTTACAGGGCTCTAGAGCTCCAGCTTATGACGAAACCAGGACTCACAAGTTAAGATAAGGAGGACATACATGTACCAACACTCCCAATACACCTTAGACCCAGTGTCAATGTGAGTGTATTGTTTTATTTTAATATTCTCACAACATCTCATAGGTTGACCTAATTCCGTACTAAGTAGCTTAAGCACCTGTGTTACAGATATCAGACAACAGAGGAACACAGATATATACTTAAATACATATAATACACCCAGACACTGAACAAACACAAGTGTTCATCGCACGAATGTTTGTCCAGGGTGGGGATTGAACCCACGACCTTTGGCGTAAGAGGCAGGGTCACTACCAATTGCGCCATCCAATCAGTCATTGCGCCATCCGGTCAGTCAATTTGTCTGAAAAAAAAAAACCACTTATTTCTGGTATATAAATTAAAACATGGTTATTTTTTTACTTTTGTTACCGTTTTTAATTACGTAATTAGGTTTAAGGACCTGTGTAATTAAATAAATGAATGGTATAATGAAAAGTGTATGGTTTTGGAGTGATATGTGTAGCACAGCGGCGATCACAATAGATCAAATTGGTCGCAGTGATACTGGTCTGAATAGGACCTGCATAGCCGCCCGCTGACCCAACGTGAGCCTTGGCCTCCGATAATAAGAGTCTCCATCTAGGTCGGTCCTGCGCCATGTCCTGTGCCAGTCATCCGCCAGAAGTCCACGCAAATCCTTTTCGACCTCGTCTCTCCATCGGTACTTTGGTCGGCCAACTGGCCTTCGATCATTTAAAATTACTTAAAGGCTTAAAAAATAAACAAATAAAATTACTTATCTTACGTTTGTGGTCACAATCTTATTTACAGTGCGATCACGATCAGAAGGCACTTTAGCAACTGTAAACGAAAACACGTTTTCCAAGCAACTGT
The DNA here is from genome assembly GCA_019059595.1 of Marasmia exigua. Taxonomy (NCBI): domain Eukaryota; kingdom Metazoa; phylum Arthropoda; class Insecta; order Lepidoptera; family Crambidae; genus Marasmia; species Marasmia exigua. Next base: position 26,012,781 of record CM032472.1, on the reverse strand, counting down.
TTTAATTGACATAAGAAGAATAGAAAAATACAAATTACAAACCATAAATATCAAAAGGAGGTTAGTTGCTGGTCGCCAACAGCGACATTTAATTATTGTAGAGAAGACCCCACGTTGCAATTACAACGGAAGCAATGTTGAGCATCACCTCCGTTGGCACCGCCATACTGGCCCGCGAGATGCTTCTTCACGCTTCGTTTGAAGGGATCCATATTGTAGGAAGGAGGAAATACATTAACAGGGGGGCTTAGTAAAACGTATTTTCTATGTAAAAATGTCAAAACAGCATTAGGTCCGACTTTTGCCACGTGCCAAATAACCGAGGTCGGACTGTATTTTGAACGGTTATCGATTACATAACAATAACCAGTTCTTATCAAATTCTATCCAATTGTCTTGAAGGTTATGTCAAAGTCGGCTAAGATTATGATCTGATTTTCTGCATAATATATCAGGTTATCGGACAGGATGATAACGAAAATTCGGCCAATTGCGAATCAAGCCACGCGCAATGTCGGGTTCCGTAGTTGCCAATGATTTTTACTTTTTATCATGGGCTTCTACGGTCCTTTGACCATGGGAGAGCCACGTTTCGGCATGAGTGGGCCGGATAGACCGGAGTGATACCACGGTCTCACAGAAAACCGCCTTGAAGCAGCACTGTGCTGTGTTTCGCTGCTTGAGTGCGGGTGCCGGAAGCCCAATCCGGGGGAAAGGGGGGTTTAAAGGTCGGCAGCATACTTAAGACTCCAGTTTTGTTGCGGGTTGACATAGGCGGCGGCAATTGCATAACATCAGGTGATCCGTCTTCTCGTCTGCCACCTATCACCAAAAACCGTGTGACCGTGACCGTTTGACCGTGGGGAGAGCCATACATAGGCATGAATGGGCCCTCTCAACCGGAGTGGTACCATGGTCTCACAAAAATCCGGCGTGAAGCAGCACTGTGCTGTGTTTCGCTGCGTGAGTGAGCCTCCGGTACCCTTACCGGAGGCTCAATCCGGGGGAAAGGGGGGTGTTTAAAGGTTAGCAGCGCACTTGTGACTCCACCGGTGTCGCGGGTGTCCATGAGCGGCGGCAATCACTTACCATCAGGTGATCCGTCTTCTCATCTGCAACCTATCAAATAAAAAAAACCTTCTTTAGATGACGCAAGTTTATTTTCGGATAACGCGCCTGTTTTTACGTTCCGAAGCAAGAGTTAGAAAAGTTTTTTACCAAATAAACTAAGTACAGCTAATAATTAATGACACTATAATGTAAAAAACAGTAAACGTACGTGAGAGTAGTCCAATTCTCGGGACTTTCGATATAAAAAAAAAAATGGCGGATGACGCATGAAATTCAAATACAAAAAAACTATGTTTCTTGAATGAATGAAAATATTTCATTTGGGCACACATTATACATCAATTACAGGTAGGTACATTATTTACCGTATGTTATATTTTAAATATTTACAAAAATACAGAGTACCGTATAATAATAAATAATGTTGATATGTCGCCAAAATGGTTTCCACTCAGTTTGTGTCTTGGCATAGTGGAATCGATACGCTGATTTTCAGTGGAAACCAGTTTGTATAAAGAAGCTAAAAAAAAGGGGCTGTAAGGGCTCAATATAATAAAGGATAAGGGAAAACAAAAAGACACGACGACTATTTAACACTTAAAAATAATGGGTATTACAAAAACAACTTAAAAGTAACGGGTACCTAAACAAGAAAGAAACAAATACAAGAGGAAGTAAGTAGATCATATTTATAAACGTTTCAGAAACAATTAAAACAAATAAATAAATAAACATATATTTTAGTGATATATGTTGTATGATGATAAATTGCGTTCTAGGGAGCCCAATTCTTGTGCTTGTGATATTTTTAAAACATGGCGGATATCACTTGAAAACCATACAAAAAAACTATGTTTTAGTGATATATTATGTCGTATGAAAATAAATATCACGAGCACGAGAATTGGACTCCAGGTACCATTGCTCTAGAGTGATAAATCTCGTAATGTGTCGAAAGGTCAAACCTTGACTTTACACGACTAAAAATAATCAAAATTTAAGTCGTGTAAAGAATATATAATGGTTTGATTAGAAAACATTGTTATTTAATTAGTTTTTTTATGTAAATTTTAATATTATTACAAAACAAGTTTTGATTATAGTCTTAGGGTCTTTTCATATACTTACCCCCTTATTACGAATCGCTACTATCGAACTAAGAATAGTCCCGGAACAAAATTTGCGCCAGCCTCTTTTAACATTGCGCGTTGGAAAGGGATGATATGAGCTTTAGTACATTAATAACTTTAGATTGCTATTTATAATATGGTGGTTAATGTTTGTTAAACAGTTTTTAGCTAAAACAATGTTTAAAAAGCAGCTTACACCATTTTTTCGAAAATAATGTATATATTTTTTTGTTTTAAACGTCATAACCGCTCTATAACACCGTTTTTGCTAACAAGGGTCTATTGAACGTTTATGAATAAAGCCCCTAAAAGAGTATAGGTAAGTACAACCTGTGCGGATAAAGAATGGGATCACTCGTGGCGTGCGAGTATAGACGCAAATAGTGAGCGAGCGAGAAGTGAATAGATGCGCTGCCATTTCTGATCCCATTCTTTATCCGCACAGGTAGTAAGTAATAAATCTGTGAGTAAGAATAACCTTTTAATTTATTACCTAATTACATCACTCAAATTATATGAAGTTAAAGTTTCTCGCGTGCTCAATCATCAGCTCAAACCCTGGTAATTAAATTAAGACAAAGACTCGTCAATACGAATCTATACCGAAATACAATGGGATTGTTTGCTTCGTTTCATTGCAGAGTTCATATGGCCACTCGTCAAATTAACACCATGACATCAATATATTACATTGTCATATAATACTTATATAGGTATGCCAAATTTCAGCTCGATAGCTTTAGTGAAAGTACGTGAAATAGTGGTTAGATAACCTTTGGGTAGAGGAAAGAAATATCGTATTCGTAATAAGGGAAGGCAGTGCAAAGAAGTTTAACAAATGAAATTGAGAATGGCAGAAATATACATTATTTTATATATTAATATTATTACATAAATAATAATAAACAATACATACATACTCAATAATATATACATAGATAATTTATAACAAGTAAGATTGGTTGTAAGATTCCAGGATACATACATACTTTAAAGTGCATAAAATAAAAAAATAATAATTGTTGAGTATAACGTAATTAAATATTATAACAAATCTGGCCGGCAGCGCACTGTGACTGATTTGGTGTCGCAGATGTCCATGAGCGGCGGTAATCACTTACTCGTTTGCCCCCAATTTCAACAAAAAAAAAAACAGTTCATTGGGTAGCTCCACGCTTAAGTTAAACCTTTGGACTTTTTACCAAAAACACAATTGGTTCTATATGCGTGCGACAATCATTACAATATGCATAAAAAGAGCTTGTTATGTTTTGATTATCAGTAGTTGCCGGGCGTTCACGAATTTCGGTCGACCGCACAAAAATAATATCAAAATGATATTTTTTATTTTAGTTGTAAGTGTTATAGCGTTAATATACTGGTATAATACGAAAAACTTTAACTACTGGGCTAAGAAAGGAGTGAAACATGACAAACCGGTTATATTCTTTGGAAATAATGCGAAAAATTTCCTCATGATGCAAAGCAGAAGTGAAGCCATGGAAGATATGTACAACAAATACCCGGAAGAGAAAGTAATTGGATTCTACAGATCATCTCAACCAGAGCTCATAGTGAAGGACCCTGACTTATTGAAGCGAGTGTTCAAAACAGATTTTCAATATTTCTACAGACGTGGATTTCACCCGTACAGGCATGAGATCGAGCCTGTGATGAGGAACTTGTTCGTCGGAGAAGGAGACTTGTGGAAGATGTTGAGGCACAGGATGTCGTCCGCGTTTACGATAGTCAAGCTCAGGAAAATGTTCCCGTTGATTCTCGACCGGACGGAGAAATTGATCGAGTGGACCATGAACTCTAATCTCGATAAGCCGATCGAATCCAGAGACCTCATGGCTCGATACACGACAGACTTCATCGGGAGATTCGGTTTTGGACTCGATGCGGAAGCCCTCAACCAAGAAGACAACGAGTTCCGTAGACTTGGCAACGATATTTTCGCCCTCGGATTCAAGGACTTCGTAGTTGCAACTCTCAAAGAATTCTTTCCCAAGCTTTGTAAGGATCTGAAATTCTTTGGTAGAGTCGAGAAACGCTTCTTCGATTTAGTGAATCATATACAAAAAAGTAGGGATTACAAACCATCTGGTAGGAACGATTTTATAGATCAACTTTTGGAGTACAAACAGATGGGTGTTATAGAGTTTGAGTCTATTGAGAAAATCTTACCGGATGGGACAGGAGAAAAGGTTTCGATGGAGTTTACTGACACATTGTTCGTTGCTCAAGTGTTTGTGTTCTTTGCTGCTGGTTTTGAGACTTCGTCGAACACTACCAGCTATACGTTCCACCTGCTCGCTCACCATCCTGAATGGCAGAAAAAAGTGCAGAAGGAAATTGATGAAGTGTTGGCTAAGCACAACAACCAACTCAGCTATGATGCTATTAACGACATGACATACTTAGACTGGGCGTTCAAAGAGTCTATGAGGCACTTCCCTGCCTTGGGGCATCTCTCCAGGGAATGTACGCGAGAGTACAAAGTGCCCGGCATGTCTTTGACGATAGACCCAGATGTGCGAATCATGATACCGGTAAAAGCGTTACATATGGATCCCAAGTACTGGGATAATCCTAAAGAGTTCCGTCCTGAGAGATTCAGTCCAGAGAATTTTACCCCGGTGCAGAAGTCGGTGTATTTCCCCTTCGGAGAAGGCCCAAGAAATTGTCTGGGTAAGTAAAGTTTATGGTTGTAATTTAATTCGAATATCGCAATTTAGATGATAAGAAGCAGAATGTGTGATCTTTCAGCCAAATAAGTCAACCTGAATATCGATATAATTTGATTCATTGGTACCTATATAAATAAATTGTTTATTCAGTAAAAATAAGGGCAGATAAAATAAGATTACATAAAAACTTAATAAAATACTAGTCCTAGGTTATTCTTTGCCTGAATTAGGATGAACCTGTGCTTTACGCTAACAAAAGAACTAATTGCTTATATTAATTAACATATTTTTATTACATAAAAGGATAAAACCCAAAAATAAAAACTAAAACTATCCTACCGTTTATTATCGTAAATGTTCAGTGCTATCGTAAGACAGTGATTGTAAGTACCTCTTTATTATTAATTAACAGTAATGATAATTTATATTACTTGTCTATTAATTACTTGTCTATTAATGATGGCTGACACATACGTCATACTTGTGAACAGGTGCCACCTTTGGGGACTGGTCTGCTTCGGTTTACCTCATAATATTTATTTTATTAATATTTCCTTTATTTTATTTTGTGTAACAATTGAACTGTATGGCTTGGTATGATGATGACACAACATTGTATGAAAGTTTGGCGATTAAAAAGAGTAACTGGCGAGTTTCTTGCCGGATCTTCTCGACCAGAAACAACTTTCCGAGCCGGTGGTAGAATCGCATTATGTTTATTTATTTCTTTAGTATATTTTATGTATCAATATATTTATGTATTAACATGTAAGTTATACATAAGTACTTATAAATAGTTTTAAGTCATTCAAATGTATGACGATTTGAAAGTGCTGTGTACAAGCCTATGCAAATAAAGAATTATTTGATTTTGAGTGATTTCAGACAGGATTTGCATCAATAAAAATTTTCAATAGTTATTTTTTATTTCAAAGTACTAGGAAAGTATAAATTCAATAAAAGTACATCATTTATCGGGGCTGTACATCGGTGTGGGAGAGTGAAATAACCATTGCAGAGTAATTGTATTTTGTCTGCCACAAAGCGACACAGATATTGCATGTGAAAAAACTGTCTTGCCCGTTATGAGAAAAATAATTAGGTATATTCTTAGCATACTCAAGGAAGTTATTTTAATATTATGTGGCTAATATTGTCTCCTGCAAAACCATTTTATAGTTTGTAGGAAAATTCCTGATTATTGTAATACTTATCCCCCCAAAGTGAGCGATTACTGTTGGAATCTTAACCCAAAAACCACTCCCGATAGATAAGAAAATCTTTGGTTTTCTAGAAATGTTGAAACCTAATCGATTAATTAAATTTTATCAAAACGTGGATCAATTAAAATGTATTCATAGTCAATTACGATATAATCAAAAGATTGTGCTATAAAAATAATTAGGTATCTAAAATATCTATGTAGCTATTTAGGTACTAATGATTAAAATTCAAACTCAAATCGATGAAATGTTCGTCAGATTATAATAGATTTTTGATTTGGTTGTTCATACAACGAGGTTGAAAAAGTAACTGTCGATAATTTGTAATATATTATTCCTATTTTTTATCAAGAGTATACAGTGAAATTTGGCTAAATGGGATCTGGAGAAGTGAGAAACCTATGCCACCTTATTACAAATCGCGATCTAAATATGTTACTGGACTAAAGCTTATGTCATCCCCTACCAACATGCAACGTTAAAACTGGCTGGCATGATTTTTGTTCCGGGACTGTCCTTTAGTTCGGGATTTATAAGGGGGGTGGAACTTTAATAAGGGGGGTGGAATTTTCTCATAGACGAACCTTTTTACACTTCCCAAGTACCTATTGGGAAATGCAAAGAGGTTCCAGCGCTTTTTTATGAGAGTTCATGAATCTGGTGGCTTACAATGGACCTGTCGTTACGACCGAATCTGAGTTTCCCTCCCTTTCTCACGCACTGTGTGTCTCCTTTGTTTGAATGCGACAGGTATACCTAAATATTCTCTTTTGCTACGGGACAGTTCATTCTAAGCCCCTAGTTAAATGAGGTTTGATTTCTAGGATTTTTTCGATGTTGTAATATGTGTGATGAGTGTAAGGGAATAGTGTTTGCACACACACATGAGCACTATAATACTTCCTGCGTACGTGGGTGACCGTTGAGATTGGCTGCCGTAGTTGTGATCGGTTGGAGGATATTATATATATTATATAGGTAACATCTTATCTACGATGTAAATTTATTATTTAAGATACAATGTACCAGTGTAGCACGCAATAAAGAAATTGAAATAGACTTTAAACGAATTTCCACACCATTTGTTGTCCAGGGTGGGGATTCATGACCTTTGAAATGAAAAACCTCTTTAAATGGTACAAAACAATTTATCCCTGGACATCCTAACTAACCAGGTTTCATTGTATTGTGATTATTACTATTACTATTTTCAGACAGAGAATATGTACTTAGTTTATTCCAAGTTTTAGATAAGAAATACATTATTTAGAATGTGAATAGGTAAAGTTATCTTACAAATGCAAAAATAAATAATGTTTGCATTTTGTGAAAAAATTTGAACACTTTCAAATTTTCAGGTCTCTGTCTTGGGATCTCGTAGTAAGATTTCTCTTTTCTATTAATATCACTCTATTGTTATTATGTCAATACCTTTTTTTTGTTTTCCCGGGAGAAATGCATTACGCAGACCCTGCCGCCGGGGGGCGACATACTCTTGATAGATAGATAGATACTCTTTATTGCACAACATACAAAACTTAAAAGCTAGGTATACAGAGATAATACCTCACAGAAGACCGGCGTGAAGCAGCGCCTGCGCTGTGTTTCGCCGTGTGAGTGAGGCCAATGGGGGGAAGGGAAAAGGTTGGCAGCGCACTTGTGACTCCACTGGTGTTGCGGGTCCATGGGCGGCGGAATTGCTTACCATCAGGCGATCCGTCTGCTCGTCTGCCACCTCTCATATAAAAAAAAAATACAATGTAAAATTTAGGTGGTCTTATCGCTGGGAGCGATCTCTACCAGACAACCTATGACCTATGTATGAGATGTTATATGAAAAAAAAATACCACGTCATCAATTTCGTTGCGCTAACGAGTACCTTCACTACGAATACCCATTTGTATTACAGGTGCCCGTCTCGGAGTCCTTCAGTCTATGGCAGGCATGGCCGCCATCCTTCACCGGTTCTCCTTGGAGCCAGTCCCCGGCAGCGTCATGACGCCAGAAATTAACCCAATCTCTGACCTGGTACAAGCCCCTAAGGGAGGTGTGTTGCCTCTCTACTTCCGTAAGAGGGTGGTTTGAAGTTTTAATTTAAATTAACCAGCGTTACCGGTTTCTGGGCAATTACGTCATCGTAAAATTGTTTTTGTACAGGAGAAAGTATGTGCACTTAATGTACCTACCCGTTGAAATTTATTTTGCCTGTGGTTATACTTGATAGTGAGAACCTTAGACAAGTGTGTACCTACAAAATTATCAATACATATTGATAACTTGTTAATAATTATGGATATTTTTGTAATTTTGATTTTAAAGTTTCTTCTGTTTTTAATTGTACCTAAAAGCTGGTAGCATTGTTTATCGGGATGCAAAAAGTATACGTTTCAGCCACTACTACATAGGTACCTATAACATTACTGTATACCTACTGTTAGTGGATTACCAGAAAGTGATAAAAATGATATTTACATACTTATTTTTCGTTAAGTGTAAAAGTATAAACTACTTATTTTAATTATATAGTGTTTTATTTATATATATTTTTATTCTTTCGTCACACATCCATCCAAATAATTATATGCACCCAACATAGACTTAAGTAACTTGTTGTCACTCACCATAACCCATAGTCCTCACAGAAGACCGGCGTGAAGCAGCGCCTGCGCTGTTTCGCCGTGTGAGTGAGGTTACCCAATGGGCGGGAAGGGGAAAAGGTTGGCAGCGGACTTTTGACTCCACTGGTGTTGCAGGTGTCCATGGGCGGCGGAATTGCTTACCATCAGGTGATCCGTCTGCTCGTCTGCCACCTCTCATATAAAAAAAAGGGAGCAAAAACTAAGACAAAATGAGGACTCCCTGCATTTCTGCCTATATAGTAAATTTGGTTCTACCTTCGGACAGTTTACACTTCGGACAATTAAAAACGAGCTGTTTTTAGTAAAATAAAAAAATATAAATAAGAAGTATCGGTCCGGGTTCGCAGGTCAAAAATATTGGAACCGGTAATGTGTGTGCCTTGTTTTATCGATATCTTTTGTTAATGTTAATAAACAGTTTTTATCAATCCTTATCCAATTATTTTAGAGGTCGTGTCAAGGTCTCTAAGACTTCTGACAGCTTTTGTGAAGTCATAAGAGGTATGCTAATATTGTTTTTATATACCATCAGAATGGAATAGATCATAACGTTCGTTCAAACTAACCAAAAATATCTGAGCATTTGACAAAATTGTAGCTATCAAATGTGTGGCTGTATGTAGGTACGTACATGAAATAATAGATAACGAACGTTTATATTTTTTAGCAAAGTAACGATCATCATTTGACGTTTGAAGCAAAAAAAAATCATACACTTTTTTGAGAAAATAATGATGACTGCTCTATAATATAAATTATAAGACCCTTAGATTTTGGTGTGGAGGGTGTCGAGGAATATAATTTTATCGCGGAGCAAATTTTGTAATTATTTTGTAACACTTAAAAAACTAGCACAAAAAATGCACGGAACCAGTGTCCGTGGAATTTGATTAGATTAAATATATATATATATATATATATATATATATATAACCTTCTGTTCCACGTCATTATTTGAAACATTTAAGAAAAATAAAAACAATACGTGTACAATTATACGTGTACAATAACAATAATTGTAAAGTGGCCGCTTACAATGTGCCGATTAAGGAGGCTCAAAGTCACCCAGAGAGCAATGGAGAGGGCTATGCTCGGAGTCTCCCTGCGTGATCGTATCAGAAATTATGAGATCCGCAGGAGAACTAAGGTCACAGACGTAGCCCAAAGGATTGCATGCCTCAAGTGGCAATGGGCAGGGCACATAGCGAGGAGAACAGACGGCCGTTGGGGCGGAAAGGTCCTCGAGTGGAGGCCACGTACAGGAAGTCGCAGCCGTGGCAGGCCTCCTACAAGGTGGACCGACGATCTGGTGAAGATCGCGGGAATCCATTGGATGCGGGAGGCACAGGACCAATCTGTGTGGAGAACATTGGGGGAGGCCTATGTTCAGCAGTGGACGTCTATTGGCTGAAATGATGATGATGATGAAAAACAATACAGTCAATTTGGGTAACTTTGAATTACCTTGTAACTTTGAATAAAACTGGTTTAAAGATTTTTTATTTTATTCCTTGGAATTGCTATACAATTTAAAACGGTATCTAAAGTATCAACGTAGATACCGTTTTATTTTTTAAACAATGTATACCTCCTTTTTATCCGTAGTTAGACTGAGCTAATGATTTAAAAAAGTAACCAATGGTCAAATTTCGTCATAAAATCTTTGAGCAATAGTTAGTTCAACAAATAGTTCTTATATATATAACAAGGAATACACTGTCACTTTGACTAATGGTTAGATAGATAACTAAGTAAATTTAACCAAAAGGTAACTACGGATCAAAAACTTGGCCCTAAATAACTCATTATGTGCTACTCAATATCACGTGAAAATACGTTCTAAATATCACCCGTTCTTGTGACAGCTCACGTGGTTTCCCCACAATGCCCGCGTCATCACGTTGGCTGTCACAGTAATAATAACAGGATAAAATTAGTAACAGCGACAATGGATCATTGAATTCCGAGGCTGGCACTCTTGGACACGTATCGGCTGATTAATTCACAGGTTTTAAAATAGAGGCATGGACTAAATATTAGCAGTGGCGGCTCTCGCCCAAGAAGCGCCCAGGCACAATTAATAACCTGGCGCCCTCTTGTTTCAAAATGCGCCAACAAAATAGAATACTTACACTGCTGGCTATAGGCCTCCCCTAATGTTCTCCACACAGATCGGTCCTGTGCCGCCCGTCCAATGGATTCCCGCGATCTTCACCAGATCGTCGGTCCACCTTGTGGGGGGCCTGCCAAGGCTGCGACTTCCTGTATGTGGCCTCCACTCGAGGACCTTTCCGCCCCAACGGCCGTTTGTTCTCCTCGCTATGTGCCCTGCCACTTGAGGCATGCAATCCTTTGGGCTGTGTCTGTGACCTTAGTTCTCCTGCGGATCTCATCATTTCTGATACGATCACGCAGGGAGACTCCAAACATAGCCCTCTCCATTGCTCTCTGGGTGACTTTGAGCCTCCTTAATCGGCACATTGTAAGCGGCCACGTTTCGGTTCCGTATGTTATCACTGGCAACACACACGCATTGAAAATATGCTGCTTCCCGAACGCTGCCCAGCCGAGTTGGATTCGTCGTTCGAGATGTCTTTGGACGGCGGACTGCCCAAGGACATCTTGTCCGCTATAATAAAAAAAAATTAGGTCCGGCGTACATCTGACTCACAAAACACACATAAAGTAGGTACATACTTTTATGTATATCGAGCTATACAGCCCCATATTACTAATACGAATGCGAAAATCTCATGCTTTTTTTATGCTAGAGGCGGATAAACAAGCAAGCGAGTCACCTGATGGAAGATAATCAACACTGCCCATGAACATCCGCGAAATCAGAGAGATCGCTAATGTGTTGTCGGCCTTTTAGGACTACAATGGACTATTGTAAATGAAATTACGTGAAGGTCTTATGCTTTGTGGTTTCAAATATAAACTTAGGTCACCTTATTACAAATCGCGATCTAAAGTTACCGTACCTACTAAAGCTCACGTCATCCCGTTCCAACACGCAATGTTAAAACGGACTGGCACTAGTTTTGTAATAAGGCCCCTAAAGTTACTCTAAGAGCTAACAAAAACATCTTACATCCTTTAAAAACAAATCCAGCTCCTCGAGAAACTCAAACAAAAACAAAACTTTTGCACAAAGGAATAGTTTAAAATACACTGTGGAATTTATTTTGGGGAGGAATGAATTTTTTCTCGTATTTGTGAAGTTTACAGGCGAAAATACTTGTGGCTCTAGAAAAGACGAGGCTTTATTATTATTACAAATTTTCAAAACGGGTTTTTTTTTTCAAAACAGGTTTTTTTTTCAAAACAGGTTTTTTTTTCTCGCGAGGGAATAATTAAGGACTTATTATGTAATAATAGATTATGTATGAATTTTGGTTGATTTTTCCACTTTTTTTTTGTGTAAGAAATAAACGAATATGTATTTGGAAAAGTCAGCCCGTATGTCGTGACTATTGCAGATTTGTTCCTCTTACAAGTGTAACATAAATAAACGTCTCGTATAATCATAATAAACTCATATTTACACTTGTTTCTTCTAAATAATGTTCTTTAACATATTTAAATGAGATTTGATGTTAGTATATAATATAGTATCGCTTCGCATGCCGTGGCAACCTATAATTAAGTCACCACTAAGAATTTAATTACCTACTGCGTTAGTCTTAAGAACGTTGTAGTGTATACCTTGTTGGTTGTCCAAATAAATAAATAAATAAAATAAAAATTATTATTTTTCATGCTAGGGTCGGACAAAGGAGCAAGTGAGTCACCCGATGGATAGAAATCAAACCGTTCCACAGAAATGAGGTTCGTGGTAGAAAGTTCCGCGAGAAACGCACAGTATTAGACCGCCATCCATCGAGATGATGGGGATGGAATGACAATCGCTTGCGAGTGGTTTGATTTTATGCGACAATGCATACCACGGTGATACTTCAACGCCGCATATCCTCATACGTATACCTATTGTGGTATTAGCGAATTCCTGATTTTCCTTTTACCACGCTATACCTTATAGGAAAATTATCTTAATATAAACAGGAGGACAAAAAAGCTACAGATTCTAAATGCTTTATGACTGAACGCTTATGATGGCTTATGATATGTATACCATAGTTTATTAATAATATCACAATAGTATCATAATAGCATAGCAATAGCACCTAGCATAGAAAAATAGCGTGCTATTGAAATTATAAATAGCAATAATTGCCAATTTAATTAATCGCGGTTTCTATTGTAAGGCAAGTTTGCTCAAACGATAAGATAGAAGCAATATGATATGAACGAAATGATAAGAATCGATTATTTTTATCTTATCTTCTTATTCGATTCGACGTTCGATTGCCGATTCCACTGCGAGTCGAGCCAACCCTTTTGACCTTCACCAATCGTAATACACTCCTTACCTTTCGTTATACGAAAATCTATTTAGACAATTTGTAAACCAGGTCCAAACATTCAATTCTTATACTGGAATAGATTGCACCCTATTTCGCCCAGTAGGGACGGGATTGCACATTAACCTGTAAGGGCCAATCACCTCTCCTGTTCGTGCCCTGACAGTTAATCAGGGATCCACATCGGGTAGAGAAAGGTGCTTTTTGTCAGATGTCACGAATAGTGTTGCGCACAGACTGACCAAGGATTCTGGGGGTAGAAATATAAACTATCCCACCTTATTATAAATCGTGGGCTTAAGTTATTACTTTACTAAAGCTCAAGCCGTCCCGTTCCAATACGCAATGTTACGGTGACGGCTAGGGCAGTAGCTACTAGCGACGCCAATTGATTTAAATTGTTAGCAACTAAACCGGATATCTTTTTCAACAATTTTCAAATTGCAGCCTTTTAGAAAACACGTATACTATTTATTTAATATACCTAATAATTTTTGGGTCTGCTTTTGTACTCGAAATTTGAGTTACCGCTAAAAAAGCTTACTTATGGCGTAGATCCAAATTTCGAGTGCAAAAATATATCAAAAAGTAGTGCACAATTATTAAATAATTAGTATAAATGTTTGCTTAGAGACTCCCGCTCCGAAATTGTTTAAAATAGATCCGGTTTTGTAGCTAACAATTTAAATCGATTAGTGTCGCTAGTTAGGGCTACCCGTCGGCTTAAAAAGGGCTGGCAGGAGTTTACTTCCGGAATATTTCTTAGACCGCGTATTGAAATATAGGGGGTAAGTGTCGGCTGATGCAATTCAAAGGTTTTAAATTAGTGGTTAGTGGTTTTTAGTGTACAAATTTGATGTTTAATTTGTACAGTGAAGTACCGCGAAGTGAATCGTTGCATAGGCCATTTTCATCTATCAACAATAAATTATGAAATTATATTACTTGTATAGTTTTCATCACGGGAAATGCAAATATAACGTTATTTTCCCATGAAATCCTAAGATAAATTTTATTTTTCAAAATCAATATTGAGGTTTTAGTATCTGTATGTCACGTGATTTCAAACGCCGACCGCCATGATGTGACGTCATTATACTAAAACATCTTTTTGACATCTTTGTTTACTTACCTACAACGTTCATCGAAATTTTGACATTTCTCAATTTTAGTTCAATGCCCTTTGATTTAGTTATAGTGACGTCATGCGCCGTAACCATCCTGGCGGTCGGTGTTTTAGCGCGTATATATTACGTAAAATTTTTGATAATTCTTTTATAACATTTAGCAGGCATATTTTGCAGAAATAAAAATAATGCTTGATTATCTGATATATATGAGCATTATAAAAAATATTTGAAAAAATAGGAGAATTCCCTATTGTATCGTTTTAACACTGCTATTATGTGTCGAGTGAGTTATCACGTGACAAATTCTTTGGACTTTGGACCTAATAGAGTATAAAACCCGCGATTGCATTTAGAGTGCTACCGGGGGAGCGACTGTGACTTCGACAGTAGTTCATTTGACATTTCAATAAGTTCACTTGACCTTGGTAAACTATTTTCGGGTAGAGTCATCATAACATTTAAAAAACCTAGACCAAGACCGTTACCATATTAAGGCCACTTTAGTCTGAGAATGATGAATCAAGACAGGAATAAGAACGTACAAACGTTGAATCTGAGCCCGCGCCTCTTGATTTTAGAAATAAAAAATGTGCGTTTTTTTCCACTAGCTCTGCGGGGAGGGAAATCATAGCAAAAAACCTGCACATTTCGAAAAGTTTCTTAAAACCCACAATTCTCGAGATAATGATGTTGAACGTGTAACCATGATGCAATAATGTTTGTGGGTTGACTCTAGATTCTAGGTGTTTGTATTTTTATGTTATAGGTGGCAGATGAGCAGACGGATCACCTGATGGTAAGCGATTGCCGCCGCCCATGGACACCGTCGACACCAGTGGATTCACAAGTGCGCTGCCGACCTTTGAACCCCCCTTTCCCCCGGCTTGGGCCTCCGGAATTCTCACTTACGCAGCGAAACACAGTACAATGCTGCTTCACGTCGGTTTTCTGTGAGGCCGTGGTATGACCCCGGCGAGTCAGCCCATTCATACCGAAGTGTGGTTATCCCACGGTAAAATAGACCGGTAAATTGTTATAGTCTCTAGCTATTTGTTAGCTTCTTTGTAACCTATAGCTTCTATATTAGGTAGGTAAGTACAGTCAACTCCAAAAATATGTATACACTTTAGGACGTTGTCACAATATATAATATAAGAAAGTAGACCTCTACTTTCTTATAGGTAAGTTTTGTGACAAGGTCCTAAAGTGTACCTATACATATTTTTGGAGTTGACTGTACAAATATTTAATTGGACAATGGTAAAATAGTTCCCACCAGTTTTTGAACCTTATGTGTCAGGGCATAAGAGCGAAAACCAATGAAATTTTTCATTGTCTCATATCCGATTAAGGGTTGTCCAAGGATAAATATATGTTAGGTTTTGTGTGCAACAAAAGGTATAATTTTACTGAAAAGTTGGTATACCTACGTTAATTTGGCAACTGGTTCTACTGTAAAAAAACAAATCGATTCATATATCATGTATGATAAATGGAGGGAAAATTGTTGTGGAAATTATTTTCCACTTAGGTATACATGGATACATTATACTAGGTACAAACATCCACACGTTAGGATGTACAATATGCCACAAATTATTCATCCGATTTTGACTTTTATATCACACATCATTATGGTCAAAACCGATGAAAAGAATTGGTAAATTAGTGAATCTCAATGAGTGGTACTTTGTAATAAATAGGCACCAATTTTCAACTTATCAGTAACACAAATTACTCGTAACCTATACACAGACATACTTATGATGATATTTACACAGACGGCAAACGACAGTGACCTTCGTTTAAAACGTGTCGTTTTAAATCGTCTGGTTTGACAGTAATCACTTCACAGTCACACCTACTAGTGATGTAGGGCTTTACTCATAATCGTTCAATAAACCATTGTTAGCTAAAACGGTGTTATATAGCAGTGACGTTTGAAACAAAAAAAAACACAATTTTCGAAAAAAGAATGAAAACTGCTTTAAATAACACCGTTTAGTTAGCAAACGTTTAACAAAATCTGACACACAACACAACAAGTCTTCAATCAGTACGTCCTACCCGTCATGACATACGGAACCGAAACGTGGACACTTACGGTACGCCTGGTCCACAAGTTAAAGGTCGCTCAGCGGGCTATGGAACGAGCAATGCTAGGCGTCTCTCTCCGAGATCGAATACGAAATGAGGTGATCCGGCAGAGAACCAAAGTCATCGACATTGCTCACCGAATTAGCAAGCTTAAGTGGCAGTGGGCTGGCTATATTAGCCGCAGAACCGACAACCGATGGGGTAAACGAGTTCTAGAGTGGAGACCGCATCTTGGCAAACGTAATGCAGGGCGCCCTCTGGCTAGGTGGGGGGACGATCTGCGCAGGATGGCTGGCAAGAGCTGGATGCGAGAAGCCATGGATAGATCACAGTGGCGAACAATTGGAGAGGCCTACGTCCAGCAGTGGACTGCGATAGGCTGATGATGATGATGATGATGAACACAACAACACCAAATAGCGTACAACGTAGGGCTGCTCGAATTGTCGGTGAATTGACTCTCTCAAGTCGACTTGATTCTCTAGCACTGCGGCGGGATATAGCTTCCCTCAGCATTCTATACCCCATCTATCATGGGGAGTGCTCTGAGGAGCTGTTTGATCTACTTCCTGTAACTGAATTCCTGCATCGAACCACACGCAAGTGATTGTCATTCCATCCCCATCATCTCGATGGATGGCGGTCTAATACTGTGCGTTTTTCGCGGAACATTCTACCACGTACCTCAGTTCTGTGGAACGGTTTGCCTTCGGGAGTATTTCCCGACGGCTACGACTTAGGGACCTTCAAGAGAAGAGCGTACTCTTTTTTAAAAAGGCCGGTAACACATTAGCCATCTCTCTGATTTCGTGGATGTTTATGGGCGGCGAAGATTACTTTCCATCAGATGACTCGCTTGCTCGTTTGTCGCCTCTAGCATAAAAAAAAACATTTATAAGACCCGTACCAATTTACGACCACACACGAATTGTATGAAGAAGAAGATAAACAGACAAAAAAAAATGTAAAATAATGGGTTGTGTTTTAATTAACGAATTCTTAAGCGCCATGTAGGACCCATTTTGAATTTTTAATTTTATTTTAAAATTTGCATACCAGGCTTTGGTGAAACGTGTAGGGAAAAAAGACGCTCTAAATAATCAGACTTTACGTAGTCTTGTGGGTAGATTGATAGGCTGCTGTCCATACAAAAGTTCAAGCGTTTGACAGATTAAGATACATCACTAATATTAATGTACACAACACCGTCCCGGCATATCCATTTTAAAGAATGCGGTAGCTTTGTCAGTAATATCTAATTTGTAATTCTAATGTTATGAGATAAATATGTACCTACTATGGTTTCGCGGTGGTCCCCATGTTAGCCACGTACGCATCCTATGCGCATTGTTTATTTATATGATAATGTAGTAAAGATTTTGTCATGTTATGTCATCGTATAATCAGAGGCGGTTCTTGCCCATGGTTGCCATCAATATTTGGCGCCCTCTTGTATCAAAATGAGCAAACAAAATGGAATAGTTTGGTGCTTGAAACACGCAGTAAGCTGCGCAGTACTCACCGACCATGCTTATACAGGATGTTCCATTTAGGGTGTCAAGCCGAATGCCATGGATAAAGTAGGACATACCTACATAGGAGTTAAGGTGACGGGTAGGGCATGTGTTGTGCATGGTTATTTGATAAATAGTATAAGTGTTTGCCGAGAGGTTGTAACTCCGAAATTGCTTAAAATATTTCCGATTTAGTAGTTAATGTCGATTGGCGTCGCTAGTGTGCCCTACCCGTCACCTTAGGTTTTATGAGTTGGCAGCGCACTTGTCCACTGGTGTAGCGGGTTTCTATGGGTGGCGGCCATCGCTTACCGTCAGGCGATCCGTCTGATCGTCTTCCACCTCATAAATATCACATAAAAAAACCGGCCAAGTGCGAGTGGGACTCGCCCATGAATAGGAACCCTTAGTAGCAGCAAGTAAGATATATAAAAGGTAAATTGCGGTTTAGGGTTTTTAACGTATTAAGGAAAACTACTAACTTGATCTAGTTCAAACCAATTTTCGTTGTTAGTTTTCATGTTAATGTATATCATATATTTTTTTCTAGTATTATAATTCTTTTCTTATAGCAGTTAGAGGGGGACATACACACATTTTACCACTTTGGGAGCGTCTCATGCGCATAGTATTAAGTTTAGAAAAAAAAATGTTAGTAACCTCAATATCATTTTTAAAGACCTATCCATGGGTTTGATGAAAAAAAAATTGTGTTTAAGTATGGGTATCCCCAAAAATGTTTTTTTCCATTTTTCGTGTAAAAATTGTAATGCGGTTAACAAAATACATCTATTCACCAAGTTTTAATGGTATGGTTCTTATATTGTTTCGGAAAAAAGCTGTGACTTACAGAGACGGACGGACAGACAGACATGAATCTATAAGGGTTCCGTTTTTGCCATTTGGCGACGGAACCCTAAAAAGAGTATTTCGGGTATACACACACACACACACACACACACACACACACACACACACACACACACACACACACACACACACACACACACACACACACACACACACACACACACACACACACACACACACACACACACACGCACACACGCACACACGCGCACACACGCAAGGCAAACGTACACGTACACGCACTCGCACACGCACATGCACACACACACATACTACATAATGCTTTTGTTTATACATATATTAACAAAATGAAATGTCTTTAGATTGTTATTTGTCACGTACCTAAACATAGTATGATGTTAAAAACCGAAGACCGGAGGCTCCCGGCACAGGCATCTATAGGCTTAAAAGGAGTCTCCAAACATAATTATGTAAAAATAAAAATATCTATGTTCATGTAATAAAGCATTTTTTTTTTAAAAAACCTTTCCACCTAGTATTGGCCTCCCTCATACACGGTAGGATTCAGCACAGGCGCTGAATCACGTCGTTTTTCTGTGAAGCCGTGGTAATACTTCGGTTCCCAACCTTCTAAGAAGGGCATACCCCTCACTTCTCTTTATTTTTCCATACATAGTCCTCGCAATTCACACAGGCTAACCCCTCGACGGTCCAAAGTCCCTAGTCCCTACATAAGGCGATGTTCTTTAAGTTATTACATGTGGTTTGTCCGTAATGGTGGGATAATGCCTGCTCCTAAATTAACAAACGTGTTTGAAATAGGGTTTTACTATGGTAGAGCTTACCCCTTGAGGAGATTTGTCAATTAATCCATCCGGAGAGTATATGCTTACTACTTTGTTATGGCGTTTAAGTCTTCTTTAAGGCGAAGGGTCGCACACTAGCGACGTCAATAGATTCAATTATTTAGCTACTAAACTGGATCTATTTTTACCAATAGAATAGAAGCATTTATTTGGTAAACTCATCACATAATTATTACATTAAAAAGAAAATTAATACGAATTAAAAACACTTTCCGTGACATGGTACTATGTAAAATGGTTGCCACTCAGTAAGTATGTCATGACGCTCGCTGGTATTCTGTGGGAATTGTGGACCATCGGTGAAACGGCAAGCCTGTATATACCAGTTATTTAAGGTGACGGGTAGGATTTTAAAGAATACAACACACCTTTCAATTAAAAAAGTATCTAATAACCATCACCTACATCAGCCACAGTAAGCTATATTCCAAAGGCGAGGATAGCAAGACATTTTCATTTTATTCAAATTCATTCATTCATTTCATGAATGGGCCGGCTCGACCGGCGTGATATTTAATTTTTAGCTTCTAAACCGGATCTATTTTAAGCAACCTCTTGGCAAACACTTATACTATTTATAAAATAACCATGCACAAATGTTGGGTCCGTTTTTGATCGCTAAAAATGGATTCACGCCAAAAGTGGCCGCTTTTATCTTGTATCAATTTTTCGCGTACGCGTTGAACCCAACATTTGTGCATGGTTACTTAATAAATAGTATAAGTGTTTGCCTAGAGGTAGTAACCCCGAAATTGTTTAATATAGATCCGGTTTAATATAAATCGATTGGCGTCGCTAGTGTGCCCTACCCGTCACCTTAAGGCGAAGGGTCGTACACTAGCGACGTCAATTGATACAATTATTTAGCTACTAAACTGGATCTATTTTTACCAATAGAATAGAATAAGCATTTATTTGGTAAACTCATCACATAAAAAAGTTAGTACATTAAAAAAGAAAAACAATACGAATCAAAAATAACTTTCCGTGATATGCTACTATGTAAAATGGTTGGCCACTCCTCAGTATGTCATGACGCTGGTATTCTGTGGGAATTGTGGACCATCGCATCGGTGAAACGGCAAGCCTGTATATACCAGTTATTTAATTATTGTGCACTACTTTTTTATGGGCTATGCTCGGAGCTGCGTGATCGTATCAGAAATGATGAGATCCGCAGGAGAACTAAGGTCGCAGACATAGTCCAAAGGATTGCATGCCTCAAATGGCAATGGGCAGGGCACATAGCGAGGAGAACAGACGACCGTTGTGGAGGCCACGTACAGGAAGTCGCAGCCGTGGCCTACAAGGTGTACCGACGATGTGGTGACGATCGCAGGAATCCATTGGATGCGGGCGGCACAGGACCGATCTGTGTGGAGAATATTGGGGGAGGCCTATGTCCAGCACTGGACGTCTATTGGCTGAAATGATGATAGTGATGACTTTTTTTCATGAACTGTAGGCTAACGCTTGACCACAATCTCACCTGATGGAAAGTGACGATGAGGTCTAGGATCCGATAGATTTTGGTACTGATTCACGCCACAAGTGGTCACTTATGGCGTGTAATCAGGGTTTACGTATTTTTCGGTCTTTTAGTTTCTCCCACGTTTCAAGATTTACTGAGACCGGTAATTAGATACAATGAAGAGCCTGCTGTTTTGTTTGATCTTCGCAACCTTTAAACAGGGGAACGTGACCTACTGAATCATAGTCACACGTGTAGAGTCATTATCGCAACAATTGTGGGTCTCCGCAATTTGTGAAACTATTTGAAACGTACAGGTTTCCTCGTGATGTTTTCCCTCTCCAAGGATGTTATGACATGCTCGGTTTCGTACCTCAGAAGTACCTACCATAGAAGGCGTACTATCATATTTTCCAGTGTATAATCCAGTTATCTTAACTAGAAGGGGGAGGAGACGCCGAGCAGATGCGCGTCTCTCCTCTCTCCGTGGAGGGAGCCCGCTGGTGCGTGGTACGGGGGTACCAGCACAGGCATAGTACAGGCCCTCTCTGCTGCCCGATAGGGACGGCTCAGTTCTCCCGACTGTCCCTATCCCCTCTCCCGGCACGTCCGTGGGAGGAACCGCCTAGTCCACCGTACAGGCGGGCAACTGCCCGGGAAATATCGTGGAGGGAGCCTTCGACTGAATCACCATGATATTCCCCTATATGGGCGATGAGGGAGAACCGCAGAGGGTTTAGTGGGTATGCCTTTGCCTGGCTTCTCCTTAGGAGAAGCCTCCGCCAAAGGAGAGCCCCACATAACCCGGCCGCCACCCGGTGGCCTGGTATGCTTATGGTAGTCGGCTCATCTTTTAAGCCGGCGGCATTCCCCCTGCGAATAAAAAAAAAGTTATCTTAACAAATTCGAAAATTACGAGTATGGACGGATTTTACACATAACCTATATAGTCAGTAGTCGCGCCAAACGTCAAAATAGATGAGAGGATAATAAAATCTAAGGAAAGCTTCTCCTTAGGGCGGATTCGACCAATCTTATTCTATTAATAAATCTGTGGTATAGCGCTGTCATTCTATAAGGTGACGGGTACACTATCGACATCAATCGATTTTAATTGTTAGCTACTAAACCGGATCTACTCGGTTTGTGCATGCACTTTCTATGGGACCAGTGACCACTGACAGTGTATGCGACATGCGCAGTTGTCATCTGATGCGACCGAGCGGGTGAGCAGGTTGCGGATAGCTCGCCCTCCCCCATACCCACCTCTTTGCTTGAGGACGGGAGAGGGTGTCACGTTGACCCCGGACAATAGATGGCTGCTCCGAAACCCAATCCCAGGCTAGGAGCATTCCTGACAACCTCAAACCCATGCTCCCCGCCTCATCCTCGAACCACCCTAACTCACCTTATCCTTCCCCTCATGTCCTGGAGGAGTTAACCTCGACTCTAAAAAACCCCAATCTAAGGTGTCATCCGACCCGTGCCGATAGATGCATGGCCGAAGGGATGTTCGGTCGAGAACGGAGGGGCCTCGAAACCAGGCGAAATCGAGGTCTATTTAGCCTTACCCCTGCAAGCGGGGCTCTGCAGGGGTGGACCTTTACTTCCCTAGCTTCTCGTGGGAACTATATGGATATTATTGACATTATAGACAACCATTTAAATTCTACCGAAGAGGTACCAGGTACCTCTGAGGCTATGCTCTTTGGTAGCGATACTGAGGAGCATACTATCACTGCCGAAGCACCTGGGACTGATGGACCGGGTACTTCTAACGCGGAGAGCTGATAGGAAGCAAATCTATCGGCTCGTAGCGAAGGGTATGACCTTCGAGCAGGCGCTAGAACTGCGCATGAGTGAGAAGGCTAAGCAGAGGACCCAAGAGGAGGGGGAAACGAGGGAGCGGGCGACTAAGCGCCCTCTCAATACCTCGTCTACCTCGAATCAAGGCAATCCTACCAAGGCACCGAAGCTTGGCGAGCCTTCCACCTCGAAGCCTACTTTTAAGGAGGTTGCTGGGTCCGTCACGTGTGGCATCATAGACGCCCTGGGAAAAATGGACCAGGAGAGGGTCGAAATGCTTCAAGATGCTATCTTGAAGTGTATTGACACCTCAGATGATGGGGACGGTCCCAGCTTTATTGGATGCAAACCGCGCTCGGGTGGCATCCTTTTGGCGTGCGCAGATGAGGACTCGAAGGAGTGGCTCATCCGCAAACTGCCCAACATTAAACCCTGGGATGGGGCTAATCTCTCCGCTGTAAACGAAGAGGATATGCCCAAGCCTAGGTATGGCACGGCCTGGATACAGGAAGCCAAACACGACGCAGGTACCATCCTGCGGAGGTTGGCAAAACAAAACAAAGGTTTAGACCTCTCGAGTTGGAGGGTAGTCAACCGGAAGCCCGAAGCAAAAGGTCAAACAGTGACCTTTTCCTTCGACGAGGCGGCCTTGGAGACTATTCTTCAACGCGAGGGGCGTCTCTACCTTGACTTTGGCCTTATCCAGATAAGGGTCAAAGGGGGCAAGGTATCCGGGGACAAGAAGGAGGGGGCAAGCGTCGAGGCTCGTCCAAGTACCTCCAACTTGGTCTCGGGTACGGAACCCTCAAGAGGAGCAGCTGGAGCCGACTCCAGCAGCACCACACCTCCACCCGTCCGGGGGACGCATGGAGTCTCGAGGGGCAACAGTCGTGTTGCAGGACCCTCGAGAGGCAGGAGCACCACTACCTGCCAACCATCTGCCCTAGACAGCAGAGGTCGTGGTCGTGGTGGTCGAACACGACCAGCAGGGGGACGCGGCAAGAGAGGCGCTGTGCGAAGGCCGGTAAATCTACCGACCCTAGCACAGGAGCACTCCAGCAGGAAAGCCGCAAGCAACCTGCTCAACAAAAACAACTAATCCCCCCCCCCCCCCCCCATCCCCGTAAGAAACAGACACAACCCACCTACACAAATATCCTCCTATCCCTTCCCTCCGAATTTAGAAACTTTCTCCCAACCCTTCCCTTCCCAATCCCCAAACCCAACAACATAATGATTAAGGTGATACAAGTAAACCTCCAGCACTCAAAGGCAGCCTCAGCTGCCCTTTGCCAAAGATTCCTCTCTGAGGACCTGGACATCGCCTTGATCCAAGAACCGTGGGTGAATAAAACCACAGTAATGGGGCTAAACTCGGCAGGTAAGATATTAAGTAACACCTGCGGAGCAAGGCCAAGAGCATGCATGCTCTTCAAGAGAGGCATAAATTACCTCCCGATCCCTTCTCTGTGTACAGATGATGCTGTTGCAGCGTATATAGACCTACCCGGGGGGAAAGGTGGGGAGACATTCATAGTCAGCTCCATGTACCTACCCGGTGAGGACCAGGATCCGGTGAACAAGGTGACGCCGGTAGTGGAATACTGTCTGGAGAGAGAAACCCAGCTGCTGGTGGGTACCGACTGCAACTCCCACCACACATCATGGGGCAGCTCCAACACGAACGCTAGAGGTGAGTTACTGTTTGACTACTTGCTCACTAATAATCAATTTGTTCTTAACGTGGGTAGTAAACCAACCTTTACCACACGTTCTAGGCAGGAAGTACTAGACATAACTTGGTGTTCAGGTAATCTCGCACACCGAGTGACCAATTGGCACGTCTCAGATGAGCCGTCCATGTCCGACCACACCCACATTAGGTACGACATACTATGCTCGGGAACAAAGGAACCGAACACCTACCGTGACCCCAAGGGAACAGACTGGGAGGGCTTTAGGAACTCCCTTAGGTTATACCTTGGAGATTTTAAATACATCAAAACTGTGGACCAAGTGGAAGCCGCAGCAGAGGACTTAGGCAAGAGCCTAATGAATGCGTATCTAGAAAATTGTCCTCTCAAGACCACTAAGAGCAACAGAAACACGCCTTGGTGGAACAAAAACCTGGAGCATCTGAGGCAAAAGGCCCGTGCCTTATTTAACAAGGCAAAAAAAGACAAGAACTGGGATGCTTACAGGAAGGCGTTAACACGTTTCAATAGGGAGCTCAGGAAAGCAAAAAGAAGATCCTGGCAAAAATTCTGCGGGTCAATCAAGGACACTGCCCAAGCTGCCAGGATCCACAAAATACTATCCAAGACACCTGAATCCCATCTAGGCCTGCTAAGGAAAGCGGATGGATCTTTCACAGAATCTCCGGAGGAAACACTGAGACTGCTTGCTCAAACGCACTTTCCGGAATCCGTGTACATTAATAACGAAAGAGAACTCCAGGTCAGTAAGTCTCCGGACAGGAGACCGAGGAATGAAGACTGGAGGAGAGCTTCCGTTATTTTTCGTCCCCAGCAGATAATTTGGGCCATTAGGAGTTTCAAGCCTTACAAATCTGGTGGGGTCGATGGTATCTTCCCGGCTTTGTTGCAGCGGGGCGAAGATATCATCATCTCTACGCTGATAAAATTATACCGTGCAAGCTTTGCTTGGAGTTATCTGCCATCAGCGTGGACTCGGGCGAGGGTCACTTACATTCCCAAGGGAGGGGACAAAGACAAATCGCAGCCCAAGTCCTACAGACCGATAAGTCTCACCTCATTCCTACTAAAAACGATGGAAAAGGTGTTGAACAGTCACATCAGGGCAACATACCTCGTTGAAAAACCCCTGAGTGCAAGACAACATGCCTACCAAACAGGCAAGTCCACGGAAACGGCGCTTATTGACCTGGTGGACAGAATTGAGAAAGCCATAGAAGACAAAGAAATTGCACTCTGTGCCTTTCTTGACATCGAAGGGGCGTTTGACAACACCAACTTCGATGTTATAACACGTAGTATGGTGAATCGTGGAATCGACGACACCACCACCAGATGGATGGGATCCATGCTACAAAATCGGACTGCAACAACAACGTTGATGAATAAAACCCTACATTATAGAGTGACCAGAGGATGTCCACAGGGCGGAGTCCTATCACCCCTTCAATGGTCATTGGTTGTTGACAGTCTCATCTGCGAGCTCAATGAAGCCAGATTTCTGACTCAGGGTTACGCAGATGACATAGTAATAATGGTCATAGGAAAATGCCCTAGCACCATTTCCAATCTTATGCAAAGGGCCCTACGAATAGTAGAAAACTGGTGCACGAGACACGTGCTAACAGTCAATGCACGTAAGACGGTCTTAATCCCGTTTACCAAAAGAAGGAAACTAGAGGCGCTACACACCCCAACACTTCTTGGTACGAAGCTATGCTTGTCCAACGAGGTCAAATATCTCGGAGTCTTTTTAGACCAAAAACTAACATGGAACAAGCATCTCGACTACATCACTAGAAAGGCAAAAATTGCGATGGGGGCAAGCAGTAGGTTGGTGGGGCTAAAATGGGGGCTACGGCCCATGGCCGCACTCTGGATTTATAAAACCATAGTGAGGCCGATCGTCACTTATGGCTGCTGTGTGTGGTATAAGAAGACGCACCAACTTAACTGCGTAGAGAACCTCAGCAAAGTTCAAAGAACTGCCTGCCTTATAGCCACTGGCGCGCTTTCGTCCTCTCCCTCTGCAGCACTGGATGCCCTCCTGAACATTCCACCTCTGCACATTCACGTGCAGATGGAAGCGAGGATGGCTATCACGAGAGCGAAAATCAGAGGGAGGACGAGATGGCATTCTAGGGTCATGAGAGGCCTCTACAATGAACTAATGAAAATTCCGGTCATGGATATGCCCTCTGACTCCATGGTCCGTGAACACCGCTTCGATAAGCGGTTTACAGTCTTGTTACCAAGTAGACAAGACTGGGAGGCTGGAACTCCCGGAAATGTTAAGCAGAATGACATCGTTTGGTATACAGATGGCTCCAGGAAGCAGGGCATATCTGGGGCGGGATTTTGTAATGATCGCTGCGGAATACGCAAATTCGCCAACCTGGGTCGCTATACCACAGTGTACCAAGCGGAAGTCTTCGCAATAATTGGCTGTGTCCAAGAGAGTCTACAAATGAATCTCCAGAATAAGAAGATATTCATCTTCTCAGATAGTCAAGCTGCCCTCAAGGCGTTAACATCCTGTGAACTTGACTCCAAACTCACTAGCGAGTGTGTCCTGCTCCTAAACCAGCTTGGCAATGCCAACATTGTAAATCTGATTTGGGTACCGGGACACTGCAATATCAGAGGCAACGAAGTCGCTGACGTGCTAGCAAAGGCCGGGGCAGAGAGCCCACTACTCGGACCGGAACCAATAAGTGGCGTTCCAGCATGCATGGTCAGGTTCGAGTTAAAAGAGTGGGAGAAAAAACAAAGCACTGAATTCTGGAAAAGACTACCTCGACTAGAACAGTCTAAGGCGTTGATACAGGCGTTCGATCAGAAACGAGCTGTAGAAATAACAAAACTGAGTAGAGGACATGTTAGGGCACTCACTCGGACCCTCACAGGGCACTGCAAATTAAATAAGCACCTGCACAACATGGGCCTTACAGATACCAAAATCTGCAGATTCTGTCGCGAGGACGAGGAAACGATTATCCACGTCCTCGGCGAGTGCATAGCGCTGCACCGCTGCAGAAGCCGGCACCTGGGAGCACACATGATCTCAGCTGACGAGATCAAGAGCTCCCCCATCAGCTCCATTCTCGGGTTTATCCTGGAACTGGAGCTACATGAGGTGCTGTAATAGGTTACGGGGCTGCCACAATAGATCATCTACTGGTCGCAGTGGCTATGAGACGCAGGGCTCACCCCATTTCTATCAAATAATAAAAATAATAAACCGGATCTATTTTAAACAATTTCGGGGTTACAACTTCTCGGCAAACACTTATACTATTTATTAAATAACCACGCACAAATGCGGACCCAAATTTGTACGCGAAAAATCGAATCACGCTAAAAGTGGCCGCTAGTGTGCCCTACCCGTCACCTTAAGCGACATTCGACCAAATTTTGTGCGTGGAAAAATCTATGGTACTTATAACGTCAGATTTGTAAATAATGACAGCGCTATTCTATCCATTTAGTATCGGATTAAGGTTGGTCAAATCGGCCCTTACGGCCGCACTCAGAGACGTCATTTAAGCTAATGTTCATTACCTTTGGTATCGGTAGTCTTTATGTGTATCAAAATAAGTGACAATATTTTTTCTTTAGTAGCCAACTAAGTTAATCAACGATTCTGAGTGTGGCAGTTAGTATAAACAAGTTAAACTGTGGTTTTTAATTGCAAATTATCATATAAGGTTCTCTTTGAGTATTTTACGTGTTGAGAGACTGATTTCTATTTGACCTCTTTTTCGCATTAAAAAAGTCCGCTTAATTTCATCTCTCTTTCAACCAATAAGCTCTTTATTCATTGCAATATTTGAATAGTATGTTTCTCTACTCAGACATTGCAGTGTACAAAAAAAGAAAGATTTTTTCACACATGTTACCTATAACTTGTGACGTCGAAAGAATTTGTGCGTTTTTTTCCACCTCATATTTCGCACCCTTTCAAACATTGGACCTAAAATAATGTTGTTGCAAGAGCCAAAAATATCGATAGTGAAAATATCGATAGTGAAATTCCAAAAATGTTAATGTGATAGTTATGAAGGTATAGACAACCTTTATTTATATTTTATACTTAATTTACCTTCCGTTATTATTATATATAATTTAGGTATTAGAATAGAATAGCTATAAAAATATCAACTATTGATTTAGCAGTCTCATCTTAACTGGTCGTCAAATGTTTGTAATAATATTTCCACTAGATATTGTAAATATACCTACAATATTGATGAGACTATCGACAGCTCATGTCGAATCAAGCACAAATTTAGACCGCGTTCAGTGTTCTAATTGGTAGAACATCCCCTCGGATTGTGGAAGGTGTGGGTTCGAGTCCCGCCTGAACATGAGATGAAATTTTTAAGTATGTTATTTACTTAAGAATAAATTGCAAAAGATTGCTATAAAAATATCGACTAGAAATATAACAGTTTACAAAGTACCTATTTACAGTATCCTAAAAATAAAAGAGGAATACTACTAAACAGAGATGAAGGATAAGATGAAGAATATTTACTTACAAAAGAGTGTAGTCTGCCCCGCTACTCATCGTGCCCAGAATGCGGGCAGCGTTACCTCTTTGAATTGCCAACACTATGGGTTGGCCGAGGTGGCTGCCAGACAACTAGTGGAAAAGCTTGCGGGCCCCCACGGTCCCAAGGTCTCCACACCGAATGGAGCGAATCGATAACAGCTGTCTAAGGTGGAGTATTTGTTTCTTTTACGGGTCTCCGCCGAAGCAGCTGCTGCACCCTCGCCCCAAGAAGTGGCTTAGACATGGGGAGGAGCCAATGTGTCCGCGCAGGTCGCATCCCAAACCAAAGCCTTGCCCTGACTGCATGGGATGAGGGTCATTCCATCGGGCCTTTTGCCATCGCTCCGACATATGTCTAGGGGTTCCAGGACTGCCGGAGAGCGGACTGATATGAAGGCCCTTTACCTACTGTTATGTTTCTTATATATGTATCATGCCTTAATAAGCAATAAACGTATTTGTAAGTATTTGAGCCTCTCATACAGTTTTAAGTAAATATAGCGATAAGGTATCTTCTGTGCTGCGCTGTTGGTCGCGAGTGAAAATTAAGCGATAGTAATAGTTACAGTGTTGCTGGAAAATTCTGCTTTGTAAGTAGATCGGCAGATTTACTATCGATATATTATAGCCTTGTCAACATTGGGGGACCTTTCGTTAGTATCGTTGCTGCCAAAAAATATACTATTGATACCTAGACGACAGTAATTATTGACAGTTTATTTTTTTCGATATTGTATCACACGGGTAGGAGAGGTGAGAAAAAACATTGTAAGAAAAGCTGCACATTTTTATGTTATAGGTGGCAGAAGAGCAGACGGATCGCCTGATGGTAAGCAATTGCCGCTAAACATAGACACCAACGACACGATGGCCAAGGTTTGTGAGGATGGCGACATATTTTAAGTAGGTTTTTTATTTTTTAAGGTTGGTATGAACACTCACATCATTGTATACAAATCTGCCAAACTTCAATCAATTCTCATCAAATTGTGAAAAAGGTTTGGTTCAATAAGAGTCAAGGTGACTGGTAAGGTACACTAGCGGCGCCAATCAATTTTAATTTTAAGGTACTAAACTTGATCTATTTAAAACAATTTCGGGGTTACAACCTCTCGGCAAACACTTATACTATTTATTAAATAACCATCAACAAATGTTGGGTCCGTTTTTATACGTGAAAAATTTATTGATGACACTTTTGGCGTAAATCAATTTTTCGCGTTTGTGCACGGACCCAACATTTGTGGATGATCATTTAATAAATAGTAAGTGTTTGCCGAGAGGTTCAATCAATCAGCCTATCGCCATTCACTGCCTCCCCCAAAGAGCGCCATTCAACCCGGTCCTGAGCGGTCTGGATCCAGCTCACACCAGCCATCTTTCTCAAATCATCAGTCCATCGCGCCGCAGGGCGTCTAACACTGCGTTTCCCCACGTGGCTACCACTCCACTCCAGTACGTGTCGACTCCATCTTTTATCAGTTCGTCTAGAAACATAGCCGGCCAATCTCCACTTCAGCGTGCTGATCCTTCGTTCAATGTCCATGACTTTAGTTCTCTTGCGAATAACCTCGTTACGAATTTTATCCACCAGAGAGACTCCAAGCATAACACGCTCCATTGCCCGCTGAGCTACTTTAAACTTGTGGATCAGCCCCGCAGTCAGTGGCCGAGAGGTTATAACCCCGAAATTGTTAAAATAGATCCGGTTTAGTAGCTAAAAATTAAAATCGATTGGCGTCGCTAGTGTGCCCTACCCGTTACCTTAAGGAAAAATAAGATTGTACGAGTAACTAAGTAACCTTATGCGTGGTGCATCGATAGCTATTGTAACATCACTAGCTAAAACCAAACGCTGGGCAAGTACGCGACTCCGATGCTCCCATATTGCGAAGTGACCCATGTGATGGGCCATTTCTCACCCCGGGTTTATGGGGCGGCAAAAGCGTCTTATCTCAAACTTGGCCGAGCAATTCGAGCACGGACAATTTGGGGCTCTGGTCTCTGCTACATTGTTTTTTGATGAAAGCGCAAAAGCGTGATCGATGGCCAAGGTTCGTGAGGAAAGCGACATGTTTTAAGTAAGTTTTTTTTCTTTTTTTTATGAGTTCACCTCATGGTAAGCGATTATCGCCGCACATGGACACCCGAGACAGCAGTGGATTCACAAGTGCGCTGCCAAAATTTAAACCATCCCTCCCGGATTGCGCATTCAGTAACCTCACTCACGCATCGAAACACAGCACAGTGCTGCTTTACGCCGGTTTTCTGTGTATCACTTCGGTCGAGCCGGCCCATTCATGCCGAAGCGTAGCTCTCCCACGGTCGGAATGTACAGTACAGGTTCAGTCAGTACAGTAATCAACGTGTTCCGTTTCCGAAATTTTGATCTTTAGGTATTATTATAGCGAGGTCTATATTGTACCTATGTATTATGAAAACTATAATAACTGTCAGAAATGAGACATGTTAACGTGTCACGTTTTAGTAGAGTCAGCGCCACCAAAAAGTCCTGTGAAGTCTTTGTCGCCATCAACATTCAAGAGCTCTATGAATATAGACGCAACCCCTATTATTCCAAAACGTAGTTTATAGTAAACACATAATGGGATTAAGAGGTACAAGGAATAATTGAAAAACTGTAATAAACATAATTACAAAACTAAGTTCAATGATAGTTAGTATATGAACTATAATACTAATGTAGAACCACCCGGACCCCTAGTTTAACCCTTAACCAGGCCCAAGAAAATGTTATGACTTACATTATTTATTCATTGAGCTATTAGGTATAATTGAATGGCCAAGTTCAATATGTCCCTAAGTCCATTTTCAAAAATTTGCAGAATGGCGCCGCTAAAGTTTTACTTTATCTTTGAAATGACATAAAAATACTTTATAAGGTCAACTTGGCGAAGACCGGCATAGTTTATTAAAAAAAAAACAAATTAATTTATTTTGTTTATTCTTCTTGTTATTTCAGTTAAGCCATTTTTTTGCAACAAGGAGATTATATGTTAAGCTGGTCGTTATATAAATAATTCAAAATGAGTAGAAACCATCAGTAAATAAAATGGCGACTGTTTTTAAAAATATAGTGCAAATAGACGGATTTGGCACTCATGTCGGACAAGACCGTCTAGTAGTAATTTTACCTAGTTAGCGATAGTTTACGTAGGTATAGATAGTGTGTGTGAGTACCAGTATCTGTCAGGACTTAATTTGTGGACCCTAATACCATGAAATAACGTTGGAATTGCTTATTTTGCTAGATGCAGCATTTGTCGGGTAAAACCGGCATAGTACTTCGCACTTTCAGGGGTAGAAAACATATTACCCGCAATAATAACTAAAATGTTTTTTTTAATAATTTATTTCGTAATAAAAACAATTTAGGTACTTAATTGATCTACCCGCTTTTGGCCTGAAGTTTTTTTTTCAGATTTTCTATTTTCGCCATTAACACATACATTACAAAATACTGAAATAAATAAACATTTTGCAAACGGAAAAAACGGCAAAATATACAATTCCCGCCACAGACGAGAACATCAACTTTAAAACAATAACAAGTAAACATTTGCAATCATCTCTAAAATAAAAAAAATAACATAAAATTAAAAAACCGCAGTCAAAATCAACACTATAAACTTTCAAACTGTTTGTAAATATTTTGGAGTCGGTATCATCTAAGACAAAAGCGTCACTTTGAATTTTCGTCAATTTTGCTTGCCTACCGTCTCCAAATATTAAGAATCTTTTTTCAAGCTCGTTTTTGTACGGATTCTTTTGCGTACGGATAACTGCATAGACCAACAGTTAAGTAGTGTATTAATATTTTAGTCTGAAAGTTTTTATACTTATCGATTTGAAGATAGTTTTTAAGTATAGGTAACTACGTACGTACATTAAGTATAAGTACAAATCAAAAATTTATGAAAACTTTATACATTTTCTATTTTTTAAATGATAGAAGACAGATCCTGCAACCTTAGTAAATTATCGTGAGTGACCGAGTAATTTTCTCGTCCAATCAGACCACTAAACAATCGATCACGTGACCAAAATATAAAATTTGATTTGTTTGGCATAATTACTCACATTGGTAACTTATTGGTATCCTTTAGGTACGCAACCCTAAATCTACCCTACATACACAACACAACACAACATTACACAATACATTAAAACAGAAAAGGACCTCCATTGTTAGTACGTTTTAGAAAGATACCTTTTATTTAAACAATATGTAACCTACCTATTATTAGGACAGTTTCCTAATAAGTATACATACCTATAAGGTACAGACAACAGCATATCAGACGTGTAACACTTTGGACTTTGTACCGCCCATATGTCAGGGGCATAAGCTCTAATTTTGAACTACGAGTGTTACGCTTGACGTGCTGTTGTCTGTACCTACATAGATAATTATTCAAAGCGTCCTAATTAGACATTTAAGGTTGACGACTACTGCCAGAGGCAAAGACTGGCATATGACGGTTATTACCCTCCAAAACTAGACGGTCTTCTCCACTATATATTTGAGGGTAGTTTTTATTGTCATCAAGTATAATTTATTAAATAATGTAGATAAATCTAATTTAATGCAATAATCATATCAATACATTAATAAAGACTCAATTTACTTGCACAGATCTGCGAAATAATTGCGTTTAACACTTTTCACAATTTTTTCGTAAGCACGTGTCACACTCCGGAACCAAGTTGCTAAACGAACTAAATTTAAGTATTTCTTTTTCCCCGCTTCTACTGCACTTGCCGCCATCTATATGAATTTGCGAGAACTAGAACGAATTAGTTGTTCCGATAATGGTATTGCCATATTCGTGATTCTGCTTATTTCGTTGTACGATCTTACCCGATGGACGGTCTTCGCCGAGTTGACCTTACCGTGAAACATGGCCATAATGTGTAACTTGGGTGTTATTGTAATTTTAATGTTGTGAAATATTCATTTAATGAGTAGTTACAGAGAAAAGCGATATTAATGGCTTAGCCCAAGTGCCTAAGCTTTTGGACTTAGGGACTTTCAAGCTTAGGGATTTTAATACATTAAATTTTAGATCCTGAAATCGTTTAAAACAGATCCGGTTTAGTAGCTAAAAACTAAAATCGATTGGCGTCGCTAGTTTGCCCTACCCGTCACCTTAAGTAGTCATAAGTCAGTCCAGTCTAGACGGGTTTTATTTTACCCAATGGGTATTCGTGTAGAACGATTAGAATTTTCATAACTGATCGATTTTTTATGTGATAGGTGGCAGACGAGCAGACGGATTACCTGATGGTAAGCGCATTTCCGGAGTCCATGGACACCCGCAACACCAGTGTAGTTACAAGTGCGCTGCCAACCTTTAAGCCCCCCTTTTCCCCGGATTGGGCCTCTGGTAACCTCACTCCACGCAGCGAAATCCTTCCGATCGAGCCGGCTCATTCATAAAATGAATAAATGAATTTGAATTAAATGAAAATGTTTTGCTATCCTCGCCTGGGTTATTGTACATTGACCACAAAGTAAACTCACCACATTTTGTAAACTCCATACATTGAAAGTAAATTCACCACATGCATTAAAAATATGTGTAAGTTAGTCACAGGCGGGTGAGGTTTGTTGTAAATTCGCCACAAATCCTCAGTTCACATATTTTTTGCTTAAAGTAACGATAGCAAACAATCTTTTGACTTTTTTAGAGAATAATTATATTGATAAAATTAAGAGAGTACCTATAAGTTAATATCCAATGAAAACTAATACGAAATTAAGAATTAACAGTAAAGCACATCTTTCTTTTTTTCTCCTGCGCTTTTGCACACTCTATCACGCGCTCGCTCACTCGCATACTTGTACATATATTTTATTATGTAACCTCCTGATTTTTCCCATATTGAAAAAATAAATAATTTTTTATTCTACTTGTTGTTTGATTTTTCTGCAGACCTTTTCACAAAAGCAATGGTGGTGAGTTTACAATAACCAAAATTATTAATAAACAATTTACTTCATAAAAATAGAACTGTGGTGAGTTTACACTTACTTTTTTCTGTGGCGAGTTTACTTTGTGGTCAATGTACAATAACCCCCTCGCCTTTGGAATATAGCTTACTGTGGCTGATGTAGGTGATGGTTATTAGATTATTTTTTAATTGAAAAGTGCGTTGTATTCTTCTTGGAAAAAACAAAATACCTGAGTATCTAGTAACGACGACCCGTTTGGAACAGTGGTAGTGAACGCTGCCTTTGGTCCAAGGGTTACGGGTTTAATCCCCGCACAATACAAACATTTGTGTGCATGAACATGTTTGTTTGTATTGATCTGGGTGTTTCCTATATATTATAAGTATGTACTTACAAAAGAAAAGAATTATATGTATACATACATATATTTGTAATCCCACTGTTGATTCTGATATCCGTAACACAGGTGCTTGAGCTACCTATCTCGGAGTCAGATCAATGTATGTGATGTTGTGAAATATTTATTTATAATTTATTAGTAACGAGGTCTTTATATTTTGACTGAGAGCTATAAGTAAGTAAGTAAGCAAGCAAGTAAAACATTTATTGACCAAAAACACGAATACAATTACAACAAGATGTTAACAATAAGACAGAGAAGAACAAATAATGGATACTTATTATTTGTTCTTCTCTGTCTTTTTACACAGTGGGTTAATGGTGGCGATGGGGCAAATGGGTGGGATCTAAGATACTCGAAACTAGAATTCAAGACCAAAAAAACTACTACAATGTTGCCACTGCAATAAAATGATCGTACAATAGTATATACCTATTTTCTAAAAACATACGCTGACGTAATTTTTTCATTGGTAATTTTAATTCTATAATTTAAAGAAGTAATTTTATTTGCTTATTTTTACATAAATACAAGACGCTTTAATTAAAACTCAATTATCCGTAATGTTTGGTAGAACGGCTGGTATTGAACTTGTGTCATTTCAGGTGTTAATAACATTTGGTACAACATTTGAAGTTACATGTTGTTGTTTCGTGCAGTGAGGTGCCGCCAAGTGATATTAATATAAGAATATTTTTTAACTCTGCTATTGTGTGTTGAGTGAGTTGACACGTGAATAACTTGCTTGGACCTAAGAGAGTATTAAAACCTGCGATTTCGTTAAGAGTAGTCTCGGCAGAATCCATAAATCGATAATACTGGAGTGATGGAAACCTAATCATGAATCGTGCCATCTTATACTAAGAAAAGAAGCATATAACAAAAAGGTTAGCAAAACCTGAAAACTTGATTTGACAATGACATAAGTGACATTGAAAGATTTGACAGTGACGTATCTGTCGTAGTTTTTTTGGTCTTGAATTCCAGTTTCGGGTATAGTAGGTACTATAAGATAGCGTTATTTATTATATGAAATTATAAGATCGGATAACTTTTTGACAGTTCGAGTCCAATGGTCTTGGAAAGATCTTCTTATGTCGTGGTCTTGGTAAGCTTTTACATGAAAAGGTTTTTGGTGGGATTTTGTGCTGGTATAAATTACTGTAGGATAATTTATATACCTACCTCACCCGTGGAAATTCAGACTTTTTCAATTCATCAATTCAATAAATCGCAAAAGGGACCCGCTGTGCTTTCGAAATCCCCTCTAAGTCTGGATTAGGTTTTGTGTGAGCAGTTTCGTTTTTGGATGCAAATCGGAATTTTTAAATTTTATTTCTCTCGGTTTTTGGGTGAATTCGCTTTATGTTTTATAGGGATTTCGAAAAGTTTTTAAGGAATTATTGTTGATTTATAATTAAAAGAGTGAGTTTCAGTTCTAAGTATGGGTGACTATAGAAAGTAAATCCTGCATGACGCGACTTTTATCGCCACAGAGCAAATTAGCCAAGACTTCTACAGAAAATCGACAACTCCTCAAACTATTAATGACTACTATAGACATTTTCTTAATCTCAACTTCAATACGGTAGCAAAAAAATATTGGAAACAACCATCCCGGTAGCCATAGCTGGCCATAGTTTTCGGAGTTCGCAACCTTTTCCTCAGAGAATTAATGGATCGGAAGTGCACGCAGGAATGGGTATAAGCTGAGGTTAGGAAGCGAGCGATGATGCTTTCAGACAATGTGAATTCCACTATTTTACAATAGCAAACCACGTACGAGTAGCTAGGAGTGGGCAGCGTACTTGTGAATCCAAAGGTGTTGCGTGTCCATGGGCGGCAGCAATCGTTTACCAGGTGATCGTTAGGTGACCTACCACATAAAGTATTTGTAGTATAGTATTTGTAAATAAAGTATTTGTAGCTCAAAAACAATGCATAAGAGCAATATGAAGTGTTTATTAATTTGCTTCCTGTAGACCGCTATTCAAGCAATTAGGAATATTAACCTTACCTTACATGTACATATATAAAATGTGCTTCTTTCAAGTTTGTTTAAAACGCGAAAGTAGACATATCAATGCAAAACCAGATACCCTAACAGACTCATGCTAGACGCGATAACGACGGACCTGTGTAGCCGAAATAGATATCAAATGGCCGTAAGAATATTTAATACATTGAATGACGATATTAAATATCTACCTATACGACGAATGACGATATTAAATATCTACATTTAAAAGAAAATTAAAGGCTTGGTTATTTCAAAACAGTTTTTACTCTGTAAAGGAATATTTAGATTCCCATACTTCTACAAACTGATGGCAAGTCATGTACCTACTCGTAAATATTTTATAGGTACTAATTAATTTTTATTCGAAATAGAAATCTAATTTGTTATAAATTTGCATGTCAGGTGCTGGAAAAATGTGTGAAACTTAACTAAACTGTAAGATCTTTTTATTGTACCACATTTTAAGCAAATAAATAATTTCAATTTATTTTCAATTTAAAAAACTTCATAAAAATAATACGCACGAAAACCTTGGTGGACCTCGATTCGCACTTGGTCGGTTTTTTTCCACCCTGTAAATCGAATAGTAATTCACTTTGCTGGGTTGAATGATGACACCATTTACCTAGATGATTTTATGATTTTTGGCACAATTTGACATCATCTTTTTAATGGCTAGCAGTGGCGAATGGCAGCCAAGAATGGGGCGACGTCCTGTGTGTAGACCACCTGCCCGATGGTCCGACGATATTGTAACGGCAGTGGAGAAACAATGAATTAGGCTGGCCGGGAACCGAAGGGACTGGCGTGATAAAGAAGAGGCCTATACTCAGCAGTGGGTGGATGTGGGCTGACATGATGATGATGAGTGGCAATACTTTGCCCCCAATCGAAGTGCCTGTCAACTGTGTTATATTCGAACTAAATAATAATTCGCTATAATATGCCACCAAACGCAGAGCTCTATAAGTCACATGCCTTCAGTTAATTTTACCACCTCTTTGTTCTCCATCCACCACATCCACTGCTGAATAGCTGCCAGGTGCTGGGATTCTTTAAAAATGATAGCACGGTACACTAACCAGAGGAATTTCGTTGCTCTATACATTACATCATCATCATCATGGTCAGCCCATTTAAGTCCCCACTGCTGGGGCACGGGCCTCCCTCAATCACATGAGGGGTAATTGCCATACTCACCACGCTTGGCAGACGGATTGGCGAGGGTTTTGATATAAATGCAGAGTTTTCCTTTTCTGGGTGCTGATGATCATGCCAGCAGCTTTACCTTAGTCGCCTTTTACGACACCTCGGTAAGACTGAGGGTGGCCTATTCTACTCTGCCGGGACCACACGGCATACATTACATACTTATTTCATATTTCTTCCTTGGGGTCTATATTGCTATGGCGGTCATGGTCGATTTACATGCTCCCCGCTTGCTTTTAACCCTAACCTGGTATCTCGGCAAATAATGACGTCACAAATCTCCCGTCAACCCGCAAGAATTCTTACAAAGTTCCGGGATCCCGAAATGTTCCTTAGACGCTACTTAAAGGATAAAGTGGGTTTAGACACCGTAGGCACTGGGATACCAAATACGCGATAGTACAATAGAATGGATCGATTGGCTGGTCGCTGGTGTGCCCTACCCGTCACCTTAACGTAATAATTTTAATCATTCATTAAGTTTACTTGATATTTTTTGCCCCACCGAATAAAGAGATTATTTCATAATATTGAGTGCATAATACATAAAGATTTGTAAATCAGGAGATGGCGTTAAATAGCCGCGAGATCCAACCTCACACTAAGTCACAACCCACCTTATTATAAATCCTGATCCGGGGGTATTACCGTACTAAATCTCATGTCATCCCGTTCCAACACGCAATGTTAATAGGGGCTGACATGAATTTTGTTCCGGGACTATCCTTGGTTCGCGATTTGTATTAAGGGGGCCGTATTTGTATTGTCTCAGCCGTGTGGTCCCCGGCAGAGTAGAATAGGCCACCCTCACTCTTACCGAGGTGTCGTAAAAGGCGACTAAGCTAAAGCTGCTGGCATGATCATCAGCACACAGAGAAGGAAAACTCTGCATTTATATCAAAACCCTCGCCAACCCGTCTGCCAAGCGTGGTGAGTATGGCAATTACCCCTCATGTGATTGAGGGAGGCCCGTGCCCCAGTAGTGGGGACTTAAATGGGTTGATAATAAATGAAAATGACAATAGAATGATAGATATCGGAAATACGAGTACTTGAACTTTATAACATTCTGTTTGGCCTGATGGAGCATTTATTAATGTTTTCACATAGCACCATGGACTATTATATAATTAGTCCATGATAGCATCAAAAAAGTCTGCGATGACTCAATAATTTTCACACAATAATACCTCGCGTAAAGAAAAATATATTATAGTGTATATCTTGACCGATAGTTTTACAATTAGGAATCTTTCAAAAGCTACAGGATTCAACATTTTGGCAGTGGCAGGGTACGGTGGGCCTTCCCACTGTTATATGACAAAAAAGCTCACATCCTCAACACATGATCGTCCACGTGCGGCAGTAAATAAATAATAAAAAAAGTATCAGCCTATATACTGTTCCACTGCAGGGCAAAGGCCTCATAGAAATCAAGTCATCGCTACTACGATGGGATTAGGCTTAATCACCTCGCTTGCCTAATGCAGAATGGTAATCACCATCCCGAGCTACGTTCGAATATTTCGAAACATACCTTTGCTCGACTCTGGATATCGAACCCAGGACCCCGAGACCACGGCCTGGTACTTAAACCACTAGACCAACGGGGCGATAGTAAATAAATGCATAAACACCATTTTATTAATAGATAGATAGATTTGCTTTATTGCACAAAAACACAACTTAAAAGAACTAGT
This sequence comes from Marasmia exigua, assembly GCA_019059595.1. Taxonomy (NCBI): domain Eukaryota; kingdom Metazoa; phylum Arthropoda; class Insecta; order Lepidoptera; family Crambidae; genus Marasmia; species Marasmia exigua. The sequence continues at coordinate 25,972,309 of CM032472.1, read as the reverse complement.
CATTACAGAAACTTCAATGTACAATTTCGGCGGTCTTATCGCTTTCTACCAATGCGCAGGCGATTTCTACCAGAAAACCTTCTGGCAAAGGACATTTGATAGTAGAGGATGGGTAGGTGGTGCAATATTGAAAAGGGAAATATTTTTTTTTTAGTTAAGACTAAATTGTTTTATTATTTATTGTTACACCTAGGTTTACCAATGAAACATTTTTCATTGGTAAACCTAGGTGTACCAATGAAAAAGGACCTTTACATACTTTTAGCATATTGAGTCAGCGAATTTTTACTTCAGTCGAGACAAATATCCTGAATTAAGCTCGAATACATGGGTACAACATCTATTGTTTTGCAAGCAACCGCAAATCTGGGAGGAATTCTTGGAAACAATAAACCCGATGTCTATCTTCATCAGTCACTATTATTAAAATGATTGTAGAGTTGCAAACAAAAGCTTATAAAATTAAGTAATAAGATCTAAACCCTTTATAAAACAGCATTCTTTAGGTTATGTCCGTGTCTGTGTGCCAACAGCAAAATATTTAAAGATTATTCTTATACTCGTAATATAAATGGGTATTTTTAATGAGCACAGTTAATACGGTTACAGTAAGGATTCGGAATGTGTTCCTATTGATATTAGTTCCTATAGATATTAGAAAGTGGGCAAAGGAACAGAGGACGGCCAAATAAGAGATGGATGGATTGCGTAAATAATGACATGATTGAAAAAGAAGTAGATACTTGAATTAAATAACGAATGACAGGGACGCATGAAAGCCTCTGACCGGCTTCTTGTCAGGAGAAGCCCCCACCAGCAGAGAGCCCGACATAACCTGTATACCCTCCTGCCCCCAGCAGGAGGGTATGTTTAAGCCCTCTAAAAGGCGTTGACGTCGGCCATTGCACACGGGGTGGCGGCCCCAGCGACAAAAAAAAAGAAAAAAGGGACGTATTTAGGAAGAAGACATATTGCGATTTATTGGTAACCTGGGAATAGGGCAAGGAGGATAGTGAGAGGTTAGTGTCATTGCTTGTATTTTCAGAATGTTAGTATAAAGTTTCGATAACAAAATACGATGGCTAGCTGTGTGTTAGATTGACTTTTTTTCATTAAACAAAAAACAAAAATCTATTGAGATTTTTTATTTATTCTTTGGATTAGGTTCCCTTAATAAACGCTACAATAATTTTATCTGAATATTCTACAAATTTTCTGTCATGTTGATAACACCCTATTAAGATTAAAATAGAAGATTTTAACTTATGATTAGAAACAATTAAGTACTTAAGTAGATTTGTTACGAAATGCCCATATTTTCATTATCAAGTTGATGAAATTATATCTTGATCTTATCGATATATATTTCGTCAATGCGATAATTGATTTTATTTCAATCGTCGATGACCAGCGACAACTTTATCAGTAAATTGATAAATACATTTTGGTTGGTATTTCCAAAGTATAATGATATAAAAACTTATTTAATCATGTTGTATCGTCAGGGCCGACTTTACCTATAGTGCAGGGAGTGCGGAGCACCCGGGCGTCGGAAGTCAGAGGCCGCTGAGAGCCCCTCGCTACAGCTATAGAGCCTCCACTGTAACGCTCAGCAAGGAGCGGGCGCGAGTACTGATCGTTCTCCTCATCTTAGCGTGTGATTTTCAGTAGCGTCCAATGCTGTCGCTTCCAAGCCCAGCCGCCCAGGGAACCCTTGGGCCGTGATATAGGATTCGGGATGTCTGATAATTACAATGAAGAGACAGCCCAAGTTAGAAGAGAGGCAGTCAACATGTTGTATTTCATTTTTTCGCGCATTTTGAAACAACACCTACACATACACACACCACACTAAATTTGTTTCTTTCCTTTTTTTTATTTAATTTAAAATACTTATGTACCTAAATTCAAAAAGTGTTAAAAATTATAACTTTTTTTGCCAATTTTTAGTAGCTTTATCACATTTAAGTAAAATGTAATGGGTAAGAGCGAGATAGCTCCAACTCAAGTATTTTATTACTTACTGGGGCATCTCAAAACATTTATGAGAATGAATATGAGAAAATAAAATTATTTGTATTTGTAAGAGGGCGCCAGGTTATTGATTGCGCCCGGGTGCTTCTTGGGCTAGAGCCGCCCCTGTATATCGTATTTATTTATGTCCTAAAACAATCCTAATACTTAATGAAAGGCACTTGTGGTGTCCTCGGAAGACCAGCGTCGAGGTGTCCGCCAGGCACCTTGACTATATGCTGAGCGGAGGATACCAACTCTTAATATTGTCAATATTTTACCCGATTGTACCATTTTTGTTACCTGATGGTACCGTTTTTGTAAGTTTTGTTACACTGAAAAAATAATTTTTATTTATTAACTTTATTTAAGACAAAGTGTTTTGACGCAAAGATGTCATGTGCGGAGTACGGACAGCCACACATCAATGTTTAAAAATTTGTTAAATTGCTTCAACCGATTCTGACCTTAATGTCAAAAACGTTTGGTTTAATACCAATGGAGATTATTTTAGAGATTGTACTTGGTTATCTGAGTGTTGCTATCTGCGTACGGGTATTGAAAGCCACTAACGGCTGCAAAAAGTGTTACATAGTATTGTGACAAAATACACACTTGGCCGTGCCGTGTGGTCCCCGGCAGAGTAGAATAGGCTACCCTCACTCTTACCGAGGTGTCGTAAAAGGCGACTAAGGTAAAGCTGCTGGCATGATCATCAGCACCCAGAGAAGGAAAACTCTGCATTTCAAAACCCTCGCTAATCCGTCTGCCAAGCGTGGTGAGTATGGCAATTACCCCTCATGTGATTGAGGGAGGCCCGTACCCCAGCAGTGGGGACTTGAATGGGCTGATGATGTTGATGATGAACACACTTTTTGCACCCTCCGTTTATGAGAATAACTTAGAAGTCAAATTGTATTGCAGAGTATCCAACTATGTAATTGATTTTTAAATTGCCGACAAATCATTATGGTTTATTTGCAGGTACTGTGACCTGTAAAGGCGTGGGACTAGTCGGCACAGCAGCCAAATATTCTAAAATCCATACCAAATAACACATGAATTCTGATTCTGGTTGTACTTGTACGTACTGTTAATTTTCTATAGAGATAAAAAACATTTTTTTTATGTCTTAGGTGACGGGTCACCTGATGGTAAGCAATTGCCGCCGCCCATGGACATCCGTGACACCAGTGGAGTCACAAATGCGCTGTCAACCTTTAAACCCCCCGGATTGGGTTTCGGGTACCCTCACTCACGCAGCGAAACACAGAACAGTGCTGCTTTACGCCGTTTTTCTGTGAGGCCGTGGTATCACTTCGGTCGAGCCGATCCATTCATGCCGAAGCGTGGCTCTCCCACGGTTTACGTGATACGGTTTATATGATTTGTTTATGTGATATTTTCTAAGAAAACCGCACCAGCTCCAACTGTCATCGTCGGCCAAAACAACGTTGTCACGCTGCCAAAGTTCGTAGTTCAGAGCCAACAGATTGTTGCTGGTATGCTGCAGGAAAATTACGCAGACGCTAAAGTTACTCCTAGCCTCGACGTGGAATACTTGATGTTGGGAACAATTTGAACAATCTCGACATTTGTTGGCTTAAGACAAACTACACCCTGTGAAGTTTGTAGTAAGACAATCGCAGATCAAACAGATACAAATATAAAATAGAGATGCCCCAGTAAGTAATAGCTATTGAGTTGGAGCTATCTCGCTCTTACCCATTACATTTCACTTATATGAGTGAAAAGATAATAGATAAGGAAGTTAGATAGATGTTGACGGTACCTCTGGATATTTCTAATCTATACTACAGTCTGGTCGGGTCTCTCCCACATTACTACTTTCAAACGAAAATAGCTTGCACGCAGGACTAAAGAAGGCTTCATTTCAAACAAAAACAATGCGAGAAAGTTTTTTTTTCCTCTTAAGATGACGGGTAGGGCAAGGTCCAAAGCATGTTGGGTCCGTTTTTGTACGCGAAAAATTGATTCACGCCAAAAGTGGCAATTTTTGCGTACGCGTTGGACCCAACATTTGTGCGTGGTTATTTAATAAATAGTATTAGTTTTTGCTGATAGGTTGTAATCCCGAAATTGATTAAAATAGATCCGGCTTAGTAGCTTTTTATTTTTTTCATTTATTAATTAATTACACAAGAAATGAACATTGGTTAAGATAGTAATTAAAAACCACTAAGGTTTACTCTTAACTATCGAGTTTACAATATTATCTACTATTTTATGGTGTTGTACATGGTATATTTATCTATAACATAAATACAATCTACAAAAGCTATAAATTAAAATCGAGTGGCGTCGCTAGTGTCCCCTACCTATCACCTTAAGGTGATCATACCGGGAGCGGCGATAGTACCATCACAGGAGATATATGTACCATTCACTCTGCAGTAACGGAAAAAATCGTGACAAAACCTGCACGTTTAGTTAGGTTTCTCTTATCATCATCATCGTCATCATTTCAGTCAATTGACGTCCACTGCTGAACATAAGCCTCCCCCAACGTTCTCCACACAGATCGATTCTGTGCCGCCCGCATCTAATGGATTCCCGCGACCTTCACTAGATCGTCGATCCCCCTTGTAGGGGGCCTGCCACGGCTGCCCGTTTCTCTTATGGCTACTTACAATCGTTGAGATTATGATTTTGAATGTATAATCCTCATCCAATTGGTCTGGTTCGGCGTTTAAGAGTTTCGAAGATTAGACACGGCAGTCACTTCATTGTAGTAAGTAACCAGACTTTCCAAATCATGAATTTGGATGCAACTGGGAATAATCCACTGTCTGTATAGATGATAACATAAGTCTTTGATATACTCGTAGCTCGCCGTAGTTCGAATAAGCACGCTGGCTAGGTAGACACTCTACGTAACAGATTTTTCTGAGAAACCTCGCAAGTAGAACAAATACTAGTCCATATCATTTAACTATGCAAGGCCCATTATAGTATGTCGACTAAACCTGTTCATTCTCAACATTAATATTATCAACACAAACAGCTATTAACACTAACGGTGATTTAACAGCGAATGCAGCAGACTCGGTGGCTCGAGGCAGCCATTTAAAATTTATGGTGGCAAAATGATTTGTTGGTTCCGTGTCGCTCAGGGCGCTGTAATAGGTCACGTAGGCTACTAATAGTCAAAGGCTTTCAGGCAAAAAAGAGTTAATGCGCAAGAACATTCTGAATTATGTAGTCTCAAACTGGAAAAAATCCTTTACATTTTACTTTAGGTGGCAGACGGCAACGCCCTATTGGTCTAGTGGTTTAAGTACCGGGCCGTGATCTCGGATCTTTGTTTCGAATTTTTCAAACCACCATCACACCACCATGTGATCACCAATCTGCATTAGGCAAGCGTGGTGATTAAGCCTAACCCCATCATAGTAGCGATAACTTGATTTCTATGATGGAGGACTTTTCCCTGCAATGGGACAGTATACTTTACTTTTATAGGCGGCAGACGAGCAGACGGATCACCTGATGGTATGTTCTCAAAAAAAGGGCGTCAAGGTTTTTAAAGGGTCGGCCACACGTATGCAAGACACGCAAGCCTGGAATTCTTCGTATCCACACCAGTGTGACAAAGTGCTTTGTCTCGGTGGCGCAGTGGTTGGTCGGTCGTACTTTAAAATGTCCCGGATTCGATCCCAGGGTAGGGCCCAAAATTGTAAGTGAATTCTTCTGAAAAGAAATTCTCAGTGTCAGCCAGAATTAAGCAGGTACAGCCAGTGATCCTGCGTCTGATTTAGTATTCCATCGAAATATGAAGGTGGGAATAGAGAGCACTTGTGTCTACGTACACACTTCTGATCGTGGGAGAGCCACACTTCGGCATGAATTGGCCCGTCCGGAGTGATACCAAGGTCTCGCAGAAAACCGGCGTGAAGCAGCGCTGTGCTGTTTTAGCTGTGTGAGTGCCCTCACTCACCCTGCCGGTACCCTTACCGGAGACCCAACCTGGGGGAAATGGGGGTTTAAAGGTTGACAGCGCACTGTGTGACTTTACTGGGGTCGCGAGTGTCTATGGGCGGCGGCAATCGCTTACCATCAGGCGATCCGTCTGCTCGTCTGCCACCTATAAAATAAAATTTCTGCAGTATATTACATGTAATGCGTCGATGCTAATTGTAGATATTGGCCGCCATAGCAGCTCAATATGACGAAAACCGCCATAATATGATCACTTTTACTAATTTAGAGACCACTGGTGCCTTTATCCATGAGAATCCACTATTTCGATCCACCAGTCGATTGAATAGTACGCCGAAGTTCACTATGATCCACCAATTGTCTCGGTGGATCCTGTGATACTTGCATCTTCAAATATGCTCCACCAGTGGATCGAATATAGTTCAGGGACTTTGTTAAGGTCCACCACTGATTTTAGTAGAATCTGTGTTATAATGGGCTAAGGCGTTTAATCTTGTACTTTGTAGGCATACTAATCTTGTAAGTTTCAGGAGCCTATTAAAGCGCCGTAACGTAATCCACTCGTCGAGGGAACAATTCCTCGTCTGTAAGGATTCTAGGTCGAGTATTCCAGGTTCCCGGCTGGTAACAAAGTTGCGTTCAAATTAAAGGGAGGAAATAAAAAAATGTGAATATGGTTCAAACCGACGACTACGACTTAGACCGTACTTTTTTTTTTGTTTTTATTATCACATAAAAAGATTTTTGACAAACAATCACGTTAATGGCAATGTATAAACCGCTGAGGTTTGTCCACAATGCTGGGTTTTACGTCAGCCTATTGTTCGCTTTAAATACAAAAATAATAGTCTACGAGTTGTACCTATTACAAAAAAAAATTACAAAGAAACTACTAATTTAAATTCAATTTATACATTACTAAAGAAATGGAAACCGACAAGAGACCGGCAACGTATCAGCGATCTCTTGGGCGGATTTGATTGATGATTGATTGACGCACGCTCGCTCACAGTTTTTTTTTCTTTCTATACCTAATTGTAATGATGAACTTACTATTATTATTACATACTGCCTACTTTTAAGTTAAAATTCTAAGACAGTTATTCTTGTATCTTCTAAGTATCAGTAGATTATTGAAGCTATTTTACGGAGAGCGGGGTTTTTCTAACACAAGTATTAATTTACTTAAAAGAGATCCTCGATCATAAAACAGAAATGTAAAAACCAGATACTGAATAAATTATTTGTATTTGTATTATTTGTATTTGTATTGATAACTTACCATTAAGCGTAAGGTCGGTAAGCGTAGTGTAGGACGCCCTGCGACAAGATGGGATGATGACATTCGAAGGCTGGCTGGTGTGGGCTGGATGAGAGTGGCCGAAAATCGGGAGCAGTGGCGTGCATTAGGGGAAACCTATGTCCAGCAGTGGACGAGTGCGGGTTGCTGATGATAATGACTTACCATTAGGCGACTCACTTGTTCATTTATCGCCCCTAGCATTAAACAAATCTCAACAATAACGAAGTATAAATAAAAAATAAATACTTCACATACCTATATTGATTTGACTCCGAGATGCTCCGAATGCTCTACAGATATCAGAATCAACAGTGGAATTAAAAATATACACATTTCATACTTTTCTTTTTAAATAAATATCTATAATATATATTAATTACGAACGTGTATCATTCTAAATCTCATCGTCGCTTTCCATCAGGTGCGATTGTGGTTATAGGCATAAGCCTAGTCTTAAAAAAAATTGAATAAGTGTAAAAAATTACCGCCCTGTTGGCCTAGTTGCTTAAGTACCGGGCCGTGATCTCAGGATCCTGGGTTCGATTCCCGGGTCGAGCGAAAAGTATGTTTCGAAGTTTTCGGACATAGCTCGGGTTTGTGATCACCAATCCGCATTTGGCAAGCGTGGTGATTAAGCCTAATCCCATCATAGTAGCAATATCTTGATTTCTATGATGGAGGCCTTTGCCCTGCAGTGGGACAGTTTATAGGCTTATAAAAAAAACTTTTTATGACGGCGCTATTTTTCATGAGGCCTTCTAATTAACCTACTAAACTAAGATCATTTCACAGAAAACCAACGTGATGCAGCGCCTGCGTTTTGTTTAGTCGAGTGAGTGGTACCAACTTATGAGAATGAAGGTACTTACTGTTACAAATGCTTATTTTCATGCATAATAGGATGTTACTTTTGAGGAATTGAGGACAAACGTGCGGACTAATAAGCATGCCAATTTTGAGCACGTTCAAAAATCGATTTTTGAGCATGCTACCTGCTGTACCGGTGCAAGGTGGGGGGGGGGGGGGGGGGGGTGTTGCTTTAGCACGTGGAAACAGATTGGCTTATTTTGAAGCATGCTTAATAGCTAATTGCATGTTCATTGATAGAAAATGTAGACAGTTTATTAAGCATGCTCATATTTAACAGTGTGTAATAGTAGATTAAGTGGCGATTAAGGAGGCTCAAAGTCACGCAGAGAGCAATGGAGAGGGTTATGCTCGGAGTCTCCCTGCGTGATCGTATCAGAAATGATGAGATCCGCAGGAGAACTAAGGTCACAGACATAGCCCAAAGGATTGCCTCAAGTGGCAATGGGCAGGGCACATAGCGAGCAGAACAGACGGCGGTTGGGGCGGAAAGGTCCTCGAATGGAGGCCAAATACAGGAAGTCGCAGCCGTGGCCCCACAATGTGCACCGATGATCTGGTGAAGATCGCGGGAATCCATTGGATGCGGGCGGCACAGGACCGATCTGTGTGGAGAACATTGGGGGAGGCCTATGTCCAGCAGTGGACGTCTATTGGCTGAAATGATGATGATGAATAGTAGCTTAACTCCAAACGACTTATTAAGACTTAGCGACTAGCTATCTTTTGATATGCTTATTTTTGGATGTCTTTTAGACACTACGACATGCTGAGTGGAACCCATTTCAATACCATTCTGATGTTCATTTCGTTCTATTTTTATATTTTTATTTTGTTTATGTTTGGCGTTGAATAAATAATTTTATTCTTATTTTTATTTATAGCCCACAGTAGGGATTTACTACTACTCGAGAGTTAGAGCGAGTAAGCCTCGGCAGTAATTGTGAATATCCAGCACTGCAATATATACATACATACTATAGATACATCTGCCGCAGTAAGCGTTATATATGTACTGTGCTACGCTCTTAATTATAGAACCTGTGATTTGTGGGGTATACTGAAGCACTGGAGTTACTAGCGGAGTAAAGAGCGCTCGGGCTTTTGTTACATATATGTGTGATATTTGTGGCGGGATTCTGTGGGAAAAGCTTGATTTTTATTTCCCTTACTGAGCAAAAATACAACTGTTAAAAAGTCCTCTGTAATTACATACTTTTTTTTTTATGATATAGGTGGCAGACGAGCAGACGGGTCACCTGATGGTAAGCGATTACCGCCGCCCATGGACGCCTGCAACACCAGTGGTGTCACAAGTGCGCTGCTTACCTTTTAACCCCCCTTCCCCTGGATTGGGCCTCCGGTACTCTCACTCACGCAGCGAAACACAGCGCATGCACTGCTTCACGCCGGTTTTCTGTGAGGAGGTGGTATTACTCCAGTCGAGCCGGCCCATTCCCACTGTTAAAACTACTGTTAAACTTACACAATAAAATGGAAAAATATATATTTCAAATAACTTTGATCTATAATTTAGTATTAGTACAGCTTAACCTAAAGTTGTTATTACTTGTACGATCTTTGACCGTGCATTGAATTACATGTCGCGGCGCGTCTGTAATTAATAATAATAATTCTCACAACATCTCACACGTTAACCTGATTCCGTACTAAGTAGCTTAAACACTTGTGTTACAGATATCAGACAACAGAGGAACACAAATATATACTTGAACACAATATATTGTTGATTACAGAATCCTTCTTCGTAAATTGAATTCACTGGGTGTAGAAGGTCCCCTGCTGAAGTGGTTCGAATCCTACCTAACAAACCGACCGCAGAATGTAGTGATTAGTGGTTTCGAATCGAATACCTATCTGTCCAGATCAGGCGTTCCTCAGGGTTCCCATTTAGGACTAATTCCTTTCTTTACCTTTATTAACGCTGTCACTGCTAAGATTCGGCACTCCAAGATATCATTATTTGCTGATGACCTTAAAATTTATCGACCCATGAAGACTGTTAAGGACTCAAAATTATTATAAGAGGACCTGAATGGTATTGTGAACTGGTGCAACGATAATAATATGACACTCAATCCTAGGAAATGTAGCCATATTACGCAAGTATGCAAGGAAAAGAAAGACGTTAGTTACGGCATATAACATAGATGGTTCTATATTAGATGTTGTTTCCACAGTACGAGACCTAGGCATCACATTAGACAGCCGGCTTAAATTTACGACGCATATCGACAATATTGTTACTAAGGCGAGTCAGATGCTAGGGTTTCTAAAAAGAAACACTGTAGGATTTAATTTCTATACCAAACTCATCCTTTACAACGCGTTATCCGCAGCCATCTTGAGTATGCATGTACAGCATGGAACCCCTATTACACCGTGCATTTGCAAAGGCTGAGAAAGCATCCAACGTGCCTTTACCAGACACCTTGCTTTCTGTTCCATTGGATTCTCCTATAGGAATCCCTATACGCATCGCCTAAAAAGATTTAAAATGGTCTCTCTTAGAAATAGGAGACTCCTGTTGGGCATGTGTTTCCTCCACAAACTCATCACAGGGAAAATTAAATGTAGCAACCTCCTTCAGCGTGTGTGTCTCTCTGTGCCGTATCGTTACCCAAGAACAAAAATTAAAAAAAATATTTACAGCACCAGCTTCTAAAACTAATCTTGGCCTTCAGTCTCCGTTAAGCAGAATTCAAACCGATTACAACTTACTCTGTGGCAATATGCAGGACTTAGACATATTTAATGATACTTACGCCAAATTCAAAGGGAAGATTTTACACTTAATAAAATCAGAGGCACTTTAGTTTAAGTGAATAAAAATAAAAGAAATTGTATTTTCAATTAAATACTTAAGTCACTAAATAAGTAAATAAATAAATACTTAAATACATATATTACACCTAGACACTGAACAATCACAAGTGTTCATCGCACGAATGTTTGTCCAGGGTGGGGATCGAACCCACGACCTTTGGCGTAAGAGGCAGGGTCACTACCAAATGCGCCATCCGGTCAGTCGCCACACAATTTGACCAGATTATGCTCTAATGCGCGGTGTTTATGCGATTTATTATAATTATTTTTTGTACTTAGTGTATAACCGATCATCGTACCAATCGCGCGTATTCACTCACACCATTCTCACCATATTTCACTATAAAGTGTCTAGACTGCCTTTACTGTATATTCGTGTATCTTAGAATAAACTCACAGTGAATCTTACCAGTGACTTTCCATTCTACAATACTAACTCTAAATGTAAGAACCATACAGTACTCTTAAATTATGTAATAATAATGTTGAAATTGAAAATTAATTGTCAAATTAAATGAAATGTATATTTAATTTCATTTAATTTGACAATTAATTGATTTAATGTGAAATAAAAATCAAAACCAAATTAAAATAAATACGTATCAGCAATTTCAATTTTCCATTACACATTTATAAATATGTCAGCTGATGCTGAGGCAGTCAAAATAACCTACAGATACACACACGTCTTGATAAAATAATAATAATTATAATAATAATAATCTCACAACATCTCATACGTTGACCTGATTCCGTACTAGTAGCTTAAGCACTTGTGTTACAGATATCAGACAACAGAGGAACACAAATATATACATATATACATATATTACACCCAGACACTGAACAAACACAAGTGTTCATAGCACGAACGTCTTGATATAGGTACGCACATATCAGTTATAACCTACCTGTATATATATTATTAAATAAATATGAATATATTTATTTACTTAGAACGACTTACAAAAGACAAATACAAGGTAAATTATTCAATGACGGTACAACAAAAACCATCGTTGGTTTTACCGTGCACCGCAGATTCGACATTCATCCTACCATTGATACATATCAAGAAAACATAATTACATGATTATGTTTTTTTTTAATTTTTGGTTTTCAGTGAGTAACGTGGAATGACTCCGGTCAAGCTGACCCATTCATATTGAAGCGTGGCTCTCTCACGAACTATTTAATTTTGTTTGTAATCTTCATAATAAACATACTCTCGGCGGTCGCTTATGTCATCAATTATCTTAATTATTGCCTTATCAGTTGTTCTGATAACGTTGTTGTTGTCAACCAGATTTATCGTTATTTTGCCTTTGTCCTTAAATATAACATTTATCAAGATAGGTAATTAGACTAAAATATGATCTTAGTTTCTATAACGTATTGATATTTATCCTAATCTAAGTATATTACTACCTAAAAAATTGGAATTTTCCTCTTATTTTTCCGTCATTGATTTAAAGACATTTATAGATTCCGTAATTAGATTTAAATTCATTAATTTACTTACATCTACCGTGGGAGAGCCACGCTTCGGCATGAATGGGCTGGCTCGACCGGAGTAATACCACGTCCTCACGGAAAACCGGCGTGAAGCAGCACTGTGCTGTATTTCGCTGCGTGAGTGAGGGTACCGGAGGCCCAACCAGGGTTTAAAGGTTGGCAGCGCACTTGTGCCTCCACTGGAGTCACGGATGTAAATGGGCGGCCGCAGTCGCCTGCCATCGGGTGAGCCGTCTGCCGAATCTTTGAACAAATTTATTTACTTATGATGAAAACCTTCGTCGATTTTTTAGATATCTATAGAAAATTAAAAGCATTTATAGTGAGGGGGATCCCTGTGAATGCTAGTTAGTAGATAGATTGATATGTGAAGTTACAAGTTTGCTCTGTTTTATTTTGATATAAATTCCCAATTTTCTTAATAACTGGCAAACCGAACATTTGGCACATTCAAAGTTTGATAAAAAATTAACACATTACATTTATACCACTCGTGCATTAAAGAGAACGTACCTCGTACTCGTGCATTAAAGGGGACGTCGACGACGACGTGGGCGAAGGGCAGTCGGACGTCCAAGATACCGCTGGCAAGATGAGGTCGATACGGGTTTGCGCGGACTCTTGGTGGACGACTGGCAGGAAGTGGCGCAAGACCGACCGAGATCTAGGGTCTTATTATTGGAGTCCAAGACTCATTATGGGTCGCTGCACAAACCTAGTTAGTTATATATTTATACCACTGTGCATGTAACTTAGAACATTCCGAAAGAAAACCTATGGTGTTCTATATACCTGTAATATGTTTGATTGTAGGAGGCATGACCACTTTTTTGACATTTCAAAATCTGTCAAAACGCTACGTCGCCAATGTTTCAAATAATTTATTATTTTGGTCGAATAACTATGAATAATTTTGATACCTACTTTAAGTAGAATAATTTTTGTTGCATTATTTGCTGAACGATATTGCGCTTGACTTCTTATAATGAAACAAAGTTATATTGTTCTAAACAAATCGACACCTCTGGGCTCATAGAAGAGGCGGCTCTTGCCTATGTAGCGCCCAGGTGCAATCAATATTTGGTGCTCTCTTATCCTGTTACGCGCGAAAAAAATGAAATAGCTTAAAACACGCAGTAAGCGGCGGGGTACGCACACACCACGTTTATACAGGATATTTCTTTTAGGGTGTCAAGCCTAAGGCCATGGATAAATTCGATTTACGGTGGATGCTCTTGTCGCGAGCGGCTCTCGGCGCCCGGCTGCACCGCACTATAGGTAAAGACGCCCTTGTCTCATAGATTTGTAAAATTTAGACGTGCGTGTTCGGATTTCGCCATCACACTCTAAAAGTCTTATTCACTACGCATACGGGTATCGTCTTCAATGATTTACACCACTGTAAAAAGTAGATCATCTCATTGTTCCATTTCTCGAGGTATTGTTTGCAAACAGTAAACATTTGCTCCCGGCTCCCGGTTGCACCGCACTATAGGTAAAGACGCCCTTGTCTCATACTTATGTAAAATTTAGACGTGCGTGATCGGATTTTACCATCACACTTAGATCTAAGGAGTTAGATCAACGTATGTGATGTTGAGAAATATTAAAAAAAAACCACTAAAGTACGAGGTCTTATTCACAACGCATACAGGTATTGTCTTCAATAATTTACACCATCGTATAAAGTACATCATCTCATTGTTCCATTGCTCGAGGTATTGTTTGCAAACAGTAAACATTTAAGTACTCCGACCCAGTTTTATACCGTTTGATGGATTGCGCGCGATATTTATACGAGTTTTCAAAGGGAGCTTTTTTAAGCGGAAAGTTTGGTGCTTCATCCTTGTTTTATTTGGCAGAAGCCATTAGGACGTTTGTGTTTTCACTAGTCGAGATAACCTTTTTATTTACTTATTTAAGGTATACAGTCCAATACAAGTAAATTTATGCAACATTCATACAAAGTATTTCTCTGATTTCGCAGATGTTCATGGGCGGTGATCATGACTCGTTCGTTTGTCCGCCTCTAGCATCAAAAAAGTAGCCTAGACTATAACCCAAAAGAGTGTACACAGCATGCTTTATGTTTACATATCCTTAAAAATAAGGATTAAAAAATATAATATCGTAAATAACAAGAGGTTGCTAATAGAAGGGAGCCGAGGGCTCCTCGTTCACAAGAGTATTAGAAAAAGTTTTTTATATCTGAAGAATTTAATGTCAAAAATGTCAACGACAGTGCCTTTCCTACCTCTTGCCAGTTCATTATACGTGCGGCACATCCTAACCAGCGACCTATAAAAGGATGTGTTATTTTTATATGTTTGAATAACAAATTGGTTACTGGGACAGCGAGCTCTTTTTGTGAGATGTTCTCAATCAGACGTGTGTAACTCTTTACTGAAACGAATCAGGTATCCGACTCAGCCGAAATTGAGTCATACTTCAACTGTCAAACTTTGTGCTCAAATCGTGCTTAATTTCAAATTCTCAATTCAGAAACCGGCCCTGTTCCGAATCTCTAATGTTCGCCCCGACGCAAATGGATCTCGTGGTCAATCGGTACACGGTAGTAATCTCGCTCACTGATACGGATGTGCCAAATGACCCGAATGAGCCGAAAGATTCGAATAAGCTGAATGATCTGAGTGAGCTGAATAATCCGAGAGAGCCGAATGATCCGAATGAGTAAGCCATGAGCTGTTCGGGGTGAATCTTTCCATATATTACGCCGGGAAAAGAGATTGGTATATTACATGGCACAGCAGGAGGGGATCGATTATTCATTCGTACAAAAATCAATTAATCATGGATCTATGTGCTTTCCAAATGACTTGAAATGAAGCGTTTCACTGTTCCGCATCTATGCACTGATCCAGGTGCAAATGTTCCAATCTTTTGAAAGATACGTTTTTGCCAGGATCTACTCGAGGATGCCAAAGAATCGGGGTAAAATTTGAGCTGAGTCGGTAATGGCGATTAGTGGACCCCTAGTCCCTCGAAATGCTTTTTAAATGTTAGATAAGAATTTTTTTACATAAGTGGATACTTAATACCATACAAGGTAAATTAAACCATCTTCAAGTATCCTACTATCAGATCTTGTATTATAAATAACCATGTAGATACAAATTGTTCTCCAGGTTTATAAAATATTGTAGCTATTTAGAGAGATAGCTGTTTAGTAGGTAAAAAGTATGAGAGAGATTGGAGTAATCTGCAATGTAATATAGATACATATAACTATGTGCTCTCAATTCACTCTAAGAGCCGCTTTTTTATCCAAATTTTTTTGTATTTTTGTTTTTTTATTATGGCTATACCCGAAGATAATTCGCCAATGTCAAGTAACTTATTGAGAATATGTAGGTATTCAACAGTCAAAGTCAGTCAATGTCACAGTTTTATTGACCTACGGATTCAGTGGATATCACTCTAAAAGCAACCGCGGGTTTTCAGACTCTATTAGGTCACGAAACAACGCACTCGACACACAATAGCAGTGTTAAAAACGATACAATCCAACGATTCTAATTATTAGGATCATTTTGCGGCACTTCACTGCACAAATAAACACCAAATTTGTACACTAAAAACACTGGACACTAATTTAAAACCTTTGAATTGCACCAGCCCTTGCGGCTTGTTTTAGCCCTACCCGCCGAATCCGATCCATAGTTACATTTTGGTTAAATCAACAATAGTTTCAACTGTCTAACCTATAGTCGAAGTGACATTATTCCTTGTAATATGACTATTGGTTTTAAGCTAACTATTGCAAAAAAAATACGGGTTTTTGATCCGTAGTCAAACTACAATAATGGTTTAAAATGTAACCTATGATAACAGTAAGCTGAACCAATAGTTATATTATAAGTAATTACGTCACTTTGACGCCATTACTTTGACTAGGTAATGGTTTGACAGACCACCAAAAGGTGACTACGGATCAAATAAGCCCCCCCTTAGAATGGATTCCAAATGCTACAATTTTTCATCAATCCAGATTGCACTTGCAATCTGGATTGATGACCTTTTTATTTTACAGTTCTTTTTCAATTCCATAGCATTACACTTACACAAAAAGGCGTATTTTACAAGCTTTTATTTAGTTTCACCTGTCCCGTTGTCTGTCGTTCTGTAATCAAATCTTGCAACTTAAATTTGATCCACTTCCCGGTTTTCGATTGAGCTGAAATTAAGAATGCATGTATAAATCGGATGACAATGCAATGTTATTGTGGCATAGAGCCGATCTGATGATGGAGCTGGAAGGTGGCCATAGGAACTCCGTAATTAAATGATGCAACCCTATCGAGTTTGAGCTCATTAGATTCGTCTTGACAAGTACTTTGATACTATATGGTAACCAGGGTGTGATGATGGAGCTGGAAGGTGGCCATAGGAACTCCGTAATTAAATGATGCAACCCTATCGAGTTTGAGCTCATTAGATTCGTCTTGACAAGTACTTTGATACTATATGGTAACCAGGGTCTGATGATGGAGCCGGAAGGTGGCCATAGGAACTCCGTAATTAAACGATGCAACCCTATTGAGTTTGAGCTCATTGGATTAGTCTTGACGAGTACTTTGATACTAAATGGTAACCAGGGTCTGATGATGGAGCCGGAAGGTGGCCATAGGAAGTGAACTCCGTAATTAAACGACGCAACCCTATCGAGTTTGAGCTCATTGGATTAGGTTTGACGAGTACTTTGATACTATATGGTAACCAGAGTCTGATGTTGGAGTTAGAAGGTGGCCATAGGAACTCCGTAATTAAACGACGCAACCCCATCGAGTTTGGGCTCATTGGATTAGTCTTGACGAGTGCTTTGATACTATATGGTAACCAGGGTCTGATGTTGAAGCCGGAAGGTGGCCATAGGAACTCCGTAATTAAACGACGCAACCCCATCGAATTTGGTCTCGTTTGATTCGTCTTGACGAGTCTCTTGCTTTCGTCCCATATTAATTATATATGATTGATCGGATGGATGACCCAATGCCAAGGTGAGCACGTGCCGAGGGCTGAATGGTATGAGGGTGTATAAACAGGTCTTGCCGCTAACGCTGCGCCTCAGGGTACCAGGGCGAACCCTGTTGTATTGTAGCCCTTATCCCTCTACAACGGACCTCTGAGGGATGGACCGTTATTTGTCCTATACTCGTGGGATTATTTCCCATGAAGAAAACAGAAACAACTACACAAAGAAAACGACGTTTAGAGAAGGCGAAATTGAAGTCTAATGCCGTTGGTTCAGATTAGGAGATATACTTTACGACATAATATGCTATTGCTTCATTTGAACCACATGGTTGCAAATCTATATTCCCATTCCAAACCTTTAATAATGTGGGATTATAATTATTAACCCATCTGTCCTCTAGGCGTCGCTTTAGAATACAAATTCTGCCACCATTCCGGAGATACTCATCAGTAGTTTGATCAATTATCCGAGTTTCGTCGGATTCTTGTTTAGGAAAACCGAACCTGCAAGTATTGGTATTGTTCTTTTGACACGTATGGGTATGACGATGAATTTGATTTTTCCAATTCATAAAGATCGGTATCCTCTGGTGGCAATGATCAGATTGATATTAATAAAATAATACACACGGACATTAACAAAACAGGAGGTCTTCCAAAAGAACTAGAAATATTTGTTGGTGCTAAAGTTATGTTGAGGTCTAACGTTGACGTTGCTAAGGGACTTGTGAATGGAGCAATAGGTCACATCACTGAAATCATATGGCCGTATTACAGACGTGCTCAACTATACGATAGCGATGTACCATCGGTTCGCGTAGACTTTGGTAACGATGGCATACACATAATACACCCTAAATCAGTTCAATTTCCTGCTAAATTTAATCACGGCACAGCTGAAAGAAGAATGCTCCCGATTGTCTTGTCTTGGGCTTCAACTGTGCATAAAATGCAGGGAACTACTGTAGATCATGCTGTTATTTATCTAGGCTCCAAATTGTTCGCTGCTGGTCAAGCTTATGTAGCTTTAAGCCGAGTTAGGTCTTTAGCAGGTCTTCAAATCGAAGAACTTGACTGCTCCAAGTTGACGTCGAAGAAACCTTGTAATGTTGATGCATTAAAAGAAATGGATAGAATGAGAAACGTTACAAATAACTAACAAGTGATTACATAATTGCAACATTATTGATATTTAAATCAGTACATATTACATATCATGTGAACTGACTACGGACTTCATAACGGAATAACGCTGCTACGCGCTGCAAACTACGTCTTAGTAAATCTCTAATTAAAAATAGAGGTACTAAAAACTCCAAATAAAATTAAAGAAAAAAAAACCTTTTTAAAAACAAGCTTTTATTATTTGTTTGTAAAATGAACTAAAAAGTTTAAAATAAATTAACTCTAAAAAGAAATATAACACTTTGTAACTTGATTGCAACCTTTAACGACAAATAAGCGTCTTCGTCTACGACAAAATAATTCCATATTGTACAAATTTATTTAATTTTAACACTAAAACTTTTCACCATACATAATTATTCAATCTCGTCTTCCCTCTTTATCATAGTCCCCATTTATAAATGAAAGCGTGTTACATTTAATACAACACAACATTTTCCTCAAGCTATCACAATGTAACACGCTTTCATTTATAAATGGGGGCTATGATAAAGAGGGGGGACGAGATTGAATAATTATGTATGGTGAAAAGTTTTAGTGTTAAAATTAAATAAATTTGTACAATATGGAATTATTTTGTCGTAGACGAAGACGCTTATTTGTCGTTAAAGGTTACAATCAAGTTACAAAGTGTTATATTTCTTTTTAGAGTTAATTTATTTTAAACTTTTTAGTTCATTTTACAAACAAATAATAAAAGCTTGTTTTTAAAAAGGTTTTTTTTTCTTTAATTTTATTTGGAGTTTTTAAATTACCATTTTTTAACTTTGCTATTTATTAAATAACCATGCACAAATGTTGCGACCGTTTTTCACGCCAAAAGCGGCCACTTTTGGCGTGAATCTATTTTTCGCGTACGCATTGGACCCAACATTTGTGCATGGTTATTTAATAAATAGTATAAGTGTTTGCCGAGAGGTTGTGACCCCGAAATTGTATAAAATAGATCCTGTTTAGTAGCTAAAAATTAAAATCGATTGGCGTCGCAAGTGTGTCCTACCCGTTACCTTAAGATGCTTCCACACAGGAATTATACATTATAACGTTATAAATCATTACGGAACACAGTAAAAAAATGCTAAAAAAACTAAAAGTTGATACGAAAAGTTATCCAAAAAAATCTTTAATTGATATGTCACTGTTCTGTACGATTGGGAACAACTCATCGATGTAGTAAGTATCTATTAAATTCGTGGAGCAACTAAGAATAGCTCTTAAGGAGCTAGGATTCCAGTAAAACCCGTACTCTGCTCACCCTACTGTCAAAAATCTATTAGATTAACTATTACATTTGAAAACTCGGTGCCTCGGTGGCGCAGTGGTTAGTGGGTCGCACTTTAAAGCGACGGCCGCGCAAGAGGTCCCGGGTTCGATCCCCGGGTCGGGCCAAAAATTTGTACCTAAGTTTTCGGTAAGAAATTCTTAGTGGCAGCCCGGAGTCGGGAAATTGGCGGTCTTGTACCCCCGTGCCTCGGAAAGCACGTTAAGCCGTTGGTCCTGCGCCCAATCCCTCTCTGGTCGTGTCACAGTAGTGTCCCGTCGGAATATGAGGGTAAGGGAATAGAGAGTGCACTTGTGTTTGCGCACACACTTGAGCACTATAATATATCCTGCGTACGTGGCTGATCGTTGAGATTGGCCGCCCGTAGCCGTAATCGGTTGGAGGATTATTATTATTATTACATTTGAAAAACGTCACTAGACATGATTTGGGTCGTTGAGGAGTAATGAGGGGTGGCAGTTACAAATTAAAGTTACCGATCTAAAGTAATTTATATCTATTAGGTAAGTAATAATTTATCTTTACAAAAATTTTTCGTTTTAAGCGATAATGTCGTTAATTTAAAATTAAGGGCTAAGGGCTGTTTTGGCCATTCATTACTGATTAAATACTAATGTTCTTTATGCAAATGCCTTTATAAAAAAATTCTGCGAAAAAAAAACCACGAATTAAAATGTGTAAAATAATATTTTTAACATTTTATACATTTTAAAACAGTACACTCGAGAAAAGGTGTACCGAAGTCGGCGCCCAATAGGTACTATCTTGTAAAACCAATTCCGACCGTTATTCAAATTGTATAAATTGTATAAAATGTTAAAAATATTTTTTTAGTTCGTGGTTTATGAAGGCGGTTTCATTTTTGGCAGCCCCCCCCCCCCCTCCCCTTCTTCCACCCTCGCCAAATAACTAAAAAACTAATTGTGAGTACAGTATTGAAACAGTTATCCTTTAACTCCTTACCGTTGTGGAGTTGACCTTTCATCATCCCATAGCCCATTGTGCTATGGTATGGCATGTATCTACCTACCTCTCGCTCGGATTCGAATCCTATGAATTAAGAAGGCGCACGTTTCACCATCGCTCTACCAGACAAATGTATATAATATTTTATTAATTTAATATATGCCGCGACTGCTATTACTTTTATTGCGCCCACTTTATCTTCAAATGTCAAAGTGGTGACGTCACAAAAGCTCCTAATCTGCACTAGAGGGCGAATGAAGACGGTTATTAACTGAACAGGGTCGGGGGAGGTAGAAAATTGTTGCTTTTCTGTTGGTACTCGGCTCTGAGTAAACCTTTTGTTAAGGAAGTACAAAGGAGGCTTTATTTTTTTTCTAGCTTTTATAAGTCTGAACTAGACGCGTAATCATTTTAACGCTATGTAGAAAATGAAATAAAGTTTTAAGTTACAAAAAAAAGTATACACTGTGACTTTTTGCGTCATTAGAACACGAGCGCGATTCTAAAAAACGAGCCTTGGCGAGTTTTTTAAAAGCATTCGCGAGTGTTTTAATACCGAGTTATGTATAGCCTCATACACTACTTTATCTACATTCATGTTTCTTAAAGTAAGTAATCAACAGACAAATTTTACAATCTTTTTACACATACCTGATAATCTAGTAGATTTTCCTGACAAAATACGTACTTCCTGACTAATACCTAAAAAATGAGACACTAAAAAGCTTGAAAAAAAATTTTTTCTGCAAAAAAAAAACCGCCTTCAAAAACCACGAACTAAAAAGTGAAAAATAATATTTTTAACACTTTATACACTTCAAATAACATTTTATAACAGCACACTCGAGAAAAGGTTTATCGAAGTTGGCGCCTAATCCCTCTTGAATAATTGAATGTTGTATAAAATTATAAGATAGTATATAGTATATAGGGGGCGCCGAGAGCCGCTCGCGAAATCTGCTTCTCCTCCTGTAGGAATCTAGGGGCTGCCTCTAAGATTCTATGCTCTGCTTATATGTGTACCTTCGTGGTGTTATACTAGCTTCTTGTGTGTGATGTGGACTGTATATGCAATATAGGTACTTACTGGCGTGTGATGGGAGGCCTATCTATCAGGAGATTTATTTTAATAATAACAAAATCACAGTTTCCAAGGTTTATAGTGCAGCTTTATTTATTGTTCACTCACTGTTCATCACATTACACTTTTCAATGTCAATTCTTAGTTATTGCAATATTGTAATCATTCTTCACATTTGTTTGCAGCTAAACAATATTGGTGTGAAGCATGTTCTTTATAATTATTATGTATCCACGTATGGGCACCGCGTGCTTCGTCCACTTATTTATAGGGACATCTTAAATGCACTTGTATAAAACACACTACTACATTCGTGATTATAGACGCGAAGAGTTGTGTTGTGTATGTGTTTTAATTAATATTTTTTTACTGCAATGATAGGCACATAATATTGTATAAAACGTTAAATTCTCATAGCAACTCTATCATCCTGCCCTTTCTAGTGCAGAGATAAATCGGTAATTTTTCTCTTGTAATAAGTCTTTGAGTGCCATCATACTAATAATGAAACGGAAACGGATGCAGTGCGCCTCAGGGTTATCATGCGTGAAAAATAGTTAATGTTCGGTAGGATTCGAACAAACGCCACAGATATTATAATACTAGTGTAACGCTTTGCAAGGAGCAAGCGTGCAACCAAGCGTTACACAAGATGTGTCATTAAGGACGTTAACTCGAAGGCCATGGATAGAGCACCCTTTGGGGTATCCGGAACACTCCTAATGTCCTCCGATTTAATGTGGTATTCAAGTTATGAAATGTATCTATGGCCTTCGGCTTGACACCCCGTAATGGAACAGGCTGTATAAACATCGTGGGTGCGTCAGCGCAGCTTACTGCGTGTTTTAAGGTGACGGGTAGGGCACATTAGCGACGCCACTCGATTTTAATTTTTAGCTACTAAACCGGATCTATTTTAAACAATTTCGGGGTTAGAACCTCTCGGTAAACTCTTATATTATTTATTAAATAACCATGCATAAATATTGGTTCCGTTTTTGTACGCGAAACATTGATTCATGCCAAAAGTGGCCGCTTTTGGCGTGAATCAATTTTTCGCGTACGCGTTTGTCCCAAAATTTGTGCATAGCTATTTAATACATAGTATAAGTGTTTGCCGAGAGGTTGTATACCCGAAATTGTTTAAAATAGATCCGGTTTAGTAGCTAAAAATTAAAATCGATAGGCGTCGCTAGTGTGCCCTACAAGTCACCTTAAGCACCTCAACTATTCCATTTTGTTCGTGCATTTTGATACAAGAAGGCGTCAAATATTGATTACACCCGGGCGCGATATGTGCAAGAGCCGCCTCTGTACTTATCTACTCTGAAATTGACCATTCTTAGCACGCAACACCAAGTCTATAGTCGGAAATCGTCATAATTCAAATTCTAACTTGAGCCTAACTCAGAAATACTTATGAAAGTTGGCTTCGAAATTGGGAACTTAACCAGACAGTTTAAATAAAATATTAGCATTGTCTTGCAGTGGCCAAGTTTAATGCTAAACCATGCTCGAGTGGGTAATAATTTGGAGACTATTCCGATTAACGGTTTCTACATGAGTATATTCTTTGATATCGTATTATGACTGCCTCGGTGTTGCAGTTGTTAGTAGGTCGCACTTTAAAGCGACGGCTGCGTAAGAGGTCGGGCCAAAAATTTGTACCTAAGTTTTCGGTAAGAAATTCTTAGTGGCAGCCCGGAGTCTGGAAGTTGGCGGTCATGTGCCTCGGAAGGCACGTTAAGCTGTTGGTCCTGCGCCCGATCCCTCTCTTGATTGAGAGAATTGAGATGAGACACAGACTTTGTAGGGAGTGAAGAAACGCACCGGGGAAAGAGCCCTGGTCGTGTCGCAGTAGTGTCCCATCGGAATATGAGGGTAAGGGAATAGAGAGTGCACTTGTGTTTGCGCACACACTTAAGCAAATAATATATCCTGCGTATGTGGCTGATCCTTGTGAGATTGGCCGCCGTAGCCGTAATCGGTTGGAGGATATTATTATTATTCTCGTATTAGGTACTCTTTATTTTTTTGGTATCGTGCATTTGCGCACACATCATCATCATCATCAGCCCATTTAAGTCCCCACTGCTGGGGCACGGGCCTCCCTCAATCACATGAGGGGTAATTGCCATACTCACCACGCTTGGCAGACGGGTTGGCGAGGGTTTTGATATAAATGCAGAGTTTTCCTTCTCTGGGTGCTGATGATCATGTCAGCAGCTTTACCTTAGTCGCCTTTTACGACACCTCGGTAAAAGTGAGAGTGGCCTATTCTACTCTGCCGGGGACCACACGGCTAACACACACACTTGAGCACTATAATATATCCTACGACGCGTCGGTGGCGTAGTGATTCTTAATGGGTCGCATTATAAAGGAATCGATTGTTACCTCATTTATTAAAATCGGCTGGAACATGCAAACATACTTGCATACATACTCTACTAAAATTATAGTTTTATAGCTATGCCGTAGTCGGTTAAAACACGCTGATCTGAAAGGGAATTCAGGAATTCGTGAATTTGGTAATGTATCAAACTCACCATTAAATATATTTTGCACACAATGTGTGTGCAGTGTGCTAGATATAATGTTGGTTTAGCTGGATATAGTAAGGTTCCGGCTAACGAGCTCTAATATAAACAATGTTCGTGAAACGTGGGAAATAACGGAATTTTCAAGAGGAATTTTCAGGAAACTCCAATGCATTTTATAAGTTTACCAAATTACGTAACAGACAGATTTCTTTTCTAGTGACGCAGAAGTGGGAACGGAGATAGGAAAAAAAAGATAAGAAATCATTTATTCGACACTTATCATGGACATTTTCAGACGAAATATCTTAAAAGCTATGTGCCGGAACAGTCCCTACTCAGCATTTAGATATGGCTTGAGCCATAGCGCTGATTTTCAGTAAAGACCGAATCGCATATTAATTTATAATTATTCTTCATGTATACAAGCTTAAAATGAACATTATATGCAAATGCTCAAAAATAACTTCTTAGTAGGTATACAATTTTGTGAAGTACTTACAGTAAATAAATAAAACTTTATTGCAAAATCATTACAACAACGTGATACTTATAATCTACTTATACTACGGAATCAATTTTAATTTTACTGCCTGAACTAGGAAAACCCTGTATCTAAGGCAAAAACGACAATAACATAAGGAAAAAACGAAAATAACATAAGGACTTAATTTAACAAATTAATTTTAACAATAAACATAACACTACAATAACAAAAGCGCAGAGTACCTAACCTAATTCTCTAATAATTATGTTAACTAATACAATTAAGAGTGAAACTGATGATTATGATATAAGAAACATTGGCCCAGATAACAATTTGATGACGCTAATTATTTCGTACCTACATACCTGTTTACTTAAGTTCGTTTACCTAGCAATACTTAATAATTAACCTTACAAAGTCTATGATTACATAATAAAAACACAAGAATATGTCTTGGAAAAAACTTAAAATATATGAGTTCATTAACGTAACCTAAGTTATTACGCTATTAGGAGCCTTCATAATCAATTGAACTTATGAATCTATTTTCCGCTAATTTTCTGGCCGGACAGTTAGGGTCCCCCGTTTTATGGGTGAACGGTTTTTTGTAGATCATGCAGGTGGTACATTTAGGTGGCTCAGCCTTCTTTGGGCACTCTTTCATGTCGTGTCCATCTTCTCCACAATGACCGCAGATAGTGTTCTCGCCACGACATGGTTTAGCGGCATGACCGTACTGCTGCAGTAAGGCAGTTATATATAGTTAAAGTGATACAACATCAGCATAAACTATTAGACTATCACCTAAAAATTGTGGATCGAAGAAGAAATCCTAAACTTCCATTAACGCCTTTGAAATTCGGTACCGCCTTTGCTAAGCAATTCTTTAATTTTCTAGGACCCTTTACTTGTAAAAAGACAAATAAGATATTAATATATTCCCTAAACAAAGTAATCTGTAAGAAAACTGTCGAGAAATGGATACAACAGCTAAATTGTAATGACACGGAAAACTTTATAAATGGAGTTATGAATACTTGCCGCCAAGGGGTGAAGGGGTTTTTTTTAATGGAAAGCTCTGGGCCAAAGTATAAGTTTGGCCATTCAGAAAGGAAATACGCTAAGACTCCAGGGACCGATGTCTGTGGGCAGCGATTTGGGGGATATTTTTTTTTAAATTTTATGTACATAGTAATATGTAAAGTATAATCTTAGATGTAAAATAATTGTTATTTTCTTAATAAAAATATTTTTTATTATTCAAAGATTTATTACGAGATAAGGATTGGTCAAATCGGGCCTTAGTATTATAGTAAACGATGTTTCCGTTTCATTGATCAATTCGCATTTGCGTTCAAACATTATCCAAAAAGGTTACACATTCTTTCTTACACGCATCACCGAATTTAACTGATTCACTATTCCAAAAATGTTTATCCAGGCATAAAGCCATAATATAAAATATAGTAGCATAAAATATAGCTTGTTCTCTATTCACTGTGAATAGGTGGGTACTGCAATCGCAGTGAAAGCAATGAGGACAAAAATCGGGAACAAACAAGAAAAAAGCCACATCAAATATGTAAATCCGCGAATATTTTCGTTGAAAAATCCCGGGGTCCGTACACCGGGTGCAAAATTGTGTAAATTTCGCGGCGCGTCAGAAGTGGCTCTTTGTTTGCCGTCGAGAGTGCTCGGCTGTCGTGTCGCCTGACCGGGCTGGTGTCGGCAAACAAGGATGACATACGGCCTAACAGTTCGTACGACACAATGAATGTCCAAATTTCCTGATTTCTCAATAGTTACTCTTAGGTAACATAGTTTCTACATTTCACAGCGTACTTATTTACAGTGCTTCTTTGTTCGTCGAGAGTTATCGGCTGTCGTGTCGCCTGACCGGGCTGGTGTCGGCAAACAAGGATGACATACGGCCTAACAGCTCGTACGACACAATGAATGTCCAATTGCCTAATTTCTCAATAGTTACTCATAGGCATCATAGCTTCTCAATTTCACAGCGCACTTATTTAAAGTGCATCTTTGTTCGTCGAGAGTTGTCAGCTGTCTTGTCGCCTGACGTAGTTAAGTTCCGTCCGAGAGACTGGAGCTTCGAAATTGTTAAAAAGATATCCGGTTTTACTAAACCGGACATCCGGTTTTACTAAAGCGACGTCATTTGAGTTTAAATCAAATGGCGTCGCTTATATGCCCTACCTGTCACCTTAAGGTGACGGGTAGGGCGCACTAGCGACGCCAATCGATTTTATTTTTTAGCGACTAAACCGGATCTATTTTAAACAATTTCGGGGTTACAATATCTCGGCAAACATACTATTTATTAAATAACCATGCACAAATGTTGGGTCCGTTTTTGTACGCGAAAAATTGATTCACGCCAAAAGCGGCCACTTTTGTCGGTAATCCAAAATTCGAGTGCAAAAGCAGACCAAACAGTTAACTTAAAGTATTAAATAAATAGTACGAGTATAGGTGTTTGCCGAGAGATGGTAACCCCGAAATTGTTTAAAATAGATCCGGTTTAGTAGCTTTAAGTTAAAATCGATGGGCGTAGCTAGTGTGCCCTACCTGTCACCTTGAAGCAAAGTTTGTGATCTTCTTGGGCCGTGGGTCGCACTTACGAGTACACAACAAGCACCCCATATCTAAGTCAAGCAGTGTCAGCTCAGGTCTTGTGTAAGCTAATAAACACGTCCATTTCCCTCAAAACATTATTCTCAACAAAACACTTACTCATGAGACACTAAGAGCGAGAATGTTGAGTCCAGATATCCTTTAGACCCAAACACAAAATCAATCTCGAGGGATAATGTACAAAAGCAAAGCAAGTCAAAGGTTAAGTGCCTATGGTAGCCAATCTCACCAATCAGCTACTGAGACAGGCCACACATATAATATTGTACAAGTGTTTGCGCAAACACAAGTGCACTCGCTGTTTCTTTAGTAAAGAAACAGGAGAAGTAAGGAATCCTAGTCCTCAGATTTCGTGTGTGATACTAGAGGGATCTGGCGTAGCGTTAGTCCTACGTGCTCACGAAACTCGAGGGTACAGGACTTTACCGGGATCGAAGCCGAGACTCCAGGCGCAGCTGTAGCTTTAAAGTGCTATCCACAAACTCTAGTCGAACATAGCATGAGTGTATGTCAGTCTATGGCTCCTAAATATGTGAAATGAAATATAACAGTGGCTAGTACTTAAAAGCAACGGCTGCGTTTGGAGTCCCATGTTCAATTCCGGGTTATGCTTTTAGTACCTGAGATTTTCTGTTAAGCCATTCAAGTTTGGAGGATAATGTGTTTAAATAAATAAATATACATTCCAAGTTATAAAGAGTATTAAATAAGTTCATACATTACCTCGGAAATCGGAGGAAAGGTCCTCGAGTGGAGGCCACGTACAGGAAGTCGTAGCCGTGGCAGGCCCCCCACAAGGTGGACCGACGATCTGGTGAAGGTCGCGGGAAGTCCATTGGATGCGGGCGGCACAGGACCGATCTGTGTGGAGATCATTGGGGGAGGCCTATGTCCAGCAGTGAACGTCTATTGGCTGAAGTGATGATGATGATACATTACCTACACCCAGACACTAACCAAAACACATTGTTCATCACACGAATGTTTGTCCAGTGTAGGGATCGAACCCACGACCGCATACCAAATGCGGATGGCGCATTTGGTAATGACCACGTTTAAACATGAAATTAAACAATGTTTGAATTGGATATGAGTATTTTAACATGAAATTCAACCATCTCCACTGTCTAGATAGTCAATATAACATCTCGACAAGGCGGACGTTTGCATAATTCTTTGATGTCGCTGTTTAATCTACCGTGAGGACTGAATGAACACTGTGGACATAATATTGAGGATGGCGCCTTGTGAGGATAATAAATTATCTTTAGGGTTAGATCTACCGTGCTGCTTAGGATAGGGGTGCCATGTTTTCCAAACTAGGGAGGTTTTTCATTTTGAAACATGACCGTGGCAGAGCCACGCTTCGGCATGAATGGGCCAGCTCGACCAAAGTGCCGGTGTCGATAGAGCGGCCGATAATTCAGGGGAGGGTAGAGGAAATCAGATCACGCGGCAGATCACCGATGCGCTGGACTGGTCAAGTGAAATCCACAATAGGAAACCCCGTGTCAGACTGTGCCAGACAGTCTGTAAACAGAGGGAGATGGCGAGAGATCGTGAGGAAAGCAGTGTCCGCCTCTAACACCAACAAGGACGCCTCAACGTGACCAGGCAAGAACGTAACGACAGAGAAGAAGTGACGTCCAGACAGTGCGAGTTACTGCAGTATAGCCACTAAGGTTGACACGCATGCTAGCTCGTACTGTGAAAATTGGACATTAGAAAATTTTACTTTCTAAGGGTGGACTTCATCAAAATCTAGATAACGGACAGTTAGGAAAACGGGCAGTTATAGTTAAGTTAAACATACTGTTCACCACAAAAATGAGTACCTACGTAGTCAACAGTCGAAGTCAGTCAAAGTCATAGTCACTCAATAAAACGCCGGTGTTTTACGTTTTATCGACCTACGGATTCAGCGGATACCAATCTAAACACAATCGCGGGTTTTAATACCCTATTAGGTCTAAGCAAGTTGTCCCGTGGCAACTCACTCGACACACAATAGCAGTGCTAAAAACGATACAATACAACGATTCTTATTATTAGGATCACATTTGCGGCACTTCACTGCACAAACAAACACCAAATTTGTATACACTAAAAACCACTTGACACTAATTTAAAACCTTTGAATTGCATCAACCCACACGGGTTGTTTTAGCCCTACCCGCTGATCATTATGAATATTTAAACTCAACTAAAACCAGAACTCAGTTTTTCATACTTTCTAACACGATTTTTGCTATCATTCATATTCGGTAGAATAAAGTATGCTTAATAAATTAAAATTATATAATAATCATATTTCATACAGTTCATTAGACTGTACTTTTTCACATGGTCAGGTAATATTGCCAAGCAGCGCCATCTAGAGAAAAACGACCGATACCCAATGGCTAGTAGTACGGCCATCTTTAAATGCTCTTTGCCTTCTTCCATTTTCAATGTAAAACAAAAAACCTCAGTTAAGAGACGTTAAACTACCTCCGTCGGTTCAGTTAACGTAAACGTCAGTTAAACAGTAGTAACCGCTGCTGTTTTCGTGGTGAACATGAATAACCGTCACTCATCGTTTAAAGGACAGTAATAAGTAGTTTGATTACCGTTGCTTGAAAACTTAGTCCTAAGAGTTCTTAATTACTGTTTTTGTTTTGTACTAGACGCGACGCCCAAATATCGACTTGAGATTCCAACTTTGCTTCTGCAATTCACTCCTTAAGGGTCCTCTACGTGATATCGAAACTTTTCTTTGCAAATCCATTGATAACTTTACGTCGAAACCCCTATTGTGTCTTTACATCCAACATTTTACTTACCAACCCACCCCATCGTGTGGGTAGTACAGTATCTTTGTCATAGATTTGATTTGAGTTTTAATGGATTGCCTTTATGCTGCGTCAAAGATGTCTATCCTTGCTTACCTCATGCAATCATTGCCAATAGTCCACCTAAGGACAGAAGTACACTAGGACTAGGAGTCCACTGGAGCTAGGGTTCGTCCTATGAGTCCATAACTCCTCTACTAAGGGAGAGGCGAGAGGGCTAAAGGTTGGCAGCGCACTTGTGACTCCACTGGTGTCGCGGGTGTCTATGGGCTGCGGCAATCGCTTACTAACAGGTTTAAGTTT
The DNA here is from genome assembly GCA_019059595.1 of Marasmia exigua. Lineage (NCBI taxonomy): Eukaryota > Metazoa > Arthropoda > Insecta > Lepidoptera > Crambidae > Marasmia > Marasmia exigua. The sequence goes on along the minus strand of CM032472.1, from coordinate 25,941,482 downwards.
AAGCTTAAAAACTGTAAGCCTTCAGTAAAGCATGAAAATAAATAAATGGTATTTCATCCTATAAGTACTAGGCGGGCCGACCCATCTCCGTTACAAGACAGGTTTCCTCCACTATCCAGCCCACTGCCATTTTAATGCTGATTCATTCAGAGACTTTAGTCTTTTGAGGTATAAGTGGTAGGTATATTATAAGGTTGCTCCCCAATATGGGTTCATTTGGAATTGACAGCCCTTCTAGTGGTTGAGGAATTAATTAGACAGCAGTTGGTTTATCAAAGGATTCTATCTAGATAATGTATTTGATTTTAGTACGAAAACATGACAAGGGCCGGAATTGCTTCGGTTATTATCTACTATTAGATAATAATAGATAATACTATCGATACCTTTTGACGAAAAAGCCAATGTCGTCTGTGGGTTTAATCATAGGTAAAATATTTTGAAACAATGAGATTTATATATACCCTAATAATAAACTGTGGATTTGACACAGAAACATATTTCGATAAGCAACAATCTTATTTCCAATGTTCTTTTAAAATGGCTTTTATAAATACCTACATCGTGGTTTTTTTTAATAAGTGCCTGAGAAACTTTTCAATGGTATTAAATTAATGAAAACCATAATTTTTCTCCGCATAACATAGAAATTCGCCTTTCCATATTATTTGCTTCAATCAGGTGATGACTTTTGTCTGTGCTATAGAAGACCTCACTAATTCGACGAATTTGTAAGTGTTTGTTTTGCCGAAAGCACTTACCAAAAATGCGTAAAAGATAGATAAACTAAAATTTTAAATTGCTGCTCTGAGAACAGACTACCTAGTTAGCTTTTTCTTTAAATAATCTTAGCTAATGGTTTACCATTAGCGGATTCGTCTGATCGTCTGCCACGTCACCTATCACAAGAACTTTTCAAATGCTAAACCTTAGCACACATGATCTCAGCTGACGAGATCAAGAGCTCCCCCATCAGCTCCATTCTCGGGTTTATCCTGGAACTGGAGCTACATGAGGTGCTGTAATAGGTTACGGGGCTGCCACAATAGATCATCTACTGGTCGCAGTGGCTATGAGACGCAGGGCTCACCCCATTTCTATCAAATAAAAAAAATAAAATGCTAAACCTTTTTTACATGATCCCGATCCGCACTCCGGACAATAGATCAAACTAGCAAACTTTAAATATACAGAGCTTCTTGCTTGCCCCAAAACTTCGGGCAAAGTTTCAAACTTCCAAATTAGATCCCTTTGTTAATAATGCATTGGGACTTCGTCGCATTACAATTTTAATGAAGTTCATAAACATTTTTTTGAGCCGCTGGGTTTGCGGAATTTGGAAATTATTATATCAATATTCAATACATTTTAGTATGCCCCACTACCAGAAAAAGTTGATATTTTTATAGCAATCTTTTGCAATTTATTCTTAAGTAAATAACACACTTCCCGCCTGAACACGAGATGAAATTTTAAGTGTGTTATTTATTTCCAGAAAGAGGTTGATCGACGAATCCCCTGTTTTCTCGTGGACCCACTAAATTGACCCACTAGTGGGACCACGAGGGAGGCTTATTTCTCGTGGACCCACTAAGTGAAAACCGACTCTTAATTTACTTTTGTAGGACTATGCACATAACGTACCTAAGAAATAAACATAAAACCATAAACTAGATTGTATCACAATTGATGCGGGTACAATCCACATAGAGCCTTCAATCACTTCAGTTTTGTAGGACTAAGCCTAATGCATACAAGTTTATGCAGAATTTCCTGGGATAGATTCTCTTTGGTTGTATGTAATATTTATAATTAGTCATTGACGTAGGAATTTCTTATCTTTTTTATTGCAACGTGACAGATGAGAAACTGGTTGGTTAGCGTTCGGGAAGTGACGCAGCATATTTACAGCACATCTACCGCAGTGTCCCAAGACGAAAGTCTTTGTGTGTGTGTTGCCAGTGATGACAATCGGAACCGGAACGTAGCCGCTTAAAATGTGCCGCTTGAGGAGTCTCAAAGTCAAGAGGGCAACGGCTCTCCATTGCCCTCTTGACGAGCACAGCTCTCTAGCTGTGCTCGGAATCTCCTTGCGTGATGGTATCAGAAATTTTGAAATCAGCAGGAGAATGAAAGTGACAGACATTGCCCAAAGGATTGCAAGCCTCAAGCGGTAATGGGCAGGGAAAATTGCGAGGAGAACAGACACAAAATTGTCATTTATCTAAACAAATCTAGTGATTTGATAAAATTCCGAGGATGGTTGGCAAAAAAACATTCTGCGGTGGTTTTTAGAGGGGTCTGAGACATTTTTTGTCCCATAAACGTTTCATTGTTTGGCCAACAGAAACTTCTAACCATCTTCTTTCTAAGCTAACTTTTTTATGTGATAGGTGATAGACCAGTAGACGGACTTAACCTTTTTTTAAACCTTTCATTCTCTAAATGCCCAGCAGCACAGTTTATTGTCATTCTCGAAGGTTGAAGCAGTGACTCCCTAGAAACGCCGTGTGGCTAGGGGCGTTTAAGAATACTGCCAAGGTTTTCACGGCCTGTCGTAAGAGGCGACTAAACGGGCTTTCTGAGTACGTAAGCGTATCCACTACTGGGGAGCGGCTTACTCAGCAGATAAGGTGAAGCGGCGAGCGCGATTAGCGGTACGATCTAGTCCCGGCTGTGGGGACTCCGACCGCGATTGCGCGGAGATGGACACCCCAGGGGTTTTAGTTAGGGTTTGAGTCCCACACACCACCTTGTTCCCTACATGTAGCAAGGTGACGGCCATGATGGTTTCCCCTGGGAAAAAAGTGACTCCTTAAAACGTCTCGCAGTACAGGGAGAGGTTGAGGACACAAGACCACGTGGTAGATCACCAATGAGGTGGACAGACCTGATCAAGGCCGCAACTAAGTGCTCTGTTCACGAGTGTATCCGGAAAGCTGCAGTCCGCGATGAATGAGATTCAAAATGATGACCACGACCAGTCTGGTGTACAGACTAAGAAGACAAAAACACTAGATTTGTTTTGAGAAATGATAAAATCGTGTCGTTATTTTAATATTCTCCGTGGTTATGATCAAATTACTATTTTTAATCATTTATGGTGAGTGTTCAGAGAAGTTGTTTGAATTAATACCCGCCGCTGAATTTTACCACCGTACTACACGCCGCCCGTACTTAGGACGCCCTGCGACAAGATGGGATGATGACATTCGAAGGCTGGCTGGTGTGGGCTGAATGAGAGTGGCCGAAAATCGGGAGCAGTGGCGTGCATTAGGGGAGACCTATGTCCAGCAGTGGACGAGTGTGGGTTGCTGATGATGATGACTACACGCCGTAAACTAGGATTCCACCCGTACCATCTGGATGGGTGAAGGTCCACCACCGTGCGCTTTACATGTATGTCATATTTTGCCACGCACCTCCACATTGTGGAATCAGCTTCCCGCAGCGGTATTTCCAAACCGGTACGTCATTGCGATCTTCAAGAAACGAGCCTATACCTTCCTAAAAGGCCGGCATCTTCACCTCTGGTGTAGCTGATGTCCATGGGCGGCGGTGTTCACTTACCATCAGATGACTCGCTTGCCTCCCTTTCTCATAAAATAAATCCCCTGCGACATACACAAGTATTGTACTAAGTAATAAAGGTGATTCCACATGACCGTCTTTTTGTCGGACCGATTATTTATCGGACCTAAAAAAGGTCGGCCGAGTTTTCATCCTATTTCTCATCGACGTTTTGCAAGTCGTGCGCGTTGCGCTATTGATATCGTTCTGCGAATTGTTTTTCTTCTCCAAAAAATCGGTTACCGATTTATCGGTCGTGTCAAGTTTTTTTTTATGTGATAGGTGGCAGACGAGTCACCAGATGGTAAGCAATTGCCGCCGCCCACGGACACTGGCGACACCAGTGGAGTCACAACTGCGCAACCTTTTAACCCCCCTTTCCCCCGGATTGGGCCTCTACCCTCACTCACGCAGCGAAACGCGGCACAGTGCTGCTTCACGTTGGTGTTCAGTGAAGCCTCGGTATCACTCCGGTCGAGCCGGCCCATTCTTGCCGAAGCGTGGTTCTCCCTTGGTCTACTGCTAAAGGAGTCAAACGTAGAGTCAGATGGAAATGGCCGTAAACTAGGCTAAACCTCGTCGTTCCATCACTGAGCATTAAGTTCTTGGCGTTTATGCCTACCTTAGTTTATTATCTCTCAAGCCGTCGTTAGTTTTTACTGCAGAGCACTTACGAGGATCGTCAAACCAGTAATGAAACGGAGCTTAGGCTGAATTGCCTAGGGTTTTATTTTTGAGGGACAATTGTTGGTTTATCTACCATAGTATGAATAAAGATAGCGGCACACCGTACTGACGACGGGTTGGCTAAATATTTCTACATAATACATTTTTACCGTGGGAGAGCCACGCTTCGGCATGAATGGGCCAGCTCGACCGGAGTGATACCACCGCCTCACAGAAAACCGGTTTGAACCAGTATCTGTGCTGTTCCGCTGCGTGAGTGAAAGTACCAGAGGCTCAATCTGGGAGAAAACGGGTTTAAAGGAAAGGTAATATCCTCCAACCGATTACGGTTACGGCAGCCAATCTCAACGATCAGCCAACTACGCCGGACATATTACACGCAGGGAAGCTCGTTCCAAACCTATTTTTAAGAAAAATCTAAAATTAATTCTCTTGGAATGACAAAAACTGGGCACCGCGATTGGTTGCTAGCATGCTTGAATTCCACTGCTGCATTGTGAGAAACTTTACACACACATCTTATCTTATACTTTTAATACAGCTATAACCTATTATATAAAATATAATATAATATATATAAATATATTATATATAAATATAATATATTTATTTAAATATATTTATATATGTAGGTATGTATATAATGTAGTTATTTAATATTAGTATTTTTTTTTCCTTATTGGTAACTACAAATTTTCCTTTCGCCGCACCACTTTCTGCATGACCCAAAGGTTGACTGGTAGAGAATGCTTCTTGGCATTAAGTTCGCATTATTATATCAAAATTTGTGGAATAAAAGTTTAAAATAATAATAATAATAACCCGTGTTTGTTTACTTCTATTTATTATCGTATATAAGTAATACTTGTTTAACGTCTACTTATTTGTCTACTTTCATTTAGTTAGTTTAAGTTGTCACTGCGGTGCCGTCGCGTGCATCCCTCACTACTGGCATTGGCTGGAAATCAGTGGTTTGCTCGTCGAGTAAACGATTCACTGAGCCATTTCACACCACTGCTGCACACATGGCTCACTATAAGACCTTCTGGGATTTTTGTACTTACTTTTATACTGCTCTGAATGTGTGCTTTTTGATGCGAATAAACGTTTCATCTATCTATCACACTTGTGTTTGTTATAGAGCTCACTTGCACTCTCTCTTCGCTTACCCTCATATTCCGATGGGACACTACTCTGACACAACCGGAGAGAGATCGAGGTACGGGTGTACAAGACCGCCAACTTCCAGACTCCGGGCTGCCACTAAGAACTTTTTACCGAAAACGTATGTACAAATTTTTGGCCCGACTCTGGGATCGAACGCGGGAGCTATTGCGCAGCCGTCGCTTTAAAGGGCGACCCACTAACCACTGCGCCATGGAGGCAGTCGAGATGGTTGCTATTATGTTATAATATATCACCTAATTGTACACTATGCTCGCAATATAGATTTTGAGTATTGAGCTCAGAGGCCTTACCATGAGTTTGAAATACTATCCTCGCTATCTAAAACTATTGCTCTGTCTCTTTCACATGCACCACAATGAAAGGGACAAAGCGTTAGTTTTCGTTAGCGAGAACGGTTTTTCAAACTCATGGTAAGGGTACAGAATAAATGTTTTTGGATGAGAGCGTCCAAACAATGCCGTTTGTTTGTTCCGTACTATCCGTTTTGGTAATAGCCAATACAAATGTTTGGAATGTGAAATTAATTTCTGTTTCGCTAAACTACAAAGCTGGCACATTCTACTAATAGAACTCGCAAAGACTCACGGCAGATGGCATATTACCTATTTCATTCTTTAAAATTATGGCACCGACTGCCACGAGTCTTTGGCTCAAGTATAACAGTTACTTCACTTTGAACAACTTAACTTTTTTTTTTGTGATAGCAGACAAGCACTTCTGCTTGCCAACCTGATGTGATTGCCGCCGCCTGGACACCCACAACATCGGCGGAGTTACAAGAGCATTACCAACATTTTAGCCCCCTTTCCCTTCGAATTGAGCCTCCGGTGTCCTCACTCATCATCATCATTTCTCAAGGTGGACCGACGATCTTCACCAGATCGTCGGTCCACCTTGTAGGAGGCCTGCCACGGCTGCGACTTCCTGTACGTGGCCTCCACTCGAGAATCTTCCCGCCCCAACGGCCGTCTGTTCTCCTCGCTATGTGCCCTGCCCATTGCCACTTGAGGCATGCAATCCTTTGGGTTACGTCTGTGACCTTAGTTCTCCTGCGGATCTCATCATTTCTGATACGATCACGCAGGGAGACTCCGAGCATAGCCCTCTCCATTGCTCTCTGGGTGACTTTGAGCCTCCTTAATCGGCACATTGTAAGCGGCCACGTTTCGGTTCCGTATGTCATCACTGGCAACACACACGCATTAAAGACTTTCGTCTTGAGACACTGCGGTAGATCTGCCGAAAATATGCTGCGTAGCTTCCCGAACGCTGCCCAGCCGAGTTGGATTCGTCGATCGACCTCTTTCTGGAAGTTGGACTTACCAAGCTGTCCTCACTCACGCAGCGCAATACAGCAGAGACACTGCTTCCCGCCGGTTATGTCAGGCTGTGCTATCACACCGTGATAACTGCCTTAATATGATTAAGTAGCAATAAATGAAATATTAGTATAGTTGATAGGGTCAAATTCATCGACGATTGCCAAAGAATAAAGAAAAAGGCCCCATAAGGTCATGAAATGCTGGCCATGTCCACTTTATTGTTGCACATGTGCTACATAAATCTCCAGATCCACAGACAAACTTTTATATTGGAGGTCGGTGGTGGAATCCAGCTGAATGGGGTTTCACTTGAAAATATTGCAGTAAAGAAACCGGTCCAGTTAGAAATGCAAAATATTTCATTGAGATGATCTAGTCATCAAAAGAAATAATCAAATACTTATTAGAAAAGTAAGCAGTGACCCTAGCAACAAACATTTGATAAAATAATCAGCCTGATATTTCAATAAATTAAAGTATAATTACTTTCTAGGTTTGCCAACCTAAGAACTTTAAATCAAAATCTTTAATATTTAATAAGTCTCCAAGCTGATATCATTTAAAAAAACTATAGGCTAACGCTTGACTACATCTCGCCTGATGGAAAGTGACGATGAGGTCTAGGATGTAACGCGTTTGCCTAGAAGATGCCTGTTCACTCGTGCCTTAAAGATGTCTAGATTGTAGTGGTCCGGAAAAACAGACCTTGGCAACAAACGTCTTTGTATATTAACAAAAGTCTATGTAAGTAATTCTATCAGTATAATTTATCAAGACGGGAATTAACACGATATTTTTCTCGTGACCATGGCTGCTGTAACGTAGCCGAAACGTCGAGTAAAATATGTTAGTTAGTACACAATGTTGTATCACATAATAAATATCGTGTTAATTCCCCTCTTGATAAATAATAGTTATAATGAAACGCGAAAATCTAAAAAACTATTAATTCTATCAGTATCTGTTATTTGATAGAAATGTGAGCCCTGCGTCTCATAGCCACTGCGACCAGTAGATGATCTATTGTGGCAGCCCCGTAACCTATTACAGCACCTCATGTAGCTCCAGTTCCAGGATAAACCCGAGAATGGAGCTGATGGAGCTCTTGATCTCGTCAGCTGAGATCATGTGTGCTCCCAGGTGCCGGCTTCTGCAGCGGTGCAGCGCTATGCACTCGCCGAGGACGTGGATAATCGTTTCCTCGTCCTCGCGACAGAACCTGCAGATTTTGGTATCTGTAAGGCCCATGTTGTGCAGGTGCTTGTTTAATTTGCAGTGCCCTGTGAGGGTCCGAGTAAGTGCCCTAACATGTCCTCTACTCAGTTTTGTTATTTCTACAGCGCGTCTCTGATCGAACGCCTGTATCAACGCCTTAGACTGTTCTAGTCGAGGTAGTCTTTTCCAGAATTATCAGTCATTATTATCAGTATCTGGCAAAATTTCTTGTTACATCTATAAATAGGAACCTATAATTACTATAAGAAATAAAGCTTGATGAATGAATTAAAAAAAATTAACACTCAGCACTCACAAAGCGGGTATTATCATTTATCAGCATTTTTGGATCAACTGCCATGGACTACTTTTTCTCTAGGTCCATGCAATTACGCTATTACTAACTGAGAATTTTATAGATCGAAGTGTTCAAGAAACAAAGTTTTGTGTTTAGGTTGGAGTTTCAACACTGTTGTCATTTTCACTCTGCCACTGCCAAAGGAAAATGGCCGCGGTAAATTTCGCCTAAACTGTTTTTTATATTCACCCATTTTTCGCCAGTCACTAAACTCCGCTGGAGAGACGGTGATTTCTCATCACCCACACCATAGGGTTTTTTATTAAGATATCTAGCCTGACATAAATCTGAGTAATAGATTCGTAGATGGGTAGGAATATGTTTTTCACGACATGTAAAAAAAAGCATGGTCAAGCATTTGATCAAAATATTCACACTACATGCACACTTACGCTTGTATTAACTGTTTGAATAATGATACAATTATGCAAACGATATATTGTTTGATTTTACCTGTTACATACCTTTACTCGACCCGGAAATCGAACCCAGGACCCCGAGATCACAGCCTGGTACTTAGACCAACGGGCGACTCGAATTCGAATTATTCGAACATAGCTCGAGATTATGATGAGAGATCGCTATTAGCGATAAGACCGCCTACATTGTTTTAGTATAATAACATAGACTAAGATCTGTAAATTTTGTGCAATAAAGTGTATCTATCTATCTATCACCAATCCGCATTTGGCAAGCGTGGTGATTAAGCCTAATCCCATCATAGTAGCGATGACTTGATTTCTATGATGGAGGCTTTTGCCCTGCAGCGGGACAGTATATATGCTCATACTTTTTCTGTTACATATCTTAGACTTTAAAGCTTATTTGTATTTTCATAGTTTAACACGTAGGTTTTTTTTTATATGAGAGGTGGCAGACGATCAGACGGATCACCTGATGGTAAGCAATTCCGCCGCCCATGGACACCCGCAACACCAGTGGAGTCACAAGTGCGCTGCCAACCTTTTCCCCTTCCCCCCATTGGGCCTCCGGTAACCTCATTCACACGGCGAAACACAGCGCAGGCGCTGCTTCACGGCGGTCTTCTGTGAGGCAGTGGTATCACTCCGGTCGAGCCGGCCCATTCATGCCAAAGCGTGGCTTTCCCACATTTAGTAGTAGGTATCTATATACCATAAAATAATTGTAGCCATCCGTTTCCCAGGTTTTATTAGTGAGTAGATACACTTTGGTATTGTATTTTTACATCTTCTATCAGGAATGAAAATAAACTTGTTTACTGCTTTAAATCAAAATATTTTCAGTTGCGAAAAGCAAACAATAACACGAGTGAAAATGAAACAGAATAACATGTACAATTTATGTGTTTCACATTTTAACGCAATCTTGTTTATGATGTATGATCTCGTTTCAACATTGTGTGAACAATTTTATTCTAAACTAAATAAATAAATATTTCACAACATCACATACATTGATCTGACTCCGAGATAGGTAGCTCAAGCACCTGTGTTACGGATATCAGAATCAACAGTGGGATTACAAATATATGCATATAATAATTTTCTTTTGTAAATACATACTTGCCTGAAGGTTGTCTGGTAGAAATCGCTTCTAGCGATAAGACCGCCGAAATTGTACAATTAAGTTTCTGTAATGCCTATTTTTTTAAGTTGTGTTTTTTTGTGCAATAAAGTATATTTATCTATCTATACTTATAATACATAGAAAACACCCAAACCAATACAAAAAGACATGTTCATGCACACAAAAGTTTGTACTGTGCGGGGATCGAACCCGCGACTCTTGGACCAAAGGCAGCGTTCACTACCACTGTTCCAAACTAGTGGCCCGTCCTCACTTCGTTTCGGGACATTAGTTCCAGTTTATACCAATAGATGGCGCTAGGTGTCGATTACATCGCGCAAGAGTTTCGTGTTTTCGGATTAAATAATATTCGCGTTGCCGCTGTCTATTACTACTTAGTCTGTGATTTACCTCTTTATAAATAGTATAGATGCAATTATGGTTTGTAACTAAAAAGGTATATCTACGGTGTCTTTGTACAAACAGCCACACATCAGCAGGTTATACTTACTTACTAAAATCTATCAAGTTTCCTCAATAAATATTGAATCAAACATATTATTTGCAATAAGGTAGGTATTTAATGAAGGAAATAATGGGTCACAACGCATATACATTTGAGAAAGTAAAGATATTCTTGCATTGAACATAGCTTTTTTCGATAAGCCACGAACAACATCATAATTCAAATTGTAATCTAAAGTTGAAATTCATCAGGGGGCCAACCAATCCCACCCTTATTGGTGCTGGAGAATTCGTAGCGAGGGGCGGAAACCCCCTGTATTCTCAACTGTGACTCCAACTTTTTGGCTGTCGCTTTAAACGTGTTAACAATCAATCAACTTTAACAATATTTCAGTGACCCACAGTGCCGGAGTAGCCATGTAGCAATTCAATTTTATTTGCATTTCACAGTGTACATTATAATAAGAGCAAGAGTATGCTATAGGGCCTGCTCATTGGAGGGACCCGCGCTCGCAAAGTCTGTATTTTTTAAATGATAGATGGCAGAGCACACACCTTATGGTAAGCTGTAGCTGCTTTTTTTCCTAGGGTAACCATCATGGCCGTCACCTTGCTACATGTAGGGAACCAAATGGTGTGATTAATAATAATAATAATTCTCACAACATCTCATACGTTGACCTGATTCCGTACTAAGTAGCTTAAGCACTTGTGTTACAGATATCAGACAACAGAGGAACAGAAATATATACTTAAATACATATCTTACACCCAGACTCTGAGCAAAGACAAGTGTTCATCGCACGAATGTTTGTCCAGGGTGGGGATCGAACCCACGACCTTTGGCGTCAGAGGCAGGATCACTACCAATTGCGCCATCCGGTCAGTCAGTAATTGGACTCAAACCCTAACCAGAATTCCTGATGTCCATCTCCGTGCAATCGCGGTCGAAAACTCCACAGCCGGGACTTGACCGTACCTCTAATCTTGCTCGCGGCTTCAGCCCTACCTGGCGCAATGCAGCCCTTTATCACTGTACGACATACAAGGACGCCCGGTAATTTCGTCTCGCGTGGAGTTGTACGCTGAGCAAGCCACGTCCCTAGCAGTGGGTAGTCGCCTCTTACAACAGGCCTGGAAAAGTTTGGCCGTATTCTTAAACGCCCACAGGGTGCACCCTGTGACAGCTTGCAAGCTGTCGCTGCCTGGAACAACAAACTGGCCACAAGTACACTGCCAACCTTTGAACCTGCCATCCGCTGTCTGAGAGGTCGCTAGGCCACAGCGACTCCCTGTGGCTTGGCGCCCTTTGGTTAGCGGACGGCAGTCTCCTACCTATCCTTCGTTTTTGGTAATGTGTCTGTCCAACCAATAAACTATATATCTATCTTTATTTTTATGAAGCATCGTCTATTAAATGCAACATGAAAAGCAGGTGTCTATTCAACTAGGTATAAAATTAGTTATTTAAAGCATAATTTAGGTAATTATATATGTGTGTATGTGTTTAAATATCCTATAATCATGTACGTATATATGCTTATGCATGGCTAGATATATAGGTATTATTTTCTATAAGTCGTTGTAGTCTTAATTGCACTACCTTCTTTACGCCAAGGTTATATGTATATTTCTCTGTTAAAGTAACATAATACATTGTTAGTACTTAAGAACTGCGTAAAGCATCCACGAGAGCTACTGCCGACAAACTGTTCTGCAGTTTGGCAGATTTTGTAATAACTGTATTTGTATTAAATAAATAAATAAAAAAAAAACTACCCTTCCCCCCGGATTTGGCCTCCGGCGAAAGGCAAGCCTACTAAGGGCATCCAGAGAGATTGTGCTAGAGGCCCTGCGTTGGCTTAATCCGGCACTGGGTTACCACCCTGGAAGTTTTCTCACGAAATGACAAAGCATTTTATTAACCTTTTAACAAAGGTCATTGCTCTTGAACTGACAAAGAAAAAAAGTTCTTTTAAGGCGTCGCCTTGCACTTCCTCAGCAAATAGATTTATCCAAGGACCTCCATTAAGGTGAAACGTAATATTTCACGGAGCTAACACAATGCAGTCAGCGGTTCCATTCTATTGTGTACGAGAATATTTTTGCTCAGTGAATCTTGATATCTCTTTTAGGGATGTTAAAGATTTATTGTGTTAATATTCTTTAGATATTAGGTGGTCACAGAACTGCACTGGCCGGACAACGCTTCCTGCTTCACAATGGAAAACATCCCATCACCGACTAAAAAATTGGCAGTTCTTATTTATGCCGCACCATTAAGAAATGGAACTCGTTGCCGGCGCATGTGCTTCCCGCTTCCTACAATATGGATTCCTTCTAACGAAGCCTGAAGAAGCATCTCGCGGGCCAGTATGGCGGTGCCAACGGAGGTGATGACTTGACATCTCTTCCGTTGTAATTGCAACTTGGGCTCTTCTCTTGCTTACCATCAGGTTGAGGAGAGTCAATATACTGTGCCTCTATAAAAAAAGGTGTCAGAGTAGTAGAGAGTTCTTTGTACCCAACTACAGTTTTACTAATGTATACTAAAGAGAGGAGTCTCTTCTAATACAGGTTTGCCAAACTTAATAGAAGAGGCCCACACAATGTAACAACTACCTATAGTTGACAATAACATTATCACCCTGATACTGGAGCTCAATACAAAAGTAAGGGGCGTTTAAAGATTAGCGGCGCATTTGTGGCTCCACTGGGGTTTGGTGACCATGGGCGACGATTAATCGCTTACCATCAGGTGATCCGTCTGCTCGTCTGCCACCTATGCCATAAAAATTGATCAGGGATGTTATATCCACAGCTCGACCGATCCGGTCGAGCATCTCTTGGAAATATTTATTCCTTTCTTAGACTTACATTCCGAATAAACATTTATCTCCAAAATATGGACCTTAATTTGCGACCGGATCTTTGTGTATCTTTTTTATTTGTAGGTGGATAGACGAATGTTGTGTGGTAATGTGTTTTTAATGCATTGATATGTTATTTCGTTGTGGATTATGTTTTCTTTGGCGTACCTACTTTTGTTCCTATTTTATTTTGCGAAATATTTCTAGCCCCCAACGAAAAAACGACGGGGTGTTATAAGTTTGACATGTCTATATCTCTGTATGTCTGTCTATGGTATCGAATAAACCGATTTTGATCTTTAAGGTGACGGGTAGGGCACATTAGCGACGCCAATTGACTTTAATTTTTAGCCACTAAACCGGATCTATTTCAAACGATGGGTTACAACCTCTCGGCAAATACTTATACAATTTATTAAATAACCATGCAAAAATTTTGGGTCCGTTTTTTTACGTGAAAAATTTATTCACGCCGAAAGTGGCTGCTTTTGGCGTTAATCAATTTTTCGCGTATATGTTGGACCCAACATTTGTGCATGGTTATTTAATAAATAGTGTAAGTGATTGCCGAGAGGTTGTAACCCCGAAATTGTTTAAAATAGATCCAGTTTAGTAGCTAAAAATTAAAATCGATGGGCGGCGGCAATCGCTTACCATCCGGTGATCCGTCTGCTCGTCTGCCACCTACCACATAAAACATAAAAAAAAGAAAAGATGTCATATTCATACCTAGGTAATATAAGATTGCTAAGGCCTTGTGTTGATCTTCTTAAAGCCTAGGCGTCGTGTCAGTACTGTCAGTGAGCCGGATAACACGTATAGACCCAGCCCGGCTTAGTACATCTAAGTAACTAGAGATTTGGCCTGACTGGTGAGGTATAAAAGGGAATTGTAGATACAAACAGTTTGTTTGCATCGGAAAGGATAGGACCGAAAGTTCGTAATAACCACGGTCAAATGTCTACGTTCAAAAGAGCGAAAATCATTTTACCTACCGACGCCAATGTCGATGTTCACATTACCGAATGGACAAAATCCCGAAATCTAAAATGTCGAATGTGTAAATACTCGTACTTGTAGGTATTGAAGGGGTGCTTTCATGCCTACAGTGTGGGAGAATCTTTACACAAGAGGTTGGCTACTTAAGCTACATGTGAGCACACGAACGACAGCTGCACAGGAGTTGAAGCAGTCGTCATGGCCAAAATCGGCCGGACTTCATCAACATCATCATCATCACTTGTGGGTTTTAGTCGTCTGGCTAGTATTGAAGTTTCTTCTGGCTGTGGGGTTACCAGTTCTAACCTAATCTATTTTTATGCAACTTTCTACCGGGATTTTGGGCTTCGGTATTTCGCACTTTCGGTCAAGTGTTCTTTCGAGATTTTGAACTTTCGGTCAAATTAACATTCGGCATTCAGTTAGGTCCTATTTATTTCGATGTAGTGATCCGTACCCATTGGCATCACATACCTACTGCACTTTTTTGTTGTTTTTCTTAATACAATAGCTGCTTTTTTGTTTACCAGTTGCCAATATTCTTAAAAATAGTGAGAATATTAAGTGCCTTTACGTGTAGGTACGTAGTCCTCGTACGTGTAGTTCGATCTAATTTCTGAAGTCTAGGGGATAACGAAATCTGCAGTAACAAAGTTTGTCTCAACATTCAATTTGGACAGGTGTGGATGGATGACCTTGGGAGCGATATTCGTGTTAAACTGGTTACTGGCTTTTCTTGAAAATAAAAGAACGAATATGTAATAGTCTACACTATTACAGGTAAATTATACAGATGCGTCGAGGTTTTTAGGCAAACTGAAAAAACGAAACAATTTACCGTGGAAGAGTCATGCTTCGACATGAATGGACCGGACCGGGGTGGCGGCCTGACAGAAAGCCAGCGTGAATCAGCGCTCTGCTGTATTCATTTCGCTGCGTGAGTAAGGGTACCGGAGGCCCAATCGGAGGGATAGAGGGGTTTAAATGTTGGCAGCGTACTTGTGACTTCACTGGTGTTGCAGATGTCCATAGGCGGCGGCAATCGCTTACCATCAGATGAACCGTCTTCTCTCTGCCACGCATACAAAAAAACTTGCGATGAACCGAGTTTCGCACAATCAAGTCACGAAAGGAATTGGGGACTTTGAGGTTGACATTTTTTTTATATTTCACAGTATCACGTATATTGATCTGACTCCGAGATTAGGTAGCTCGGGCACCTGTGTTACGGATATCAGAATCAACAGTGGGATTACAAATGTATACATACAATACTTTTCTTTTGTAAATAAATACCTATAATACATAGGATTAGGAATTAGGAATTCTAGGACCTACTTATTTTCCTTCCCCCGGATGTGGCCTCCAGTGCCCTCACTCACGCAACGCATCATAGCGCAGACGCTGCGTCACTTGATTTCTGTGTCCGTAGTATAACTCTACTAAGCTAACTAAGCCGGCCCATTCGTGGTGAAACGTGGCTCCTCCTGGCCGGTTCCCTGCATTTGCTGTTCCAAGTTTAAAGTTACAAACACAATTTGGGCCAGTGTCAAACGAAAGGGTGCTTGTGCTGGTAGTGACAGACGCAGAGTAGGTACGGGCCTTTTGCCCGGGCCTCAAAGGCCTCGTTACATATGCAAACAGCTTACTACGTTATTCTGTTTCGCTTGTACACACAAAATTCGCATGCTAGGCTTTTGTTAACCAGGGTGATTGGAAACTACTAATGTGGTGAGTTTTCTTGCTTACAAACATGGAAACAAGATGATCGTGTTATTATAATAATATCCTCCAACCGATTTCCACTAAGGCGGCCAATCTCATATCTATCAGCCACTTACGCAGGATATATTATAGTGCTCAAGTGTGTGCGCAAACACAAGTGCACTCTCTATACCCTTGCCCTCATGTTTCGATGGGACACCACTGTGAAACGACCGGAGAGGGATACCGAGATAAGGGGATACATGACCTCCGACTTCCAGACTCCGGGCTGACACTGAGAATTTCTTAACAGTCAGGTACATATTTTGGCCCGACTCTGGGATCAAACCCGGGACCCGAAGCGCAGCCGTCGCTTAAAAGACCCGCTACCCACTACGCCATCGAGGCAGTCAAGATCGTGTCATGTACAATACCTACCTAGGTCACGTTCTAGGCACGAGAGGTTTTTTTTTCCCAGGGGAAACCATGATGGCCGTCACCTTGCTACATGTAGGTAACAAGGTGGTGTGTGGGACTCAAACACTAACTAAAACCCCTGGTGTGTCCATCTCCGCGCAATCGCGGTCGGAAACCCCACAGCCGGGAGTAGACCGTACCGCTAATCGCGTTCGCCGCTTCGCCCCTATCTGGCGCAATACAGCCCTTCAACGCTGTACGACCTACCAGAAGCCTAATTCTCGTGCTCGTGACATTTATTATCATACGACATATATCACTAAAACATAGTTTTTTTGTATGGTTTTCAGGTGATATCCGCCATGTTTTCAAAATATCACGAACCCGAGAATTGGGCTCCTGGACACCCAGTAACGTAGTCCCCCGCGGAGTCGTATGCTGAGCTAGCTACTCCCCAGCAGTGGGAACGCTCACGTACTCTGAAAGCCCGTTTAGTCGCCTCTTACGATTGGCCGGGAAAACCTTGGCAGTATTCTTAAACGTCCCTAGCCAGAGGGTACCTACTGCAACTTGTGATGGGTTGTTTGTTTTGACTACGGAAGAGCCACGCTTTTGAGTGACGAGAAGGGCAAACTAGCGACGCCAACTGATTTAAATTATTAGCGTCTGAACCGGTTATCTTTTTAACAATATCGAAGCTGCAGCCTCTCGGAAAACACTTATACTATTTATTTAATACTTATACTTAACTTTTGGGTCTGCTTTTGTACTCGCAATTATGGCGTTACCTAATCCAAATTTTCAGTTTGCTTCAGGCTCCCGCTCCGAAATTGTTTAAAATAGATCCGGTTTAGTAGCTAGCAACTTCAATCGATTGGTGTCGCTAGTTAGGGCTGCCCGTCGCCTTAAGGAGGAATGCGTCATCGTGTAGGCATCGTATCTTTAGCACGCGACTTAGGCAGCCGGCGTACTGTGTTTATATATTTAGTGGTACGGACCTCCTGGAGAGCTTTGAAACCGGTGTTTGGTGTTACCGAAGAAATACGACCTGGTGACTTTCAAGATGACAGAAAAAGAGATAAGAAATGGCTTAAGCTAGGTACTGTTAGTAGTAGTAGTAGCATCAGCCTATACAGGGTGTATCTGTGGACATTTACATCCCTTGAACTACTTGTTCTACCAACCATTCTGAACAACATTTGTTCTACGACTTTTTGAAATTAGTCGAAAACGTTTTTGACTCCCCATACAAGTCACGTGACCGACTTTGTATGAGAAGTTGACATTTTTTAATGCGAATTTACAAAAGTCATTGAACAGATGTTGTTCAGAATGGTTGATAGAACACGTGTTCCAAGCCTCCAAGTTCCAAGGCCCCCATCATAGAAATCAAGTCATCGCTCCTATGATGGGATTAGGCAAGCTACTGTTACGCATGCCAAATATGAGCATGCTTAGTGAACGGCTATCAATGAGAATGCTATTAGTCATCTATTAGCATGCTTAAAAATAAGCAAACCTTTTTACACGTGCTAAAGCACTCTGCCACACTCCCCCTTCCACCCGCACTACAGGTAGCATGCTCAAAATTAGCATGCTCAGGTATTTCTAGCACGTCCGTCCACACATGCTACTAAGTAGCACTTGCTCAAAAGTAGCATGCTTTAAGCATGAAAATAAGCATGTGTAACAGTACTTATAATAATGATTAATAATTTTCTGAAATATCTGAGCTTTTTATTGTTGTATGGAATCAACTGTTTCAAAACTTAATGAAGACTGTTAGTGTCTTCGCCAGGCTATAGCTGAAAATCAGCGGTTTGCCATTCGGTGAACCAAATTGCTGAGCTATTGCCATTTTGCATCACAGCGACACACAAAACGCTAACTTTTTCACTCGCACATGGCACCTATCTATGTTTTGTAATTTTTAAATATGTTATGTATTAAGTAGTTTTAATTTTTTCTTATTTTTCGCATTTTCTTGTTTTAATTTTTAAATTTTGTAATCTGTTATTATGTGTGTTTCATGATGCAAATTAATTATTTATCTATCCATCTATCTTATCTATAATGCAAATGTACCTAGGGTGTTGCAGATGTCCATGGGCGGCGGTGATCACTCTCCATCAGGTGTACCGTCTGCTCCTTTGTCCGTTATAATGTTAAATAAAAAAATTGTGTAATCAACTTCTCGCAGCGGTATTTCCGACCCGGTACGACATTGAGATATTCAAGAAACGAGCCTATACCTTCCTAAAAGGCCGGCAACGCATCTCCACTCCCTCTGGTGTGGCTGATGTCCATGGGCGGCGGTGATCGCTTACCATCAGGTAACTCGCTTGCTCGTTTGAAAGAAAGAAAATACATATATTGGCCACAAACAATATACAATAATACAGAATGACATACAACAGCGGAAACATTGAATGGTGGATATTACATTTTGTAAGGAATAAGTGAAGGGAGTGGCCAATCAGGTCCCAGCCTCAGCATTTGCTGCTACGGCATTATCTGCGATGCCGCAGCAGCGCTGGTATTCTGGTGGGACCTACCTCCCTTTCTCATAAAAAAAACTTTCCTAATTTTACGCACTGTTGTGGGAAACCTACTCGAAATATCACCGTGGTACCTCGTCGAAGCGATCTGTCTTCCTACCGTCTTTTTTTCATTCTGTAATATTTTATTACCTGACTCATAACACCAGCAAGGTATGCTTTCACAAGCATAAAAGCAAAGAAAGTATCAAGGCGGTCGCGTGACAACTGCAGACAGCTGTATCGATTTCTCTAAAATATTGCAAACTAGCCTACATTTAGGGATAGATATATCGCAGTGTCAAATATATGAGTATAGGTATGGTACTGTATCGGTATCAAGAAGGTTTTTATTATAACTTCGTGGTCGGTATTCTCTGTAAGATCGAATCATCATTCAGCCCTTAAAAAACGGCTACAGTGCGACTCGGACACTCGCCTATGAAGGGTTCCGTAAATTCCTCGCCACAAAATAAGTCCCGCGGAAAAATACGGAACTAAAATATTAAATTCCTCGTGCGGACGTAACGCAAATATGATGGCGACTGAAACACGCGTTGCATCGTAATGTAGGTACATCATATATTTTTTTAGTTTTTATCGTTCTTTTATTTTAGAAGTTACAGGGGGGGGGGGGAATGATGACGACACATATTTTATCACTTTGGATATCATTTTTAAAGACCTATCCATAGATACCCGTATGGGTTTGAAGAAAAAACATTTTTGATATTTAATTCTATGTATGGGGAACCCCAATAATTTAATGTGTTTTTATATTTATCTGTAAAATTCCTAATGGGTTTCACATAATATCTACGTACCAATTTTCAACAAAAATTAATATTATAGTTTCGGAGAAAAGTGGCTGTGACATGTGACAGACACATGCCGTATCTACAATGGTTCTGATTTTTTGCCAATTGACTACAGAACCCGCCATTTTATTTTGATATGGTTGCTACTGTGTTGCCTACGGCAAACACATTAATAACTCTGCCAATGTGGAGTGGAGTGGAGACCGGTGCCGTGGTGTGGCGAGTTTAAATCTTTATTGCTCCAAGCACAATTTTAAACCAAGACAAAACGAAACATAACATGAATATTAAAGGGAAACACAAAAAGTCAATGCCAACGTCAAAAAAACGACGAACAGCACATTTAATGAATCTCGAATAGCCTACCTACCTAGCCCACATGAATAAATAATTTACTCATGTGCCTAGCCTACCTGACAGCCAACACATTCAGAATTATTTACCTATTATATATGAAATAATGGTACTCGTATGAGCGGAAAGATCATGATGTTAATCTACCGAAGGTGTTATGAAAAATTCATGAGTAAAGTAAATCAATGCTTAGATTTAAATTTCCTCTGAAGTAAGCTTTGCCGGGAGTTGGGATAAGTCGTGTAGGTATTTAATGCTGCTGTATAATATTGTTATACACTTACAGAGCGTTTATTGTAAGACAAAGTAGTGTGTTTGTATAGCTCTACGATACCAGTTTGGTAATTTAAACCAATCTGTAAAATGTTAATGTATTAAAGTTAGTAATAGACCAGTAGTGAGAGTTGATTGATAGTTTTGTATCCAATTGTCAATGTAGTTTTCATTGCTATTGAAGACTATGATTGATGAAAATCCGAGATTAAAACGTAGCATTGTGGTTCCGGTTTGTTTGTGGTTTCGAACGTTATTCGTGTTTTAGGCTTAAGAAAATGTGTCTTTCGAATAGAAGATTGAAGGTAGAGCACGTTCATGTTTACACGTGGCTCGGTGGTAGGTAAGGAAACCTATAAGTTCAGGATAGTTACTATAATTAGGACTTAGAGGACTTAATCTATAAATTGACTTGACTGAGACTTCAACACGGTACTTTCCATACATTAGCCAAGGCGTCATCAAGGACGCTAATTTGCTCTTTTCGTGATATTTTAGAAAAACTCGCACTTTACTTAAAATATACTGTATCGTGTATGTATTGTAGTAATATGAAGCAATAAATGTTATGATTATAAGTGATAAAACTTAATAAGAGATGGAAGATGAAGGATACTGCAAACACTTTTAATAATATCAAATTATCAAAACAATGTAATTATTTCGGCTTACGTGTAGGAAACAAATATTTCCAAACTTGATTCCATATGTTTGAAACCGAACGTGCGAACTCAATTTAGGTTTTTTTGGCTACTGTACTTACTTTTTATTTCTCACATGCCGTATCGTAGTCCGCGTCACGAAAAGAGTCCTGCGGGAGAAAATGGATCTAAAGTTTGAGGTTTCTTGTGTTTATGTGTATTAAGCTCAAATTTGAATGTTGATGGTGGCACAAGCGCGCTTTTCATGGGACTTCTTTGGTAAACTCTAGATTTAGTCTTTTTTTTTTTTGTTTTCCCGGGAGAAATGCATTACGCAGACCCTGCCGCCGGGGGGCGACAGGGTACTGTGGGACTCACCCTCCGGGCCGCTTCTTCTAACAAGAAGCGGCCTGAGGGCATACCCACTAAAACTCCCGGGGCTCAACCACCCGTGGGTATAGAATGGGGTCACGGGAACTGCACTAGGCTATTCCCCGCAACCCCACTCCCCCACAGGCCCCTACACGGGGTGTGCGGCCACGCCCCTCCTCAGACTAGGAGGAGGGGGGTTGGGGACAGCCGGAAGAGCTGAGCCGTCCCCAACGAGCGGTGGAGGTGCCAATGGCAGTGCCGGCACAGGGACCCCCGTCCCTGTTGCCGGCTGGCCACCTCCACGGAGAGGACGAAGAGTTCTCCGCCGAACTCGTCCTCTCCTTGCTCGAAGCGGGTTAATCTCGCGCTCCCGCTCCGCCGCCTCCTTCTGCGCCACCACTTCCTCACAGAAGTGGGCGAAGGCCGACCACGCCCCCTCATTATCCAGCATAGCTTCAACTATGCTGGGCAATGAGAGGTCAGTCTTTCTATCCTTACGCAATATTCGCTTCCTAGACAAGTACGTATACATATACAGATAAAATTGAGTTTGAAGGTTAGTCTTAGGTATAAAGTTTTTTGAACGAAAATACGTAGGAGCCTATACAACGTAAAATGGTATTTACAATTAAACATTTACAAGACGATTTTAGAGATCTTTTCACCAGCAGTCAGGAAAACGTCTCATTCCAACAGCAACAGTAACAGCCAGTGGCATAGAGTACCTTGTCGGGGCCCATTATAAAAAAAATGTTTGGAGGCCCTTATATGGGGGGGCCCTTATATGCCGTGTGGTCCCCGGCAGAGTAGAATAGGCCACCCTCACTCTTACCAAGGTGTCGTAAAAGGCGACTAAGGTAAAGCTGCTGGCATGATCATCAGCACCCAGAGAAGGAAAACTCTGCATTTATATCAAAACCCTCGCCAACCCGTCTGCCAAGCGTGGTGAGTATGGCAATTACCCCTCATGTGATTGAGGGAGGCCCGTGCCCCAGCAGTGGGGACTTAAATGGGCTGATGATGATATGGGGGTAAAGATTTTTCATAAAAGAAAAAAAATATTGTGAAAAGAAATATTTATTTATTAAAACATATAATTTAACCATTTTACAAATTTTTTTTGAACTTGTGAACGCACGCCTTAAGGCGGGGAAAAAAACAATTGCTTTATAGAATTTTGACATTTGTAAAATAAAATAAATTAGAAAGTTTTTATTTTTTTCCTTACACACTTTGGGGGCCCCCGTGGCCCGGGGCCCCGTATAATTGATACGGCGGTAGCTACGCCCCTGGTAACAGCAAGCAAGGCCAGCAACACATTAGCGATCTCTCTGATTTCGCGGATGTTCATGGGCGGCGTTGATTACTTTCCATCAGGTGACTCACTTGTTTGTTTATCCGCCTCTAGCATAAAAAAAAACAGAAAAAACAGAAAAACGTTGCTAACGGAAAGAAAATTTATAGTTTTAAGATATGTTTTTGTGGCTCTCATCATCATCAGCCTATCGCAGTCCACTGCTGGACGTAGGCCTCTCCAATTGTTCGCCACTGTGATCTATCCATGGCTTCTCGCATCCAGCTCTTGCCAGCCATCCTGCGCAGATCGTCCTCCCACCTAGCCAGAGGGCGCCCTACATTCAGAGGGCTCTCATAACAGAACTCATTAGTTAGAACTCGTCAAACTGTAGTAGAATTTTCGTTCGCATTCACAAAGAAACGAATCAAACTAAAACTCCGTGCAAAACCACTGCCCGTTTTAAAATTAAGCAAAACTCGTGCATTCAAATTTCATTCCAAAACGCGGAATATTCGCATCAGCGGGACGTCGCGCACGCTATGGCACTTTCAGACGGGCGTATTTTCCTGCGCCTATATCTTTTTTTTTATGTAATAGGTAGGCAGACGAACAGACGGATCACCTGATGGTAAGCAATTGCCGCCGTCCATGGACACCTGCGACACCAGTAGAGTCACAAGTGCGCTGACAACCATTAAACCCTCCCTATCCCCCGGAGTGGGCCTCCGGTAACCTCACTCACGCAGCGAAACACAATGAATGATATTTAAGTATTCTTAAAGTATTGAAATATTTGTCTACTATTGCTATATTTTAATACATATACTGCCTCGGTGGCGCAGTGGTTAGTGGGTCGCACTTTAAGGCGACGGCTGCGCAAGAGGTCTCGGGTTCAATCCCCGGGTCGGGCCGAAAAATTGTACCTAAGTAAGAAATTCTTAGTGGCAACCCGGAGTCTGGAAGTTGACGGTCTTGTACCCCCGTGCCTCGTCACCTTAACCTTGTCACCTTAACCTAATAAATAAAATAGGGCGATAGGAACAGAGGGGAGGTCCCTACCGAGCTGAGGAGGAGGCCTGTGCAATTCCAGCGCTGGTACCCGTGTACCGCGCGGCGCCGACTGGCCTTGACAATGCGACTCGTTCTCTACCATTCCATGCGGCCTAGCCATCGGAGTCTATGAACTTGTTTCTTCGATAATGTTGAGAACTTAGAAGGTTATAATACCATTCTGGTGAGACAAGAGAAAACTTGGCTGAAATCCTGCTCTATAGAATAAGCGCTAATCTAGGGAGTCTCTTAAGAGCCAGCTAATTTAATCGCAGCTCATGGCGGCTACACGTCGCGTAAAGCTGTCCCTCTGTGCATGCTAAGCGCGATATAGCCTTATCTATGTCGAGACCAGATACGGAGACTGATTTCAATCCTGAATCATGGTCTAACTGAGCGTACTAGGGATGAGTACCTAGCTTGCGAGCGAGTTAGTAAAGCCAGCTCATCTATTCTAGCTCAACGTAAATCTAGCCCAGTCTCGTTCAATTCATATCTTTTGCTCAGTGTTTCATCGGTGAACTAGAGCGAGCCAGCATCGCGTGACGCGGCGCATAGAGAGAGAAAACACGTCATATTCCTTATTCAGATGTCTACTACGTTCGTATTCATTCAAATTTAATCTACAATATTATGGAGTTGAGGCACTTATATGTATAGAAGTGCAAATTTTGGGCGCGAAAGCATACATTATTAGATAGTTTATGTATTTAAATTTGTATTGCTATCAAAATAAGGCGTTTATTTATGAGTATAATTTTATTTTTGAACGCGAACGAAATTAAGTTATACAATTAAGGAAAAAAAGGAAAAAAAAATGGTTACGTTGTGTCATTTTAGTTATTGAATTATGTAGTCTTTGAGTTGATATTTAAATGAGTCAAGAGCCACTATCTTATACTGAACTAGAAGAGCTAATAGCTCTTAACTGATTAGAACAGTCTAAGGCGTTGATACAGGCGTTAGATCAGAGACGAGCTGTAGAATTAATAAAACTGAGTAGATGACATGTTATTGCACTCACTCGGACCCTCACAGGGCACTGCAAATTAAACAAGCACCTGCACAACATGGGCCTTTCAGATACCAAAATCTGCAGGTTTTGTCGCGAGGACGAGGAAACGAGTATCCACGTCCTCGGCGAGTGCATAGCGCTGCACCGCTGCAGAAGCCGGCACCTAGGAGCACACATGATCTGAGCAGACGAGATCAAAAGCCCCATCAGCTCCATTCTCGGGTTTATCCTGGAACTGGAGCTACATGAGGTGCTGTAATAGGTTACGGGGCTGCCAAAATAGATCATCTACTGGTCGCAGTGGCTATGAGACGCAGGGCTCACCCAATTTCTATCAAATAATAAAGCTCTTAACTGGGTAAGCCACGTAGCTCTTAACTTTTCAAAGAGCTGAGTTTCTCATGGCGCAGCGTACCCTGGGCTAGAAAGCGACAGCTTTTCTGTGATGTCTGGTATTCTATTATATCCGAATCCTACCTCTTTATTGGGTTCCAAACACTACCTAGTTATTCTTTCTTTGATTTTGATTATTCATTCGGTCTAATAGCCGCCATATTTGAATTCTCAGTGAATCCTTTGATTCGCATCGAACGAATCGTGCCCTACCGTGCTCTGCTACTTACTGTTGTTATACCCATCGTTGTATGTGCTGTGCAGTGCCGCCATCGTGCTCATTTTTTATGTGGAAGGTGGCAGACGAGCAGACGGATCACCTGATGGTAAGCGATTGTCGCCGCCCATGGACACCCGCGACACCAGTGGTGTCACGAGTGCGCTGCCAATCTCCCGGAATGGGCCTCCGGTACCCTCACTCACGCAGCGAGACACAACACAATTCTGCTTCACGTCGGTTTTCTGTGAGGCCGTGGTCATTCCGGTCGAGCCGGCCCATTCATCCCACGGTCAAAATAAACGCCTAGAAACCAGCGATCTTTTTTTTAATAAAGTCCACTTGTAGCACCTGAGCTACCAGAACATAGGCCTTCATCCTCCTTCTCTACACTCTTGTTGTAATTGTATTTCGTGTCTGTGGTCAATAAATGTTTACTTACTTAAGTTAGACTTAAATAAGTTTACTTAGGTAATATGAGAGAGATACCTGAGTTTTCCTCCGTTTCCCAGTTCACCTCACAAATGAGCCGAATACAATATTAAACGAGATTGCTGCGTAGGAAAAAGTAACATTACAGTATTATGTATAAATAGCCAGTAGCAAGGCGCACATAGGAAGTTTTGAAAAGCATATATCGCCGGCCACATGTCACGTAATAAACCTGCCTCTGTGCATGCTAGGCGCGACAAAGCCTTATAGATAGGTAGATATATATTCTTTATTGCACAAAAATAAAATGCAAGCATGATACAACAACAGCAACAGACAGTACAATAAGGCGGTCTTATCGCTTGTAGCGATTTCTTCCAGACAACCTTTGGGCAAAGGAAAAAAATATCGTATTCGTAACAAGGGAAGGTAGTGCAAAGTAGTTTAACAAATGAAATTGGCCTTGTCTACGTCGAGTTCAGATAAAGAGACTAATGTTTGCATTTTCTTTCCTATTTCGACTCCTCAACGTGCGTCTAGCCGTGTGGTCCCGGCAGAGTAGAATAGGGGCCACCCTCACTCTTACCGAGGTGTCGTAAAAGGCGACTAAGGTAAAGCTGCTGGCATGATCATCAGCACCCAGAGAAGGAAAACTCTGCATTTATATCAAAACCCTCGCCAACCCGTCTGCCAAGCGTGGTGAGTATGGCAATTACCCCTCATGTGATTGAGGGAGGTCCATGCCCCAGCAGTGGGGACTTAAATGGGCTGACGATGAACGTGCGTCTTGTCGATCCGTAGTTGTCGACACAGGATCGTGCAACTTTAATTCACTGTATTTAACACTGTGGTATCATTATAAGGGCAAATTGTGGCCCGGGTAAATCGTGCCCCAGGACTAATAGGACCCAGGGGACGAGATAAGGCTACTACGGGCTACGGTTACGGGATCTGAATGCGGAATGTGTACGTAGGATTTATAGTCCTTACTGACACATGAGGTATGGCCACGGATCAAGAGAGATATAGCGCGAAGCGGGATTTATACAATATTTATACCGAAACTAATTGTCTCAACGGTACTATTGGAATATTTTTATTAAATATTACATATCATGTACATACTGACCGGATGGCACAATTGGTAGTGACCCTGCCTCTTACGCCAAAGGTCGTGGGTTCGATCCCCACCCTGGACAAACATTAGTGCGATGAGCACTTGTGTTTGTTCAGTGTCTGGGTGTAATATATGTATTTAAGTATATATTAAGTGTTCCTCTGTTGTCTGATATCTGTAACACAAGTGCTTACGCTACTTAGTACGGAATCAGGTCAATGTATGAGATGTTGTGGGAATTATTATTATTATAATACAGATCTTAAAATAAAATAAAAAATAAGTAACTATTTACAGTATCCTACAAATGAAAGAGAAATATTATTAAACAGAGATGAAGGATGAGATGAAAAATATTTTTTTTTTTTATATTGTCTCAACTAATATTCTATGTTCTAATATTCTAATATTGTTGAATAGGGTGGCGTACCTTACACTCAGAATTACCAAACGGTATTCGCTAAAGGTAATACAGGTATACGCCCCGACCTCGACACACCCTGACGAGGAAGTGGAAGAAATGTATGAGGATATCTCTCGGGCAATACATACTTCCAATACTCACTACACTGTTGTCATGGGAGATTTTAACGCAAGGCTAGGCAAAAAGGGCGATGAGGAGTCGAAAGTGGGGCAATTTGGATCTGGAATCCGGAACCACCGAGGTCAAATGCTAGCCGAGTACATGGAGAGGGAGGGACTCTACATGATGAACTCCTTCTTTAAAAAACGGCCGCATCGTAAGTGGACCTGGGAAAGTCCGGATGGCGTTACAAAAAATGAGATTGACTTCATCATGTCTACCAAGACCCGGATATTCAATGATGTCTCAGTGATCAATTCAGTGAACACTGGAAGTGATCACCGAATGGTAAGAGGCACTTTGAATCTACATGTTACATCCGAAAGGTATCGACTGATAAAATCTACGCTCCGCCCTGTAGCCATCCAGATTCAAAACCCCGAGAGCTTTCAACTCGAGCTGGAAAATCGCTTCGATTGCCTAGAGAGCTGCTCAGACGTGGACATATATAATGACAGGCTCGTGAAAGCTGTTCTTACGGCGGGTGCAAAGGTCTTCAGACCTAGCCGAACGAAAAAAGCCAGTAAAATCTCGGAGCCAACTTTTAAGTGAATGGAGGAAAGGCGGAAAATGGTTCTGCAAACCTCTGATGAAGCTCGTCAACGACGGCAGCTCAGCAAGCGCATCTCCAAGTGCCTGACCCGGGACATACGCCGATTTAATACGGAACGTATTAAAGAGGCTATAGAGCGGAACAAAGGCTCCAAAGTGTTCACCAGAGACCTGGCAATTGGAGAGAGCTTGCTGACCAAGCTGAAAACAGAGGATGGCAGAATCGTCACGTCACGCCCAGAACTTTTGGCTGAGATCGAAAACTTTTATGGACAGCTTTACGCGACATCACGCGCACCTGTCATTCAAGCTGTTGAGCGAAGAGCCAAATTAACCCGGCACTACACCGAAGATATCCCGGACGTTAGCCTATGCGAGATTAGCATAGCTCTCAAACAGCTTAAGAACGGTAAGGCACCGGGTGATGATGGAGTCACAGCGGAGCTTCTGAAAGCAGGTGGACGACCTGTCCTGAAAGCCCTTCAGAGGCTTTTCAACTCCATCATCACTGAGGGAAAGACACCCAAAGCGTGGCACTCTGGCGTGGTGAGGCTTTTCTTCAAAAAGGGTGACAAATCCCAATTGAAGAATTACAGGCCTATCACGCTGCTGAGTCACATATATAAGCTGTTTTCGAGAGTTATGACGAATCGTCTCGTACGCAGGTTCGACGACTTCCAGCCTCCCGAACAAGCTGGATTCCGAAAAGGCTTTAGCACCATAGACCACATACATACGCTGCGGCAGGTTATACAGAAGACCGAAGAGTATAATCTGCCATTATGCTTAGCGTTTGTGGACTATGAGAAAGCCTTCGACTCTGTCGAGACCTGGGCCGTGCTACAGTCTCTCCAAAGGTGCCGAATAGACTACCGATACATACAAGTGTTGCAGTCATTGTACGAAAACGCCATAATGTCAGTCCGTCTTCAGGACCAGGAATCAAAACCCATACCTCTCCGGCGAGGTGTGAGACAGGGCGACGTTATATCGCCGAAACTGTTCACCACTCTGTTGGAGGACGTGTTTAAACTTCTGGACTGGGATGGACTTGGCATCAATATAAATGGCGAGTACATGACGCACCTTCGATTCGCTGATGATATCGTAGTCATGGCTGAGACCTTGGAAGACTTAGGCAAAATGCTCGACGACCTCAATAGAGTCTCCCAACAAGTGGGTCTGAAAATGAACATGGACAAGACGAAAATTATGTCGAACTCCCATGTCGTACCCACTCTAGTAAAGGTTGGAAGCTCTACACTGGAAGTTGTAGATGAGTACATCTACCTCGGACAAAAAGTCCAGCTTGGTAAAGCCAACTTCCAGAAAGAGGTCGATCGACGAATCCAACTCGGCTGGGCAGCGTTCGGGAAGCTACGCAGCATATTTTCGGCAGATCTACCGCAGTGTCTCAAGACGAAAGTCTTTAATGCGTGTGTGTTGCCAGTGATGACATACGGAACCGAAACGTGGCCGCTTACAATGTGCCGATTAAGGAGGCTCAAAGTCACCCAGAGAGCAATGGAGAGGGCTATGCTCGGGGTCTCCCTGCGTGATCGTATCAGAAATGATGAGATCCGCAGGAGAACTAAGGTCACAGACGTAGCCCAAAGGATTGCATGCCTTAAGTGGCAATGGGCAGGGCACATAGCGAGGAGAACAGACGGCCGTTGGGGCGGAAAGGTCCTCGAGTGGAGGCCACGTACAGGAACTCGCAGCCGTGGCAGGCCTCCTACAAGATGGACCGACGATCTGGTGAAGATCGCGGGAATCCATTGGATGCGGGAGGCACAGGACCGATCTGTGTGGAGAACATTGGGGGAGGCCTATGTCCAGCAGTGGACGTCCATTGGCTGAAATGATGATGATGATGATGAATATTCTATGTATTGCCTCGGTCAATTTATAATTAATTTGAGCACAGTTACTTGTATTAAAAATATCTGTGGTACGGTGAAGCGTTTTTGAAGTTAGGTCGTGTAGAGTGAAAAGTTTGATTCTACATGAGATCTGATAACTTTTTGAGAGTGCGCGCCAATCAGTTTGGCAACATTTTCCATCAAAATGAATGAAAATGAAAAATGCTTTATTACTCTCTGAATAATCTTACATAGACTATACTTTTGAGGTATACTCAAAGTTAAACATGAGATAGGCTGTCTAAGAAGTAATGAATGTAATAGGGGATCCCAAACTAGGCTTAGCCTGTATCTTGGGTAAATAATAAATTTTTTATTTATTAGGCACATCAACAATATAACCATAATCATTTTATACATATATAAGGCAGGGGACAATTCTAGTGTTTACATCAATTACAGACATGCACATCATGATATTTTAGAGGTTATAGTAATTTACTTAAAGGGTAAGCTTAACAAAAATTATAGGTAGGTACATCATCATCTTCATCAGCCCATTTAAGTACCCACTGCTGGGGCACGGGCCTCCCTCAATCACATGAGGGGTAATTGCCATACTCACCACGCTTGGCAGACGGGTTGGCGAGGGTTTTGATATAAATGCAGAGTTTTCCTTCTCTGGGTGCTGATGATCATGCAGCAGCTTTACCTTAGTCGCCTTTTACGACACCTCGGTAAGAGCGAGGGGGGCCTTTTCTACTCTGCCGGGGACCACACGGCCAATGTAGGTAGGTACATTATATTTTAAAAAAATATTTTTAATAAATTGGCTTGGTCATGAAAAATGTCATGATCGAGCAGTCTGTGCCAATCATGATGCAATTACAAATCTAGTGACTGGCGCATTCAAACCCAGATTGGGTCTATGATAATAATAATTAATAAATAAATATTTCACAACATCACATACATTGATCTGACTCCGAGATAGGTAGCTCAAGCACCTGTGTTACGGATATCAGAACAAACAGCGGAATTACAAATATACACATATAATACTTTTCTTTTCTAAGTACATACGTATAATACATAGAAACACCCAGACCAATACAAACAGACATGTTCATGCACACAAATGTTTGTAACCAAAAAAACAATTTGTAACCGCGCAGATAGTGTATCCTTAGCCTTATTCAATGAACAAGATTATGTCACAGAATTTCAGAACACGATTATAAAATGCTGGGAATGCAAAAGATGATAATCTCTTCGCAAAGTTCTCACTGCGGGAGTTGGGACTTTGAACACACATGAAAATGTTTTGGTGGGATATAGTAGTGACCATACCCCATACGTTATAGGACGTGGCTTCAATTACCTCTCTGGACAAACATTCGTGTGATTAACAAATACAAGTGTTCAGTGTCTGGGTGTAATAATATAATTAGGTAGTATTTAAGTATTATAATATTGGTTGTCTAATATGCGTAATACCTAAGTACAAAGTGTTAAGCTATTTAGTACGGATTCTGATCTATGCTGGAGGTGCTTGAGCTACCTATCTCGGAGTCAGATCAAAGTAAGTGATGTTGTGAAATATTCATCACAAAATAAAACTGATCAATGTATACGATGTTGTATGAATTAATTTCTATGTAGGTTATATATTTTAATATATTCTGCTGCTTTTATTTGGGGTATGTAAATAATACATATTTATATTATTTGATTCGAAATAACCTTATTCGAAATATCTAAATAGTACTTGGCTATAGTTTTTTTTTAATGTGATAGGTGGCAGACGAGCAGTCGGATCACCTGATAGTAAGCAATTCCCGCCGTAAGCCGTGTGGTCCCCGGCAGAGTAGAATAGGCCACCCTCACTCTTACCGAGGTGTCGTAAAAGGCGACTAAGGTAAAGCTGCTGGCATGATCATCAGCACCCAGAGAAGGAAAAGGAAGGAAAGAAAACTCTGCATTTATATCTAAACCCTCGCCAACCCGTCTGCCAAGCGTGGTGAGTAAGGCAATGGACAACAGTTCATATTTTTAACATGTCCATATTGTTTTTTTATATGAAAGTAGACATAAAATGAACAGACCCATATTTTTTCTTTTTACAAAATTCGTCCATTTTCATGCATAAAATAATTATTGAAATTCTTTTTATTCTAAATAGACGTAAGCGCCAAATGACGTCATCGGACGGCTGAATACAGCGATATTCCTTTGCTTATCATTGTTTTAATACAAAAAAGGTACTACTGTCAAAGGTAAATAATACTAGTGTCAACATTGTCAACGTCATTCATACATTCAACGTTGACAAGTTGTCTTTTTTTTTGACAGTTACATGTCATGGGTTTGGCATTACGTAAATTTAAAACTATAATGTGCCAAGCCAAGAAATATTTTACATTCTGCCGTCCGATGACGTCATCTTACGTTTTTTAGTTTTTAATTTTTTTCTCAGTAAATAAGCAATATAAAAAATTAATAAATATATATTTGAGCAGCGGAAAAGTAAACAAAGAATTGGTATTTTTTGTTTCAGAGCTTAGCAATTTTGAAATGTTGTCCATTACCCCTCATGTGATTGAGGGAGGGCCCGTGCCCCAGCAGTGGGGACTCAAATGGGCTGACGATGATGATGATGAATTCCCGCCGCCCATGGACACCCGCGACACAATAGTATAACAACAGCTTTTTGAAACTCTCGGTTTTGATGATTTCTGAGAAAAATTCTATAACATATTATGTGAAATATTTTTAGTAGGTAAAAAAGTTCCCAGAAGTCATTGACATAACAAGGTCGAAGATGAACCCAGTTTCTAAAGCACCTACCAATTGACTCGTTTCTCGGAAATGTCGCGGGCGAATACGTTCTGAAAATTGCTTTGTAAAACATTAGCTCAAACATATTCTTTCCAGGAACGGACGATTTCATAACAATAAGTATATTTAAACGGAAAGATTATTGTAACATAACTGGGTTTTCCTTATTTTTCCTTCATTTAGCCTGTTTCTTTATCTTTGCCTTAGGAAATGGTGATTTCCACGTGTAATGCTTTGTTTTCCCATAGTAAAGAGATTTGCTTTTATGTGAAATGTAGTTCATACAACACGCAAAGTGTTGAGTGGCTAAATTTAAAGGGCAATAATGGCGTTTGTATTTTTAAATTGGATTGAAATACTATTACAACAAGCCAATTACAACAAGCCGTGTGGTCCCCGGCAGAGTAGAATAGGCCACCCTCACTCTTACCGAGGCGTCGTAAAAGGCGACTAAGGATAGCTGCTGGCATGATCATCAGCATCCAGAGAGGAAAAGGAAGGAAAGAAAACTCTGCATTTATATCTAAACCCTCGCCAACCCGTCTGCCAAGCGTGGTGAGTAAGGCAATGGACAACAGTTCATATTTTTAACATGTCCATATTGTTTTTTTATATGAAAGTAGACATAAAATGAACAGACCCATATTTTTTCTTTTTTCAAAATTCGTCCATTTTCATGCATAAAATAATTATTGAAATTCTTTTTATTCTAAATAGACGTAAGCGCCAAATGACGTCATCGGACGGCTGAATACAGCGATATTCCTTTGCTTATCATTGTTTTAATACAAAAAAGGTACTACTGTCAAAGGTAAATAATACTAGTGTCAACATTGTCAACGTCATTCATACATTCAACGTTGACAAGTTGTCTTTTTTTTTGACAGTTACATGTCATGGGTTTGGCATTACGTAAATTTAAAACTATAATGTGCCAAGCCAAGAAATATTTTACATTCTGCCGTCCGATGACGTCATCTTACGTTTTTTAGTTTTTAATTTTTTTCTCAGTAAATAAGCAATATAAAAAATTAATAAATATATATTTGAGCAGCGGAAAAGTAAACAAAGAATTGGTATTTTTTGTTTCAGAGCTTAGCAATTTTGAAATGTTGTCCATTACCCCTCATGTGATTGAGGGAGGCCCGTGCCCCAGCAGTGGGGACTCAAATGGGCTGACGATGATGATGATGAATTCCCGCCGCCCATGGACACCCGCGACACAATAGTATAACAACAGCTTTTTGAAACTCTCGGTTTTGATGATTTCTGAGAAAAATTCTATAACATATTATGTGAAATATTTTTAGTAGGTAAAAAAGTTCCCAGAAGTCATTGACATAACAAGGTCGAAGATGAACCCAGTTTCTAAAGCACCTACCAATTGACTCGTTTCTCGGAAATGTCGCGGGCGAATACGTTCTGAAAATTGCTTTGTAAAACATTAGCTCAAACATATTCTTTCCAGGAACGGACGATTTCATAACAATAAGTATATTTAAACGGAAAGATTATTGTAACATAACTGGGTTTTCCTTATTTTTCCTTCATTTAGCCTGTTTCTTTATCTTTGCCTTAGGAAATGGTGATTTCCACGTGTAATGCTTTGTTTTCCCATAGTAAAGAGATTTGCTTTTATGTGAAATGTAGTTCATACAACACGCAAAGTGTTGAGTGGCTAAATTTAAAGGGCAATAATGGCGTTTGTATTTTTAAATTGGATTGAAATACTATTACAACAAGCCAATTACAACAAGCCGTGTGGTCCCCGGCAGAGTAGAATAGGCCACCCTCACTCTTACCGAGGCGTCGTAAAAGGCGACTAAGGATAGCTGCTGGCATGATCATCAGCATCCAGAGAAGGAAAACTCTGCATTTATATCAAAACCCTCGCCAACCCGTCTGCCAAGCGTGGTGAGTATGGCAATTACCCCTCATGTGATTGAGGGAGGCCCGTGCCCCAGCAGTGGGGACTTAAATGGGCTGACGATGACGATGACTATTACAACATCACAATATTAATAGGTCGTTGATGAGAATCCGACCATGCACCACTGGATTTTTCAAAACTGTATGCGAATTTGTGTGTTGGTTCCGAAGTAAACCATCGTGAGGAAACCTGCATGCTTTAGAGTGCTTCTCCTCATCTGAGCATGTAATTCCCGGTGCGCCCTGGAGTCTGGGGTACGCTTAGACCATGATTCACGATTTGGGGAGTCTGGTAAAAAAATACAATGAAGTGACTGTCGTCTGACCTTCGCAACCCTCTACAGGGGAACCAGAGGACCTTTTTTTTCATTAATTTTATTAATTACACAAGCAATAAACATTGGATAAGATATTAAGTAACAAACCACTAAGGTTTACTCTTAACTATCGAGTTTACAATATTGTCTACTATGTTATAGTGTCGTACATAGTATATCTATCTATAACAGAAATACAATCAACAAAAGGCTTAATAATAATAATAATAATAATAATTCTCACAACATCTCATACGTTGACCTGATTCTGTACTAAGTAGCTTACGCACTTTTGTTACAGATATCAGACAACAGAGGAACACAAATATATACTTAAATACATATATTACACCCAGACACCGAACAAACACAAGTGTTCATCTCACGAATGTTTGTCCAGGGTGGGGATCGAACCCACGACCTTTGGCGTAAGAGGCATTGTCACTACCAATTGCGCCATCCGGTCAGTCAAAAAGGTCAGTTTAAAAAGTATTGAGTAAGTTTATCTTTAATATTTTTATGTGTTAAACATGTTACTAATTCTGGCAGATTATTGACAATGCGCGGTTAGTTAATTAGTCATGCATACACATTGTTTGCAATGCCTCGAGTACATATACAGGGTGAGCGATTGAAGCGCGATCGAGACGCGCACCTGTTCGGCGTCTCCTCCCCCTCCTTACCCTTCGCTGCGCATCTGCGCTCGGGAAGATATCCTGGATCCTGGTCCAAGAGTATCCTGGGCTTCGAAGCAACGGTTTAGGATACTGTTGGGAGTAACAAGCTTTGATCACATTATTTTAAGACACAAATATTTTTTTTATACATAACAACGTCCCATCTTTATGATTTATGATGCTAATTCTTACATGGCCTTCCTAGTATCTTGATGCTAGCTTCCCTATTTGAGCTAAAGCCAAAATATCTGTGTCAACGGGACCAAAGTAACGGCTGCTATTTATAAGCTTTAGTACCTAATTAGATTTTTCTTTATAAATATAAAGAAAAATATAATTACTATTTACTTATTAACAAGCTTGTATGATGAGATACTAAATAGTATCTCATCATACAAGCTTGTTATAGTCTTGCATTAAACGAATATTTTAACCGACTTTTTAAAATGAGACGGCTCTAGAAGGTTTCTAGTTGTACGAGTATTGTATTACATAGATCAGTTTCAAAGAATTACGTATTACAGGAAAAAGTATTGCTAAGGTCAGGCGTTGATCACTTTATTGTAAATTAGACTCTCTAAAACCTGGGCTCTATAATCAAGGGTTGGCAAGGGTATCAACGCTTGGACTATTCTAAGCGTTGGTGCCCTGTATTGTACCTATACCTACTGCTGTACGTGCTTATTTATCTTGTCTCATCATCCTCCTGCCCTTTTCCCAGGTTATCAGGGGTCGGCGCAGTATGTCTTCCTTTTTCAAACGTCGAATGCAGCATTCGTAATCGATCCATCTTAACATTCTCATTTCTGTCGCATGCAATCGTCTTTCATCGGTCTTTTTAACGGCCCAGCATTCTGATTTATGGATCAGGGCAACAGGTCCAATGACGGATTTGTAAATTATGTAGTTTTGTATTAAGGGCATCGCATGTTGTAGCCTGTCGCCATTTCATCCACGCTGAGTCGATTTGATGGTTTATGTCCCTGTCAATTTCACCGTAGTCCTATACGAGAGACCCGGAAGAGACCGGAAGTTGGAACAAACCGGTAAGGACAAGAGTTATGGGAATCGGACTAGAGAGACCGCCGAAGTCACAGAACAGATACTCCGTTTTGGTTCTGCTGACTTTTTAGGCCAACACTCTCTAGCCTTTGCCGCCATTCCTCCAGTTTGTTCTGGACCTCGAGTGCATCTTCCGAAACTGGCACAATGTTTTCGGCAAACAGCATACACCAGGGCGCCTCCTGTATGTCCGACGTCAAAGCGTTCATTATGATCAGGAAGAGATAAGGGCTTAGGGCTGACCCTTGATTTAAGCCTACAGCCACATTGAAGCTAGTAGCAGCGCCTACTGTGGACCGAACTGCATGTGCTATACATTGCTTGAATCTTTTTTTGGTATTTACCTGGCACACCTTTCATCTGTAGGGCCCACCACAAAACCTCACGAGGTACTCGGTCTTGTCGGTCGTGCTTATTTATCTTGTCTGTGGTCAATGAATGTTTGCTTATACCTTTAGAAGTGAGTGGGAGTGAGTGTGCTAGGCTCAAGAGCGATTGGGGGTTTTAACAATATTTCTGGCAATACAATAACAACCTTAACCTTTTTGAATTCTGTGTACTAAGACCAATGAAAAGGTTCTTCAATCTCTACCACTACTTCAATATTAGGTTAATTTTCCACTCGAATTGCACCCGTCGCAGCGAATAATCTGGACCAGCGTTACCCAAAGTTTGTTCCGTCATCCCCCGGTAACTACATTGCTCTTTTGAGGGCTCCGTACTTAATTGGCAAAAAATGGAACTCTTATGGATTCTCATGGATCGCCCCGTTGGTCTAGTGGTTTAAGTACCAGACCGTTATCTCGAGGTCCTGGGTTCGATTCGCAGGTCGAGAAAGTGTATGTTTCGAATTTCTCGAACATAGCTCGGGATTATGATCACCAATCCGAATTAGCCTAGTGTGGTGGTTTTAAGCCTAATCCCGTCATAGTAGCGATGACTTGAATTCTATGATCAAGGCCCTGCAGTGGGATACTTTACTCTTATGGATTTATCATGTCTGTCCGTATGTCACAGCCACTTTATTCCGAACCTACCTAGAAGAGTCATAATGTTGAAACTTGGTATATAAATGTATTCTGTAAACTGCATTATTGTCATTATTGTCATTACTGTCTTCCCCCAGGAGAATGATAAAACGAAAATTGCCGAAGTCTGTGGTCTTTAACAACCGGTTGACTTGCAAGAGTGTTAGTTCTTCTGTGGCAACTCGTTGCGAATCTCAGTTGCCGGAGGGGACTATTTCGATGGAATGGTTCGTGACAACGTTTGGGAAACACTGGTTCAGAAGCACTATTCCGTGGATTAAGAGTTTCTTGAGTCAAGTGGAATCAGCGGTTTTGGAGCGACCTCGTATTTCATTATCGATTAATGTAGTGAGGTTTAGGACATTCAGTTTTATTATACTTAATTTAGTATAGCTACATGATGTCCTTTTTTATGGGATACGGGGCAGACGAGCAGACGAATCACCTGATGGTAAGCGATTACCGCCGCCACTTACTATTCCCTAGCCCTCATATTTCAAAAGGAAACCAGTGCGACACGACTGAATATGGATCAGGCGCAGGACCAACGACTTAACGTGCTTTCCGAAACACGGAGTACAAAACCGCCAACTTTCAGACTCCGGGCTGACACTGAGCATTTCTTAAGGTGACCGTTAGGGCACACTAGCGACGCCAATCGATTTTAATTTTTAGCTACTTAACCGGATCTATTTTAAACAATTTTGGGATGACAACCTCTCGGCAAACACTTATACTATTTATTAAATAACCATGCACAAACCGTTTCTGTACGCGAAAAATTTATTCACGCCAAAAGTGGCCGCTTTTCGCGTGAATCAATTTTTCAATTGTGCATGGTTATTTAATAAATAGTATAAGCGTTTGCCGAGAGGTTGTAACCCCGAAATTGTATAAAACAGATTCGGTTTAGTAGCTAAAAATAAAAATCGATTGGCGTCGCTAGTGTGCCCTACCCGCCACCTTAATATACTTACTTACTGACTTACTAAAGACAGATAGGGATATATAAAAGTTATAAAACTAGATGAACTGAAAATAACTAATCATTACAACATCTCATACGTTGACCTGTTTCCGGATATCAGACAGAGGAATTACAAATATATTATACCCAGATACTGAACAAACTCAAGTGTTCATCACACGAATGTTTGTCCAAGGTGGGGATCGATCGAACCCACGACATTTGGCGTATGAGGCAGGGTCTACTGAGGCAAAACAAGCGGCTGTGCTGTGCTGTACTTCGCTGCGTGAGTGAGGGTACCGGAGACCCAATTTGGGTGAAAGGAGGGTTTAAGGTTGGCAGTGCAGTTGTGACTGGTGTCACGGGTGTCCATCGGCGGCGGCAATCGCATACCATCAGGTGATTCGTCTGCCGTCTGCCACCAATATAAGAAACAACTGATCGAAATTGAGTTGCTATTTTTACAAAAAAAAAAAAGGTTTTTGTACGCTTTCTTTTTCTCCCCTGAGAATAAGAAGAAAATAAAATGAGAAGCTCATTAATTATAAAAATGACGTAAGTACTCGTACCTGAGTGAGAACTTGCTTAGAAATAAATTAAGGATTACTATCTTGGAGGGCCCTTGCCGAGTAATTTTGTTTTGAATAAAAAATGGAGAATCGTCCACGATCGCTATTATTAGGACGTCAATTTGTATAAAAAATGTAAAGAAATAAAAAGTACAAGCAGAAACAAAAGTTTAATTCCAAAATGGCTATCAGCAAATCCAGCATTAAATTTGCATATAAAGTCCATCATCATGAACTATCACCTGTGGTATTTCCGGACCGATACGACCTGCAAACCTTCAAGAAAAGACGGCAGCGCACTTGTCACTCCTCTGGTGTTACAGGTGTCCATGGGCGGCGGTAATCGCTTACCATCAGGTGCTCCACCTGCTCGTCTGCCCCCTGTCTCATAAAAAAATAAATCATCTCAGTGTGTACCCGGTTGCGCCCAAACCGTCGCTTTTGAGTCCGGGGTTCACATATAGCATGAGAAAAGATTAGATAAAGTTAGAAAATCTTAATTAAATTTAGGTCCATACAGAATAGACGACCCGATTGGAACAGTGGTAGTGAACGCTACCTCTGATACAAGGGTTGCGGGTTCGATCCCCGCACAGTACAAACATTTGTGTGCATGAACATGTTTGTTTGTATTGGTCTGGGTGTTTGCTATGTATTATAAGTATGTATTTACAAAAGAAAAGTATTATATGTATATATTTGTAATCCCACTGTTGATTCTGATATCCGTAACACAGGTGCTTGAGCTACCTATCTCGGAGTCAGATCAATGTAAGTGATGTTGTTAAATATTTATTAAAAAAAAGGTGGCACATTTATTTATTTATAATGAACATTCATGTTGCGTGGGCTAAGGAATGGAACTCTCTGCCGGAAGATGTGTTGATGTGTTCCCTGAACGATATGATCTGGACATATTCAAGAAAAAAGTGAATAGGCTGTTACTAGACACACATGATCCATCCTCGGCCACGTCATCACTTACCATCAGGTCAGATTGTGCCCAAATGTCTGACTATTCTAATATAAAAAAAAACATATCGATTATCATCTATCGCTGGCTCGGAATGTATTTTGTACTGAGAAGACACCAGCAAGAAACTCAGTAGTTACTAGAATTGATGATGTTACAGAGTTTCAATTGAGAAGAGTAAAATACTATTATCAAAGTTAACAGACTACTATGAATAACAACACACAAGACTTATCGATTAACATGACCAAGAATCCTTACCATTTAAATAGTCTTGTACACTATTGTAACCTTTCTTCATTAGGCAGGTTTTAATATAAGACTTAAACTTATCCAGTGATAGGTTAATGACATATCCGCGCGGCAGCCAAGGAAGCAACATCTTTATTCCCTGCCTCCGTAATATTTAATCCTAAACGTTATCTAAAAACCTTATTGTGAAGTGAAATATATACAGTTTTCCAGTTTGAAACCTAAGCTATATAACAGTGCAACTATCATATCTGTAAACCGCATATCCTCGGAGGAATAAGCAATTTCATATTTGCGTTCGACGTGTTACTGTGAATCATCTTACCGAGGCGCCTTGTTACCGACGATCGAGCTGCGCGGCCAACCAGTAGGTACCTACATACCTACAATCACCACCGGGCGCTCGACGAAGCCGTGAGCCGTAGCGTGCAGTCACTCTGCAACGCACTGATTTGTTTACTTACTATCGGGACGACTTTTTTGTTCGGCCATAATAATCAGTTTTACTTGTTGCTGCTGCCTGGCATAATGTCTTCTAACACCATAAAATGTGCTGGATGTAACAATGCTATACAAGGAAAAGAATTTCTGAACTGTAACATTTGTAAACATAGATATGATCTACAATGTGCCGGCATTACATCCCAGCGGTTCAAGACCATGACACAAGAAGCTAAACGCTGGAAATGTCCTGAATGTGTTAGTAGAATGCCGAAGTCCGACAATACAAATACGCCGTTACGAACACCTCAACCTCTCGTCTCTGAAGGTAAGGTTGAGGTTGACCCGGATGAACAGAACTGCAATATTACCTTACGTAGCAAGCCTAAATGCCAGGCCAAGGAGTTAAAAGACCAAGGATCGGACTATATCACGGAGGCAACTCTTAGGGCTGTGATAAAGCAAGAGCTTACCGTTACAATAAAATCTACCATTAAAGAGCTGTTTTCTGAACAAATGAGTAGCTTTAAATTACAAATCAGCGAATTTAAAAACTCACTGACCTTCTTCAATACAACGTTTGATGAGTTAAAGAACGAAAACAATAAGCTAAAAAAGATCCAGTCTACTTTGTCCGGAGAACTGAAGACTGTAAAAAATGAAAACTCATGTTTAAAGCAAAGTCTTACATCAGTTGAGTCCCGCGTGAAACAACTGGAGGAAGAACATGTTCGACAGCAGCAATGGTCCAGACTGCAAAACGTCGAACTGGTTGGTGTGCCTGAAAAGCCGCAAAACACACAAGAGAATACTGCTGAAGTCGCGATGAGATTGATTGAACATATTGGAGTTCATGTTAAGCCTGAGGATATAGAATTTGCTCATCGAGTTCAGCCAAGGCGCCCTGCTAGCGTAAAAAAGGGACGAGCCATTGTTGTCAGGTTAAAGCAGCGCGCGATTAAAGACCAAATAGTGGCCACTGCCCGCAAACGGCGTAGTATAACTGCCAAGGATATCGGTCTTGGCGATGATACTGATAAGATCTTTGTTAATGAGCACCTTACACGAGAGAATAAAAGTCTTCTGGCATCATGCAAATTGAAGGCTAAAGAAACAGGTTTCAAATATGTGTGGACAAAAAACTGCAGAATATTTATTCGGAAAAACGACACCTCCCCACCAATGTTAATATCTTCCCTTCTGGACTTGGAGAAGATCGCTTAGTCACTACGTTTTTAACCTATTTTATTTTTCTAATATCTTATAATAGTAATAAGGTACCCTACCATTGCATAATTTTACAGCTTGCACGTAACATTTTTAGATATACTACACTCGCATCACTATCTGCACGCAACACTCTCACACGTACTTCACTCACCTCACTATACTACCGATATAAATGCTTTTCGCACTCATTCTTGTCACATAATATTAAGCGCCATTTTCTACGTAAGTATACTTATGCAATTTTTCTGTATAATATTGACATTGCTTACTTTAGACGGACTATGTTATATCATACTTATGTAGATTTTAGAAAATTTTACACATTATACGCATCAATAGCAATGACGCACGCATACTCCCTGCCATTTACCACAGTTAAAATCGTTATTGTTCATTGTATTTCATATTTACCTGCTTTTATTTATGAGTTTTGTCACTCTCGTTTGAATCATTATGGCTAATACAAACACTAAAAAACTCCATATATTCTATCAAAACGTAAGAGGTTTACGCACTAAAACCAGCACATTTTATAATAATATGCTGCTTTCTGAATGTGATATTGGTCTTTTTACAGAATCGTGGCTGTGTGATAGTATACTGGATAGTGAACTATGTAACGGTAATTATAATGTGTTTCGCCGAGACCGAGGTTCTCTTGGTGGCGGGGTAATGGTTCTATGTTCAGAAAAACTTGAAGCTCGTAATAGGCTGGAGTGGCAGAGACCAAATCTCGAATGTATGTGGCTAACAATTTCGGGATCGGCACTTGGCTGTGTAAAAAATATACACTTAGCTGTCGTATATCTTCCCCCAAACCGTGATATTGCTCTTCATCTAGAACAGTTCTCTGACTCTGTTCAGCAGGTTGCTTCGGCTAATCCTGATGACTATATATTAATAGCCGGAGACTTCAACTTGCCCTGCATAGATTGGAGCACAGGTGATCCTATAATACAAAAGAAAGGTTCCTCTGACCTGCAAACTATTGCGATGAATTTTATAGAATTAACTTCTTATATTGGTCTAACTCAATACAATTATATAAAAAACCAACTTAATGGTACCCTCGACTTGATATTTGCTAGTTTTGCTCTTGAAATAGACAGATCTGAATTTCCCGTCGTTAGTGAAGACGTTTATCACCCTTCCCTGGAAATATCTGTTTCTGACATATTTTTACCTCCCTTGAAGCCTCAATCACGTTCTAAATACAGATATAGGAAAGGTGATTTCGATGAAATTAATCAAATCTTAAATAATGAAGCATGGTCTTTCATAACTGATGAATCTTGCCTAGAGGTGGTTGTTGATCGTTTTTATCAAGTATTGTATAACATAATAGACTCGCATATCCCTAAAGCTCGTGTTTCCCAATCTCGAACTTATCCAGTGTGGTACAGTAAAGCTCTTATAAACGCAATCAAAGAAAAATCTAGACATCATCGCAACTGGAAACTGCACAAAAACCCTGTAGATTATCAACTTTTCTCAACGTTAAGAGCCAAAATAAAGATCTTGCAAGAATGTTGCTACGATTCATACATAAATCATACACAAGAAAATATAAAAAACAAATCCGAAACTTTTTTGGAATTATGTCAAGTCTCGTCGTAATGGTCAATCAGGTTATCCAGGCGTCATGAATTATAATGGAAAAGCCATGGATGATCAATCTACTATTTGCCAATCATTTAATGACTTTTTCCTTAAAAATTTTAGAGAACCAGCAGTGAACTATCCTCTAATATCTCTGGAGGATGTTCCTTCACAATACATCATGCATTCTATCAAAATAACCACGTCTTACATACATAACCTTTTAA
This sequence comes from Marasmia exigua, assembly GCA_019059595.1. Taxonomy (NCBI): domain Eukaryota; kingdom Metazoa; phylum Arthropoda; class Insecta; order Lepidoptera; family Crambidae; genus Marasmia; species Marasmia exigua. The sequence continues at coordinate 25,897,517 of CM032472.1, read as the reverse complement.
AAAGTTTAGATGACAGAAAGGGTGCTGGTAGTGACCAAATCCCACCATTTTTTTACAAACGCTGTTCCAAATCTTTAGCCGAGCCAATCGCTTTAATTTTTAATAGGTGTTTTAGTGAAGGCTATGTCCCTAGTATTTGGAAAGTAGCTCACGTAGTGCCTATACATAAAAAGGGTCCAAAGTCGTCAATTTTAAACTATCGTCCCATATCGATTTTAAATGTACTGGGTAAGCTGATTGAAAGAGTGGTGCACAATCATGTATATCCTGCAATCTCGGCTTTGATTCCTTTAGAGCAACATGGTTTCATGAAGAACCGGTCAACTACTACCAATCTCGCGCTTTTCACTGAGCATGTTCTTCACGAAATGGACGGAGGCCATCAGGTTGACGTGATCTACACGGACTTTGAAAAAGCCTTTGACCGTGTGGATCACGTCATACTTTGCCATAAACTTCGTGAACTAGGTATAAGCGGAGATTTGCTCAGGTGGTTCGAATCGTACCTGCGTAATAGAAGTCAGGCAGTAGTTTTGGGAGGTTTCCGTTCCGATTATGTTAAAGTTTTATCTGGAGTGCCCCAGGGCTCGATATTGGGACCCTTGCTGTATGCTTGTTACTTGTATGACGTTACGAAATGTTTTAGATATGCTAGATTCTTGATGTATGCGGACGACACAAAAATCTTTATGAAAGTTAGAGATATCCATGATTGTATTTGCTTACAAGAAGACCTTGACCGATTAAGTACATACTACAAAGATAACAGAATCGACATTAATGTTGGTAAATGCTCACAATTATCATTTACCCGCAAAAAGCACCCCATGAAGTTTGATTACTCTATAAACTGTATAATAATTACGCAATCTTCAATGGTGAGGGATCTGGGTGTATTATTGGACTCAAAATTGCTTTTTGTCGAACATATTGAATGCGCGGTGTCCAAGGCTTTTAAAAATCTTGGATTTATTCTAAGAGTTACACAACCCTTCTCTGATTTAAGTTGTCTTAGATTAATTTATTATGCTTATGTGAGAAGTATATTAGAGTACTGTAGTTGCATTTGGAATCCTCAATATATTACTCACAAGCAAAAAATTGAGAGACTGCAAAAGAAATTTCTGAAACATCTAAGCTATCGCGACCAACGTCAATTTATTGATTACGAAAGTTCATGTCAATCCTTTCATATAATGACACTCGAAAGTCGTCGTTGCTTGTTGGATATGATGTTCTTATATAACGTTTGCAACAGTAACATAGACTCCCCCGATCTCGTCGCGAGGACTATAAATTTCGGTGTGCCCCGTACTAGAACAAGACACACCAATAATAAACTGTTTTGTAGCTCATCTACTCGTAGTAACTATGCTCAAAATTCAATAGTTAACAGGATGCACCGTACGTACAACAAAATAAGCACATCTTTGGACTTATTTTGGGACTCCGTGGGAGCTTTTAAGAAAAAAGTCCTTGATATTCTTTTTGAAACAACATTAGTTTGATTCTATTGGTGACACACAAACACACATAAACACACACACACACACACACACACACATACACACACACACACACACACACACACACACACACACACACACACACATACACACACACACACACACACACACACACACACACACACACACACACACACACACACACACACACACACACACACACGCGCGTATAAACACATTATTACGTGCAAGGTACGTACAGCCACACATCGAGGTATGCGGAACAGCCAGATTCTCTTCATTCGATTCTCACCTTAATGTCAAACACTTTCGACTCAATATCTGAAGAATTTTGACGGACTATAGTAGCCTGATGTGTGGCTGTCTGTACACAACTGTCAAATTGTATTGGTTGTTTTCTTTTTTTTTTCCGTTTTTTGCTGCCCCTTGGCTGTTGTATTTATATAAGTTTGTCAATGTATTTAAAATCTGTTATTGGCTGTAAGTAGTATATAAATTTTAAATAGTATAATTGAAGAGCTGTAGATTTTGAAAAACAATAAATAAATAAATAAATAAATAAATAAATAGACATATTTTTGTGGTAGCTTATTGAATGATGATTCAGGGGACTTCATCTTTATCCCCGTCCCTTTCCAACTGGCAGTACTCTATCAGCGGTAGATTACATACTTGACATTTTTGTGTGTTCTCGCCATCATCAGTTATCACTCATCCTATGTGCCCAGCCCGACTCTACTTCCCCCTTGCTGAACGTTGACGTTGAGATGTCAACGTTTTTTTGGCCCGTTGTTAGTTTTTTTTTTTTTTTTTTTTTATGGGCCTAATCCCGCGCACGGTGACGGCCGCACGTGTGATTCCGCCAATGTCAAGTGGTTAAGGAGACACGTACATATTTAGATATTGACCGGTTTATGATTTAGATTTCCGATCTATTTTGAGGTCTTCTTTTGTTAGGGCCAGCATCTAAAACAAATAAAAAGCAGCACATATAGACAACACAGCAGCAACATATAGACGACACAGACAACAGCACTAACGAAAGAGACAAAACAACATTTAACAATAATAATATAGGGATGGAAGTAATATTATAATTTTATATCATATACACTTATATATTTACATAAATATTTTAAATACTGGGAAACAGGGAGGGTTAATAGATATTGGAAATTTAAAGGGCGGGGGATTTTGGGTGGTAATATGTCATAAAAGGATGTCGGGTATTTTAAGCAATTGAAAAATATATGATCTGTGGTTCCTTCGTCTATGCCGCATTCGCATATAGAACTGTCTCTTACGTGAATTTTGTTTAAAAAAACTGGAGTACACACGTGACCGATGCGAAGGCGACATATCGTAGATATAACCCGCTTATCATACAGCCTGTATTTTGTGTTAAAAAACCACGGCCTCCTAGGAATCAATGATTGAACACTCTTGTACAAGCGGCCTTTGGTTCTGGACGTCTCGTCAATACGGATTTGCCATTTTTCTGCTAAGTCCTTCGTAGCAAGAGGTGAGACATCACACGCATATACTGAGTTAACGGGCGATCCATTCGCGACAGCTTCTTTTGCCCATGTGTCTACTTGTTCGTTACCACTTATGCCACAGTGGCTTGGGATCCAGATTAATTTAATTTGAATATCCTCGATATTACATTTAAAAAGGGCCTCTTTAATTTTAAAAATAATTGGGGAAATTGATTTCGATTTGAAGCAGTTACTTGATATTGCCAGAAGGGAACTTTTGGAGTCGGTAAATATTATGCACTTTTTCAGATTGTGGGTCAGAACGAAAAGGATGGCTTCCAGGATTGCTAGAGCTTCACCAGTAAACACTGACGTTTCTTTTGGAGATTTGAAGCTAAGAAGTACCTTGTATTTTGGAATCCATACCGCACTACCAACTGGGCTTTCATCCATCGCTTTGGAGGCATCAGTAAATATGGGCAACCATTGTTGCCAATCTTCATTTAGGCGTTGGGTGAATTTCTCGTTAGCAAGAGGGTCATTCTTGTTAATTCCAAAATCGAATATGATGTTAGGTTCCAAAATCAAGGCGTCGTAATTAATTTGGAAAAGGGGGGTCGATTCAAATTGTAGCATTGGGTATGACAAGCAACGAAGTTTTCTAAAGCTATGGATAATTCTAGGGGGATCTTAATGGGTCCAATATTTACTTGAAGCTTCGTAGATCAGATCAGACAGAACTTGAAGGCGGGGAATAAGCGGGTGGCAAACTGACTGGTTTGTTCTATATATGAATCTATCTGATATATACTGACGACGGAGGTCTAATGGGGGTTCAGCACATTCCACTTGCAGGGCGTTAATAGGGGAGGACCTCATGGCACCTAAGACTATTCTAAGAGCTCTTGCTTGGATCTTGTCGATTCTGTGGAGTGCCTCTTTACTGCATGGTTCTAATAAAAAGGACCCGTAATCGAGGTGGCTACGAACTATAGCATTGTATAGTCGTTTTTGACTGTACGGGTGGGACCCCCACCAGACACCGGAAAGGGATCTTAGGACGTTCAAACTATTTTCGCATTTTTGGACCACATAGTTGAAGTGGGGGATACCAGACAATTTGGAGTCAAGAATTACACCAAGGAACTTAACCTTATCATCAATTATAATGGGTTGGTTGTCGAGCAGAATTTCAATATCCGGGATATGTCTTTTCCTTGTGAATACCACAATGTTACATTTAGGTATAGACAAACTTAAACCGTGTTCATCCAGCCAAACTTTTAAATAATATAGCGCGGAATTTAGTCGATATGAAATATCTTCAATAGAACTGCCAGTTGAATAAAGGCAAAGATCGTCAGCATATTGGAGGATATGGCTAAAACAGGATACGCTTTGTTCCAGGTCATAGGTGTAAAGGCTGTACAGGATTGGACTCAGTACGGATCCTTGTGGAAGGCCCTGCCATACATTTCTTGGTGGGAGGATATGGTTGAAGTACCTTATCTTAAGTACCCTGCCCATCAATAGATTGATGGTACAATGAACTAGCCTCACAGGGAGACTCAATCGAAGCATCTTCTCTCTGAGCACCGGAAGCAGGACATTGTCGTAGGCAGATGCAATATCCAAGAAGACCCCTACCAGGTACTGGTTTTTTGTAAAAGCCGTTCGAATATCCGTTACCAAAATACCTAAGCTATCCATTGTACCCCTAGACTTGCGGAAACCAAATTGAGTGCGTGCCAGAATACCTTTGCTTTCTACTAACCACTCAAGGCGGATTTTAATCAGGTGTTCTAGGACTTTGGATAGAGTGGAGGAAAGGGCTATAGGTCTATAGGATGAGGAGTTTTTAGGATCTTTACCTGGTTTTAAGATGGGAATGATTATCTGGGATTTCCATGATTCCGGAAAGTCACCTGATAGAAAGATGAAATTAATTAAATCCAGGAATATTTTCTCTCCTACGGGGCCAAGGTGGCAGATAAAGGAGTAAGGGATGCCATCCTCGCCTGGAGAAGTATCCTTAAGACCTCGAACAGCACAACGGAGCTCTGATAATGAAAAGGGGAGGTCGAATCTATCCTCGCTCTCTAGAATAGGAGGGGGAGAAGGAAGGTAATCTTTATCGGGGGCAGTGGGTGGGGATAGTTTGTTGGAAAAGTCTTCTAACCACGTCGATGGATCATTGGACGAGGGGGAAGGATTAACAAGGGAGCCGCGAAAACGTCTGATGTTTTTCCAAATTAAAGTTGAAGGAGATCTAGGAGCGAGGTTTTCACAGAACTTGATCCAACCCTTTTTCTTTTTTTTACTTAGTTCGCGCTTAGTTCGTGCCGCGACCTGTTTATAGTGGAGATAGTTCTCTATTGTCATTGAGGCCTTGTATTGCTTTTCAGCTTCCTTTCGCCGAGTAATCATCAAAGAGCATTCAGAGTCCCACCACGGAGGAGGAGCTAGTTTACTTCTGTTGGGTTTCCTCAGGGGTATGCTTGCATCGGCAGCAGATGTCAAGGCCTCAATGACGGATTATCTGTCATCCTAGAAAGAAGGAGGTCTGCTGTGATAGAAAATTTGGTCCAGTCAGCATCACGAACTTTATACTTAAGGCGAGGAGGTAGAGCAGTGGAAGGGATAGTGGAAGATGGTTTGGAGATCACAATAGGGAAATGGTCACTACCATGGGACTGGAACAGGATTCTCCACGAACAAAGAGAGGCAAGGTTGGAGGAACACGCAGAAAGGTCAACGGCGGAGCGGGGATCCTGAGATGGAGTAGTCAAACTAGTAGGCGAGCCGTCGTTTAGTAAGCAAAGGTTAAAATCTTCAAACAAATCTAAAAGGTCAGAGGCGAAAGCATCACATGAGTGAGAGCCCCATGCAATGTGGTGCGCATTAAAATCCCCTAACACCATTATGGGGGGAGGAAGGGAAGACAGTATACGGCGGAGTTCGGGAATATGGGATAAGGAGGGGTGGGGTATATAAATAGACACAAAAGAAATATCCATGACTCGTACAGCCACAACATTGAAGGTTGGGCTGTGAGTCGGAATAGGAAGAGATGTATAAATATAAGACGTTTTAATTAAGAGGGCACTACCTCCATAGCCGTCATCCCTGTCATCCCTGAGGCAGGCATAACCAGTGACCCGAAATCGGGTCCCAGGCTTAAGCCATGTCTCCGAGATGGCAGCAACTGCTATGGAATATTTATTAAAAATATATATAATTTCGCTTTTTTTATGACGGATACTTTTACAGTTCCATTGTAGAAACTGCGCAGTCTCCATCATAGCCATTCTGCGAATGGACTTCTTGCGGCGGCGGTACTAAGCTGCTGAGTTTAGACAGTTGGTGGGCAACGTTGGGCGGTATAGCATCACTGAATTTAGAGACAATTTGGATTAGTGTGCTAATTAAAGATTCAATCAAAAAGTCATTACTGGTTATTTCCGAGGGGTTCTGGGGGTTTTGAAGGGCACATCCATTTGGTAAAGAAGAAGGCGGATTACTGATTAAGGCTTGATGAGCCTGTCTGTTATAGCCTTTGGCTAGTGGGGATCTAATATGGGGGCTTAGGGTAACTGTCTTCCTATATGTCCTTGCCATGGCAGGGGGATGGGGTGAGGGGTAGGTGGAGGACTGGGTTGGGGTAACCTGCGAGAAGGTAGTGTTCTTAACTACGTCACTGTAAGGACGCCTAACGTTGGGTATGCGGGCGGACGCGTCAAAGTAGGAAATGCTCTCTTGTGCCATGAGTAGCTTGATCTGCTGCTGTCTTGCCTGTTCAGGACAGCTCCTACTTGTGGCAAAATGTGCTCCTGAGCAATGAAGGCATGTGGAAGCTTCCTCCAATATGTCGCAACTATCACCAGGGTGTTCCTGGGCACAACGGTAGCAGCGAGGCTTAGAGCGGCATTGGGACTTTACATGACCAAAGCGGCAGCAACTGAAGCACTGGATGGTGGGCAGCTGATAAGTGTGCACTAACAAGGCTGTGTGAAAAGAATATATTTTTTCAGGCAGAGTTTAGCCAGAGAAGGTTAGTACCACTGTCTGTGTTGGAGTCCAAATTATGTTACCGTTATTGTTCTTTTTTTTGTTAAGTCTACGAGCCCTTAAAATCTTACCGCACTTTTCTGGTAATTCCACGCTTTCCATGAATTCGTCCAGAGAAACGTCGACTGGGACTCCATGGGTTATTCCCATGCGGGTAACAATATAGGTTGGGATAGTAGCCAAGAACTTGTTTGAGGAGAGGAAGTCAGAGGAAGCAAAATCATTCGCCGCACTACCTGTTGAAAATTCAACAGAGATACGATTCCTACCAACATTTTTAATTCCATCTTTCACTATGTTTTTAACCCCCTTTTTATGAACAAGTTGACCAAATTTAATTGCTCGAATGGCCGTGCCTGCTGCTAGGTCAGGCTCACTTCTTGAGATATGAACCACAAATGGTCCGCAGTCGTTTTCTGAATATCGCCTTGATTCAGAGAAACTTGGATGCGTGTAGATCGATTGCACTGAAGCCGACGAATCTATGTCATTTACATTTCTATGGCGTTTATCCGGGTTGGAGGTATTCGACGTGTCCAAAGGCAGCTTGTGCTTTCGGGAGTCACCCGCGTTATCGCTAATATCCTGGCTGTTGAAAACGTCTAACGACATTTGGGAGCCATCCGGAGGATCAGGCGGTTTAAGCGGAGGGATATCCATTATGATATCGTAACCAACCGGTAAGAGGTTAGGAGATGTAAACAAATATATTTAATAAATGATTAGTATTGTTATTTATTACTTACTTACCCAAAACCAAAAGTTAGAAAGCCAAGAAGTTCAACAGAGATAGAAAAAACCAAGAGAAAGCACGAAAAACACCTAAATCGGATACTCGCACGTGTGTCACTCAACTCCAAAACACGGAATGGGCCCGTTGTTAGGCAAACCCATTGGTTGGTCTTATGGTCGCAAAGAGTGACTCTAACGACCGCATTTAGAGACGTCATTTAAGCTAATGTTCATTAACTTTAGTATCAGTAGTCTTTATACGTATCAAAATAAGGGTCAATATTTTTCCTTAAGTAGCCAACTAAGTTAATCAACAACTGAATGTGGCAGTAAGCCCAAAGAAAACTAGCGTGAAGCAGCACGAGTGAGTGCGTGAGTGACGGTACCGGAGGCCCAATTCGGGGGGAAAGGGGGTTTAAAGGTAGTCCATTGGTTTCGCGGGTGTCCATGGGCGGCAGCAATCGCTTACCATCAGGTGATCCGTCTGCTCGTCTGTCACCTATCACATAAAAAAAACATGAACTTGAATTGAATACCTATAGAATTTATATTTTTTTAATTTTGTGCGTCTGTCTTTGCGTTTGATTGGTTTGGATGAAACAAGTATATTTTCGTTTTTTACGGAGTGTCTGAAAAAAAAACCGGGCGTAGGACCGCCGTTTAATGTGCTTTCCAACATCTGTGCCCGGGGTACAAGACCATACACTTCAAGACACTGAGAATTTCTTGACCGAAAAATTCTGGTGTAAACTGTCCGTCCCGAGAACAGATCCCGGATCCTAAAAACTGGCCGTCGCTTGAAAGTTCGACTATTCTCCACTGCGCTACGAGACAGTTATTAGAAAAAGAAGCCACAACAACAAAAAAAGGAAAATAAATAAATGTGTAAACGACGATGAGAAATTGTAGACCATTTTTACACTTTGCCATCGATTGTACAAGAAAACTTAACCGTTTCTTTGTAACTCTAGTCTAGACAATAAGCTGAACGGAATAATTTAAAAGCCGAATAACAGACCAGTACGCTGTAAGATTGGGCTGAACACTTCGGTCATGTAATGCCCTTTTGTTGACCCGTCTATCGTAATAAGCGGTAAAACGTCCTTTTGAAAGAAAATTATAATTCCAGCGACCTATGAACCTACATTTCTAATGGACAACATTTCAAAATTGCTAAGCTCTGAAACAAAAAATACCAATTCTTTATTTACTTTTCCGCTGCTCGAATATATATTTATTCATTTTTTATATTGCTTATTTACTGAGAAAAAAATTAAAAACTATAAAACGTAAGATGACGTCATCGGACGGCAGAATGTAAAATATTTGGATTATTTATTATGGATTTATTGGTTTAGTTTGTAATGTTCAACGTGTTTAGTTTATAATATATAGATACCTAGCTTTATATAATAATTAGATAGTTACACTATCGCATTAGGCTAAGCCCTGTAAAGATAGCGTAAGAAGAGAAATAAATAAATAAATAAATTTCTTTGCTTAGCACATTATAGTTTTAAATTTAGGAAATGCCAAACCCATGACATGCAACTGTCAAAAAAAAGACAACTTGTCAACGTTGAATGAATGAATGACGTTGACAATGTTGACACTAGTATTATTTACCTTTGACAGTAGTACCTTTTTTTCATTAAAACAATGATAAGCAAAGGAATATCGCTGTATTCAGCCGTCCGATGACGTCATTTGGCGCTTACGTCTATTTAGAATATAAAGAATTTCAATAATTATTTTATGCATGAAAATGGACAAATTTTTAAAAAAGAAAAAATATGGGTCTGTTCATTTTATGTCTATTTTCATAGAAAAAAACAATATGGACATGTTAAAAATATGAAATGTTGTCCATTCGCCCGTCTATGTATACCTACCAGGGATGAGGAAATTACGGCTTGTGAGCCCTCTCCGTCCCGTGAAGCGTTGAAATCCGGCCCGCGACTATCAACGGCCTCAGGCGGCAAACGCAAGGGGCGCCAAAATCTTCATCCATGGAAGTGTGTTCCGCCCCGGGCCATACCCAACTTCCACTATTCACTGTTGGTCCCCATGTTGGAAAGAAAAAGTTTCGCATCCTTGGTCTACATCATAATTAAGGATGTTATCAGATCAATCGACAACAGTTCCACCCACATAATTTAGATTGTCAAGTGTGCGTTTCCCAAGAAACTTTCTGCCTCGTACGACAAAACTGTGGATGAAGCTATCGCCTGGTTTATACCAGACCGAAGTGAACTTTAAACTTATGAAAAGAGCGTATCCCTTTTTGAAAGGCTGGCGGTACACTTGTGACAAATGTAATTATAAAATAAGCTAACTAACGGGAACTAATACCTTCGGAAAGAGATATGAAAACCTTTCCCTTTAACGCGGAGCAATTTGGAATCACATTATAATATTATACAAAAAAAAAATTACAAAGTCACGGTCCTTGGACTAAACTGAAGTTATGAAAAAAATCCTTAAAACACCGCCTTTATGAAAACCTTTTAGATGACAATCCAAGCTATATCCGTTTAACTCTAGAGGGCCCGTTTAACTGGACCTTAATAAAAATACGGTTAAAGACCTGTGTAATAGAATCTTGGCCCATTGGAGAGGCAAAAAAAAAACCGACCAATTTCTAAAGCCGATTAATTTATAAACGGTTTTGAAGGGTATAAGACAATTGAGTTTCAACCAATCTTGCGGTTGCGGCTTTCCTCGTGTAGGTTAGATTGGCATATTCGTATACATAATACTACCATGAGGTTGAAGGGACACATGTAAGTGTGAATGTGTGGCGTCAGCGTATTTGGTTGCTAGCGTGATGTATGAGTGAGCCTCGACCAGTTACTGCATTGGCCGACTATTATAGAGTACTTGTGGGATTAGCTTTGGGGAATTAACTAGAAATAAAATCAGTCTTGGCATTTCATAAATATATTTTTTTATTAAAAGGTCAGTCTCAGTAACTCCCGATGTAGGATCCCCACACTTATTAAGGTTAGCCAAATTCAAAGTCGCTTTCCATCAGGTGGAGTAGTGGTCAAGCGTTAGCCTATAGACCATAAAAAAAAACGCTTTTGCTAGAGTGGTCGTGTTCATCATTTTGGGTCCCGATGATGATCTATGAGATTCGGCGCTATTCATCGCGGAAAACAGCTTGATATAATGATAACACACAACACCAAATATCTAACATTAACATCAGTCAAAGAGTGATAAAGCTGGGACTAAATCGTAAACTCAATTTTCGAAAGTCCCTAACGAGTGGGTAACTGTTAAAAGTCCTCCACAACCGGAAAATTAAGGGTCCGAGTGAATTATATTTAATTTGTTCCCAAAATTTCCCCCAG